>CM044399.1:4675000-5947500 GCA_024322285.1 Musa beccarii | reverse complement strand
ACTGGTCCCATGCCGATCAACTGGGTCATGTTTCTAGAGAGAGAGAGAGAGAGAGAGAGAGAGAGAGAGAGAGAGAGAGAGAGAGAGAGAGAGAGGAGGTAGGTAATAGAACTATGTATAGCTAAATCATCTCAGTCATGCTCTAGAGAGAATATGGTCATCCTCATGGCTGAAAACAGTTGGAGAAGTGGTGAATTTAGTAATCCATAAAAAAAAAGATATGACGATATATATTTTATTCATCACTATAATCCTGATCTAGAAAATCACATGTATAAAGATCATGCACTGACTTTATTTATTAAGTTTTATAAATATATATATAGTAAATACTGAATTCCAACACCTTATTACGAATGGTCATAAATCTCGATCTCATCTCTTTCTCTCTCTCTCATTTAATCTTCACTAAGATTAATACACCTGTCCTGCAAGTAAGATAGCATCAAGTAAAAGACACTTGATATGAGGCATCTCGTCCTATCATCCAACATCTTTGACGGCTATAGTCAAAATGTGTCGGATATCATATAGTTGGATTCTATGTCGAGATGTAGGCATTTTAGCACAAAATAACAGCACTGACTTTGATTTGGGGATTCTAATTTGGATTAACCTACAATAGTTAGATATGGCTGAGAGTGAGTACAACATCCGAATTCCATGCCAAAATAATATATTATTTTGATCCTGTCACTCGTTGGTCTCCAAATAACTTTTTTGATCGGATGGATCGAGTCAAGCTTGCCCCAACCTCGGTCTTCTTCGTTTTCTCACGTGACATGTCACGGAATCAAACAATATCCAAATCCCAATGATGAATTCCTCTTCAATTGTCTTTTGACTTCTCAAGACGAATGTTGTCCATCATTGTGCTTCAAATCAAATCAAGTTGATTTTTCAATGTTCATCATATGATCAACCTCAGAGTCAAACAATATATGATTAGCCCAATGATAATCCAATTATTAATCCCCTAAATATCTCTCTTTCTTTCCATTCAGAATGTCCAGATAAACTCTAGTGCAATGGTGAGAAGAAAAAAAAATGTTTCAGATATTTAATAATTTATATTTTTATTCAAAAATAATTATTAATAACTGTGACTACTTTGTAGATAATCATGTTTAGTAATGATAAATAAGTTTATAACCTCTCCGACTTTGATCCCACGTGGCTACTCAATGGTTGATCCGACACGAATCTCGATGCAGTATATCTCCATCACCATGCTCTTCCCGCGGGTTCACCCAGAAACTGACGACAGCGAGGGGCCGCCGCAAGTGGTACTGTCAAGGCACGTCGCTCTTACGTGACACGAGCTTGACGGGTACCGGCGAAGAGCGTCACGTTTGAACCGGACGAGGTGGATGGAGGTGACGGTTACTGAGGTGCGGAGCGTACAACGCACCCATGACCGGCGCAGATACCGTTCCACGTGGAACGGTTAAATCGTAGAGTAATGATTAGGGTCTTGGACGAAGGCGCTCGAGTACATGGGAGACGGGACCTTCAAACAAACTATATGACGACGTGGGCTGGTAGTTTGGATTCTGGTTCAAGTCCAAACCCCCACCCCCACCCACCCCCAAAAACCATCTCCTCCGCCCCCGACGCCCCCACCCACCCCGGCGCCGGCCGCGTCTTCCTCGCGATTCATTTCGATTCGCGGTTACTGCCTCACCGCATTGCGAAGATCGGATCGGCCTCGCAGCACTTCATTGGGGCATACGAACAGGTACGCACTTCATTATTTCCCTTTGCTTCTCCCTCTGATTGCAAACTTTGGTCTGTGGTCTCTTCTTTTTGTCGAGCACTTTGGTCGGTGTTCTTTTCTTTTAGTTGAGTCGCTTCTATTCTTCCGATTCCTACTTGTTTTCTGTTTGCTGCGGACTTGTTTGATCGAGATAAGCAGGCGTTTTTTCATCCTACCCGAAGTTTCCGAGCAATTGCGTGACGATTTCTTATTGGATCGGCTCTTCGGCGGCCCACCATTTCCAGTTGTCATTACTGTGGAACCAACTCAACCTTAATTAAACGAGGGGAGCCCACCGTCTCTACTTCGTAGGTTGTACCATTGATTAGCCCCGTTTTGCCCATGAAAGAGCTATGTTTTCCTCGAGGCTGAGCATATAATCTTTTTTTTTTTGGTTTGATTTTTCTTGTTGTTGATATTATATACAAGTACTGATTCGGATCCAACTGCTGCTTGCGGAATTTTCTTTCCTCCATTCTTGCTGCTAGACCGCATATCAATTTGTGGGATTGTTATTTTTATATCTTAGACAGCTTAAGCGTGTTTTTCCAGTCCGATTCATGATGTTCGATAGCTAATTGGTGCTTTTCAGCTTTTAGCAAAGTTAAAAAGTTTGGATCGATTTGTCCTATTTAATTATTCTGTCAATCAAATCATGATCCAATTCCAAAAGAAACAAACAAAATGATATAACAAAACAAATGCAATGAACTACGACTTGATGCACGCCAGACTTACGTAGAGTCACAGACGAGGTAGGGTGGCGAGAGGGGATAAAGCTAGCGTTGCAAGGCTCCTTGGCGTGCATCACGTCCTTGACACTGCAAGATACGAGATGGTTTAATTGTGTCCCAGATGTTTGGATCAGAATACTTCTTCTTTGTTAAACTGTTTATGTTGATGATCCAAGAATTTATATCTTCGTCTGAACTTTTTCTTCTTTTCATTCAATTAATCTTACAGGTCAATCTCATTGAAGTGATTTAACTGGCAATTATCTGAACCATACTTCTAGTAAAATGAAAATGACTGAGCATATGATTAATGCTTTTATCAATCTGGCAATGAGAAAGTATGTGTTAATTCGAACTTTCTTTCTCTAATTTATTGCATATCTTCACTTTTCAATTATATGGAAACTGCTTGGTCACCAGTTCTCGGGGCGGGGGGAGATCTGCCAAGCCTGCAAGCTCATTATTAGCGACAAGGAGAGGCCAAAGAGGTGATTCTCTTGATAAAAGAAGCGAGGGAAGCTATAGATATTTCCTACTGAAAACCAAGGTATTGATCTGGATCAAATGGATTTGAAGGCTACTCATAGTTCAACCATTCTTACGGATCATACACATGCATGCAATTCAAGACTGTGTTTGCCGCCCATTGTGTCACCAGTTTCTCCTACAGCATCAGCATATCCTTCTTCTACTTTGTACCCAACATTTCAGGGAAGAAAAGCCTTATCTGGTATGCTCGATGAATCCCATGATGGTGTTTGCCTGGATGCGATGAAATCATCATCTCCTCCTCACATTAAACTAAACAAGGACTTCATCTCTGACCTTGCAATTGGTGAACATGATGCTGCATACGATGCCTGGATGGTAAGTGAAATTTTCTGCTGCTTTATAAGTTGATTTAGTTTGGAAGTCCTAAAGAGTCTCCAGTAGCCACCGTGAAAAGTTTTTGATTGCTGAGCTCCTCCATTTCTGCAGATGAAGTGTCCATCAGCTTTATCTTCTTTCAAACAAATTACTAATCATGCAAAATATAAGAAGATCGTGTTGTTTTTGGACTATGACGGAACTCTTTCACATATAGTGGATAACCCAGAACATGCTTTTATGTCCAATGCGGTAAATGTTTTATCAATAATATTGACATATAGGGGACTACAACATTTACTTCTACTATTATAGCTTTCTTGTGATATATTTTTTATGATCATCTACTCTGTTCCAGATGCGTACTGCTGTGAAGAATGTTGCTAAATACTTCTCGACTGCAATTATTAGTGGAAGGTCATGCCATAAGGTAGTGCTGTTCATGCTGCCTTATTTAAATATTTGAACCTAATCTTAACACTCTTTATGCTTTGACTCTCTTTCTCAGGTTTACAAGTTTGTAAAGCTAGGTGAACTATATTATGCTGGTAGTCATGGAATGGACATAATGGGCCCTGTGATGAAAAATGAATCCGTCAGTGACGTCCCAGGATGCACTATTTCTATTGAGGAACAGGTGAAAGGGATATACATGTCCATGTTTTGCTTTTATCGGCTATGAATTATAGATTATTGTCCTCATGTTTCCAAGAATACTATCCCCCTTTATCAGAATGAATCATTGCTAGTGAACATAATACAATTTTGGATCACATAATCGCGTTGCAAGTAAACTTTCTTTGACAGCATTAGTATTAGAGGTTTCCTGATCGTTTCATTCTCGGAAATTAGGGAAACGAAGTAATACTCTTCCAGCCTGCTAAAGAGTTCTTACTGATGATCAATGAGGTACAGGTGCTCGACGTTAACCGCAATGAATTCCCTATCACGCTGTCTAAAGAAATCTTATTGTTTCTGAATGCTTTTTGTATTAAAAACAGGTTCAAAACTTCCTTAAAGATGTCACTAAAGATATTGAAGGTGTCATTGTCGAGAGCAACAAATTCTGTGTTTCTGTACATTATCGCCTTGTAGACGAGAAGGTAAATGCAGATCGAGGCATCACATCTCATGCTCGTTTGGGTACATCAACTATAATCCAGAATTCCTTTTCTTTGTGACTTGTGTATCCCAGGATTGGCCCAAGGTTGCGCAGTGTGTGCATCACGTCCTGAAGGACTACCCTCATTTGCAAGTCACCCATGGGCGCAGGGTATCCACAAAACTGCTGACTTTTAGTTGAAAGGGTTCTTTTTTACTTTGCATCAGTGCAGGTTTTAGAAGTTCGTCCCGTCATTGATTGGAACAAAGGAAAAGCTGTTGAATTCCTGCTTGAATACCTTGGTCTGAGAACATCTGACGATGTACTCCCGATATACGTTGGTGACGATCGTACTGACGAGGATGCATTTAAGGTATCCCGTATCATATTTCCGTAATAGATTTCTAATGCGTTTCCAATTATTCTCCACGATCTTTGTTGATCATGCTAGATCCTGAGGGAAGGTAAATGTGGATATGGAATTCTAGTGACATCTGTGCCGAAACAGACCAATGCCGTCTTCTCTCTGAGAGACCCTACTGAGGTAACTTCAGTTGTTCAATTTGTCTTGCTATATATATTAGATGACTGTGCTCTACGTTCTCAGGTGAAGAAGTTTCTCAAGTTACTGGTGAAGTGGAAGAAGTTGGAAGCATCATGAAGTGAGAATTTTACTGTACTGCCTACTTAGACAGGTAAGACCAGTTCAGGTAGCAGGCAGCAAGATTTTTGAGTTGGCTGTTATTTGTTCTTTTATCATGTTATAGAGTTAATGGCTTCCGTTTTGTAGCTTCTTTGTTTTGTGTGTGTGTGTGTGTGTGTCTGTAAGAGTTCAATGTATGATTTGTCAAAAATTTTCTGTAAATGTTTTGTGTAGATCCATTATAATTAACTTTGCAGGTTGTTCTTGTAAAAATGAAGCAAAATCTCTTTCTCGTTGCCACTTTGAAAGTAGTGTTGACAATAGAATAAAGCTCATGGTGACTCTGCTGATTTATGCTCTATACTTTACAATAGAATAAAGCTCTTTGCACAGTAATGATGTGACCAAAATTCTAAGCTTTCCATAACTGAGCAGTGAAAGTGTATTGAGTAGGAGTTGCAATATTACCTATTGGATGTACATATCATATGACAAGTCGATTAGGCTTGTAAAAAGGTGTTTACTCGTGGTGTAAGTGAATTACGTACAAGCACTTGGATGCTTGCAAGTGTGCCACTTACTACAAAATGATGTAATCGACGATGATATATAACCATAGCTTTTCTAAAGTAGGTTAGCAATAGAGAATTTGAATTGAAAATTATGAAATTTAAATACTTAAAATATTTTTAATAGTATTATCTTTATAACTGTCCTATGGGGATTTATACAAAAGTAGACAAGCTTAAAGTTAACTTTGGCAGGGTTTGATGGCAAACAGCTTGGATTAAAGAAAATAAAGATCAAGGATGGTGACAATGATCATGCGAGCATTAGTTTTATCCTTTAGTTCTGATGATTTTTTGATCAGTCAAGCAAGAAAGGTCAATTAACTTTCATGTGTGTATATATGCCATTATGTATCCCGCAAGAAAAGATTCACGAGTTTAAGGTGATAATCCATATCAGTCCTCTTTTCCCATGTAAGAGTCACAAATTTAGTGGTCCACATGACTGAGAAATGTGTATCAGATTCTCCTAAACTTCAGATACCCACAAGAACAAGAAAGTCTTAATTTCCACCGGATTGATAGAGAAGCCTAAGAAGAGCAGAAGAGACAGCTCAATCCATACCAGGATTCGTGTCTTTTGACTAGCTCAAAAGAAGGGAGAACCATAGACATTATGGTCCACTTCTCTTTTTTTAGGAACCGAGACATGAAACATCTCCGCAGTAGCAGAAGCAGTGTTTGGTCAATTGTTCGAATGGCAGGGACAGAGTTATCCCAAATTTTGTTCTCTTGTGGCTGCAGGTCTCCTTAAGCAAATACTCAACTACGGTACTCGTTGTTCTACCGTGCCAGGATAATTGAACACAGTCTTACTAATGACAAGCTTGGTTGATGAGAAAAATTCCCACCAGATCAACGGCTCCTACAATGATTGAGATGCTACATTGTTCTAGTATGCCATGATGACAACTTTATATTTCTAGCCTCGCATTATGGGGTAATTGATGGCTCTTAGCACTGTGCTCATGACTGGTGAATAACCATCGCAATTATCATGTCCCTCTTTTGACTTTTGTTTTCTATGTGTATATGGTCACCAACTCTTCTTAATCACTCTAGTCTCGCTCTCTCTCTATCTGTCTCTCTATTTATCGATCCATCTCGGAATTCCTATCAGCTGAGAGGGATACTTCGGCAGCGGCAGCAGCTGCTGAGCTGGTGAGAGAGCAGCCACTGATCCCCATTGTGTATACAGGACTCACCAGATGGGAAGGGACCAGAATTAGTGAGTGCCCGAAAAGGTGAACTCTCCAAAGATCTCTGACAAGGATTGTCCGTTTCAGGGCTAACAAATTGTCTCTCCAGAGACTTAATCCTTTTTCCCAGCAAATAACAAGGAAAAAAAGAAAAGCTTTGACCAGGTGGTGATGTCACAATTGTCATGTATAGACCCACTCTTTTTTCCCTTGGATTCCTGTTCTTCTTCACCTGCGATGCATTTACCCTGCAATACAAGATTGCATCATCCTGCTATTTATCTTTGCGGTACCACCGCGCTTTCGTGTACGGGTTTGGACTGTCGACCAGCACCTGCACTGAGAGGACCCGGTCAAGAGGTTCCATGGCGTACTCAGGATATGATCTCCCTTTGCTTTGCTAAAGATGTTGAGCACTTGTGTGGTCATGTCCTTCACCAGGAGATCACAACCCCTAAGGGAGACATTGACACTCCAAAGTTCTCAGTGCAATAATTACTCCTAAAACAAGGCGCAAGCATCTCTCTCTCGCTCTCTCTCGAACAATGGCCCACAGACTATAATAAAAAAGCACAAAAGAAAAATTCCATTCCCACCATATGAAAAGCAGGCGAAACATTGTCACAATAATTTCTCGCATCTTGCTAGACGAGCTGGGAGAACAGGATGTTCCTTAACAAGCTCCACATTAGCTGCCTCTTCTTCTTCTTGACCCTCCTCTTCCCTCACAGCACCAAGCAATCTGCCAAAGCTGCCTCCTTTATCTACTCAGGCTGCTCTCCATCCAAATATGACCCCAACGGCCCCTTCCAGAACAACCTCACCCCGCTCCTCACCTCCATCGTGTCCGGCGCCGCGCAGGCCTCCTACAACAGCTACAAGTCCGGCGACGACTCCAGCGGCGCGGCCGCCTACGGCCTCTACCAGTGCCGTAACGACCTGAGCTCCGATGACTGCTCCAACTGCGTGCAGAGCGCGGTCAGCCAGCTCAACCTGGTCTGCGCCGACTCCTTCGCGGCATCGCTGCAGCTGGACGGCTGCTTCGTGCGGTACAGCAACGAGGACTTCCTGGGGAAGTCGGACACCACCATGACATTCCGCAAGTGCAGCACGAGCAGGAGCGACGACGCGGATTTCTTCCGGCGGCGGGATGACGTGCTGGCCGACCTCCAGAACGGGGTGAGCTACCGGACGAGCAGCTCCGGCACGGTGCAGGGTTACGCGCAGTGCCTGGGCGATCTGGGCGCCGCCGACTGCTCTGCGTGCCTGGCGCAGGCGGTGGGGCAGCTGAAGAATGCGTGCGGGTCCGCGCTCGCGGCCGACGTCTACTTGGCTCAGTGCTACGCTAGATACTGGGCTTCCGGCCATTACTTCCGGTCCTCCTCAGGTCTGCAGTCAAACTTCCACTACTTTACGTACCTCGCTGCTCTGTTCTCATTCAGAAAAAGGACTCGAACCGCACCAATAAAACACAGCCTCATTGTTTCAAAAGCCAGTAGAATCTTTAGTGCTTGCTTACATAAATTGCCAATGCTTGTGAGTGGATAGATTACTCGGATGATGACATCGGAAGGACTGTGGCTATCATTGTCGGCATCTTGGCAGGATTGGCACTCATTGTAGTTTTCATTTCTTTTCTCAGGAAAACATGCAAGTTCTCCTTATCCCCACTCCCCGCTCTCCCTGCTCTCACTCCCTCTTAGGTTCTCCTCCTAATAAATTACTTCTTCCTACACGCAGGCTAGCCATCATCTGACCTTTCTCAGTGGGATACAAGTGGGGGTGTGTTCTACAGACAGCCACCCGAAAGAGACGGAGAGAGCGCGCTTCCAACTGATCTAAGCAAAAGACGATCTTTCCAGCAAATCAACAAAAGAGGAGTTGTTCATTTGTATTCTGCATTTAACTGAGAAAATGGAATTGGACTTCAACCAGAACGCATCAACGCTACATTTAATTACTCCATTTCCAGGAAGTTTATAGGACATGATGTGCATCTTTATTGTTCATATTACATACAGCTAGGCAAGTTTCTCGGGTGCCTTCAGCTAACTTAGAGCTCGAACTACAACTCGTCATTTAGGCGCTGTAACCACGCATCGATGAGCTCCACATTGCCGAATTATAGTTCCCACAGGCGCCGACACTGGCTTCCTCCATCGCCTCCCTGGAGATACCTCTGTTGCATATGTTTGCGAACGCCCGCATGTGTTTCATGCCATGCTGTGTGAGCGATCCACAGTGAGACTCGAATACTCGAACCTGCAAACGTAATACAGTCATTTGGATGATTCAAGTGACGTTCAGGATCGAATGAAATCTATAGTCTTTTCATTTGGTTGATGGCTCAGATCATAGGAGTGTGTGCGACTTCTCAAAAGAAGAAGAGAGTGAGACTTACCATTGACTTAAGACAATCCCAATCGTCAACCAAAGCTTGGCCAGATGGTCTCACAGCCCCGAGGATGGCAGGGCCACCGTTTGACCCAAAAATTAACTTCCCGATCAAATCGATACTACGGTCAATGTGCGTTCTGTGCATCATCGTTTCTGTAATCTCCATGAAGGTTCTTCCCTTGTCTTCTGAGCTTTCATCCAACCGTTCATACTGGAAACAAGCAACAACGATAAGGCAATCCCAATTCATCAAATTGGAGGTTTAGATTCTTACTCTCTTCCACAAGAATAGAAGATCGGCATCCCTCTGATTGATGGTTCCCGTCGGCATCCTTTGTGAAAGTCCATTCTCGGTTATATTGGCGTTGGCGGGATCGAAGCCTTGGTAGAGATAGAGCTTCTCAGGTTTGATGTTCTTGTCTCCATACTCCATCACATGGGAGCCTACACTGTATGTGTTGTAATTTGATGTTCTCACCTTCACCTGTAGAAGAACACTGATGAGCGTCAATGGTTGCTAACACAGAGCCTGACGTTGGGTCATTGTGTTTCTATTAGCTCTGCGACGAACTTACCGCTTCATATTGTTTGCTTACAGTCTCCACCTTCAGATTGTGAGTCTCACTGCAAGACGCAAAAGAGGATGTTGAGTTAGAATCTTTCACTCCATCGAGTGGAAAGGATCGGAGAAGAGAAAAGAAGCAAAAGGATAATTTAATTATCTTATTATTTCAGATAAACAGAGAGAAGCGGAGAGAGACATAGCTGATTTCCCGTTGTAATCAATGATGATCTCTTCCTTAACATTAATTAATTACTATAAATAATATATTACTTAATTTTTAACTTTCATATTTGTGTATTATAGTTAAAGAAATAATTAAATTTGATTTTCTTAATCACGTGGATAAGTTAGGAATCTTACTAATCAATTAGATTATTGATTGATTGATTTCCTAATAAGTGATATGATTTTTAGGTAGTAAATAGTATATGATATGATTTCCTAATACATTCCATTTTTAAATGTGAATCATTATAAATGAATATTATGTTTTTAGTAAAATAAAAATAAATTTAATATAAAATTAAATATTTACTTACCTTTTGGGATGATCTTATCTTCTCCTATATAATGGGATTCCTCTTGCCTCGTTCCTCACCAAGCCTGACAATGGGAGGATCGAGGAAAGGACTTCTCGAGGAGATAATCTCGAGGAAAGGATAGTCGAGGAGATAGGATCCTTTCTCCTTTTTTTATTTGGTTTGATTTATGTTTTGAAATATTGATATTGGAATTGTTATAAATTTTATGATGCATAACAATATTTGAATTTTTTAAAATTTTATGATTAATAAATAATGATAATTGATTAATGATATTAGAATGATTATTTGATTTATATTAATCTCTTAAGCTTAAATGAGTTTTAATATTGATTTAACTATTAAAATTCTTATTTTTGGATTAATAGATCTAATTATTTAATTAGATATTTTTGTATTTTAAGAATTACGTGTGAATTCTTATGATTTAATTAGTTTTAAATTTAAGATTACGAATTTAAATTCTTTAATTCATGGATTTGAGTTATTCTTGATAATTTATATTTTTGAAATATAATTTGATAAGAGGATTCTAATTGGGGTTTGGCTTAAGTTAAGTTGATCTGCTAGACTAGATCGACTCAGCCCATATGGTTATGTACGACCCAACCCGTGTGGCTAGGTACAATTAACCAATGTGACTAGGCATGACCCAGCCCATGTGGTAAGATATGATCTAACCTATGTGGCCAGACTCGATTCAGTTATGTGACTATGTATGATCTAGTCCATGTGACTTTGTACGTTCCAGCCCATGTGACAAGGTACGACCTAATCATGTGGCTAGGCATAAGCCAACTCATGCGGCTAGGTATAACCTATTCCATATGGTCAGATACAATCCCAAATTATGTGTGTAAGCATGACCTAACTCGCGAGCCAAGCATGACCCAGTTCAGTGGTAAGGCTTAGCCAAACTTATGAGTAAAGCTTAGCCTAGTCCATGAATTTAAGCCTGCTCAGCGAGACGATTGGCGTTAGATACATCATCACTCCTCTATCTAGCCCGTTGTACCTCAACTTAACTTATTACTTAGGACAGGCATGTGTAGCACATATGACTCGTCCAAGACTCAGGTGGGTTGGTTCAGTTTTGGGCTAGCAAAATATGATATAGTCTGGTTTCCTCTTCCTTTATTGGTTTGAGCTTTTTTGACTAAATCAGACATGTTTAATCGGTTAAGATAAGTTTAGGGTGATTCCAGACTAACTTGACTAGTTCAAATCTACTTGATCTAATCGAGATCAATCAAATCTAAATTAGACCAGTCTAGGGTGATTTCAGATCGGTTCTATAAGGATTTGAGGTTGATTCTATTAGGCTATAATTGGATTGAATTTGATTTAAGCCTATTCCAATTAGGGTTTTAGTTGATTGAAGACTATTGAGAGATTGTTGTTTTAAGCCTTTATGATTTGATGAATTTAAAGGTTTATTTAGAAGATGTCATTTGAAAATGATTATTGGTTTTTTACTTTTCTTAAGTTTATGATATTGATATGATTGTATCATGTAGTATATGTAACTAGGCTAACGGTCTATATTGAAAGTGCAACCTGTGAAAGAAGCTACGGGCCCATCACAGTGTAAAGCCATCAATGGACATAGTCTAGTAGATCATACATAAAGCATGGTCTCTTGTAATATTTGATCATACTATCTCTTAGATGCATGTGTGAATGTAAATGAATGATCATGAATGTTTATGCATCCTTGCCAAGAGCAGGTATGGCAATTCCCTTTGAGGATTAGCGGATTAGACGGTTCCTCCATCCGCTGTTGGGAGGAATATGTCCCCACTTGAGCGGGTGAGGGATACCACTCCATCTGTTGTTGGGAGTGCTATATGGATTATTTCCATCCGCTGTTGGGAGGAATCCATCCTGCATCCGCTGTTGGGAGAGTGCACCATCGGGTGTGATGTACGTCTTTGTTATCCAGTTATCTCATATGTGTTGCATGTGACTAATGTATGATTTTGCTTAAAAAATTATCATTATTTTTCAGATGTTTAAATTTTATAATGAATTGATATATTATTATTTCTTATTAAATTATTGATATTTATTTCATGAATATTAGATTATTTTTATGATTTTTCTGAAGTTCCTACTAGGATGTGTGATTGCTGATATATTTTTATATTATATTTATTTTTAGTATAATCTACAATTTTAGAATATATACGAAGCTTGGGTGGAAGAGACTTATGACCCTACCAGAAGATGTGATCTTTTCTTGTTAATAAAATATTTACTATTGTAAAGACAAGGATTTGAATTAAAAAAATATATTTTATAAATTACAAATAATAAAATGATAATTTGTTATATTTTATAAATTATGGGATGTGATATCTGTTTCAAAATTCTCTACAAAATTGAGGTAAAGAAATTTGTAACAGAGAAATGTTTTGAAGTGATCATCTATTCCCTCTCCTCCTCATCCAAAGAGGGAGATGGAAAATGTTCCTCTCTTCTTCTTTTCTCTACTACATGAGCACCTACACAGACAAGTGATCATCTTCTTCGACCTTGAATCAGTGATAACTCACTCATTGTTCCAATCAGAGGTCTCAAGATGGTCTGACAGCATATAAGAAAAGAAAGTGAATGGTGCATAAGCATGGCCATGTTTTGGAGATCATTAGCAGTGCCAATACATTGCAAACAAATATCACAAAGAACTAGCTGTCTTCCATGAATATACGGAAAGTAAACAAGTCTTCCATGGATTTGCTAGTTATTCGCGGACTTACGGAGAGCCTCAGGAAACATATACAGAAAGTAAACAAGTCTTCCATGAATAAAACATACCTGTCTTCCATCCATGCCACACTATATAAGTCTCCAAGGCAGGTAATATACTCGGGAGGTGGAGGAGGATCCATTCCCGGGCAGTACGTACCCCAGCTGCTCTCCTCTGCATTTGATGCTGTCGTTACATAGATATTGAGATCCTCTGGCATTAGACCTTGAAATATACTGCCACTCTCACATGCTTCCACATAGATAACCTGTTCACCAAATCATTCACACATTGCTCCTTGTAAAGAGCTACACAACTACTGTTTTACTCTGCTTACCATCTCCTTGTAGTTATTCATTGCATGTTTCTTCTTCAACACCTCGATAAAATCAACAGCGTAAAGATACGGCATGTTGGGCATGCCTGACCAAGAATTAACTTTGTCAATGCACCAAGTCGATGATAAACCTGTACGGCCATTGCTGTATGGAGGAAAGAAGAAAGAAGTCGATTTACCGAGAACACCAGGGCCTCCATGGTCTGAATAGTATATGAATATTCGATCGTTGGGTTTGCTATCTATAACCTTTCCACTTCCACCTGTGGCTGCACTCTTAATCCCCAAGAGCACTGCATACAGGTTCTTAGAAGTCACTTGTTCCCCTGTGTAATCCTGTAAGCATTGGATATTAGTATTTGCTGAAATTGGATCTCCAACGCTAAGGTTCATCGTCTTTCTTGGAGCTCAAATGAAGACATCTCGGTTCAAGGTGCTCGTAGTCATCAGGATTTCACCTCAGAGCAAGATTGACATGTACTACGCCATGGGAGAAGCAGGGGGGTGTACCTTGGGGACGCCGGCGTAGACGTCATGGCCCTGGGGGTGGTTGATGATGACCCCAGGCCTGGGATTGAGCGGGTTGTTGGCGATGTCGTCGTACATCATCACCACTATGTTCTCCTCCTTCAGCCCTCCTCTCCTCAGCAGCTGGTAAGCGTGGCACACATCTGCCTGTTGCAATATCACACACTCATAACCTCAGTGTATGATACATACGCTCCACATGAGGAAAACTCGGAGCTCGACTACCTGATGGCGGTAGTTGCCGTAACCAGAGGAACCGGCGACGAGCAGCGCCCACCTCGTCCCGCTCGTTTCCTCGTCCTCTTCTTCCTTCTCGTCAACGCCACCGCCGAGGCCGTCGAGCCCGGCCCGCTCCGTCGGCAACCGAATCGTGGGGTCCCATTGGCCCACAGCACGGCCGGCGGCGACCATCCCGGGCCCAGGTGCGGCAAACAACGAGGCCCAAAGCAGCGGCAACGAGAAGAGCAGCCGCCCGATCAGCGAGAAGCTCCGCGCCATGTATGCGATATCGCGGGAGGAAAAAGATAGAACAGTGCGAGAGAGCAGCGGGGAAACGGGGGAACTAATAGGTGGGTTGGCGGAGCGGCGCGTTCCGCCCGCCGCCGCCTCCGCCGCCTGCGCCCGTGTCCCAGACACAGGCGCCATGCAGCAAGACACGTGGGGACAGCGGCGGGTGCGTGGGACCCGCGCGGCGTTGCTCGGCTTATCTCCCACTTCAAAAGGTGCGTTGACGCCGCGTTCCAAGAAACAGCCAAACATGGGGACAATCTCGAGAGCTTCTCAAAATTAAATGATCAATTACGAAAAATATTTCCACCTTTTTCTTTGATTAAACCAGCAGAAAGAAAACATAGTTTGCCTGCAACTATATCCATCATCCGCCGAGAGAACGAAGATAAAAATAATTTTGATGACTGCGAAGCGACAGCTAACCATTAATTCAAAATGAGAAAAAAAAAAGTTTACCATTCAAATAATTTAATCCGGAAAAACACACACAAAATCAAACGGTGAGGATAATGCATGGGATACGTCGTCTTGAATGGGGATGGGGTTTCTTCCCCATTCCCTTCCCCGTCATCGACTCCAGGGCGGTGGATTGCTCGGCGTCGGACGCGTTGAGGCGACAATGGAGCACGGGGAAGGGAAGCCGCCGCGACCGATGGAGCCACCTGTACGATAAATCCGTTCTTCGGAAACACCAACACCACCGACTCATATGAGGCCCAACCCAAGCCCAGACTGGGGATTGCCATTGAAGGAGCCATCACAACCTTCGTCCCTTGAATTAATTTTGCTAATGTAATTTTTGATTTTAGAAGTGTCAAAAATGTGTATCGCGGAGACAACCTGGTTGGGTCAGGGCTGATTCCATCGTAGGAAAGGTTTCGAGATAATAAGCTAAAAATTTTAGATTAATTATAGATTATCTCTTGTAATTAGTTACGTTTAGTGTCATGATTCCTATACTTTTAAAAGTTATATTAAGATCATTAATGAAAATAAAATATTTAATCTTATTTTTTCTCATATAATTAATTTTGATGATGAAAATACTATAATATTAACTTTACCTCACTTTGATTTATTACTTAGTACATACGATAATTAATTTAAAAGTTTCATAAATTTAGGTTAAGAATGTGCTCGACAAAAGCTTATTGATTCCAAAGTAAAAAATGTACAAAAAACAAAAAACTAAATTGAAGGGAATAGGAGATCGTTCCCTAAACAAACATACTCAAAATTGTTTTATAGATGGATCTCATAACTATCTCTGTTTAGCGAAAGTTATTTCATGAAAAAGATTTCATAAAGTCGTTCAAAGTATTTGACGTTACGGTTGGTATCATTATGCCAATAATATGACTCATTTGACCGATGTATCAAATTACTAACGATTCAAACATCTCTTGTATCATTTTATTTTATCAAAAGAAAGAAATAACAGAAAGATTTAGTCATACGGTTGTTTGTCTTCCTACGAGAAGTGAAGACCTTTACGCTATCGTAGTGTTTCTTTACAGAAATAAAAAACTTAGCACCGCAATGTTTTAGCATGGCGACGAGAAAATACAATTTCATTATGGGGACCGAATCTTGTTATTATTTTATAGGAACACGTCGAAATGGGACATGGAACATCACATGTAACCATACGGCTTGAATGTGACTCACCAACTATCATGAGCATCTTAACTTAGAAGCAACAATATCAACTCCATCATTCTTTTTGGCCCAAGTAATAGCTTTATTCAAAGCAAATCACATGCGGTGTCAGGGCCATGTTTGCTTCAATCTAGACCTTATCTTTCTTGAGGATGCAACTCCATCGAGACCTCATCCACTCCGAGCTTACGTAGGAACCAACCTATCCAACTTTTCGATATTATGTTTAAGACATGGATGATGATCATGAGAGATTTCCAACGCATCATAAGATTCACGTTTTTGAATCATAAGATTTACTCTCCACTTGCCAATCATTTGAGTTTTTTTTTATTTTTATAAAAGATAAATGACGAATATAAAATTTGAATCTAAAATTTTATGATCCTCTACTAGCCTTTACTAACTAAGTTATTCAGCGCCTGTTCCATAATTCAACCTTTAATATCTTTTATTATTGGGTCACCAAACACGAATCTTGGCGATAATAATTCTTTTTTGGGGGGGTCATGTCTAAAGCTGCTTTTGTCGTCAATTCGCTCGTGAATTCCAGCTATATTATATCTGTCCTTTTATATTATTATCATTATAATATTTCTAATATATTGAATGTCTTTGTTTGTGGACTTCAAATTTTGGACTCCAATTACTTTACGTCAATTCTCGTCAACGCTTCAGCGTCACAGAAAGCGAACGACTACTGTCACAAGATAGATTTATTGGCTATCAACCTTTACTGAGACTTGATGATGCAAAGTTGTCATGCAGATGACTGCAGTTGCTTTCACTCCATGCTACGTATATGCACACCGGAAGACCATATAGCTTGCAGACATGACGCACATCGCCATCGACACTTGGCTAGCCATTACGCTTAAGCTGTAACGTAGAGAAGAGGAAGTCTTAAACGCCGGAAAGGCCGTTGATCAATGACAAGGCATTGCTCGTCAGCTGCACGGCCTTCACGATCTCGCCTCTAATGGTGCCTCGCACGCCAACCTTCATGCTGGCGGTGGTGGGAAGGCCTTCCATGCAAGTGTTCTCATCGGTCAACGCGGAGCTCACCCACGTCTGCATGTCGTTGACGCGGAGCCGCAGGTCCTTGCCCTTGAGATGCCCCATCTCCTCGAGCGAGTCCCGGAGCTCCTCCACCGAGTCCCCCATGTTCTCCAAGCAGTCGTTCATGGCCTCCGCCTCCCTGGCGCCCACCCCGGCCCCGCTGCCTTTGAGCAGCTTGGTGATGGTGGCGGCGGAGGTGCGCGCGCCGGTCAGGCTCACCGAGAGCGCCGCCTGAGCCAGCTGAACCGGGCTCCTCTGGATCGTGCTCGCGTACGCTGACAGAGAGCTGAAGCAGAGGCTCGGGTACTGCGTCGCGCCGCAGGAAGAGCGGATGAAGTTCAGGTTCTTCGCGCCGGAGGGTTCAGGTCTCGCCGCAGAACAAGTGCCGGCGCTGACAGCCAATGCTACAAGGAGGATGAGAGCCATGAGAGAGCCGCTTCGGAATGCCATGGCTTTGTTGCAGATGGATCGTCTTGCACAGGAAACACAAGTGTTTACGGTGAGCCAAGTCGCCACCCACCCACATAAATAGGCCTCACGCACCGCTATTCCAACAGATATTTCTCACCGGATGACGCATCTAATACGTTGCCGACACCATTCATTGGGTCCGAAATCAACGAACGGCTGTTCTTGCATCATGACCAAATCTACATTGTGGGGGAGCAGGGTTGATGTCTATGTCCATCTCAGCCTGCTCAATAATGGTCCGGAAACCATGTTGTGTGTCTAATTGATCGTGACATGCTACCAAACCAGCAAGTTTATTATGCATATCCATCTTATCTTGGGATGTGGCATGGGCCTACAATTCACTCGGGTTCATCTGATTCCACAGCACTATGCCCATTGCTGGATGGCAATCAGATGAAGCTTTTTCTCACGTTGTTGTTTTTGAAGCCAAATGCATCACGCTTTTTATGGATGTTTGGATCGAGAAACTCTGAGCTTTTTATGGATGTTTTATGCTATCATTGATCGTTTTTGTCTTGGGTATGTATGTTGGCTTTTTTCCTGTACATGTGTGTCGTAACTTGACATGGGTAGATTAGAGTTGAGAGTGGCCAAGCAACTTGATATGGGCAGATTGTTGTCGATAATTTAATTATAAGTGACCAACATTTCAGCGATAAAAGAATACTAACTCAGCCACGTGTGACTCGCACTTAGACTCCTTGACCCTCGATGGGTGGAATCTAAAGTGAATTCATAGTTTTCGAATTTAACGTACCTACCACCACCACTTACGCTTAGATAAGTCACGTACCTATAATTACTCATTTGATTCTCTCATACACAAATTAATCCCCTATTACCTTCCATCACACTATAAAAGATACCTAATATGCTATCAAAAGGTTCTTATGAATTCAGATCACCCAAATTATTCCTTTCTAATCTAAATTAGTTTTTATAAGACTTGCCTTCATCCATTCCTTCAATCCTTTGCTAACTTAATTATTAGTCTTTAACTTTAGAAGTTTCAAATGAGTGATTTTGATACTCTACTTGATTCCACGAATGATGTCCTCGGAAAAAAAAAAGAATACAATTGGATTCGAATCACTATATAAGTTGGACAACCAAAACTTATTTTAACATAACTTATACATATTCTATTATCTTAATTTTTATATATTCAACCATATATTTTTTTTTTCTTATCATTGATAATGGATGATTTTACTCTGTGAATAAGTATTTTTTGATCACTTTATCAAATACTCGATCAACAAAGAAATAGATAATTGCATCATTCACATAAATAGATAGTTTTACAAGTTTCCAATGTGCCAAAATTCAAAAAGTATTTAAGCATCCGTAAACCTTAGATTCTAATATACTTAAATCACATGACATGGCAACTTTATATGATATTATTAGATACCCTCTATTTTTTTATGATAGGATGAGTGTATTCGTTGCATAATATTATGTTTCCTATTTTGTGCTTATATATACATAGTAAGTAACAAAGACACGCTATTTGTTGAGACATTCGAATTATTTAATATATTATTATGCAAACGATAAATTTCATATCTATGTCTAGCATCGTCATTTAATATAATAAAAATATTTTCTAATTAAAAAAAACACATGCAAAGATACAGTAAAAAAAAAACTCTAGAGCCGAGAAAATTTCAATATCATCATCAAGATCATATCAGACAAGTGAACCATAAATAATATGTATTTAATATGATTGTGGCTAATTTTGTCGATTGCAGTGTCCAATTTGTATACGTATCGTTGATGTTAGCTTAAGGAAATGATGGAATAGAGGGACCAACGAGGACTGTCCGCAAGCATTCCAAGCTCCAAAGAATCTCCCATTACCTCTCGTTCTGTCCCACATAGTTTATGAATGCCCGCTGATGCATTCCATCTTATTGTTTGGGTGATATCACCTACATTTCATCTATTAACTAAAAGGGTTGAGAGGTGTAAAAGGATTAAGAATAGGAGGAAGGGGAGGCATGATAGACTCATGAAGATGTCTAAAACAAGTTGCAGTCAGATATTGTCAAAAGAACATGAAACGAAATTGATGGGAATGTTGAACACCAGACTGAGAAAAAGGACAAGAGAAGAAGATTAAGGAGAGTAACAAGGAAATATGGCTGCATACTGTCACTGCTAAAGGGGTGGATTTCATCGTCCAAGACGTGTTTGATCACTGTCATCTGTGACCAGTGTCTTTGAGGGTGTCAGGTCAAGACCGACCCCATTCACATTCTTCTATCAATGGAGTCAGGATCCAGAGTTCATGCATGAGAAGAATGAACTGAACAGAGCCTGGAGTTGTCACATTCATGGTTGTTCCAAGTGGCTCTTATGTTGAAGATATGGACCAAGAATTCAAGCTATTAAATAGCAAACGCTAGCAACAGAGTCTATGAAAAGAAGAATCTGTGAGATCAAATGCAGAAAAAGTTGGATCAACAAGAACATGATGAGTGAGCTGTCCAAGAAAGATACAGCTGATAAAAATCAAGAGCCAAATGGCTGGTTTTGTGGGACAGCAGCAGCATTAGTTTTCCACAACACTGTTAAGACCAGAAGGAAGAACAGTCAGATTCCATCACTATTTAACATGAAACGAACTCACTATTTACTGATCAACAGTGCATGGACAAAGTTTTTGCTGGAACAGTGAAGCTTCAGCATTCATATAAGTTCACAGAAGATCAAGGATGCTCTTGGTAAAATTGATGGTGAATGCACACAAATATCCACTTCCTTCTCTAGTGCTGAGTAGTTTCAACTGTGCAGGAGTTGGCAGAAGTCTTTTCTACTTCCACTAAAGCCAAGCACCAAGAAGCCTTCCAATAATTCTTGAAATCTGATGTTAGGTTAGTGTTGGCACAAGTATTATCATGGCTATAACTCTTAAAATTTTCAGATTCTAGATTTTATATTTTGTAGATTAAATTTTATAACTACTATGAAAACCAAATTTAAAATTTGAATGATTCTACATTGGAATTTGAGCTATATGTGGTGGAGTTTGAGATTCTGTCATCTACAGTGAAACCAAATATATACAGCATCTAAACTATTTTTTGTTTATAGTGACAAATGTATTGATGAATAGAAATTGATCCTTGTTTGGCCAAAGTTAGGAACAGAAAAGACAACTAGTATTGAATGCAGAGCTAGCTGGGAACACATCTCACCATCAGATGCTCTATAGTGTGGTGTTTGCTGGAAATCACTGTTCTCTACCGAGACAGGTAGCATCACACATGTTAAGGATGAAGTGACTTTGGAAGCCAAGCAATGAAGCAACCTTTGCTCATCAGTCACCACCTTTAGTTGTTGGAATTATTGTAATTTGTTCACCTTCTATACAATATGTTTTTAATTACAAAAAAACATCATATCAAACACCTATCAATTTGTTCCTTCAAAAATTTTCTTTCAAATTTTTTTTTCAGATACTGTGGCTGTTGCTATTGTCATCACAATGAACACAATGTTAATATGTAACACAAACAAAGTGAAAGAAGTTTATGTATCAGCAGGATAAAAGGTAGTAAAAGAGTATTGAATTATAGACTAATCTTAACTCTTTTTAAATCTCATTTAAAAAGAGATTTAAAAATCTCTATCCCTGGATTCAAGCCACTCGATCTGACTTGGGGCCATGATTAAGATGGAAAACTATACATGATGCTATTCGCAACAAGTATTAAAGATCTCCATTGTTATTAGTTCCTATCAAGTACAATTTTACCATTTGTTTTCTCTTGATAGTCTTTGTCTTGTGGTTGGAGATGCTTCTTCTCCACCATAATTCTTTTCGAGATAATTCCTTCTTTCAATCTTCGATTGAGATTGACATGTATCGTAATCACACAAGCATGCAACACATGTTACTATACCTAATGAACCAACGAATTAATGGCCCTCAAAATAAATAACTATATGCGATGTGTTCTTTGGGCATCCATGTGTTCAATAGTTCAACAGTACAAACAGATATTTCCATGCTCAGCTTTATGTTTTCCAACTATACTAAATGCTAATAATTTAGTATAAATCGTTGTTTGTAATCATCAATAATATATATATATATATATATATATATATATATATATATATATATATATATATATATATATATATATATATATATACCACACAGAATGATAGATGCGTTATGAACCGCCGGTCCACAACACAACTCACGGCCCAGTTAACAGCTCAAGCCCAACGCGATAGATGTGCGCTTACAAATCCATGTTATTGACATACAACCAAAATACACCCGCAAACTTGAACGTTTACATTAACACATACGAGGGCAAAAACATGCACCATATTGTTATGTGGTATCAGATATTGCGACTTCAACCATTCACTACAGTTCCGCCTGCACACAGCATGAGACAAGCCAACGAAGAGTAAGAAATCCAAGGCCGCGAGGAGCATAATAGACAGGGGAAATCTGAGACGGACCATTGAGGCGGATGACTTGCCCTGTTATGAAGGAAGAGTCTGGAGTAGCTGCAAGGAAGACGAACGAGGGGGCGATCTCGATGGGTTGCCCGGGTCTCCCCATCGGCACTTGCTTCCCAAAGTTGACCACCTGCTCTTGGGGGAAGGAGGCCGGTATCAGCGGCGTCCACACCGGGCCCGAAGCCACGCCGTTGACGCGGATCCACCTCTCCACCAGTTGCAGCGCCAGCGCCCTGGTGAAGGCCACGATCGCGCCCTTGGTCGACGTGTAGTCCAGCAGCTTGGCGTTACCCTTGTAGGCGTTCACCGACGTGGTGTTGATGATGCTACCTCCGGCCTTCATGTACTACACCACGAACCTTGGTCGAAATGTGATGGTTCAAAGAGGATATTAGCGCGATGAGAGTGGAAAGGGAATAGTAGTGCTACAACTCGAGACCGATCACTACTTGGACACGAAGAAGTAGGAGAAGATGTTGGTTCTGAAGACTCTCTCCAGCTGCTGCTCGGTGATCTCGGTGATCAACGGGCGCACGTACTGCTCCGCTGCATTGTTCACCAGGATATCGATGCAGCCATACGTGTTCATCACTTCCTCCACCACCTTCCTGCAGTTCTCCTCGTAGCCGAGGTCAGCTGGGCTTGCAATGGGTTCTTTGGCATTGCTCCTTTTGTTCTGCCTCGGCATCTGGAGGGTGTCATTCGCATCCTCATCCTCCTGAGACTTGACATACGTGAATGCCACCGTCGCGCCCTCCAGTGCGAAGCAGTATCACACCGCCCGACCTATACCGGAGTCGCCTCCGGTCACAAGCGCTACCTTACCCTGCGCGTAAAAGACCATGCCTATTGTGACCAGCCTCGGGGTGTGTGTGTGTGACAGGGAGAGAGAGGATTTGAAGCTTTGTTAGCCGGCTTGTATTCTTCGCTGGTGGCCTGAGGTACAGGTTCCATGGCGTGCTCTTTGCCGGGTTGGCGCTCTTGGGTCTGAGGAGGGAATTGCTGACTGCCGGAGGCCATTGTGGTGAAAGAAGCAGCGCTTTGTTGAGGATGAAAGGCAGGGAGTAATAGGAAAGATCGTCTTGCAGAGGAAAGGTCGTGGGCTCTTAGACAATCGACGGAGAGATGGAGGAGAAGCCCAAGAGGGGAGCGAGGGAAAGAGAAGACAGCAGTATCAGCAACAACAAGAGCCAATAGGACAAGAGAAAACAGAGGGGTAGCTCAGCCGCCTTCCATGGTAAGGCGAGCTGGCCTATATAGCGAGGAAAACGAGCGGTCGCTCACAACGTGTGAGGGCACGTGGCGGGATGGTGGTTCACGTGGCGGTCGCGGAACATGGCCATGGGACGTGCGCGTCGGCCGAGATCGGAGCAAGCCTTTTGCTGGGACTGCTTACGTTAACCAAGTCAGAGTACACCTCAAATTCTCTCTCATGACGCAGAGAAAAAGAACTCAACAACAAAATAACTGCGATAGGAATAAATTTTATATTTTTAATTTTTAACAAAGTCAAAAACTGTCATTCCGCACATTAGAAGCCACATATTTGATCTGTCAAATTGAACTCGAGACAAACAGCTTGCATGACACTGTGCAGGAACCAATGAAGGCCTTTAATTTTCTGATCGGATTAGAGCAATGCAGGAACGCAAGAACAAGAACTATAGTCAAACATTTTAATCTAATCTCAGTTATTTACCCACACTATAATCTAAAGCATTAACCACTGCAATCCCTTCCAGAAGTCGATCGTTCTGTCCCATCAAGCATCTCACATACTTCTCAGCGCGTTCGAGCTCCACGAGCATCACACCCACCTTTCTATCAGTCGCCATTAGTGTCTCGCTCAGGAGTTCTCCGCGCTGCTTCACGAAACCCATTTCTTCCTTCACCTTCATCCACTCGTTCCGCACCTTCACCAGATTCTTCTCCATCTCACGCTGCTCTCTCGCTTGTTTGCTGTCCACCGTCGTCGTCCGACGGGCGGAACCCCGTGGATCTCTTTTCGACGTCCTCCCCTGTTCGAAGCACCACTCCTCTCCGGCAAAAGCATCGACCGGGAATCGGCTCAGCTGTGGGGACGCATACTGCTGGAAATTGAGCATGTTGTTACGACTCATTTGGTAATGACTGATCCTGATAGCCGATCAAAGTATCTTCAACTCGGCTTCCTTGTTTCACCTGCAAGTGATGATCGCTTGATGTTTTCATTTGATTCCTGATCTAAGCTTAGAAATGTTCGGATTCCATACCAACCAAACGAAATGGTCACTGTGAAGCATCTCTTTCTATTCAATACTGGAACAAGAAGGTTTATCTTCATACCTCAGAATAACGTTTGCCGATGAATCCTCTCCTCTTCCCGATCGAGAGAAACCTGAATAAGAGTGGGAGGAAGAGGCTGAACGGAGACTGGCGGCCACACGCCCGAGTGGCATCCACCTCAATCACTAGTAAAAACTAGGGCTTGGCGCAGGTGATGAACTCGAGGTCAAAGGTCATACCCTCATGTCCGTTTCCAAGAAGGCGACTACTTACGCTGATCCAGCTCACAAGATGGCTATGTAGGATGAGATGGCTGATAAACAAAGCCATGGCGTGTGGTGAGCACCCGAAACAGCCGATGAACCGACCAGAATTATTTTATCTTCCTTTTGACGAATTGAATGCAAACACCACGCGCTCCATGTGGGTGTTGCTGTGTTCACGGTGGCTTCTCTTCTGAAGCAACCCCTTTCAATGGTTTGCTCTACCGTCACTTCAGTGAAGTAGATTCCGTCTTAAGTTGGACAGGAAGTAGCTGTCATTACCCTTCTCCTGAAGGTTTCGGGCCCTAAGATACTTTTAAGTTGCTTTTGTTAGTTCAATGGAGCAGGTGAACCTACCGCTTTAAGACGAAAGCAGGATGACATTGATGAAATGCTAGAATGACTTCCACACGAATTAATACTAGAATTGGAGAGCTTTGCCTGCATTTTAAAGGCCAATCATTCATTCCCAGCGCATCGCAGGACCTCCACTTGGTGCAGCTCATCTGTTCGGGATGACAATTCATGTCAAGCAAACAAGAATTGCATCCATGAACATCATGGTTTGCAGAAGAATGGTCTGCTGTTCGTAGTCCGATTCTGTAGAGGCCGGTGGCCAATCAATAAGCACTGAGCAATGAAGTTTTCCTTATAGGAAGAGTGTCATATACCTTTGTGGTGAAAAATGTTGTGAATTTACTTATGCACATATCACATTTTCTCATTCCCAGAAGTTAGATTTGTAATCAGTATATAAAGAAACATCGTTTGCAGGAATTTGATATCTAAGAGCTAAACTATTTGCAATGGAATGGCATTCTGTCTCCCCTGTTTCAGTCCAATCTCACGCAAGACCAATTTAATATCTTTTTCGTCTGCTCATCTCTGGCACCCAAATTAAACTCTCAGAAATCAGCTCACAAATTTGTGATCACATGTAAAAAAAAAAAAACAGAATGGTAAGTCTTTAGTTAATTGTTGTATCCTCCTGACATTTGGATACAGAGATTTTGTCATGCCATAAGGTCAATACTATCTCTTTCTGTTTTCTCCCTTCAAAAATACTATCCCTCATTGCCGGACACTAATGTTCTAAATACTTAAGCTCAAATTAGTATGGCATGATTTGAGAACAACCAAACTAAGAATGTTTGATGGAATGTTTTGTTGATTTAGCTGCTCTGTATTTGTTCTTAACTTTGTGTCTTCTATGTTTCCTTGTAATTCTGTGTTTTTTTTCTTCTTTTCCATGGATCAGAAGATATAGTTCCTCATTCTTCCAGAAAGCATACAATTTCTTGGCTTCCCTCAAATTCCATTTTCTTATCTAACTATATATTTGTGCAGTAAAATTAACATTGGGAACTTAGTTCTAAGATTCTTCACCACTAACTACTAAAATAAGCCTTCTTTCACTAATGTATATTTCAGAGTTTTTGTGCATAATTTTATGCTTCTTTTGAAGTTCTGTCAGCAAAGTGCTACTTTGGATCGAAATGTAGTAGTTATTTTGGATCGAAATCTTCTCAGCTGATAGCTTTCAATCACACCGAAGACTTCCCCCCCATGCTCTTATGAACCCTCCTGCCAACAAAGGCAGCATCGCCCCCGTCGCAAACGCCACTGCTGACGCCCCCGCCGCCAGCCACGGGTTCGGCAGGCTCCTGACCTTCTCCCCGTCTACTTCGCCGTGGCTCCGCCGTTCCATGAAGGCCACCTCGGTGTCGTACTGCCACATGCCATCTTTCTCCATTGTATGCACAGAACAGCAAAGTAATTGCATTTGACCTCACACTGGTGAGCACAAAGTTATAATTGTAAAGTCATGTCACACGTACTTGTTTTCTCGTCATCCAGTATTCTACTCCAACTGGATCAATGCGCACGCCGATAGATTCGAGCTTGTCGAAACTTATAGGTAAGATGGCATGATAACACTAAAGAAACGGAGAGGCGTGTGCACGCCACGCGAAGGGGAGTGCTTTCCCAAGACGAGAAAGCGATGGGAATGGTACAGTGAACAACGCAGCTCACTGTAGGAAACGATACCTCTGAGTTCCATTGCTTTCAGATCAGAATGCTTCTCCACGGATCTTTGTACTTCATTAAAGGGGCCAGATCTGCTTTGTGCCTCAGCAGTAGCTCTCATTAAGCGATCTCTGGGTTTGTTTATGGGGAAATGGTGTTCCAGATGATACTTGATAGACCAGCTGCAAGCTGCAAGCTGCATGCCTTTAGATCCATGAGCTTTCCGGTAATCTAATACAATCGCCCCTGGTTCAAGAAGTATCAAAACATGATTGATTCAAACAGTCGTAAAGCTTTGAAGATCTCATGAATGTGCAAAGGATGTTCATGCTACAGTACAAAATCTTCGAAAGCATGTGTGTGGCATCGCCTGTAGCAGACATGTTTAATGCAAATGCAAGCTAAAGGAAGAGGTGTTCAACTTGGTGTCCCAAATCAAGGGCAGCAACTTTGAGAGTCTTTCTCTGGCACACACAAACAGTTGATTTTGGCCTGCATTTGAGATACTACAACAAAGAGCAGAATATTTCGGTTCTGATGCTTTACATGCCAGTATTGTTGATATAATTAATGCATCGACTTCGCAGTTTTACAGGGTTATTTTGGTTTCTCTGGAATTAAATCACTTGTGATGGCTTCTTCTGCGGGTTACCAGTGCTGAACTCAGTATGGTTGTTTGAATGCATGGATTTGTTTAGCAGTTCTTCTGCAAACCATGACCTGATCGCAAGCATTACTCTACTTTCTTAGAGCAAAATTTTCATACATTAAATAACCTACAAGACGTTGAAATAGAGATTCGATGATATCCTTCAAATATGTAATAATATGCATGTATCTCAATATGTTTTTTAAAAATTAAAATAAATTTTTCATACATTAAACAATGTATAAGATGTTGAAATAGGGATTTGATGCGATCCTTCAATTGTCTCAATAAAGACAATAATCTCAATATGTTATTTTCACATAGCAAAGACTTTTTATGTTTTAGATAATATAGAGGAAAATATTGAAAAAAATATTTTTATTCCATTCAAGACTGAAAAAGGGAACTTAAGTTGAATAAGAAATACTTTAGACTAATTATATATTACACCTTATGCTTAGATCATATTAGTATTACGATCCTTATATTTTAAAAATTTATATTAAAATTTCTATAATTCTAAAAGTAAAATAAATAATCTCATTTATTTTAACGTCGCTAACTATATGAACGAAAAAAAATAACATCACCTTGGATCGGTACAAAAGTAATGAGTAAAATTATAATTTAAATATCTCTTTTATTTTTAATATCTAAGATGTTAAAATTATTTTTTTATCCCATATATATATATATATATAATAAAAAAAGAATCAGATTTTTCTTGATGGATCCAAGTCTAAATTGTGAAAGGCAGAGAGTAAATGTTGTCACTCACTTTTAACCATGTTCCAACATCTGGATTGCTACAAACTAATGTACAAGAATAGTGCAAAGCCTGACTCGAAGTTGAATTCTTATTCTAAAACTCAAAGAGGCTGACAATTTTTTATCCAGAGAGAGAGGGATGGGGGACTTGTGAATCAGAGCATTTTGGGGCGAGTATGTCTCCGCAAAACGCGGCCTCGGCGACTTGTATAAATTTGCCCAGACCAAGTCCTTCATACGAGCCTCTCAGAAGCAGAGCTGGAAACCAAAAGAACAGGAACAAGGAAGGAACAAAGCAATCTGCCAAAAAAGAATAGTTTTCCACAAGCTCTTCCCTGACAACCACAACATTGTCGAGTGATCTTGAAACCATAGGCTTCTCTCTCTCTCTCTCTCTCTCTCTCTCTCTCTCTCTCTCTCTCTCTCTCTCTCTCTCTCTCTCTCTCTCTCTCTCTCTCTCTCTCTCCATGTGCTCCTTGTCATGTTATCTCTGAACCGAGGAGAGGAAAGCAGGTGGTAACCAGAAAAACGAGGGACGTAAAGGGGCAGATTGTTCAGGTATGCCCATGCTATCACTATTTTCTCTTTTATTTAATGGGTAACCCATGTGAAGAGGACACTGCAGATCTCTGTCGTGAATTATTCTTTTTTTGTGAGTTTGGTGGGCTTTGTTCAATCCTCCTCGTGGGAGGTGGCTATTTCATTCATGAGCTCAGTAGTATATGTAGGTTTGTCCGCAAGTTTTCTTCTGCTTCTTCCACTGCAGACCTGTTAAGGCCTAACACAGGTAGATGTGCCTTTTGAGCTTTGGAGTTGATCTGGTGCTTTTGAGGTTTTGCATTCTGCAGCTTGTTGTTCCCTCTTCTCTCTCTTTTCTTGTTTGAGTTGTTGTCATTGTGGTTAAGGAGACCTCAGGTTGCCTCTGCTTTAGGCTCCACTTTTTCTTGATTTCATGATCTGGTGGTATTCTTGACTCTCAGTTATGATGCATTTGTGGTTTAATGTCTGAACGCTATCCTGTGCAAATCTAACAGGTCCAATGGCCAAAGACAATTCTGGATCTCTAAAGTCGGAATCGAAGAGGCGTCGTGTAACCTATATCTTCTCTGTGAGTGGCCTCTGTGTTCTGTTCTACATTCTTGGGGCTTGGCAGAACAGCACTACCCCGACCTTGAATCAGAGATCCGATTTGGCGTCGAAAGTTGAATGCGACAATGACTTCCCTCGATCCACCGAGTCATTATCCTCCTCCTCGTCATCAGAGGGTGAAACCCTCGATTTCCAAGCTCACCATCAGCTAAGCTTCAATGATACGTTAATGGTGGTGGAGAAATTCCCACCTTGTGCTCTAAACTTCAGCGAGTACACACCTTGCCAAGACCTAACCAGGTGTAAGAAGTTCGCGAGGGCGATGCTGGCGTACCGAGAGCGACACTGTCCTGCGCAGCATGAGCTCATCCGGTGCCTGATTCCTGCTCCACCAAAGTACAAAACTCCCTTCAAATGGCCTCGGAGCAGAGACTACGCTTGGTACGACAACATTCCTCACAGGGAGCTGAGCATCGAGAAGGCTGTTCAGAACTGGATCCAGGTCGAAGGCGACCGGTTCAGATTCCCCGGAGGTGGCACCATGTTCCCGCGTGGTGCCGACGTTTACATCGATGATATAAACGCTCTCATCTCACTGACTGATGGCGATATCAGGACTGCCATCGACACAGGCTGCGGAGTAAGCCCCTTCGTCTTCCCAACCGAGGTCTGGATTTCCCTTTCCCGCATCGTGAAGCAATCTCAACAACACATTGCTGCAGGTTGCCAGTTGGGGAGCTTATCTTCTGAAGAGGGACATCGTAACAATGTCATTTGCACCAAGAGACACACACGAGGCGCAGGTGCAGTTCGCTCTGGAGCGGGGAGTTCCAGCCATGATTGGAGTGATGGCCACACAGAGGTTGCCGTACCCTGCGAGAGCGTTTGATATGGCTCATTGTTCCCGGTGTTTGATTCCTTGGCAAGATTTTGGTGAGTTCATTTCCAAATCAAAAATCACCACTCTTGTGTGCATGCTAGATTGTCTTACACATCCATGGACCTTCGGTATCAGATGGCCTGTATCTAATTGAAGTCGACCGAGTTCTCAGACCTGGAGGGTACTGGATTCTCTCTGGCCCTCCAATTCGTTGGAAGAAGTACTATGGAGGCTGGGAGAGGACTCAAGAAGATCTAAAGCAAGAACAAGATTCAATAGAGGACGTCGCCAGACGCCTTTGCTGGAAGAAAGTAATCGAGAAGGGCGATCTTGCGATTTGGCAGAAGCCCATCAACCATGCCGAATGCATCCAGAGCAGAAGGATCTACAAAACACCTCACATTTGCAAGAATGACGACGCTGATGCTGCCTGGTAGGAATTTAGTGCGCCGTATGGCACAAATGTGCAGAAATGTGTTCGTCTTTTCCTCAGCATTGTGGTGCTTGCAGGTACAGGAAAATGGAGGCCTGTATCACCCCGTTACCAGAAGTAAGCAGTAGCAGCGAAGTAGCAGGTGGTGAACTCCAGAAATGGCCCCAGAGGGCATTTGCTGTGCCCCCAAGAATAAGCAAAGGTACAATCCCTGGCTTGACCGTGAAGAAATTTGAAGACGACAACACGGTGTGGAAAGAGAGGATAGAGTACTACAAGCGAATCATTCCGCCCTTGTCTCAAGGGCGATACCGAAATGTGATGGACATGAATGCCTACTTGGGTGGATTTGCAGCAGCTCTGATGGATTATCCCATCTGGGTGATGAATGTAGTCCCTGCAAATTCAGATTATGACACCCTTGGTGTGATCTATGAGAGGGGATTCATCGGTACATATCAGGACTGGTGTGAAGCCTTCTCAACTTATCCCAGAACTTATGATCTCATTCATGCTAGTGCCATTTTCAGCATTTATCAGGACAGGTATGTGTCTCTTTAGCAGCCTTCCTTTCATTACTACACTCCCTACAAGTTTGGAAAGCCAATTCATTCTCTGATCCATGGTAAATTACGTCTTTGCGTGTCAAAAATATCCTGCATCTTTTCTCATGCCTTTATATTTGTTTGTACCAGAAAGTGAGTGCTACCCGAAGTAAATCACGTAGAACATATGGCATCAGCAAGAGCAGTGACAATGCCATCTCTCTGTCTTAAAGATCTCACTGATGGGAAGCTTTTGCAGGTGTGACATAACATACATCCTCTTGGAGATGGATAGGCTCCTGAGGCCGGAGGGAACAGTGATAGTCCGTGACACCGTCGACGTCCTCACAAAAGTTCAGGGGATTGCAGAGAGGATGAGATGGAAGTGTAAGATCATGGATCATGAAAGTGGACCTTTCAACCCTGAGAAGATCCTTTTTGCTGTCAAGACTTACTGGACAGCTGCTCCTTCTACACAGCAGTAACTGATCCAACTTCGCCATCCTTTACGTTCAAGTTTGCCTTCTTCAGATAAAGGTCTCATGCAGGTCGCCCTTTGCTCTTCCAAACAGTCTGCTCTTTCCTGTGGTACTCATAGAGATGTTTGCTAAGATGCAGAAAGAAGCGCAGAGTTGTTGCGTTGTTTTTTTATCCACATTAGGCGCGACGCCTGATGTTGTGAGAATCAAAGTAGTTGTGAAATTGTGCTCACACTGAAATAAATGGCATCTTCATCATTGAATTGATACTCATAATGTGCACCTGTTCTTGAGCAAAACAGAGAATGTGGTGTATACATTCGACTATCTCTTGCTTCTGTTGCTTCTATCATTTTGCCAGATAAGAACAACTTGCAGCTTGAAACTTAGAACCTTTTAGTATTCAAATTCCAGCAACTGGTTATTCGTTAGTGTCATTATCAAAGAAAAGGAAAGAGACTAATATAGAGAGATCTACTCTGCAGGATGGGAATTGTTACTACTTCCAGTAGATTAAGAGGAGCTTTGACAGGATTCTTTCTGCAAACCAACTTGTGATCGTCGAAGCAGAAGCTAAAGAAATAAGATTAGAAGAGGCCAAAGACAAGGACCAAAATCTTAGCAGAATGTAAACGTGGATATGGGGCTGTAGGTCTTTATCTAGCTGCAAATTCTTGACAAATCCATGTGAAAGCTTGAGAATACTTGTTGACATTTAAGCTTGTCAATCATCCATTCAAGAAGAAAAAAGGAATAGAAGATATGAATGACAGTATACATCATTCCAGCATGTTCATAGACTTTCGGCTCCCGAATGATGGTGTTAGAAACTATACTCCATAAAGTCAAGTCAGAAATGTCATTTACTTGGTTAGTCATCGTTTCAGGACGTAAGCAACGCTATGAACAATCCCATTCTTGTCCTTTCTCCACCAAATATGACTGCTTCCTACCCAACATTCACAACATGACCTACCGTAGAACAACTTTGCGTCAAACGAAACCTAGCATTCCAGATAGCACCGGTAGATGATTACTCTATTACTTCTTCAAATATTCCTTCCAGCTAAGGCTCTGGTGTTCACCCAATCTACATCAGGAAGGTTGCCATAGTACTACTAATTAACAAGGTGAAATTTTCATTTATGTATTGCATATATATAAGAGCTTTGTGAAAAGTCCGTAGTTGACTTTTAGCATCCTCACCAATGCGTGTTTGCAACAAAAGCGATCATGGAATAGAAAAAGATTTCAGACCAAACATTCCTCTGTTCAAAGTTATCGTCATCATCACTGTTAATACAATTGATCTTTAACAACTTTCCAAAAGCAAGCCAATAATGAAAATCCAAGAAAGAAAAGGGGGAATTTTTGGTTTATTGCTTCAACCATCACGCTCCAAAGCATGCAGCAAAGTGGGGAAGGTGGTGATGACCGTGTTGCCTGTGATGATGATGATCGCCATGGCGATGACCACCGCCAGCGGCAGCAGCAGCACAGGCTCGCTGGTTCTCGTGGTCGTTAATAACCTGCCTGTGGCGGTGGTGATTCTGCTGATGTTGGTGCTGGTCGTTGTGGCGGCGACTATGGCCGGCAGCAGGTGCAGCGCCGGCAGCGCTACCCTCGCGATCGATGAGATCCTGCACATGGCGGAAGTGATCGACGCCGCAGGGGATGACGATTGCCCCCTTCTGGTCGAAGCCATACTCCTTCTCTGCCTCCTCCAACAACTTCGCAAAGAGCGGGTGGTTGAGGTACACCACCGGCACGACGAACCGCTCCTGCTCCTCCCCTTCCTGCCCCACCCACATCACCATGCAACCCTTGGGCGGCATCCCAGCCTTCTCCTTGTCGTGGCCCAGATGTGGCATGTGCAGCTGAAAGCTCAGCGACGTCCACAGGTGGCCGTGGTGGTGGTGGTGATGGCTGTGATTCTTCTTGTCCACCTCGTTGTCCTTCCTCATCTCCGGATCACAGCAAAATCAAAGAACAAGAACAGGAGATCAACTACGTACGTATATATCGGCAGAGAGAAGGTAGGGGCTAGAGAGAGAAGGGCCAGGGGTCGGAGCTGGAGATGGCAAGGCGGAAGAGGGTGAGGGAGGAGTCACAGAGAGAGGTTGGGACGTTGGACATGGCGGAGAGAGCTCACAGAAGGCTTCGTTGGAGCACAGTAAGAAGGGACTTTCAGAGAGATGGAGAGGATGGGCTAATATAGAGAGAGAGGAGCCTCTGATCCTGATTAAGGTCGGTAAGAGAAAGATAGAGAGCGACCATTAGCTTCGAAGACAAGGTATAGTGGGGTTTCGTGATGCATATTTTATGGTGTGAAGGAGCCCCCCGGCGAAGTCGTCGGCCTTCCGCGTTTGTGTGGGACTGAGTCCATCGGTCTTCATCCTCGGGAGGGTTCCGAAATGCCACCCGCGGCACAAAGAGGGCGAATCGTGTTCCTTCCGTGCCTCAAAAGTTCATCAACTTGTTCCCACTCATCATTTATTAATAGATTTTTCAAAGTGGTTGCCTTCAAGTAGGAATGTATTGGTATGATGAAGACTCTTGGCTTCTTATTGACTAAATATTTTGATATACATGGGTGAACTGTATAGAATTTGTGGTGGACAAGAGATGTATCAGACTTGGTCTATCATGCCTCAGCGTAGCCAAGTGTAGAACAATGGCCATAGGTCCATTATAAGGATATTGATGTGGAACTTGTTTGGATGGAGCCACTTGTCTTTGATCTGGGTGATGAAAAGGAATATATATTATAGTTTTTCTACGAAAATATGGACATTATGCGAGCAAATTCTTAATATTCGTTTTAAGTGTTTCCATAGCTAAGATGGATAATTTATTATAGCTAATTTGGAAGGCTACTAAATGAAGCAAACCTACTTCTTATACCTAAAGGACTAAGGGGGATGTGCCATATTTATGTTAACTGGGCTCATCCACAGGCTAATTAGCACAAAATTAATACAAATAGTGCAGATAATATGGAACTTTTAAGAAGGTTTGGTTTTGTTATTAGGGATAATAACTTTATCTTGTTGGTGACTATATCAATGAAACTTATGTTATTCAAGAAGGCCTGATATATACTGGGCATTTAAGTAATGAATTATTCTTTTATCTTAAATCTTTAAAGTATTATTACATATATACTGAAAAGGAAATCTTGTTGATTGGCTTTGCTTCTAATCGTTAGTTATATATATATATATATATATATATATATATATATATATATATATATATATATATATATATAGGGAAAAGACGAGCATTTTCCATCCCCATCTGATTTGCGCGGGAACAGACTCGCTTGCCCTCTCATCGCCCACCGACTCTTCTTCCTTCCGCGACGAAGCCACGAGTTCTGCATTCTTTCTCCCCTCAATCCCACCGGATTCTGTCCCGATGCCGGTAACCCGGTCGCGAGCGATCGCCTCCAAACCTCGGTCTGAAACCCTAGCGGCTTCTCCGCCGCCTGCTCTCCTAACCTCGACCCCTGCGAGAACCCACCCTCCGATGCCCCCTCCTGCGACGCCCCCCTCGGTCCTGGGCTCGGGTTCTGAGATTGTTCCCTCTGGAGGGGTGCCGCCCTGCAGGCGGAGCCTCCGCTTGGCCTACCTGTCGGTTGCCCCCCCTGGGAGCGTCACCTCTGACGCGGCAGAGAGCAGTGCCAAGAGGAGGCGACGATCTAGGGCTTCCAGCACTGCGGGCGAAGCGGAGGGCGGGGATATCGGGTGCAAGACTTGCTTGCATAGGGGAAGAAATGAAGTATTGGAAGTCAGGTCAGTTGCAAAAGATGCGGTTGGGGGAAAGTACATGTTCCTGAGGTCGGGGGCGAAGATTGCTAGGAGAGGGTTGGACCAGCCGTTGTTAGAGACCGATAAGGTTCCAGTAGAGAAGCTGGTGACCGATGTGCAGTGTGTCGAGGAAGCCTTTGAAAAGGATAAGAATGTTGATGCTGACGTGGTTGCAGAGAGGCTGGCGGAGAACACTGAGGAAGAAAGATTCCGTTCTAAAGAGAAAGGAAAGGGAATACTGAGAGTGCCAGAACCAATCGAGCTACAATTCATGAAAGTGAATCTCACCGAAGGAAATGGGAAGGGCAAATTGGTTATGGAAGAAGATTACTTTCCGGTATATGGATCCGAGTTTGGCATGGATGCCGACATGATAAATCTGAAGGATGCTGTGGAATACTCACAGAATGATGATGTATCAGTGAACAAAAGAAAGCCTCAGAAAGGAAAAGGACGAATTGATTCTCGAAAAGAATCAGACAGGACAAGAGCTATGGAATTGGCTCCCAAGTTTGCCTTCTTTAAACCTAAAGAAGATGGCAGCTTGGAGGAAGAAGAAGGACAGCAGGAAATAGAAGATTTGTCACCAGATGTTGACCATGATGATTGGCCTGGGCCATTCTCTACTGCCATGAGAATCATCAAAGAAAGATGTGAAAAGCTGAGGGCTCGTGAGTTAAATTCTTATGTGAAGAAGGATGAGACCAGCCAATTAAAAATTCCATGGATGCCTTCAAACAACTGCAAGCCCTTTGCTCGGCCACCTCCAACACTTCGAGATTTGTGCATGAAAGTTCTCTCAGATAACGCTGAAGAGATTGAATCATTTGATGGCATTCCTGATGTTCTCAAACACAAGCTTATATTAATGTTATGTCACTCTAGGAAAATGAGTTCTCGCCTTATTGGTCTTCTTGTGAGAGGTAGTCCCACTGAGATACGCCTAAGTGATTGTTCATGGGCAACAGAGAACCTGTTTCAGGAGGTCTTTTCTCAATGTAATACAAAATGCTTGAAGGTATTCTTTACTGCACTTGGCATTATTTCAGTTATTCTAATGGTTTGAGAACGACGATTTATTTCAATAATTGGTCATATTGTTAGTTTTTCCTCTTCCTTTGCATAAAAAATGATACAGTTTTATATGGTTGGTGAAAATGTTCCCTTTGAAATTTAGCAGAATGTTCTGTGAAGGACATGCAAGTCATATTATTATTTTCTTTTTGCGACTCTGTACATCAAATGTCAAGTTTACCATATAGATAACTAAGTGCACTTGAAAAGAAAGAGAAGAGGCATTTGCCAGATCCATTGGTTTTGCTTTTGTTTTTTGTTTTAGTTTCTTTTTTATCCCTTTAGATTGTTAAATTCCCATCTCTAATGGTTTTTTCATTTTTCATTTGTTGTTCTTGCATATTTGTGATCAGGTGGTACAACTAGACCTATGTGGAAGATGTTTGCCAGACTACGTGTTGTGTGGTACCTTGGCCCAGTACCCACATAGTTTGCCTTCATTAACTACAATATGTCTCAAGGGTGCTTATCGTCTTTCAGATGACGGTTTAAATGCAATCATTCATTCAGCACCTTCCTTGAGATCTGTAAACTTGTCACAATGTTCTCTTCTTACGTCATTAGGGATCATAAATGTTGCTGCTAAATTGGACAGAGTCTTGACAGAATTATATATTGATGATTGCCAAAATGTGGATGCTATGGCTATTCTCCCTGCTTTGAAGAAACTAATTCATTTAGAGGTTCTGTCAGTAGCTGGAATTCAATCTGTCTGTGACAAATTTGTTCACCAGCTTATTCCTGTATGTGGTTCACACATGAAAGAACTTATCTTTGCTAGATGCCAGTAAGTATCTTACTGTATATGTATCTTGTATAAGGTGATATGTTGTGATACATTCCAAAATACCTTTTATGCTGTGTTTTGCTTTTCTTGTGTTGTTAAAATGAAACTCCCTGAAGTTGACTAGTGGTAGTATATAGTCATCTACATGTAAAAGGCTATTCTTATCACAATATCTGTGATCTTTGCTCAAATTGTGTTATTAAACATTTCTGATTCTTGGTTTTGTTCACTTGGCACAGGAAATTGTCTACTGCTTCCATCAAAACTGTTAGTGCATATTGTTCTAGATTATGTGCTATTGATCTTCGGAATTTGAACCGACTAAATGATTCTGCAATAGGATATCTTGCGAATGGTTGTAGATCACTTCAGAAACTTAAGCTGCGTCGCAGTGCATTCAGGTTCTTTGATTATCACTGTTCCAAATTGTTTGATTTTAGTTTTAGTCTTTTGTATATTTGCCTTGTTTCTTACTGGGTTACATTATTATTAGTTGGCATGAGTGAAGTTTGTGGTCATGCTTTGCTATAGTATTTCGTAACTTTCGTAGATTTGAAACATTATCTTTTCATATGATTGGGTTGTAGGAATTTCCAGCCAAGCTTGCTGTGATTGGGACATGGTTAGTTGGTAAATTAGGGTTGGGATGAAATACACCACTGGAGTATGGGACTGATTGGAATTGGCCAAAGATGAATTAGGACTTTGCGAACTCCCAGGACTTGCTGATGACTGGTAATAGCTAGGTGGAATTGGTCAAAACCAGAAAAATCTACTGTGTATCACCTGGAAATTGTTAACATATGATTCTCCTATTGGTTCTTTGGTTTCCTGAATGGATTGAACCAGTCAGGCTGATTTCAAGTTTTTCTTTTTCATTTGGGATGAGGGGTTTTGGTTTTTTCTGTCCCCTTAACTAAAATTGATTGATCCAGATTAGAGTCAACTGATCAGGCAAACCATGTTCCAAATTTACTGCAAAAACAGTTAAATAGAATTTCAAGTTCCATGATTATTTCCTTTATTTTGTTTCAACATATAAAAGCAGTCGCTGTCGATCACACACAACCACTTAAACATTATTGCTTAATTTAATTTACTAGTTATCAAGTAATTTTGGTTATAGAATGAAAGTTGTAAGGTTTATTAAGTTCTTGTTTCCAGATTCATTGGGAAATTATTGATACTTGAATTTTAAATAGTTTACATACACATAAGCTTTCCATATCTTACAAAGTCTTATGTTTTTTTCTGTCTGTGCTAGACATTGATAGTAATATTTTTAGATGCTTCTTGGCACATGCTAATTGCTAGTATATACACAGGGCATAATTATGTAAAAGTTTGAAGTCAACTGCAAAAGGGGACCAAACTCATTTAGTTTATGATGGGCAAATCATCTGCATTTTCTAGGAAGTCACACTTAATTGTATTATTCATTTAGTTTATGATTTCTTTTAAGCATAATGATATGATATATAGGTTTTATGTGGATCATGTATGCTAAGTCTTGATTATGTGTTGGATGTTGGAAATATGTTTTTCTTGGCATTTCTTTAGCAACTATGAATATGAATGATTTTTTTAATGTTTTTTGCAAGTATATTTTAGTAAGTTTATTGTGAATGGTTGTTAGACTTCTCATAACAAATATGACAAATATGTGTTTATGGAAGATTTTGTGTATGCTGTGTCTTTTGCTACTTCTCAAGATTTTTGTGTAGCTTATTTGTTTTGTTAGCTTTATGTCAGTGCTTCATTGATAGTTAAAAGATTTCATTTGGTTTAAGTCATGCAACAAAAGCTTTTTGATGCTTTCAAATTTTGTGGATTTTCCTCCACCAAAGCTAAATCAAAGCTAAAGCATTTGGATAAACTGGGTTTATCACTGACAAATAGAAGTTTGTTAAGAATATGTTATTTTAATAAACTGGATTTTCCTTCAAATTTTTTATTCAAGAATATTTTAAGAATACTATTTGAAGCTAATGCATTTTGATAGTGTTTGTAAATATAAACCAACTCCAATTTTCTCCCACTTCCAATATGTGATTAAATGGGGGTGTTTGATAGTACTTGATTTGGTTAGTTCATGTTCTCTTCACTCATTATGGTTTCTGTTTACCCATTCCCAAGCTGGCATGAGGCATTTCTTGTCATTGAGTTGTCATTTTTCTTTTATCATATGCCAGTGATGAAGCAGTTGCAGCATTTTTGGAAGCCTCTGGAGGTTCATTGATTGAACTGTCACTGAACAATGTTGAAAAGGTAGCTGCCTGATCTTACCAATGGTTGTGTCTTGGAAGTTCTTTATTTGCAATTGGTTGATAACTTGATATTAGCTGCACTTAAATGTTTATCTACAAAGTCAACTGAAAACTTAAACAAGCATAAATAATGGGTTATTTGGCCCTGGTACTGTGGTACATGCATGCTTGTTTTAGGGTGGTGATGCAGCTCGGTGACATAATGGAGCAGGTTAATTTGTTATAGAACCCTGTTAAATACAATACGCTGATGCTATCTAAGTCAGTTTTGTTCTTCCTTATATTTCTATAATATCTGGTGTATAGGTGGTTTTAGATTTGTTCTTGCTGTCTTCTTTTTTTCTATTTTGTATCTTGTAGGTTTTTGCCTCTCAAATCACATAGATCAATATATGGTTTCAAGTAAAAGGAGGAACATGTGGTATTTTGATAAAAATAACATGTGCTGATTTTGTTTGTGTCGAAATGGAGTCCAATCATAAAAGGAATTAAAGGTCAAATTAGTTTAAATGTCATGCGTTACATCAAGTGTCGATAGTTTTTTATGTATAAAAAATGAAGACCAAAACTCAAATATGAAACCTATCTAGTGAGTTTTTTTGTACATACTATTCAATAAATACATTTTATAGAATTAAGATATTTCCTCATCTTAATTTGAGTAATAAATATAGCTTTGATTTCCAAGTTATGAATTTCAATCCTATTTTTAGATAGTCAAATTTATCAGTTGAAAATAAACACTATCAATATGTCTAACAAATAAAAAAAACTCTTAAAGATTCTTTTATGAGACTTATTCTCAATAAATACTAAAAGAAGTTTAACTATTTCTTTGGTAAACTCAAGATTTCCATTTTTCTTAGTAATATTTAAATAAATTTATTAGGCTATCTAGAAAATTCCTTTTATCTAAAAGCACCTCTATGAGCGATGTGCATAAAAAATTCACGGTGGATAATTAACATTGCAGTGTTGTCGTAATAGAACAAAGCCAAATGGCATCAACAAATAGTTGAACAGATTTGTAGAAGTTTATCATACATATAAATTATGACAAAATAGTTCAGTTACAAAATGAAAAATCATATATGTATGCATGATTATCTTATGTTCATAGAACAAAATTTTTTGCTAGCCATCATCAATAAGCAACTACTTCAAAATGCCTATTCTAGCGTATTGTGAGGGTAGAGAGTTTTTGCTATAATTGGAAGGTGGTTTGCTTGCTGAGATATGGAAGTTAAATTCTATTTGGATTCAATCATTGCATTCTTGAGCTTTTATGATTTGCACACTCCAGTAGTCTTTTAGCTCTTTCTCTCATGATTGGATGAACAAAAGGTTTTGAGACTATGTCAGCAAAATCCTATCCTTTCCCGATTGAGGCAACTATTCAGTTGCAGCAGACTTTTTGCCCCCTTCTTTGACACTATTAATTGATTGAGCCACTTGTCAGTTGGGAATAATTATTGAAATTTATAACATATTTTGCTGAAGGTTTTACTTCATAAGTGAATTTTATTCTTTTTCCTCGATTCACTAGACATCTACAGATATTTCATAGTACCAATGTATTGGTTGTTACACATGTAGCTTGTTTTGGTGTAAAAGAAAAAGCGAAAAACCACTTGTTTGTTCTCTTGAACAAGTAAATTAGCAAAGTTTGTATTCTGCTCTTAGCCAGTGATGTCCAATAAAATGATTGTATCGCATTTATAAGCCTTGCACTTTCTGTTATGGAATCATGTGATCCCAATTCTTATGCAGGTTGCACAACAAACTGCTCTAGCCATTTCTCGCCAGTGTTCCTCAACCTTGTACAGTCTGGATCTTTCATTTTGTCGAAAAATGACAGATGAAGCACTTGGTTTGATTGTGGACAGTTGTTCATCTTTAAGAATTCTTAAATTATTTGGATGCACCCAGGTACTTGTTCCTTCCATTTCATTCAAATTTCATTATGCTACAGGTACAATATATCTGGTCCCACACAACTTTGTATTATTAGCTTTTAAAAAATTTTAGCCTTGTGCTTTTTTCATTGAGACATTGCATGAAATTATTAACCGAGCCAATCCGATAGCAATTGTTTTGATTAAAAGTTGTTCCAGAAGGGCTGATCTCACATAGTTCTATTAGCAAATTTTTACAATGCCTGATAATCCATTACTTTAAGATTAACAGACCTTAGAATTTTTTTCCGGAGTAGAGAATGTATATATAATCTACCAAGTTTAACTAAGGGGATAATTATTTCTGTGCAGGCCACAGAAGTATTTTTTAGTGGTCACTCGAACTCCATTGTCAAACTCATTGGATGTAAAGGACAGCTATTAGACGAAATGGAGATTCCTCATTTTGTTTAGCAACAAAGATTTTGCCTTTCTTGTGGTGTTCCCAAGGCATTAAACTCTACCTGGTACGATGGGGTGTTTGTTAACACTTTGGTGGAAGCAAATGATAGTTTTGTTTTTTAATCATCCCTATTCCCTACAGCTAGGTTTTCTTTCTGTTTTCGAGTGGGGAATGGAGCAACTAAAAGACAGTAATGTTTCGACAAAATCAATAGAAGTGCAAGTGACTTATTATGGTGTCTTGTTTTGTGCCATTGGTTTCACTAGAGATGTTTACTGGCATGTCCGGGGACAAAAAACAAAAAAAAAAAAAAAGGTTCCATCTAGTAGCTCTCGATTTGAGTTGATTTGAAATCTTTGATAAAAGAAAAGGTTTGACAAGTTGCATGTGGAGTTCAAGATACAACTTGTTTTTTAAATAAGGGGGAAAAGACAATGGTTTTAAAATAAGGCAGGAGACGTGAACGGCTCAGGGAGCTCAAAACCTTGCAGGTTTTTTGGTCAGACATTTTTCTTGAAGCGATTGCCTGCACACATTTGACAAGGTGCCCGTTAGCACATTGTGATTAAAACGAAAGAAAAAAAAAAAAAGAAGCAAAAAGTATCACATTGTTATAAGAAAAATGGGTAATTTTTTTTAGAAAAACCCTAAGTTTTCTTTTTTTTTCCCCAAAGAGTATTCTTTTTTTTTTTGGTTTATTCTTGTGGTGTGTTCTTTGTTTTTCAAAAAATGAGATTATCTTTGGTCTCTATCTTATCACCTTTGCCCTACCCTACCCACCTCCATCTCTTACTGTCACCTCTGGTGTGCTCCTCACCTCCAACTCATAGTGTAATTCATCTTTCATTGTCGTCCGTCTTTACTTTATCATTATCAACCTTCTCTCGTTTATCATTGTCCAAGGTCACGTGTAATATTCCATTTCTAGTTTTATTCATATCCTATATGTATGACTAAAATAGGATATTATAACTTAATTTTCATTACTAGTATCAACAGGAGTGCAGTAACAAAATAGGTGATTTTGATATTTATATATAACTATAACCTTTAACCAAAAGAAAACATAACATAACTTATCCAAAAGTTACATTTGTAAATATCTAATCGCTTTGGTGGATTATTAATATCCTTACTTGCAAAATAAGATTTATAGTAAATAATTGAGTAGAAATATTTACAGGCTTATTTAAGTGAGCATGTATCATGTCATATATGCAGCATTTCAAATTCATTGGCATAACTCTATAATAAGCACCTCATCCTTTGATTTTTTTAGTAAGCGTAACTCTACAATAAGAAGGAAAAATTTTACATCCAAATAATTCAAAATATTTATATGTACATATAGAAAACATAACAAATTCATAGACTTTTATGCTTCATATCATACCCACACTACACATCATCATAATATATATGTGCACACCCACATTGCACATCATAATATATATATACACTCCCACACTGCATGTCAAATCATATGTATTGTACATTGTAATATATCTGTGTACTCCCGCATCGTTATTAAGCCTCATTTTAATTTTTTTTTCTTCTTTTACTAATATAATTATAAGGTTATAACAACCTCAATTAAATTTAATTTGGTTTGACAAAGATGACATTTTTTTTATTCTAAACTCACCCTTCAATCTCACTTATGTATTTCTACATTTTTAGTGTAACATTTTTCTTTAATTTGCATGTTCATGTAATTTTTCATTACTTTATCTATACCTAAGTAGTTTATTGTCCTCCATATGCATAAGGTTTAAAACTTAACTTTCTTACGTTAATTATGATCAAGTTCATTCAAGCCTTGAGATTCATTTAAAATCGATTAAAATTCAATTATCACTTCTAGTCATCATATGCATGCTTATTGCTATAACCTAATCTTATATTCAAGTCTACTAGCACACTTTGACTTATTACGTTATGCTTAATGTAAACATTAATACTCATGCATACTTAGCCAATATTTTGTAGAACGCTAAGAATGATATTTTTGGAAAGTATATACTTTAATATTAAAAGTCAAAAATATAAATATATCATTTATCATATTTATGAAGTATAGACATCACAAATCATGAAGTGAGGGTAATATATACATATTATTTATGCTTTTATTAGCGTAGTAGTTGTAATTAAATGTGTGTGAGACTCGGATATTACAATACAACATAGGTGTAATCATATTACATGAATGTATAAGCGATGAGTGGACAGCAACATGTCTGCACAATGGAGCGAAAGAGGGTGAGAGACCTGAGGGCAACTAGGGTAGTGTCGAGGGCAACACCTTCTTGTACATCGTAGCATCTTATCTTTTTGTTTTATGATTTCAATTAGATTCACTATGATCAATGTGCTTGTCTCCTCTCTCATTCCCAGCACTATCGCAATAATGGATGAGGATGAAGGTGTTGAGACAAAGATAGATGATGATAAAGAGTGTGTTGTATGAGGAGATAGAGAGGATGAGCGAAAGCGATCACAACAACAAGAGGATATCTAACGAGGCAGAGATCATGGGTAATACCATCTTTTAAAAACTAAAAAGTGCAATATAGAAATAAACCAAAAAGAGGATGCTCTTTGAGGGGAAAAAAAAAATTAAAGAAAACATGGGTGTTTTTGGGGAATTTACTGAAAAAATAATAGAGCAGTCAAAAAGCTTGTTATGACTTTATAAACATATCCTTTTTTTTAAAATTTTTTTGGGGATCATTCTAACAGCAAGAGTATCATTCAGAAAACAGCATTGAAATTGAATTACTAGTCTCGTTATCCTACCCCACGCTCCACTTTTTCCAATTTTAATGGATTTACAAATGGTTGCTCCCCATCTTGAAGACAAAAAAGGCATAAACCCCTTAGCATCTAATAGACCAATGAATATTTGGTGATGGAGGCGACAAATTTGCTTATAAACTTGGTTGTCGGTTTGTTTAGATCAACTCAAAGTACAAGAAAAATTCATACTTTTATCATACCAAAAACATGACCGCTGTGGGTAAAGCTTAAACCAACAAAAAAGGCATCCAGCGTAACTTATATCAACAAGTATTCAGAACTTGTTCACTTGGCCTTACATTGAAAAACATTTGCGAACTCAACCAAAAGCATTAATTTCATACATGAATACCTTCACAGCTTGTTTGTCCAAAGGCCTAGCCGAGCGTATGTACTCTCTAAAACACAGTTCTGTAAACTGATTACGTCTGACTACATTTTGATTCCCACTGAAACCAGAAAGCTGAAGGATTTCAAGAGGCTAAAAGATGTAAACCCTCTTCATGGTTCTTAGGGCACCATCATGAAGTTGCTGCTGTTGATGAATGAACAAGCAGCAGTACCGAGCACTAACCATACATTATAAAGATCGTATTACATGGTCAACGGCAACTATTTTACAATCCTCCTATATTCAATCTGAGCAAAAGAATCATGACGTCATGAAGCAACAAGAACTACGGTAGTTGACTCCAAGCTGCAGATGATGCACACGGTGTGTGTTCGATTTACTTACGAGATGGCAATCCATGTTTCCAGCTGTAGGTTCTTCGGTTAGATTCTTGAGGCGAGAAGGTAAGCCCAAACATCTCCTTGAGAGCCTGCCCTTGTTCTGCAAGTCCAATCACTCTTGAGATAACAGATGCACTCTCTCTTACATGTTCTAGATCCTTGGTCTTGGACCAAAGGCGCCGAACAAGCTGCAGTCTTCTCTGTTTCGAGTCTAATGCAATTCCCCACTTGATATAGAGACTCTCTCTTTCTGGTGCAGACAAACTCTTCTGCATCTGCCTGCAAAGCATCTCTCTTTCACGCCGAAGCAGTTTCAAACTGCCGAAAAGCAAACAGACAGTTTCAGCTATAAACTATGTTTACAAACAAATAAGAGGAAATTTGTAGGCACGGCATCAGGGTAGAACCTCTGTGAGGAAGTTGTTCTCTGATCAACTGCTGCAGCTTTGTGAACATTTCCCTGAAATAAATTGCTCCTTAAAAAGTATAGCCTCCTAAGTTCCACTTCCATGTAAATAGAGTCTGTCGGATCACCTTTGAAAAGCATGTAAAAGTAAGTCCTATGGACGAGGGAAACATTACAGTCATGCCAAAGCTCAATAATCTCTTGTTGCTTCTTCTCAAATTCCTGAGGCCATCTGGAAGGAGATTGCAGAGAATCTATTGTTGGTTCCAGACCAACATCCTTGAAAGTACTCTCAGCTCCAAAGTCTTCAACCACATTCGATTCAGTCTCCTGATATAATGCAAACACAAACTTCAAAGAAAGTATCATAGCAGGAGTTACCAACATACTTGAAGATCATGTTCATTGTTACTTTAGTAATATGAAACTATCTTAATCAGATGCATCATTCAATATAATTTCTCTCAAAGTGAAAACCAATATTATTTGAAATAACAATTTGGCATTGGAGGCATCAGAAAACCAATTTCGTGGTCAAACCAACAGAAAACTATTTCTATAGAATAATCCTTGATCATTTATGCAGTCAGAATATGGACAGAAAAGCCACAAGAACACAGTAGCCACACCAGATGATGTCTCCATTTCAGATTTAGTTCATCAAGTTTCAAAGTTCTTGTCAATGACTCAATTATCAATATGTTAAAATCTGAAAACTTACTAACAGTTCACCTAGTAGACCAATACACTGTCAAAGATTGTAGGTCCATCTAATTCTCCATTGTTGACAGTGAAAATTTGGCAAAATATACGAGGGAGCGGATAACTTGTCCATCCCCAAGTTGACTGTATAAACTTGGACATTTCACTGCAATCCAAAAGCTTTAGATACTTAAATACAAGTCTGAATCTTCTATTTAGAAGCTAAATGATTTTCACATCAATGTGCAACTCATGCAAGAATCTCCACCATGTTACAGGACCAATCCTCTTATGATTAGAGTATGCAATTACTCACTTTTGCACACACTACATGCTATTAACTCAACCACACAACTTTAAAAAGTCAACCATTCTCATTCTTCAGCACATTATTAATCCACATGCAATCTTTCATTTTTTTGGTACAGAACACAATCTAAAAGAACCATTATTATGCATAGTTACACACCATTCATCTGCTCTATAAAACAATATCACACACCTTTCTAGTGGCTAGTTCCCAGTGTTAGTCACCAATATTTCCATTAGCCAAATAACTATCATCCCATCAAGTAATCAACCACATTTCTGTTTTCTTAAACCAACAAACCCATCATGTTTGGATTGTGCATTGTTTTCAGCAGGGAACTAAAAGGAATATAGAACGGGACCAAGTAACCACCTTATGTTACGTAGACGGTTCTTTATGGGTTTTGTTTCCAGCATATACTACATCACTTCATCGATCACTCTACAACTCCCAGTCCTATAGGTGGCACATAAGTCAACTAAAGTGCTTCATCAGATGCGAGAAGACATTGGATAGAAAACCCAAGGCACTTTCCTCCTTTCTTCATTCCTTATTTTCGTCCAACAGTATACCATCACATGGTTACAGCATGCCCTATAGACTGGCATGGTCGCAAGTTGTGATGGAGAAAACATTGGTACAAGAAGATAAGATCAATATGTCAAGCATATGATAGTAAACTACTATAGTTAGGATCCATTTCCCCTTAAAACAAAGTTCATTAATTACCTTATGAACAATGGCACATCATAAGAATTGTCTTATATGTACCATACAGAGCTGCATAGCGACATGAAAATGCACACAAGAAAAAATAAGATAAAAATTTTCCAGTCAAAATTTTCATACCTGATCAATGATCAATTGTTCCTTACGATGGACTTGAGCCATCTTATTTGGCTCTCTGTAATCAGCCAATCTAGTTGTTTCAATTTCAGGATCCACATCTGGAATCAATTGTTTCTCTCCACTAAAGGTGTCATCTTCAGAATTTTGAGATCCTCTCACTGAAAGTTTTCTGATCTCAGAACCATGATTCAAGGCAAATAGTTTCTTTTGAAATCCTTCAGGCCTTCCTGGGAACTCTCGTAGAGAGAAACTAGGTGGCGTACTATCTTCTTGGAGCCAAGGCGAAGAGCTCACCAAAATTGACCTACAGCTTCTACTTCTACTGAATGGCAAGGCTCTAAAACTTGGATCTTGCCATGAGGACCATGGAGATGAAGCATCTGGATAAGCCTTGACAAAATTGACTAGTGTCTTCCTAACGTTCTGAAGATGTTGCTCCAATGTGACAGGATCAGCACCAAGTGATCCCAGATCCATCTGTTGTTCAGAAGAAATTGTGGCAGGCTGTTGGAGACTATTGCTTCCTTCAGTTAGCAAGGAATTTGAATCTTCACTTCTACATGCCTCATTCATCTCGATACAGCGAACTTCCTTGCAAATTTCCTCAAAATCTCCATCGAGGCTTTTATCAATCGCTTCTTCACCCTGATTTCCACGTAACCCACTGAACTCAAATTTTGTTATTGAGTGCCTTGGTGATGGAGTGCCTGGTTTTTGTGTTTGCAGGTAGTGCTGACTTCTTGATGTTAAAAATTTTGTGGAAGAAGAATCAAGACTACAATCAGCAATATCTGAACGCTCGGACATTGAAAGCAAATCCTCACATGCATAAGGTACATGAAGTGATGAGGTTTGGCTTGACTCCTGAAAGAAAGACAGGAATAAATAGAGAACTAAATTAATTATTTTATAATTCTGCACATAGGAAAAATGAATACCCATTGTCTTGAAGAATGATCCTTGCCAACAACTTGCAGCAAACCATCCAGCTGTAACTGAGCCACATTCCGCTGCTGGATCAACTCCTGTATCTCATTCTCCATCTGTGCAGTTTTCAATATTACAAAGAATTGTCAATGTCATACACTACTGCAGCTGTGAGTATTGGGTAAGTTTATTATAGGAGTTCAAAGATGTCCATGTCTTTTGAAATTCAGATGGTTTCTGTTTTAGCTAATGGTATATCTCAAAATGCAGCCACTTATACATCACATTAATGACAATAAAGCCTTGTAGGAATCTATGTTTCCAGGCAAAAAGAGATCTGATTGCTCTTGGTTCACTAGGAACGTTTTTCCCAACAAGGCCCAGTGGCAGCAAAAGATCAATGTAGCCAACAACACAAGATTGGGACCAAGACTAGAACAGTTTGTTGTTCTCATTAGAACTACAAAGATCATAAACAATGCTAAAAGCATTAAGCAAAATTATATAAAATTATACTGTACCTTTTTAATTAGAGCATCCTTCTCCCTCAACAATGCTTCAACGCTTGGAGATATTCCTGGATATCTCAATTCGCTCTCCAATCTGGCAAGTTCCTTTTGCAAATGCTTAACCAATGCCTTATCAGACATAACTACATTGACCTGTGCACTAGTAACTACTTCTTTTGCACAGCTTGCAAAAAGAAGTGTATTTTTAGATTGCTCAATATGACTTATTGCAGGACTCATTGTGCAAATAATGGCAGTTCTTGCATTACCCCCTAAGGAGGGCTGCAATATTCGTGTGAGCTTTGAATCCCGATATGGTACATGCCCATTTCTTCCCTTGCTGTGCCAACCAAGACAAGGATAATGATAAAAAGGAAAGTAGAAAGTGTCCAAAGAAGGGTTATATTCTGAAAGCTTATTAGATCATCATATTAAACAAAAAATCACAAACATCCTTTTTTACACTCTTGAAATATTATAGAAGATAATAACCATTTTATAAATCATAAACATACTTCAACCAAGATCTACTTTCTAACTTAAACATTTTTTTTTCAGATGGATAGACAAAAAAGGAACTATACAGGCACAAATGAATTCATTCACTTTTGGGAATCACAATACCACAGAAAGCTTATTGAATATTATGTCTTGAAATTAATTAGAAAGTATACGAATATTTTGGGTTTATGGCCTGAAATTTTTTTTTAGAAACAAATAAGTCAATCAACACATGCTGCACAAGTGACTTAGAACAGATTGCACAGCTGATGCTTCAGAAATAAGACCAAATCTGTTGCAGCTCATGATCAGTAGCAATAGCAAAGAGAGTGAGAAGAGATGAGAAGGAACTTATATTGATGAAATAAAATAACCATGCTGAGTTTCAAGTCCAAATTCCATTCATATATTTACATATCCTTTTTTATCAGGATATAGTTACATTGATTAGAATGACTAAAATGCATGTATCTCAGCACATGGTCAGCAACACAAGCCAAATAGTACAGGTACGATGGTTTACTATCAACATATTATAGTTGTTCTCTCGTTGAATCTAATCTAAAGACTGTTAGGTTGATAAAATGATGGATGAAATTTCCTCAATTTCAAAATAAATAACAACTAGGAAACTCACTACACACAACAGCAACCTCAGATGTGGTGCTTGTATTCAAGTTAGGACAATGGATATACAGAGTCAAGTCAAGGAACTTTATTTTTGTTATAAAACACCAAGTGCATTCTTTCTTTTCTCATTTAGAGAGGACCATACAAGATTAACAACAGATATTATAGATGCCCAGCTGTTATGGTTGCAGTGGATTTGCCAAATATGAGACAAGTTATTTTACTTAATTTCTTCTCATCAAGAGTGATATGAGCCTAGCTGATATCGTAGACCATATATATTAACCACATGATGGAATAAAAGATGTATTAGAACTTGAGACAACCCACGAGATCAAAGCAAAAGAATGGTACACACTCTGCTCAGAATATCAAGTGAATCCCCTAATGCTTTTATGAATCAATGCACCTTCAATCTTTGTGCATGACTACGTGAATATTGGGTCAACAAATCCACAGATATTTTCTCTCTTTGAGGAATTGATCACACTAATCATGTGAGTATTGGATCATCATATGTTCTATTTTCAGTGCATTTGCAAATCTGTAGATCTCTCTGAGGAACTGATCTCATCGTTTACATCTTCTTCATGACAACATAGCATGCATATTATTACAAGCAGAAAAATCAATGTTTCCTAGTTTCACCCAGACCGATATGTACTGGACAATATTTTCATCATAGCTATTTATTTGATCGAGTGAATTACATAATCCAAAAATAGACCAAAATGATTCACTTTACTGATCCTTAAAACTACCAAGATTTTGATTTAGGTTTGGCAAGACCGTGTGTTGCACAATTGATCAGGTTATATCCACTGCACTGTCAATTTCCCACTTCTCTCGTCTGCAGTGGACGCAAGTTCAACAAAATACTAGAAAACTGTATGTCAGCTCTTAGGCACTCCGCCCAAATGCTATCCTAGAGTAGTGAACTCCATAATCTTCTATTGCCTCTATGGAGTATTTCTAACTTCCACCGACCACCTTTAATGCCCTTATAATATCTTGCAGGGAAACTTGGTGTGCATGACCACATTCAGATAGCCTTCAGCCAAATTTTGCTTCACCTTCAAAATTCTTCATTGTTTATAGTTACTGTAAAGGATACACTGCCAAAATGTTTGTTCCTACCCAACTTTATGGCATATAGGATCTAGTGACTGTCTCAAGTACCATCTCAACTCTTGTGACTCTACTGTGACTAATGAACAAGCTCACTCAATACAACAACAACAACAAATCCATAAGTCCCAACAATAAACCCACTCAATCCACTTAAAATATGTTTGATTATGTTAATCTGCTAAAACATAGATGGGATATGGGCATCGAGTATAGCTACATGGCAAACTTAACCATGCTAATAAAAAAATAGATATATCAAATTTGCTATTTTCAAAAATAAATGTCTGAAGTAATCTTACATACATGACAAACTTCAATTTATAACAATATTTTTTAGAATATATTCATTAAAAACCAAATATAAGCACAAACGAGTTGGAAGTTAAAAAACATAAAAAAAACATAGTATAGAAAAGAAAATTCAATGGGTTTTAATATCTCCCACTGTTAAGACTTAAGAGTACTATGACAGTCTGACCATGGCTAGTGTCAAGGAGATGTTTGCAAGCGTGGCCTGTGTGACTTGGTATTATTTTCTTTCTCACCTTTTCTTAACCACCTTTTACAATTTACTTAACGTAATACCACGAGGTAACATTAAGCTTTGATTTTTAGACCTAATGAAAATTACATGTCAATTTTATTTTCTTTTTAAATCACCTCTCTCTTGACAGTTACGATGGATATCTTTTTGACCATTATTGATAACTTGTTACACACAAAAGCAATTTAAATCTAGAGGATGATAAACAAGATCCAGATGAATCAGTACCAAGGCAAAAGAAAGAAAAGAAGGTACAACAACCTCAGCTTGCGAATAACAGTTCCAAGGGTTAGTAAGCTTCGATTTATGTGACATCCCTCTTTCAGCCTAGCACCAGCTGATAATGCTTGAGATGCACGTTCACTCCCTGCCAGATCAACAAAATTCTGCATGCAAAAAAACCAAATCAAGCTTTCTCTGCAATCTCCCTCTAGCACATTTAGAAACTACCATAACAAATGAAGATTTTCATACCACACTAGCCACAAGTGTGCTTGAGTTGTCCTTTCCCAGAAATTCCTGAGCAGAACTCTCAATAGTCTGCAAGCAACAATTAGCCAAAGGAAATATTTTAAGTTTCTTCTTCTACACCAGGACAGAAGCTTTTTATCAGTTCAATTATTAGAACAGAGAGGAACAAACCAATCGAAGTATTTGATGAGATCTGGAGCTTGTTTCATTTAGAGTAGTCTCCCCTATCTTTCTCTGAGCTAAGAATTAATTAGATTTCACACAGTTAAGACATCTCAATCAGCAAAAATGGCATTCTCTAAAAAGTTTTTGCTTTATCACCTTCACACACAGAAATGAGTGCCTTAAGGTGGTTCCAATCCCTTAATGTTTCCTCAGTAAGTTTCTCGATCACCGTTCCTTTCTGACAATGACAATTTTAAAACTTCATTTTAACATGAATAGAAGGATAACATAAAATGTCCAGTTAAGACATTTCACCTCTGGATCATCTAAAAGCCTAAGAGGACCCGAATCCGTGCTGAGCAGATCTTTTACGGCTTCATTGTATATCTCAATTGCTGAGAACTTCAGCACAAATGCTCTCTCTTCATGCTGCAAAACAAACAAGACAATTATCGGTAGAAAAACACAACTTTTTCACAGCACAGGCACAGATAAGATACACATTCAAACAAGAGAGCAGTAATGTCATATTCCAAATTACCTTATGAATGTATTCATATATATCTGCTGCAGTATACTCAGTTATACCAGTCATTGTGTATGTTTTACCACTGCTTGTTTGCCCATAAGCAAAAATGGTAGCTGAAAAGAAAATATATCAGAATTTTAAACTGTTCAATGATGCTTACGAAAAACCAAGAGTGAGGTAATTGTACTTACAGTTAATACCACTAACTACAGAAAGAGCAATTTCCTTAGCCCCGTCCTCATATACTTGCTTTGTGGTGCAATCACTTCGAAATACCCTGTCTATTAGCAAAAATCATAAGGCGAGAAAAAGAAAGGAAGGCAAAAATTTCAACATTAACATGTATAATAGCATTCCAGAAAATGTAGAAAACCAAGCCTTGGCAATGATATGTTGAATCAAACATTAAAAGATAGAATATGAATGTAGCCACTAAAAGTCATTGTTAATAATGTTTAAGATGCTGTAGGTGTTGACAATTTGAGGGAAGACATATGCGTGTATGCAATCAACAGAAGAGAGAGATTCTTTTGGCATCCTCAAAATGTAGCTTAATTAAACCTCATCAACAAAATACTTCTTGCATTTATCAGACACAACATCTGGAGTTCACTTTGCAAACAAACAAGATCTATAAAAAGGTGAAAAATCAACCAGTAAATAAAGCAAACTCACCAAACGTATGGGCAGTAGGAATCATGGATCGCTCTGGAAGACTGTTCCTGAAAATGATGGTGGTGTCATTGATGCACTCCCAATCACAGGAATCGTTTGCTGCCACCTCCTTCTCGCTCAAAGGCCTCAGACGCACCGAAACAAATATCTTCTCCACCTTCCCACCCCCGCCGGCTGGTGTCGCCTCCGCTCCCTCCTCCATCTTCTCCCACCGCACCAGCTCCTCCGCGCCAACCGCCCCCATTCCTCTGGCTCAAACTCCTACACCATCTGCAACAGGCTTTCAATTTAAAGAACAACCACCAACCGAAGCATAAACAAGGTCACATCCTAGTCTGATCGGGATCTCTAGTAAGAGGTCACGATTTGTTGAGGAGTTGTTGGGGGCAGGCGGCAGGTCGTCGGAGAAGGGTACGGGACAAAAAAGCCATACACAGATCACACAACCCAAATGCGGTCAGATCGGTAGTTCATAAGTCAAGTATGAGACCGACAGGCGGTAGAAATTCCGTCAAGGATTCTATAATACAATCTTCACCAACACTCACTCCTCAAAATTCCTCATCATACACAAATGCCGGCGACCTTTTATTTTCTGTTACTTTTTTTCTCTCTCCAGTGGGCTTCGTTTCTGTGGATCTGAAGAAAAATACACAAGAAGGATATAGCCTCTCAGACCATGGAAGGGAGAGTCCACCTGATGCGAAGGTTGGGACAAATCAGCATTCGACAACAATGTCGCGAGATTGCAGCTGGAAAGCAGAAAGGTTCTTGACAAGGGCAGACGGCCTACTAAAAAAAAATCATAAAAAAAAACAAAAAATCACTCTCTCGTGCATCCTTCGATCGGAACTTCCAGTGATCTTACCTCGGATGGGGTTTTCTGGGCATCTGAGGGTAGACTCGAACCACAGTCTTCCATCTCTGGTGGACTGGACGCGGAGTGACTGCGAGATCTAAAAAGGGGAACCGCCCTCGCAGAGTGTTGTTTCGGAAAAGGAGGCGAGGGGAAGTGGCGTTCCATCGTCCTCGTTGATCTAGTTTCGGGTTCCAAATTGTGTCGGCAGTTGTGGTTGGTTTCGCTGCATCTGGGATACACCTGACATCAAACTGCCTGGAGTCTCCTCTCCCCCACCCCAACTAATCACGGTTAGTCGCTTAAGGCCGCGGTTCGTTGGTACTAAGCACCATAAACTAATCTCAGAGACAACACCTTCCCTGTCCCTTCACGTATTAATAACAGTGGTAAAATACCTTTTATGCCCTTATAAGTATTAATGATAGTAGAAAAACAGCCGCGTTCACCTACCTCGGCAATTAAGGACAGGTGGATGACACGTGGATCCTGTGGTTTGGCCAATGGCAATGCAGGTAGGTGGGGGGTCACATTGCTGAAGCGGCGACAACGGGAGGCCCGTGCACAAAAAGGCGACGTGCATCGCACGCATCTCCAACGCGCGCCGACGGCATTCATTAATGATCACATATTATATTTAACATAAAGAAAAAGTCCTTCCCGTGTTTGATGAATGGTTCTGAGCTATTTATTGACACTTCAAAAATAAAGTCCTTCCCGTATTTTTTTTAACAAATAAGCTAAACTCGTAAGTCTAATGCTTAATCATTCCATGAATATCTCAATTTTCGTATATACTAACGAAGTATATAGACCTTTCAAAAAATTTTCTATCAAATTTTTTTACTCATTTTTACTAGTTTTGATCTGTTATAATATTTTCATTTGATGAGTTATTTTATAGGTTTGTGATGAGAAAACACTGTTAGTTAATAAGATATTTCAAACTTTGAGTTTGAGTTACCTCAAGAGCGTTTCATTCTTAATATTTAATTATTTTTATATATTAAAAATGTAATTCTTTCTATAAATATATAATATGGTTTAACAATATAAATCTTGTCGATTGTTTTTTTAACTTGGTACAGTATTATCGTATTGGCATCCACAAAACATAAATCTACATCTGTGATCCAAGAATAATTAAATCAATGATCTTATTGCCGCACTAAGTTGGTAGAGTTTCTCAAAGAAAATGGCCACCCATCTCGTTCTCTCAAATTTCATGTAACTTAACCATCCAATTTGCAGGTGTCAGGTCCGTCCCCATCTTGGAGTTTTCCTTAGAAGCCTAAGAACTGTTGAGCGTGAGGAAGGTCATCCACTATTGGTACAAGACAGGTTTCATTGTGAAACCTGTCTTTTTGCTGTCAACAGAAACTTGTATTCCCTTTAGAGAGCATCAGAACTCCTTGGACGAAAAAGAAGTAACAGAGTGAACCCAAGCCCAGTAAAGAAGAAGGCAATGACAACAGGTGCATGACAGTTGCTATTACTCCTCTCGCCTTCATTGTCACAGAAGGCTGAAGACAAAGACAAAGTGCCAATAGCATTAGCAGTCAGGTCATCCCCTTTTGTAGCCAACAGCCGGGACATGCTGGCCGTGTCTGATCTCTCTCTTTGCCTCTGTTTTATTCTCTCAAGTTTCTATCGTAATTATCTCAGAGGTTGCTTTCCAGTATCTCATTCTATGACTGGTTTAGCTCATGAACATAGAAATGAAGTGCTTCTACTGTTAGGACTAACACTCTTCCCTGAAACAAGTAGCATTTGATGTGCATCATGTTGTGGCAACATTTAACACCTTATCAGTTAATCAGATAAGGTTGATTAGCTATTGTGATTTCAAATGATCCTGCATCTCTGGCCAATCTTGGTAGTTTTAGCACACAAAATTAAATGATGTTGTTACTAACTATTTAGATATAAATGTTTTAGATCATGGGATTAAATATATCAATATCTAATTTATTTGTCCAATCGATCCATAATGTCTGAATCTTTTGAAGATATCAAACCTTGCTTAGAAATGTTGAATATTGAATACACTAGTACATAAGATTAATAAACTTACTAATAACAATAAAGCAATTATATATATATACTTGTAAATCTCAAAAACTTGCATTATATTATTTAATTAGTCTTTTTCTGTTGACCGGTTAGCATAATGATATGTACACTCTAAGTGACATTAATTTCCATAAAAATACAACAATTAATTTCTTTATATTTGTTCTTTGAGATTTAGTTTTCAATAAGAATATTAAAGAGTATTCTAGGTATTTTAATACTTCAATATTTTTGGAATCCTTTAGTAACCATGGTTAATGGTGGTTAATGTGTGTCTTGGGCAGATGTTAATGGGGCATATAGGAATAAAACATCTAAACATTTTAAAGGATATTTATGTGTTGTATTAAGTATTGCCATTGTAGTGAAATCACAAGAAAAATGAAGAAATTGGCATGTTAAGACACCTTAAGAAAGCTGATAATTTTGTAAACTGAACCATAATCAGCATTTCTGGATATATCAATGTTTCAGAAATTTTAACATAACTGATTAATTATATCATAATACTAATCAATACTAATTAAATCCACTATAGGGTGGTCAATTTAAGTTGTTATTTTACTCTTTTTTTAACATGAATTATAGTAAAATTAGATTAAATATTAAATATTAAATAAAAAGTGATGTGTTACCATATATTTTATTTATCTAGCAGGAATTCGAAGCCAACATGGGTTTGCAAGACTCAAAAAAGTAGTCAAGTTTGGTCGAGTTTCTTACAAAATCATATTATTGAAAGATATTTTGATAAAAACCTCTTTATCTTTATACTTAATGGACTCGGAGAGTTTGAAAAAGTGAGTCGAATATTAACAATAGAGTTTCGAAGTGTACTTCAAGCCTTTTGTAATGATTTTTGATAATTTATATAATTCGTCTAAGTTATTCAATCGGAAAAGTCAATCGAACCATTGAACATTATGATAATATAAATTTGACGAGACATTTGATCGATGTGTCGAGTTAACGATGATGATATGTCATTTAATCATCACATAATCATTATATATTTATTATTATATTAAAAAATTAATTCGATAGAGATGAAAGAACATATTACAAATGTTTCCATTACATAACCATGAATTGAGTTATATTTATAAACGAAATCAAATCATTCATTGTGGATCTATTCAAGTCGGTCATCGACCAACAAACGATCGCACCTTTTAAGGATATTTTTGGAGTTAAAATTGCTCTATGATAAAACTTTAAAAAATATTTATCTAAAGAATTTCGACGATTATACTGAAATAGAATATCTTTTTACTAAGTTTCACGAAGCCTCGCGCTGCAGCGCATTGGGTCAGGGGTCAGGGCGTTTCCTCGTGTCCCAACCGTCCGTTGCTCCGCACGCGTCGATTCCTTTGCCCGTGCAGGAAGACAGGAGTGTAGGTTGAGGCATATCATCAAACACAAGAAAAGCCCCTCTCGAGAACACCCACCGCCACTCTTGGACCCTCGCACCATCGCTTCATATGGGGACCTTCTCCGGCTCTGGTTATCCTCTCGCCCATCTGCTCCTATTCTTGTCCTTCTTCTTGGCGGAGTCTCGGGTTTTCCTCTCCGATCAGCATCGTGGCAACAACGCCTACCTTACTAGAGATGAACACTGGTTTAATCAGACCCTTGATCACTTCTCCCCCACGGTGTGTCTCCTCTTTTCGTTTTTGGTTTTTAGTTTTCTTCTTTTACCACTGAATGATTCATGTAATGTTTACTGTAAGATCTCGATTCATCACGAATGATCTAGAATCTAAATTCCTTGCCCCTTTAGAACTAGCGTTCTCGATTCATGTTTCTTGGACGCGAATGCGAAGCAATCGTGTACGATGCTTCGGGGTACTTTGTAGAAGGGTAATTAAAGGATGTTTGGATTAAGAGAAAGCAAAAGGATGTTTGACTGTAGACTGATAGATGTAAGGAAAGAGAGCTCCCTTGGATTTTTGTTTGACTGATTCCTAGACTTTATTTTGGTAAATTTTCACCCCCATCCGTTTAGAGTTAGAAGAACAAGTATCAGCGTGCGTCTTCTACACTGAGCATGAAAGTATTTTTTTTGATATATATTCATTACGTCAGGAAAAAGCACACAGAAATTTAGAACTTCGATTACCTATTCATATGTATATGCCTAATGATATTCACAACTAGGTTTGGCTTTAGCATTAAAACAATAATTACTCGTAATTATCAAGTTTCAAAAAGTTTGATGAGTGGTTTCCCATGCTTTGTAGTCATACTGTATAGCTGTTTAGGGGTAACATCTTCTCCCCTAACAGCCTGGAGTTTGGGTTTTATTATCATGTGACAAGTATTTTGAAATTATATGAAGAGTTCTTGTTAACTTTGTATTAATGTTTTATTTGTTTTCTTTCTTCTGAGATTTCTATTAGTTATCTATGGGATAGTAAATTTGGCAAAAGCAGTAACTCACAATCTCTTGCAAAACTGGCCTTGTCCAAATTGAATTCTGTTCAATTTACCTGTTCTATTTGAACAAGTTTGTTTTTTCCCTGTTATTCAATCTATTAATTGCAAGAACAGTTTACGAATCAGGGACTTGTAATTTTAAATCCATCATCACTTTGTGGTGGTTTAGCTTCACTAATTGTAAATCATAAGAACCTTCTCCATCTATGTCATGAAAATAGACTTAGCTGGGATCTTCCCCCCTTTTGTTGTTTCTTGTTGTTTACTAAATTCATGTGGCTAAACTATGCAGGACCATCGTAAATTCAGGCAACGGTTTTATGAATTTCTTGATTACTACCAAGTTCCTAAGGGGCCAATATTTCTTAAAATTTGTGGTGAATCTGCATGCAATGGGATTGTCAATGATTATACATCTGTAAGTACAACGCTTCTTTCTATTTATGTTTTCCAAATCATTTTTTTTCTTGGTTCTTATGATAACAAATAGGCTGCTGTAACTCAAGGATTTGTGGAAAACATATATTGTGGCTTGTCGACATGTTGGATGCTAACTGGAGGTGTATAAAATTCTAAATATTGTATTTGCATTCGGATCATTAGCAGATAGTGAATCAAACAATTGATCTTATTCTCGATCTTTTAAATGGTAATTACTTCTGATGTTTGGCAATCTCTTTGAACTTCCTATGTAATGTTTTTATTGTTGGTTGATTGATTTTCTGTATCTTCTGATGGTTACATAGGCATAGCTGCCACTTATGTAATTTAGTTATTATTTGTTACTAAGATGAAGCAGTTTATTGTCCTTTCTTCATGATAAATGGAGGGTGAGAAATAAAGGCCTATGATTTTCAAGAAGTCTACAATGTTTGTTTTTCCATGTTATCCTTTTTAAAGGTCTATTCCTGTTAGCTCTATTTGCACAAATTGGTTATGATTGTTTTTACTTTTGTTTACACCTAAATACTAACATTTGCAACAAGATGTAGGTACTAGCAAAGAAGTTTGGTGCTGCTATAGTTTCTCTTGAGCATAGATACTATGGAAAGAGTTCCCCTTTCAAGCAACTGACGACAAATAACCTGAGATTTCTGTCCTCAAAACAGGCTTTATTTGACTTGGCTGTTTTCCGTCAGTATTACCAGGTATGTACCACACCACATCAAGTCTGTTCCTTCTTCTTCTTTTCTGTTCTTATATTCAATTTATTGTTCTTCACTTTCTTTTGAGGGTTTATTGTGTAAGTTCTTTTTATTAGCTACTGCTTCCAACTTGTTTTGTGTATGACTAGTGTGCCATCAGATTTGTGTTGTTAAAGTGAGAAGCAGTTTTAAGACAATGTTCCGAGTTATCTGCTTTGTGTATGATAATTATTAAGGGAAGAACATCTAGGCATTTCCTGAAATCAAGCATACTACAAGTCAATTTCCTCTAATGTGATGACATTGGATGCTTGCTGTATTGTGATCTAGGTGATTAAGGTTAAATCATAGAAGCAACTTCTCTGCTTATTGTGATAAGGTTGCATATATTGATCTCCCTGGTCTATTCATTGGTGGTAACCTCACACTTGCGCTTGCTCTTATGTGATGACAGTATATATGTGAAAGGCACAAGATTCATTGGTTTTCATGTCCTCTCATTGTTGAAGTATGTAACTTTTTGATCTAGTATCTCAATTTTAAAATTTACAGTTAGCCATTAACACTTATCTTATATTTTTTTCATAAGGTTGCCTTTGACAATGACTACGCTTTGAGGGGGACACAACTTGATTTTTCTTAATTCTTTCTTTTTGTTTGACTGTTACTAGTAACTGACACAATCTCTTTAATGATTTGTGTCTAGTTATTGACTAGAGAAGTCCCACAGGAGGTGGGTTCTCTCGGCAAGCCTGAATTGGGTACTGGGGTTTGAGGGACCTACTGTATTGGCTTGGTCTATTACTTTCTTGCTATTCCATTCTTGCAGTGCTTCTTCATTTTTTGGGTATGCTTTTCAAAGTAAATATGGGCTTAATTGGGTATGCAATCAATTCTTCATACTTTAGCACTATCTGAACCAATTTAAGCTGGTTATTGTACAAATCACTTGAAGATTGGGTTAGCCATTGTGATTTTACATGTTCTCTTCATTGGTGCACTGTATTTGGGATCTTTTGGATTAGGGACATGCTTAGCGCTGTGGTTTGCAGTTATATGTACAAAGAGACTGTCTTCTTTAGGTATTATCAAGCATGTCGAATGAATTTACATACTATAATGGTTGCATACATGTGCACCAATTACTTTGTTCAGTCACTCCAAGATGTCAGTCTATCTAAATTGACTATTTTTTATTCTTTTATGGTTATATTAAACATAAATTGTGTATATGTATCTTTTCTACTATTCACTATGGTTTTAAGTATATGGCACATTGCAGAAGGTAGGTCTGGCATTTGATATATCATCAAACGATTTGACACACATCAAAACTTTGGCACAAGGACTAGCAATCGTGCAGTTAATGCCTCATAGGACCAATAATGACAATTAGAGTGGAAACTAGCCACATTGCAGAGTCATGTCAAATGATGATCTCTTAACTAATTCTCTTCTCCCAAATTTTGGGATCAAGAACATATATGCCTTTTTGATATTTCTCTCCCTTTTCTTAACTGTCTATCTATTAACTATTCTTTTGTTCAGTTCTTTTATGTTTAAAGTGATTTAGAACTTACAGTTAGTATTTCTCCTTTTCTTCTGCAGGAATATTTGAATGCAAAATATAATATATCAGAAAATGAGAATCCTTGGTTTGTTTTTGGTGTTTCATATTCTGGAGCACTTAGTGCTTGGTTCCGTTTGAAGTTCCCTCATCTAACTTGTGGGAGTCTTGCAAGTTCAGCAGTTGTTCTTGCAATTTACAACTTCACAGAGTTTGACCAGCAGGTGCTTGAGATATTCTTGCCTTTTATATACTGTACCAATGTAGGGTGTCATTTTCAATATTGCCACATGCAGCGATCCCCATGATTCAGACATTACACAATAATTACTTTCTCCCCATGATTCAGACATTACACAATCATTTTCAATATTGACTGCTACTTTTCAACAAGTGAGAATTGGACATTTTTCATAAAAGATATTGATAATAAGATGATTAAACCATCCTCTTACTTTTATATTACCAAATAGTTTCCTCTCCCCTTCTTTCCATAATCAGTTTATAGAAATCACCCTGCTGTTCCATTAACTCTATGTTGACTGTTACTTTTCAACAAGTGAGAATTGGACATTTTTCATAAAAGATATTGATAATCGGATGATTAAACCATCCTCTTTCTTTTATATACCAAATTGTTTCCTCTTCCCCTCTTTCAATAATCATGCTAAAGTAATATTCTCACTCTCTCCTGCATCTTTATCACTATAGTGCTATCATATTAACGTTGATCAAGCCACAACCATTCTCATTTAGTTGGCTTGGAATATCCTAGGTAACAGTAAGAAATTGGATGATGAAATTAATTTTTTATTACTAATAATGCCCTTTCATTCCCTACTTCTCATAAATCATGCTAAGGTAATGCCCTCATACTTTCCTATCTTATCTCTATGAGCTTCATACAATTTTGTTCTTGTACCAAGATAAGTCATGCCATTAGCTATCAACATTCTTAGAAACTCATCATTCCCCTTGTTTTTTCTCTCTCAGATCATTTTGCTGCCTTTTTTTTCTTCAATTTTTTGTCTTAAAAATAAAAAGTGGTGATTTAGTTTCATATAATTGTGTTGTAGCCACCACTAGGAATGGGAAGAGGAAGGCTAATTACTAGAATAATGTTAGAGGAAATATAATGGAGGGAAGGATCAATGAGGGCTATTGATGGGTAGATGGATTAATAGATTAAGGCACATGATGAAGAGAGAGTTTAGGACAAGAGGAGATGGAGGAATTTGGTGAGAAAGCAGGCCTTCACCATTGGCGGTGAGAAACTGGGATGGTTGCTTTAAGGATAGAAGGATCAAGGCAAGAAAGGAGGAGGTATTGTTTTTTTTTCTTTATGGAGTTTGACTAGTCATTTTATGATATTTTAGTTAAATAATTATACTTAAATCTAGGTCAAAATGTGCATTGCTGCTTGAATCAAGCAAATATACTTAATTATTAGGTTGTTCTCTAACAAAGTAAATTATTGGTTGTTTTTGTAATTAGTAATGAAGTTTTGGGTTGAAGAATAATGATTGATAGGCAAGCGCATGGGAGGTTCTTGACCATTCATATTGTTTTAGTTTCTTCATGTGAAAATCATTATTAAAAATTTTAAAAAAAGTGAACTTGTATTTTAATTAGTAATCAAATATACGTCATTATTGTTGTTTCAGGTTGGAGATTCTGCTGGTGCTGAATGCAAATCTGTGCTTCAAGAAATAACCAATCTTGCTGATGAAAAACTTCAATCTGATGGAAAATCTGTAAAAAAATTATTTGGTGCAGCTAAGGTAATACTTGTTGCTACACTGGTTTCTAGTTTTGAGAAGTTTGAGCTGAATGTGTCTTGTGTATAATAGATAATTTTATTCTTGTCATGTCTTAGCTAGAATTTAAGGATAAATACATATTTTATTGTGTTCTCAGTCCCTTATGTATACTTGTTAATATCTTCCTTATCCATGTTGAAGTCATGCGCCAATGTTTTTCAATAAGTTATTTGAGCTTTATAGCTTTAAAATGGTACATTTTTTGCATTTCTACAATATGGGAAGTGGTTTAGGTTGGTTGGTCTTTTGTAGAGTCTGACTCCATTGGCTTAGTATACTTGACATGAAGGACCCAAGGTCATGTATTTCTTATTTATGTTACATGGATCAGTTTCTACACCTGCTAAATTTTTTATTTATAAGATTTGACTTGTTGAAGTTCAAGTTTAGAGCAATATGGAGGTTGGAAATTATCCTTGATAGTTGATACATAATTTTGTGTTCTTACAATTAACCCTCAAACCAAGTTTGACATTTGACCTAAATAGAAGAACATTTTCCATTGATTACAATTTACAAATACAATATATCAGACAATATTTTTCTCTCAAGCTGTTTGATGATTAAATTTTCCATATAGACATGTTGAAGCACTTAAACATTGAATATTATATACTATCATTCCAATCACTCAAACTAAAAGAAGCCATCACGGGCTACACATGGTTTGTCACTTTTTGTTATGCGAAACTTGTTCATCTTTTTTGCATGTTTTTTTCTTGCTTTAAGTGATCAATAAATCCGAAAAATGATGCTTCCTTTTTGGGTAGGAGTCTAGGCAGGAGTGACATGCATGTTTGAATTATTTTTCATATGAAAATCAAATGATTTATCTGTTGATGTCAAATTTGTTCCTTTTTTTTTGTGAATTTTGACTAGGTTGCAAGTAAGCAATAGTACTAAGAATATGTTTGGCTTAGTGTTTTGAAAAAAAAATATTGCAACTGCCAAAGAAAAAAATTGTCTTTGTAAATTTATGGGTGTTTGATAACTTTTTGAAAGGGATTTTGAGAGAAGTTAAAGAACTTCATTTAGGGGGAGGTCATGACCTGTTTTACTTTTACCATGGTTCTCTATTGATGGCTACCATTTTTTATTTGGTATTCTTTGTCAAATTCAAGAGATACGTATGTTTGTTTAAAGCTTGAGTGGTAATTTGAGACTTCTATAATCTAATGTATTTTGAAAGATAGATGCTTCAAAAAACTTAGCTGGATAGCAATAAACCTTGTTGCTAGGGTTCTTGAGATAATTTTTTTAAAGAAGCCTTGACAGGTAAATAATTTCCTTTTTTAATGCAATTATCATCAGCCATATATGTATTTTGTCCCATGTTACTGTGATAAACATTTAATTACTGGACTTCTATACAAGTTTCTTTAACATGCAGTATTAGTCATGTTATTATTCTTCGGCTGCAGCTTAAAAATGACAATGACTTCTTATACCTATTGGCTGATGCTGCAGCAATAGCAGTAAGTAGATTTACATAGATAGTGACATAAGTAAGGCAGAGGTTGTTTGGCATTTCTAATACTTAGCAAATGCTTTAACTTTTTTAGTTTCAGTATGGAAATCCTGACGTTCTATGCTCTCCTCTTGTTGATGCCAAGAAGAATGGAAGTAACTTATTGGTAAGCTTTTATACACTTTCCTTGAGTTAACATGAGATCTTTTAGATTAATTTGGCACATTATTAGAATTTTAGATTTTATTAGTATTTAACTGAACTTTGTCACTCATTTTCTAAAATAATTAACGTAACTTGTCTTATAGAGCATTGCATGCAGATTGATAGTTTAAGCATCTTCATCAGTATAGTCTGAATATGGCCTCCCTTTACTTTCTCAAGTGTGATATTTGGACTCACGAGGGATTTCCTAATAAACTATCTTTTAAGACTAATTAACCTACTAAAATTAACCAACTTTTTTTATTTCAAAATACACATTTATTTTAGGAAAAACAGAGGCCCTGGGTCCATGTGATACAAGGAATATGTCATGCGGATCTTCTCCCCATTTTAGGATAGGTGGTCGAATTGGGGAGGGAAAAGAGATAGCTACTTGAGCTACCGATGGGGACAATAGTTAAGATGATACCAATCTTCAAGTGCTAACATATAATTCTCAACTAGATTTTGCTTTTTCTCATTTGTAAATTAGGTTCTTTAATCACCACATATAAGCTACATTGGGAAGTCTTCTAAGATTTAGCAGTATTCTCCAGCTTTCCTAATAAACAAAAGAACAATTTTAATCAGTACTTTTCTGAGCACAATCTGTAATGCCCCAACTATCAGGCTCATTTTAAGATTGCATTGTAATTTGCTGTTACATTTCTTTCTTATTAAACCAGTGGTATCATTGGCTTTTTAGGCTCTTCTAGACCATAAAAGATTAGAACATTTTTTATAATGCATCACTTTATAATTAAAATTTCAAGGTTGACCTTATAAAAGATATTGTTAATTTTGTGTAATATATGGAAAATCTTTGACATATGGAAGGAAAAACCAGAGACATCTAATAGAATCATCAAGCTCTAATGTCTTAAGAAATATGAAGATATGCAAAACTTACAATTCAATCTTAATTTCAATTTAATTTTGATCAACCTTCAATGTGCCAGCAACATGGTGAGAATGCATAGCATGATTGGAACTCTACAGTATAAGGCCCATGCTGGTCTACACTATCTCTTGTTCTATGTTTTTACATATATGCTTTTTTGCTTGTGTTTGGTTATCTGCTGTTACATCTTATGCAACTAACATTTCATATATAGAATGAGTGGGAGGTCTGCCTCCTTTTTGCTGAAAGAAAAAGCTTTATGAAGATTTGTGGTGCTTACAGGAAGTATATGCTAACTATGTGAGAAATTATTATCTTGGAAAATTTGGTGCGTCACTTGAATCTTATGATCAACAGAATTTAAAGAACATAACTCCGGGTGAAAATAGTGGTAATTTGTTGCCCTAGCTTTTCCTAGTGTGTGTGTGCGTGCGTGCATCTTTTAGGCAAGTATACATCCACAAGTTATTTTAGATTTGCTTTATCAAAAAAAAGTTTTTATATGCACTCTTACATTTCATGAGTTAATGATATGTTCTGCTTGATAGCTGATCGTCTATGGTGGTTCCAAGTTTGTACTGAGGTTGCATATTTCCAAGTGGCACCAAAGAATGATACTGTTCGTTCACCAAATATTAATACAAGGTATTCTTCCATTAATGATCCATGAAAGTGCTTGTTTCATCCTATATCACACTATGATCTTTTTACACATAAAAGATGTATAGTATGCCTTTTGGCTCCATCTCAAAACAAGAGAATTAGAGATGTTTGCTTGGATTGATATCTCTCCTAACATTTTCCTCTATGTCATTTGTTTTTGTTAGAGGTGTCAAAGAAAGAAATAGGCATCACATGTTATGGAACTTGGGATTTCATCCATAAGAAGTTGAAATATGAGAAACACTATAAGAATTGTGATGTGTCACTCATGAGATTTAGTATGTGTGATGTCCAGGGATTAAGTTGAACTCTATTGGTTCTTCATTGTTGCTCAAAGCAGTAATTTAAGGTGGTAGATGAAATACAAATAATCTAGGTATCAAATCTATTCTGTACCAACATTATTTATCAGTCAGATAATCTATTGAGAACTGAATCTGGTGATATTGCCCAGTTCAGTTCGGTATGAGGCTATGAGCTGTGCCATGTGGTACCTATAATTTCTTTTATTTATATATTTGACAACAGTGAGTTGTCACGAATTGCCATTTTTACATTTTTGTATCCTTTGGTTCACTCTTTCTTTCTCAAACACCTCTATCAGCTTTCACGCCATCTCTCTTTCTCTTTGTTTGCGCTTGCCTTTGCTTGTACTCCTCGTCTTGCTTGTTGTGTTTTGTCTCCATCTTTCAGTGTGTTTTTCCTTGTAAAATCTCTTTCTCCACCTTGTCAATTTAGCTAGTTTGCCAAACAGTAAGCGAATCGTATCGCATGATTCCTTAGCTCCAAAGAGAAGGCGAGATAGAAAAAAAAGCGCTTGCACGGGATCCTGGCGACCCTTTAAATATTTATAGTCGCGCGTAAATTCCATGAAATTTTGCATAATCGACCATCTCTTGACCCAAACCACCGGTGGCTACAGGTGGATGGGGCTTCAAAGATAGTGCCTTTACGCGTTGAACACTTTCACAAGTTGCAGTAATTGATGGAAACTTTTGCCTGTGCCTCCACTTGGGAGTAGTTGCTTCCTAAGTCGAGAGCTTTGTTGTGGACTTGCAGACTCTCCTTTCACCCCTCTAAAGTCCTTGTTTTCCTCTCTCTCTTCTCGCTGCTTTCTTGCACTTGAGTGTCCTATTGATCCACCATCTTTAAAGCTTCCCTCTAATGCTTCGACGAGTGCGAGGACTTGTCGATCTCTTCCAACAACTAATCAACTATCGTCTTTTTCATGTCGCTTACGGACACTTGTTGGACTTTATCGGCATCGCTTCACTTTGAAGTTTTGAGTCTTTCTTGAGCCAGAATCTTATGTCTGCAAGGCGCCACTTCCACTTTTGAAGACTTAAGCGGACAATCCAAGCTAATCCACCATTAGTGAGGACAAAGCGATTCTTGACTTAGGCAACTCCTAAGTCGGTGGCTTGTCGAATAGTGCTCTCACCACTAGGATACTCGGTTTAGCATTCTTGCTTGAAGTGTGTGACATTTGAGGTTGTACTCGTCGTCGAGTTGGTTACTAGACTGATTCGCATGCTCTTAGCAACTTAAAGCACTTGAAGTGTTTTGTAAGAAACTTCGCAATCTCACCACATGGCGAAACAACGTGGTGAATCAAGCAAGATTTGGTCGCAGCAGGGAATGTTGCTTCTCTATCATTTTTGTCACCTACTCCTCTGAGGGCTGCAGTGTAAACAACAGCGTCTTTGCTTAGCCATTGGTCAGGAGCCGTCTCGTGAGGAAAGGGCATTAGCATGAGCCATTCACGACGAAGTGGGCTACTCTCTCACGAATTGCGGAGGAGTGCGCAACTGCATTCTCCTCCGGGGAAGAAAGACCCATGTAGAGAGGGATCTCGCGGAAACCCGCGGTAAACCATGCTCATGGCACTCTACCAAGGCTCAAGCTTTCTGCGCCCTTCCCCGCATGATCGATAGATCCGATCTCGCAGGTGACACTCCTCTGAAGCCGGCTTTCCTTTTAGCAGGCTTGGTTTGGGTAGAGAGTCCCTCTGACTCGACAAGGTTGAAGCCTTAGTCGGCCGGTAGACGGATGACACTGAAAGGACTCTGCACAACATTTGCAAAAATGGCGATGTTAACTCACTTCAAAGTGGCAATGCTCAAGTAGTTGAATGCGGGGAAGCAACACTCTGCGTTCGCCCAACACAAAGCTTCAGGCGCCGAACCTCCTCATTGTTATGGGGGTGCTAGAGATGCAAAGGAGCTCGAGAACTTTCTTTGATGCATGAAGACCGCCTTTGCGACATTCCCTCTTTGATGGGAGCTTAACTTGACTCGAGTTGTTCACAAGTGGATCAGAGCGCTCCCGAATCCGATGCGACCTATGTCAAACAATCTTGAAACTTTGGTGGAGAACCCATACTAAGAGATCTTGGTGATATTTCCTTGGTCGGTGCTCGAGTGGACACTGGGGCCTCATGCGCACATGAGTCTGAGAACTCAATTCCTACCCGAGAACACCGAGTTCATCGCAAGGAGGAAGTCCTGAGACAACTCCACCAAAGCTCTCCATTCGGGACTATGTGAAGCAATTTTCTCCTCTGCACTAATGTTGGACATTCAAGATATGCCTCAAAAGATAAGTTTTGCTATTCTTTCTTGATGGCACCAGCCTGGGCCTCCAGCGGCCTCAACAGAACTTCATCGACTGGAATGTCACCGATTCGTCCAGCAAATGTTTAGCCGTAGAAAGGCTTATGTGCGACTTTGGCTTTCTTCTTTGGAGGACACCAGGAAGAAGAAGCGATCACGAAATCAACAACCAAGGCACCCTCCTGGGAAGGAATCAGGGTGACCTCTGTCTAAGGAAGAAGAGTTTCCATGGGCCAAACTCAAACCTTAGCGGGACCTCAAAACCTAGATATGTGTTTCTTGCTCACGGAGGACCACCGCAGGTGTATGGGGCCTCGCCCGCAACGGGTCGACCCTGGATCTCATGCTCGGCTCTACAGTGCACTCATGCCTTGTCGGCTTCCCCATCAAACCCCTCTTGCGATTGGAGATAAGGCGATTCTTTCGCCTCGGTCATTGAGTTGAGCTCTCAAACGTGATGACGATGGCCAAGGACCCGATTCTCCCCTAAGATGGGGACTTACCCCTGATATTTGCCCATGAACAACTTTCTCTTCGCATCCTTCCCTGCTGGTCAAGTGGGGAGAACACCATCCCCTTGGCCGAAGCTTGAACAAACTCTGATTGCGCCTCATGATGACGCGTAAACATCGGACTCTGACTCACTTGCCCACCTAGCAACATATTGACACGGGTTTGCTACTTACAACTTCATCGCCGATCGAAGAAGAAAGCGGCTCCGTGCAGACAATGTTTGCTTGAGAAGAACCCAATCGTCAGTCCGATGAAGGCGAAGTTAATTTCTTGAGTTTGCAGGTGAGCTTTGCGAATCTTTCGGCTAGCAAAGGAGTCTCCCTCAAGATCGGATCGTGGAGTGGTTTGGTTGCCAGCTCAAATCAACCTGATGGGGTTCTTCTTAGCTTGTTTGTCCTGACTTCAAGTGATTCTTGAATGCCACGAGTTTCATGTTTCCCTAAAAGGATCTTGGTCAGCCAGCCCGCGTCCTGATACCACTCGGTATGTCTAATGGGAAGTAGACAACCTGTGTGGTTTCCATCACACTCAAGAGGAACCCGTGCCCCAAAACCTCCTACGATCCCTTAAGACCTTGCAACTAAAGAAGGGGGATCCGCAAAGCAGAGTTAAAACTTTTATGGGTGCGATAAAGCTAGAAGACATCTGGCTCGGGAGGTTACACCGTATAAGAACCCGTCTGCGGCAAATGTACAAGTTCCATGTTAGTTGCTGACACCATCATTATGTATAAACCTACAATGGCTGCCAACACGAGGGGGCGTGGCCATCTTATTTATCAAGTATGGACAAGCCAGGCATTGAAGCCTTTACGTCGTGCGAGACCGCCATCCGCATCTTTATACCCCCCTCACTGCAGTCATCTTGCGAGCTCGAACCGTTAGATGAATCGCTAGCGGTGGTTTCATCATTTTGCAGCTCATCAAACGCACCATTCGAAATCCTGCATTCTCTTCGATAAGAAGAAACAAGATGAGAGTCTCCGATTATGGTCGATTGACTATGACAAGCTTTTTAGATTAAAAAATATGAAGAAATTTCCTTGCTGAATTTGGTTTCGAGCAACATAATTCTTGGATACTACTTGTTGATATAGAAAGATTGCAAGTATCCTACCCTCCATATTAATATTGAATTTGTCAAAGCAATTGCAAAGCAAAGTATTTTCAAACTCGACCTTCGATCGGTAGTTATGGAATTGTGAAATATGGTCTTGAAGGTGATGAAGCATAAGACTACCTGTGATGACCTGGTAAGCGTTGAGTTCTGGTGATGCCTTTAGCTGGTAAAGAACGCAAATTTAACCAAAGCTCCAGGATTGATTCCTTCTTTAATCATGCACTACTCTTATGAACAACATTTCGAGGGCTCATTTGAGCATCAGATGAAAATGTTAAATGAAAGGAAAGTTTGTGGTTAAGAAAACTACTGAGCATTATTAGGAAGTTCTTAGAGCTCTATCATGGATCGAACACTGATGAGCATATGAACACCTCAACAATCTTTGAAAGTTCTCAGGAGAATTTCATTGTTCGTAAAGTAGAGTAACCTTTGGCTCGTAAAAAGATCTTATTCTTGGGGCATCGGATCGGCGGCGATTTCCATTCGGATGGATAAAGCAAAGGGGCAGAGTGGTAGAGGAAGATCGAAGGATCGAAAAGGAAAGAGGGGCGAAGGTGCCCGAATCGGAGATCCTTCCTATTTTCAGGAACTACTTTATCGACGCCTTATTTGTCTTGGCATCTGAGAGCTATTGGCGATGACTCCACTATTAACTATTGTCAAGAAAGCTTGGGCTTGAGATGGTCGATAAAATTATCGAAAATGCTCATTCCAAGACCTTGGAAAAGGCGTTAGAAATAAGAACCGATGCTCAAATTGCCGTGACAAAAATAATCTAAACTAGGAAGCCCTTCAAATCATATCATGCTTTGAGGAGTACTTTGTGGTGCAAATATTGTACTTTATATGCAATGAGGGCCATCCGTTAGATTATCCATGAAGCCTAAGCTTTTTCGAGATCGAAGTAATCAATCGATCGGCGGTATCTGCCATCGAAGAGATGACAGGACTCCAGCGGTGGATGATCCGATCCTGCTTTGTACGATATGTGGCGACATCTACCTTCTCGATGATTTGTCGCTGACGCGATTTGAATTCACATGTGTTCAAGACTGGCTCCTAATGAAACGATCGCGATGTTTTAGTGCGAGCATGGAGGCGACTTTCGCTTTCCCTAAATTTGTTACTTAACTTCTCTCCTCTTGGAAGAAGCATGACGGCGATGCTGGTGTACTTCCCGGTGGAATTTGAATCTATGGCACTCTAGTAGTGCTAGGCTCGAATGTCGAATCATTCATTGCCTCGATTCCCAATCTTGACTTTCTTCGATCCCATGAATCTGAATGATGTCATAAAAAGTGATCCCCAGCGATAACCTTTAATCTTCTCACGGATTTGATCGAAGGCAAAATCCACTTTGTTGATTTAAAAAGGAAAATCTGTGAGCACTAGATCCAAGAAGAAATAGGTTTACTTGAAATCAAAATGGGTGACTTTTGAAGGAAGAAAAGAGTTTAAAAATCCCTTATGGTGGATAATCAGAGGCAATTTGAGCTTTCGGTAAGGAGTGTCGATGATTCCCTGGGCGTCGATTCATCGGATTATTGTCGAACATTGGCTACTCATATCGAGAGGGATCACCTAGTGAGGCTAATGGGGATGGGATGGGAGGAATGTTGGACGACGTGCCTAACTTGTCAGCAAGACAAAGTGAGCAACGGAATGTCACTCTTCACTTAGCTGGTTTTGCTGTTGGCGCATGAAGCCACGTGCACCAATGCGTATACACTCATCCACTTCCACTCTTCCTTCGTTCAATTCTCTCCTCCCTGCGAATCTACCATACTGGCTTCTGCAAAGAGAAGGCGGATGTTTCACACTGGATCCACAAGCCACTCTTTTAGTAAACACTTTATAGCCAAAATGCACATTCCAATGCAACGGATATCACAAGCTCGTAAAAGTTGCCACAACAAAGGTATAGATTTGGTCCACTAATCAATCTATTACAAGTATTCCTCGACGCCATTTATGTATTTGAAGCCTCACAATGGTCATTTCAAACTCACTCAAATAGGGCATTTTGCCTTTAAAGCCTCTTCTACATTTATTGAGCTTTTGAGTCTCACAAGCTGCTCTCTTTGGCTTTATTGTATCTATGACTTTCTGTTTACTAAGTGACAAGCATTACAAAACACGACAATGCACCAACAAGCCGCTTACAATTTTGTCCGGAATGATTCTCTGGATTTAATTTTCATGACGATTGAAACCCATAATCGGCGTTTCGTCGAGCCTTTCTTGTGTACTTCTTTTCTTTGTTGGATCTTCGATCTTCTCGCTCCTGCCGATCGCGCTTCGCTCCCATTTGTTCTCCGCTTTTTGTTGGAGTCGTCCGAACTTTAATCGTCTGAAGTAAACGTTTCTTCAACATAGATAATGACTCGACTTTGAATTGTGTGGGTTGTAAGCAGCCCATTCCATAGACACTTTTTAGGAGTTTAGGTGGATGCAAAAAATGTGGTTATTTGGATCACGGTTCTTGCGGATTCATCCGATGAAGGGAAAAGACCATCTTTGATATCGCCCCGATCTTGGAAATTCTTCTTGTCTCTTCAGCTGGATAGATGCTTTGTTGGAGCTTTAACGAGCATCACCTCGCAACCTTTGAAGTTTTCGTGTCCTTCCTCCGTAAATTTGCCCGTCGAATCTTCTTAGTTGTCTTGAAGGGTCTTGGCATCTGTCTGACTCTCTCTTGGATAACTAAGAGAGGTGCAGATGTACCGAGTTCCGCCCGTTCTCTTCGAGTTGAGAGGCAAAGGTTACTTGACTTCGCCCGCCTCCTCGAGGTTGTAGGTCAGAAGGCAGTAGTTCTTTGGAATTCACATCTCTCGGCTCACACTCCGCACTTGAAGTGTTTGCGATCCTTGTTGAGTCGACTCTTGTGATTCACCTTCATTGCTATCAACTTGAAACTCCGAACGGAATGCAAGTTATCACTCCAACTTGGAGTAAGTCTCCCGATAGATTTTATCGCCTTTGGGATTATACCGCATTCTCCATCATTTCATGCCGACTTTTCCGAGTAGCAAAGGTACAAAGATCCTAATGCATGCTCGCTTGGCGCCATTTCCGATCCTTGGTCATGCACTTTCTTGCATTGACCCAAGTCCTTCACTCGCGGCTATCTTGATGGAAAGTTTGTTGACACAGGTCTTACGAAGTTCTCAAGCCACCCTTGGCCTTGTCTTGGTACAATGGAGTTCGCAAAGCATTCTCCTCCTCCACGGCCATATCACGACCAGTGCTCTCCCTAAGAGAGCAAGGGATGGATGACTCCATCGGAAGTCCCGCCTCGGTACCATGGCATTCGACGCCCGTGGCACTACTATCCGTTGTCTCGCATCTGCATCCCTTCTTCGTGATCGGTAGATCGCCTCTCAGACATCGTGTCACTCCTCTGAGTTCACCTTCAATCTAACCGAGATGATTGATCTTAGTCTGTAGTGTTGAGTCCCTCTTGGACTCGTCGCTTCACGCCGTATATCGACCACCGCCTCAACACCCTCTGTGTTCGGGCGATTCTACTTCGATTCAAAGGCAGATCGCAACTCCTACGTATGGCCACCGCCACCATGTTGCGGATTTGCACCATTCTGCTCTCCTTAGCCATTGGTTTAATGTTCGCCACTCGACCTTGTCCTCCGACTTGTTCGGGCCCTTGCCTTAATGCGAGCTCAAGTAGTTCCACTTTCGCCAGCCCGATCATACTTTGATCCGATCAGGTCCCGTGGGACTCCCGTACTTGCATCTCGAACTTCTTCTTGAGTGCATTTCTTCGATCATTGGCCCCAAGGCTTCCAGTTGATACAACATTTAAAACATTCGAAGACTTCTGTGCTTGGAAGACCCCTCTGCGGTACCATGGCATTCACCGCTTGAATCCATAGCTCTTCTTGCTGTCGTGTTGTTCACCGAGCGTGGAGCTCCTTGTCGCGCTTTCGCCATATCTCCGACCGACCATGTCTCACGGACATCTTGTGTGTCATCTTGCCACGAACCATTCCACCCGATCCCTGCATCGTATCGCCTCCTGGTGACATCTCCTTAAATTCTCGATCCCATGTGGTATGAACTCAATCTGCGATATCTCCGTGTGGACTCCGCCAAACACATCGCGCAGGGCCTTCGCCATCTTCGATTCTGTTCGATCTGCGGTCTTATTCGATCTGTAGCGATCGACGCCGTCCACCCACTCTCCGGGTCACTCTTGCACTCGACGAAGCCTAGCTCTAGACAATCCATCGCCTAGCGACTCCTCGAAGTCTCGACTTGTAGGTGCACCATGACTGATCTGCCCCTCCGCCTCTACCAAAGACAATCTCTCATTGCGCCGCTTTCCTCATAGCAACTTGAATAGCAACAATGTGGCATATTCTTGAAGAGTAGCTGTCTCTCGCATCCTCTTGCCGTGTCGAGGCTTTTTGACACCAACTTTGCCTCAAAGAAACTGCGTCGCCTTAGAATCTCCACCAAGTGCTTCATCGAGATAAGATGTATGTGCCTTGAGCTCCTTCGCTTTGGCGCATCATGCAAGATGAGTTTAAACCATCTGAATATGAAACCCATGGAACGACATGATCCGATTCTTGCCTCGGCAAGAGTCCATGTCCTTGACCTCGTCTAAGGAAAGCACCAAGCCTCCACTCCATGTTCCATCTTCAAAGCCAACTCCCTTCACGCGATTTGGGTACTTCACCAAGTCTTCCCCAAGTTGTTCTCGCTTCTCGATTAGCATTGGATTAATGGTGGCCCGCCCACCATTCCACTGGTCACCCTCGGTTGAGTCCGAACTCACGGCGACTCTTAGTGTGCCTTCACTTTGTTGTTGCCTGGTTGCTCCCCCACTTGATCTCGCTATGCGCCCACCAACGATCCACTTGCAGATCACGCGATGACTCTCACCGCTCACTCGATCCATCGAAATCTGGCCTCAAGTACTCCTCAGCGATTCATTGCACCAGCATTCACATTCGAGAGCGGGACTTATCCTCATGGATATCCGCCCGTTGAGCAACATCTCTCTTCGCATCCTTCCTCTGGAAGTTTTGAGGCCACCGCCCTTTGGACTACTCCGCCTTTCTTAACAAATCAGTGCGGCCAATTCACGCCTTCGCAATGCACTTGCTAGATAGTGACACCTCACCAATACAGCTCGCGACTTGCACTTCGGGTCTAGCAACATGCTGCACTTTGCTGTACATTTCACTTTTCATACGAAAGTATCCTGCGCATGCCAAGAGAAAGTTTCATGCTCCAACGCACGACCTTCACCGCCTTAGGGATGGCGGCGCCACGACAAATTCATCGTCCGCATGCAAGACCTCGCATGAGTATCGAATTCTCGAGTTTCTGCAACTTTCTCTCACCTCTCGCGAGCTTTCAGACAACTCTTTCGATCATCGAGCAACCCACCGCAACTCGCACGGTCTCATCCTTTGCAAGCACCCGCTTTGCCTCGAGCACCGCTCAAGTTTGGGTGTCAATGTCGAGCCACCGCCGAACTCACCATCCCCACCTTTCAAAGGCGCTCCGCAATTCTTCTTAGCTTGTTGTCCTCGTGGTGCCCGACAAGGTCCCCACGCTTGCATGCTAAGTGTTTCTAAGTGAGCTTGTCCCGCTCGATACCAATCGTCACGGACTTAGCTGGTTTTCGCTGCCGCGTGCGGCACTGCGGCCATCACCTTTGCAAAGGTCACCTTACCCAAATCTCCTGCAATCCCTTAGGACCTGCAAAGAGAAGACGGAGAGAAAAGCGCTTACACGGATCCACAAGCCACTCTTTTTATAGTAAACACTTTATAGCCAATGCACATTCAACAATGGATATCACAAGCTCGTAATCAGTTGCAACAACAAAGGTATAGATTTGGTCCACTACTGCACCGAGTTCTATTACAAGTATTCCTCGACGCTGCACTTTATGTACAAGCCTACAATGGTCAAAACTCACTCAAATAGGCATTTTGCCTTTGCAAGCCCTTTACAAGCTTTACAAGTGACAACCAACCAAAAGGGACACTGACAAGCACAAGCATTACACCGAACAAGCCGTTTACAATTTTGTCCGTGACAGAAGCCGGTGGGACTTTTAGAGCCGTTCGCATCGTAAAGGCCGTGGGAGAGCATTTCTCTGACTTCATATCTAGCTTGCCGACAAGAGGGGACTCGGATCGATACTTGTGGTAGTCGAATCGATTTTCAAGTATCAATCTTCATTGCCGCACCCTACACTTTGTTCAAAGCAGAGGAAGCGGCGGCTTAATGATGAAGAATGTGGTGAAGTATCGGGAGTCCCACACATATTATAAGTGATCGAGATGCTCGGCTTTCCGACGATTCTCGACCGAGTTGTTCAAATTGTTGGGATCGGCTATACTTCTCCACAAGCCTCCACCCCCAGCACGGATGGCCAAACCGAAAGAATAAACTCGCTCTAGAGCAATATCTTCGACTACGTGAGTGCCAATCAACGAGATTGGTGAAGTTGTTTGACATAGCCCAATTCTCCTATAACTGGCAAATGGGGAGCTCTGCGTCCAACAAGAGTCCCTTTGAGATCATCATCGACAACGACCATCGACTCCTCACACTTTGCTATTGGATATACAGGGAGTAGTCCGTCCGCGTATCACTTGGCGAAAGAATGGCATCGAAATGCAGATATTGCGGGCCTACTTGGAGAAGGCGGCCGAAAGATGAAGAAGTGGGCGACTTGGGAAGGCGACCCGAATACAAAGTCGGCGATTTGGTGTTGGTGAAGCTCCAACCAAAGATCACTCCACCCTCTTTAGAAACAAAGTGCATAAAGGATTGGTGCGCAAGTATGATGGCCCCTTCCCAATTGTCGTGAGGGGGTGGGCAATGTTTCCTGAAGTTGCAATCGCCGGCGTGGCTCAAGATGCATAATGTTTTCCATGCCAAAGAACTTGAAAGCCTACCACTCCGATCCGCAAGATGCTTCTCGAGGCGCTTTCAACTCGCCAACCTCCCACCGAGAGCTTCCTACGAGAAGCGAGTTGAAACCATTTTAGCGATCGCAGACACGCTACCCAATGGAGTGAACAGTTGAATACTTGGTGAAGTGGCGAAAACTTCCCAAAACCGGCCGGTTGGGAGCCGAAGACACCCTCCGGCATGAAGAAGCAACTATCAAAGCCTACGAAAGAGCGCCAACGAGGGCGCCGATAATTAAGTGGGGAGAATGTCACGAACGGTGCGTCGACACTCGCAGAACTTCGCTCAACGCTCCGTTCGTCCGCTTGCCCATGCTTGACATATCTTTGCACTGCTTTGCCATGTTTTGCGTGTTTTTCCTTGTAAAACAGCAGAAACAAATGCTCCAAGCAGCGATAACGATCGCTCATTCTGATCCGCCCGAAATCCAAAAACAACTCCGTTGCGTGTGCGCGCGGCTGATTTCGCAGCGCGCCATGAAATTTTGTCACCATCTCAAGACACCACTGGAACCACCCGGGTGGCACATGGTCGATGGGGCTTCGATATAGTGTCGGGCGTTGAACACTTTCACAGTTTGCACGCGTCAACTTGACGGAAACTTGCCTCGCGCCGCACTTGGGAGTAGTTGTTTGCGGACTTGCACCGCTCATTCACCCTCTAAAGTCCTTGTTTTCCTCCTCTCTTTCTCTCGCTTTCTTGCACTCCAGTGCTCGCTCAATTGCTTGTAAAGCTTCCCTCTTCGCGAGACGTCGGGACTTGTCCGTCGCTCGTTCCAACAACTAATCAACTTCTCTTTTACAGGTCCTACGGACACCTGACGAGGTTGCACTTCGGTGACCCTTTTCATGACGCGTATGTCGCAGTGGCGCCTCAAGACTTAGGCAATCCAAGCTAAGTCCGACCGAAGTGGGCGAAGGCGATTCTTGACTTAGGCAACTTCACTAAGTCGGTGGCTTGCCGCAAGGGTGCCTCACCACTTAGGCAATTCTTGCTAAGTGCGTGACAGGGTGGCAGTTGCCATTTTTTTCTGTTTTTTGTATCCTTTGGTTCTTGTGTTCTCTTTCTTTCTCAAACACCTCTATCACTTTCACATGATCTCTCTTTCTCTTTGTTGCCTTTGCTTGCCTTTGCTGCCTCCTCTTCCCCATCATATAGCTGCTGCTGCCTCCTCTGTCTTGTTGTGTTTCTGTTGTCTCCTCTTCTTATCCAGATTATTGTTTTCTTCTCTTATTAGTATATCTCTTTCTCCACCTTGTCACGGATTTAGCTAGTTTTGCCTAAACCGTGCAGCACCAATGCGTATCCGTCCGTAAAGGTCAACCTCCCCGAAACCTCCTACAATCTCTTAGGACCTGCAAAAGAGAAGACGAGACAGAAAAAACGCTTCACACGGGATCCACAAGCGACCCTTTTAGCAAACACTTTATAGCCAACGCAAATTCCAATCATGAACATCACAAGCTCAGAAAGGTTGCATAATAAAGGTATAAAATTGGTTCACTATAGACCGAAATCTTGTACAAGTGTCCACATGACACCATCATTATGTACAAGTCTACAATAGCCACCAAACTCGCTCAAATGGGGCTGTTAAGCCTTTGGCCTGCCCTTTACATGCTTTACAAAGCAAAAACAAACCGAAAAGACACAGACAAGCATGAGCATTACATCGAACAAGCCGTTTACAATTTGTCCGTGACATTCTCCTCCACTTATTCCTTCAACGTCCTCGTCGAAGCTTTTGTTGACGCTGCAACTCCTCGCCTTTGCCGAATCTTTAATCTTCTGCTCCTCCTGTAATGCACCCTCTTGGCTCTCAGTTGCACTTCGTTGCTGTTGTTGAGTAGTCAAATATTGATCCACCATGCTGCTTCAACTCGCTAATGACTCTGACTCTGGTGTGGGGTAGGCCGAGTTGTGCTGATCCTTGCTGGTTCTTGCGGATTCTTCAGGTGAAGGAAAAGACCATCCTTGATATGCGTCAGTCTCCAAATTCTTCTTGTCGCTTGAACTGGATAGATGCTTGTTGGAGCTTTATCGAGCATCGCTTTGCAAACTTTGAAGTTTTCAGGTCTTTCCTCTGCAAAATTTGTCTATCGAATCTTCTTTCACTTAGTTGTCTCGCCCAAGCAGGTTCGCATCACTTCCACTTTTGATTGGTATTTTGTTGGGAAATGAAGCGGACAATCTACTCTCAGTAGCATTGATCACCATTAGTGAGGACTCGACAACCGTTGTCTTTCATTATGTTCCTTTGAAGGGTCTTTGAATATGTGCACATCTCCTCTGCTGGATAACTAAGAGAACTAGGATACTCGGTTTCGCCCGTTCTCTTGAGAGTTGAGAAGGCAAATATTACTTGACTTCGCCTGCCTCCTTGAGATTGTACTCCGTGCGTCGAGTTGGTTACTAGACTTCGCATGCTCTTAGCTTACACTTCCGAAGCACTTGAAGTGTTTGTAATCCTTACAATGAGTCAGCTACTGTGTTTCACTTTCTCAATGCCATTGAATTTCCGGAATGCAAGAAGTTTTCACTCCAACCTGGAGCAAGTCTTCGATAGTTTTGGTCGCCTTTGGGATTGTATCGTCTTCTCTATCATTTTTGTCACCTACTCCTCTGAGTAGCAAAGGTACAACACCGCGTACTGCCTGCTTAGTTCCTTGGTCATGCACTCTTGCATCAACCCAAAGTCCTTCACTTACGCTATCTTGATGAGAAGTCCATTGACACCGATCTTACGAAGTTCCTTAGCCTCTGCCCTTCAGCATTGTCTTGGTACTTGGAGTCTGCCTCTGCATTCTCCTCCATAACCCATCTCACAACCAAGCGCTCTCCTTCCATAAGAGCAATGGATCGATGTCTCCACGGAAGTCCCGCCTTTGCGGTACCATGGCGCAACCATGCTCATGGCACTACTATCCGTTGCCTCGCATCTGCGTCCCTTCTTCGCAATCGATAGATCCGTCTCTGCAGCACTGTGACACTCCTCTGAGCCCACTTTCCTTTTAACCGATGCTTGGTTTTGGGTAGGTGAGTCCCTCTGGACTCGTCAGTGCTTCCTCGCCCTTTTTCGACCATCTGCTTTAACACCTCTGTGTTCTCTGAGCAGTTCCCCTTGGCCGATGGAAAGACAGACTGCAACTCTCATGCATGGTTTCCGCCATTATGTTGCAGGGCTTGCGCCGATTCTGTTCTCCTTAGCTTCATTAGTCGCAATGTTCGCTTACTTGGCCTTGTCCTCTGACTTGTCGGGCTCTCTTAAGCGAATGTGAGCTCTGAAGTAGTCCAACTCTTCAGCCGCTCTGATCATACCTCTGCATGATCAAGTCCCCCATGGGACTCACTGGTATTTGCATCTGAACTTCTCCCTCGATAGTGCACAGCCCCCATATGTTGATGCTCAAGGCTTTCATTTAATGCAACATTTGATGCACGCACGGAAGACCCGCCTTTGCAGTACCATGACATTCCCTCTTTGAATCCATAGCCCTTCTTGTCGTCGTGTTGTTCACCGAAGTGGAGCTCCGAGTAGCGCTCCCGATCATACTTCCGTATGACCTTGTCCCTCACGGGACAATCTTGTGTGTGTCGTATTGCCTCGAACTATTCCATCATAATCTACTACACCATGTCGCCTCTTGGTGATATTTCCTTGCATTCTGATTAACATGGTATGAACTCGAATTGCGATCTCTCCATGTGTGGCCTCCGCCAACACATTGTAGGGCCTCTGCCACTTTCGATTCTGTTCGCTCCTTTGACAATCGACCTTCATCCACCCGCTCTCGAGTCACACCCAAACGAAGCACAGCTCTAGGACAGTCCGTTGCCTAGTAGCTCTCCTGAAGTCCCCTGACTTCGCTGAAATTGGTGCACCATTATCTGGATCCTGGGCCTCTGCCCTTACCAACACAGTCTTCGCTGCGCACCGCTTCCCTCATGACAACTCAAATAGCAGCATTTTGGCATATTCTTTAAGATCACCCGCCTTTGTGTCCTCTTGCCCCGTGCCAAGGCCTCCTGACACCAACTTCGCCTCTGCAAACTGTGTCGCCTTAGTTCCTCCATCAAATGTTTCACTGAGATAAGGTGTATGTGCCTCGAAGCTCCCTCCGTCTTTGGCACCACGCAAGATGAGTCTGCTCTATCAAAATAAGGAACCCATAGAACGCCATGATCCTACTCCTGTCTCTGTAAGAGTTCATGCCCTTGACCTCTGTCTAAGGAAAGCTCCAAGCCTCTGTTCCATGTTTCATCGTCTATGCCAACTCCCTTCATGCGGCTTGGGTACATCACTAAGTTACCCCCAAGTTGCTCCGCTTCTCAATTTGCATTGAGTTATTGGTGGCCCTCGCGCCCACCATTCCACGGGTCAGCCCTCTGTTGAGTCTGATCTCCATATCGGCTCTAAGTGTGCCTTCACTTTGTGTTGCCTTGGGTCGCTCCCCCACTTGATCTCGATATGCGTCCTCCAACGCATTGCCTCTTGCGAGATAATGCAACGATTCTTCGTCGCTTGCTCGGTCCATTGAGCTTTTGTCTTGAGGTACTCTCCTCAACATGTGCGGTCTGTTGCACATGATTCTCCCTCTGGAGAACCGGGACTTACCCCCCCTGGATATTTGCCCCGCTGGAGCAACTTCTCTCTTCGCATCCTTCCCTCTGGAAGTTTCGGAGACCACCATCCCCTTGGACTACTCCGTCTTTGCTGAACAAACTCTGTATTGTTCTGCCTCCGCAAACGCACCTGCTAGATTGCGACTCTTCGCCAATACAGCTCCCACTGTACCCCTCTGGGTCTAGCAACATATTGAACCTGCTGCACACTTCAGCCTCTTACGTACGTATCCTGCTCATGTCGAAGAGAAAGTTTCAATGCTCCATGACATTGACCTTCGGTTGCCTTGAGATGGCCACGGACAGTCCGTCATCCGTATACAAGCCCTTGCATAAGTATCGAATTTCTTGAGTTTGCAATTCCCCTCACCTCTGTGAGCTTTGCACAACTCTTTCGATCACTGAACAACCCACTCCACCTTGCACAGTCTCATCCTTTACCAAACGCCCCGCTTGCCTCGAGCACCGTCAAGTTTGGTTGCCAACGTCGAGCCACTGCTTGAACTCAACCATCCTAACCTTTGTGCGCTACGCAATTCTTCTTAGCTTGTTTGTCCTCGTGGTGCCTCTTGTGCGAAGATTTGGCCATTCCTCTGAATATCATTCTCGAATGCCCGCTCCTCTGAGCTTCTCCTTCCCATACAACTCCATATCCGTTTCCCCTAAACGGTCGCGTATGCTGGCTGCCTCACGCAGCCCCGCTAGGTCCCCCACGTTTGCACGCTAAGTGTTTCTGTGTGTGCTTGTCCTGCTCTGATACCATCTGTCACAGACTTAGCTGGTTTTGCCTAAGCCATGTAGCACCAATGCGTATCCATCCGCAAAGGTCAGCCTCCCCGAAACCTCCTACGATCCCTTAAGACCTGAAAAGAGAAGACAGGACAAAGAAAGCACTCCACATGGGATCCACAAGCAACCCTTTCAGCAAACATTTTATAGCCAACGCAAATTCCAACCATAGACATCACAAGCTCAGAAAGGTTGCACAACAAAGGTATAAAATTGGTCTACTACAGATCGAAATATAGTACAAGTGTCCACATGACACCATCATTATGTATAAACCTACAATGGCTACCAAACTCGCTCAAATGGGGCTGTTAAGCCTTTGGCCAGCCCTTTACATGCTTTATAAAGCAAGAACAAACCAAAAAGATATGGACAAGCACGAGCATTACACCGAACAAGCCGTTTACAATTTGTCCGTGACAGCCTCCATCTCCATCTTTGCTCTATTCATTCTCCTCTGCAAGGCCTCATCTTGCGTCTCTTCTTCTTCTCCTCCTACCATCTTCTCTCCCCCTCTTTGTTTGATTCATGCAATACCAACACATATCAAGTGTCAACACATTGGTTCATACTCAAACCATATCATTTTGGCCGCTCATCTGTATCAACGCCGGACTAAGATTTTAAATCCTGCATATAACTATACACATATAAGATAAGATGTTACAGAGCAACATAAAGTTCAATTGAGAGAGGGATGGTTGACATATGACTATGACAAGCTTTTTAGATTAAAAAAATATGAAGAAATTTCCTTGCTGAATTTGGTTTCTAAGAATTGGCAACATAATTCTTGGATACTACTGTTGTTTGCAATATTGGATATAGAAAGATTGCAAAAAGTATCTAGTTAATATTTCTTTTTATCAAAATTCAATATTAATATTGTTTAATTTGATGCAAAGGTTACAATTGCATCTTTTGGAGGTTCAAATATATATTTAACTGCTTCAGTACCATAGCCTGATTTAGTTATGGAATTGGAAATATGGTCTTGGTAGAGAAGCAACAAATTTCATAAATCCTATGAATGAAATAAGTAGATGGTCTTTGGCTGTTGACAGCAAGGCTCAGGGAAAACCCATCTTTAGCTGGTAAAGAACTCAAATGTTAATAGGAAGCTCCTAGGATTGATTCCTTCTTTAATCATTATTTATGTACACTAGTACTGTATTGTTTTATGTGGAGGTGCAACAACAAAGCTTCCAGGGGCTCAGATGAGCATCAGATGAAAATGTTAAATGAAAGGAAAAGGAGTACTAAGAAAACTATAGAGCTTTTATTAGGAAGTTCTTAGAGCTCTATTATGCTTGGATGGATCACCTAGAACATCTCATGATTAAAACATGACATTATGAGCAAACATGTATGGTAACGAATAATTTGGTAAAGCTTGTTGGTTATGGCAAGTATTTCATTTGATGTTATGATGAACTAAAGTATTAGTAACCAAGGTTTCGAGTCCCAATCCAAGATGCATGCTAGTACTGGTTGAATCAGTATTGGTCCAATGCACATTGATTCATTTATTGGTTAGTATATACCAAAGAGAAAGGGGGAGAGAAGGGGAGAGTAAAGGTAGAAGGAAGATAAGAAGGATGAGAGGAGAAGGAGAAGAGAGGAGGCCGACAAGGCCGACAAGGAGGATCAAGGAACATGCTATTGATAGTCAAAATATTAATCCTTTAGGTTGTTTAAACCAAGGTTTGTCTTACCGGTTTGTACTGGCATACCGACCAGCTATTGGTATGGTACGTATCGAGGCATATTAACATATTGTATGTCGATACGCTTGGGCATATCGACGGTACGATAAAATTATCGAAAATAGCTCCAAATTTTTTTGAAAAAATAGAAAAAAGTTGGATAAAGGTTTTTAAGTTAGAAATAAATATAAATTTAGTATAATTTTAACAAAAATAATCTAAACTAGGAAAGAATAGTGACACATATCTTTTTTAGGCTTTGAGGAGTAGCTTTGTGGTACGTTCTGGACCTTCTTTCTGTTAATATTGAATTATTTATAAAGAAATGATTTGAATTGTTAGATTATCTTTTAAACAACTTAAACTTTAAGATTCAAATGAATCAAGTAATCAATCGATAGATATACCTGGTTCTACCATCAAAAAGAATGACAGGACTCCACGGGCAGTGGTTCGGGGTCCTCGATCCTATGTATTTGTATATCAATTTGATATGTTTGTTGAACCCAATCCTGAAAATAATCCCACGATATAATATACTAATATATCGTATGTCATTGGTGTATCAATGTGGTGATTTTCGTAATTTGATCGTCGTGAACCACATGTGTTCAAGGTGGCTCCTAATGCAAGGGCGATCATGACATGTATTGGTGCAGAGCATGGAGAATAGCAGAACTTTCTACTTTCCCTACTAATTTGTTACTTCGTATCATAAGATCAATCATCATACTACTGCTCGTAGAAGTATGACCAATTATCACCGTACTGCTATTGGCTGTAAGATTCTCCATATTACGACGATTGTGAATACAATAAACTTCACTCTATGTTTACGTCGTGTAGGCTCTGTTGCATCAACTCAAAATCATTCATTGCCTTCCTCTTCCCTTTGTATAAACTTGACTAGTACCTCGTCGATCTCCATGATCTGAATGTTGGGTGGCATGTATAAAAATATTGCTCGGTCCATGCACATACCTCTTGATTAGAGTGTTCTTCCCTTTAATCTTCTAAAATTTGATCCAATTCATAAATCGCAACTTTGTTGAGTTTAAAAAAGTGAAAATGAGAGAGAGATGTGAGTGAGAAAGAGTTTAAGAGAGTGAAATCAGAAATGGGTGGAAAGAGGGGGAAGAAAAGGGTTTAAAAATCCTTTCTTATGGTTCAAATGATCAAATTAATTGTTTGAAACAGGGCAATTTGAGCCCTTGATCGGTAAGGGTCGAAATCTGATTGTTATCGATCGGTACAGGTCAGTAACGATCGGATTTTTGACCGGTACAATTGGTACATACCCCATATCGCCCGATATGGGGTCATGTAACGGGTATCACCTAGTGAGGGCCAGGGCTTTTTGTTTGGTTGGTTTGATCTGGTGTTGGACATGGACTAGACTTCCTTTAATTTTGAAGTAGCGGTGAATTAGGGTTTTAGCACTTCCAGAACATGGATCGGGTTTTCTCTTCACACTTCTCAGCTGCCACTCATTGCTGTTGGCCTGCATGATTGCCACCAAACATTGTTGGCCTACCTGCTCATTGCATGTTGTTGGCCTCCCGATACTTCTCATCCACTTCCTCTTCTCTTCTGTTCTTTTCTCTCCTCCCTGCCACAACCTCTCTACCATGGCACATACTGGCTTACCATATCGATAGGCTGGTATGAATTGGACCTATATCATTTCAGCCAGGGGCTGGTATGGGTTCGGTACAACTTTGAATGATGGCTTGTTCAGTGTCTTCTATGTATCAACTGATTGTCATCCAAAATAAGCTTCACATTTGAATGGGAGAAATATGACAACATTACGTCAATCAGCCTTGATATGACAAACTATTAAAAATTATGACCAGGGAAAGAGGGAAGAGAATAGGAAAATAATCAGGTGAGTGTAATCTTTAATTTATTTTGTTTCTCTTTATATAGTTTTTTTTGTTAGTGTAATAGGAATTTAATTAGGAATATTTGATAAGATTTGGAGTTAATGATATTTCCTTGATGAGACATTGGGTTTCATTATGGCCTGATGGCCATGGTTATCCTCTTGAAACACCTCTTCTTACATTTATTGAGCTTTTGAGTCTCATCTTCCATATCATGTTTTTCTACCTTCTTTACTCTTTGCTTGCTTTATTGTATCTATGCTTTCTGTATATTGCGTCAAACGCAGAGCAAAATCATATGTTTTACTTCAAGAGATGCATACTTTTTTCTGGAATGAGTTGGAAGCTCTGGATTTTTTGAATTCATCATGTTTATGATTGAACGATATTTGTGCATAAACTTTTCTTGAGAAAATGTAGGTACCATTTGGATCTTTGTAAAAACATCTTTGGAGAAGGGGTGTATCCTGATGTAGAAATGACCAACATATATTATGGGGGCACAAGAATTGCTGGTATTCTGCTTGAATTATATTTGACTATTTTACTTGTTTTATGGTAATGGATAATGTGCTGTTAGCCTTCTTTAAATTTGTAAGACACGTATACGTGAGTAAAAACCTGTTGTGCTCAAACATAGATAATGGGACACAAAACAATAGTGAATTGATTTGGAAATCAGTATCCTTTAATTTCATTAGCATATATAAATTGATTTATACCCATACTTTTGTGCCATAGACACTTTTAGAATTTAGGTGGATGCAAAAATGTGGTTAATTTGGGTACCAATATGTTAATAAGTGACTTCAATTACAAAGGATCATCTAAAAGCCAACACCAACATCCTAGAGAAGAGTAATCTATCTCTTATGTTCTGGAGAAAAAGAGACACATGCATTGGCTGATGAACTTGGTGTCAGATATTAGGTGTCTAATATGTATGTCAGCTTGGACAATTACCAAAAGATAATAAACTTCAATGAATGTTCAGGTGTCTCTAATACATAAGCTCCATTTTGAATAGCCTAGGAATTAAAAAACATTTAAGTTATTCAATGATGACTACATTTGTTTCTTTGGAATAATAATAATATAATCCATAATCATATTGCTGGCTGATTTTGTCAATCATTATCTAGTATTGGTAAGTATGAATTTCTTGTTCAAAGTTCACATCTACATGAACTATTTGGTTAATGTTGGACAAGGGTGGCAATCTTGACATGAAGTTGGGGCAGAATCTAACCCACAAATGATCCATCAGAGAAGAAGAGGTGGTAGAGTAGGAGGAAGAGGAATGAACACTAAATGGATTGTTGGCATCATCCACATTGGTGTGAGGGAGGCGAGACGAAGAAATACAGAGAGAGAGAGAGAGAGAAAGAGAGAGTAGTAGCTAACCTAATACATTCAAATAAAAAAATAAAAAATCGGGTGGTGACACCCATTTAGAGGGCTTATTGTTTATTAAGCCTGTACCTTACAGATCTATGTACTGGTCAGTATGAAACATTGAACTGAGAGTTTAGTTTTTCTATGATTAGAGAAATTTTGAATATCTTCTTTATTCTTATAAATTGATACTGAAAAATCCCTTTCCATTGATCAATTTTTATCCTTAAAATTTTGTTAATAAGCTAGTTAATGAATTTATGTTTATGTCACTTTTACTCCCTCAAATCTGTATAGGGTCTTTTATTTGAATGTGCAGGTTCGAAGATAGTGTTTACTAATGGTTCGCAAGATCCTTGGCGCCATGCTTCTAAGCAAAAATCATCAGAAGATTGTAAGATTCATTGCAATTTTCTTGGTTTATTGTGCTAAATTGTATTAGAAACCTCGGTCGTGTTTCTGTTTCTCCAGTTGAATATTTTTTGTGATTCTTAAATCTTAGCAGCTTAAATTCAATCCTCTGAAGATACTCCATATTGGCAATTTTATGTCTTTACAATATAATTCTTTTTGTATAATTTTAATAGTGCAGCAGGACTTCTGCCTTAGTTTCACATGCCAATATTATTCTGCACATTTTAGCTATATTTTTTGGATGGAGTTTTATCATTTCATCCTCTGCAGATGTAGAGAATGACAACTGAAATATGACATATTATGGGATGAGGATTCAACTGACAAAGACATCATAAATAGGACATGTTATGTATTTGTTTTTAAATTGTTGGGACTTATATGTTTTACTTTGATTTAAAACAGGAAGTGCTGTAAGCTACTGAGTTGTTGTATGCATACACATGCTAAATATGAAGCAAGTTCATTAAAGCTTTACTTTTGGTTGTATATGCTGCAAATAGTTCAAGTAGTCACCGTAGTAATATAAAACAAAATATTCTATATAAGCAATATAATATGTATAAACTATGAAAGGAATTTGGAAAATACTCATCAAATTCTCTTAATCTTGTCTGTATGATTGTATGGTTATTGTTATAATTTGCAGAAGAAAATATGTTAAATTCATGCACATGCTTAAGAAAAAATTCATCACTTGTATGACTAGTAAAGTTCTTTATGTGCCAATAGTTCTGTAGCATGAGTGGTTGATAGCATTACTTACATATCTTATTTTATTAAATTATCCAGTGCCTTCCTACTTGATCAAATGTCATAATTGTGGACACGGTAGCGATCTTAGAGGATGCCCTCAGTCTCCTTTGAACATTGAAGGTATAGTTTGATCCTCTCATTTACTTGATGACCAAAGCCACTTGAGTCTTGAAGAACACCTGCTGTTAATAAAGACTAACCAATGGCACTCATAGTGCATTTTGCTTTTGATTTGTTGATATTTAAAAAGAGTTGACTATTGTCGGTAATTGTTTATGATAAATTTAATAATGTGAATTGTGAAATGTATCATATTGGGTGCTTCGACTGAGGATTCAGTTTGCATGGTCTTACACTTGGTAAATTTTCTTAGGTAATGCGGAAAAGTGCACATCTCCTGAAGCAGTACAAAAAGTGAGACAACAGATTATACAACATATTGACTTGTGGCTCTCACAATGTCAAGCTACAGGTAAGACTTCTGTTTGATCTTACCCTTGTATCAAGTTACAGATTTCCGGAGAGTGATGACTTGGAATTGTCTGTGTTCTCTAAAGTTACATATACATTAAGGATGAGAGGAGGATTTGAGTAATAATAATTAATTGTTTGAGTGAAAAAAAAAAATCTTAAAATGTCTTTTGTATAATATGATCTATTGATTACAAGCTTTAAATATTGATCAAAATTTTACTTTTTGAAATTTATCAATCTAGCCAAGGACCAACAATGGACCGTATAGACTTGTACCTTGTGGTATTTGTATTTAGTTTTTATTACTTTTCAATGATACCAATCTACTGTTTGATATACTAGTATCATTGGCTCAACTGATTGTCGAAAATTGGTGTCAAGCGAATCCTTGGATGTGGTTATATCCTAAATACTTGGTAACTAAGAGGCTAAGATGAAGTTAGAACCAAAGTTTTAAATATCAAGACTGATACCAGTTTTGATTACCTATAGGACCAGGATGCATTGGACCAGCACACTGAGTAGTATATCGACCTATACTGTTTGATTATTATTGAATAAATAAAAAAATGAACTGTATATGAACCAGTGTCCAGCTTAATGTTTAGATATTGGTATTTGGTCAGATTAGTAAAGATTGTTGGTATGTACTGGTTGGAACTATGTTTGCAACAACACTTATCCACCACTCCAAGAAAAAGGAGCAATTTGCAACCACCCAAAATATCATCAGGGTTTTCCTCAGTGCTATCCAATAGAATGTAGCAGCAAGTATTAACCCCAGTGGTTCTTTTATGAATTCCTCGGTTTTATCAATGTATTATATTAAAATACTATGGCTTATTAATGTGAATGTAGGAAATATATGAGCTCTGTTAAGGTTGATACCGTGAATCAGCTCGAGACCCATCAAATCTCTGTTTGGTAAACTAGGATTAGGATCAGGGTGGGGGGCTCTTAGAGAGCAGTTAAAGGTAAACTAATGACCATCACTGTTTTCTAATTCACATTCATTTCTGTGACATCTACCATTGCCTATTATTTCGTTATTATTTCTTATATAATTCCTTGTCCCTTGATCTTGTGGCTTGTTATAATTTTATTATTTCTTATATAATTCCTTTTCCATCAAATCTCAAAAGAAACCTATATATATGATGATGATTTACCATATAAAATACCACTATTCAAAAGCTAGACCTTTTGGATCTTACAAGCTTATATGTGTAAACTTTGACTTCAAAATGATTAAACCAATTTTATGTCAATTCAAACACTATCTTTGTCCATGAGATGTTGTTACTTCCTACCTGAGAATATTATATGCCCTATAACCTTGTACTGATTGGGTAAAAGGTTAGCAATATTTTACTTTCCTTGTTTGGTGCTTATTGTTCAAACTTCAAAAGATTCTTCATCTGTAGTTCTCCAACACTATCATTTCTGTTCGGATTCAGTTACTCAACTGCATCAGATATTGAGAAAAGAGTGGCAGCTTTTGGTAGCATTAGGGTCGTAACAATTTTATGGTATATATGATTAAAAATATATTAACCAGTTTAAACTTGGGTTGGGTTACAATTGGCCTGCCTGAGTTGCAGCCCTGGCCAGGATTTACAAGCTTAACAGAAATCTTAATCATGCAGAGTCCAAGTAAACTTGGTTAGATGACTAAATTTTGGAATTCTTGACCAGAACAGCACACGTTTTAACTCCATAAACATGTTCAAACTGCATCCAACAAGGAAGCATCCCTTTTTTGTCTATCTTCAGCATGTTTTATAGAAGCTTTGTTTGACCACTACTGTATAACTATGGAAATGTGACATTCGCGATTTCTGTTTATGCTGAGCTCACTTCTAACACAAGAATACATGAAAAGGCTTTCTCATATTGTAATTATAGAGCCTGTGAGGTTTACCCTCTTTATTGGATAAGTACAATATTTATGACCGAGCCGCTTGCTAGCTCCCAGTGCAGATAAGATGTTTTGTGCTGTATCAGGGTTCCTGCAGTTATGAAGTAGATCAAATTCTGGAACTCATATAATACTTGAATCCTTGATGCAAGTTTTTTTTTTTTTAATTTTGCTAATCTCTCATCCAATGTTAGCTGGTTAGTTTAGTGTAATTCTGTTATTTCAGGACCTGGTGATGATGAACCTGCACTGAGGATGACTGCGAGTTCCTGATTACTTGCCTAAGTCGAAATGATTTTGGTTTTTCAATTTTATCGTGACTGTTGAATTGAAGATATCAGGCAGTAAATGTTCTGAAAGGACTATATAGTTTGCTAAATACTTTAAAAATTCATAGTGTGGTTGCCAAATAGGCAAAGTTGTATCCATCACATACCCCTTCACCTGCTTTATAGTCCCAGGGAAGCCGCCTTCTTGGCTTTGCTACTCTTGCCCTGTAACCACAGTACTAAGCAAATTTGTGCAGAGGGAAGAAGAGGTAGCCTCGTATTCAAAGATGACAATCAAACATATCAATTCAGTCTCGTACTTCAAAACTTGTTGATAGTCGTCGACAGCATTAGATAAAGATAACCTGGCAATATACCTCTTTATTCTTTGTTCTGTGTTTTGTCCCTTGTATCAGCCGTTTGGTTATTAACAAATCTGATCCATCGATCTGGTTCGGATAGACACACCAGTATTTGAAATTGTCATCTCTACTCGAACCAGCCTTCTCAAGGCTTCAGATTGGGTACCATGGGATGCTCTGGTCGTGATAAGTGGCAGGAGTCGCTTTTGGATCGTCTCACCCTCATTCTGTAAGTGGGATTTTGTAGTTCATTTTCAATTCAATTTCCATCGCCAATCACTTGATGCAGATATTGCTTTTCTTGCTTCGGGCACCTACAAAACGCGACCTACATATCACAGAGTCCACAAGTCACAGGTAAACACCTTTCTCCTGCGCTGTGCTTTGTACATATATGTACTAAGAGAGACATAAGTCACAGCATGAATCGTTTTTCTTGTCCCTGCACGAAACACACTCACTCATGAAGCATCTATAAGAAAAGCGTAGGGAAGAACAATAATGTGAAACATTTTCCTTGGCAGCCCTCCTCAAATCATGGGGAAAGAGGAGTGTAGGATGAGAACAAAGTGCCTCTACATGCGTGCTATATCGAATCTAAGCCGTGGGGTAATTTTTCTTCCCGTATGCATACGACTTTTAATGTTATAGACAATGGTCCTCTCATCATTATGAAAGATATGGAGGGCGTCTCCGTCAACCCACATCTTACGGACGCAAAGATGGTGTGCTGGCGGTTCCGTTTCGAAAGACAGTTCCGTTTTCGATTCGAAGTGTCCAACTGTTGCGTCTCCGTAAGCACTTACCTGCTTTCCGATTGGAGAAACCGTGACCCCTGGGCGGGACCCGCGATGTCTCCACCGTTTGCTACGTTCATGACTCTGCCGCGATCTTCGCCAGTTCGCCCCACATTCTCTGGAGTTGGGTCCTCCAATTACTTCAACCACAGGGAAGGCGGGTAGTTGGGACACGTAGCCTCAGCGGGTGACGAAGGTAATTCTATGGAAATCACCATCGTGTAATTCTATGGCAAAGTAAATAACTTACTGTTACTGTTAAATAATATTTGTTGCAACATTATTCGTTGCAAAAAGATAACTTAAATATTTCTTAAATCTTATTGGGTCTCAGTGTGTATTTATTTAGTATGTCCTCATACTATGGGGGCTGAATTAAATAGGGAGACTAATGGAATTTAAATGGTGCACACCAAAGAAAAGGAGCGGTGAAAATGTATGTTTGCATTTGGATGGTTGACTTGTCGTGCTCACGGAAATCGGCAGCCTTTCAATGTTCCACAAAACGCTCGTCCCCTTCTCTTCGTCTTCCTCTCCTCCTCCTTCGCTGTCGTCTCCGTTCTTCATTCCTCAGCCTACCTCCATTCCTCTGCCACTTGGCCCGCTTCAGCTGCCGTCCCCTGTTCCTTCTTTGGTCTGCTTCAACTGCTCGCAGGTGAGGGGAGACGGAAGGAACAAAGCAGAGAGGGAAAAATGTCACCTTTACGGTTTTGTTGGTAGATGGGTTTAAGAGAGTTGTTGTTGTTGGGTGTTTGCAGGTAGAAAGAGAGGCGAGAATGGAGGAGGCGCTGAAACATAGCTTGCCGGAGAGCAGTTTGTACTCAGGACAGCAGCAGCAGAACAAGGTGACGGTGAACGAGGAGTGGGGTTCGGCTGCCGAAAGAGGGAACCTTTTGGGAGAGGAGTTCTCGGTGGACGACCTCCTCGACCTCGGAGACTACGCGGAGAACGACAAGGAAGCAGAGGCGGCGAAGGAGGCGGTTGAAGAAATCACAGCTAAAGCCGAAGCACCCGAAGCAGGGAACAGGGGAAGAGCTGATTCCAACAATTCTTCTCCTCTTTCCACGAGTTCGACTCTCTCCTTCCAATCACTGCAGTCTCCTCTTTCTGAAATCAGTCTTCCCGTAAGCCTTTCGTTCTCCTGATCGTTTGAATCGAAGGCTATAAGGGGGAAAAAAAAAAGAAAGGGGATTTTTGACACCTTCGGAATGGTTCTTTTGGAGCTTGGCTTTGCTTTCTGCAGGCGCATGATGCTGAAGAGCTGGAGTGGGTATCTCTCGTCATAGAAGGCTCCTCCTCAGAGTTTTCGCGGTGCCCTGGCGTTGCTCACACCACTTCAGCGCCGCCACCTCACGGCCAAACCGGTACCCCGGCAGTAGCAGCGGCACAAGGTGCATCCCCTAAGAGCCCAGCGGTCTGTGGATTCTCCAAAGAAGTTATGGTCCCCATGAAGGCCAAACGCAGCAAGCGCTGCCGCTCCGCCGCCGCATGGTCCGTGTCCGGCCCTCTTGTTTTCGCCGATTCCTCCTCAATCACCACCAGCGCCACCTCTTCCTCCGCTTCATCCTCTCGCTCCTCCTCCAGGAACACCTCCATCTCTTGCCTCGTATACGACCGCCATCCCGCCGCCGGCGCTGACCAAAGCTTCCTCCTGTATGACGCCACGCCACCCCCAGCCAAGAACCAACGGCCGAAGAAACGTGGCCGGAAGCCAAAGCCACAAGCGACCGCCGCTTCCGGCTCCTGCGAGCGGCGGTGCAGCCACTGCGGGGCCCAGAAGACGCCGCAGTGGCGGGCCGGGCCCCTCGGCACCAAGACCCTCTGCAACGCCTGCGGCGTCAGGTTCAAGTCCGGCCGCCTCCTCCCGGAGTACCGCCCCGCCTGCAGCCCTACCTTCGTCAACCACATCCACTCCAACAGCCACCGCAAGGTCCTCGAGATGCGGCGCAAGAAGGAGGCGGAGCTCCTCATCTTCCCCGCCGCGCCACCGGTCCCTTCCTTCTGACGCGCCACGCCCGGTTCGCCTGCCCGAATCCGGTTCAGACCCGGTCGGATGTCAAATTTGTACCGTATGGCTTTTCCCCCCTCACACAAATAGCATTAGGTAGCTTTTCTCAGTGTTTTACTTGCAGCTATCTGTGGTGTTTGACCATGTGGGGAGTAAGAAAGAAACATCTGACATGGCTGTTCTCTTCTCATCATCTTCTACTATTAGAGATTCCCAGCATGTAGAGAGAGGAATAGATAATTAAGCACAGGTGGGGAGATAAAAGTCATGCAGCTTTGGTAGCAGTGGTTTCGTAGTGGATGATGAGAGAATGCTTGAAATGGGATTGGTTGTGGCAGTCTTTGTATATTCCTTGGTGTCTGCGCTCTTCTCTGTGGCCGCGTCTGGTTTCTTTGGGTGCACGAGTACTGTTTGTTATTATGCTTCTTGTGGACTGCGTAGCATTTGGCTGATTCCTCGTGAATGCATATGGGAATCACGCAACAATTGTACGGCTCTGCTCGGTGAGAGCTTGTATCTCTCTGTATCAGAAGGCAGAAAAAACTGAGCTGTTCATACCATGTACGCTGTCATTTGATGACACCATGTCCTTCCATCTCTCACTAACCCCCCAGTGGGAGAAAGCTCACTCTCATGCTAATTCCATGAGCAATCTACCTCTCGTTCTACATCGTGTGTTTGTTTGCTTGTGGAAATTTGTGGGGTATACATTAAGGACTGTGATGAAGAAGTTATGGGTGAGCAGTCCTTGAAGCTTTGCACCATCAACCGAAACCCGTGGCTGATGATGGTACTTGGATTTCTGTTCTTGTGATGTGCATGTGTGCAGAAGCCAGCCAAATGGTGGGCGCTCACCATTCTTGACACCAGGAAGAAAACATTTATGCGCACCCATTTATGTTTTAATCTTCTTCTTTTGAGTTCTTGCTCTAATTTTCAAAAACCAAAATCACGCCATATAGCCTTGGTTTAGATTCAATTCAAAACCATGGAACCATTGATCTTTTATCATCCTTTATCATGCCCTATATCATCTCTTTTCTCTCCGTCAGCTATATAAATCTTTTATCATCCTTTACCTCGGAGACCTACAAGAGAATTACAAGTGCAAATCGATCATAATGACTAGACCGAATCTAGAAACAGTAAATCCAACTCCTAACCAAGTAATCAAGCAAGAAGGAACTCAGTTGGAACAAATCATTAGCCAATAAAACCAAAAAAACACAACTTGGACAGCATAAGCTAAAATATGTATTCAAGAACACCATGCTCATTGACAAAGTGAAGACTATTTTCCAAAAGTCTCCCCAGACTGAGAGAAAGAAGGAAAAAGAAAGAAAAAAAAAGAAGAAATAGAAATCTCTCACATCCTGTCACCAAACCCATCTCCATCGTGGATCAACCAGATACATAAACTTGATACTTGATAGCGACATGGTTTTCGACAGATATTTTGGTGAATTACACGGTTGGTGCTGCCAGATAAACTCCAACAGATACATCAGAGAAGGGGCATGGCTTTATCTGCTGCTACGAGCAAACACTTTCCGTTTCCTATGCATTTTGGAGGTGCCAACGGGTCTCGGAGACTTGGCATTCCAGGTATTCCTGGTATTCTGAGCTTCCTTCTTTTGCATCTTGCTAAGGCTAGGCCTATAGAGAATGACTGAACGGCCAATCTGTCCCACAACAACTGATCCAGTTGCCTGCTCAAGTTGTTTTATCACATCACTTAGCTCTCCTGGACAGCTTCCATGTACTTTTAGCTGCTCGAGTCACAAGAAAACTGGTAAGTCCCTTTCTGTAGTTTGTTAATTATGCAAGGCAGAAGCTCAGAATTGATATAATATGAGAACTATGATTGCCATTTATCATATTACAGTCAACAATTCTAGGAAAGACGTCATGGTGTTCTGTATCTGAAGTTTGAACCAGATCCCAGAACCAAAATTAAAGTAAGAGAAGGTTCCTGGAGTTAAACATAACCATGATATTGAGCAAATTTTCAAGCCCAAAGAAAGAAAGAAAGGGAAAAAAAAAAAAAACACAACAGAGGACTTGCAGCTAAACATAAAAATGGGGAACTTACTTTAGGAGGGTCAATATACATAGCCTTATCTCTACAAGTAGAAAGACTATATTTGTGACCTAATTCCTGGTCACCCAAATCATAAAAGAACAACCATGAACCTTGTGTATGAGACTCTTGTCAGTGCAAGATTCAAGGAGAATCAGTGTTGTCATCTTTTTTTCTTTTTTTTACAAAAGGTAAGTGGTGAAGGCAGGATTCAAACCCAAGACCTTGCAATAAACTATCAGTCTTTACTAGCTAGGCTAGTTAACACCTTAAAGAATATATCAAATGAGATCTTGAACCCTCAACGTTTGATAAGTGGGTTTGGTACACCATCACCAGACTAATGTTTAAGGTGCATTAGTGTTATAGTCTTACCTCTACAGATAGAAAAATTATTTCTACGACTCGAATATTGGTCATCTAAGTTATAGGTGAAGCAACCTTATCATTATACCAATGCTTGTCATCATAAAGGTTGAATGCTAGAGCATGAGAGATCCACAAATGAGAGTAGGGTCAATGTACTACCTAGAAACAATTTTGGCGCATACAATTTGTTTTAGTTCAGCCAAAAAATCCTATTTCAATAACCACATAACCATAACTCTTACCACCTTAAATGCCTTAATGAGAGAAATACAGACAAAAATCAGAAAGAACCAGTCCAGTGTCCTATTTTGTAATGGCCCAAGCATTTTTTGATAAATTGCTCTACTAGTACTAAAAAATTAGAAAGCATCACAGCTAAATAAAGGCAGCATTCCCGTTTCCAGTTTAAACCGAATCAAATAACAGTTAACTTCCCCATGTACCTGACAAATTAAAATATAAACTGACTTTTGGTGGACTTAACTCAATAAGGTAGCATCATGAAATAATGATTAAAATTCCTCAAAATTACGAGATTTGTGAAGTCTAGAAGAGTTGGAGTAGAAAAAGTCATATCAAAGGATTAGCAGTAGGAAATTTTTACTTGGAAATAGCAAATAGTAAGGAAGTGTGGTGACAAAGGATTCATAATAATGTAGCAAATAATACTAAGATAAGACTGATAAGTTGTGATATGGCATATTCTGGTACTGCCCACATGGCAACGGTCAGCAACCACATCAGCGCCAACAAAGGAGTTCCATACTAGCATGACGCGACAAGTCGACGTCATGCAACTTGACGTCAACAAGGGGACTCCTCGTACTGTGCAACGCCATACAAGTTGGCACCGCAAAGCCACTTTGGAAAGCTCGGAACGACGCCGCATGTCGCAGGTCCATGCCGGTCGGTTAGCACTCACGCGAAAGGTACAAGTTGGCCACCCGAGGAATCGACCGTCATTAATAGACCGTGTACGACCAGCCTTCTTTCGCAAGTATAAAAACCAACCCCCTGACCAACATCGAGGGACTTCGAACACTCAATTCTCCCTAACTCCATTCAATATTGACTTGAGTTTCGAAGGGGACGAGTCAGGAAATCCCCCTCCCGACTTGACCTATGTGCAGGAACTCGACGACAAAGAAGCAACAATTCGACAAGGGAAGAAGAGCGCCTCCTTGCTCTACCTCGAACCAATTCTAGAGACGAAGCCTGGACTCGACCTGACGTCGACCACCTCCATTCAAGCATCCATGTCGGCGACTCTATGCACTCGGAATTGGACCAAGCCGTGCTAATCCATTGGCCACAGCATAAGGCTCCTCAATATTTTTGGAAGAGCACCTCCTTGCTCTACCTCGGACCAATTCTGGAGATGAAGCCTGGACCCGACCTGACGCCGACCACCTCCTTTCAAGCATCCACGTGGGCGACTCTGCACACTCAGAATTGGACCAAGCCATGCTAATCCATTGGCCACGGCATAAGGCTCCTCAACAAGTTGGTTAAAGTTGCATCTCAGTTACTGATTTTAGATTCACATACCCACAAGCCTTTGCGTGGGATATGACTAAAATTTAGGGACAAGACATGCAGACAATAGCGACTCCTACCTGAAGATCTAAAGAGTAGGGCAGTGGAAAATACCATGACAAGAGTAAAAATATGCCCTCGACATTTCTGCAATCAAAGAGAAGCCAACACTCAAGATTTCATTCACTCCTGTCATCCATTTACAAGTTTTCATTTTTCTTATTATTGATTGCAAGTAACTTATTTTTCTCTTGGTTGCAATTAGCCACTAACATCCTTTGCATCTCTCTTTCTCAAGCTAGCTTAAAATCGGGAAAAAAAATCTTTCATTCAAAAGATTTTAAGTCCAATGCAACTTCAAAATGCGATTTTTACACAAGAGGCAATAAGGGCTAACCTTGAGGAGCTCATTGGCCTCCAGAGTCTCGACGAAGGCGGCGGCCACGGAGGGAGTCACACCCGACTTACCGACCTGCTGGGACTTGAGCTTCTTTCCCAGGCTGTGGGCGTACGATGCCAGCTCCTTCTTCTCCTTAATGCTTAGCTTCGGCGACGGCAACCGCGGCAACGGAACGGCAACGACCGGTCTCGTATCCTCCCCCGCCTCGTTCTCGAGCTCGGATTCTTCATGGGAATCATCTTCTTCTGGATCCTCGAAGTCAGAATCTTGACCTCGGAGGTCGCTCTGGAGGTGGAGAGGGTGAGGAGGCGGCGGCGAAGGGGAAAGAGAGGAGAAGAGGCGATGGGAGCTAGAGAGAAGGAAGCGAGGAGAGGAAGATGAGGATGGAGAGGAGAAGGGGAGGAGGAGGAGGAGAGGGGAGGAGAGCTTGTGGGGGATAGAGGAAGAGGAGAGGAGCAGAGAGGAGTGAGGGCGGGGAAGATGGAAGCGAAGAACGGATGAGGCCATTTCGGATCGACTTGGCTTTCGGGAAATGGAAACAATGGGGTTTAGCAAAACGTTTTCTCCCGAGATCAGCTAACAATGTATCATGATCACACCATTCAAGTACGAATCACAAAGTCTTCGTGGGTGAGTTATGACAGGCCAAGATGAAGTGCTTCGAAGCATCAAATAACGTACAATTGATGGAATCTACAGTTGGATGAGAAGATTATGACACATCTTTATATTACGATTTATATTAAATAAAATAGAAAATAAAATTATTATATTCTATACACTACCATATAGTATAAAGGCAATATCGTGTCCTATATTTTTTATTTATTTATATTTTTAGAGTTCTATTTATCTCATTTGCTTTAATTTTTTTTTCACAAATGAATAATTTTCAGGTTCATCGCTATTTATAAGATATTCATCAAATAATTAATCTTGATATCGTTGATAAAAGTCATCAATGTTCATCTTTTATGATCTACTATTGTGCAAATTTTCAGTTTTTCTAGCTTTAGCAATTCAATAGATATCTTTTTCTCCATTCTTATTCATCATAAAAATTATATATATATATATATATATATAATCCAAATTATTCTTGTCAATTACTAAAACATAATTTTTCTGTAATAATTATTTTTGAATTTTCTTAAATGGTCTTGAACTCTTTTTCTGAATGTACACTCCTAATAGTTTTTTTTTTCCTATGCTCTTAATCTTAGACGATTAGAGTTTAATATTGTCTTGTCTCTTTGTTTATATATCTCAATTTAAAATGCCTTATCTTATCATCATTTATATTCTACTTTTTGTTCATGCAATTTAACTCAATATTCTTCTTTAATGTACAATTTAACTTAATATTCCAACATCTTTCAGTTAATCATATATATGATTTCTTTTGCCTACTATTTAGGCATTGATTGGATGCATCCTGTTGATATGATATCGCAGTCAAGCTTGTGATTGGGACAAGGCTCAAATGGTTAAGCTCTTGTGATCATAACATGGTAATGCTTGTAGTCAACCTCAGATGATGATCCCACGTAGGTCCATTTTGGACATCATCTGATGTGCTGATCACTTCTGAAGTATCACAATTACATGAGCCACTGCTACGGCAGCACTAGGCTTCCCCAAGGAGAGTATACTTCAGTGGCCATGGAAGTCATGCTACCCCAAGATTGTAATCCTTCATTGCCACATGGGAGAATACCTGGTTTTGCTATCACTGGTGTGGTTTCTTCTTCTGCTATACTGCCGTTTCAGTGAGGGAAAGCTTGACAAGCTTTCTGCAAGGAGAGCATCCTCATGATATAAAAAAAAAACCAATTTTAAACCAATTTGATCTTCTTTCTACTTCTCCCAGAATTGATATTTTGATTCAACAATATACATGTTAAACATTTGATGGCTTGTCTATCAAGCAGAAAGTTACTGGCATTAATAGGAAAGAATTAACTTCCTTTTTGTATCAGCATAAACAAAGCCTTCTATGACTTCCACATCTGTGTCCATATGAGTAATACAGTGATAATGCATGCTGACCTTCATGTTACCTCATCACTTGCAAGGATTTCCAATTCGAGGCCAATTTATTTGATTGTTTGTCACACCAGAAGACCTGATATACAAAGTTTGGATCTTTGCATTATATTGCTACCCAAATGATCATATCAGATGCATGTAGCATGCTGTTGTGAAGTATCATCAGCTTGGTTTGCTTGGACAGGCTGAAATTTCACCAGCTTCCAAGTGCAGAACCGCCTGAGAAAAAGGTCATATAAGTTGATGTCCATGGATCTTCCTATGAAGCAACTTATAGGTTGCTCACTGAGGCCTTCATACATCCATCAACTTTCCACTTGGTATGCCTTGAGTGGAGACTTTAGCATTAAATATCATAAAAGGTCACAAAGAATTGGAGAGTTACTTGTGATAATGACACTCATAATGTGTCCCTCTCGCTTGTAAAAAGCAAATAAATTTACTACTCGGACAACTGTTTTGTTTGGATAAACATGTCTCCAAGGCTCCAAAGCTTCTTCCCGCTGCCATTGGACAGCAAAAATATGAGCAACATAGCATGCCTTTTCTTTTCATGCTGCTTAGGATCATGCAATTCCCTCCTCCGGCACAGTGCTTGAAAAGCAAGTCATGGTTTGTGTCATCAAACAAATTCCAGCATCTCTGCAAGGCAAGCCATGCACCTGTTTACTTATTTTTCTTGTGGCAAAAGCCACGATTTGTATGTTCTGATCATACTAAAGGAGAGGAACACACTGCAGTTCTTCATCTGGAGGAGATTGGGATCAAAGAATAAGCAGCAAAGATCAAGAAAAGATGGATTGTGGAGGGCCCAAGAGTGTGCCAATCGGTGGGCGAAGAGAGTGAGGCCATGTGCAAAGAATGCAAGTGGGAAACATAGGGTAAATGGACTAACATGGCGCATTATCCTCCATGGTCTCCAACATATAGCTTTCAATCCATCTGTCAGGATTCCTCTGGCACAAGAAAACAACACAAATGACCTCCCCAACTTTAGCTTGGCTTTCCTGCAAACCTCCAACTCTTTCACCAATAGATCAATCTAAACACAGTGCCAAAATTCACGTCTAGGTGGACATAAATCTAGACATTATACGAATCTGAGAATGAGAATATACCGTCTATATTCTCCTTGCATTTTGGATGGAAATGACTTACTAGCATAAAAGACTTTGATCCATGATGTGAATGCTGAGAGTTCAAATCAGCATCGCCATGTGAAAGCTGGAACGCATCACATAGCACAGCTTCTTAAATAGTCACTATATTACACAAAGCTCCTTGCCACGACTTTTATCCGTCTTCATCTGCTGCTTTGCAGTCAAAATCAAAGATTGGAAACCATTGGACTTCCTCAAAGCATGGTAGAGTGTTGAGGAGTCTCTCTCTGATGCTGCCTTCGTTACGATCGAAGTTGGCATGCCGCTAAACAACGACGTCCACCTAACCATAACTCCAATCATTAGATGCTCACAACAACACACCGCAATTGCGTGCACGCAAGTTTGGCATTTTTGAGGGAAATCGAAGCGTATACGCGTATCGTTTCTTTATGGTTTCGTTGGAGGAGGAATTAAGTCAATACAAGCGAGAGAATAATACATGCATTCGTTAGGAATTAAGTCAAATTCGAAGGACCAAAGAACGAATCTTGAACTATCATTTTGTGGATTAATCTTATAATTCATAATTCTTGATGCAGATGCATCGTATTCGTATTCAGAAATGCTCATCATCCTCATATAGAGAAATTGATCCTACTAAGCATTCTCTAGAACGTGTCGTATCAACAAATTAGACAATCCTTGCAAGTCTTTAAAATGACTCTGTCTTTGTATCTCTTTTGAAAAAGAGGAACTCATAAAATTACATTGAGAGCCATATTTAGGAAGATTCCTCGGATCCTAAAGTTAATTAAAAGTTCAAAATGTATCTAATGTGAAGAATTGAAGATGCTTAAAGATGAATAAATATCCTATCCATATTTGGTTGGCTACGTAATCATCTAGATTACCTAGACTAATTACTCACGATGATTTGATTGAATATGACATGCTTACGGTTTGATCTATTATCAAATTTAATTATATAAAAAAAAGCCTTTGTATATTGCTATCCGGGTACCATAGCCTCGATCATACAAATGGCACTAGAAATTAGGGATCAGAACCGCAATGAACCATTCATTCGTAGCGAGTTGCATACGATGTTATTTACCTCACGCCATCATAAGAATATATTTATACATCATCGTACAAAAGCCAAATAAGAGAGGCGCGCGCAGATCCAACGCCCACGTGAGTGACGTAGCGAAAGATGCAGGATTGATGTGTAGATAACCTCCACTGGAGTTGGCGTACGTTGTGCAGTGATAGATCGCATGATGTGGTATAACGCTCCCTCTCTCTCTCTCTCTCTTCTCGGACACATACTGACAGCAGCAGAAGCACGCCTCGTGAAGTGTGAAGTCCGCGCACATGCAGCCGGCCCGCCCTTCCCACAGTTTGTCCCCCCTTCCTTTTCCTTCTCGTATCAGTCCCCAGTCATTGCTGCAAATGCCTCCTCCGTCTGCGAGCTTGAAGTCTTTGCTGAGAAACTCCGTAGACTACGTTCATGAGAGAAGGGGGCATTTTAGGAATCCAAAGCACTGCATGTCACTGACAAAACTTGTTGTGTCGGCTACCTTTTGTTAAGCAGAGATCTGAAAGAAAGCAATAAAAGAACAAAAGGGAACATTTCATAAAGAAAAGGTACAGAGGAAAAGAGGAAGAAAGCGGGGTTGGGCATCTCAACGCCATCTGCGGCTGCCTGCAACCTTCACGTTCCCTCATAATACCGTCTTAGCTTCCCTTTACACTCGGCACTTGTAGCTAACTATCACATATACCGGCCTCTTTATCTTTTCTTAAAGCCCGGCAAGGCTTTCCGTCGGGCACTCTTTTCTTCTGTGGATACCTTGCAGAATCGTCACGGCAGTCCACTAAAGTCCTCGACAGAGTTCAACGTGACAGGGAGAAGCGGTAGTAGTGCACAGTAAGAAGAAGGGAGAAAATGGTGACGGAAGCTGCACGACTGAACAGTGAAATGATACATGAAAAATAGGAAATGTACGTACATATGAAAAATTCAAATGTAAGCCAACTTTAGAGACCTTCGCAGTAATCTAGTAATGAGAAAGAGAAGTCAAAGAAGGAGAATCCTCGCACCAAATAATAGTGCCTATGATTTGATCTCATCTCTTTCTTTCTCTTTTTACTTATGTGTGTGAGGGTCCTTTCTGAATTTAAGGGGTAGTCACGAAGAAAAGAGATTGAGGTGTAGAGACAGTGAGGATTTTTACCATATATTCCTTTGATTTTGCTGGACTTGTAGTTTCACCAATTCAATGTACATGCAACACAAAAAAAAAAAAAAAAAGTCTCCTCTCTCTCTCTCTCTCTCTCTCTCTCTCTCTCTCTTTCTCTCTCTCTCTCTCTCTGTTTTCCGATGCTGACGGCTGCGTGCTCGTGCTTATTGCCTCCTCTGGTGGATATGTGCCGCCGCCGCTGGCCCTGAGAGGATGCTTATTCCACAAACAAATCAATAAATAGCAACGGACGGACTGACGCGATGAGTGTGTATCATTCATCAATCAACTCTCTTTGATGTCGAACCATGTAACACCTATAAGCTACACTAAAGAAGTGATGTGTAGGAAGAAGGTGGGAATGCATGCATGGAGAGAAGCAAAAGAAGAGGGAGGAAAGGAACACGAATGGATACACCGGGAGAAAGAGAATTGGGGAGATGGAGATTTTGAGGTACCAGATCTATTGAACTATGGCCAAGAAAGAACCCGGGGAAGCTGCAGCCGACCCACTCCCTCCGCTGCCTCCTGCATTCACATTCTGCTTCTGGAACTGTATCGTGTATTGCATTTTCCTGTCTTCCTCGTCGTCGTCATCGTTGTCGTCGTTTTGGTCCATGTTATCGCTGTCAGCTTCATCCAACTTAGCGTAGTCATCCATGGCAGCTTGCTGCTGTCGTTGCCCCATCAGCTCCTTCACGAAATTTTCTGACTTTAATGCAACATCAATTCATCACACTATGCATAGATCTTCGGAGGAGGTAGAAGTGGGGAAGTGCTTACCTTGTTTAATCCTTCGCCAAAGAATCTCGGGGGAAGTCCCCCATTGCTAGTTGGTACTTGTATACCGACGGAAACCTCGCCGCCCTCAGAATTCCCACCATTTTGATTGTTGGAGCTTCTGTCCTTCCCATTTTTGCTTCCAGCTTGTTCTTGTGGTGGCGGAGGTGCTTGTTCTTGTGGCATGAGTGTTACTGCGTCACTCTTCTGTTGATTGGGAGTTGGATTGGCTTCTTGGACTTGCTGCCGTTGAATTCCCACGATGTTGCCGCTGCCACTGCTGGTTCCCCCGCTGCTGAGGAGTTTCTTGCGGTAGATGGCATCCAATTGGTGGAAGTAAGGGCAAGTCTTAGAATCCTCCGGCCGTTTCTTGTTGCTTTCCTTCACCTTCTTGAAGTATTTGTTGATGTTCTCCCATTTCTCCTTGCACCTCTTTGCGCTCCGGTTATAGCCGAGCCGCTGCATTCCGGCTGAGATCTCCTCCCACAGTGTCCCCTTCGGCCCGGCGTCCTGGTACTTCGACTCGAGACCGCTCCGGAGGTTGATCAATGCATGCACCTCCGCCTTTGGCCACCGCGAGGATGACGGCATGGGCTCGAGGCTCCCACTTCCGACAGCCTCCTGCGGCTCCAAAGTGGGATCGATCTCTGACGCCGACGAAGACTTGTGCCGGACGACCTCGCTGCTCTTGTGGTGTTGCTTAAACTCGTTCTGGTTCTGTGGTGACTGTGCCGGTGCGCGTGGTGTCTGCTGCTGCTGTCTCGGAGGCTGTGATCGTTCATGAGGATGTTGAGACGGCTGCTGTGGCGAAAGTGGAGCGATGGAGATAGGGGTGGCAGGCATCGGCGGCACGGGGACGGTCTGCCCGCTTATCTTCTGAAGGTAGGAGATTATGGCGGTGTCTCGGGAGGCAGCCATGACGCGCTCCTGGGCTGAGAGCTCCCGCTCACGATTGAGCCGCTCCATCTCCTGCCTCCGCCAGGCCTCGTCTCGGATCATCCTGTCCTGATCTCTCTTCTCGATGGCCTCTAAGAACCGCTGCTGCATAGCATCCTGCCGTTCCATCACCTGGTTCATCAACCGATCGAAGAAGGCCATCATCTTCCGGCTTGTTCCTGACCCCCCGCAGTGTTTCCGCTTCCTCCCTTCCTGATTCTCACCGGCATCTCCGGTTTCCTCGCCATCTGAGTCCGAAGACGACGAAGAAGAGGAAGAATTCCACGAAAACGTTATCCCAGCGACAGCAGAGCTCGTGAGGCCTTGCAGGCCCCCGGGTAGCGCCAGATCGGGGACGACCACCCTAGTGGGCGTCGCCATTGTTGGTGGGGCCGTCGCAGAGATAGGCTGGGGTCTGCTGATGGGTGGTCCCGCCATGCCGGCGCTGAAGGCAGATGAGGCGGCAGCGAGGGGGGGAGCAGGGGCGCGGTTGGCGGTTGAGGTGGTGGCGCCGCCGTCGCTGCTGCCACTGTAGAGAGCTTCCAGCTGGCTGACGAACCGGTAGCTCTTGCCGTCCTGGCGGCCTGCCCGACCTTCCTTGGTGCGCTTGTAGTACTTGTGCACGTTCTCGAACTTCTCCTTGCACTTCTTGGCGCTCCGTTTGTAGCCCAACTCCCCCAGTTTTCTATCAACAAGGTAACAACAATTATAAGAAATAGCCGAAGCGGACGAGGATACAAGAAGGGAACCAAGAAGGAAACAACAACATTAATGAAAAGGCAAGTGAGAGCAAGAAAAACGAGATCGCCATGAGTGCACTATGACTCAAGCACTGCATCTAATCATCTGATAATACAACAATTATTGGCGCAATAAATGAAAAGACCATAGCTGATGAAAAGGGAGAAAACAAGAAGCTAAAACCCCAAAATAATAATAATAATGGTTATAATAATAATAGTAAGTAGTAGTCGAAGGGAGGAAGGAGGGGCTGCATGCTTTTTGCATCTGGGAATCTGAAACCACGGTCTCCATCGGAAATATGGATTGGTTGGGATTGATGCAGCGGATCTGAATCTGCTGACATCCCGCTGAGAGATGATATAATTTAGTAAAAGAGGAGATGCCGTACTCGTGAAGGAGGGAAAGGGAAAGAGAAAGGTGAGGTGAGGGGAGGCGAGGGAGGGATCCTCGGAGGTTGAAGTGAAGAGAAGAAGACGTGTTCCTTTCCCAAAACGGGAGCTCCAGCTGCTGCGGCCACCATTGCAGCAGTAGACTCCGTGGTACGAACCCGACGGCAGATCGTTGCTTTTCGTAACTCATCTAGATGCTGCTGCGGCGAAGTCAAATCCTGAAAGACTATTAAGGAAAGCTCCTCTCATGTGATATCTCGGTTGTAGTATCAGAGATCCGTGAATTATGTGAACAGAAGACTCCCCATTCTGATGGTGCTGGCAGATGATAGAAACGGGAATTGTGATGGTTTGGAGTACCTGCAGACCTCCTCCCAGAGAGGGCCCTTGAAGGTGGCGTCCCGGAAGGCGGCGTCCATCTCGGAGCGAATCTTCAGCAGGGCGAGCGTCTCCTGCCGTGACCACCGGTTTCCGGTCGCGCCTCCGCCCCTCTCGGCATCCTCGCCCCCAGCAAGAGCCTGGTCGTCCGGGCAGTTCCCGGCCACCGCGGGTGCTAGCTCGTCGAAATCCACGGTGGGCGGCCTGGCCGGTGTCCGGCTGCTGATGGGCGACGCCGCCTCGGTCATCGGCGGCTGCTGGAGGGGGTCGGGACCGGGACCGGGAATTCCCAGTAAGTGCGCCCCGGAGCCGACAGCGGAGGGCGAGAATGGGGCCATTTCGGAATGCTGCACCACGAATTGAGACCCTGCTTTCTGCTGTTGCATATCCTTGAAAATATTTTCTCTTCTCTCTACCTTCTTCAACACTTCAAGATCTGCTAAATTGTTGTGCTCTCTTCTCTATATTACCACAGCTAGCTTCTGGTTTGAGGGTTAAGCCGACTCCCTCCTTCCTCTCTCACCTCCGCGGGGAGAAAGAGAGGAGGGAGTTAGATTGACGCAGTTGGAGAGTTGGAAAAGGAATCGGTACATGGGGGACGGGGGAGCGGCGAAAAAGATGTGAGCATGGACAACTGGAAAGAGAGAAAGATTAAGAGAGAGAAACAAGGCCAGTCTGGTGAGAAAAGTATTTCTTTCCTGTAAAAAACACACTAATTCAGCTCACCATCGGTGAAGATGAGAAGGTTGTAGAAGCCGAGTGGAAGAGAGAGAGAGAGAGAGAGAGAGAGAGAGAGAGAGAGAGAGAGAGAGAGAGATCCAAGTAGAGAAAAGAGGGAAGAGATGAATCGATTCAGCTAAAGGGAGAAAGAGAGCCAGAGAAGATGGTACAGATGCTGATGATGATGCTATGAGAGAGAGAGAGAGAGAGAGAGAGAGAGAGAGAGGAGATGCTGCGCTGTCAGGGGTGTTGGCTTTGTGCGTAATATTAGATACATAGGTCTCTCTGTGGCTTTGTGAAAGAAGAGAGAGAGAGAGAGAACTGTAGAAACGTAGAATAAAGACAAGGAATACTGCGATGGAAGATCAGTAAACTTGCACCGAAGAATACAACAGTATATGGAAGGAAAAAAAAATCAAAGCATAAAACGCATGCAAGTTTCCCACAAGTAAACACCACCCTCAAAAGACCATTTCAAAGATAGGTTCCTTCAGCTAGTTGCATACTCTTCCACATAACAGTTTGAGACGATAGGAGACTCAGCTTCCATTTCTCTCAGAGCTGCATACCAATAAATACGTACATAAATACATAGATCCGTCGTTTGTTGGGCAGTGGCAGAGAGAGAGAGAGAGAGAGAGAGCAACAAGTGTAGTGTGGGCTTCCTCTTCCTCTGGACAAGGGTTAGAACGTGCGTGGCGATCATTGCGGATGCCACGGAGAACAAACTCCCATCCCCAAACCTCCAAAGAAACCCACAGCACGCCATGTTACGTCTCTCTTAGCCTGGTGATAACGCCATTAGTTCTTTCACAGATAGACTGTGAGAAGGGAGCCAGATAAACCCTCTTACTGCCATTACACAGTCGTTAAGGTTTTGGGTTGTTGATGACGGTATCAAAATACTTATCATGAAATCAGAGCGAGATGTGGGTTTGGATTATATCATAGAGGAAGGAAAACACAAACAATAATAGATCCCCACGATTTAAATTAGCCGCAATATTAACATTTTATTTATTTTCGAGACAACTAAAAGGATAATTTACTGTAAATTGCGGAAGTTCTTATCATGCTGATATGACTGAAATACCCCCAACTGTTTGACGGCAATGCCACCAAACAGTGCCATCACCCGACGGGCATTTTCGTCAAAAAAAGGTTTCGAGCGATGTGATTTGACGGCTCGGAATTGCCCACCGTCCTTGGACGATCAAACGAGGCCCGTACGATGGCGAGGCTTCGGACTAGATCCTTGCCGTCGGATCTCAATCGGACGGCAAACTTAGGACGACCTCGACCCCTTTCGCCCTTGCGATGGATGGGAGCGGGACCATCACGAGCTCGTTCGCGATCAGGTGATAAATTCCATCACGTGGCCACCGCTGTCTTCGGCTTTACTATCGCAATGAGGTCAATTTGGGTGGGTCTTTTCTTTGTTTTCTTTGGACCACAATGAATCCATTTGAATTCTATCTCTCTCTCTCTCTCTCTCTCTCTCTCTCTCTCTCTCTCTCTCTCTCTCTCTCTCTCTCTCTCTCTCTCTCTCTCTCTCTCTCTATATATATATATATATATATATATATATATATATATATATATGGGATTAATTATGATCGAACTGTTCATGTTGGAGGATGATGATCGAACCATGTCAATTTGAATTGGGTCTTCCACCACAGAACATGCATTCCAGATGCAATGTGTTATTAGATAGGATCCGCATCATGATCATTCCATATCATTGTACCATTGACTAAGCTTATTTGGACATTATTACTTCATGATAGATACATATATATATATATATATATATATATATATATATATATATATATATATATATATATACACACACACACACATATGTATAGTTCATTGCAATAAAAAAAAAGTGGTACAAAATTGAATGATGAATGGAAATGAACGTTCAAAACTTATAAATCTGATCAATCTCAAGATAAGAAAAATATTATAATAAATATGTTTGTTATAATGAAATCACAAGTCATGTGATGTTGAAAATAGTCACACTCATTTCCATTCAATAATCACGTGAAGTACACTGTGTATCATGTCATATTTCATGACTTGGTCTAAGTTTTATTCAATCAAAAAGGAAAACACACAAGTGAAAAATAGTAGAGAAAAAAAAAGATTTTTGAATATACTTTTATGAGAAGCTTTGGGCTATGAATCATCCACTCATCCACCAATGTGATTGTGGGAATGGAGACAAGAAGTATCCGATCACATTATCCTTATCTTGAGGTCCCCAACTCCATGTTTGGACCATTGCATGAGTTATCCACATCCAGTGAAGAATGGCTCAACTCTTAGTGACCATGGCACTAGTGAGAACTTATAAGAGTTGGATCCAGTTATGTATGATCCTAAATCTTCTCCTCATGTAGGTTGATGTGCCCTTAAAGTTGGAGTCATGCCATGTGAGCTGCAAGAGAAATGATATGATCAGCTTTGTTGAAATCCACTTATTGCAGATGCACACAAGTCATGGTGAAAGAGTCTCTTAGCTATGTTGGATTTAAACCGATAGGTATCAAGTTATAATTATCCTTTTTTTCTAGTAAATTCCATCACCAAAAAAATATTACTTGTCGAAGTAAAGGTGTTGTCGATGATTAAGATTCATGTGTCTACACGAATAAGACTTCACCTAAATATATGAAACATGATGGAATTGTTGATGATGATTTGATGCAATATTGAAGCACTCTATATAATTCTAATAGACTAATAGAACAACTAAATTCGATGAGAATTAGAGGTAATCTGATCCATTGGCGTGCCAATGTGGCTCCACATTTGATCGAGATCAGATCATCATGCTAATTCATCCATGATCACCAGCTGTAGCATGCATGAATCTTGTAGATTAAGGACCAAAGACCCTGCCATGAGTTGGTTCCATCAAATGGAGGTGCACTTCATGACAGTTCAATAAGGCAAAGGCCCATGAGGCCCAGCCCACCCTTTCAGATGGAGGGCTCTCTCTCTCTCTCTCTCTCTCTCTCTCTCTCTCTCTCGCGTCCTTACTAGCTAATTGCACTCTAAAACTATCGAATCCTTTTAAATCCTCTTATATTACCTAAAAAAATAGAGAGTCTTTTGTCGAGTACGTCTCCAATATAGTTTTACAAAAACTTTGGATGGACTTGACTGGATTTCAACATTGAGATTATCAACAAATTTAGACATTACACCTATTATGGTTCCAAAACTCCCGACATGCCAGATAAGAATATACTCTAACAAAGATTGAAAAATTAACACATATTATTTTATAATAATTTTAAATTATTTATCGACCTATATATATATATATATATATATATATATATATATATATATATATATATATATATATATGGGCCTCCGAGCTACTCATGGCCCATTGATTCACGTTTGGGTGAATTGGCCCAGACCTGCCCTTCAACCGGGCCAACATTCTCGATACTCCACCTTAAATCTGACAAGATTTTGGGAGAGGATGCGAGATTAGGAACGAGTCGATTCATGAACAAAAGCACTTGCAGAGATATAGCTCAACGGGCGTCACCCACAGCCATCTTTTAGATGAGTTAGATTAGGTTCGAATGGATTTTGTCATCTACAGTATGCATGCAGATCGTTTCGCCTCGGTTTGATGGCTCTATACAAGCAGATTCAGCATTTAAATGCTACAATACTAATTAAAGCGCTGCATGCATGCATGCACGAAAAGTAGCACGCCTTTTGATGTCCCACATAAGTTACTTCCACCCACCAGAAAGCAAGGCAGCGTCACCAGTCAAACTCACGCTCATGCATACTGATTCTTCTCTCTCTCTAATCCAAGACAAGGGGAAGAGACGGACATCTTCTTCTATTTAATCCGAGTAAGAATAAGAGCAAGCGGAGGCCGTCGGTGGGGTCTGGCACAGGTGAGAGTTCAAAAAGCCATTAAGACAGGGCGGTGAACTTACGTGCTGTGCCTCCACCTGTTTACGGCCTTTCTTCAACCACTCCCCCACAGGCAGCGGACAACGGTTATTTATGGACGGGGGAGAACGCATTCCCATGAACAGTGAGAGAGGTTTCGGATTCCGGGCTGCAGCAAAGACAACGAGAGAGGGAGAGAGGGAGAGAGAGAAGAACGTCCCTTCTCCAGCACTGTCACGTCTCTCCACGGGCGGAGTGACATGATGATAATATATGTAGTGGTTGGCACTGTCCCAGCTGCGCAGGCGAGAAGAGGCGGGGAGGATCGAGGAGGCGGATGAGGAGGAATCGACGTTTACGAGTTGTTGGGTTGTGCTGTGGCTTCCCTGGTGACGGAGGGCTGCGTTCCCGAGGAGCGATCACAGTAGAGGGGAGGGTGGTGGTGTTTTCCGTGTGCTGTTCGTCTCTGCTGCTTCCTCGATTTGCACGTACGTGAACAGGCGAAGAAGAAGCAGCGATGGAGGAAAGCGGTGTTTTCTTCTTCCTTGGCGAGCACAGTAGTCTTTGCTGGGGACGGAGCGACACATCGATTCGATGTGAAGGGAAAGCTTAAAGTGCGCTTTGCATCACAGTGATGGAGATGCCATTTTGACTGAAACCACTGCAACCGGTAGAGTGGTCTTCGCTTCTGCATCATTTATTATCTTGCTACAAATTCCATTAAAATTTGCACAAAAAAATTCTACTTTAAAAATTTTCGAAATAATATTTTTTTTCAAAATAATTTTTTTTTTTGTATCGACCACTATCCTTTGCCTCCAACCTAGTCCTGCCTCTGCCTCACTTTTTTCTAAACAATTACTCGTAGCTTTTATTGTTGTTACTTGTATATCTATCCTTTTCCACTATTTGTTGATAAATCTATTATTTCTAGCAAATCCTATCATCGTTCATTGACTCACCCTCTCCCTTTACTCGTAGCTCTTATCATCGATCATATGGAGGAAGGGGGTGATTGTGTGTCATCATCATCAATCATAGTAAAAAAAAACAGAAGGAGGAGGATACATCTTTATTATTATCATTTGTGCAAGGGTCATGAGTAAAATATATAATAGTTCGATCAAAAGAGTCATAAAGTGACTTTTATAAATTATGGATAGGTTTGAAGAAAGAAACAAATGATCTTTTCATATAGTCATGATGCTATTTCAAAATTTTTTAAAATAAAAGCGCTTAACAACAAGTTTCCAAAAGTATAGGTTTGATTATGGGAATTCACCAATATATATATATATATATGTATGATCTATCGAAATGTATTAATTCTGTATTTATTTAGGTGTACGGGTACTTTGGCATCTAGCACTCATGTCCATAAATACGGGGCACATTCTTCCACAGACATTGCTGGCTACTAAATAACTCTGAATCCAACATGCAGTGTCTCAATCTTAATTGCATGTCCGTACTCGATGGACCCCTTCGCCACCACCATCGCACCACATTAATTAACCTCCTCCATCAATGACAAGTACTAGTTAACAACACGTACACACACAACATCGCCGAGAAGAGATTCCATTTCAGCACGCTTCCCTCGCCGGACTTAAAATACTACGTTCCATCTCAGCTTAAGCTTCAGCTCCTCCGTCTCGCTTTCAGATGGGAGCAAGATCATGATGTTATATATTTCCTTGATGGAGATCGTACACTAGCAATGATTCATGAGTCCATTATTAGCCCACCGATTCACTAAATAACTCTACACAACCGAATTAGCCAATTATTCATCTATATCTATTTCATCAGACGTGGATTTCGTACTGTTTTAATCAACTTTTTCTTCCATATATTTTTGCGTGAAATAATGTATATACATATCATTATTATTTCTGTTTTCTATATCAATTTTCTAAGTGTGCCCACTGAATAAATTTTGAACGCTCATCAAATTTGCCAAACAATAATGTAGAAATCTATTTAATCGGCACAAGAACACTGCTAATTTGATAGGCAATCTCCAAAGGGAGCAAGGAACTAATTTACTCTAATATGAAAACTATCACATTTGGAGGGGAAAAAAAAAGCAAAATTGATCCCATCATAATAAGTTATGTCAGATAGTATTTGTTTTATGAAACATATTTTTTTTCCCTGTGCAGTGCACGTATATACTTGTGTATGTGTATTTACATGTTTGCAATGGGGACACCGTAAGAGAATTCGATGTATGAATGACGCATATTTAATAATAATGTTATTTCTTGAATTTCCAGGAAATATGATATAAATAGAGAATTATGTTTGTTTGTCCGATCTCACGCTCAACATCGATTTGGTTTGCTATTTAACTTAGAATATTTTTCTTGCTTTCATTGGACCATTCGATATATAAGAACACTTTTTTTTATTATTATTAACGCTTGAAATTTCCAAGGGGGTTTCTTGATATAAATAGGCACCAGTAGTTTATGAAAGATTTGCTCTAAAATTTAGTAATATCTTCCGATGACATTTATATTATGGAAATATTAAAATAATAAATTAATGGTGATGGATTTTTTTTTGTTGAGAATTATGAAACACAAAAGATTTATATTACGAAATTTGAGGATTTGGGTAAAACAATATTATATATAATTATATGTTGTGATCGCCATCGCTATGATTTATTGACTTGGAAAAGTTGAAATTTTAACAACTTTAAATGAATAATTGGGCGGATGCGTAATTGTCTTAGCAAGATAAATTTTCATAAATGACAAATGTTGCATAAAAATTATGTCTTTTTTCAAATAAAGAGAACTATATTCATTTAGAAATCTCCAATTACAAAAGCCACCCTTAACATTAGAGTGTAATAAAAGAGAAAAATTAGAGGTAAAATTATTTTTCCCGGTTCTCTCCGATCTCATTATCCTCCCGAAAAGCATGAATAGCACAAAAATCATCAAAATATGATTCATGATCACATTGAGAACTCTCCAGGAAGAAGAAAAAAAAAAAACTTTTGATTAAAGATATCCACAAAATGAACAGAGTCGATCTCAACTTGAATGTGCTCTCGTAAAGCTTTGCATAGTTCCTCTCTACCATTTCCACAAAATAAGCTATTAGCATCCATGCTATAATTGCGACCTCTAATCTACCATTAGTATCTTTGATCAAACCATCACTCAATTTGTATCATCAAACATTAAGACACTAATCAACCATTAGTATCTTCGATCAAACCCACCACACCGCTGGGAAGAACAAGACGCCAAAAACAGGAAACCCCAATAATGATCGCATGATGGCAGCCACCAGAGAGCAATAATAGCACAGCAGAAGAGCCGGGGGGCTTTGAGTGGGCAAGGAGTTGTTCCTCGCGCAGGACGCGCATTAACTCGACGAACGCCCGCCCGCCCTCTTCCCCCACGCCCCCCATCCCTATCTAGCTCTTAGGGTTTCGCCCCTACGGTTCTCAGCTGTTGTTGGTGATCCCTCCACCGTCCAGATCTGAACCAACGGTGGATGAAAGAGCCTGCCCCATGGATCAAGGGATGTCACTCACCTATAAAAAAGAGACTAGGGGGAAGCTTTCATGAGGTCGTGGTCTTATCTCCAACGCCCCTGCTTTACTTGTTTTGTGTCTCCGCCTCTACCTTTCTCTCCCATCACCTCTGCCTATTGTTTTGTAACGTAGCCGTCCATGGACTGGCGAAGACGAAGAAACAGGAAGCTAATCCTTCGAGGGGAATGTTGTCTGGCTCGAGGTCACTGCTCGTCCTCCACCCTGTGGAAGAGATCTCGGACCAGGCTTCATTCCCCCCAGTCATAGCTTCCATCTCTGACAGATGAGGGCGTAGTACTTATTGGAACGTTGCAGATCTGCAAGACTCATAGCTCATAGTTCTGTTTCTCTCTTTGCTGCTTGTTTTGCGTTGAGATTTCCTCTCCCCGCTCTCTCTCTCTCTCTCTCTCTCTCTCTCTCTCTCTCTAGACAAGATTCATAGACACCTGCGGAGCAGCAGATTGGTGTAATGATGTTGGTTTTGACCGGATCTTTTGCTTTTGGTTTCTTTTTGTTTCCTCGTGCATCTTTTCTCCCTCTGACAGCAGGCTAAAAGGTTTTCCATCATTGTCTTATGATTACTCTCTGAAGGATTCTTTCTTTTCTTTTTCATTTGTCCCTTTATTTTTAGGGGGGAAGAGAATTCTTTTATGCATGGATTTCATGAATCTTGTAGTTCATCTCAAGATCTTTTGATGGCCATTCGAAGATCGTCCATCGTCTTCTTTTTCGTTCTGCTTTTTCTCCTCTACGAATCCCCACTTGATGTTCTTTGTTATGCCGCGAAATATCTTTTTCTTATGAAAATTTATTGTCTCCATCTTCTGCGCATGCCTCCTTGTGATCAATAACCTTCTAGTGGAGGTATTCTGTTGTTGATGGAAGCACTGGGAATATATACTTCATTCACTTTCTTGAACATGGACTAATTTGTTCTTTAATATCACTTAGCTTCTCCTCTTGCTTTGCAAGTCTATTTTTATTTTTTCCATGATCTGGCTGGAATAGCAGATATGCTTATTTGCCTATGAATTCTTCTAAATCTTGTAAACTATAAGAGAAACAGTTATCAGGAAGTTTCTAAAAAGATTTCAAGGGGAAAAAAAGATCTTTTCATGCTCCCTTGTTGGCAAAACAACTGAGAGCATATGCCAATATTTCATATAGAAGACAATAGGAGAGTACATATAAGAGACACTAACTTTTTTAGAGCCTTATTTATAAAGGAAATAGAGCTTAACTTACCTTCTAATTTAGCTTGGACATGTTAAACTAGGAGTTCACTTTGAGAATATGATATGATATTTATTACATGTGACATGGTTTGTGATAGATGAAATTGGCAAAGAGAGTCAGATTGAGAGATAAAATACTTTAGTTTAATGCTACTTATATGTCGTAAACTAATTATCAAGGTCTATCATGTTTGGAGCAAATCTCTAACACATACACCTTTTGCTCAGAAACATTTTTCACAACTTTGTCTAAGTTTTGCCATGAATTTATGGTTTGACCACTTGTCGTAGAATCGAAAAATTGCTTTTTTGATCAGTACAGTTGAGATAATGTGATTGGCTTAATGATCTTTGCAAAATCTGTTGCTGGCTTACTTGCACATCTGCTTATCCTTTTACTATAATCACATCTAGTCCTACATCGAGATCGATTGATGGCATATCATGTTTCACCATGTTTATAAGTTTCTTAAAGCTTGATCTGTGTATCCTTCACATCAAAACGCAGGAAGTATGGATCAAATTCATAAGAACAGCATTGGCACATGCATGTCTCATGCTAATTAATATTTTCATGCATTTATTTCCTTTTGTTGTCTAATACATGTGACTTCTTGGATCGAAGGCATTGTCATCTTTGATTCATTTATTACTACTGCCTCGAGCTGCAAGAGAGAAGAACAACATTGCAAAAGCAGCCAGTAAAACCTGGGGAAAGACACCATGGAAAAAGGAGCCACAAAGAGAATAGCTTTTTGCTTACAGTGGATGAGTAGATCCTTCTTTTGAGTTTATTAGGGTTATATCTACAACTTTAAGGGTGTCTTACCTCTCATTTTCTTACAGCACAGGTTTTGAGACACCCATCATCTGAACCTTTTTACCTCTTAGCCTATTCCTTTTGTTAAAGTTCTTGGGATGAGAAGTGATGCCTTTTGGGCTTAGGGAATGTGAGCTTTTTATGGTTGATTGCAATTTCATACTTGCATGCACGGGAATACATAATGGTACAAGAATAGGGACAAGGATGTGGAAATGAATCCAAGTAATATTAGCAACTTGTATTGGCATATCAGTCATGTTGGTCTCTTTTGATACCATCTTTTGAGAGTCCCTATCCATTCGAAATGATGTAATGCTGTGAAAACAGATGAAATATATCTCATTATGTCATCTACACTCATTCAAAACAATTTAGTGTAGCATCTAAATTCCTAGTAAACATTACTCATTTGTTTCCTAGCATACTACTATATCTTAGAAATTTACGACATACAAAATCTTCATGAATGTTTTCAAAATGTGCTGTCTTCCCTGATTTTGGTTTATCAAATACTCGAGTAGTCTTTTTAATGGGAATATTCATGCGTATCAATGAAAAGAAAATGACTACCAACTCAACGACCACGACGATAAGTCGCTCATTCACTTGTTCAATCTAAACTATTAGTCTAGAATACATAATCTCAAGTTACTTATAATATAGACCCATCTACCGTTTATAAATCTTTTCAAGTCTTAACTTGCTTCTGATATTATACTAAAAATATTAATAATAATCGATAACGTCCTGTTAATTTGTTAAACTCGATGCAATAATATAATCGATAACTAACCCGTTAATTTGTTTAGTCTAAACAACTAGTCCAAAATCCTTGTAAATTCATCTAAATCTTAACCTTAGTCTACATTTAATCTCTTTTATTGCACAAACAGAGCGCATCCTATCTCAACCCTATGCCAATTGATATCGCTCGCGGTCCAAAAATTCCACCGCATGCAATTGGTCTAATAATCGAAATTGCTCATCACTTGCACTTATTTCTGCCCAAAGTTGAAGAAACAATAAGATACCCGTTAATTCCCAAATGCTTTGTGGTCAAAAGTTGCCCCAATCGCAACGAGAGATAAAACACTCTTCGATGCCCTCTCATGTAGAGCAGCTGACGCGCCTCCCCTTCTGCCTACCCCATGTGGGACTAAACTCTCCGTCCTTGTTGTTCCAAGTTCATGCTCGGTGCTCAAGATTATTTCTTGTTGCAATTCCACAAACACCAGTTGTGCATCTACAGATGGACACAGGTTCCATCGACCGTCGAGAATCTGCGGTTGCCGAAGCAAGAAGATGGCATCGGTTTATGCGCCAATCCGACCAGCGACCAAATTGTGCAAGGGCCAATCTGCAGTCGTCGTCGAAGCAGCAGATGGCCTCCCCAGCGGACTCCGCAGACCGCGCTCTCCCTATCCTCTGGGTCCTGGTGGACCACGGGCTTGCGGCGGTCTCCGTGGGATGAAAAGTCCGCCTCTGGCTCCATCGAACGGGGAGGTTGGGCCGTTCTCCCTCAGATCGCCATGACGGCACGGTAAGATGTCACCGTTTTAGCTTCTCCTCTCCTCCGCTCTGGCAACCAAGCGGTGCAGGCTATCCGCGAAGAGAAGCGTCGGAGGAGGTCGGAGGCTCTCCAATGTCCATACCGTAATCTCCTAACAGCCCAATCGGCAGGCTTCACTCCCAAACCTTTCTACACATGCCTCCCCTGATCCTTAACTTCTACCTCTATCTCTGTGCTTCGTATCTCCTCGCTCTACAAACGTAGGCGTTCACCACAATGGGGAGAGCATTCTTGTTTGCCGTCGTCCTCGTCGCGCTGGCCTTTGCAGCGGCCACGAGCATTCTCTTCGCCGAGGAGAACGCGGCTGAGGAGAAGCGCTGTCCGTCGTCGACTTCATGGGAACGCCCGGCGGCTGGTGCGGCTCCAACTCCTCGTTGCTGGACTTCGAGCAAGGTGATGGCGTGCCGTGCACTGGCATCGCTGACTCTTGGCTGGCTGACGGCCGAAGATACTCTGAGATGATACGTGCCTACAGTTCCACAGGCAGTCCTGTGAAAGAGGTTGAAATCCTTCAAGGAAGACAAAGGAGAAGCAGGTCGATGCCATTAACGCAGGAAGGAGATGTGCCAAAGTGATGCGGTAATGCTCGAACGATCAAGGAGAAGCCGACTCCATCCAAGGATCCCCAGACTCTTGCAGCAAAGGTGTGCACAGCTAACTTTATTTCCCTTGAAACCCCCAATTAAAATCCTCTTCTTCTTCTTCCTCAGAAACCATCATCCTAGAGAACAGATACCTGCAATCAGAACAGTAGCCAATAGCAACTTAAGCAGGCACCGAGAACGATCGGTACCTTTTTACCTCTTAATCTGTTCCCTTCGTTGGAGGTTCTTGGGATGATAAGCGATTCCCTTTGGGTGCTTAGGGTTTAATGTGAGCTTTGAGTCTCGTGTCCGTAGCTTTTTATGGTTGATTGCAACTTCATACTTGCATGCATGGGAATATATAACGGTACAAGAAACAGTAACAGAGAACTCTTATCAATTTGAAGAAGTCAATAGTTTAAAATATAAAAAGATAAGATTTTAAAAACTAAAATACCCCACCAATATATTGAATCCTGCAACTACATAATTAATGAGTCATAATTTACTAAAAATCTAACGCAAATTATAATATATATTAATTAAATTCATGATGCACCGTACATTGGTAGTTTTAAATTTTTATAAATATATCAATGTATAACTCATTTTCTTTAAATTTAATGAGATTAAGCTTGAGATTTATTATCTTGATACCTTGGAGTATTCAGTACTCATCATGCACTACATCAATTAGCCAACACTTTAGAGAGGATAAGGTAATTCACATTGCACAAAATATAGATTGAAAGTCTTTAATCTCTTTAGGATTGTTAGTTTTGAGAATAAAGATAAGGAAAATCTTAGTCCAATTAGAGGAGATTCGCTCGAATCGACAAAAAAAATTCTGGAATGTTTAGATCAAATAATTAGAGATGATATCCCAATAAAATCTCAAAACTCTATAATAAAATTATTAGGTCTAGGACTTTTCCTTAAACCCAAGCAACTGATAGCCTTTCATATTTCACTACTACTAAAAGTTCGAATCAAAAAGTCAAATTGACTTGAGGACATGCCCTCATGATGAAAAGGACGATCAACTCGGTAAGGCATAAGGTGCCTATCAGATCTCCAAAGCTGAGAGTAGAACTTGATAAACTTATCTCTAATAAGAGTAGTGAATAGAATTTCTTCTTCTATGACTAGTGACTAAAGCATGATAAATCCAGAGTTTTGATCCCCCATACTAATCAACTTGGTTTTAGCATGAGCCATCATTTTAAATTAATTTGTCTTATAAAGACAAGAGAGCTGGATCCCATCCAACTCATCAAGGCCACTTATCCCTAGACTCCCTAGACTAAGGGAGAAGATATCTTATCTCTAAGGCATCCTTAATTTTTCCCAAACAATGTTTGTTCCAATAAGATAATGAAATATTTAAGTCTTTATAACTTATAGAAAATATCATTCAAGGAGAAATTGTTAAACAGTAACAAATTCCACACATGCTAAATCACACTATAAAATTGATGAAATTTATGTAGATAGTTTCTTTATATATTAACATGAAGCATAACATGACAATGATTAGAGTAAACTCACGGCAAATAAGAAACCGAAGAACCACAAAATAAATCCAGCCAAATATTATTCGCATAAACCCTATCAAGTCGTATAAGAATACGAGCACTATTCGACGATTATTACACCAAGTAAACTTCGAACCCATATAACCCAAATATGTTAAACTAGAATTAATAATAAAACTCTTGAAGCACCTGATGAAGGAATTAATAGTGTAATTATCTATGATCTTTTCTTCCTTAACATAAATCAATTATAATAATTAATGTGTTGCTTTATTTTAATTATTAACTTTTTTTGTTTGTGTAATATGGTTAAGGAAATGAATAGATTGATTTTCTTAATCATGTGGACAAGTTAAAATTTTTGTCAACTAATTAAATTATTAATTAATATATTTTCTAATGAGTAACATGATTTTTAGAAAGTAAATAGTTTAAATTATATTTTTATATGGGAATCATAAAAGATAAATATTATAATTATTTGTGGTAAAAATAAAATAAAAATTAAATTATTATTTACTTTTTGAATAAAAAAAAGACTTATATTTTCTTATATAAAGAGAGCTTCCATTCCTTTATTCTCGATTCAGTAGTAGTAAGAGGATTGAGGAGAAGATTCTCAAAAGAAAGATAGAATCCTATATTTTTTTATTAATTTTTATTTATATTTATATTTTAAAAATCTTTGATATTATAATTATTATAATTTATATGATGCATAATAATATTTTAATTTTAAAATTTTATGATTTATAAATAATGATAATTGAATTGTAATGTTATAATGATTAGTTAATCTAATAATAGTTCTAATTCATTTAATTATATATTTTTTTAAAAAATTAGATATAAAATTTTATGATTTAATTAATTTTAAATTTGAAATCATGAATCTAAATTTGTTAATTCATTAAAAAAGAATAAAATTGAGGTTAATTATTATTTTATAATATTTTAAAATACTTTAAAAAATATTAAAATTTAATTTAATAAAAGAAGTCAAATTGATGTTGACTTGAGTTCAATTAATTGATCAGACCATCCAATGTGATCAAGTATGACCTAGCTCATGTGATAAGATATAACCTAATTCGTATGATCAAGTATGGTCTAACCCATATGGTTAGATATGATTCAACCCATGTGGTCAGGTATGACATAGCTCATATAGCCAGGCACGACTCAACCCATGTGGTCAGGTATAATCCAGCCCATATGATAAGGTATGGTCCAACTCATGTGGTTAGGTATGACATAGCCTATGTAGCCAAGTACAATGTAACTCATATGACCAAGTATAACTTAGTTCATGTGGCTAAACGTGGTCCAACTCATATAGTTAGACATGACTTAGCCTATGGTTAGGCATAGCCTAACATATGTGGTTAGGCATGATCTAACATGCGAACCAAGCATAAACTAGTTTAGTGATAAATCTTAGCCTAACTCGTGAGCAAGGCTTAGCCTAGCTCACGATACTAAGGTCGCCTAGTTATACGATCAGCGATAGACACATCATTGTTCTTCTATTCAAACAATTATACCTTAGCTCAATCTGCTACCTGTGATAGACATATGCAATGCATGACTCAGGTGGGTCAATTCAGTTTAGATTAATACTATGCAACATAATTTGATTTCCTCTCATCTTATTGGTTGAACTCGTTAGTTGAATGAATCAAATACGTTTGAACAGTTCAAACCAATTTGATCAATCCAAGTCTACTTAGTTGAAATTAATCAAAATCTAAATTAAACCAGTCTAGATGGATTTGAAACTAATTTTATAATGATTTGAGATTGGTTCTATTATGTCCTAATTTAAGTAAATTTTGTTTAAGTTAATTAGACTTTTCTAGTTAAAGTTTTGGTTGATTAAGAACTATTAAGAGATTAATAGTTATGTCTTTATGATTTGATGAACTATCAAAAGGTATCCTCCAAAAATGATTATTGATTTTTTCTTTTTTTAAAGATTAAATTGATAGTATTGATGTGAGTATTATCATGTAATATATGTGACTATGTTAAATGGTCTATATTGAAAATATAACCTATAAAAGGAACTGTGGGTTTATCAGAGGCACTAATGGATAGTTCAATGTCAAACATCAAACATAATCTCTCATAATATTGTATCATACTACTTCTTGGATGCATATCTGAATAAATGAAGGAATGTAAATAAATGATCATTGTTGATTATATTTATAGATAGAAAAATTTCTGTTGGGGATTAGTAGAACATCGTGATGATTAGATGATTCCTTCATCCACTATTAGGATGAAGGTGTCCCCACTTAAGTGAATGAGGGATACCAGTTCATTTGTTATTAGGAGGAATATATCCCATAATGTCTTTCCATATGCTATTAAGAGAGTGTACTAACAAGTGTGATATATATGTGACTATTATATATATATATATATATATATATATATATATATATCATCGACAATTATTACATATGATTGATATATGATTTTGCTTACTACATAAAAATTATCATTGTTGTTCTAATATATGAGTTTCATAATGAATTGATATGTTATCACTTCATACTGAAAAATTATTTTTATAATTTATTGAACGTTTCTATTAGCATATATGGTTGTTGATGTATTTTTATCCCATATTTATTTTTAGAATAATCTAGTAATAGATTTGAAGTTTGGATAGAATTATATTTTCGTCGCTACAAAAAGATAATTTTTTAATCAAAAATATTTATATTATAAAGATATTTTTAAAATTTTAAAAATAATTTTTTATTAAATTATCAACTATGAAATGATAATTTTTTTTTATAAATCTGAGATATGACAAATAGTAAAACGCCCCACCATATTTGTTAGTGGCAGACGCAATATAATTAAAGTTTTCTAAAATAGCCCACAAAAATTCATGCATATTAAGCATTTTTGAAACATTTCATAGTAAATTTCTATCAACCAACGAAGCATTTCATAAATTTCAGTAAAAATTGATGAATTATTTTTTATTCCTGAACAATAACATACAGACAGGACAATAAATCTCGGACTAGTTCACCTGAACTTGCAGGCTTACACCGATGGCGTCCCCGATCTACCCTCTGGAATAGGTGCCGACGGCACCCCAACCTGTACATCGTCAGGTTCTCACATCGGCGTAGGACTGTAGAAGGAAGCAAGGATGGGCCTGGACCCTCAAACCTGGCTCCCTCCCGTTCCACCGTGCGGGAGTTCACATCACGCAACTCGTCCATCAGCGGCGGGGGCGGCGGCCTCCTCACCATGTTCAGCCATAGATCGGGGCAGACGCCTTGCCCAGTGAGATCGATCTCGACCCCGTTCCATCTTCGAGGACCGATCATCTATCTTTGTAGGTCGTCCCAACGCTTGCATGATGATGGCCAGAACCCTTCTCGATTCCAGTACTCCATGGGTAAACCCTGGAGTTGAATCCAACCAGAGGTAGTCTTCAGCGTTTCGAACATCGGGTTAAAGTTCGGCCGCCACGGAAACAAGTGCAAGAACTATCCGCGAAACGACCACGGGCCGGACGAAAGAACAGAGACCGCACCCTCTTCAGATCGAAAGTGGAACAGCAAGAAGTCGGTCGCCAGATCCAACACCTAAGGAGGAGAAGATACTTTTCAGGTTCTGGTGATGAAATCCTCAACATATGTAGCGGAGGAGGCTTCCTGAGCAACTTCCCCACCAAACTGAATACCCACGGTTGTCGCCGCCTCCGCACGGTCGCCTCGTCATACTTGACCGGAGCGTTGGAAGCCCGTTTGATCCGATCGCACGTCGAAGCAGACAGAAAGGAATACGAGACTGTGTCCTTAGAGCGTCCAGCAAGCAGCTCCGCCCAAGGCACCTTCTTCCCTTCACCCCCATCAGTGTCCATCGCACCTGCAGCACCCACTTGGGAAGGGGATCCCCCAGCATCTCCAGCAGTCGGAGGACCAGAAGGGGCCACACACCGTCAGCTGGTCTCCGTCAGACGAAGCAGGAACAACGGCGGCCTGGGGAGCATCCACTGTAATCGGTGAAGAAACAGGGCGATCAGAAGACGGTGATGGGGTCTCCCCCATCAAGAGCTTCTCTCTCTAGGGGAAACAAGAGAGAGAGAGTGTTGTCGATTTCCAAGAGTCATACCTTATCGTTGGTCTGTGGTTGGTGATGGGAACCTCATCTCCATGATCAGATACTGTGTAAACTCATCGATGAGCTCGCCATAACTCAGCAGCCACGCTGTCTTGTCTTCTCCGGCATCATCATCAGTCAGTCTTCTTCTTCTCTGTCACTCACCATCCATGTCGACCAAACATACCAAACTGGACCACCAAAAGAAAAGGAATGGAGCCGATCGCAAATCACAGAACGACAGAAGCATAACGTCGAACACAAGGAATGCACGGTGAGGGCGGATCAGATGATGCACGGCGCGGGGAAGACATGGGACCCTCGATCCACAACCTCGCCATGTCCAACCACAGATCAAGTCAGTGCAGAATCATTCGAGAGCCGCACACCTTTGTGTTCTCTAGCGACTATTATTGCCATGGAATCTCCATTATTGAGCGAGAAGAAAAAAACAGTAAAAGAATGATGCTTTGAGACGGTATGGCTGACAGAGAGATTAAAAAATTGAGCAAGTTGGGGCTGTCAAAAGATCGAACATTTCGCTCCTCATTTTCTTGCATCAAGTTATGAATATAAATAAGTCTTTTAATATCGTTCCCAACTACAAAGACCACATACGACAGACTCCAATCATTTCATGCTTATCCACCGCGTAAATTCTTTGAAATCTAATAGCGAAAGTATCCATCAATATTTCGTGACCATTTAAAATATTTGTCACTGGAAATTCTAAATCGAGATCGAACGATTACTCCGACAATTATCGTGATAGAATATAAGAACCACGATCTAGTGGTCGGGTCCCACATAGGTTCCTTTCACGATCTGATGCTTACTAACCTGTGTCTCGCAGGACAGCACCTCCTCTTTCGATCCAATCTGAACTTGCCACGTCACAAAAGTACACTGATTCTGTGGTAATATTATTGGAAAAGCTGGACCCTGTCGATTCTTGCAGAGCTGAGCCTGAAAGGATGAAATGGTCTTTGGTGCTGGGAGACGAAGAGCAGATCATGTCCCTCTTGTCGACAACCTTCCTGAGGAATCTCCAATCGAGTCCGCTGACGTGTTGCATCCGCTAGCCTGCCGTCCATATTAACATAATGCTGAACCGGCACCCGCCGATAAAGTAAGACCAGTTGCTTCGCGGGGAACGCCGACTCGAGAACAGCGGCGGCTGGCCGATGGGGGAGGACGCCTTCGCGTCGGTGGCGCCGCCGGCACCCGCCTTCCAAAAGTTCGCCATCTCCTCCCTCCGCCTCCTCGGCATCCTCGAGCACCCCGACCCCAACCCCGACACCATATCCTTCCGCACTCACCAGCTCGAGCTCGACGAGAGCGACGTGGTCTGGTCAGCCGCCTCTGAAGACCTTTCCTCCGACCCATCCCTCTCCGAAGCCGTCTACGACGACCATGATTCCGTCGATCGCGTCTCCTCCCCTTCCGCCGATCTCCCTCGAACCCCGCTCGGGGCCTCCTTTTCCCCCTCCGGCCACCTCCATCGCCGGCTCGCGCCGGAAAGGTGCGGCCTTTCCGCCGCCTTGTCCGATGGCAAGCTTCCCCTGGTGCTTCAGCATCGATCAGTCGCCACGGCGGCGAGGGCTACGAGGCCGATGGCGGTGCCGGAAGGAAGAGAGGAGGCTTCGGTGGTCGGGAGGGTGGGCCAGCACCAGTCTGCTCCGGTCAACATCCCGGCGTGGCCGAGGTGGAGTAAGGGGCGGAAAGCTGACGTCTTGAACGTGGTGGAGGAATCGGAAGCATGGGAGAGCGCGAAGGAACACGACGAGGAGGAGGAGGTGGAGGCCGAGGAGATGGTGCCTCCGCACGTTATCGTGGCGAGGTCGCACGTGACGAATTTCTCGGTGTTCGAGGGCGTAGGGAGGACGCTCAAAGGAAGGGATCTCCGGCGAGTGAGGAACGACGTGCTGCAGAAGACGGGCTTCCTCGACGTGTAGAAGGCCAAAAGGACACATGCCCTTCTTCTCTCTCTGCCTCTCTCTGTTTCAAATATCTTCTCTCTCCATTTTCTCCTACCATATGAACATTTTTAGATGCTTGAGAATTTGAAGCGTGACTCTTTTTTTGTGTGAGGAAAATAATATCGATTTAAGGATCTCAAGATCGCTCAAACTCTAATTTTCTTTCCTCTTTGTTCTTGACTCAGCTCCGTTTTTGTCACCGTAGGTGGGCTTCGTTGATGGTTGGAGAGAAAGACTCTGTTTTAATCAGTACTGAAAGGGACATGGTGAAATCACTCCTAAGATCATAGATTAAGGGGTTGCTTACTCTCATGTTTGTCCAGTTCTTGGATGCTTATAACTCAGTTTCACCTGCAGACACAAACACGACACAATCGTTGTTGGTTTCTGCCAACCACAAGCGTGGTGATGTGAGGGATTCTGTCGTTTTTGCCTTTGTGAGAGAGAGAGAAGTTAAATTGATAGCCACAACACTGTTCACATACAACAATTGCAGTTTCGCGTCGATGGCGACCTGCAGACTTCAATTGATTGTGTTTCGAGGGAGAAGGTAGCAGTTTTAGCGTTGTGGAAGAGAAGCTTCACATTTTTTTTTTTCCTGTGACAATTTGTTTTCCTGGTAAAATGTGAGTGTTGACAAACGGCTCTATATTTTAGTATGACTGCATGAATTAACTAAGCACATCAAATGTTGATGTCAAAAGTGTATAGTCTACCAATATTTATAGTTATCCAAAATAGTCTAATGTCAAATGTGAATGAATACTTGAAGCAACAGTCATATTGGAAGGGACAGCAGAGATGTTGTCAAATACTGGCAGTATAAAAGATGTGCAAGAAGCAGGTAAATACCGAGGAAACATAGACCAACGACAGAAAGTTTTATCTCACTCATTATGTGCTTTGTTATCGAATTAATAAAAGGTTTAGAAAAGTCTTATGGAACATGGATTTTTGTAACCAAGCACCATGCTGATTTCTCTTATACTTTGTTCCCCTACAATCTGCTCTTCAAAGATGATGTGTTGTTATGTCAACTAAGCGGCCAGAAACTTCATACAAATAGGAGGATTAACCTTCGCTAAGGCTAGCAATGACGAAGGTAGAATCCATAGTCCATCTCCACAGATCAGACCAGAGGCGACAGCCGGCACCATCAAGGCCGCCTTCTTCCTATTGAGCTTGTGCCAGACAAACACTACCAAGCTCCCAATGCACATGTCGATCGCAAAGCTGGCTCCGACTAAGAAAGGCACTGCCATTGCCATCGGCAGAGGAACCCATTGACTGTACTTAGCTGGCGAAATATCTCTCATCATGTTCATAACCACTGCGAATCCGAAGAAGCCATAACAGAGCTGCAAGCAATGGTGAGGGAGTGCTGAGAAGCCCTCAACGCCAAGAATTGCCATGTTTCTGTATATCAAAGCATAAGGAGCCTTCCAATTTCCATCTGGATTCCCGATATCGAAGGCCTTGTAGAAGAGGAAGAAGGTTAGCGGGGCAACCACACAACCTATGGCTGTTCCGATGGCTTGACTGAGAAGCATCGATCTCGGGGATGTCATAGTGAGATGACCCGTCTTGAAATCATGCATTAGATCAGCAGAAATGGAGACGACCGATTTGATCAGCCCACAACCGACAAGGCCAGCGACAACACCAGAGTGTTTCCCAGCCAAGGCTGCCAGAATAAAGAGAGAAACCTTACCATAGTTGTAGGCCATATTCATGTCCGTTAGACCAGCTCCATAAGCATTGCAGAACCCAAGGGCAGGGGCAAGCATATATGCTATGACCACGTAGTACCACTTCACCTCAGGGAACATGATGGGGATGGTGACGATGGAAACCACAGCGAAAAGGGCGTATCCTGCATATGCTAACCACACCGGTATGCTCTCTTTCATGAATACTTCATTACGCTGGAGATCATCGAGGACCGGATTAACCTGGTCTGCCACTGCAAGAGAATGCAAAATGGTTGAGCTGCAAGATACAGGAAGAACCTGTCAATCTAAATTCAGCAGCCAATATACCTATTTTGAGATTTTTGCTGGTCGCTCTCGCGTGCATACTTTTTGCAGTAAAAGCCAAAATCTTGAGGAAATTGTAGAGCCCATCGCCGAGGATAAGAGCAATGGAGATGAAGACCTGAGAGAATGAACAGATATATATATGAGCACTGATAGCACAAAGGTTTTTGTACATGGTGAAAGCAAAAAATTTGAGGTGATGCACCTTGTAACCTTGCAAGCTTCTCATGCTACTCTTTGGTATGCTCCCAGAGAACCAATCTTCTTTAAGATCACTAATCAGTGGCCACATAATTCCCCATGAAAGCACTGCACCAAGAAGGAGAGAGAGATTCACAATATGGGGCAAATCATCCCTGCTCCAACATATGTCATGCTAAAATCGAAGAAAAACCTGGAACACAAAGAATTATGATTATGACATGGAGAACAAGTAGATGATGATGATGAAGTAAAGGTGTAGAGGAATAGGTATGCATTACGATTGTTGCCAAGCTTTTAGTCCAAAGGTGGGGAACTGTGAGAAGCCACAGCCATCTCCTCCTGAGTAGAACCACTGGAAAAAGCTCCACAGGAAGCTAACTGTGAAATATTTTGCGAACCCATGGACCTGTTTCCTGTTACGGAAGTGGGACAATGATGCTCAGTAAACAGAGTCGATCACATATCTTAATTCCCAGGGAATTAGGCAGATACATACTTTGCCATCTTGTCTCCACGAGGAGTATGGAAGCCATTGATGAGGACAGCAGTTGCAGTGCCGCTCGGATAAGTTAACTTGTAATCTATTATCATGATCTGAATAATTGGCCAAACATCACACAAAAGAACATTAGAAGAATACAAAAGCCAAATGACAACAGCAAAGAAAAAGCCCATCAGTGTCAATCAATGACGCAGGGACCAATCATTTTATGCATGCCAATCTCATAGCCAAGAGTCCATTTGGCCACAATTGTGCATCATGAACTTGGAGACACAGAATAAGTCTTGTTGAAGCATGTAATGCTCATGATCATGACTTGCATTAAAATACTCAGATCTTTCAATAATTCAACAAGACCAAATAGTTGATGTGATACCAATTATTGGAATTCTGCTTTGGTCATCAAAAATTTTAGCAGCAAAAATGACTAGAGAGTTTATACTGTTTCTTATTTGAGTATGATTAAATTTGTGGATTTTGGAATCATATTCGACATGAATTAACTTGTTTTGAATGGTATGCAAAAAAAAAAAGTTTTGAAGGAGAATGATTCTTCTTTTGTCCCCTTTTTTGTGGGTGAAGGGTACTTTGCAGAGAACATCAAGAGAAGAACACAGTTGCTTTGCCGATCAAGAGCAACTGAAGGAGGAATGGCAGAATAGCTCAAGAGGAAATGGAGATCAGTGGGAGGCAGGAGGAATTACCTTCCTGAGAGGAACCAAGGCCAAGAGCCCAACAAAACTAACGGTGAAGAGAAATCCAGTCATCCAGCCAATCCCAGGTTCCTTGTAGCTCCCTGGAACATTCCCATCTGTATCTACTCCTGCTTGCTCATAAGTGTTCTTGTTGAGACCCAATAGATAGGATCCAAATCCACCTGCGCTAATACGTATTAGTCATGGTAGACTATGGACGATTGAGCAAGATCGAAGCTTTCCCACCTCCGACGGCGATGCTGTAGCAAGCGACGGCGCAGGTCTGCACCACAGTGTTCTCCTGCCGCGTGAAGGGAGTGGTCAGGATGCCAATCTTGTGCAGTAGCTTGGTCCAGGACCGGAGGATGACGAAGGCGAGGAGGGCGGCGGAGACGTTGAGGGTGGGGACGAGGCCGGTGGTGAGGTTCAGCTTCATCACGATCACACTGTACATGATTCCGATGGCGAGGCTCGCCACCAGGCCGCGTACTGTTATCTGCTTCGACCATGGAGGAACCCTCTTGAACTCGAGCGCCCCTGTTTCCATGGGCTCTTCCAAGTCCTCGCCTTTCTCGATTTCTCGCCTCTCCGTGGGCTCCGCCATGCGAATGAGCTCGAACTAGCTGGTCGCAAGCCTTCGCTTCTTCTTCCTTCCCCTTTTCTCCTTCACTCAGCAACAAGATACCATTATGATGACAGGAAATCATGCTATGATTCTTCTTCTGGCATGTTCAACAATCACAGAGTCTCTTGCTATCTTCTATAAAAAATGCCAACTTGATGCTTCAAATCTTCTCAGAATCGAGGTTTGTGAAAAAAAATATCGCCTTTCTAAATCTAAAGATCTCACCTTGGGCTCCTCGTCGACACGAAAAGCCTCCGAACTTTTTGTGATAATCACAGCTTGCTTTTCATCATCCTCGGCAACTTAATCCACAGCAGAATGCAAAGATCCATCTATATACATAAATGTCTCCCGAAGTCAAGTGAGTGGGCAGTGATTTTTCCTGTGTACTGCAGTTAGTAGTACAACCAGATCTTTGTACTACACTTCTCTTTAAGCAGATCAACGCTAAATATCTAACGAAGAGTACGCAAAACACCTTGCTGGCGCAATGAATGGACGACGATGGATTGGGAGTAAAGGAAGCATTGAAATGAAGAATCTCTTGGGAGAGTCGTTGAAGGAGGCGCAAGAGGACCAGCCACGCCCCCAAAATGCTCGCTTTTGAAGGTCTCCGTGCTCGCTTTCAAAGTGGGTGGGATGCTTCGGAGAACTGGCTCGCGGCCATTGGCCGTGGCGTGTGCCGGGCTCGACTCTCCTTCGAAATGCGGAGAGTTTTTCTTTTCAAAGGAACTCTTTCATAAACATAGCAATCCGAAACCGAGTCCGAAAATAAATTAAGATAAAATTTTCAACCCCCAGTATAGAAATAATTCTAAGGTTCTAACAAGAAACATCATATTTATCATCCTATTAATGTAATAAAAATGAACATGATGCAGTTGCATTACAATCCGTAAAATGTCCGTAACTATAGATTGCAGTAGCTAAGGAGGGTGATTGATTCCTTTGATGCAATTGATAACTTGTAATGCATCGGATTCTATGAGGATCTTCTGTCATCCTTCAAACTTTGCTCTTTGCAACGTCTCTATAATTGCTTTGCGTTCAAGCTTCCTTGAGGATAGGAAACCCATCATCCACTATTAAATCTGCTACCCAGTTAAGCCGCATCCTATCATCTACATTGACATTGGAGAATTCTTTTGACCCATATGGTTCTCCTAACGGTTCGTAAAACACGCACACCCAACTGACCAAGATAATATTTCTGTTGAAAATAAAAGTCCTCCGGAAAAAAAAAATCAACTTTAATGATTATTTTATCACTGAAAGAACATTGAGAACCGAATTGATTAGAATGAATTTGACTTGATTAGTATATCCTTTGATTGACAGCCTTCTCCAACGCACAATTTTGGTTTTCTTATTAAGCCTACCATTTGAAATAACTACTAAAGTATTTAAGTCATTTTTCATTACTTCCTGAGAATGTTTTGATGCTTTATGTTGACTCACAATTTAAAAATTAAATCTTAGATTTAATGGTTTACTTAAAAATATCTGATATATTTCTACAAGATTTGAGGTAGGCTCTAAAATAAAATAAAGTATTATTCGCATGCATATATAAGATGAGAAACCCATTAAAAATGGTAATTTTATCTTTAGTAGTCTTATCATGTAAGAAATTAGATCCCTTTTCCTAATATCTCTATATATACAGAATCACTTTAAGATCTTACCATTAATGAGATAAGACATTAGGAGAGATAAAACACATAAGGAGAAGAAACACAAGCTGAGATCCACTTAATTTATGATGAATTTTTTTTATTTTATTCATGATCTTCTTGATAATCATCCGAGAAAACTTATTACAGGTTTTTTTAAGTTATGAGAGTCAATAGATTTTTGTCAAGATTTGAGCATCATGTGAATTAACTCTATAACAATAAATATATTATTATAAATATTATTTTTTAACATAAAAATTAATTATTTCTAAGCAATCAATTCCCATTAGTAAGAATTTGGCCAAGAACTTATATATCACATTAAATAAAACAATGGGCCAATAATTTTCCATTTTAGAGTTATTGGATTCTTTGGAATAAATACCGTCAAAATGTGTGGGTTGACCAATAGAAAAGACCACCTCCTTTTTCGCTTTGCTTTGTTGTCTTCTTCTGCTGCAAAAGTATCTGTCATGGTCACAAATGTCTTTATCTCATCTTCTCCCTCATCTTTCCGACCTCAGGCGACCCCTCTCTCCATCTTGAACTCATTCCTTCACAACATCAAGGACCAACATCAATAATTGCCAAGAAACCGAAACCAATTCATATGAAGAAAATGCAATATATGGCGTAGGATAGTCATTTTCTGTGCTACATGTAAGCCTTGTAAGGGGGCCTCTAAACTGCTGGCTTCCCCGGTTTCTTCTCTTCTTTAGCTTTAGTTTACAGCATTAGAGTGTAATAGGTGAAGTAGTTTATGAAAAATCTGATGACTTTTGTTTCCCGTCCTAAAACCATTTTATTATCTGAATTGGACATCAATCGATTTGTATATTTAATATTGATATCTTCTTTGAGATTTTTTTTTTTTCCCAAAGAAACTATGACTATAATCTTCCCGTCATTTTGCTGCTGGTGTCATAGTGGCAGCATTTTTGGATGTCAATTTGGTGTACAGAATGGAAGTCATTATTGTCTCATCATAAATTTCTACATGGTCCACTCCTACACGGTATCATTTCATTAAATAAAAGAACATAAAAGCATGGCAATGATTGAGAAAACCTGTGCTGAAGTTAAGCTTGGGATGAACTTGGTAAGTTCAACAGAATAAAGCATGGCTTTTTCCTTCAAGAAGATGACACATGGTCTGCACCTGCAGTTGCTTTTTCCCTTGAGGCCTCCATGATCATGTTTCTTCTGCAATATTAGTATGCTATTGGCACATATAGTTCTTCCTTGCAGGCTTAGCTAGCAGACAAGATAAATATAGCCTCCTTGCAGCTGGAGGCGGTCTTCGGAGAACACAGCCAAGAAAAGTTTGGCCTTCTCTATTCCTCTTTACTCTTCTCTTGGCTTCATTCCTTTCTTCACCAAATCCAAGAGTTGGCCAACTTCAACTTCCCTGCTCCTCTTTCCATTCCTAATTCATACATATCCAAGAGTAGCAAGCTTGTTCTCAACCCCCTACCTCTCATCTTCGACTTGCATATTTCTTTTCATCCAAGAGTGGCAGTTTGCCTCATTTTCTTTTCCAAAAAGAAAATTAAAGCTATTTTAGTGGATAAGAAGAAATCTACAGCTCAATCAAGCCTAGTCATTTGTCTGCCGTGTGAGGTTCCATGCACATGTAAAGAGAACATTTTGTGGTGTATCTAAACATATATGGCTTGCTTTTGTGACTAAAAAGGGAATCATAGTTGAATCAAATTTGGTTGAAACATATAACATATCAACCCGACAAACTGTCCGTGTAGAGCACATCCAGCCAATCACCAAGGTGCATGTCTTTTCTCAGCAAAAGAATGAAAGTGGTGCAGAGGCTGCAACTGGTACCGATCACGGTGGTCCTTGACGGTGAAGATGGGATGGAAGTGACAACATCTAGTGGGTAAATGATGAGCCATCAAGGTGATAGGGGTGCAAGTGTTCCTGCGGAAAGCTTGCTTCCTCTAAGCATCTTGTTGTGCAGAAAAGGAGAGGCTTCCTAAGGTAGATGAAGACTCCGCTAGGGTTGGCCTTCTGCCAATAGAATGAAAGTTGAAAGTGTTTTGGGTGGTCAATAGGCGTGTAGTGCTTATATGGTCTCAAATTAAAGGTTGACCTTGATTGTGATTCAAATGGCAGCACTATGACCACTTTTCACCTCAGCGTTGACTCTGCTTGCAGTAGCTGAGCATCTATGGGATTGTCAAAGCTCATGTCACATCGACAATGCATTTCCTCCAACACCGGATTGGCTGGAGAAGCCAGAGCAGTCCCACCATGATCCAAGAATATTCTTCCACTTGTACTTGGGATCGATCCTGACCGGCCATCTTAAGAATGGTGCTTGGATATGATTTGCGGAGAGGAAGAAGAAGACCTGCGTTGCGATGTGGAGTGGCTGCGAGTCCTCTGCAACACGTACATCGCAAATTCTTCTTGAGTTGCAGAAAGACTTCCATGAGGAAAATTGGTGAATAGAGAGTGTCCATATGTTGAAGCCGTAGAGATTCTTTACAATTTGGGATGTAGAGAATGCCTTTGCGATTGAAAGCTACCATACGAACGATCATTGTATCCAGAAAAATGGCATTTAAATACTCTAATAAGATCTCCTATGGAATCCTCAAAACGAAAGCAAACTTCTTCCTCATGCATGGACTGGTACGTGCAATATCTACATAGGAACCAGCTAAGAGAAGTAAAACCTGCAGTATTCGAGCACCAACTTAATGCATGACATAAACAGTAACTAGCAAGATTTGAGAACAGTGCCTTACATCCAACTTCAACTCACATTAAGTTCATTCCAACACAAAGATCTGTAGTAGCCGATTGATTGCAGATAAATAAATAGATAGATGAAATGACGTAAGGTAAGGTGGATGCCATGCCAGAAGTCAATTACTAAGCTAGCTGAGAAATGGCTGAGCACTGGTGGAGATCTATGGAACAAAAGGCCAATGAAGTTTGCTTTAGTTTCACAAACGTCTCTGATGCCCCAAAGATACATCATATTTCAGTCCAAGAAAGGCATCTAATCTATCTTTTCTTCTTCTTGAAGAATCGATACATAGATTGGGTAAAGGTCTTTGTGTACACGGAGGAGGAGGAGAAGGAGGAGAGTCTCTAGATAGAGATAGATAGATAGATAGATAGATTCATGACTTATCATCAATGTCCCTTTGAGATTGCTTATAGAAAGTTATCGTGTCTCAAGAATGAGATATAAGGTTAGATGATTCTTTAGAATGACTCTCTCATGGGCATTATGTCACGGATATATTTGGTCAGTCATTTCGATGCTCAAATCAATGAGAGAAGAGCAAAAAAGTATTGTGGATCTTGAATCATACTTGAAAGTCACCTATTTATAAAACTGATGAAGGAAATATGCCGATATAATGAAGAATAATTCAAAGAATAAGTGGTCTGATTAACTGGGCTTTCACGTATCAAGTCTCAATCCCAATTCACATGAAATATTAACTATAAGGCTTCATATATTGAGTCCTAATTAGTATGAAACATTTTATCACCGTGATATCTTTTTAAAAGTTTGTTAAATGGGATTTCTTTGAATCATAAATCTAAGATAAGTATAATATTATGTTGAGTAGTAGTAGTAGGAGTTGTGCTGCACTCGGAAGTCTCTTCTTTTGCTTTTTTCTTGCGATGATTTCATATGTTTTTTTAAGACAATCCAATGGTTTTATTGAAGGAATGTTATGTACAGACGATCTTTAACTTTTATACCATAAGCATAAGACAATCCAATGGCTTAATCAAAAAACATACAAGCATTTGATCGAGATAAAAGAATGAGAATGAACTGTAATAATAACCCTTTATAATTCTTTTCTTGGGATAATTTGCATGCCTTCAAAAGAGAATTACCTGAAACACGGAGAAGAAAACAGTTTAATTCCCAATCGCATAAATATTGGGAGTTTCAGGTACTATTACTAAACTTCAAAACTTTGGATCATGGTGTTAAGAAAATGTGAACTGTATCTACAGTAGCCATAGAGTGAATGGTGATGGAATCGAAGTCTTTTCATGTTTCAAAAAAAGTCCTTGAAAAGATAGCCACCAAGTTACTGTTCTTACCTGTTGAGAAAGATGAAAGACCATGGCCACCCAAAGTGATATCAACTCAATTCCATGTATCCTAATATTTAATACAATGGCCACTTTCTACTGTTTATATGTTCAGAAAGATAGAGAAAATACAATGGCCACAGGTGGTGATGGAATCTCAACTCTTGTCAAGTTTCCTTGTGTCTTGAGGTTTGCTCCTTTTTGTCTTCAGTGCCGATACATAGATTGGGTAACTTGTAACTGATGATAGATAGATTCATGACAAGCTATTGTTTCAAGAATGAGATATAAGGTTAGATGATTCTCTTCTGACTCTCTCTGGGCTCTATGTCTCTCTCTTTGGTCTCTCTGCTCTCAATGAGAGAAGAGCAAAAGTATTGTGGATCTTGAATCATACTTGAAAGTCACCTATTTATAAAAACTGATGAAGGAAATATGCCGATATCTGAGTTGATCAAGTGGTCTGATTAACTGGGCTTCACATATCAAGTTCAATCCCAATTCACATGAAATATTAACTATAAGGCTTCAATATTGAGTCCTAATTAGTATGAAACAATCACCGTGATATCTTTAAAAGTGTTAAATTTTCGAATCATAAATCTAAGATAAGTATATGACGATGATTTCATATGTTTTTTTAAGGCAATGGTTTTATTGTGTTATGTACAGACGATCATTTTATACCATAAGCATAAGCCTGATGACCCATTTGATCGAGATAAAAGAATGAGATGGTTAATAACATATTTTTACTTTTACCTGGCCTTTGATCAGTGTAAACTATTTGGAGGTGTTAAGATTGTATCTACAGTCATTCAATATGAAATATGAAAAAGATGATTACTGTTCTTATTTAATCATGATCCAAAGTTCTTTCCAAATATACTATTGGTAGGACTGGTGATAAAACAATCAAAGGGATCTTTTGTCTTATTTGTAACTGTGGAACCAAGCTTATGTAAACTCTTCTCTCTCTCTCTCTCTCTCTCTCTCTCTCTCTCTCTCTCTCTTATCTGAGTTATATTGAGGTTGTGTTATTGGCACTGTTAGGAAGACCTCATCTTCAGCATTAAATCTATAAGTCTGAATCTCATAAAATTATATTTTGATCTGTCTGTAAATTTTTTTGATAGATCATGATATGATGTGCTTTGTTATGATCAGTATATTGATGGTAAAGAAAGATGTAGAGAACTAAATTATGAGGAGACAGAATCTGGAAGAGCATTAAATATATAATATCATAAAATATATATATATATGATGTGCTTTGTTATATATTGATATATATATATATATATATATATATATATATATATATATATATATATCCAAAAGTAAAATATAAATCTTGAATAGAGGCCATATCATAAACATGTATTAGGGAGGTTGATATGCTATAACTCGGCTAATTAAGACTTACCGATCCCAACTGAAACAGAAGCGGTCAAGAATGTCGTTGTGCGACTCGTTTTAGAGTGGGCCGAATTAAACGGCCCGGGCCAGTAATGGCGGTGCTTCTCAAGCACTTTAAGAGCCCGCTTCGGGAGCGAGGGCGAGCCGCGCTATGTTTGCGATCCGAGGGTGTTGGTGGCGGCCGATAGTGTTGAGAAGCCGAGCCTACTACGCGTCTCCCATGGCCGCTGCCAACGCTCCCAGGAACCCCGGGTCTCCCGCGGCCTTCTCCACCGGATCCCCAAGCCCTAACCACAAGAGGGTGGGGACCCACAACGGCAGCTTCCACTGCGATGAGGCCCTCGGCTGCTTCTTGATCCGCCTAACTGAAAAGTTCTCCGGCGCCGAGGTCGTCCGAACTAGAGACGCCCAGGTGCGCTGTTCTTCGTTTGTTTTGTTCTCTTCGTTTCTGTCTTTAGGAAAATTGATGTCGACGGCGGTTTTGCTCTTCGATTTGAATTAGAAGAAGCTATAAGAAAAAAAATAAAAGACAAGAAAAGGAAGAAAGTACGCAAAAGGAGGAGTTTTTGAGCAACTTGTTGTACTTAGTTTCATCATTTCTTATTCCAAATATGTAATTACCAGATATTAACATTCCACCAGATTGGTTTCAGTTTAAGCTAAGATGGTTCGACAGCAACAGTCTGAAATTTACTTAAATTGGAGGATGTATTAGTTATAGTTTCGGTTCATATGGTTCAAATTAACATCCTAAAATTTATTAAAACTGGAGGGGAGTCTCAAGCTTTTGCTATACCGAGTGAGGGCACAGTAGGTGCTTGAGTTTGTCAGTCTAATAATGTCGGCTACCACATTTCGGAATGGTTATAAAAGTGGCCTTGTTATGTGCATAGAAACATCTGTTCATGCTTCTATCATCTACTTATCTTTGCTATTTCATTTTTCACAAATTCTTTCTCTTGGACTTCTTATGGTAGAAAGGTATTTCTTCTGTGTTAATATGTTTTACAATTTGCAGCTTCTTGAAACACTAGATGCAGTGCTCGATGTTGGTGGTGTTTATGATCCTATCCGAGACCGCTATGATCATCATCAAAACGGATTTAGTGAGGTTTTTGGCCATGGGTTCAACACCAAGCTTAGTAGTGCTGGACTTGTCTATAAGGTAGTTTGTATACATATTTATCTTTGCTGCCATAAAATTAACTCTTCCATTTAGATAAGTGTTGACTGGTACAAGAATTTTCATGGAGAGGGAACATACGAAGAAATCTTTTTGACACGGCATAATTCTGTGCCCAAAAGTTGGTTTAAACATATATCAGCACCTTTTGGTCCAGGTCAATATCACATGTGCCACTTCCTTTCTGGTGTGTGTATGCGACATGTGCCATTTAACACAACAATCCTTGATTTGTACACACCAAAAATTGAAAAGAGATCCTCAATGAGAGTCTCTACCTAGTCTTTACAATTTTATCAGGATTCAATCTTTTTCCTTGGGCTTCTAACCACCAATTTAGTACAACTATATGTGGTGATGAAAGTTTGCAAAGGTTAGCTGATATGCACTGGGAGCTGGTCCTGTGTGTCAGCAATGCTCTCTGGACTGGAACAAGCGTATCAATTTCATATTTTGAGAAGGAATAAGGACTCATCGCTAGTTCCCTGCCCAATCATGCTGTCATCCAGTGTGAAAGCATAAAATAGGCTACTTGGGCAAGCTGATCATGAGTGTCAGTTTAGCAGATAAACTCGGATAGAAATTATATACTGTTAACTCTCACATAACTTGTCAGCCTTTGTGTGGACATCTGCTGTCATGTACTCAATGCTCTTCTTAATCTGATGAGCTATCTATATATATGTGGTGTTATTTATCTTTTACAATGTTCCGGTTAATTTGATGTACTTTTACATTTTTAATTGCAGCATTATGGAAAAGAGATAATTGCAAAGGAGCTTCAGCTTGATGAGGGACACGAGAATGTACAACGCCTGTATCTTGCTGTGTACAAAAGCTTCGTTGAGGTACAGTAAAATATTTACACGTTATTTTTCCTTGTCCCTTTGATACATTTTGGATATCCTTGTTTTAGTATCAAAGAAGGGATATTGATTTTTATTAAGCAAATTATGGTTTCTACCTATTTTTAATGTTCTTGCTTCAGTGAACCAATGGAAACTTATGAACATTTAGACATATTTGTGTCCAGGCATTTGCTCCCTCTCTCTCTCTCTCTCTCTCTCCCTTCATGTGTGCATATCATTTTCAAAGCTTTGTGCTAGTAGATGTTGTGCTTTCTCTGTGGGTCAGATTCTGGTTGCACTTTCTGAATTATTAAATTAAAAATCCCTTTAAGTGTATTGTTCAATTGACTTGCATTCTAATTTCATTACAAACATAAGTCCTCTCTGTTGGCTAGGTTGGAAGATGATATAATGGGATGCAATTTAGATTATAATGAGCATTTTTTAGACAATCTATGTATCTGCATTAAACAAGGCAACATTTTTGAGTACTTAAATGTCCTCAGGCAATATTGATACATGATTATGAAGCTATAATATAACAAGGTTCTGAATACCGTACTATACCGGTGTATCAATCAATTGTCGATATGGTACGTACCAAGCTATACTGAGCGTACCGACACATGGTATACTGAAGCGTATTGATGTACCACCCGAATCGGTTGTCTATCGGACTTGTATGTACTGCTCATACCGAGCAGTACGGTGCTGGTATTGCAAACCATGTAATATAATAATATTTCCAACATTAGATCCTCATGATTCAAAGGTTGATAAGTTGCCATTCCTTCTCTCAGTGGCAAAAATATATTGATGCATGAGTAGGTTGATCAACGAATTTGGAAAAATGGGCTTATCATTTCTGATGAAATAGTTTGATCAATTGATATGCTGACAGATGAAAATATTATGGAAACAATACTTTTGACTGAGATTAGAGATAGGTGTAGTAATTGGAGTTTACCTGTGTGTCGTGCAGCTTTGCTCATAGTTGTTACATGTTTCTTGATTCATGATAAACTAATTTGTGTTTTTATTTGATACATTTTACAGGCAATTGATGCCATTGACAATGGGATCAATCAATATGACACAGATCAGCCTCCAAAGTATGTGAACAACACACATTTGTCTTCAAGAGTTGGTCGTCTAAATTTGGATTGGCTGGATCCTGACCAGTCATCTGAGAAGGAGAATGCTGCTTTTCAGCAGGCAATGATGCTAGCTGGTGGTGAATTTTTGGAGGTTAAGTTGTGCTATCTTCTTGTCATGGGCACTATTTTTCATGACCTAGATGCGTATATGTTGCCTTCTTTGATGATTTCTTAACTTCTTCAGTAATTTTTGATAACTTAGTGGATGAATAACAAACCTTTTCCTTTCCTTCATATTTGCCAGAGTGTTCGGTTTCATGTTAGATCATGGTTACCTGCAAGATCCATAGTTCTTGAATGTCTAGCCTCAAGATGCAACGTTGATCCCAGTGGTGAAATTATGGTTTTGGATAGATTTTGCCCTGTAAGTTTGTGAAGTTATTTTGTCTCAATTATAGCTTTGCTGGTTGCTATTTCATACCTGAGTCTTAATTATCCCTTTTTTGTGTTTAAAACTGATGTTTACCATCTGTGACATCACATTTTCAAACTTCAATAAGTCTGAAGTTAGTTGAAAAACTATTCTAAAATACATAATTTGTCGTCATCATGCTTGCTATAATATGGTATTTGTTGATTATACAATTTGCCCACCCTGAGCTGTAAATTTGATTTTGAGTTTTCCAACCAACACAAACATTGTGTTTGTAAACAAAGTGCATAAGGTGTGATGGCATACTTGCATTCTGCATGTATGAGGGCTTGCCAATATTGTGTTGGGCTAGCATACTGTGTTTCTCAGTTGGTTTGCCTTCTTGTGTCAATCAGTCTCAATCAACATTTTACATGCATGCAGACTGCTCTCACAGTTCCTGCACGGACTTGAGTAATCTTTGCTGCAACTGTAACTTTAAACCAGAGGAAGTAGTTTGTTTCATCATTTTGAAAGCTACCCTAGAGAGATTTTTAGAATTGAAATTGCTAAAGCTTTTATAGCTCTCTGCGGCTTTTGGAGTTTGTTTACTCCAGATAGACTGGGACTTTTTTACGTCAAAGCACTTTAGTTTATGTTGAGGGATGTTCAGTATCTTGCACCTTATCTTGAAGATTGATACTAGTGCTGAGTGATCTAGAGATGTAAATATGATCAGGCCTTTGAGATACCTTCCTTTCTTATTCTTGTATAGAATTCTCCTATTACTTATGCAATTTCTCGACTCTAGTCTCACTGGATTGGATTTTATGTTGTCGCATTGATTCTTATTGAATTGGTGAGGGACCAGCTTTCAATTGAGTGGTACAGTGCAAAGCTTGTGTATGCAGCCCTTTCAGAAGCATTTGACCTCCTTCCTTTGATTTAATCCAATTGATCAGCCTTGCTACTGGTAAATCAATTCAGGTGCAACACATGGGCTAACTGGCTCCAATTCATCCTATTCACATTAAAACTAATGCCCAGCAGAGAGCTAAGGTGTCCTTCCAGGTGTGGACTATGGGTCGAATTTTGATGCATGCAGACACAGCAGGAGGTGGATAGAATTGAGTGAAAAGAGCAGAAAAATAGAACTATCAGGAAATTAACTGTGGTTTTACTTCGCTGAATAGTTTTAACCAAGTCAATTCAAATGAAAGCCAACGGGTTTAACTATGGCGTATGCCTAAGCCGCCTAGTGCCTGGGCTCAGGCATGCGCTTGGGTTGTGCCTAACCAAAACCCTCACCTGAGGGTCTCTAGAGGTGCTCGGTCCTCGCCTTGCCTTGCTTGAATGCCTAGACAGGCACGCCTTGATATCTATGCTTCCCATAATAAATCTACCTGACACTGATTTCATATATTCTCAAACTGGTCTAATTGGATTCTTTAAGATCATATGCCAGTTGTGGCTTGGTGCAAACCTAACCATCTGCAGTACTTGTCAGATTGTTCACTGATTGACCCAACTTAAATTTAGACTGAACTATCATGGACCTTATCTGATGGGTCTGGCTGGGATCAAAATTTGTGGTAAATTGTGCAAGTCTTCTATGTGTCCATTGGACTAGCCTGATTTGGATAAATGTTGCTTTGTAGTATGTTTATGTATAAATTTAATTAAGAACACCTGAGAATTAGAATATCTACATGGTGGAACTTGTGAGAGTAGTATCCAGATTTATCTGCATCTGAATGGCCAGCTCATGCTCAGTCTGTTCATGCATTGCAGTCAAAATTTTCCTTGGTTGATCTTGGTTTCAGCAGCTTGATTTAGGCTAATCTCCTTGGTATTTGTTTTAGCATGAGTTGGATGTGGAATGTTGGTTTAAGAGATAACCTAGTTGACTGGACCAACTTAAGACAGATGATGAAGAATGATTATGAGCAGCTGATGTCATACTAAGAATATGATCTTTATGGTAAACTAATGTGCAACTTTGTAATGAGTTATGTTGTTTGTTTGTGTCTTCAATCCTGTGACAATCGACTCTGTTTCTTAGTTGTTTTTATGGAGCTCCCGAGAACTTGGATGTTAATTATACTGATTGTTTTGTTATTTTCTCTTATCTTGTTGCAGTGGAAACTTCATTTATTTGAGCTTGAAAAGGAACTGAAAATCGATCCTCTGATTAAATATGTTATTTTTCAGGTATGTCTTTTTATACTCTCTCCTTAAAGCAAAAGATTTGATATAGTTTGAGTTATCAGCATGATGCCAGGCTGGCTGGCTTATTCATAATTCCAGGACTCTTGTTAAAAAAATGACATTCTAGGAGACATCTTCATATCTGTGGAGCTGTTAGACATGCCTGTAGACTTTGATTTCCAAAATGAATATATCTTGTTGGTCTTGCTTGGTGCAGTTGAATAAGAGTTGGTCAAATTAAAAAAAAACAAAAAAATTATTACGTTAAATGATATACATGATGTTCACGTATGAACTTGAACCTGAGCAACAACGCACTAACTGATCGGATGTCTCAGTGGTGACAAACTTGGTTAAATAATGTTTGGAATATTACACTTGGACTAAATAGGTCACTGAACCTGATTTTGATGTAAACTCCATGAGTGATAGTCTTTTATGATGCATTTAAATAGAAGCCAGTTTCGTCTTGGATCCCTATAAAGACCATCCTATGTTGGTCTCTTGAATTAAAGGCAACAGATTTTTCAGTTCCTTGAATTTTATGAGGCACATGATACACTTTGCTTTAAAATAGTTATAGATGTGTCAAATTACCGTCATTATTTCTGCAGACAATCATAATGCACTCCGCCACAAAATCTGTTGCCTAAACATGTTTTTTGGATCTTTAATTTATAGGATGAAAGGAGTAAAAGTTGGCGAGTCCAAGCTGTGGCGGTTTCTCCAGACATGTTTGAGAGCAGAAGGCCCTGCCACTGCCTTGGAGGGGCTTGAGAGATGATGAGCTTTCAGAAAAGTCTGGCATTCCTGGTTGTGTCTTTGTCCATATGGGTGGATTCATCAAGTGGAAATCAAACTTACAATGGAGCTTTGGCCATGGCAAGAACTGCTCTTGGATCATATTGATCAAGCAGTTTTCTTCAAAGTTAAGACGAATGTGATCTTGTCAGAAGGCCAACCTAATACGCCTTCATCTTAAATTTGCTCTGAGCATTTTTCTTTACTGAAAACTTTTGAACTGTAAAATGGTCCATTTAAGCGGCACTTGCAGACGTTAAAGCATTAGGTGTTTACTGTCTTTGAGAAGTAATTATGGAGAAGTACTAGTAATTGTTTCGGAACTTCGATAATGATGTTTTCTTGGTACTTTATGGTTATCATTGTATATTTTATCTATCTTCAGCTTTTCTATAGTCATAAAACCTACAACTTCGATAAGATGTATTGATTGCATATTATATGTTCGTACAAATAATGATTTAATTGTGGAGCAGTAGGTTTTAAGACTCGAGAAGCACCAGTAATTGTTTTAGAACTTAGATAATGATGTTTATTCGGTTCTTTATGGTTATCATCTTATATTATCAATCTTCAGTTTTTCTATAGTAAAAAACCTAACGACTTCGATAAGATGTGTTGATTGCATATTATATGTTCGTATAAAATAATGATTTAAAACTTGGGTGACATTCCCTACATATTCCGTACAAACAATGATAAATTATATCTTTTTATTATTTTCCTTTCATTATGGACTTGAAAATGGGAGTCTCCATTATCCAAAAACAGTTAAAGTCGTCCATGTCGAGTCATCACAATAGGTTTTAGATGGGGATAACAAAGCATTAATATTGTATCAAATAAGTAATATATTATTATATGATGAAAAAATGCATAAACAATATGTAATTGTTTTTATTGCACATACATTATTGGCTCGAAAACCATCTCATCGTTATATGCTATTTGTCATAGATTGGCCGTGACCATCTTTTCCGCTACCATAGCAACGACATGAGCACCGTATAAGCCCTCGCTTGGCTCGCATTCACTCTCTCCAAACTTTTAAGCGGAGGAAGCCGAAGAAGAAGAAGAGGAAGAAGGAACGATGGAGGTGTTCTACTACGTGGTGTTCGGCGGACTCGCCGCAGTGGCGGCGGTGATGGAGCTGAGCAAGACGAGCAAGGACCGGATCGCTACCTCCTCCGCCTTCAATGCCTTCAAGAACAACTACTGCCTCGTCTATTCCCTCATGATGGGTTCGTCCACCCTACCCTCGGATCTTGCCTCTAATCTATCTGTTGTAGATCGAACCCCCGAAACATTGACAGGGATCGGAAAGCTTCTTTTGACTTCTCGATTTCGTTATTTTCTTACGATTCTCACGCTTGCTCAATCTATGGCAATTGGGTTTCTTGCGCGGTGTTCGATGTTACGGCGCTGCAGGATATTGATCGCTTATTGTTATCGGATAGGAATTAGGATCATCTGGACTTTGCCGATCTTGTTATCGGATGAAATCGGCTTCAATTGCCGGTTAAATTGTGTGCATGTTAGACCGGAAATTGGACTAATCTTGATCTTGATCTTGATTTGGTTGTTTTCAGCCGGTGATTGGATGCAGGGTCCTTACGTCTACTATCTCTACAGTCAGTATGGCTTCGACAAGGGAGACATCGGGCGGCTCTTCATTGCAGGATTTGGATCTTCTATGCTGTTCGGGACGATCGTTGGATCTTTGGCTGACAAACGGTGAAACTTCTCTCGTCGATTCTTTTGCCCTTTTTTGCCCTCATATATTGCTCGAGTTCTTTATGAATAACGTCGGGGAATGCTTCAATCGGATGCAGGGGTCGGAAGAGGGCCTGCATCACCTACTGCATAACCTACATTCTTAGCTGCATCACGAAGCATTCTCCACAATACAAAGTTTTGATGTTGGGTCGAATACTGGGAGGGATTGCTACGTCGCTGCTCTTCTCGGCATTCGAGTCATGGCTTGTTGCAGAGCATAACAAGGTAAGGATGACCAACTACTAACTAAGCGTTGAGGTTGTGTCTCTCTAGTTTCACAGGATATACTCAGGTTTTGCTGAAAGCTGAAACTATTCACAAGATGATGTGTTGATTTTATAGGAATCTGATAAACATGCCTATTTGTCTCTTCGAAGGAAACATGCCATTCTCAGATGCAGTAGACATGCTCTCTTTTATATTCTCTTCTATAAGATATCCTTATACATGAACACGTTATTTATTCACTCTCACTTATTGGACATGATCCTTCCTTTTTTTCCTTTTAGATTTGCTTTACTCTTCTTCTTCTTCTTTTTTAGTTTGCAAGCTTGTCGCTCACCTTAAATATCTTGCCTTAAGCAAATCTTGATGGTGTTAAAATTTCATGTAGTTGGAATATTGCAATGTTGTTTTTGTTCGATTAGCAGTTTTCACATGTCACATTGATGAAAAGCAGGAATTTGTTTTCACCCAAAGTAGGAAGCAGAAAATATTCTATGAAATATGAACTCATTTGTCATCGAGTCACAATTGTCGACCGATCCTTGAAAAGAGATTCATTTTTTTTCCTTGCTATCCAAATAGTTCTTTATGCATATCTGCAGAAGTACCTAATGGTTAAAACATAGTGGATCAATCAGAGGTCAAGACTTTGAATCCAATAAGCATCACGAATCATGTCTACTATTTTTGTTCCAGATTTAATGAAATGACTTCTAGACCAACTGTTTCCAGTATCATAGGTGATGTAAAACCAGGAGAAATACCTCAAATGCGATTAGAAGAATAAGAATGAACATTTTGCAGCAGATAAGGTACAGAATCTGACCAGGCTTTTTGTTATAGGATGCCTATGAAATCAATTTTCTTGTTTTGTGTGCAAGATGTGAATTGATATCCCCAGAATGGGATCCAAACTGCTGATCCATTAGAATAGCTAGAGGCATTACTACACTGGAAATTTTTGTAATGGCAAAGTCTACTCGCTCATGTTCTGATGAAGTGGTTGTTTCACTTCCAGAGAGAGGTTTTGATCCACAGTGGTTGTCAGTGACTTTCTCAAAGGCTATATTTCTTGGCAATGGTCTTATCGCCATTGTTTCTGGACTTTTTGCCAATTTATTGGCTGATAACTTAGGATTTGGTCCTGTGGCTCCATTTGATGCTGCTGCATGCTTGCTTGGCGTAGGCATGGCCATCATCCTGTCATCATGGGGTGAAAACTACGGAGACCCTTCTAATAGCAAGGACTTGATTTCACAGTTCAAGGGTGCTGCTGTGGCCATTGCTGCTGGTAAGTGTTATGTAACTTATATTGGCAACAAAAGAATACCTCTTGATTCACGGCCCACCATTTGTTGACATTACTGCACTTATAACAGATGAGATAATTGCTTTGCTGGGTGCAATACAGTCACTATTTGAAGGTTCTATGTACACCTTTGTTTTCTTGTGGACTCCTGCTTTGAGCCCAAATGATGAGGATATACCTCATGGCTTTATTTTTGCCACGCCATGTTGTCTTCAATGTTGGGAAGCTCCATAGCATCTAGGCTGATGGCTCGTTCCACTCTTAGAGTAGAATTTTATATGCAGATTGTCTTTGCAGTCTCTGCCTTCACTCTACTGCTTCCCCTCATCTCTAACGTAAGACTCTTGCTTGGTTGTGCAAATTTGATAGTCCTTTTGCTTTCCTTTATTGGTCTGTCAGTATGTGACTTCAATGCTAATGCTAAACAGTTCTTTGTAGCTCCTACCGTGAAAGGTGGCAGCATATCTTTTAGTTGTTGTGTCCAACTCCTTGGTTTCTGTGTCTTCGAGGCCTGTATTGGCATATTTTGGCCATCAATGATGAAGATGAGATCCCAATACATTCCTGAGGAGTCCAGGAGCACAATTATGAACTTCTTTCGGATCCCCCTCAACATTTTTGTGTGTATCATACTCTATAACGTAAGCATCAAAACTGTATACTCTGATATATCCTGATATAACCAATTTAAAGTGATTATTTGACAGTGTAACATAAAAAAAGAAAGTTTCTAGTTATCATTGCTGTATTAGTTGCATCATAACTGCATTTGCAAATAAAGGAGAAGCATTGCTATGTTATTATGTATGAGAAAACTATGTCCGCAAATACCTAACTTTTGTTTTTATGCTGTTCTAAAGGTAAATGCTTTCCCAATCAGTATCATGTTTGGGATGTGCTCTATTTTCCTTTTCATGGCCTCGGTCTTGCAAAGGCGGCTCATGGTGGTTGCTGAGACCCACAAATCAAGTAATATACATTCAACAGTTGTATGATCATGAATTTTTCTAAACCAATCTTTTTGATTGGCCAATTTTTGCCATGCAAAATTTTCACCATGGATAATTTCTTCTGCAGAGCCACATGATTGGACAGCTCTGAAGGAGAAGGATAGTGAATCAGACATGCTGAGCATCCAGATCTAGATGAGCATTCAACCGTAGGTAATACCTTTGAAAGATAAGTGAAACCAACTGAACTTGCTCCTCGCATCAAGCCAAAGAGAAAAGAACTTGACGGCATTGGACAGACCTACTTGGAAAGTATCCGGAGGAAAAGCTGTCTTGGTTCTCTACTTGCAGTAACATAGCTTAGATGTATACGCCTATTCATGCTAAAGTAAAGCTGACCTAATGGGGTCATTCATTCCGTAATTCGTCATTCTATCACCAAATTGTAATGTGGTGGAGACATTTTGGGATGCTTCAGTCTGTTTCTCTAGTAGTCATTCAGTACTTGTGTCTGTTGCCAAAGTTGGCCATTTAGTTAAACGAAAAAAAGAAATGTGTTTTTATGCAGAAAATTTTAAACGATTGATGGAACTTAATAATCTGATCATCATTTCCCTCTGCAAGCAAATATGTTATTACTGAAAAAAGAGGAAGAAGAAACTGTTTAAAGTATTGACGTCTGTTGATTCATGTGCATTTGTAAATGCATGCATCAGAAAAGCTTATGTTAGTAGCTGCAAGATGACTTGTTTGGATTGCATTTGTTCCTATCTTCCAGGCACAACAGGGATTTCAATCTTGTTCATTGATGTCAAACACTGTATACACTTTCACTGCTTAGTCACACCAAGGAACATATAATACCCATAATTTGGTGAATGTAGTAGGAATAAGCCAGCAAACAACACTGAAATTGAGCACAATCACATGTTCAAGACCAAATTCTATAGTTCCAACAGGTTATGTTAATAACTAAAGGACAGAGACTTGACAACTTTACATGGTTAGAACAAATAAATACTACAGTTGCACCTGATCGACATTTTTTGTGCACACATGATGCCGTTGCCAAATCTATGAACCACACCTTCAAGCCTAGTAGACATTCGATCCCCTGCACATGTATCACCACAAACCTCAGATCTGTCTTCTGTGCCATCCATGTCTGGCTGCCTTCCTCAACATTGAATGGTCATGCGCCCTGAGGGCAGGACGCCATCTCCAAAACTTCAAACACTGCACTTGAGATACATCTGGCTTCAAGCATTTATAGAACTAATGGATCACTGCAATCTGTCGAATAAACTAACTGGAAAAGACAGGAGATTGATGATGACTTGGGAACATCGGAGCTCCTTTGTTAGCGACCTTAGTTGCCAGATCACCAGATCGCAAACAGCTGTTTTGTTGTAGAAGTTGAATGAGTGACAGAAATATATCCATTCTAGTCACCTCCGGTTTGCCTACAGTGGAATAGAATCATAGTTGTCACTAATGAACATGCAATACATAGAGCATGTAAAGTTTATTTGTTCTTGCTTCAGGTGAAACCTACCTCAACCAAGAATCTTGCCCATATTTTACATTCACGAATTTCCATGACACTTTAAAATTATCAAGCCGAATCCTCGTATGATATCTGCTATCTCAAGAAAGAGTCCACGGTCTTCACACACCATCTGATGTACACAATATGTCCAGTTATCAGATACTTGCAATTAGAACTTAGAATTTGCCTTCAATAATACTTTACCTCAACTAGCATTTGGCCAGAGGGTGTGAGATCCTCAACTATTATTGGGCAGACCATGGTTTGCCCTGCAACCTCAGATGCCCACGCTGCGCCACCACCACCGGCACCACCAGGGTTGTCTTTTAAAACAACACCGCTCTGCTCACTGATAATCTACAAATTTCACATGATGAATCAAAGAGGGAACAAAAAGACTGTGTATCGACACTGCTCTGCAGCATATATATCTAAAACAATAATATAACTAGTTTGTACCTTTGGGCTCATCAGCTTGTTTGAGCTTGTCTCAAGTGATTTGGTGACACTTTGCAAAAGAGCATATGTTTAATTGTTTTGTCCAACAAAGCATCAATGCTACACTGTAAGTAAAGAGAAAGCTATATGATGAAAAAAATGAAGTGGAAATTTCAGGAAAATTGAAAAAAAAAAAAATTGGGGAAAGTGAAGAGTGAGGTATACCTTTGTACCATTAGGCACAATCTCTCTTAACTCATTCAGGCGATCTTGTATCTGCTGACGATCTTTTGGCCTTGGCACGAGCACTTTCACCAGGTCTTGCCCTTTTCTTAACCTTTGCAGCTTCTTCAGGCTTCTTGGACTGACTCAGCACAGAACTCTCTGTGTTTATACTGCAGCTATCATCAATCCATAAAGCGTGTATGTTGGAATTTGACAGTGCTTGTTTCACAGATCCATGAACAATCTCAGGGTACAATGAGGCAACAGCACATCAGATGCACCGTTCATGGAAGGAGCACATACCGAAGGAACCTGATTCATGTACACTGAAGGACCACCCCACACTAGTAGAAAATTGATGCTCCAAATTAAGACCAGAAATAGGATTGGCACTAGATCTATAAGCGGAAGTTTTACTAAAATGGTCACCAGCTATAGCATCCAATAATTGTTGAAGACCAGACTCTGAGAAAAGCCCTTTATCAGTGCCATGACTTGAGCCCGTCTCCATTGCTGAGTAGCAATCTGAGATACCAGCACTCATATCTGAACAACTGTTATGACCAACAGGCATTGTTACACCATCCCACAATTCTTGCACAAGGCTGTTTGCCCTCGTATTTAACTCCATGCCATTAAACTGGTCATTATCAAAGTAGTTGAGTGGGTGGTATTGAAGAATTCTCCTTACTTTTACTTTCTAACACCAGTGAATTAACTGCTGCTAAAATGGAATTCTCAGCTTGCTTCACATTTATCCCGGCAATCATGTTGCAGCTGCTCTTATCACCTTCAGACAAGCATGGTGACACAGACATCATATTGAGCACACTCTGATTGATTTGCATGGTCATCATCCATAACATGCTCAGGTTGTTGAACACATAGGCGAGTCACGGGACATCTTCAGGATGGAACAATGAAGAACTTTCAGGTGTCAGGTCTGGATGATTAGTGACAAAATCATTTAGATATTCTGACTCAAAAGAGTGCATTAGGCCAGAAGGTTTTCCACAAGATAGATCGCTCAGAGGCAAATGTAACCTCTCTGCACCATAAATGAAAGCTTTGACAACCTCGGAAGATTCTGCTTTATTAATGGAATCATGCAATGCAAATTTACTGCAGATGATGGAGCATCTGCACAAAATTCATCAAATATAATCATACTGTGAAAAGAGAAAACTTGAAATTTAATGAAATAAGTGAATCCTCATACCGGATGATAGCCCTTGATCCATCATTGGAAAAATAATAATGCTGTTGGAGCAATTACTTCTTCAAGTATGTTGCATCTGAATTTTGTGGACGATGGGAAATAGATAGCAATTTGGTGTTAGGTGAAACCTGAACTTGTGCTTTCAAAGAGTGGCAGTGTTGTGTTGCTCTCGTGAAATAAAATGAGGAATCTCTACTCATGATGGGTGTCTTCTGTAATGAGTTGCAGAAATCTCTAGATGCACCAGTGGAACAAGTTGGAATCATGCCTTTATGAGAACCAGAACCATGATATGATCCCAGATAGAATATACTGGGAGACTGAACTGGTCCTCCAGTGATCCATGTTAGTCAACTGTTCACCACAGCCATCATTTTAAATTAATTTGTCTTATAAAGACAAGAGAGCTGGATCCCATCCAACTCATCAAGGCCACTTATCCTAGACTCCCTAGACTAAGGGAGAAGATATCTTATCTCTAAGGCATCCTTAATTTTCCCAAACAATGTTTGTTCCAATAAGATAATGAAATATTTAAGTCTTTATAACTTATAGAAAATATCATTCAAGGAGAAATTATTAAACAGTAACAAATTCCACACATGCTAAATCACACTATAAAATTGATGAAATTTATGTAGATAGTTTCTTTATATATTAACATGAAGCATAACATGACAATGATTAGGGTAGACTCCCGGCAAATAAGAAACCGAAGAACCACAAAATAAATCCAGCCAAATATTATTCGCATAAACCCTATCACGTCGTATAAGAATACGAGCACTATTTGATGATTATTACACCAAGTAAACTTCGAACCCATATAACCCAAATATGTTAAACTAGAATTAATAATAAAACTCTTGAAACACCTAATGAAGGAATTAATAGTGTAATTATCTATGATCTTTTCTTCCTTAACATAAATCAATTATAATAAATAATGTGTTGCTTTATTTTAATTATTAACTTTTTTTGTTTGTGTAGTATGGTTAAGGAAATGAATAGATTGATTTTCTTAATCATGTGGACAAGTTAAAATTTTTGTTAACTAATTAAATTATTAATTAATATATTTTCTAATGAGTAATATGATTTTTAGAAAGTAAATAGTTTAAATTTTATTTTTATATTGGAATCATAAAATATAAATATTATAATTATTTATGGTAAAAATAAAATAAAAATTAAATTATTATTTACTTTTTGAAGAAAAAAAAAGACTCATATTCTCTTATATAAAGAGAGCTTCCCTTCCTTTATTCCCCATTTAGTAGTAAGAGGATTGAGGAGAGGATTCTAGAAGGAAAGATAGAATCCTCTATTTTTTTATTAATTTATATTTATATTTTAAAAAATTTTATATTAGAATTATTATAATTTATATGATGCATAATAGTATTTTAATTTTAAAATTTTATGATTTATAAATAATGATAATTGAATTGTAAGGTTAGAATGATTAATTAATCTAATAATAGTTCTAATTCATTTAATTATATATATTTTAAAAATTATATGTGATTTTTTATGATTTAATTAGTTTTAAATTTGAAATCATGAATCTAAATTTTTTAATTCATTAAAAAAGAATAAAATTGAGGTTAATTATTATTTTATAATATTTTAAAATATTATTAAAATAATTAATTTTAATTTAATAAGAGAAGTCAAATTGAGGTTGACTTTAGTTGAATTAATTGATCAGACCAACCAATGTGACCAAATATGACCTAGCTCATGTGATCAAATATAACCTAATTCATATGATCAAGTATTATCTAACCTATATGGTTATATATGATTCAACCTATATGGCTAGGTACGACATAGCTCATATGGCTAGGTACAACTCAGCCCATATAGTCAGGTATGATCTAGCCTATGTGATAAGGTATGGTCCAACTCATGTGGTTAGGTATGACATAACCTATGTAGCCAAGTACAACGTAACTCATGTGACCAAGTATAACTTAGTTCATGTGGCTAAGCATGGTTCAACTCATATAGTTAGACATGACTCAGTCTATGGTTAGGCATAGCCTAAATTATGTGGTTAGGCATAACCTAACACGCGAGCCAAGCATAAACTAGTTTAGTGATAAATATTAGCCTAACTCGCGAGCAAGGCTTAGCCTAGCTCACGATGCTAAGCTCTCCTAGTTATATGATTAGCGTTAGACACATCGTTGTTCTTCTATTCAAACAATTGTACCATAGCTCAATCTGTTACATATGCAACGCATGACTCAGGTGGGTCAATCCAGTTTAGGTTAATACTATGCAATATAATTTGATTTCCTCTTGTCTTATTGGCTGAACTCGTTAGTTGAATGAATCAAATATGTTTGATTAGTTCAAGTCGGTTATGGTGATTTCAAACCAATTTGATCGATCCAAGTCTACTTGATTTAGTTGAAATTAATCAAAATCTAAATTAAACCAGTCTAGATAGATTTGAAACTGATTTTATAATGATTTGAGATTGGTTCTATTATGTCCTAAGTTAAGTAAATTTCGTTTAAGTTAATTGGACTTTTCTAGTCAAAGTTTTAGTTGATTAAGAACTATTAAGAGATTAACACCTATGTCTTTATGATTTGATGAACTATCAAAAGGTATCATCTGAAAATGATTATTGATTTTTTTAAAGATTAAATTGATACTATTGGTGTGAGTATTACCATGTAATATATGTGACTATATTAAGTGATCTATATTGAAAATATAACCTGTAAAAGGAGCTATGAGTTTGTCATAATGCGAAGTCACTAATGGACAGTTCAATATGTTATACATCAAACATAATCTCCCATAATATTGTATCATATTACTTCTTAAATGCATATATGAATAAATGAAGGAATGTAAATAAATGATTATTATTGATTATATTTCTTTACCGAAGATAGATAGAAAATTTTTCTTTGGAGATTAGTAGATTATCGCGATTATTAGACGATTCCTTCATCCACTATTAGGATAAAGGTGTCCCCACTTAAGTGAATGAGGGATACCACTTCATTTGTTATTGGGAGAAATATATTCCATAAAGTATGTCTTTCCATATGCTATTAAGATAGTGTACTAACAAGTGTGACATATATCTTTATTACGTGACTATTATATATATTATCGAGAATTATTACATATGATTGATATATGATTTTGCTTACTACATAAAAATTATCATTGTTGTTCAAATATATGAGTTTCATAATGAATTGATATGGTATCACTTCATATTGAATTATTTATATATATATATATATATATATATTATGAATATTAAAAATTATTTTTATAATTTTTTGATGTATTTTTATCTAGCATTTATTTTTAGAATAATCTAGTAATAGATTTGAAGTTTGGATAGAAAGATATTTTCGTCGCTACAAAGAAGATATAATTTTTTTAATCAAAAATATTTATATTATAAAGATATTTTTAAAATTTTAAAAATAATTTTTTATTAAATTATCAACTATGAAATGATAATTTTTTTTTATAAATCTGAGATATGACAAATAGTAAAACCCCCCACCATATTTGTTAGTGGCAGACGCAATATAATTAAAGTTTTCCAAAATAGCCAACAAAAATTCATGCATATTAAGCATTTTTGAAACATTTCATAGTAAATTTCTATCAACCAACGAAGCATTTCATAAATTTCAGTAAAAATTGATGAATTATTTTTTATTCCTGAACAATAACATACAGACAGGACAATAAATCTCGGACTAGTTCACCTGAACTTGCAAGCTTACACCGATGGCGTCCCCGATCTACCCTCTGGAATAGGTGCCGACGGCACCCCAACCTGTACATCGTCAGGTTCTCACATCGGCGTAGGACTGTAGAAGGAAGCAAGGATGGGCCTGGACCCTCAAACCTGGCTCCCTCCCGTTCCACCGTGCGGGAGTTCACATCACGCAACTCGTCCATCAGCGGCGGGGGCGGCGGCCTCCTCACCATGTTCAGCCATAGATCGGGGCAGACGCCTTGCCCAGTGAGATCGATCTCGACCCCGTTCCATCTTCGAGGACCGATCATCTATCTTTGTAGGTCGTCCCAACGCTTGCATGATGGCCAGAACCCCTTCTCGATTCCAGTACTCCATGGGTAAACCCTGGAGTTGAATCCAACCAGAGGTAGTCTTCAGCGTTTCGAACATCGGGTTAAAGTTCGGCCGCCACGGAAACAAGTGCAAGAACTATCCGCGAAACGACCACGGGCCGGACGTAAGAACAGAGACCGCACCCTCTTCAGATCGAAAGTGGAACAGCAAGAAGTCGTTCGCCAGATCCAACACCTAAGGAGGAGAAGATACTTTTCAGGTTCTGGTGATGAAATCCCTCAACATATGTAGCGGAGGAGGCTTCCTGAGCAACTTCCCCACCAAACTGAATACCCACGGTTGTCGCCGCCTCCGCACGGTCGCCTCGTCATACTTGACCGGAGCGTTGGAAGCCCGTTTGATCCGATCGCACGTCGAAGCAGACAGAAAGGAATACGAGACTGTGTCCTTAGAGCGTCCAGCAAGCAGCTCCGCCCAAGGCACCTTCTTCCCTTCACCCCCATCAGTGTCCATCGCACCTGCAGCACCCACTTGGGAAGGGGATCCCCCAGCATCTCCAGCAGTCGGAGGACCAGAAGGGGCCACACACCGTCAGCTGGTCTCCGTCAGACGAAGCAGGAACAACGGCGGCCTGGGGAGCATCCACTGTAATCGGTGAAGAAACAGGGCGATCAGAAGACGGTGATGGGGTCTCCCCATCAAGAGCTTCTCTAGGGGAAACAAGAGAGAGAGAGTGTTGTCGATTTCCAAGAGTCATACCTTATCGTTGGTCTGTGGTTGGTGATGGGAACCTCATCTCCATGATCAGATACTGTGTAAACTCATCGATGAGCTCGCCATAACTCAGCAGCCACGCTGTCTTGTCTTCTCCGGCATCATCATCAGTCAGTCTTCTTCTTCTCTGTCACTCACCATCCATGTCGACCAAACATACCAAACCGGACCACCAAAAGAAAAGGAATGGAGCCGATCGCAAATCACAGAACGACAGAAGCATAACGTCGAACACAAGGAATGCACGGTGAGGGCGGATCAGATGATGCACGGCGCGGGGAAGACATGGGACCCTCGATCCACAACCTCGCCATGTCCAACCACAGATCAAGTCAGTGCAGAATCATTCGAGAGCCGCACACCTTTGTGTTCTCTAGCGACTATTATTGCCATGGAATCTCCATTATTGAGCGAGAAGAAAAAAACAGTAAAAGAATGATGCTTTGAGACGGTATGGCTGACAGAGATTAAAAAATTGAGCAAGTTGGGGCTGTCGAAAGATCGAACATTTCGCTCCTCATTTTCTTGCATCAATTTATGAATATAAATAAGTCTTTTAATATCGTTCCCAACTACAAAGACCACATACGACAGACTCCATCATTTCATGCTTATCCACCGCGTAAATTCTTTGAAATCTAATAGCGAAAGTATCCATCAATATTTCGTGACCATTTAAAATATTTGTCACTGGAAATTCTAAATTGAGGTCGAACGATTACTCCGACAATTATCGTAATCGAATATAAGAACCACGATCTAGTGGTCGGGTCCCACATAGGTTCCTTTCACGATCGGATGCTTACTAACCTGTGTCTCGCAGGACAGCACCTCCTCTTTCGATCCAATCTGAACTTGCCACGTCACACAAGTACACTGATTCTGTGGTATTATTATTGGAAAAGCTGGACCCTGTCGATTCTTGCAGAGCTGAGCCTTAAAGGATGAAATGGTCTTTGGTGCTGGGAGACGAAGAGCAGATCTTGTCCCTCTTGTCGACAACCTTCCTGAGGAATCTCCAATCGAGTCCGCTGACGTGTTGCATCCGCTAGCCTGCCGTCCATATTAACATAATGCTGAACCGGCACCCGCCGATAAAGTAAGACCAGTTGCTTCGCGGGGAACGCCGACTCGAGAACAGCGGCGGCTGGCCGATGGGGGAGGACGCCTTCGCGTCGGTGGCGCCGCCGGCACCCGCCTTCCAAAAGTTCGCCATCTCCTCCCTCCGCCTCCTCGGCATCCTCGAGCACCCCGACCCCAACCCCGACACCATATCCTTCCGCACTCACCAGCTCGAGCTCGACGAGAGCGACGTGGTCTGGTCAGCCGCCTCTGAAGACCTTTCCTCCGACCCATCCTCTCTCGAAGCCGTCTACGACGACCATGATTCCGTCGATCGCGTCTCCTCCCCTTCCGCCGATCTCCCTCGAACCCCGCTCGCGGCCTCCTTTTCCCCCTCCGGCCACCTCCATCGCCGGCTCGCGCCGGAAAGGTGCGGCCTTTCCGCCGCCTTGTCCGATGGCAAGCTTCCCCTGGTGCTTCAGCATCGATCAGTCGCCACGGCGGCGAGGGCTACGAGGCCGATGGCGGTGCCGGAAGGAAGAGAGGAGGCTTCGGTGGTCGGGAGGGTGGGCCAGCACCAGTCTGCTCCGGTCAACATCCCGGCGTGGCCGAGGTGGAGTAAGGGGCGGAAAGCTGACGTCTTGAACGTGGTGGAGGAATCGGAAGCATGGGAGAGCGCGAAGGAGCACGACGAGGAGGAGGAGGTGGAGGCCGAGGAGATGGTGCCTCCGCACGTTATCGTGGCGAGGTCGCACGTGACGAATTTCTCGGTGTTCGAGGGCGTAGGGAGGACGCTCAAAGGAAGGGATCTCCGGCGAGTGAGGAACGACGTGCTGCAGAAGACGGGCTTCCTCGACGTGTAGAAGGCCAAAAGGACACATGCCCTTCTTCTCTCTCTGCCTCTCTCTGTTTCAAATATCTTCTCTCTCCAATTTCTCCTACCATATGAACATTTTTAGATGCTTGAGAATTTGAAGCGTGACTCTTTTTTTGTGTGAGGAAAATAATATCGATTTAAGGATCTCAAGATCGCTCAAACTCTAATTTTCTTTCCTCTTTGTTCTTGACTCAGCTCCGTTTTTGTCACCGTAGGTGGGCTTCGTTGATGGTTGGAGAGAAAGACTCTGTTTTAATCCGTACTGAAAGGGACATGGTGAAATCACTCCTAAGATCATAGATTAAGGGGTTGCTTACTCTCATGTTTGTCCAGTTCTTGGATGCTTATAACTCAGTTTCACCTGCAGACACAAACACGACACAATCGTTGTTGGTTTCTGCCAACCACAAGCGTGGTGATGTGAGGGATTCTGTCGTTTTTGCCTTTGTGTGAGAGAGAGAAGTTAAATTGATAGCCACAACACTGTTCACATACAACAATTGCAGTTTCGCGTCGATGGCGACCTGCAGACTTCAATTGATTGTGTTTCGAGGGAGAAGGTAGCAGTTTTAGCGTTGTGGAAGAGAAGCTTCACAATTTTTTTTTTTCCTGTGACAATTTGTTTTCCTGGTAAAATGTGAGTGTTGACAAACGGCTCTATATTTTAGTATGACTGCATGAATTAACTAAGCACATCAAATGTTGATGTCAAAAGTGTATAGTCTACCAATATTTATAGTTATCCATAATAGTCTAATGTCAAATGTGAATGAATACTTGAAGCAACAGTCATATTGGAAGGGACAGCAGAGATGATGTCAAATACTGGCAGTATAAAAGATGTGCAAGAAGCAGGTAAATACCGAGGAAACATAGACCAACGACAGAAAGTTTTATCTCACTCATTATGTGCTTTGTTATCGAATTAATAAAAGGTTTAGAAAAGTCTTATGGAACATGGATTTTTGTAACCAAGCACCATGCTGATTTCTCTTATACTTTGTTCCCCTACAATCTGCTCTTCAAAGATGATGTGTTGTTATGTCAACTAAGCGGCCAGAAACTTCATACAAATAGGAGGATTAACCTTCGCTAAGGCTAGCAATGACGAAGGTAGAATCCATAGTCCATCTCCACAGATCAGACCAGAGGCGACAGCCGGCACCATCAAGGCCGCCTTCTTCCTATTGAGCTTGTGCCAGACAAACACTACCAAGCTCCCAATGCACATGTCGATCGCAAAGCTGGCTCCGACTAAGAAAGGCACTGCCATTGCCATCGGCAGAGGAACCCATTGACTGTACTTAGCTGGCGAAATATCTCTCATCATGTTCATAACCACTGCGAATCCGAAGAAGCCATAACAGAGCTGCAAGCAATGGTGAGGAGTGCTGAGAAGCCCTCAACGCCAAGAATTGCCATGTTTCTGTATATCAAAGCATAAGGAGCCTTCCAATTTCCATCTGGATTCCCGATATCGAAGGCCTTGTAGAAGAGGAAGAAGGTTAGCGGGGCAACCACACAACCTATGGCTGTTCCGATGGCTTGACTGAGAAGCATCGATCTCGGGGATGTCATAGTGAGATGACCCGTCTTGAAATCATGCATTAGATCAGCAGAAATGGAGACGACCGATTTGATCAGCCCACAACCGACAAGGCCAGCGACAACACCAGAGTGTTTCCCAGCCAAGGCTGCCAGAATAAAGAGAGAAACCTTACCATAGTTGTAGGCCATATTCATGTCCGTTAGACCAGCTCCATAAGCATTGCAGAACCCAAGGGCGGGGGCAAGCATATATGCTATGACCACGTAGTACCACTTCACCTCAGGGAACATGATGGGGATGGTGACGATGGAAACCACAGCGAAAAGGGCGTATCCTGCATATGCTAACCACACCGGTATGCTCTCTTTCATGAATACTTCATTACGCTGGAGATCATCGAGGACCGGATTAACCTGGTCTGCCACTGCAAGAGAATGCAAAATGGTTGAGCTGCAAGATACAGGAAAGAACCTGTCAATCTAAATTCAGCAGCCAATATACCTATTTTGAGATTTTTGCTGGCCGCTCTCGCGTGCATACTTTTTGCAGTAAAAGCCAAAATCTTGAGGAAATTGTAGAGCCCATCGCCGAGGATAAGAGCAATGGAGATGAAGACCTGAGAGAATGAACAGATATATATATGAGCACTGATAGCACAAAGGTTTTTGTACATGGTGAAAGCAAAAAATTTGAGGTGATGCACCTTGTAACCTTGCAAGCTTCTCATGCTACTCTTTGGTATGCTCCCAGAGAACCAATCTTCTTTAAGATCACTAATCAGTGGCCACATAATTCCCCATGAAAGCACTGCACCAAGAAGGAGAGAGAGATTCACAATATGGGGGCAAATCATCCCTGCTCCAACATATGTCATGCTAAAATCGAAGAAAAACCTGGAACACAAAGAATTATGATTATGACATGGAGAACAAGTAGATGATGATGATGAAGTAAAGGTGTAGAGGAATAGGTATGCATTACGATTGTTGCCAAGCTTTTAGTCCAAAGGTGGGGAACTGTGAGAAGCCACAGCCATCTCCTCCTGAGTAGAACCACTGGAAAAAGCTCCACAGGAAGCTAACTGTGAAATATTTTGCGAACCCATGGACCTGTTTCCTGTTACGGAAGTGGGACAATGATGCTCAGTAAACAGAGTCGATCACATATCTTAATTCCCAGGGAATTAGGCAGATACATACTTTGCCATCTTGTCTCCACGAGGAGTATGGAAGCCATTGATGAGGACAGCAGTTGCAGTGCCGCTCGGATAAGTTAACTTGTAATCTATTATCATGATCTGAATAATTGGCCAAACATCACACAAAAGAACATTAGAAGAATACAAAAGCCAAATGACAACAGCAAAGAAAAAGCCCATCAGTGTCAATCAATGACGCAGGGACCAATCATTTTATGCATGCCAATCTTCATAGCCAAGAGTCCATTTGGCCACAATTGTGCATCATGAACTTGGAGACACAGAATAAGTCTTGTTGAAGCATGTAATGCTCATGATCATGACTTGCATTAAAATACTCAGATCTTTCAATAATTCAACAGGACCAAATAGTTGATGTGATACCAATTATTGGAATTCTGCTTTGGTCATCAAAAATTTTAGCAGCAAAAGTGACTAGAGAGTTTATACTGTTTCTTATTTGAGTATGATTAAATTTGTGGATTTTGGAATCATATTCGACATGAATTAACTTGTTTTGAATGGTATGCAAAAAAAGGAAAAGTTTTGAAGGAGAATGATTCTTCTTTTTGTCCCCTTTTTTTTGTGGGTGAAGGGTACTTTGCAGAGAACATCAAGAGAAGAACACAGTTGCTTTGCCGATCAAGAGCAACTGAAGGAGGAATGGCAGAATAGCTCAAGAGGAAATGGAGATCAGTGGGAGGCAGGAGGAATTACCTTCCTGAGAGGAACCAAGGCCAAGAGCCCAACAAAACTAACGGTGAAGAGAAATCCAGTCATCCAGCCAATCCCAGGTTCCTTGTAGCTCCCTGGAACATTCCCATCTGTATCTACTCCTGCTTGCTCATAAGTGTTCTTGTTGAGACCCAATAGATAGGATCCAAATCCACCTGCGCTAATACGTATTAGTCATGGTAGACTATGGACGATTGAGCAAGATCGAAGCTTTCCCACCTCCGACGGCGATGCTGTAGCAAGCGACGGCGCAGGTCTGCACCACAGTGTTCTCCTGCCGCGTGAAGGGAGTGGTCAGGATGCCAATCTTGTGCAGTAGCTTGGTCCAGGACCGGAGGATGACGAAGGCGAGGAGGAGGGCGGCGGAGACGTTGAGGGTGGGGACGAGGCCGGTGGTGAGGTTCAGCTTCATCACGATCACACTGTACATGATTCCGATGGCGAGGCTCGCCACCAGGCCGCGTACTGTTATCTGCTTCGACCATGGAGGAACCCTCTTGAACTCGAGCGCCCCTGTTTCCATGGGCTCTTCCAAGTCCTCGCCTTTCTCGATTTCTCGCCTCTCCGTGGGCTCCGCCATGCGAATGAGCTCGAACTAGCTGGTCGCAAGCCTTCGCTTCTTCTTCCTTCCCCTTTTCTCCTTCACTCAGCAACAAGATACCATTATGATGACAGAAAATCATGCAACGATTCTTCTTCTGGCATGTTCAACAATCACAGAGTCTCTTGCTATCTTCTATAAAAAATGCCAACTTGATGCTTCAAATCTTCTCAGAATCGAGGTTTGTGAAAAAAAATATCGCCTTTCTAAATCTAAAGATCTCACCTTGGGCTCCTCGTCGACACGAAAAGCCTCCGAACTTTTTGTGATAATCACAGCTTGCTTTTCATCATCCTCGGCAACTTAATCCACAGCAGAATGCAAAGATCTATCTATATACATAAATTTCTCCCAGAGTCAAGTGAGTGGGCAGTGATTTTTCCTGTGTACTGCAGTTAGTAGTACAACCAGATCTTTGTACTACACTTCTCTTTAAGCAGATCAACGCTAAATATCTAACGAAGAGTACGCAAAACACCTTGCTGGCGCAATGAATGGACGACGATGGATTGGGAGTAAAGGAAGCATTGAAATGAAGAATCTCTTGGGAGAGTCGTTGAAGGAGGCGCAAGAGGACCAGCCACGCCCCCAAAATGCTCGCTTTTGAAGGTCTCCGTGCTCGCTTTCAAAGTGGGTGGGATGCTTCGGAGAACTGGCTCGCGGCCATTGGCCGTGGCGTGTGCCGGGCTCGACTCTCCTTCGAAATGCGGAGAGTTTTTCTTTTCAAATGAACTCTTTCATAAACATAGCAATCCGAAACCGAGTCCGCAAAATAAATTAAGGTAAAATTTTCAACCCCCAGTATAGAAATAATTCCAAGGTTCTAACAAGAAACATCATATCTATCATCCTATTAATGTAATAAAAATGAACATGATGCAGTTGCATTACAATCCGTAAAATGTCCGTAACTATAGATTGCAGTAGCTAAGGAGGGTGATTGATTCCTTTGATGCAATTGATAACTTGTAATGCATCGGATTCTACGAGGATCTTCTGTCATCCTTCAAACTTTGCTCTTTGCAACGTCTCTATAATTGCTTTGCGTTCAAGCTTCCTTGAGGATAGGAAACCCATCATCCACTATTAAATCTGCTACCCAGTTAAGCCGCATCCTATCATCTACATTGACATTGGAGACCCATATGGTTCTCCTAACGGTTCGTAAAACACGCAACCCAACTGACCAAGATAATATTTCTGAAAATAAAAGTCCTCCGGAAAAAAAAAATCAACTTTAATGATTATTTTATCACTGAAAGAACATTGAGAACCGAATTGATTAGAATGAATTTGACTTGATTAGTATATCCTTTGAACCAACCCTACTAGCAGCCTTCTCCAACGCACAATTTTGGATTTTCTTATTAAGCCTACCATTTGAAACATAACTACTAAAGTATTTAAGTAATCATTTTCCCTCATTAATTCCTGAGAATGTGCCAATTTGATGCTTTATGATTGACTCACAATGGTTAGAAAATTAAATCTTAGATTTATCATGGTTTACTTAAAAATATGTAATATATTTCTACAAGATTTGAGGTAGGCTCTAAAATAAAATAAAGTATTATTCGCATGCATATATAAGATGAGAAACCCATTAAAAATGGTAATTTTATCTTTAGTAGTCTTATCATGTAAGAAATTAGATCCCTTTTCCTAATATCTCTATATATACAGAATCACTTTAAGATCTTACCATTAATGAGATAAGACATTAGGAGAGACAAAACACATAAGGAGAAGAAACACAAGCTGAGATCCACTTAATTTATGATGAATTTTTTTTATTTTATTCATGATCTTCTTGATAATCATCCGAGAAAACTTATTACAGGTTTTTTTAAGTTATGAGAGTCAATAGATTTTTGTCAAGATTTGAGCATCATGTGAATTAACTCTATAACAATAAATATATTATTATAAATATTATTTTTTAACATAAAAATTAATTATTTCTAAGCAATCAATTCCCATTAGTAAGAATTTGGCCAAGAACTTATATATCACATTAAATAAAACAATGGGCCAATAATTTTCCATTTTAGAGTTATTGGATTCTTTGGAATAAATACCGTCAAAATGTGTGGGTTGACCAATAGAAAAGACCACCTCCTTTTTCGCTTTGCTTTGTTGTCTTCTTCTGCTGCAAAAGTATCTGTCATGGTCACAAATGTCTTTATCTCATCTTCTCCCTCATCTTTCCGACCTCAGGCGACCCCTCCTCTCTCCATCTTGAACTCATTCCTTCACAACATCAAGGACCAACACCAATAATTGCCAAGAAACCGAAACCAATTCATATGAAGAAAATGCAATATATGGCGTAGGATAGTCATTTTCTGTGCTACATGTAAGCCTTGTAAGGGGGCCTCTAAACTGCTGGCTTCCCCGGTTTCTTCTCTTCTTTAGCTTTAGTTTACAGCATTAGAGTGTAATAGGTGAAGTAGTTAATGAAAAGTCTGATGACTTTTGTTTCCCGTCCTAAAACCATTTTATTATCTGAATTGGACATCAATCAATTTGTATATTTAATATTGATGTCTTCTTTGAGATTTTTTTTTTTTTCCCAAAGAAACTATGACTATAATCTTCCCGTCATTTTGCTGCTGGTGTCATAGTGGCAGCATTTTTGGATGTCAATTTGGTGTACAGAATGTAAGTCATTATTGTCTCATCATAAAATTTCTACATGGTCCACTCCTACACGGTATCATTTCATTAAATAAAAGAACATAAAAGCATGGCAATGATTGAGAAAACCTGTGCTGAAGTTAAGCTTGGGATGAACTTGGTAAGTTCAACAGAATAAAGCATGGCTTTTTCCTTCAAGAAGATGACACATGGTCTGCACCTGCAGTTGCTTTTTCCCTTGAGGCCTCCATGATCATGTTTCTTCTGCAATATTAGTATGTTATTGGCACATATAGTTCTTCCTTGCAGGCTTAGCTAGCAGACAAGATAAATATAGCCTCCTTGCAGCTGGAGGCGGTCTTCGGAGAACACAGCCAAGAAAAGTTTGGCCTTCTCTATTCCTCTTTACTCTTCTCTTGGCTTCATTCCTTTCTTCACCAAATCCAAGAGTTGGCCAACTTCAACTTCCCTGCTCCTCTTTCCATTCCTAATTCATACATATCCAAGAGTGGCAAGCTTGTTCTCAACCCCCCTACCTCTCATCTTCGACTTGCATATTTCTTTTCATCCAAGAGTGGCAAGTTTGCCTCATTTTCTTTTTCCAAAAAAGAAAATTAAAGCTATTTTAGTGGATAAGAAGAAATCTACAGCTCAATCAAGCCTAGTCATTTGTCTGCCGTGTGAGGTTCCATGCACATGTAAAGAGAACATTTTGTGGTGTATCTAAACATATATGGCTTGCTTTTGTGACTAAAAAGGGAATCATAGTTGAATCAAATTTGGTTGAAACATATAACATATCAACCCGACAAACTGTCCGTGTAGAGCACATCCAGCCAATCACCAAGGTGCATGTCTTTTCTCAGCAAAAGAATGAAAGTGGTGCAGAGGCTGCAACTGGTACCGATCACGGTGGTCCTTGACGGTGAAGATGGGATGGAAGTGACAACATCTAGTGGGTAAATGATGAGCCATCAAGGTGATAGGGGTGCAAGTGTTCTGCGGAAAGCTTGCTTCCTCTAAGCATCTTGTTGTGCAGAAAAGGAGAGGCTTCCTAAGGTAGATGAAGACTCCGCTAGGGTTGGCCTTCTGCCAATAGAATGAAAGTTGAAAGTGTTTTGGGTGGTCAATAGGCGTGTAGTGCTTATATGGTCTCAAATTAAAGGTTGACCTTGATTGTGATTCAAATGGCAGCACTATGACCACTTTTCACCTCAGCGTTGACTCTGCTTGCAGTAGCTGAGCATCTATGGGATTGTCAAAGCTCATGTCACATCGACAATGCATTTCCTCCAACACCGGATTGGCTGGAGAAGCCAGAGCAGTCCCACCATGATCCAAGAATATTCTTCCACTTGTACTTGGGATCGATCCTGACCGGCCATCTTAAGAATGGTGCTTGGATATGATTTGCGGAGAGGAAGAAGAAGACCTGCGTTGCGATGTGGAGTGGCTGCGAGTCCTCTGCAACACGTACATCGCAAATTCTTCTTGAGTTGCAGAAAGACTTCCATGAGGAAAATTGGTGAATAGAGAGTGTCCATATGTTGAAGCCGTAGAGATTCTTTACAATTTGGGATGTAGAGAATGCCTTTGCGATTGAAAGCTACCATACGAACGATCATTGTATCCAGAAAAATGGCATTTAAATACTCTAATAAGATCTCCTATGGAATCCTCAAAACGAAAGCAAACTTCTTCCTCATGCATGGACTGGTACGTGCAATATCTACATAGGAACCAGCTAAGAGAAGTAAAACCTGCAGTATTCGAGCACCAACTTAATGCATGACATAAACAGTAACTAGCAAGATTTGAGAACAGTGCCTTACATCCAACTTCAACTCACATTAAGTTCATTCCAACACAAAGATCTGTAGTAGCCGATTGATTGCAGATAAATAAATAGATAGATGAAATGACGTAAGGTAAGGTGGATGCCATGCCAGAAGTCAATTACTAAGCTAGCTGAGAAATGGCTGAGCACTGGTGGAGATCTATGGAACAAAATGTTGAAAATCTAGATAGGAAGAAGAGAGAGATTTCAAACAGAGGAAGAGTAGGAGAAGAGTAACTCTCTATTTTTCACTCAAAATACTCTTTACAATTTCACAAACTCTATTCTTTCATGAACCAACATATGGGGTTTATATAGTCCCCAAAGATACATCATATTTATTGTATTCAATGAATACAATAACCAAAGGACTTGTCCTTCCATAGACATCTAATCTATCTTTTCTTCTTCTTGAGAGAATGAATCTCCTTCATGCATGAACCTTTTCTTGAATTAATTAGTCTCTATTGAATAAGTTTATTTCCAACATTATCCCTCTTAAACTTGTTCCATCTGTCATCCCAAGTTTCCTTCAAGTTGTTGAAATATTTACCTCTTCTTCAGAACTCCATTAAGAAATGCTGATTTGACATCCATTTGTAAAATTTTCCATTTCATTTGAGTCTTAGGAGATAAGAATCTTCTCAGAAATACTTCTTCATAGTCGATCCCATATTGTCAAGCTTTGTATCCTCGCAACCAATCGTGCTTTATATTTCTCTATCTCCCTTGTGCATTTCTTTTGTTTTGAAGATCCACTTAACACTTGCTTGGTGATCTTTTGGAAGTGTAGTAAGCTCCCATGTATCATTTTTGTTAATTGCATGAATCTCTTCATTCATTGTTTGTCGCCATTTTTCTTCATTATAAGCTTCTTCAAGGTTAATGGATCATATCCTGCAAAAAGACAAAATAAAGTTAAAGTTCGCATTGTTAGTATCAATCCTTCGAGTCACATCATAGAGCTCAACGGTCTTGTCCTTCTTATAATCGGACTTCTTGAATCAAGTGACCTAGCTATCTAGGTGATGATTCCAGTCAAAGCCTCTTCTGTTTCCTTGTATTATATCATCATCTTCCTCAAGCTATGACTTTCTTATGCTGCTCATCACTTTTCCAGCCTAAATCATTGTTCATCAAACTCAACATCTCTTGACATCACAACTTTATTTGTGATAGGATTGTAGAGTTTATAACCACTAGAATTTTCAAAGATAACCTAACAAAATGCATTTCGACCTTTATCCTCCGCTTTTGTTCTCTTTTCCTCCGGTATCTTAGCAAATGCAATGCTTCCAAAATCCTCAAATGATCAACTCTTGGTTTCTCAAAGCTCCATGCTTCTTCCGTGTAACATTTCCAATTCGCTTTGTTGGAAACTTATAAAAAACTGAGAGGCAACAAGATCTCCCAAAATTCTTTAGGAATTCTTCTTTCCTTTAATGCATCGGACCATATTAAGTATAGTCCTATTTTTCCTTTCTCTCAAACACCATTTTGTTGAGGTGTGTATGGCATAGTGAATTGATGAAAATTCCATTGTTTCTACAAAAGCTTTCAAATTCATTTGATGTATATTCACCAAGTCTCAAAACATTTAATCCTACAACCACTTTGTCTTTCAACCAACTCCTTAAATTCTTTGAATTTATCAAAACTTCTTTCTTTTCTTTTAATATATAAACCCAAGTTTTTCCACTATGATCATCATTGTGAATGTAAGAAAATACCGCTTCCTCCAAGTGATACTGGACTGATAGGACCACAAACATCTGAGTGTATCAAATCAAGTCGATGCCATGCTCTTCTTGTTCTTCTGACTTTGAAAGGCTTTCTTTCTTGCTTACCCATAACACATACTTCACATAGTTTTGATGGGTGATCAATTCTTGGCATTCCTGTCACCATATTATACTTCTCTAGAAGTTTCAAAGCCTCAAAATTTAAATGAGCATATCTAAGATGCCATAATGTAGAAATGTCCTCAATATCAGTCTTAAAACAGTTTGATCGATCAAAAATATATAAATGCAGAGGAAACATTCGTTTTTTGCCATTTTCACATGTGATATCAATATTCTATCCTTGTCACGAATTGAAAGAGTCATATCTTTCATCTCAATATTATAACCTTTTTCAAGTAATTGTCCCAAACTCAAAATATTATTTTTCATATCGTGAACATAATAAACATCCTGAAATGCATAACTCTTTACCATTATTTAGTTCAAGGAGAATTTGACCTTTGCCTCTTATGTCTCTCTCGAGACATATCACCTAATGTAATATTTCCGAATAACTTGTATCTATTTCTGAAAATAAATCTTTAATACCACACATAATTTGAAGCTCCATAAATACCATGTCATAGATTGATCTTCTTTCAATTTATCATATGTCATCAAAGAATACTTGATTTTCATTCTTTTCTTTCTCAACAAAATTTGCCTCGATCACCTTGGTTGTTAGGATTGTAATAGCATTCAAAAGAGTAATGTCCGTAGAAATATAGCATTGTATTTCGCCTTTTAAAATTTCTGCCATGCTCACGGCTCCCCGGCCACGCCCTCGACTATAACCTTGGCCTCTTTGGCTAGAATTTTCTCCACCACCTTCATTGTTTGGAGATTCCTGATTGGTCTGATTTCGCCTCCTTTCCTCTTTGTCCATGACCTCTTTCTCTTTGAAATTTTGATTCACCTCTGCTTTCAAGAGTAAGCTTGGTTTGTAGTGCTGCTCCAAAGTTTTGTCTTCTCCTCTTTTTGTAATCCTTTGTTCATGAACTTGAAGAGAACCCATAAGTTGTTCTAAAGACATTGTTTCCAAATCTTTAGATTCTTCAATCGCAATGAAAGAATAAAATAAAATTTTGGATCTAAAGATCTCAATATTTTTCTATTACTCTTTGATCACTTATTTGTTCACCATTTCGTCTCATTTGATGAACAATAGAAATGACCTTTGAGAAGTAATCAAATAGTTTGTAAGTACCTTGTTGTAATTTTTCAAAGTCGGCTCAGAAACTTGTAAACGAAGTTTCTTTACCTTATCAACACCACCAAATGCTTTTGAAGCATTTCCCAAGCCTCCTTTGAAGTATTTGTCTTTGAGCGATGATCTCGAACATTGTATCGTCAAGTCCTTGGTAGATCGTGAACAAAGCCTTTTTCTCCTTCTTCCTTCTATCTTTGAGTTGTTTTCTTGCTTCCGATTCATTGCTCCTTCTTCATTGGATTTGGCTCAACAAATCCATCTTCTACAAACTCCCATACATCTTGGGAGCCCGTAAGAACCTTCATTTGGATGCACCATATATCATAATTTTCTTTTGTCAATCTAGGATCTGAATTTGGATGGTACTTGGGGAAGAGGCCATTGCTCAACCTATGCTCGATACCAAATGTTGAAAATCTAGATAGGAAGAAGAGAGAGATTTCAAACAGAGGAAGAGTAGGAGAAGAGTAACTCTCATTTTTCACTCAAAATACTCTTTACAATTTCACAAACTCTATTCTTTCATGAACCAACATATGGGGTTTATATAGTCCCCAAAGATACATCATATTTATTGTATTCGGAATGAATACAATAACTGGGTCATTTTGACTTGTCCTTCCATGACATCTAATCTATCTTTTCTTCTTCTTGAGAGAATGAATCTCCTTCATGCATGAACCTTTTCTTGAATTAATTAGTCTCTATTGGAATAAGTTTATTTCCAACACAAAAGGCCAATGAAGTTTGCTTTAGTAGGAACGTCTCTGATGCTCATTTCAGTCCAAGAAAGGCAAGAATCGATACATAGATTGGGTAAAGGTCTTTGTGTACACGGAGGAGGAGGAGGAGGAGGAGAGTCTCTAGATAGATAGATAGATAGATAGATAGATTCATGACTTATCATCAATGTCGAGATTGCTTATAGAAAGTTATCGTGTCTCAAGAATGAGATATAAGGTTAGATGATTCTTTAGAATGACTCTCTCATGGGCATTATGTCACGGATATATTTGGTCCAGTCATTTCGATGCTCAAATCAATGAGAGAAGAGCAAAAAAGTATTGTGGATCTTGAATCATACTTGAAAGTCACCTATTTATAAAAACTGATGAAGGAAATATGCCGATATAATGAAGAATAATTCAAAGAATAAGTGGTCTGATTAACTGGGCTTCACGTATCAAGTCTCAATCCCAATTCACATGAAATATTAACTATAAGGCTTCATATATTGAGTCCTAATTAGTATGAAACATTTTATCACCGTGATATCTTTAAAAGTTTGTTAAATGGGATTTCGAATCATAAATCTAAGATAAGTATAATATTATGTTGAGTAGTAGTAGTAGGAGTTGTGCTGCAATTTTTCGATGATTTCATATGTTTTTTTTAAGACAATCCAATGGTTTTATTGAAGGAATGTTATGTACAGACGATCTTTAACTTTTATACCATAAGCATAAGACAATCCAATGGCTTAATCAAAATACAAGCATTTGATCGAGATAAAAGAATGAGAATGAACTGTAATAATAACCCTTTATAATTCTTTTCTTGGGATAATTTGCATGCCTAGAGAATTACCTGAAACACGGAGAAGAAAACAGTTTAATTCCCTGTGAAATATTGGGAGTTTCAGGTACTGTAAACTTCAAAACTTTGGATCATGGTGTTAAGAAAATGTGAACTGTATCTACAGTAGCCATAGAGTGAATGGTGATGGAATATAAGTCTTTTCATGTTTCAAAAGTCCTTGAAAAGATAGCCACCAAGTTACTGTTCTTACCTGTTGAGAAAGATGAAAACCATGGCCACCCAAAGTGACATCAACTCAATTCCATGTATCCTAATATTTAATACAATGGCCACTTTCTACTGTTGCATGTTCAGAAAGATAGAGAAAAATGGCCACAGGTGGTGATGGAATCTCAACTCTTGTCAAGTTTCCTTGTGCTTGAGGGATCCTTTTTGTCTTCAGTGCCAAGTACTTGTAACTGTGGAACCAAGCTATTGTTTTAGGGTTGATAACTCTTCTCTCTCTCTCTCTCTCTCTCTCTCTCTCTCTCTCTCTCTCTGTGCAGTTTCTGAGTTGATCAGGTTGAAGCAAACTTGTGTTATTGGTTACAAGTGTTATGACCAAGGCACATGTACCTCATCTTCAGTGGAGTCATGCGCTTTGTGCCACAAAGGTATGGCTAGCTATAGTAGTGACTCCAAACTTATACTGCACACCAGTAGAGAAGAGACCTACATATTAATTTCGAGTCATGTTCATTAAAATAATTAAGCTTGTTGATAGATCATGATCTGGATCGATCGGTACAGCCTGATGACCCCAAGGAGATGGTTAAACATATTTTTACTTTTTGGCCTTTGATCAGTGTTATAGTTGATTCTACTCATTCAATATGAAATATGAAAGATGATTCGAATTTAATCATGATCCTTCTTTCAAATATACTATTGGTAGGACTGGATAAACAATCAAATCTACTTATTTGGGTTATGTAAAATTATATTGAGGGACTAGGAAGAGCATTAAATCTATAAGTCTGAATCTCATAAAATTATATTTTGATCTGTCTGTAAATTTTTTTTTGATATGATGTGCTTTGTTATGTGATGTATATTGATGGTAAAGAGATGTAGAGAACTAAATATATATATATATATATATATATAATCTGAAGCATATATATATATATATATATATATATATATATATATATCCAAAAGTAAAATATAAATCTTGAATAGAGGCCATATCATAAACATGTATTAGGAGGTTGATATGCTATAACTCGGCTAATTAAGACTTACCGATCCCAACTGAAACAGAAGCGGTCAAGAATGTCGTTGTGCGACTCGTTTTAGAGTGGGCCGAATTAAACGGCCCGGGCCAGTAATGGCGGTGCTTCTCAAGCACTTTAAGAGCCCGCTTCGGGAGCGAGGGCGAGCCGCGCTATGTTTGCGATCCGAGGGTGTTGGTGGCGGCCGATAGTGTTGAGAAGCCGAGCCTACTACGCGTCTCCCATGGCCGCTGCCAACGCTCCCAGGAACCCCGGGTCTCCCGCGGCCTTCTCCACCGGATCCCCAAGCCCTAACCACAAGAGGGTGGGGACCCACAACGGCAGCTTCCACTGCGATGAGGCCCTCGGCTGCTTCTTGATCCGCCTAACTGAAAAGTTCTCCGGCGCCGAGGTCGTCCGAACTAGAGACGCCCAGGTGCGCTGTTCTTCGTTTGTTTTGTTCTCTTCGTTTCTGTCTTTAGGAAAATTGATGTCGACGGCGGTTTTGCTCTTCGATTTGAATTAGAAGAAGCTATAAGAAAAAAAATAAAAGACAAGAAAAGGAAGAAAGTACGCAAAAGGAGGAGTTTTTGAGCAACTTGTTGTACTTAGTTTCATCATTTCTTATTCCAAATATGTAATTACCAGATATTAACATTCCACCAGATTGGTTTCAGTTTAAGCTAAGATGGTTCGACAGCAACAGTCTGAAATTTACTTAAATTGGAGGATGTATTAGTTATAGTTTCGGTTCATATGGTTCAAATTAACATCCTAAAATTTATTAAAACTGGAGGGGAGTCTCAAGCTTTTGCTATACCGAGTGAGGGCACAGTAGGTGCTTGAGTTTGTCAGTCTAATAATGTCGGCTACCACATTTCGGAATGGTTATAAAAGTGGCCTTGTTATGTGCATAGAAACATCTGTTCATGCTTCTATCATCTACTTATCTTTGCTATTCCATTTTTCACAAATTCTTTCTCTTGGACTTCATATGGTAGAAAGGTATTTCTTCTGTGTTAATATGTTTTACAATTTGCAGCTTCTTGAAACACTAGATGCAGTGCTCGATGTTGGTGGTGTTTATGATCCTATCCGAGACCGCTATGATCATCATCAAAACGGATTTAGTGAGGTTTTTGGCCATGGGTTCAACACCAAGCTTAGTAGTGCTGGACTTGTCTATAAGGTAGTTTGTATACATATTTATCTTTGCTGCCATAAAATTAACTCTTCCATTTAGATAAGTGTTGACTCGTACAAGAATTTTCATGGAGAGGAACATACAAAGAAATCTTTTTGACACGGCATAATTCTGTGCCCAAAAGTTGGTTTAAACATATATCAGCACCTTTTGGTCCAGGTCAATATCACATGTGCCACTTCCTTTCTGGTGTGTGTATGCGACATGTGCCATTTAACACAACAATCCTTGATTTGTACACACCAAAAATTGAAAAGAGATCCTCAATGAGAGTCTCTACCTAGTCTTTACAATTTTATCAGGATTCAATCTTTTTCCTTGGACTTCTAACCACCAATTTAGTACAACTATATGTGGTGATGAAAGTTTGCAAAGGTTAGCTGATATGCACTGGGAGCTGGTCCTGTGTGTCAGCAATGCTCTCTGGACTGGAACAAGTGTATCAATTTCATATTTTGAGAAGGAATAAGGACTCATCGCTAGTTCCCTGCCCAATCATGCTGTCATCCAGTGTGAAAGCATAAAATAGGCCACTTGGGCAAGCTGATCATGAGTGTCAGTTTAACAGATAAACTCGGATAGAAATTATATACTGTTAACTCTCACATAACTTGTCAGCCTTTGTGTGGACATCTGCTGTCATGTACTCAATGCTCTTCTTAATCTGATGAGCTATCTATATATATGTGGTGTTATTTATCTTTTACAATGTTCCGGTTAATTTGATGTACTTTTACATTTTTAATTGCAGCATTATGGAAAAGAGATAATTGCAAAGGAGCTTCAGCTTGATGAGGGACATGAGAATGTACAACGCCTGTATCTTGCTGTGTACAAAAGCTTCGTTGAGGTACAGTAAAATATTTACACGTTATTTTTCCTTGTCCCTTTGATACATTTTGGATATCCTTGTTTTAGTATCAAAGAAGGGATATTGATTTTTATTAAGCAAATTATGGTTTCTACCTATTTTTAATGTTCTTGCTTCAGTGAACCAATGGAAACTTATGAACATTTAGACATATTTGTGTCCAGGCATTTGCTCCGTCTCTCTCTCTCTCTCTCTCTCTCTCTCTCTCTCTCACCCTTCATGTGTGCATATCATTTTCAAAGCTTTGTGCTAGTAGATGTTGTGCTTTCTCTGTGGGTCAGATTCTGGTTGCACTTTCTGAATTATTAAATTAAAAATCCCTTTAAGTGTATTGTTCAATTGACTTTCATTCTAATTTCATTACAAACATAAGTCCTCTCTGTTGGCTAGGTTGGAAGATGATATAATGGGATGCAATTTAGATTATAATGAGCATTTTCTAGACAATCTATGTATCTGCATTAAACAAGGCAACATTTTTTAGTACTTAAATGTCCTCAGGCAATATTGATACATGATTATGAAGCTATAATATAACAAGGTTCTGAATACCGTACTATACCGGTGTATCAATCAATTGTCGATATGGTATGTACCAAGCTATACTGAGCGTACCGACACATGGTATACTGAAGCGTATTGATGTACCACCCGAATCGGTTGTCTATCGGACTTGTATGTACTGCTCATACCGAGCAGTACGGTACGGTATTGCAAACCATGTAATATAATAATATTTCCAACATTAGATCCTCATGATTCAAAGGTTGATAAGTTGCCATTCCTTCTCTCAGTGGCAAAAATATATTGATGCATGAGTAGGTTGATCAACGAATTTGGAAAAATGGGCTTATCATTTCTGATGAAATAGTTTGATCAATTGATATGCTGACAGATGAAAATATTATGGAAACAATACTTTTGACTGAGATTAGAGATAGGTGTAGTAATTGGAGTTTACCTGTGTGTCGTGCAGCTTTGCTCATAGTTGTTACATGTTTCTTGATTCATGATAAACTAATTTGTATTTTTTATTTGATACATTTTACAGGCAATTGATGCCATTGACAATGGGATCAATCAATATGACACAGATCAGCCTCCAAAGTATGTGAACAACACACATTTGTCTTCAAGAGTTGGTCGTCTAAATTTGGATTGGCTGGATCCTGACCAGTCATCTGAGAAGGAGAATGCTGCTTTTCAGCAGGCAATGATGCTAGCTGGTGGTGAATTTTTGGAGGTTAAGTTGTGCTATCTTCTTGTCATGGGCACTATTTTTCATGACCTAGATGCGTATATGTTGCCTTCTTTGATGATTTCTTAACTTCTTCAGTAATTTTTGATAACTTAGTGGATGAATAACAAACCTTTTCCTTTCCTTCATATTTGCCAGAGTGTTCGGTTTCATGTTAGATCATGGTTACCTGCAAGATCCATAGTTCTTGAATGTCTAGCCTCAAGATGCAACGTTGATCCCAGTGGTGAAATTATGGTTTTGGATAGATTTTGCCCTGTAAGTTTGTGAAGTTATTTTGTCTCAATTATAGCTTTGCTGGTTGCTATTTCATACCTGAGTCTTAATTATCCCTTTTTTGTGTTTAAAACTGATGTTTACCATCTGTGACATCACATTTTCAAACTTGAATAAGTCTGAAGTTAGCTGAAAAACTATTCTAAAATACATAATTTGTCGTCATCATGCTTGCTATAATATGGTATTTGTTGATTATACAATTTGCCCACCCTGAGCTGTAAATTTGATTTTGAGTTTTCCAACCAACACAAACATTGTGTTTGTAAACAAAGTGCATAAGGTGTGATGGCATACTTGCATTCTGCATGTATGAGGGCTTGCCAATATTGTGTTGGGCTAGCACACTGTGTTTCTCAGTTGGTTTGCCTTCTTGTGTCAATCAGTCTCAATCAACATTTTACATGCATGCAGACTGCTCTCACAGTTCCTGCACGGACTTGAGTAATCTTTGCTGCAACTGTAACTTTAAACCAGAGGAAGTAGTTTGTTTCATCATTTGAAAGCTACCCTAGGGAGATTTTTAGAATTGAAATTGCTAAAGCTTTTATAGCTCTCTGCGGCTTTTGGAGTTTGTTTACTCCAGATAGACTGGGACTTTTTTACGTCAAAGCACTTTAGTTTATGTTGAGGGATGTTCAGTATCTTGCACCTTATCTTGAAGATTGATACTAGTGCTGAGTGATCTAGAGATGTAAATATGATCAGGCCTTTGAGATACCTTCCTTTCTTATTCTTGTATAGAATTCTCCTATTACTTATGCAATTTCTCGACTCTAGTCTCACTGGATTGGATTTTATGTTGTCGCATTGATTCTTATTGAATTGGTGAGGGACCAGCTTTCAATTGAGTGGTACAGTGCAAAGCTTGTGTGTGCAGCCCTTTCAGAAGCATTTGACCTCCTTTGATTTAATCCAATTGATCAGCCTTGCTACTGGTAAATCAATTCAGGTGCAACACATGGGCTAACTGGCTCCAATTCATCCTATTCACATTAAAACTAATGCCCAGCAGAGAGCTAAGGTGTCCTTCCAGGTGTGGACTATGGGTCGAATTTTGATGCATGCAGACACAGCAGGAGGTGGATAGAATTGAGTGAAAAGAGCAGAAAAATAGAACTATCAGGAAATTAACTGTGGTTTTACTTCGCTGAATAGTTTTAACCAAGTCAATTCAAATGAAAGCCAACGGGTTTAACTATGGCGTATGCCTAAGCCGCCTAGTGCCTGGGCTCAGGCATGCGCTTGGGTTGTGCCTAACCAAAACCCTCACCTGAGGGTCTCTAGAGGTGCTCGGTCCTCGCCTTGCCTTGCTTGAATGCCTAGACAGGCACGCCTTGATATCTATGCTTCCCATAATAAATCTACCTGACACTGATTTCATATATTCTCAAACTGGTCTAATTGGATTCTTTAAGATCATATGCCAGTTGTGGCTTGGTGCAAACCTAACCATCTGCAGTACTTGTCAGATTGTTCACTGATTGACCCAACTTAAATTTAGACTGAACTATCATGGACCTTATCTGATGGGTCTGGCTGGGATCAAAATTTGTGGTAAATTGTGCAAGTCTTCTATGTGTCCATTGGACTAGCCTGATTTGGATAAATGTTGCTTTGTAGTATGTTTATGTATAAATTTAATTAATAACACCTGAGAATTAGAATATCTACATGGTGGAACTTGTGAGAGTAGTATCCAGATTTATCTGCATCTGAATGGCCAGCTCATGCTCAGTCTGTTCATGCATTGCAGTCAAAATTTTCCTTGGTTGATCTTGGTTTCAGCAGCTTGATTTAGGCTAATCTCCTTGGTATTTGTTTTAGCATGAGTTGGATGTGGAATGTTGGTTTAAGAGATAACCTAGTTGACTGGACCAACTTAATACAGATGATGAAGAATGATTATGAGCAGCTGATGTCATACTAAGAATATGATCTTTATGGTAAACTAATGTGCAACTTTGTAATGAGTTATGTTGTTTGTTTGTGTCTTCAATCCTGTGACAATCGACTCTGTTTCTTAGTTGTTTTTATGGAGCTCCTTGAGAACTTGGATGTTAATTATACTGATTGTTTTGTTATTTTCTCTTATCTTGTTGCAGTGGAAACTTCATTTATTTGAGCTTGAAAAGGAACTGAAAATCGATCCTCTGATTAAATATGTTATTTTTCAGGTATGTCTTTTTATACTCTCTCCTTAAAGCAAAAGATTTGATATAGTTTGAGTTATCAGCATGATGCCAGGCTGGCTGGCTTATTCATAATTTCAGGACTCTTGTTAAAAAAATGACATTCTAGGAGACATCTTCATATCTGTGGAGCTGTTAGACATGCCTGTAGACTTTGATTTCCAAAATGAATATATCTTGTTGGTCTTGCCTGGTGCAGTTGAATAAGAGTTGATCAAATTATAAAAAAAAATAAAATTATTACGTTAAATGATATACATGATGTTCACGTATGAACTTGAACCTGAGCAACAATGCACTAACTGATCGGATGTCTCAGTGGTGACAAACTTGGTTAAATAATGTTTGGAATATTACACTTGGACTAAATAGGTCACTGAACCTGATTTTGATGTAAACTCCACGAGTGATAGTCTTTTATGATGCATTTAAATAGAAGCCAGTTTCGTCTTGGATCCTTATAAAGACCATCCTATGTTGGTCTCTTGAATTAAAGGCAACAGATTTTTCAGTTCCTTGAATTTTATGAGGCACATGATACACTTTGCTTTAAAATAGTTATAGATGTGTCAAATTACCGTCATTATTTCTGCAGACAATCATAATGCACCTCCGCCACAAAATCTGTTGCCTAAACATGTTTTTTGGATCTTTAATTTATAGGATGAAAGGAGTAAAAGTTGGCGAGTCCAAGCTGTGGCGGTTTCTCCAGACATGTTTGAGAGCAGAAGGCCCCTGCCACTGCCTTGGAGGGGCTTGAGAGATGATGAGCTTTCAGAAAAGTCTGGCATTCCTGGTTGTGTCTTTGTCCATATGGGTGGATTCATCGGCGGAAATCAAACTTACAATGGAGCTTTGGCCATGGCAAGAACTGCTCTTGGATCATATTGATCAAGCAGTTTTGTTCAAAGTTAAGACGAATGTGATCTTGTCAGAAGGCCAACCTAATACGCCTTCATCTTAAATTTGCTCTGAGCATTTTTTCTTTACGAAAACTTTTGAACTGTAAAATGGTCCATTTAAGCGGCACTAGCAGACGTTAAAGCATTGGGTGTTTACTGTCTTTGAGAAGTAATTATGGAGAAGTACTAGTAATTGTTTCGGAACTTCGATAATGATGTTTTCTTGGTACTTTATGGTTATCATTGTATATTTTATCTATCTTCAGCTTTTCTATAGTCATAAAACCTACAACTTCGATAAGATGTATTGATTGCATATTATATGTTCGTACAAATAATGATTTAATTGTGGAGCAGTAGGTTTTAAGACTCGAGAAGCACCAGTAATTGTTTTAGAACTTAGATAATGATGTTTATTCGGTTCTTTATGGTTATCATCTTATATTATCAATCTTCAGTTTTTCTATAGTAAAAAACCTAACGACTTCGATAAGATGTGTTGATTGCATATTATATGTTCGTATAAAATAATGATTTAAAACTTGGGTGACATTCCCTACATATTCCGTACAAACAATGATAAATTATATCTTTTTTATTATTTTCCTTTCATTATGGACTTGAAAATGGGAGTCTCCATTATCCAAAAAACAGTTAAAGTCGTCCATGTCGAGTCATCACAATAGGTTTTAGATGGGGATAACAAAGCATTAATATTGTATCAAATAAGTAATATATTATTATATGATGAAAAAAAAATGCATAAACAATATGTAATTGTTTTTATTGCACATACATTATTGGCTCGAAAACCATCTCATCGTTATATGCTATTTGTCATAGATTGGCCGTGACCATCTTTTCCGCTACCATAGCAACGACATGAGCACCGTATAAGCCCTCGCTTGGCTCGCATTCACTCTCTCCAAACTTTTAAGCGGAGGAAGCCGAAGAAGAAGAAGAGGAAGAAGGAACGATGGAGGTGTTCTACTACGTGGTGTTCGGCGGACTCGCCGCAGTGGCGGCGGTGATGGAGCTGAGCAAGACGAGCAAGGACCGGATCGCTACCTCCTCCGCCTTCAATGCCTTCAAGAACAACTACTGCCTCGTCTATTCCCTCATGATGGGTTCGTCCACCCTACCCTCGGATCTTGCCTCTAATCTATCTGTTGTAGATCGAACCCCCGAAACATTGACAGGGATCGGAAAGCTTCTTTTGACTTCTCGATTTCGTTATTTTCTTACGATTCTCACGCTTGCTCAATCTATGGCAATTGGGTTTCTTGCGCGGTGTTCGATGTTACGGCGCTGCAGGATATTGATCGCTTATTGTTATCGGATAGGAATTAGGATCATCTGGACTTTGCCGATCTTGTTATCGGATGAAATCGGCTTCAATTGCCGGTTAAATTGTGTGCATGTTAGACCGGAAATTGGACTAATCTTGATCTTGATCTTGATTTGGTTGTTTTCAGCCGGTGATTGGATGCAGGGTCCTTACGTCTACTATCTCTACAGTCAGTATGGCTTCGACAAGGGAGACATCGGGCGGCTCTTCATTGCAGGATTTGGATCTTCTATGCTGTTCGGGACGATCGTTGGATCTTTGGCTGACAAACGGTGAAACTTCTCTCGTCGATTCTTTTGCCCTTTTTTGCCCTCATATATTGCTCGAGTTCTTTATGAATAACGTCGGGAATGCTTCAATCGGATGCAGGGGTCGGAAGAGGGCCTGCATCACCTACTGCATAACCTACATTCTTAGCTGCATCACGAAGCATTCTCCACAATACAAAGTTTTGATGTTGGGTCGAATACTGGGAGGGATTGCTACGTCGCTGCTCTTCTCGGCATTCGAGTCATGGCTTGTTGCAGAGCATAACAAGGTAAGGATGACCAACTACTAACTAAGCGTTGAGGTTGTGTCTCTCTAGTTTCACAGGATATACTCAGGTTTTGCTGAAAGCTGAAACTATTCACAAGATGATGTGTTGATTTTATAGGAATCTGATAAACATGCCTATTTGTCTCTTCGAAGGAAACATGCCATTCTCAGATGCAGTAGACATGCTCTCTTTTTTATATTCTCTTCTATAAGATATCCTTATACATGAACACGTTATTTATTCACTCTCACTTATTGGACATGATCCTTCCTTTTTTTCCTTTTAGATTTGCTTTACTCTTCTTCTTCTTCTTTTTTAGTTTGCAAGCTTGTCGTTCACCTTAAATATCTTGCCTTAAGCAAATCTTGATGGTGTTAAAATTTCATGTAGTTGGAATATTGCAATGTTGTTTTTGTTCGATTAGCAGTTTTCACATGTCACATTGATGAAAAGCAGGAATTTGTTTTCACCCAAAGTAGGAAGCAGAAAATATTCTATGAAATATGAACTCATTTGTCATCGAGTCACAATTGTCGACCGATCCTTGAAAAGAGATTCATTTTTTTTCCTTGCTATCCAAATAGTTCTTTATGCATATCTGCAGAAGTACCCTAATGGTTAAAACATAGTGGATCAATCAGAGGTCAAGACTTTGAATCCAATAAGCATCACGAATCATGTCTACTATTTTTGTTCCAGATTTAATGAAATGACTTCTAGACCAACTGTTTCCAGTATCATAGGTGATGTAAAACCAGGAGAAATACCTCAAATGCGATTAGAAGAATAAGAATGAACATTTTGCAGCAGATAAGGTACAGAATCTGACCAGGCTTTTTGTTATAGGATGCCTATGAAATCAATTTTCTTGTTTTGTGTGCAAGATGTGAATTGATATCCCCAGAATGGGATCCAAACTGCTGATCCATTAGAATAGCTAGAGGCATTACTACACTGGAAATTTTTGTAATGGCAAAGTCTACTCGTTCATGTTCTGATGAAGTGGTTGTTTCACTTCCGCAGAGAGGTTTTGATCCACAGTGGTTGTCAGTGACTTTCTCAAAGGCTATATTTCTTGGCAATGGTCTTATCGCCATTGTTTCTGGACTTTTTGCCAATTTATTGGCTGATAACTTAGGATTTGGTCCTGTGGCTCCATTTGATGCTGCTGCATGCTTGCTTGGCGTAGGCATGGCCATCATCCTGTCATCATGGGGTGAAAACTACGGAGACCCTTCTAATAGCAAGGACTTGATTTCACAGTTCAAGGGTGCTGCTGTGGCCATTGCTGCTGGTAAGTGTTATGTAACTTATATTGGCAACAAAAGAATACCTCTTGATTCACGGCCCACCATTTGTTGACATTACTGCACTTATAACAGATGAGATAATTGCTTTGCTGGGTGCAATACAGTCACTATTTGAAGGTTCTATGTACACCTTTGTTTTCTTGTGGACTCCTGCTTTGAGCCCAAATGATGAGGATATACCTCATGGCTTTATTTTTGCCACGCTCATGTTGTCTTCAATGTTGGGAAGCTCCATAGCATCTAGGCTGATGGCTCGTTCCGCTCTTAGAGTCGAATTTTATATGCAGATTGTCTTTGCAGTCTCTGCCTTCACTCTACTGCTTCCCCTCATCTCTAACGTAAGACTCTTGCTTGGTTGTGCAAATTTGATAGTCCTTTTGCTTTCCTTTATTGGTCTGTCAGTATGTGACTTCAATGCTAATGCTAAACAGTTCTTTGTAGCTCCTTCTACCGTGAAAGGTGGCAGCATATCTTTTAGTTGTTGTGTCCAACTCCTTGGTTTCTGTGTCTTCGAGGCCTGTATTGGCATATTTTGGCCATCAATGATGAAGATGAGATCCCAATACATTCCTGAGGAGTCCAGGAGCACAATTATGAACTTCTTTCGGATCCCCCTCAACATTTTTGTGTGTATCATACTCTATAACGTAAGCATCAAAACTGTATACTCTGATATATCCTGATATAACCAATTTAAAGTGATTATTTGACAGTGTAACATAAAAAGAAGAAAGTTTCTAGTTATCATTGCTGTATTAGTTGCATCATAACTGCATTTGCAAATAAAGGAGAAGCATTGCTATGTTATTATGTATGAGAAAACTATGTCCGCAAATACCTAACTTTTGTTTTTATGCTGTTCTAAAGGTAAATGCTTTCCCAATCAGTATCATGTTTGGGATGTGCTCTATTTTCCTTTTCATGGCCTCGGTCTTGCAAAGGCGGCTCATGGTGGTTGCTGAGACCCACAAATCAAGTAATATACATTCAACAGTTGTATGATCATGAATTTTTCTAAACCAATCTTTTTGATTGGCCAATTTTTGCCATGCAAAATTTTCACCATGGATAATTTCTTCTGCAGAGCCACATGATTGGACAGCTCTGAAGGAGAAGGATAGTGAATCAGACATGCTGAGCATCCAGATCTAGATGAGCATTCAACCGTAGGTAATACCTTTGAAAGATAAGTGAAACCAACTGGACTTGCTCCTCGCATCAAGCCAAAGAGAAAAAAAAAAGCAAAGAACTTGATGGCATTGGACAGACCTACTTGGAAAGTATCCGGAGGAAAAGCTGTCTTGGTTCTCTACTTGCAGTAACATAGCTTAGATGCATACGCCTATTCATGCTAAAGTAAAGCTGACCTAATGGGGTCATTCATTCCGTAATTCGTCATTCTATCACCAAATTGTAATGTGGTGGAGACATTTTGGGATGCTTCAGTCTGTTTCTCTAGTAGTCATTCAGTACTTGTGTCTGTTGCCAAAGTTGGCCATTTAGTTAAACGAAAAAAAGAAATGTGTTTTTATGCAGAAAATTTTAAACGATTGATGGAACTTAATAATCTGATCATCATTTCCCTCTGCAAGCAAATATGTTATTACTGAAAAAAGAGGAAGAAGACACTGTTTAAAGTATTGACGTCTGTTGATGCATGCGCATTTGTAAATGCATGCATCAGAAAAGCTTATGTTAGCAGCTGCAAGATGACTTGTTTGGATTGCATTTGTTCCTATCTTCCAGGCACAACAGGGATTTCAATCTTGTTCATTGATGTCAAACACTGTATACACTTTCACTGCTTAGTCACACCAAGGAACATATAATACCCATAATTTGGTGAATGTAGTAGGAATAAGCCAGCAAACAACACTGAAATTGAGCACAATCACATGTTCAAGACCAAATTCTATAGTTCCAACAGGTTATGTTAATAACTAAAGGACAGAGACTTGACAACTTTACATGGTTAGAACAAATAAATACTACAGTTGCACCTGATCGACATTTTTTGTGCACACATGATGCCGTTGCCAAATCTATGAACCACACCTTCAAGCCTAGTAGACATTCGATCCCTGCACATGTATCACCACAAACCTCGTATCTGTCTTCTGTGCCATCCATGTCTGGCTGCCTTCCTCAACATTGAATGGTCATGCGCCCCCCTGAGGGCAGGACGCTCATCTCCAAAACTTCAAACACTGCACTTGAGATACATCTGGCTTCAAAGCATTTATAGAACTAATGGATCACTGCAATCTGTCGAATAAACTAACTGGAAAAGACAGGAGATTGATGATGACTTGGGAACATCGGAGCTCCTTTGTTAGCGACCTTAGTTGCCAGATCACCAGATCGCAAACAGCTGTTTTGTTGTAGAAGTTGAATGAGTGACAGAAATATATCCATTCTAGTCACCTCCCGGTTTGCCTACAGTGGAATAGAATCATAGTTGTCACTAATGAACATGCAATACATAGAGCATGTAAAAGTTTATTTGTTCTTGCTTCAGGTGAAACCTACCTCAACCAAGAATCTTGCCCATATTTTACATTCACGAATTTCCATGACACCCTTTAAAATTATCAAGCCGAATCCTCGTATGATATCTGCTATCTCAAGAAAGAGTCCACGGTCTTCACACACCATCTGATGTACACAATATGTCCAGTTATCAGATACTTGCAATTAGAACTTAGAATTTGCCTTCAATAATACTTACCTCAACTAGCATTTGGCCAGAGGGTGTGAGATCCTCAACTATTATTGGGCAGACCATGGTTTGCCCTGCAACTTCGTATGCCCACGTTGCGCCACCACCACCGGCACCACCAGGGTTGTCTTTTAAAACAACACCGCTCTGCTCACTGATAATCTACAAATTTCACATGATGAATCAAAGAGGGAACAAAAAGACTGTGTATCGACACTGCTCTGCAGCATATATATCTAAAACAATAATATAACTAGTTTGTACCTTGGGCTCATCAGCTTGTTTGAGCTTGTCTGCGTACTTGGTGACACTTTGCAAAAAGAGCATATGTTTAATTGTTTTGTCCAACAAAGCATCAATGCTACACTGTAAGTAAAAGAGAAAGCTATATGATGAAAAAAATGAAGTGGAAATTTCAGGAAAATTGAAAAAAAAAAAAATTGGGGAAAGTGAAGAGTGAGGTATACCTTTGTACCATTAGGCACAATCTCTCTTAACTCATTCAGGCGATCTTGTATCTGCTGACGATCTTTTGGCCTTGGCCGAGTACTTTCACCAGGTCTTGCCCTTTTCTTAACCTTTGCAGCTTCTTCAGGCTTCTTGGACTGACTCAGCACAGAACTCTCTGTGTTTATACTGCAGCTATCATCAATCCATAAGCGTATGTTGGAATTTGACAGTGCTTGTTTCACAGATCCATGAACAATCTCAGGGGTACAATGAGGCAACAGCACATCAGATGCACCGTTCATGGAAGGAGCACATACCGAAGGAACCTGATTCATGTACACTGAAGGACCACCCACACTAGTAGAAAATTGATGCTCCAAATTAAGACCAGAAATAGGATTGGCACTAGATCTATAAGCGGAAGTTTTACTAAAATGGTCACCAGCTATAGCATCCAATAATTGTTGAAGACCAGACTCTGAGAAAAGCCCTTTATCAGTGCCATGACTTGAGCCCGTCTCCATTGCTGAGTAGCAATCTGAGATACCAGCACTCATATCTGAACAACTGTTATGACCAACAGGCATTGTTACACCATCCCACAATTCTTGCACAAGGCTGTTTGCCCTCGTATTTAACTCCATGCCATTAAACTGGTCATTATCAGAAAGTAGTTGAGTGGGTGGTATTGAAGAATTCTCCTTACTTTTACTTTCTAACACCAGTGAATTAACTGCTGCTAAAATGGAATTCTCAGCTTGCTTCACATTTATCCCGGCAATCATGTTGCAGCTACTCTTATCACCTTCAGACAAGCATGGTGACACAGACATCATATTGAGCACACTCTGATTGATTTGCATGGTCGCATCATCCATAACATGCTCAGGTTGTTGAACACATAGGCGAGTCACCGGGACATCTTCAGGATGGAACAATGAAGAACTTTCAGGTGTCAGGTCTGGATGATTAGTGACAAAATCATTTAGATATTCTGACTCAAAAGAGTGCATTAGGCCAGAAGGTTTTCCACAAGATAGATCGCTCAGAGGCAAATGTAACCTCTCTGCACCATAAATGAAAGCTTTGACAACCTCGGAAGATTCTGCTTTATTAATGGAATCATGCAATGCAAATTTACCAGATGATGGAGCATCTGCACAAAATTCATCAAATATAATCATACTGTGAAAAGAGAAACTTGAAATTTAATGAAATAAGTGAATCCTCATACCGGATGATAGCCCTTGATCCATCATTGGAAAAGTAATAATGCTGTTGGAGCAATTACCAGTCTTCAAGTATGTTGCATCTGAATTTTGTGGACGATGGGAAATAGATAGCAATTTGGTGTTAGGTGAAACCTGAACTTGTGCTTGAAGAGTGGCAGTGTTGTGTTGCTCTGTGAAATAAAATGAGGAATCTCTACTCATGATGGGTGTCTTCTGTAATGAGTTGCAGAAATCTCTAGATGCACCAGTGGAACAAGAAGTTGGAATCATGCTGCCTTTATGAGAACCAGAACCATGATATGATCCCAGATAGAATATACTGGGAGACTGAACTGGTCCTCCAGTGGGATCCATGTTAGTCAACTGTTCACCACAGTCTTCATGGAATGTGTCAGCGTTGTGATAACAGGAATAAGCATCTCCAGAAGAACTCGTAAGACCAAATGCTCCATGCTGATAATGAACATCCATTGTTTCATGAGCATCTACATATTGGAAATCTCCAGCTGCACCTTCCATCAGCTGAAATGAAAACTTGGCTTGATCAGAACTCTAAATTTCAGGAATATGTTATGCCTGTACCATAGTGAATCATGATCAGCATCAGACATGATTAAAATTATGTTTTTAAGACATGCTTCAATACATAGGAAGAAAAGGAGAGAGGCACTTTGGCTTTAATGTTTATTCATTGTCCTCTGTTATATCTTTAATTTTGCCTTTGTCATTGAGGCATCCATAAGGTCTGTGACAAAACTTGAAGACAAGCAACCAATCACACATATATTACAGCCTCCTTAAATGTAGAACCAAGAAGACAGGCGAGAAACGACAATTGATCAAGAAACAGAAGTATAGTTCCACTTAAATTTTGAGCAAGAACTGCTACAAGCATGATAGTAATGGCATATATACTTTCGCTTGCAACTGCTCCAAGATTCTTTCTATATGGCAAGAAATAGAAGACGTTGGCAGTCTGAAAGAACAACTATTTCTGTAACTATTAGACATAGATTGTTAGTCAATTTCAATTATCACAAAGCTTAATCCACAAGTAACAAGAACCTACTAAACAGATATACATCCAGACAAAATCTAGCAAATCCAGGTAGGCATTATCTAAACCACCTAGTATCTCAAAATAATATCAAGAGCACTTGAAAGCTAAATATTTGCTAAAAGAGGAAACACACTAACATTAGTCCTAGAGAATCAAGCCAGAAATACACTTTATTATCCAAAAAAAAAGTACTCGTCAAGGACTTACGCCAAGTATGACCAAAAATACTGAACTGAATTATGGTTCCAAAAAAAGAGAACACACACAGTCATAAAATTGAGAAAAGAGTAATCCAAATACACAAAACCATATTTACAGCTGATAGTTACCCCTCTCCAACAATGTCCGTTAGATCTGGAATTTTGAAGGAAAATTAGTGATGGCTGAGGTGCGGAAAATGCTTTTCCGGCATGACAAGAACCTACGGCTTCAGGAAGAACCACAATGTTTTGTCTCACTGTTGCCGGGGCAATAAAGAAAAACCTTTTACCAGGGAGAGCATTTTTTTATTGTATTAGAAAGAGGAAAGCCATTTATGAAGCGTAAAGCAAACAAGATTTTAGCGGATAAGGAATATTCTCTTTCAATCAGCATTCTCTAAACCAAAACATGCAATAAGCATCAATCAAGACAAAAGTTGAACAGTACTTGAAGAGGATCAATTTTCGCTTGAAGCTCTTTTTCGTTCACGTCATTCTCCTAACAGTTTGGGGATTTGGTAGACAGAATGTACAAGAGAAGAAACGAGACAAATCCAAGCTCACATCAGTATTTAGCACAAGAATACAAAGATTCGTCGAGACACGGCAAAAGATGACCCGAAAAGATTCCAAATTTAGGGATCGAGTACAATACAAGAACTGATAATTACCTGGAGTGTTGGTGGTCGAGGAACTAGACCAGAGCTCGCACCACACGGCTCCGCAAGCGCCTACCTCCACCGCCTTTTGCTCACAGGGAAGAGAGCACCAGAGAAGAATAGTGGGCAACGAAAACCCTAACGCTTTCGCCTTTGGAACTCACACTCTCCTAACACACTCTCTCTTCCGCGCCCGCTCTCGGTTTCTCTTCCTTTGAGGTGGAAGGGGCGGTTCAAGTAGCTCTCGGGGCGAGCCGCGTCACGACAAAATGCCGGTTAACGGGAGTTGGGACGTTATAACGGAGGCGAGGGAGAAAAAAAGATCGGCGACCTTTTGGCGAGGAGCATTCATTGCACTGGGGCTTTAATTACTTAGTATTTGGGAAGGTAATTTACTCGCTTAATGAATGATAATTAAGAGGTAAAAATATGGATTGGAGGGGAAGTGAATGTGATATCTAACCCATTATGGAGGTTAAGTTGACAGTAGAAAATTAATCCCAGTATAAATTTATACAAATATTCGAATATAATGATAGGAAAATTTTCATCACAATTATTTAAATATTAGCTCATTGCCACAGGGAATTTAGAGACTCCTTACAAACAAGAAAAATATTCTCAGGTTGTTTAGTCTAAAATTTTAATTAGAACATTAGGAAATGCCTAGAGAAACCTGTCCTAATTTGAATATATATTTCTTTGAATATTTAAATCTTTCATATATGCAAACTAAAACTTAAATATGAAAAATATCATCTATTATTTTCATCAATTATTTGATTCATATTTATTAATATATCTGAAGGGAGTATTATTGTCAGCTTGACTCTCAAAGCTATTTATTAATATGTCAAGAATCAGCTGACTATGATGATTAATTACAATGAAATATTGGTATTTTTAAAATTTTATACTTAGATATATACATATATATATATAAGCAAAGTTTTCAAAAAAAAAAAAAACACTGATTTGAATCTTGGTGTAGTAAAGGAGAGCCAATGATTAATCTTGAGTATGTGCCCCTCTTTACTCCAACACAAAGGTGATAAGAGACTGGCACAGCAAAGTCCTTTAAACTGTCTCAAGTGCAAAGTGACAAATATGTCAGTGTATTTTTACTGCATAATTCCACCATGTTGGGACAAGTCTTGTGATTGATCACATCTTCCCCTTCAACTTTTGACACAATTATTTTGTTAGGTTATCAAAATCCAGCTGAAAATAAATTATCATGGCTTTTTTCTTCTCTTTTCTTTCTGATTAATTATGTTCTCATTAGTGAACAAGATTTAACTTTCACTATAATAAATTCAGAGATAACAAAAGTGTGAAGATAAGATTATACTTAAAATAGACAGTGTTTTGAATCCATTATAAATGTTGAGGATTTGAAATTTTATTCAATAAATTTTTTGAGGATCAATCATCCTGTTTGATGGAAACTTTGATGGTTGGTATGAGGATTTTGGAATCAAATCTTGTCTTCAATCCAAATATTTTGAATGTTATTAGATTTAAAATGTATTATATGCATGAATTTTGAAGCACAGTACATGCCTAGGATTATACTGGATGAAGAATGAGAATCTATATCCAAAAGATGGAGTCTTTGTCTAACCTAATTACCAAGCTATGTTCCATCAACACCCCTAGAAAGGACATCATCTTAGGATTCAGGACAGAATATTTCAGGAAAAGAAATCTTTTGGAGTTAAATTGCTCTACATTCAGAACAGTTCTTGAGGATGTTTTAGCAACCCTACCAAGATGGAACCCCTACTTGTTTAGTGTCCTTGATATGAAGCCAACAAAACCCTCTCTCTCTCTCTCTCTCTCTCTCTCTCATGAGAGCATCAATTCTTGCATTCCTGTTGCAGCAAGTTATCAACAGAACTGTCTGACTCTTTATACTTTTGAGAAAGAACAGCATAATGGCACCCTACATATGCAGTGAGTTGAGGCAGTACTCCCCCTCCCTCCAAAAAGAGAATAGATTAAGCTGTACTATGTCAATTCTCTCTCTCTCTCTCTCTCTCTCTCTCTCTCTCTCTTATTTTGTGTGTGTATGAGAACTAATTTTGTTTGGGACAGGAAGCCACCACCCTCTAACTTTAGGGATCACCTGTCACTCTCTCAATGGGCCACAAGGCTAAAGTTCTGTGTGCCTATGGAGAACAAGGTCCACAGTCACATAAAGTGTAGGGAATATCCATCACAGTGAACATAATGTCCATCTAGAGCAATGCTGCTCACCAGAAGAATTCACTCAGAAACCAAGAAATATATGACCCCCTCTCTTTACTATGACAAGCCCCATACAACATAAGAATGTTGACTAAAACCTTGGCCTACACAAATCCAACAACAACAAGAATAAAAGGAAAAGATCTCCTTCCACAGGGCTGGAAGGGTTTGAAAGACGAGAATCCCAAGACGCTGCTGGTCTTTGCTCATATGCCAGCCAAGAGGACCACACAAGTTATTATCTTGTTCTGGCTAATCCAATCATGCTTGCTCACCTATGATTGGGAGCCTGCTGAAGGACCATTTCTAGGGTTTCCTCTTTGTTTGTCTTGAGTGAGCCCTTGTGACCATCGACATGGTGGTCTTGGGACCTGCCCATGACTCTTCTTCATCATCATCATCTTGTGGGTGGGGTAAAGCTTGGGGGGAGAAGGGGGTGGGGGTGGAGTCCACCACTGGTTGCTGCAAGCACAAAAGTTGTGCCCATCATTCTTGGCATCAAGCCCTATGATTCTGTCTCCTCAAGCTTCAGAAGGTGTCTCCCTTGATCATGGCTGTCCACAGCAAGGTCAATGGCCTCAGAAAGTGCTGCTCTCCTTGTGTTTTCACTCAGTTTTCTTTTGCAGAAAGAGAGCAGGTGAAAAGAGGGGCAGGGTCTTACTACCAGTGTATGACTACAGTCTACAGACCATAAAAGATAACCCCATGTGAGTTCACTGGAGAAGACTGAATGGTGCATGGAGTAGTATTGTCTTGGTTTACTTGATGTGTGCTTCTCCACTTGGCTCTGCTGATTAAAATTTAGTATGCTCCATTAATCAGCAATGCAAATGTTAAGTTTTGTAGCTACTTTGGTTTGCATGACTCTTGTATTCCTTTCTATTAGACATAAGAAAGTTTCTTTTGTTGTTCCAAATAATTATGCTGTAGAATGACAAGGTTTTCCATAATTCTGAATGGAAACTAGACCTCATTGTTGGCAGTTCTCCCATCAAAGCAACCTAGACATGCATGAATGGCCAAAGCAAAGTATGCATGATAGTTAACTAGCTGCAATATGATGGTTGGCATGCAAGCCTACCTTGTATGTTCCCTTTGTAGACCATCTCCCCAAACAGTGATATGCTTCTTTTGGAGTTATAGATGCTGGAACTTCACCTTTGGAATTCCAACAACATACTCTCTCAGTGATCAGTAGGCTCCTTTAGTACAGTAGACAACTAGATCAAATACATCACTGCCTGTGTTGCTGCCGTTGTTTGTTTGGCATAGGATTCATAATGACTTTTAATTCAAGAAGGGGTAGAACATTCTTTGATTTTTTGTGGCATCAATTCAATCAACACACTGATGCTGCAGTGCAATGCCGTAGAGATCATGAAATGCCCAGGGCTTGACGACGAGTCCTGCAGCAGACGTCAGTTTCTCTTCATTTTGATCTCAGGACTGGAAGGGAAGCTAAGATTAGCCTTGAGAATTTGAATGGAATTATGGATGAAAAGATGTGATGGGTTAAGTGGCCAGAGAGATTATTTAGGGTACCGTATCATCAAATCATGTGATGGTTTAATTCCTCGGAAGAATTCGCAAAAAGCCTTATCGCAGGTTTTTCTTTTTCAAATTTCTCAAAAAATTTTCTCTTTGTCAGAATATGTTATACACTATATTAATAAAATAAGTTGATTAATACTATGTTATGGATCGATCTATGGAACCATTCAATTCTATATATAAGTTTATAATTTAAATATTTTTAAATAAATTTATATATATTATAATTAAAAACATTTAACTAACACAAATGAACTCAAAACAAAATTTCAAACAGGTATTTATATTAGAGTAGGAATAAGAATTACCAAATATAAAGATTGTCGTATCCGTTGTAGTGACTTTGAATATGTTTATAATTTTTTTTAAAAAAATATTATAGGTTTATCTAGAAACACTATAACTAAGGAATTAGATAAGTTCATCGTATGGATCCATTATAGGATGTAATTAGATATTGTTCTAATTATCTTATTAGGAGATATTTTAGGGATTATAAGAAATGTGGATGTTATTTGGGAAATATAAAAGGGTATTTTATCTTAAAAAGTTTTTGATATTAGATTTTTACTGAATGACATGCCTTAATTATTATTATTATTTATTGAAGTACTTTTTTCATTAATTCGATAAAAATACGCTCGACTCTCCAAAGTCGTTGCCCCTAATTGTTGTCGCTCTCGTTGCCTTTAACCATCATCACCCCGGTCATCATTGTCATCCTTTCGTTCCCACTATGAGTGGCATCTTCCTTCTTTTTCTTGTCACAATGAGGAAATTAACAATGGAGGCGATCTCAATATAACATTGTTCTATGGGTGACAATCTTGTCTCTTCTCTTAACAAGGTTGCCTTCACAAAGGCATGGGTGGGAGTCTTCGCCATTGTCACTCTTTCCCATCATTGCCTCCACTCCACTCTTAGGCGACATCACCTGCTCTTTCCCTCGTGTCATTGGGAAGAGAAGAAGAAAAGAGAATGGAAGAAAAAAGAGAAGTTGTCGGGTGCGAGCAAGGAGCGAAAGCGACAACGGTGATAATAATGACAACGACGATGATGATCGATATCGACTAACAAAGGATCGGAAGTATTTTCATTAAATTGATAAAAAAATAATGCCTTTAAGTAAAAATCAATTAAAAGATATCTATTCATAAAATCTTAACATTTAAGAGTTTTCTAGGTAAATAACCCAATATATAAAAGGGCATCACGCGAGGAATTCTACCTTAAGTAAAAAATTGATGATCGACTACTGTATCTTAGTTGTGCAATTAAAACAATAAATCCATTAAACACAAGAAAATAACGTATTAATGACCATACTTAATAGCGAATAATCCAAACCACAAATTGCTGAAGCTAATGCTAGATTCAGTGATGTGTTGCCACGTCATCTACGTGATTCGTAGTCGTGGCCGAACAGGAGCGAGAGGTCCGAGCGGCGACACTTCCATCACCGTGTTCTCGAGGCCGAAGCAAAAACTAGGAGAGAAGGAAATAAAGGAGCATAGCTTTTCCGGCATGGCGACGGCAGCGTCATGGAAGCCCCTCCTCCTCAGATCCTTAGACTCCAACGCCCACCTCAAACACTCCGCCTTCTTCCAACTCGTACTTCCCACTTCTTTTGCTTGCTTCTCCTATTTGATTCTGATTGGAAATTATGTTGCAGGCGACTATCGGCTCCAACGGAAGACCTTCCAATCGGACGGTCGTCTTCAGGTAAGATCCATTCTCTTCTTGCTCCATTTAGATCGCAGGCGTTTGGGTCTGAACCTGTTTTGGGGTAATTAGAGGGTTTCAGGAGGATACCAATGAGATTCAGATAAACACCGATCGTCGCAGCGCCAAGGTGAGGTTTTACTTATCTGGATAGTGAAGGGAATCCCATTTCGCTGAACATTTGTGCTTGTTGTTGTTGACTGGAACAGATCGAGGAGATTAAGCATTGCCATTTTGGAGAGGTAATTGGTTTCTGAGGTATATGTTAGTATGCGTGTTCGATCTTTTGGTTGAAGCATGGTGAGCATCAGTAGTTGCATCTGAGTTTTTAGGAAGAAAGTGTGTAATCTGGCATACGAATCTCAAAGCAACATCCATAATGTTTGCTTCTGTAGGTTACAGAAAGTAGAATTCTGTGAAACAAGTACTGCAATTGCTTTTCCTTTCCTTGCATTCGCTGAACTAGAATGATGCGGCAAAAATCTCACTTATGTAAGGATAAATCTGCATTGAAAGATGACTTACGATTCAGTAAATTATGTAAACACCATGTGCCATCAGAGGCTTACACCTCCAATTATATCATCACTGGATGAAATTCATTATTTATTTGAGTGGACTGCAAATTAAGAAGATTTGCACTAGAGGACTTGGATTCATTTGTTAGGTTCTAATGCTTTATGATTCTTTTATAGATATGTTGGTATTTCACTGAATCGTGGGAACAGTTCAGAATTAATGGAAAAATTGACATCATTGATGGAGCAAATTCAGATGCTTGCAAGCTGCAGGTTAGGAGACAGCTTTGATCCTTAACATGATGATCATTTGTTTACATTTTAAACTAGCATAAAATTACTGATCACATGTTATAAGCTTTGACTCCATTGCACAGATCTGTGGTAGTTTTTGTATTACTTTGTTCATTTGATTGTATCTCCAATAACCATCCCTGAACTCTCATTAGGTTTACTTCAGCAAAGCAAAGAAGGTTATCAACTTGATTTCAAGTCCTAGTTCCTAAATTTGAGCAGTTATTTTTTCTGAACTGGCTTTTTTGCTGACATGGTGTTAGATCAACCTCCTGCTAGGTTGCTACAATCACACAACATATAAACTAGGATTCATTGATGAGTTGGTTCTGTTTTGGGGGTTTTGTGTCATCCACATGGATATCACTTGCATATGAAAGTAGCATTTTCAAACTTTAGTGGGGCCATGAATGATACATGTACCATGTAAGATGCCAAATGGTTTGTCACATCAGCATTATTGTATCAATAAACCAGTATTTGTCAATGAGTTGTCACTGGTATTGTGGTGATATGGCATCTATTTGTCATCCTGGGTTGCCATTCGGGACATGGAAAGTATGGCTAGAAAATGCCATGTAAATATCATATGAGATGCCACATTGGATGTATCAATTAATTGTGGTGTACATATAACACTTGTTGAACTTTAGCAAAATGTCTAGGGATCTTTTATGGACACGGCCTTATCAGAAGTTGTTGGGTGAGCTGACAGAGATACCCACAGGTGGGCTAAGTGCTATCAATAATTTTACAGATAGGTGAAGTAAGATCAGGTCATACCACAAATGGGAAATCTGTAATTAAATCATTAAACTAATACAATAAAACAAGTTTGTTACTATATCTTAGAATTTTTTTTTCATTGTTGATTTTAAGCACTGTAGTTTTTTTAAAATTGAATTTAAAACTGAATTTAATGTGACACTATACCGAAGTTCTGTGCATGGTTGCTTGAACACCTGTTATGGCACTCTATAGTGTCATTTGAAGCAACATGTTCCTATTTTTCTGTGCAAAACAGGTCCATGACTGGACACCATCATTATCAGAGCTCTTGTCTTGGGGAGATTGGTAATTGTGAGCACAAATCCACCTACATGACACATTCCTTTCTTAAAAAATGAAAAGACTATAATCAATTTTCACATTAAAGAATCTTTTGTTGTCTTCAATAAAGATCTTTAGTTCTAGAATGGAGGGAGATACATAAATCATGGATTTTTTACACTTTTTGAAGGATGAAAACAAGCACTAGACTTGGACAAACAGGGGAATGCTAATATGATGAGGACAGACATTACAATAGGAACTGTATGTGGCCTTTGGTTATGACTAATTTGATTATGCCGTGGTTTGGTAATCTTGTTCTCATCCTCTACCTCTTTTGTTTTTAATGCCAATCTGAATTGAAATATTGGAAACATTCCGTATGTTTAGTTTCTTGACCTTTGTCATTAGGCATGTCATTTATCTGATAAGGGAAAGAAGTTAAAATTTTGCCATAGACGTTTGTACAGTATGTATTCTGCCCATGAGTCATTTCTCACTTTGGAAATAATTAATGGTCACGGTAAAGAAATAAGATTACAAAAGTGATCCATCTCTTTCAAGCATGCTGCTAATTTCAAGAATGTCTTGTCTTCTTTAGCATAGTGCTAATGCACAAAGCATTTTGACTTCCTACCCAACTAAAATAAATAATTACTTTATCTCCTCAGTTTAACTGATCTTTAGCTTTGACTATACAAACAACTATCTCTTATTGCAGCATAGGGAAAAAGCTTGGTTTGCTAGTTCTCTCAAGTCACGACTACAGTATTTAGCACCTGCCCCTCGTCTTCCAGATATTAGCAATGGCTCTGGCGAAGAGAATCAACTTGACCCATCTGAGGGCCCAGTTGAAGCATTTTGCCTTTTGCTCTTTGATCCAGAACAGGTTAGATAAGCATCAAGAACTTCTATTGATTGGTTCCATGGTGCAGAGCTTCTATGTAATTTATTAGATTGTTCATTGGAGTCTCATAAAGTTCAATTTTCCATTTGCAAAACAAAATGCCACCACATTCAGCCTGTCTGCTAAACTTGTTTTTCCCTGAGGCTTCTATTTAATATCAGCCACCTAATTTTTCCCGAAACTTTTTGATAGTTTTGTTGATGTGCTGCTCGCTTCTATCAATGTTTCTATTAAATTTTCTTTTTTTTATTGGTACTATCAATGTTGAACTCAGGTTGATTACTTGAATTTGAAAAGCAATGAACGATTCATCTTCACATCCAGATCAAGTGAGCAAGGATTCAAAGTGTGGATGTCTGAGAAAGTCAACCCATGAAGTCATGTAACATGTATGTGTCTTCTTGACATCAGTTGTCTGATAAATTTTCCTTTCTATCTCAGTTAAATTTCTCCGTTCTTTTGGATCATGTTGGGATGATATTACCCATCATTTCTCCTCAGGAATTGTGTGATAGCTTGGTTGCTGAAATTGCTTCTGTTCTATTAGAAAATTTCTATTCTTGTGTTGTCTGATGGTTCTTACTTTTAGAACAAATCCATGAAATGCTAATTCATCCAAAAGTTGCTTTGACCTTCTTGAGCCATGTGACATTGTGACAAATAGAAGCCCTGGAAAGCATTCCCAGACAAGCATGCTTGCATGATTCACAAGCTGTTGAGACATACTTGCACTGCACATTCTTCATACTTGGTTCTCATGAAAGATATCTTATTCCACGAAGTAACCTCAAACTGTGAATTGTTTTTCCTCTCAATCTTATGTTAGACTCCCTAGAGACAAATCACATTGAAGATTCAAATAGACATTCCCCATGGAAAGCCTGAATTTTATTTAATGTAAGCTGCCCCAATCTTATTAATTGTGATCTTACGTTATTTCTCTTTATTATCTTGTGAGTCAATAGATCTCAATAACAACAAAAAATCCATGTAGCGATCTCAAATAGTTAGAACTTATGGTCTTGTTGTTGTTGTAGTAGTAGTAGTAGTGATAGCAGTATCTTACGGATAAATTTGTGATATATATTAAGGCATAAAAAGTTGGTGTTTGGGAAGCCATTCATATCAAGCTTTACAATTGTGGGAATGAGAAAAAGAACAACAGGAGAAACAATTAGTCATTGGACCAATACATGTAACATTAACTACATGATAATCTATACTTGTACATCTTCCCTCACAAGCTTATATATAGTCATGGTGATAAGATTTTAATTGGGATTTATTATTTATCCTGAAAATGCTTGATAAGATTTGACACAAGTCAAGCCAAAGATACAATATATTGAGAGGGTTATCACTTATCCTAATAGTAAATTCAAACTTATGATCAGCTATAATATCATGAAATAATTATGATATGATTATCATTCATCACAATAGCAATCACAACAATAAGACCGTAAAGTCTTAAATATTTAGAAATTATCATTCATCACAACAAGATTGACTTATTAGGAAAGAATCCACTTTATATATAAACTGACACATCGAATGACAATGTGCTAATTGTCATTATTTTATTTTGGCTCTATGGCCTACATTTTCCATGCTCAAAACGAACCAAATACACACCTAAGTTGTTCCATATGAACTATAGTCTCTGCCTGATCTGGAACAGGACAATTGAACTTGAGAACTTGTGAATATGTTGGATATTTAAGCTGAGAATCGTAGTCCAATCATAAGCATCAAACCTCTTCTTATGAATCGCAATCTATTTCTTTGTTGCGAGGCCAACCAAACTCTTCCAGAAAAGCAAGCACTACACCGTTGGACCAACCAAATCCAGTCTGCAGTCACAGTGCACACAGAATAAGCAAAAAAAGATCATCAAAAGAAAATGTAAAATAATATAAGGAGAATAGGTAACATAAAAGATTCAGATATCTCTTAGTGGATGTCAGACAATCTACATGTAATCCAATGAAGATATGACTGTTGGAACGGGAGAATGTAGCCACATGGGTTTGGCAATTTCCCATCTGTAGTCAAAATATGACATATGTCCTTTCCCATTGATAGAAGACTCAATCAAAGATGAAGTTAATGCTGAAGTTATCCACTTTTGTAATATGCGCTTTGCCTCTTTTCCAAGGACTATCTCATCAGCTAATAACATATGCTTAGGAATTCTTGTGAAGATGTCTAAAAATTTCACTCATAACTGGTATTCAGGACCATGAAGGCATCTTTTTGAAGAAACATGAGTGTTTCTTCTATGACTACATAATCTCAATGCAGAAACCAAAACTGATGCTGAAAATCTTGAGATAGATCAAATCAATTGTCAACAAGAATAACTTGAATGGGTTCATTACCTGAGGTTTGTATTCCCCACCTCCACCAATCTTTCCACAGGCCTCAACATCATATTTTTCATGCATGGCGCCAGTTTTTTTGAAAGCAACATAATTTGTTCTGATCCACCTTACAGCAATATCTTCAGCCAAAAACCTTGCTTCTTCAGAACCAGAATTAGCCAATCCCTCAACAATCATTTGCTGCAATGGGGCCCAACCATTTGGGAAATCCCTGCTCCAACGATCAACAAAAACTTGCATTGTTATTATTATTCATCATGAAATAAGAAAATAGTGATTCATGGTTTCAGTTCCTTTGGTAGATCTGTTCATGGCAGTTTGGCATCTAGTTACAAGAAGACACAACTTACCATTGTTGCCCAGTATTTGTCAATGAGGTAGCAATTCCAGCAGGCTGAAGTAGCCCTGAATTTTGGAGGCTTTTCAGAACTTTCTCCACCTTCGGTCCATCTTTATAAGCATCTGAAAGTAGAATTACAATTTTTTGGACAACAATTTAAAGGAAGTTAATAATTTTGAAAAACTCATTCTTCACATTAAAAAGTTATAAAGGTTCATCCTATTTCTAATATGGGCTTCTCCACGAAATCAGATTCAAATATTTACACTGATATACAGCAATATGCAAGGTATCCGTTCGTGGTTCATTGTAATATAATTTGAAATTTTCTTCTCATATACTACATTTAATTCCATAATCAAGTGTCACAATCATTGACAGAAGTGATTCAGATGATGACAGCTCCATTGTAGTGTGTACTGTTGGTAAATATCTGGCGAGCCCTGGTCAAATACCTCTAAATCAGATATTTCATTGTTCTCTTGTTATAACAATTGGAGAAACGAAACCTGAAACAGCTTTCTTACCTAGGATGGAACACAATAAAAAAGCTCTGTGAGACACTTTCCAACTCTACAATTTGCTCAATCTGATTTTGGAGTTCCAGATGGAAAATACAGATAAGCGTAAATACCAAACTCACTTTTAGTTATGGACAAGTTGCAGTCGGATGCAACATAAAACATTAGGTGTGCTTTAATCTTCAAGAAAAACAATGGTAGATATATGTGATGAATGGATTTAATGCTTCTACACTAAACCTCAAATAATATGAATGTTCCTCTGCAACATGATAGTCTTGATTCAATCACAGAGAGATGATGACATACCTGAACTATATGCCCCTATCCACAGAGGCACAAAGTTAGAGGCAAATATATTATGGTTTTGGTGATGTGCTTCCCATCGGTAGAATTTCTGAAAAAATGCAAACAATTTAATTGAAATATCATCAACCAACATACATAGCTAACATGTTTCTTCTTTAAGAGGATAACCGAGGATATAAGGGAGCAGTGCACCTCAGAGTTGCTCTTCTTTATAAGCCAGTAGTCAAGCCATTGGTCCTTCTGTGAGTTCCAAAAAATGGATGTTATTGCTGCTCGCCGTGCTTTCGCAGCTGCCAAGAAGCTTTCTGAGGTCACACTGTCCCCAGTGAGTTTTGCAAAGAAGGCTATGTCAGATTCCATCTGTTACAACAAGCAAAATTGCTGCTTCAGGTGTTGATGGAGAATAGAGTATCAATCGCAAAAGTTCCATATAGTTCAGAAATTACATATACATACTAACAATATAAAGTACAAGGAACTAGAATCATAATTGGTGTCAAAACAGAATGACTGGAAATTCCATAAACCCCATTCTCATGGAAACAAGACATATTTGTAGGGAGTAGGCTGGACATACTGACCTTCCCTATAACCTGCATCGGCTAGGACTAAATGCTCTGTGCCAATCCATATAGATTATGTTGAATCTTATTAACATATCAGCAAATAACATATATTCTCCAGATACTTATTTCAATTTCTATCAATTGAGTGCAAAATGCACTACTCATCCCCTACTTCTAGTTCTGATACTTGAAGATTGTTTGATGCTCTACATGATGAAAATTCTCACCAGTGTCATAGTCCTAGGAAATGCATAAATCCATTTAGTCAAATCTTGTATGGTGCCAATGCTGAGGTTTTTTATCATAGTGCATTAATGTATTTCCTTACCAATGTGTTCAGTAATTGGATAAAAAAGATTGAAATATCATCTCAAGAGAGTCTGTACCTTTCTGCTGTTAAAACACTAATACAATCTTCACATATGACATTCAAGCAGAACACTGACAGATTTCGAAGTAGCTAGCTCCGTATACTTATGTCACCCGATAAAACCATAAAAGCAAAGCATCTAACATTTAGAAAATGGAAATTTTGCTTCCGATACCTTGTATATGAAAACATTTAGGTCCACAGGTATGATTGACGTTGTTTCTAATGTTGTCAAGTCAGATGAATTGCTGCAGGAAACAAGAGATGCCAGATGAGGTTACACTGAGCTAGCTACTAAAGCATCACTTTTATATCTTGACTTACTAAAAATATTTGAATAAACTACATGGTGTAGATGACTTGCATCCAGCTTAACAGCATAACATGTAAGGAAGGTTTGGAGATTGATGAGTAAACAAGTAAAAAATAAACACCAAATTCAAAGTACTGTAAACATTAAATGAACTATATGCTACAAAGAAGATGTATTAATTTAGTAAAGTTGACTCTAGGATCAAATAAGACCTAAGGAGAATTGCAAGTTCAAGATGCTATACAAGTACAACAGGAAATACATAACCTCATCCATCGTGAGCTGAAGTCCCATCCCGATTCAGCAGTTGAAGCAAGTTGGTGGTAGAAGTTCTTCTGAGCAGCAGTTGAAAGCTTGGCAGCAGATTCTTCATCCTACAAGAAGGTAACAACTTTCATATCTGATGCATTATCATTATCAAATTAGAAAAATGATACATGGAATTGAAACATACAGTAGTAGCAGATTCTGGCCGGGGTTTGTTCCACAAAGCATTGTAGCGACTAAGGGAGTGTTTCTTTCCCCGTGCAACTTGAATGGTCACCTTATGGATCTCTGTATCAATTTTTTCAAGAACAATGGATATATCCTAATCAAAATAATTTAGAAACATAACAATAAACATAGTTAGAGAGGTAAGTTTTGGATTGCAAGAAATGAGACAAACCTGAATTCCAGAACTTATGTTCTTTGAGCAACAAAGGAAGAGATTGTTTTACAAACTCCAAATCATGAGTTTTCTTGTATATTTCCATTATCATTGAACTCAATAGTGGAGGCTGACTGTAGAAAGTTCCACATGTTCAAACTTCAAAATGGAAGTTATAGAAACATTCAAGAGCAATTACTAGAATATAGTACATGGTACATGTCAATGCTCGTCAAATTTTATTATATATGGAATCAGTGAAAGTATAATTCTTGGTTGAATGAGAAATGATCAAAATCAATCTGGAATATAACAATTCCATGTGGTCTGTTTCCAGACTATCAAGTTTCTGCCTACCAGAAAACAGAACAGCTTGAGATAATATCACTGAAACTAATGCAGATTACATCAAGCCATAAACTTAGCAGACAAAGTACCATTTGTCTCTCTATACTGTCTTCAGAAAAATATAAATATAAACTTCTGTTAAATCTTGCCAAAATCAAATTCTTAGCATACAAATGTGCTTCTACTATAGGTATAAGTGGGAATAGAAAATTTCCTTTTGTTATTTGGACAACAAGTTGTTTTGTTGATATGAAAACAAGCTAAACTGTTTTATTCACTATGTAAACGGAATTCCTAACCAAATTTGTCTCTTAATATCTTTTTTCTTCGTGAAAAATCTTATGTATTTTAACATAATGTAGTATCATAAAATAGTTTAATATCTTATTCAAAAATGGAATAAGTAATTTCTTGTTTATTACATTCACTTCATCGCAAACCTGCACTGACACAGGCTCATGCATTAGGCCACCTCTTTCATTAAAAGAAGTTAAACTGATTCACCTTTCCACAGACATGGTCTCAGAAATCCTCTACATCTTTGAATAGAAACCATAGCGTGCTAAGTAAACGAACATAGTATTACAATTTAATGGGCAACAAATTGCTAGAGGAGGGTATAGAACTGGTACTAAATGACATACTCTGGGTCATGTAGAATCAACGAATATTTTGGGTCAAAATGATATCCTTTCTTAGTGCAAACCACAAAGTCTAAATAGATCAGGATTGAACATTTAATTTGAAAGTAAAAAACATATATTGCTTCAAAAAAAAAAACAAAATGAAAAGAAGAGAAAATATGATAAGGAATATCAGCTGCCGGAAAGTGGAAATGCTATATATGGCCACCCCATGTGAAATCTAGCAATAATTTGCCTTGGTGTAGAAGCAGTTAAGACATTTTGAACCTCATCCAGGCTCCCTTAAACTAATCTTAATAAGTGATCCCAACATAACAGAAGATACAGATTTCAGAAATAAATGCAGAATGCACTTGATGTTTCAGAACAGATGCGTATTACCACTGAAGGAAATAAGCTAAAAAGCCTCACCTTCGATTAGTATAGTATGCTCTTGCACCATTCAAGACAAAGCCATACTTTTCAATAAGTGAAAGAAGATTGCGCACTATTTCCTTTGCAGTTTCATACATTTTGCTGGCTAGTAAGCCCCTGCATAATAAGATATACATAAATGAACAACATTGCTAATTTTTACAGTTATTGAAACCAGATTGGATCGGACGATCTGATGGGAAAATCCATTATCCGACTCTAAATAGACACATCCAATTCAATTAAAATATGAAATGTTTCAAAAAACTAAGTAGATGGGCTAACCCTATCAGTACTTTATTAAAACTTAAGCATAATTGGTCCATTTTTAGCATATGAAAAAGATAATAATATCCTTGCAATTCTAAATAAAGTTGAATCATACTAAGGGGTATATAAATAATATCAACATCAAAGAAAACAACTATCTTCTCCTCAATCCCCTTTCTCTCCTTGTCATGCTTACTTTGAATATCAAGATGCCAAGAGGAGAAACAAGAGAAGGAAAAGAAGAGGTAAGGAGATGGAGGACAGAAAGAACAAAAAGAGAAGAAAAAGTGAAAAAAAAATGGAGGAGAGGAATGAAAAAAATAAAAGAAAATTCGAAGAGAAACAAAGAACTAGAGGAACGAGAGAAGAGAAAAGATGAAAAATAAAAGCAAAGAAAGATATAAAAATTAATTAAAAAATAACTTTAAAATATTTAAAATATTATATTATTTTGTACAATCTTTTATTAAATTTATGATCCTCTCAATTAATCCATCAGTTCAGTCAATGACCAAGTGAGCTGAATGTTGACCGAGTCAATCCCAGACCATTCATAAGCCAAGGTACCAGACATTTGCAAAAACCTAACATTTAATTGCTTTCGAGCAGTCACTTGCATCAGGTGAAAAAAGATATCTTGCTTGGAAAGTAGGCCAAAAAGGCTCATCATACAATATAGATTGCATTTCAATAAGATTCCTCTCTCTCTCTCTCTCTCTCTCTCTCTCTCTATATATATATATATATATATATATATACATATGCTCTGCTTTTCAAGATGAAACCATTAGGGAACAATTTTGTGTCTCCTAATATCCTGATTTTAGTGAAATTGCCCCAATGTGGAAGTCAAAGATACCTCCTTTGCTGCTTAGTGTCATCCACACTGTAAGATCCAAGTTTGAAGGTGTTCATGAATGAAAGATTAATGAACACAAGGATGTCTTTAAAGTAATAAAGATTCATGTGAATTGTCTACCATGGTATTCTTTCCTGGTACTAAATTTAATGCTCTCGTATACCAAAACTACCTACCATCAGATCACAAAATCCTACGATGACCAATTTGATGAAACCAACATAAGATTCTTGGGAAATTGGAACAGAAGGAAAGAGTCGGTGATCAAGATCGTCGTAAACTGACCTGATACTCCAATAGGAATCCCAGTAATAAACCTCCCTGAATCTTGATCCTGGCACGATGACCGATCCGGGAAGCGAAAGCAGCGTATGCAACTCCGGTCGCTCCTTCACGTCGTCGGCCTCTCTCCGACTCAAATTTTTCCACAATGCGTGCACCTCCAGCGCCCAAGCTCTGACCTTCGGGTGCTTCACCTTAGGCAGGAACCCCTCTGGCTCCACCACGAAGTCTGCGGGCTCCGCTTGCACCAAATCCGACCCGGCCGCGCCAAAATACTCGTCGACGAATCGCTCCAGATCGGGGGCCGGCACAACGCCGGCTACGTTAGGGAGCGCGGCGAAGGCCGCCTCGACCTCGGAGAGGTTCCGTTTGAGGGGGAGGTCGACGTAGAGCTTGGGGTCGAAGCCGTCGGAGCCGAGGGTCGCGAGGGCGGCAGATTGGAGGCGCTGGAGGAAGGCCACGAGCGGGGTTGTGGCGACGGCAGCAGCGGAGGCGGCGGTGGGCAGCATCGCGGCGATCAAGAGGAGTAGAAACACAGGAGGAGCAGACGGCGGTTTGTAGGAGGACATTTTGGGATTAGGGAACGAGGAAACCACGGACTGCGGCATCTGCGTAGGGAAGGACGGCGTATTATTCTAATCTTTTGGATTCGTTCCCCGCTTTCCTTGTGTTACACATTTATACTTGCCTTGCGTTCGCCGTTGACCGCTTGTTGGGACCGGCGGGAGATCAGTCTTCGCTTCGGCAACAACAGTGGCAGCCGCCGCCTCCAAGCGGGTGCTGCGTTTTCGTCTTCCCCGTCGTGAGAACACACCGTCACGACCACCTCGTTACTACCAATTCGGCAGGTTTGAATTGTTAGAGTGATAATTATAAGTTATTATAATTAAATAAAAAAATATGTTTAGCAACATAATTATAATTAAAGCATTTTCCATTATTCTTCTCCCTTAATTAATCATCTTTACGAACTTCTAATAAATATAATTTAGCTATTAACACTATTGTTATTCTTCCAATCGTTATGACCAATGCTTTGTTTGACTACTCTAGAAGCATCAAAGAGTGCTGCGTACGGGAAGCAGGAAAGAGAAAGGTTGCTCAAGCGAACGGAACAAAGGCAGAGGACTTGTACTGGTTGTCACTGTCGTGCGTTGTCGTGTTCCACAATTGATGATGGAGAATGCTACGGAGCAACTCCGAAGACTTTGACTGAAGAAAGCCCTCCTTACCTTCAAATCCATTGAACGATGGGGACATCGATTGGGTCAACAAAGGAAAAAGTAGTTTCACATTATACACGTAAACCCAACTTAATCCCATGTTAGTCAATCAAGTCTATTATTTAACTCCCTTCTACCTGCCTATCATGTTAGAAAATTGATCGCTGGATTCGTCTAACATAAATGTCAAAGATATATAATTCCTGCTAATTGAATTATGTACGTCTTTGTTTGACAAATTAATATGAGCACATTGGAGAACATTTCTTACTCATACTTGTCGACAAGTAAAGAAGATGGACATCAACTATTGCACATTGGGAACTAATTTCAATATTGTAATGCCTATTTTCTCCCAGTTTTGAGAATTAATAGATAATCTTTCTTTTCCTTTTTTTTTTCATAATGGCACGTGTAATTAAATTTAAATATAAATATAAATTAAGATTAAAGACACACACGCACATAATCGCAGACGCGACAAAGCCCGGCCCAGATGACGTCGCCGTCGACTCGGAGGGAAGAGATTGGGCATTCTCCTGGTGCTTGCCCTATCCACCAAGATCAGGGTTTTTGGCTCCCGCCCACGCTGCCACTCGTCCCTCCGCTTACCGGCGAGGCGTCCAAAATCCATGGCCTCCTCCTCCTCAAGCCCGTACGATGTGCCCTGGGTCGAGAAGTATCGCCCATCCAAAGTTTCTGACATCGTCGGCAACAGCGACGCCATCTCCCGCCTCGAGGTCATCGCCCGTGATGGTAACATGCCCAACCTCATCCTCTCGGTAAGCTCCATCTTACTCCTCCTTTCTCCTTTCCGATGCCTCACTAAGAGTGTAAAAACCCTCAAACCAAGCAATGATCTTTGCGTCGATTGACCTCATCATCTCCGGTTCTAGGGCCCTCCCGGCACCGGGAAGACCACGAGCATCCTTGCCGTCGCGCACGAGCTCTTGGGGCCTAATTATCGTGAGGGCGTCCTCGAGCTGAATGCATCTGACGACAGGTATCCTTCAAACCTTTTGAGATTTTGTACGTTTGTGTATGCTTGCTCGATCTGTATTTTCAGGTCCTTTAGTAGCATATATTGCTTCTGCGGAAGAGTCTGATGGAATCTTGCAGGGGTATCGATGTAGTGAGGAACAAGATCAAGATGTTCGCCCAGAAGAAAGTGACGCTGCCACCAGGCCGGCACAAGATTATAATTTTGGATGAGGCAGATAGGTAAGTTGATGATTTTGGTTTATCGTTTAGTGCAAAATTTCGTCTTTTCCTGCTTGTGAATGTTATTTTGGTGATTCTGATGTGACATTGGGAAATGCGTATAGTATGACATCTGGGGCGCAACAAGCACTGAGAAGGACGATGGAGATATATTCGAACACCACGAGGTTTGCTCTGGCATGCAACACTTCGTCTAAAATAATTGAGCCCATCCAGAGCAGATGTGCTCTTGTTCGCTTCTCAAGGTTATCAGATCAAGAGATTCTTGGCCGCCTTATGGTTGTGGTGGAGGCAGAGAGGGTAGGTAATCTCACTCATTTCATCTTCAGTGCAGAAATGCTTTGGTAGTGTAAATCTTCTGCTGGCAATGCCACATTATTCTTGTATGCTCTTGTGTGATCTTTGAGAATCTTGTTTAACCCTTCTTATAGGGTTGTTTGAAATAAATAATTTATTTGAGATTTTCTTTAATGGACGCTTGTTTCACCTTGTCGCCTAGATAAATTTTATAGCATCTTGTCTGGAGTTTCTGGTAGTTTGTCTGATTTCTGTCGAGATATCTGTTACAATTAATCTTAAGTTTCCCTTTTCTTAATTTTTTGCGAATGCAAAGTTCATTGACCTCAATGATTTGCTTGATTTTCGACTATCCAGGTGATTTTACATCGTTCACCCTCTATCCAATATTTAGTTCTCATTATGTTATTATCTTGCCATTAAGATAATAAGAACTTTATATCTCACTTACCTTAAACTAGCAGACAAATGTGCAGCACACTTCAACATGATCTAGCTACTTTGTTGTTGTGAATAGTATAATACACTTCTTTGTCAGAATCGTTTACTTCTTCAATTTACTTGCAAGCTGTTATTACCTTTTGGACTACATAAAACACATCTCTGATACACATACGGTCAGTTCTTGTGTCTAAGATTAGATATGTGATTTTGTCTGAGTTTGGGCAACTCATATTTATTCTTTGCTCTTATCTAAATTTGCAGAGAATAGTTTAAATTACACATATTATGATTTACCCTTTCTTCATGTTATGGGAATATGTGTGATTTTGCTCATTGCCTGGTTCGTGCTAAGAATGATTATGAACTTCTGATAGTAGGTTCACTGATTGAAGCTGTATAAAAATTTTTGCTGAGCACTTGCATATTTAGTGAAGAAGCATATGCTTTTGAACACAAGTTTGTGATGCAGTGTATGCTGATTGAACTCATGAAGGTAACCTCATTGTACATAAATTTGTTAGTTGGTTTCAAAAGTTTGAGATATCTGGTTCATTTTTCATTTCTGTGGTGGATTGCAGTACTATATTCTTATGAATAAGCTTTCAAATGGCTATTCAGTATTTTTCTTTTCTGAATATTCGAAACAAACCTTTTATAATCCCTAATTTTTTTGCTTTTACTTTTTATATACTTGATACTGTCCTATCCTTGATCCCATAGAGCTACTTGAAGAAGTCTGTTTTACCATGCCTCTTTGTATGTCAGAAATCTGAACTAAGCCTGATTGGCCATATGTAGATTTTAGATACAAAAAAAAAAAAAAGATGTACCCAATTCATTAGAATCCCACCAATGAACCCAATGCATAAGGCTTCCACCAATGTAGGATTTAACGTACACAGTTTTAACCTCTATTTTAGGGAGACTGTTTTCGAGACACCAATCCTAATCTCTCATGTCACAAAAAAGCAACCTTACCGTTGTATGAAGACCCTCCGTCTGATTGGACCTTTCTTTATTTTACTCTTTGCATCCTCCAAATTTCTGAGCCCAGAGGTGGCTTAATGTCATTGCCATAATTAAAGTTTTATTTTTTTTCTGATTGTTGCATTATAGAAGCTTGTCTTTTCTCTTTCTCCAGTGTAGGATTATGCTATATCAAGCAAATGATTACTAGTTGAGATCACGAAGTGGTACATGCTTTTTTTCCAATATTTCACATTGGCTGCATCCTATTCTTCTTAGAAACTCCAAGGTAACAGTGAAGAAATGCAAAGAAGGGAATCTTTTTTCGGAAGAACTATTTTGTGATTAAGATTCTTTGTTAGAAACTTCAGATAATTTACCAAAGGAATAACCTAATAAGTCAAAACTTCTAACTATCAAACTTATCAACTTCTCCAGAAAGCCTAAACCCAAGCCAAATTGTTCTATTCATTTCTTATTCCACAACGTTCTTATTTGCTAACGTTGAACTATTGGGTGTGACAAGGATGCATACTCATCAGGAACTAACATGTGGCTATTGTGCACCAGTGAAAGTTATCTATGCAGCTTCACTTGCTTTGTTCTAATATGTAAAGTTTGCATTTTTATTTAACCCTTATATATTTGTTGAGGTTACCCAGGTTCAACAGTTCCATCGTAATTTGTGATAAATAATTTGTTGTTAGGGGCACGATGGTGTTTTTGATAGAACCCTAATGGATTGTGTACAATTAATTGAGTTGCTGTCAAATTTCATTAGGTTCCTTATGTACCAGAAGGCCTCGAGGCCATTATATTTACTGCTGATGGCGATATGAGGCAAGCTTTAAACAATTTGCAAGCTACTTTTAGTGGGTTCCGGTTTGTCAATCAGGAGAATGTGTTCAAGGTTTGATCAAGATCATCAAGGATCTTCAAATATTCGTCATTTTCAAAATCCATCTATTGTTCTATGACAATTTATTTGACAATTTGATTGACAGGTTTGCGATCAGCCCCACCCTCTGCATGTAAAGAATATGGTTCGCAATGTGCTTGAAGGAAATTTTGATGATGCCTGTGCTGGTTTGAAACAGCTTTATGATCTGGGTTACTCCCCCACTGACATAATCACCACTCTCTTCCGAATTATCAAGAACTATGATATGGCTGAATTTTTGAAGCTGGAATTCCTGAAGGTAAAGAATATTATTTTCTTTTGGTTTGCCCTAACTTTGCACTTGACCATTATATGACTTCCTGCTGATTTCAGGAAACAGGATTTGCTCATATGAGAATCTGTGATGGTGTGGGTTCCTTCCTCCAGCTCTCAGGCCTTTTGGCGAAGCTTGCAATGGCCAGGGAAACTGCAAAAGCTCCATAAACACTTGTTTTTCTTGCCATCCTGTTTCTACTCTTAACTCCCGAAAACTTTCTTCTCCATGAAAAATCTAGTTCTGAAGAGCTACACTTGTAGGTGTCTTGACTGAACCTTGATACTCTGTTCTGTTTAGCAAAGGGCTTTGGTCTCAGTGCCAGATTCTAGTAAGAACAATGGCCACATTTATGTTCATTTTCATCTACTTGTCAAGTTCCTATAGTCATTCTACTTGTCAACAACATGGGCAGGAATGCTTGTGCACATTTCTCTCTCTATCGAACTCATTGCTCACTGTCTGTTTACTCCATAATAGAGCCAAGAAATGTGTTCATCCTGCCAGATTCTAGTAAGAACAATGGTCACATTTATGTTCATTTCCCTCTACTTGTCAAGTTCCTATAGTCATTCTACTTGTCAACAACATGGGCAGGAACGCTTATGCACATTTCTCTCTATCGAACTCACTGCCTGTTTACTCCATAATAGAGCCGAGAAATGTGTCCATCCTGCCAGATTCTAGTAAGAACAATGGCCACATTTATGTTCATTTCCATCTACTTGTCAAGTTCCTATAGTCATTCTACTTGTCAACAACATGGGCAGGAACGCTTGTGCACATTTCTCTCTCTATCGAACTCATTGCTCACTGTCTGTTTACTCCATAATAGAGCCAAGAAATGTGTTCATCCTGCCTGATTCTAGTAAGAACAATGGCCACATTTATGTTCATTTCCCTCTACTTGTCAAGTTCCTAGTCATTCTACTTGTCAACAACATGGGCAGGAACGCTTATGCACATTTCTCTCTCTATCGAACTTATTGCTCACTGCTTGTTTACTCCATAATAGAGCCAAGAAATGTGTCCATCCTGCCAGATTCTAGTAAGAACAATGGCCACATTTCTGTTCATTTCCATCTACTTGTCAAGTTCCTATAGCCATTCTACTTGTCAACAACATGCGCAGGAACGCTTATGCACATTTCTCTCTCTATCGAACTCGCTGTTCATTGTCTGTTTACTCCATAACAGAGCCAAGAAATGTGTACATCCTTGTTGAGATGCAGTGCACCGAAACAAAGGGTTAGGTTTGACTTATAATGCATCTCATCTAAAAGGAGAATACTGTTAGGATTAAGTAATGTACTGATATGCACATGAAAAACACCCCACAATACAGCCATGGAGTGAGCAAATCCTTTTGGATATGCAGTACACAAAAGGATGGGAGAGGCTTGTTGTTGGTGTTTGTCATGGGAAGGAGAAGCTTGATAGGATTAAGAACACTCCTCTACATGCTCTTCTGATGAGCATTGGAAAAACACTGCATGTTGGTTTCGCGGGATGGATCTCATCTAAGCATCACTAATTTTTTCATATCTTTCATTTAAATATTAGAGAAGTCTTTGTGAGACACACTCGCGATATAATTAATTTTACAAGACATCTCACCAAATCCATGTTATGTTAATAATAGATGGGATCAATTAAACTCCGAAAACGTTATTTGACTTATCCTATCATTGGTGATTAATATCGTAATATTATCTCAAATTTAACGAGCTAATTATGCGGGTTCTGCCATCCCTGTTTGTGATTAGCAGCTATTATCACATCTAACCTACCATTTGGTAGGTAAAATTGACACTATCAGTGACTTCATGATTTCGAAACATGTTTGACATTAATGCATGGATGCAACTCTTTCCCTGTCCTTCTCGTTTCTCTATTCTTAATGCCTGCCACGAACAATTCAAAAAAGGCTTCACCAAGTTCTTGACAAGAAATTTGTTAGGTGGTCATACTCAACTTACATCATCGAAGACTTCAATCGGTAGAGAAAATGACGAGTTCAGAAAACCTCCAATGACAGATTTCGCATGGTTTCATCATGGCTCAAAAAGGGCCGGCTCAAGCTTTTGGATTGTAATAGCATTGGATTGACTCCTTAATCCTCACCAATTTCTAAATCATCTTGGAATTTTTTTTAATGTGATTGCTGCAAAATGATATATTTAGAGATACAATAAGCAAAAGATGCAAACAAAGATAAATCAAATAATCTTCCATAATATAACTATGTCCGACAACTCGCATGAATTTGCAACATCAAATAGATCTCGATGCAATTAATTATGTGGCTCACACTTCCTCATTTATGATAAATGTGATAACAACGTAGAAACAAACCACATAAGTAAACATCAAGCAACAATACCCGTGCACTCGAAGACACAATTACGTAATCCACCGTAAAATGAGAGTGGTGTATGAGCACCTTTCGAAAGGTATCTTTTTTTTTTTGGACTAACTACACATTAATCTTTGTATTTAGATTTCGTAATTTTTATACTTCGAAAAATTTATATTAAGACTTTTATAATTTAAAATAAAATAAATAATTTTATTTGCTCTAATATTATTAGCCGTATTGATAAAAATCATTACACGTAACATCCATCCTATGTTGAAATGGTATGAAGGTGATGAATAGATATAAGATCCGTCGATTGTTCTTGGGTTCACCCAAGAAAGAGGAGTTGTGGGAAGGAGGAGAAAGATCACAGTTGTCATCCACGGTTTCACAAAACCAGCCTCATTTCCTTCAAATACCACATCATATCTTTCAAAGGCAAAAGAGGTGATGACAACAACGCTTTCAATGCGCATCGATGAGACACCAGCAGCGTGACTCAGGTACGTGTCCTCTATTCCCTTCGAGAAGCCTCCCCGAGCTCTTGCCTCCCATGCTTGTCGGTCTCGTTGTTGGCTCTCCTTGTCACACAGACGGCCAGAAAAAGTTGAGAGAGAGAGAGAGAGAGAGATTAACTATGTGAATAATTCTACATCGTGAAGGACTAAAACAATCAGAATATATATATAAAGGTTTGGTTCATGATCTATAAATTTAATATTAAACTTGATCAATTAGACTCAAATTTATTATTTTTGAAATTTAACTTGGTATCATAATCAGGTGAACAAAATTTGATTAGAATAAGTCAAACTAAAAAAAAAAAAGAAGCCAAGATGTATTTGATAATCTAACAATAGGTCAAGCTAGAGCCAAGAGATTGTCTCCATTGCATTAGAAAAGATATAGATTAATCGATCTATACGTAAATAAAAAAAAAGGTTAAAAAGATTAAAAGAATCAAATTATATATATAAGATTTGACTCCTTTGGTTGAATTCGTGTCATATATGTTACCCTCGGCAGTTTAATTCAGACTCATCCATATTGGAAATCCAACATGTTCATCACGTCATCATCTCGATCTCTTTTTTTTTCATCCCACTAAAATATCATGAACCATATATAATTAATTGTGTTTTAATCTGACTTAATAGGCTTCTTAATCATTTGGTTTTGTGTTTCAATAATTTCTTCGGCATAGTGAATGCCTTCTTAACTATTCGGCACGGTGAAACATGAAGGAGTGTGATTTTTAGGGGCATGAAATGAGACGTCGTATCGAAGCCTACAGTGGAGTGGGGACTGTTCTTGAATGGCCTTTGCTACATCAGCTCCACGTCATAAAGCTTATATTTTTCATTGGTCATGCAACGCTCTTCTGAATATTCACCCAATTCAGGAATGCTTAAATCTGTAATAGCAAGTCAAATTTACGATACCATTCATTTTGATTTATCTATAAGTTGATTCTTTACCATACTATTGTGCGCATTCATGTTTTAACCTTTTATCATCAGCATATGGAAGAAGTTAAAACACGATAAATTGTTTGATGGGCTATCGATCACGTTGCTAGTTGTATAGTTGCTTATGCTATTTGATGGTTATTTTGAGGTTGACTATAGTCACATCGTCGTCAAGCGATTCCTTACGACTAGATTTATTGAGCCTAATCCTTCGACGTATACCATAATATTCTGAATTCAACTATGTTATTATAGAACGATGCTTTGAGGTCGAGTTTGGTTGTGCCGAATGTTTCTTGACTAGATTTGATTGTGTTATGGACGCTTAATGGCCAAAATGATCACTATCATTCTCAAAGGATGATTTATGGTCTATTCAACCATGTCCTTGTAAATATGTCTATGGTTGAGTTCGATCGCATCATTGTGGATGAATATTTCATGTTCGATTTGATTGTATTATTGTAGATGAACACTTTATGAATGAATTCGATCATATCATTAAAGAAGGATACTTCATTGTTGGATTTAGTTGCGTCATTGTAGAAGAGTGCTTCATGGTTGGGATAATAATGTCATGGTCGAAGAATGCTTCGTAGCTAAGATAATCATGTCATCTTCAAAGGATCTTTATGATCGATTCAGCAGTATCATCGTAGATAGATGTCACCTCCTACTCGAATGCTCTGTTATGTGACAAAGAGAATGAGTGACCCTTGTGATCAGCATGGTGACACCAATCATAATATAATGCCTAACGGTTCAAATAACTCCTCGTATCCAAGTAATGTCCGATAATCTCATGAAACCATCTCACATATAACCTCTCATTTAATCTTGATGGTTAGGTACGTTAACTCACTTAGAGCTCTCCGAACTCTTTGAATTCTAAATCACATTTCTTTTAGGTTATTGGCTTGCATCATAGGAGTCCATGTTAGACAAACCCATGATATAATTTTTTTTTTGTATATTTCTGGCTTAACCAACTGTAAAAGACTCGATCTCAAACCAAAATTGGCTTGAAATTCTCGACATCTTAGACAATCAAATGTTGCTTAATATCTACTCACTTCAAAATTTCTATTCCTATTATTATTTGATCCTCGCTTTCGTTCGATCTATCCATTTTCGAATTACTATTCTTATTATCATTTGATTTGATCCTTGCTTTTGTTCAATCAAATTAAGCTTGATGCAACAGAACCCATCGAGTTCAAGCCAAACGCGAGATCGAGTTAGAGCAATTCATCATCCTTCGTAATGAACTTAGGAATGCTTACATCTCAAATAGCAAGTCTTTTATATGATATAATTAATTTTGATTGATCTACAGGATGATCAAAATGTTACCTTCCATCATCACCACAATGTTGTACTAAAGTGAAAACTCTTCCCTTCACACTTACGTTCATACAATTGACCGAAAGGTAATGGTTGTATCAAATATGAATCAACTAATCATACATCGTTGTTGATTAAATACCACAATCAGAATATATCATAGCTTATCGCACGTAACTTCGGCCAGAAAAATCTAAAGACCAAAACAATCAATCTTCCCCTCGCGAGATCCAAATCGTTGCGGATTATTCTTCCTTGTCGTCTTCCAAAACACAAAGGACTCAAAAAGGACGGGGCGCTTTCCATCTATTTCTGTAGTTATTTGGTCACCTTCGACGATCGTCTATATGAACCACGATTCTTTGCTGGCTTGTGATGTCCATCCGCCACGAACGGAACAATGAAGGAAGTAGGATTCTAAAGAAGACAAAGATGACGTACAAGGAGGTGAGAACTCGATTCACCTCCTTCGGTGGTATCCCAAAAGGACTCCGATAAAGTGGAATCCCATCGTGTCTTATTGTCTATATTTATCCAATCACCAAAGCTTGAGCTTTAATACCGTATGAGTGAGAGAGAGAGAGGAATGCAACATTTTTGTCGTGATTGTAGAGCTTGAGGTGGCATTTGGTTCATGAAGGGGATAATATCTCTCTCAGGCGACACCAGCCTCGACAAGTGGAGATGTCAGTTTGTGATGTCTTAGAATCGAGACGAACTCACCATTAATGCTTCTCATGTTAAACCTATTTGATACGTAGGCCAAGTTTTGATCCTTTTGTAACTCTAACACATATGTCTTCATTATCAAGAGTATAAACTTTTGGATATCCTTTCAAAGAAAATAACACTGATCAAAAGTGTAACGTGGTGTAAGATCAAACAAAAATTTCGAAAAGATGCATCTCACATCAATTTAAATATTAAGTCTGAGGATAAGTCTTAAGAATGTAGATGATATCGTGACTAAGGTTTTTCATAAAATAGCATTGAATCTACGTGGTGTAAGAGCAAACAAAAATTTAGAAAAGTTGCATCTCACATCAATCTAAATATTAAGTCGAGGATAAGTCTTAAGAATGTAAATTATATCGTTTATGGATTAAGACTTTTAATAAAATAACAGTGAATCTACTCAAGAATGTAGAGTATATCTTAAAAAATGTATAATGTTTATTAGCTTGTAGAGAAAAATATCGTTGATGTCTTAGCTGGCCTGACATGGTTCAAACCCGTGTGCGCATATATATCCGATGTACCTTTGATAAAAAAAGTATCATGTTTCTTAATTGACTATAAGTTAGCTTCAAAGTAACTCCGAAGTGGATCCGATAATGGTCAAAAGTAGATCCGAGATGAATCCAAGATGACTCCAAGATGACTAGGAGAAAATCTAAAGTGGTTCTAAGATAGAAGTATTACTCTTCGAGTTGTCACCTACATGAAGGCCAAAGTCGGATGGAATTTTTCAACTCAATCCCTCAGATACTCAAGTTAGTAAAATGAGATTTTGGGTCAAAATAATTTTCTTCCAAAAGTTGTCTTTCTCCTTATTTAGTATATGTTTTTATATATTTAAAGTAAGAGATAAAAGTTTGTGATTCTTTTTCTTATTTAAAGGATTTATGATTGCACTCCTTATCATAATATTTAATGAAATACCCGCATGATGACTTTAAAATTATATTTCTTTTGGCATCAATTTACTACGACGTGTATCTCTTTGATGGTATATTATTTTGTTGATGCATATTGTCATTTCCTTCAATGTGTTATACCAAATAGATTTTACGTATTATGGTGTTTGTTGCATTATGCGTGAGATGTAACGATATATGGAAATATGTCATAGATATACATACTTGGTTATTTATATTTTCTTGTCGATTAAATAGTCGAACTAGTTTGGTGAAATGATTTCTTAAATAGATTCGATCTATGTTTAGCCAGATTAACTTTCCGAACGTATCTTTTTTTTTTCTTAGGTTAATTGATGTTTATTATCAATAGAGAGCATAATGATATTTGAAATTTTTTTCATGATGATTCCTTCTTCTAATTAACCAATGCTAATTTTGCAATCGTTGTTCGTGCTATAAAGTATTTGTATCTTACATAATAGGATTTCTTGGCTTTAGTGGTTATGAAGATAACATCTTAATTGGTATTTTAATTAATAATTTTCAAGTGGCAACACTTTTAGGAGCTTGATAAATGTGACTTTTCAAATTTAGTGAAAATGTTAATTGATCACATTTTGTTAGAAAAAATTATTTTCTTTCATTATAATGATAAATATGTTAAGTCAAATTTTGATTGTCTAATACGTGGATATGGTTCGGAGCCAACAAGAGTCTATTTTTAAGTTCGTCTCAAGTTAGGAGGCTAAGGTATTTGGTTCAAGACCCAATAGAAATAACGTTGAAAGTATACTCAACAGCTACAAGAATTCAAAGGATTTGGTCAAATGTCGAAGTAGGTAAGTATTTAGCTAGAGGTCATTGCATCATCATCTTGCCATCAATGAGCCATAAGATTGTGTCTCTGAAAATTATGGACTAATATAGTTTATCAAGTCAACCTCTAGCTAGCTATGTAATCGATCTCATGGAATTGACTTAATCAACAACGAAGGTCGTGATGGAGACATAACGATGCCTGTTATGAAATGTTGAGGCATTGTGAAAGTGGGATAACTCTAAGGCGATCGATAACATTCATCCGAAGGAGGAGGTGACGATAACTAATAACGACGTCAATGTACTGAAAGGAAGAGAGACATGGGTGATAGCGAGGGATATTTATGATATTAAAAAAATAAAAATATCTAATAAAAAAAAATCTGAAAATGGGGAGCATTAGTCTCTGAAAACCTAGAAAATACAGGATTTTTCAGAAAAATCGCCCTTAAAAAAAAGATTGCAATTATGTCGAGAAATTGAGGCATGCCAAAGCGTGCTTAGATATAGCTCGCCAGCTTTTCGTTGAAGAAACAACCACAGGGGCAATAGCGTCATTTCGTGGGCCCCATTCCCCATATTTCCAACGTACCATTTCTTTAGGACACGGCCGTTGATGGATGGGGAAGCCGCGCCAATGGCTCCCTCCTCGCTCCCACCCACCAAAGCCCTCATCTTTCCGTGACTTTGATGTCCTCCACCGTGTTCTCGAGCTCGATTTCAGTGGAAATTGGAGCCGGGGTGGGGTTCGTGGTGTCGTCGATGGGCGCCGGGGCGTCTAGCGTCATGGGGCGGGAGGGAGAGGCGGAGGACCACGAGACGGGGCTCGGGAACCTGCCGGAAAGCTGCGTCGCCGCGGTGCTGCTCCACCTCGACCCGCCGGAGATCTGCCGCGTGGCGCGGCTCAGCCGGACGTTCCGTGGCGCGGCGTCGGCGGACTTCGTGTGGGAGGCTAAGCTGCCCGAGAACTACATGTATCTGGTGGAGCTGGCTTCCGGGGGGAAGAGCCCCAGCGAAGGGGATCGCCTGTGCTTGAAGGAGGTCTATGCGCGGTTGTGCCGGCCGAATCCCTTCGATGGAGGTAACAAGGTAAGCTTTTTTTTCCTCTTTAACCCGTTTAAGGTGGTTTTGTGCAATCGATTCCGTGGTTGGAACGAAATGGACGCAGTTTTTCTGATCATAATGTTGGATAAGTGGAAATCGATCATTTGCTTGTGCTTAAATTTTGGTTCTCTTGCTGTAATCTTCAGGAATTCTGGCTCGACAAGAGCTGGGGTGGGTTTTGCATGTCGATTTCCTCAAAGGCGTTGCTGATTACTGGGATTGATGATCGGAGATATTGGAATTATATCCCCACGGAGGAATCCAGGTATCACCTGAATTTTGGTGACATGACTGCTATTTGATTCGATTATCCTGTTCCATTTTTGTGTATCCATTAATACGCTTTTTGTTGTCTGATTTCTTGATATGATAAGCTTTTGTTATTATTTTTTTCTTTTTCCAAACTATCATTTGGAGGTGGATAAGATTTGTGTCTTTCATTTGATCATCCCAACCACTGTCTCCAACATATAATCTATAGCTTAGTATCTCTCCAGATATAGTCGGTCAAATTTGCTTTGTTTTTCCAAAAGCACAAAAGTACATGCGAACAACCTCTTGGACACTCATCATTTGTTTATTCTCTTTGGACTATTCGATTGTTTCAAGTCCTTAAACAACAGGATTGAAACTCAAGGGTTGGAAACAACCTTTAGGCTTGCGAAAGGCTGAGCCTCTTGTGCTGGGCTATTTTTCTTTCTTGACTCCTTAAACATTAATTATTTATTGCTTTTCCTTACGTAACTTTGTATTGTTGAAAGCTTACTGAACCCTTTGGAATATCCTCTTTTCCAATCTGCCTTTTTCTTGACATTTGTATTGTTGTGTTACAGATTGGTCTGCCTTCTGTATTATAGTACGTGCGAATCAGATCGAAATGAAATGAAGGAAAGTAACAATTGCTAATAGTGAAACTTTTTATATGCATCATTGGTTTTTTACCTGTAGTTAGCTTTCCAGGTAATAAGATCCAACAAGGTTTGGCGTGAATTGAGGACCCAGTTGGCACCATGTTGAGATGCCTTTTGAGCCACTAAGTTGTGGTAATTGCAAGAGAATTACAATTACACTTATTACAAGAGGGCTGTTGATTAAATTTTAATTCATTAAATTGGTTATGATGACTTAATCTGAACCCTTTTTGTTTTTATGGACATAGGCTTTAACTGTGTTGAACTTCCTAGCTTCATGATATATTTATGGCTTCTATTTTGTTATGCATAGACTAGAAGTAAATCCTGTGGTTGTTTATCTAGTGAGCCAAGCTGATTTGTGCTTCATTGCAGTTCTTCTTTCCTTCTTCCTCTTGTACTCCTCCCTCTTTCCTTTGATACTGCTGCTTAGCATTTGCATTCTCAACCTTAAAGAACCGTGGTGACTACTACATCATGCTTACCTACAGTTGGATCTCAGTCAGTAACTAATCTTGAAAAGTAGTAGTGTCTTTGAGATGTGATTAATTAATAGCATATTATTATCATCTTCTAGATTATAAGAACTTGGTAGTGTTGTGGCATGTTGGTTAGTTGTTTTCCATGGTGTTGCTAATACAAATACATGACTTTTTATTATTGTGTCCAGAGTGCCCACTTGCTTCTTTGAAAATTGTAATTATCACTGTTAGCAGAAAGGTTTTTTGTATGACTTTTCTTTCAGTAGGATTGCACAAAACTTGTGTTGCCTGAATATTTCTATGGGCCTGCTTATTGGATAAATCAGTTTTTATTATTAACTTAATAATTGCCAAAAGCAGGAAAAATCTTGTACTGAATGTGTTTTTGTTGATGTTTGTGGGCTTGTTTGGCTTAGTCAAGGTCCCTTGTGTTTTCTTTGAACATGTAGTGCTTTTATATTGACTTTATGCACTAGGGATACATCAAGTGGCTTTTACTCAATTAGTATAATGTGATGAATTGACCAAGTGTGTGTTGTTGATGTAGGTTGACATAAAATTTGAAACATGAATTTAATTCATTAAACACTGTTTTGAACTGTTGCGGTTTCAATTCTGGGAACTTGTTTTTGATGTTTTGGTGAACATAGTACTCTGAAGAAATAAAGAAGCAACTTAACCTTAATGTTCTTCTCCTTGCAGATTTTACACGGTTGCATATCTTCAACACACTTGGTGGTTTGAGGTGGACGGGGAGATTGATTTCTACTTTCCTGCCGGTACTTACAGCCTGTTCTTCAGGCTTCATCTAGGTCGAGCCTCCAAGCGACTTGGTCGTCGGATATGTAGTTCCGAACACATCCACGGATGGGATATAAAACCAGTGCAGTTTCATCTGTCAACATCAGATGGTCAGAACACTATATCTCATTGTTATCTAGATGAGCCTGGGAGATGGATCCTCTACCATGCAGGAGATTTTGTTGTCGAGAACTCCAACATCTCAACAAAGATCCAATTCTCGTTGACGCAAATCGACTGCACGCATACAAAAGGTGGCGTCTGTGTTGACTCTGTGTTGATATATCCCAAAGGATTCATACTGAAAAGGTCTTTGCTTCCAACTTTTAAATCTGTGCAGTTAGTGTCGGAATAACAGCCTCAGCTTAGAAACAGTAGAAGATAGGAACCTTGCTCTGTTAGCTTCTGAATCGACAGCCTCAGAGTAGCACAATAGAAGATGGGAAGTTTGCTCTGTTCCCCGGTCATATGTGGTCCAAGTCAGTGTACATAAATCTCCTGTAACATTTTGGGTGAGAGATGTAAGTGCCCTTTATCATTATGAGTGAAAGATGGGGAATTTTGTGATGTCTATCTCGAGGACCGCCTCAAGTTCTAAAGACGGACTTTTGCGTTGATTGTGGACAACTAAGTTTCACCTATACCAGACAAGGACTAGAATCACGTTCTGAAACATGGTTTTTTGGTGCCAACACCATGTTCGTGTTCTCTTGTCAATGTGTTCTTGTTCTATTTGTTTGGTGTAATCTCTTCTGATCACCCTGTTCTGTGCTTGTTCTATTTATTTGGTGTATGTCTGATCACAATATTACAAAAGGGATCAGTCAAATATTGCCTGATTCAATGTCTCATTCTATCTGGAAAGATTCTAATGGTACGATTTGATAGCTTCCATGGATCAGTCAAACAAGAATAATGTGGCTCTCAAACTTTATATGACAATAAAGGCATTGCCAATTCCATGGGCTTTCCTGGTGTAAGTTTACTGGATCATTAGGAGTTTATACAGGCCCAAGGGACAAGGAAATCTATGAAGATATGCAACCAAAATTTTCTCCAAAAAAAAAGGAAGAAGAAGAAAAGAAAAGAAGAAATGATGACTTTGGACTGCCGACGTTGCAGTCTCTCTTTTCTGCTCCGAAACACTTGACATTTGACATACCAACGCCTCCACCCATCGCCTCTCCTCTCGCCCTCTGTTGTCATCTCATGCACGCAATGCGAACACTTCCATGGTTAGCTTCATCTGTCCCAAGCGTTGTGTGATGCATTGTTTCGTCCCAAGCAAAACGAAGCTTCCTAACACAAAGCGTTAAGATATTGTCTCAAATACATTAGACTAAAATATTTAAACTTGATCATATGTGTGACCAAAGAATATTAATAAATAACAACAGAAGGGCTACAGAACTTTTTAATTATTAATAAGTTTTATTATTCAATCTATATCTCAGATTAGAATTAGAACACTTGCATTCTCCACAAACGTCATAGTTACATGAGCTTCATAGTGTCTAAGAGGGGATGGAATGTTTTGCTCTATTGCACCATGTTAGAAAAACAACTCAAAATTTATAAATTTAGATCATCCAGTTATACGCGCCGTCAAATACTGCTGCTCTACACTTCACACATAATTGGTTCACTTGTTCCACCCTCTCTCGACCAAAACTAATTTGTTTTTAATCATTTTCAAATATCATAGTCGACATGACATATGTTAATAAATGATAGACATTTTAGTATATGAAAGGTTGAACCCCCCAGGCCACATAGGACTCGATTTTTAGGCCATTGAAAATGATTACGATAAATGATTCTTAATAATTTATAATAATAGAGGGGAAAAATGGATACACTAAAATAATATAAAGATCACACTTTAACTTAATTTTTTTTTTTTAAGACTCAATGTTTGAATTCAACTAATTTGACCGCTATAATAAAATAAGATAAAACCCATCCTCTTCATTGATTATAAAAGAATCTAATTCACCAACTCGAAATCTACTTTTAGTCTCAAGCACTCTTTATATCTTTACATATGCCATTAATGTTGGTAGCCGCTCTCCGTGTCCTTTAAACATTAAATTTGTTGTGAGTTAAAGTATTGCATGTGGAATATTGTACCCAATCAAAGGTTCCTTCTTTCTCTTCTTCTTCTTCTTCGCCAAAAGAAATAGAAAACAGTGTGTGTTCAATCATTGAAGGGTCACAATAATGAATCCAACAACATGATTGGTCAAAACATCTTGTAGCTCCTCCACATGGATGGAGCTATTCCAAGTAGCATCATGTTTTTTGCACCTATCACTTTGTTGAAAAGACTCAAGACATTCCAATTCAATGTTGTTGATTGCCCATGAAATATTAATCTTGCTGTGCAAGATGGAGAAAGTACTGCCCAAATAAAAAGAGTAGCAGACCAACAAGGAATGTCCAAAGATATGAGAGCCAATGCACGCAAAAAAAATCCACTCCACTCTACTCCAGAGAATTGTTAGGAAAGCCATTCTGAGAAGAACTTGTTTAATAGCATTTTAAGAGAGAGAGAGAGAGAGAGAGAGAGAGAGAGAGAGAGAGAGAGAGAGAGAGAGAGAGAGGAACATGTCTTTTCAAGATGAATCTTATAATAACAAAAAAGGACTTTCTTTCTCTCTGGATATAGAAATGGAAGACACAATCTCTCATGATTCACTGCAATATTATTATGGGTAGATAGATAAGAGTGAAACAACCACTTGGTCTATCAACTCAAAGCTTAACAAAACAATAATTTAGGAGATAGCCTCACATTAGTAAAATATTTTTAAAAAAATATTTAGCTTTTAAAGAACTTTGTAGTTCATAATGCTAACATGTGATGATCGTATGTAAGAGTGTCATTTGACAATCAAAATAATAATTTATATGTTACTATGTATTGTAACTATAACTTTCCTGACTTCTTTCTCGGTAGTGTTAGTCACATACCGCAAACGTCCTAACAATTAGTCACATTATAAGCTTACTAATTAAGATTATCTTTGACATCGTTATACAAACCAATATCCTTAAATTCAAAATAAAATATTTAATAATATTATTATTTTAGATATATAAAAAAATTCTTATAGAATTCGACAATGTGTCCATCCATTCGGCATCAAATTGTCAATGTTGTCACCCGTACAACGATTAACAAAAGAACATCACCCGTACACAAGAAAATATTGTCGTGTTGAGCATCAAATTTATGAACCTGAGTTGGCCCATGTATGCATCATTGTAGTCACATGAGACTATCTAGTATTGTGATCACCCCTTGGTGATTCATTTGATCCAACACTTTGAGCATCATTTCGTACTTATATGCCATGATAAGGCCTCTCTTGTCATCGAGATTTGGAGTTTAGCTTCTCGGTTGTTGTGTTCTCCCATGTGGAACGTACCCTATCAAATCAATTACGGCTGCTTTCTTTTTGCGAGGAATTGGTGTTTCGATATGCTTATTATAACTTCAATCAAGCGGAACACCTTTTAGGATTGGTTAAGATATAGAAAAGCCATCGAATATTTTAAGTAGCATGATTAAGCTTCAAATGCTGATCACATGAACCTTTTCAAAGACTTGAATTTTCCTAACATGACATATTTGTTTTATTGGGTTCACTCGGTTTGCATGACTAAATATTAGTTATTAAGTTTTATATGTTATCTTTCTTTTTCTTCTCCTTTAATGGTCGCTTTATAACAAAAAAAAAGTGACAAAAATAAGAGGGCCTATGACTTGGGTTTCGATGGATGGAAAATAGAAATCTTGATTATTTTTAATCCATAAATAATTTTTGGTATTTTACTGCTTGATATCGAAAGAAGGGTTGTACATGCAATGCATGTGAAACTAATAATCTTGATTGTAATTTAGGCAAAAGTCTCGATAAAAATTTTATGTTTCACCAAATTTCATCCTAGAACAACCATTTCGGATTCTGGAATAATATTTTTATTATTTGTTGATGTTAAAAGATTTAATATTTTTAACAAAAGATTGCTCTAATAAATTGTTGAGGCATTGAAATAGTTGGAAATGAAATGAATCCTATTGCTACACCGATAAACAATTATTTATTATTTATTTATATTTGCGTCAATGGTGTAGTAAAACATTTTTAAACACTCGAAATATCAAACATTGGTGTGCAATATTTCACACTCATGTTAGGAATCAAGAAATGGAGAGTCAATTTCTTTTAGAGTTCCATTTAGAATTGCTCGAGTCATTTTGCATAATAAAAGCATCGAGAATGTTCGAGAATTCATAGTGCGGAACATATTTTGGGGGATAATTATCATTGGCTCCGATGTTATGATATGTTCATTTGTTATAGTAATATTTTTTTAGTGAATAACTGTAGTCAGTCAAACATTTATAGTTGATAAACACATTTATAGTAGGTGATGAAAATTCATTAGAAAGCTTGTGGGAAGAACCCACCTATTACAATTAGCTTGTCATCGATGCCTAAAATTGAAAAGATAGATATTTTAATGAAAATTTTACAAAATTAAGAGATTCTCGAGGGAAAAAAATAATGTAATATTCACTTAATGTCATCCTATTTATTATGATTTTATTTACAAAAATTAACATCAAGAAGACACTAATTAAGAATTTAGAAAATACCATCAAAATTTATTGGAAATCACACACAAAAAATATATATATCTTCATCCTTTTGCGACACCGCAATATCTATTATGGATTTAACTGTCTCATCAAATCATGATCACCAACTTTGCACGTCAATCAGCAAAGAATTTACCATTATCGTTTTGCAAACACATCTCCACGTGTCGTTACCACCCCAAATATAATAACCCCAAAAGCTTCAGCAATCACTACGCTTTTGGCTCAAAGATTTATGCTCCTAATCTTTCCCCAAAGCAGACATTAAAAGATTCACCCACTTCCAAATAGGGGAACACTGTTTGACTTTGACCCCATCATCACATCAATCCTTTGAGAGATCACTCGGTTGACGTTGTGGCTGTTGCGATCTCACTACATAGATTGGCTCCGAGGATAACAGCTAATTGGCTGCTGCACTCACAGAGAGAGAGAGAGAGCGCGTGCCAACCAAATCTTACTCTCCTTACACCTCTCACGCTCCCTCGCCGCGAAAACCCCACGCTTTCACTTCACCTTCGCTCTTACCACCCTTCCCCGGACACCTTAAATACGCCTCATCGTTCCCGTCTCCCATTTCGTCTTCGCTGTTCCCATTGCATTTGTGCTTGCTTCGTGTAGATGTATGGCTGAGCAACCTTCGGACACGCAGTGTCATCCCCCCGTGCAGTGTTCGCACGTGGGGGAGGGCGGCCGGCCACCCCTGCTGCAGCCGTCCGAGCAGCTCGCGCCACCTTCTGACCAGGGAGCGAATGTGGCGCAGACTGAGGCGCAGCAGAGCGAGCAGCGCGCGAGGGCGGAGCGGGGCGCCTCCCGGAGGCACCCCACCTACCGCGGCATCCGCTTCCGGAGCCGCAAGTGGGTGTCGGAGATCCGGGAGCCGCGCAAGGCCAGCCGCATCTGGCTCGGCACCTACCCGACCGCGGAGATGGCGGCCGTGGCCTACGACGTCGCGGCGCACGCTCTCCGTGGCGCGGACGCCGTGCTCAACTTCCCCGACGAGATCGCCACCCGCCCGGTGCCCGCCTCGGCCTCCCCCACCCATATCCGCGCTACCGCCGCGGAGGCCGCCGCTTCGATGGTGCCCAAGTCAGGCGCCGCCGACGACAAGGTCGCTGCTCCGCAGCAGCCGGGTGAACTCGGCGAGTCAGCTGCGGGCGGCGCGGAAGGGAAATATATAGATGAGGAGGAGATATTTGACATGCCGCAGTTGCTAGTGAACATGGCGGAGGGGATGCTGATGAGCCCACCAAGGCTGAGCCCGCATGGGTCCGAAGACTCGCCGGAGGCCTCGGAAGGGGAGAGCTTGTGGAGTTATCCTTAGCCGCCATATGAAGGAGTTGCATTGGACCTCCTATTCGCTATTTGTGGGGTATATTGTGTGTACGTGAGCTTCTACAAAGCAATAATAATAATAATATGTAATGTTTGCTATTATGTAATAATTTTGAGCTCCTTTCTATGTACTGGAAATGAATAAAGCATCCATCCAAACTCATTCATCTCAATTGTCGATTCCTTAAATAGAATTTGCATTCAACTAAAATAGAGAGAGAGAGAGAGAGAGAGAGAGATGAGTCAAAGCACCTGCAAGCCTATCCTTGGCCAGCTTGATCCATCGGAAAGATAAAAAACCATGCAGGAAACCCAGCAAGTCTGACTTTGACTTGAAAGAAAGCTCTTTCCCTTTCCTTTACAGTAGTAGCTCAGGGGATTGATAGAAACAGCTTCCAGGCACAACCCTACTCAGCACAACATGTGGCATACCATAAGATTCTCCCTTCCATACAAACTTTGGTCGCTTCCACCTTTCTCACGTTCCAACAAAAGAGGAGCCCAGAGCAATGTTTCTTAGGCGTCCCCACCCATCATCGAAAGCTCTGCAAACCCTTGGAGGAACGTTTTGCACTGCAGTCAACTCGTTAAGACCCTCATTTTAAGAGCTTCAGCTATTCAAGAATAAGTAGACTACGGAATACCATTGATCATTCACGACATTGATTAATCGCATAATAATTATGGATGGAGGAGTGTTAATCTATCAACACTACGCATATATTATCTAACATTATGCTTTTGGGTCCACGACGGAGATGCACACTAATGTCTTCGCACTAATAATATGTAGTTTATTGTGCATATCATGATATTTCAATATGGTGTACATTATATAATATTTTATATACACATTCAAATTAACAAAAAGTGTAAGATTGCCATAAAATAATTGTCATTAAGAAGGTCTTCTAACAATGGAGGGATGACGTATGCGAGTCAGCCTTTGCGTTCATCAATAAATGCACAAACATATCATATCGATCTGCTCTTCCACAAAATTGAATGGCCTCGTCACCGACGACGACGACATTCGTGGTGGTGTTCAACATGCCACGAATTCCTCCACGACCTCCTCCATCAACGACCCGAGCACGAGCCGCTCCAAATCCACCCCCAGCTCTCCCTCCTCCCCCTCGAACGATCTCCACCGCCCGCCCCTCTCCATCTCCCTCAGAGTCGCCTCCCCGTGGTAGTCGTCCAGGTCCCCGCTTCTCGCCCCCTCGATCCAATCCCTCGCGGTGTTCAACACTGCATCTTCTTCCGCCGGCTCACGGCGGACGGCGGAGGTCCAGCACCGTTGCCTCCGGCGCAACGGGCGGTCGAGATCGTCGCCGTCGTCGCCGTCGAAGGAGGACAGCCGTTGGATGAAGAAGTCAACCAGGACCTTCTCGGTGCTCCTCTCCTGTAGGTCCGCGTGGCAGCTGGCCTTTAGTTGTCCCAGTAGGCCCCACGCCTTCGTCTCACGCGAGTCACCTCCCTCCTCCGCGTGACCGGGAAGCTGCTCATCAGAGGAGGAGAAGCGACGGTCGAGATCGACGGGGCTCAGATCTGCGTTGCTCTCGAACCGTCCGATCTTCTTCAGCTGCTGCAGCTTCGTCCCTGCAGCCGCACATAATCCAAATCCACGTCAAGTTAATATAGAAAGAGACAAATCCGATATGAAATTACATATGCTAAGTCGTATCGTATTCTATGGGTGTCCCATTGCGGCAAGAGGACACGTGAAGCAGGCGAAGCCAACTCAACGAGGGACCATAAAACAAGGAGCTCATAAAGAAAACACACGAACGAGAGGAGGGTTATCGTTGATGGGTACAGGTGGGTATGGGCGTGGTTGAAGCCCGCACCCGACAAGCCACGAGACAAGGGGAGGAGATTCCGGCGGAAGACGAGGACCCGTGTTGTCCTGTGCTCAGCAGCAAGAATGTGGAGACGAGAGCCGAAGAGCTGTGTCTCGAAGCTCCACAATGTCACATGGACAATTTAACCCAACCAAACAAAAAGACAGCTACTGCGTCTCAAGATTCTTCACACGAACAGAAGCCAAAAGAAATGAACAAGTGGCGTACTTTCGAGCTTGGCGAGGCTGTGACGGAAGGAACGCGAGGCGGGGTCGTCCTCTTCTTCAGAGGGGAAGTCCATCACTGACACTGGGCTAAGCTGCTGCTGCTCCTCCTCCTCCAAGCGGCATTGCGGTGACCCCGTGCCCTCGCTCTCGGTTACCTGTTTTGCACATGTAATCGATCTTCAGATTAATCTACATTCCACGTACTATTAGATTTGTGTGTGTTTCCCGATCTCCACCTGAAAGGTAGGGGTTGGGAAGCAGCGTGAAGAAGAGAAAGGGAGAAGAAAGGCCATGGCAAGGAGCGGGACCGACGATGAAAGGAGATGAACGGTGATGGAGATGGAAGGACAACTGGGCCCAGGCCTAATAAACCATCTCAACCGCACATTTCAGGCATTTCCCCACCAATCGTTTCTTTTTATTTTGGGGCAAATAATAACTGACAGAGGAGAGAGAGAGAGAGTAACGAATTATTGAAGCGCATTAAATGAACCCTCACCTTCGGCGCAAGGCGGTGGCTAGCGGCGAAACCCTCGCCGGTGCTTTTCCTACACGCCATGGGGCTGCGTCTCGGGCTTGCTCGCGGAGAGCCCTTGTTTCCGTCTTCGGTGGTGTCGGCGCCGGCAGGAGGAATGTCGTCCGAGGCGTCGGTGCTAGCAGTGGAGGGGAGGAAATCGGACCCATAGGAGTCTGACTCCGACCAGCTGCTGCGGCTGCTGATGGTCGGCGACGGGAAGCCGAACGACCTCCGCTCATCGCCATTCGCCTCCTCCTCGAACGATCTCAGCCGTACGATGTCCTTAACCCTCACCCTGTTCTCCACCTCCTCAGCCGCCGCCGTCTTCCCCGTCTTCCTCCAGAAGCTCCCACTCAGTCGCCTCGAGAAGCTCCTCGACCGAAGGCCCTCCTGTCCGGACCGGCGCTCGCCGCACAAGGCCGAGTTGGAGGAGGAGGCGACGGCAAAGGGCAGCAGCCTGATGGCGTTGATCACGGCCGAGATCCGCGTCAGGGCGCTCATGGATCGTGTCCGCGGCAGCCTTCGTCGTCCACTACCGCCTTGGAGCTCCGCATCAAGGAGGCGCCGCACGGTCGCGGCATCGGCGTCGGCATCGCTGGCCGGCATCGGTGCCTGCCAGAATCCCTTACCACCGGACTCGGAATCGCAGTCCAGTTCAAGGTAATCCTTTAACATCAGCAGCTTCCGAGCCATCACCACCACTCAGCGATCCTACCACCCAGAAAACCACCCTTTTCTCCTCTTTCTTTCTTCGGCGGAAAGAAGCAAAGATTAGGGAAGTGGAATCGAAGGAGTGTGCGAAGCGTATTTAAGTGGAGAGGAGGAGGCGCAAGTTCGAAGTCGAAGGAGAGGCGAAGCTTCGGAGACGGAGATCTCAAGACGATTAAGAACCTGGGAGACGATGGTAGTATAATAATGGAGATGGGAAGGCAGAGTGCAGAGCGCAGAGACGCCGCTTCTCCCCTAATTCCCCTCGTGGTGGTCTTTAATACCCGAGCGAAGCAAGGAAAAGGCCAAACTTACGTCTAATCTACCGACTAAGGTAAATAGGTAAGTAGTAATAATACGAGTAAAGTAAAGTAGACTTCCGCGAGGTGGCAGGTAGGATATTTGAGATTCGTTCGAGGGCTTTTTCGTCTCAACGTAAAGGAAATACGACCTCCTTTTGACCTCCCCAAAGAAATTAAGATCACTTTGGACGCCAAAAATACACGACCATAAAAGGTAAAAATGGGGGGCGATTCGAAAACATTTGAACCCCGTCGCGCCGCGAGAGCTGTCGGCGGTATACGTGGCGGCATCGGAGTGTAGCACCCGCTCGTGTGGGTTCCCGTGAGGAGGGGATCCGATGCTGGCTTCGTCGGTGCGCTCGCGCGGGGAACGAGACTTGCGGCTCCGGGGCACCGACGGGGGAGATCCACGCGCGGGGGTCGGGTGATGGGGGCCCCATCGTGACCTACGGCGGATGATTCGTGCGCTTGACGCCTCTTCCTTCGCACAACTTCACGGACGAACTACGTGTCCTCGGGAGGCAAATATCGGGACACGAGTTGAGGCACGACTAGGAAACGCATGCGGTGTTCCGTTGGTGGGTGACGTGGGATGTGCCACCTCTGCCCGACGTCACTCGAGCCGCGACTCTCTCTCACTCTTGAACCAGCCATCGTATAACTGGAGTTGCAAGAGAATTCGTGCTGTGGATCGTGTTGGGTGACCCCATGCGCGGCCTTCCCTCACGAACCTTCACTGCTTCTTCTCGTCGTCGGGATTCATCGGTGCACGGCGGTCACCGTCCTCTACGTTAACGCCAAGCCCTGCCCAGGTTGGAATGTTGTCTTCTACTTCAAGATTCCGTAACAGCTTGTTCCCAGTACCTGTGCTGAGCAACGCTGATGGAACACTTGCTGAAATAGCGTAGTAGCGCAGTCGACGGTAATTTACATATATACGCACGGTGACCTCGAGATGGAAGACTTATCATATTAGCCTTTGTAGAACGAGATCCCAATAAAATGTTTATCATATTAGCCTTTGACCGTCCTAATTAAGACTTGTAGTTGATTAGTATGGGACAGTGTTCAGCAGCAGTTGGAGCAAAGAGTAGGCATGTGCTTGCCGGCCGGGATGTTGGCTATCTACTTAACAGTAGTTACCTTATCTCAAGAGGAAGCTTCCTCCTCCGGCTCTGGAGTTTGCGAGCACGCAAACCTTGTGTCCTTCTGCCGACATACACACACAGTCTTATACTTGCAAGGATAAAGAAGCAATCCTAAGGTGATACCAAAGCTTGTCTCTTCCTACGAATGGATTAGAAATTTCATTGGCAATATTTATCCAAATTCTTTAGGAAAGATTCGAAAACTCACCATCTTGTTTGGTTTGGAATTTTAGAAACATTTGTTCACAGCTATTCAGCATATACACCGATGAAATCAACTATGTATGTATGAGTTGTGGCTCAATAAATTTGCATTAGCTAAAGAACTTGTATTCTTTTGAGCCTAAAATTTCAATTAGTTATCAATCCCATGTAGTTAATTATCATTAACATTTTGATTCTTACACTTTAAAAAATTACATTGACATCTCTATAATTATGAAAATCAAACATCTAAATCTAAAAAAAATTAATTTTACTAATAAAAACATAAAAATAAAAAATAAAAAATAATTTTAATATTCTAATTAGTGAGGACGGAAGAACCAATGACATAGATGCTTTCATCTCTTATTATTATTTTTCTCATCCACAATAACCACTCATGACCCTTAACGATATCGTTATTTATCACCATCAATTAAAATATTATAATTATCTTTTTATTTTTTATTTTTATATTTTCATTGATAAAATTAATAATATTAGATTCAATAAACATAGATGTTTAACTTTCATAACTATAAAAATGTTAATATAATATTTTAAAATATAAAAATTAAAAAGCTAAAGATAACTTAATACAAGAGATTATATGTAATAATTAACTCCTTTCGAAACTGAACCAAACAAGCTGATAACTTCCTTACGAGCCAAGTTCACTCTCAGACTCTCTAAGTTGGTATCTAATTGCCAATGCTGGTGCTGTAATTGTGAAAATATATAGATGGTGATAGGTACTACAAATGTCTGCTAAACAATCAGAGAAGGGGATGGGATTTTACATTGAAGCTGTAACAAGTAGAGTTTAATGTAAAATATGAAGATTTATAAGTAAATCAACCACAGTCAATTCTTATCCCTTATTCTTTAGCCCATTGGTACCGACTGACACCACATCAATTGAGATATGTAAATGCTTCCAACTGAGACCAAGAATTTGGTTCAAAACAACAACAAATCTCAAACCTGCAATAAAAATCAAAGAAATTACACTTTAAGGCCTTCACTCTCCAGACAATTAAATTTGACGCAAAATTTCCGAATGCCTCCATTACATGTTGAACAAGGTTATGCTAAATATGAAGATCAACAGTACCATATGAGCGTTCAAGTATACAAGAAACTTAAAACCAGGAAGAGCCATGGCCGGACTTGACTGCGCTCCAATATGTCACTTAATTACATCCTACTGAATTTTAACAAAGATCCAAAGAATACATTAGATGAGAAAAGCCATCAAATGATTTGGATTTCACAGTTCCTACTACTAGACGAAGAATAGAATAGATTAGATGGAAAAAAAGCATCTATCTTCTCATATGTTAACAGTTATGGTAACAAGAATGTCACGCTGATACAAAATACAACTCCTTGCAAGAGGAACAATTGTGTACCGACAAATGCAAAGATCACTTATTTTCATCCTTGTTCTGTATGTCACGCAAAAGAAATTCTTAGTTCATAAATACACTACCATAGCAAAGGTTCTTAATCCAGAAATACGCTACCACAATGGTGCATGAGACCTTGGATAACCACTGATCAAGTGCCAAAATGCCAATGCGTAAATACACTGATTTGAAATGTATCCTTTTCACCATATTTTGTTTTAGTATGATATTCGGAGCTCTGTAAAACACTGAAATAATGCAGGATTGAATTTGGTTCTTTGCTGACTTGACAGCTTATCCAAACTACCCGAAATCAGACTACTTGTCTGCTAAATGTATTCCAAGTGATGGCCAACTAGCAGCAGCCAGTGACCTCATGATTTGATTTCTATCAAGGTGAAGTACTTGGAAGGCAGGATCAATGGCCAAGATGATACAAACGGCAGGCACAACTCTCACTTCTGTTGTTTATCATACATGAGATGATATTATAAATAGAAAGAACAGCTCACTCTTTATCACGAATGTGGCATCTCGTTGGTTAACCAATTCCACACCTTAAGTTCACCTGTGGCATCCCCAGTAAAAAATAAACCACCAGGTCCGACTTGCATGGCTCTAACTTCTTCTTTGGAGAAGATCTTACCCCTCTCGCTGAATCTACAAAATGAGAAAAACAATTTACCTCTTAATATAATAAGCATTTTGATAAGCATTAAATACTTTTAAGGAGTGACTATATCGTTATCAACATACGTCGGCAGGTCATAGAGGCGGACACTGTTGTCATTGCAAGAACATAATAAGATGGGTTTCACTTGAGCATCAATCATACCAAATAAAGAAAGCACTCCCTGCAACATAAAACAGCATAAATTAAGAAAATTTTGCTAGAAACATGTTGCACCAATAAACCGGTAACACATGAAGTGCAAATGTAGGCCAAGAAAAAAACAATCAACCATCTGAAAGAATGATTAAAAAAGCCATTACGAGATGTGGTTTTAAAAAACTGGTCATAGCAACAGAATCCTTCCATTCTGAATGAGCTTTTGAAAGACTTAAAAATAAATAATATCTTTAGTACCACTTAAACAGGAGAAGGATGTCCAACTCTAATATTTTCTTTTTCATAACACATCATGTGCATGCTTGGCCAAACTGATAGATTCTTGATTTTGCTAATACTTATAAATATAAACTAGGCCCAGCAGACAAGCAAATAAGTCACCACAATTCACATATAAACTATAAAACAATGGTGACTGAGCATAAAACTGATTTCAGATTTTCCCAGATTGTCTTTGCAGTGTGACCACACATATGATAGATTCCACTAGTAACCAACAAGGCTCGCCAGAATTCAAGCCTAGCACACATCATACATTCAATAGAGGCACGAGTCCGACCACTTCTATATACAATTTCTACATGATGAAAATGTACATTTTTTAAAGAAACAGCAAAATACCAAAAAGCTTCTTGACAACAAATAATACCAAGGACTATTGTACCACCCAAAATGGTACGAAATGGATGGTATGTAATGGTCCGGGCATGGACCACTACATGGACCGTTCCAGCTTCAGACGGTTCGATCAAAACGTTATATAAGAACATATAAACCCTAAAATAAGTGTGATGCCACCCCAATAAAGGCTTGCTACCCGACACTGCTGTCATTGATGCCATCGTTGTCGTCAAGGGACGTCATTTGCCCATTTGCTACTGCTGTAGGATGTCACCCGCCCGTTCGTTGCCGCCGCGGGATGTAACTCACTCGTTAAATGTCATTTCTCTCCAGTACATGCCCTCATCTTCTCATCTTCCTCCACAGCTCTGTTTTCTTCCTCCTATCCTCCTCTTCTTTCTCCTCCGTGGCTCCATCTTCTTCGTCTTCCTCCTCCATGGCTCTGTTTTCTTCCCTTGCCTTCCTCCTCCATTATTTCCCCTTCTTCCTTCTCCACCGTTCCGTCTTCTTCTTCCTCATCCTTCATCACTCCGTCTTCTTCTTCCTCCTCCTCTATTGCTTCCCCTTCTTCCTTCCTCCTCTATTGCCTCCCTTATTTCCTCCTTCCTCCTTTGTTCCTCCACCGCCCCTTCCTCTTCTCCCTCCTTTTCTTCCTCTCCAAAACATCGGAACATACCGATATACTGACACACGATGTACCGGTACTGACCAGTATTTTACTAGTTTGACATATCATCAAAATGACAACCCTTGAATAATACCTCACGTTTTAACCAGGAGCATAAGATGTACATAAATGGTTCATTGGATGTTTGAAATGCTTTCTTTCACTGTCCAATAAAACCAACAGTACAGCATAGGTGCTCTACACAAGAACCATAATGTTGAATGCTTGGGTCAGAAGATAAACATTCAAGTGAGAAATTACATTTATAACTCACCCCAAATCTCCTAGGACTTTCCAACCTGTTAAATGTATTCTCCTTAGTCCCAAAGAAAGAAAGTCTCTGGCTATCATTTTGTCATCTCTTAAATGCAAATCAACTGCACATACTCTTCCCATATCAAGTGACAATCCTATTCTTGTCAGAAGCTACTCTGACAAAATATCGAGTTTGATTTAAATGATTGTACAGAAGAACTTTCCAAGGAACTATGACAATACATCATAGACAACAAGATTTCCATCTACTAATAAGGAAGATCAACCAGGACTCATCACCATTCACCTCCTATATCTAACATCACATTTAAGCATTAAATTTATATCATAGTTAGAAACTCATATTTAGAAAACAAGCTTCAAGTAGGCAGATCATAACTTGAGAAACTTTAAGTCTGTTATGACTATTTAAATGGCATTGTATCCATGTAATATACCAATGTCCTCAAATACTTAATTTTATAGCAAATGTCATAATTCCAAGAGGCAAATATTCAAGTCCCTCTCACTTTTGCCAATGATCAGGTGAAATAGACTAAGTCGGCATTCTTTGAAAATCCAACACTAACAACATCACAGGTGAAACAACTCACATTATAAGCCCGAACCAGATCTCTAAAAGGTGGCAAAAGCCCTTTGAATAACAGAGGAGATATGTTTGGTCCAAAAGCTTTAAACCCTTCAACTTTAGGCTTTCACAGAGTATCATCATTGCTTCTGAGAGATTGCCACCTGCAAACTCACAAGTTTCACCTTGCCTTAGAACCTCCTGAGAGGTGTGTGGAAAAGAGTGGAGAGTCCTCACCACCACATCATCTCATGCCCTCACCCCTCGAGAATTCCAGCTGAGAATTCCTTGCCTCAGATCCTCATGTAAGTCCATATTGTTCAATTTGCCTTCCTTCTCACAAGCCTCACCTTGCTTCACCAAATCCAGATTAAAGCAGAAAGGCTGGAGATAAAGAGGAGAGTCCTCACTACCACTTTTAATTTGCATTCCCTTTCTTCTCTTATTTCCTGTTTCAGCAGGACAGCAATTGTGCAGCCACCACACCACAGGATACACTGTTCAGGTGACACAACTCCAGTATTGCTAGAACTTTTGGCAAGAGTTCAATGATACATACTCGAATAATCTTCCAAAACAGCTAATCTTATGGTCAACTGTAACTTTTCAATACATAATCTAATCATATTTCCTCTGTTTCTATTTTTATATGTACTCATATCCAACAGAAAAGAAAATGCTTAACAGTGCTAATGATCCCCTGAAATAACAACCAAAGAACCATATTAAATAAAATAATGAACCATGAAATTAGTTTCTTTGATGTGGTATTAGGCTAATTTTTTTAAATTGAATTTTCAACTGACTGATGTTCCAATTTTTCTGCAATATATTGAACGGTTTAAGCTATCTAAAGAAATTTAAAAAATTCCTATAAATCAGCAACTAAATTCTTCATAATCTAATTATCATCACAACTACAAGAAAAGAAGCACTAAGCAATCCTAATTAGTTAAATTTTACATAACAAATATCAAAGAATAGCAATAAAAGTCATGATGAAACAATTGTTATCCCAGATCACTTAGATAAAAATTGAACCAACAAAGTTATGGTTTGGTGATCCAATGTCCACGGTTTCTTCTATAGGTATCTAGTGCTTACATGCTCTTCATTGTGAGTGTACGTTACTTCTAGGTTCCCACTTTCTGTAGCTACCCAGACCTGCACAGAAAAAATATATATAGACATTAACAGAAAACATTAATAATCCTGCAAGGTGAGCAATCCAAAATAGAGACTAAAAACAAAAGAAAGATTTCGTTCAAATACATAGAAAAATATAAAGGAAAACCAACTTTTATTGTTTTGTCCAGTGAACACGATAGTAAGAATTGATCCCAACAAAGGACTGACATAACAACTGATGTATGGTCAGTAAGTGTCTGGATACACTGTAGAGTTGCAAGGTCCCACACCTGAAAAATAAGATGCAGCATGATTTAGAAAACATGTTTTACCATAATAATAATAAAAAAAATCAGTGCTTTTCACTGTCAAATATTTTACATCTTCTCTACCACTCTTCTAATATCAGTGCTTTACCACAGAAGGCAATAGAAGGTATTAAGACTACAGGAAACTCTTCATCTCACCACATCAACCCAAGATGCATTGGTCAGAAAGTTAAAAGTATCCAAATAAAATCAAAGAGAAAACAAACTTTGTCTACAACCACAAAAAAAAAAGTATAAGAGAAGGATGAAGTATTTTCTAGGTGAGAATAGGCTTGCTTCCTATGTTCGAATTATATAGTACTGTAACTACTGTTTGCAATAGTGAGATCTCACAAATACTTAATACCTAGAGAGTGAACAGGAAAAATATATCAAGCTCAATAACCCAAGGATGAGGTTAGAATCATAAAACACCAAAAATATTTGATGAAAAATGGCACAATTCTTACTCTTATCGTGTGATCCATAGAACCAGAGTAAAGCCTCATAGCTCCAACCACTAATGAAACTACTGAAAGTTGATGCCCAACAAGAGATGCTGCTGGTTCAAAGCAGTTTCCTACGGCACTAAATTTCCATGCCAATATTCGTCCATCCTGCAGCAGAAACACAGGCATAAGTTACACAGATTTAAAAGTTATTATCAAAAACCTGAAGATAGCACATTGTTATTATCAATAAAGCAGACTAGATTTAGACGTTATTATCAAAAACCTGAAGATAACACATTGTCTAAAATTAAGTACCAAAAAAACAACAGAGAACAATGATAAGAAAACTACCTGAGTGCCAGCAAAGAGCAATTCATTGCCAACAACCAGGGAATAAACTTGTCCAATTGGGCCATCAAGACTTAGATCTGTTGCAGTTTGCATGTTCCATGCCTGTCACACCACCCGAAAACAAATTCAATATGATTTCCCCTCATTCAAAGACAAGAACATAACTGCAATCAATAAAGAAGACTAGAAGAATAAGATTATAAAATGTAACTAACCTTGACAGCATTTGGAACTCCTATGAATATCCAGGGCCCTTCACTGATCATACATCCAACTTCACCTCCCACATTGATGACTCCAACGCACTACCCGAAGCACATGTAAAAGGGTTTACGAGGTTATGATACTGGGCTTCAGGGGCAAAGAAAAAAGAACGACAAGAGCATCTGTACCTGCCCAGACTGGCAATCCCAAACCCTCACAGATTCATCCTTGCTTCCAGAATATAACTTGTCCGAGCCAGAAGGAAGTGCGATACCAGACACGGCCTGCAAGCATTTGTCACCTGATCTGAGGTACTGAAAACTGAACAAAAGCTCGACAATGAAACCGCAAGATCAATACCGAGGAAGCCAAAGAAATCACCTTTTGGTGCCCCTGCAGTGAGGTCAGAAGGGAGAAGCTGTCGCTGACGAACCACGAGTGCAAGAAGCGGCACTTCTCGCCGTACGTACAATTCCCCGCCAGGAAATAATTGCAGACCCTGTCGGGGGCTTTGCCCGGGGGTCGCCCGACAGCGCCTCCGCCACGCCCCTTCCCCCACTTGGAAGGGGGGCCGGAGGCGGCGCCGGCGTTGCTAGGGTTCTTCCAGACGAGGTGCCGCTTCGCGACGCCGCCATCCGGGGCCGCGGACTGCTGCTGCGGCGTCGGCATCTCGCTGTGGAGAAAGGGGCAGGGGTGACGGTTGCACCGCCCTGCCCGCCAGTGGTAGCACACCTTGTTGTTGGCGCGGTCGGGGGCCGCCGCCTGGGACGGCCCCAACCTCTGGTGCATCCTCTTGTTGCCATTTCGGCCGGTCGCCTCCATCTCCGTCGATCCAAGAAGAGGAGGACAGAACCAACAAAGGATGGATTCCAGTCGACAAGGAAAAGATTTGAAACCCGGAATCGGAGAGAAAAAGGAAAGATCTCGACGGTGAATGGTAAGAGTAGAGTACAGGAGAGGACACGGATCGAGGGAGGGGGGAAGCAGAGGAGCGTTTGCGAGATTCCCCTTCTGCTTCCCCGCGTTCTGCTTAGGTTTGGCTTTTGGATGTAGATTGGGTTCTCTGTTGCCTTCTTGCTCTCGGCCGCCGCTTTTCCTCGTCGGCCTCCGTTTACTTCCCTCGCACCCCCCGACCGCACCGGACGCGAGGGTTGTTTCTATTAGATCGGGCTCGGCCCAAGTTCCTCATCAGCCCGTTGATCTCCTGGTTCTTGGAAGGCCTTGCCCAATTGGCCATCACCACGTGGATAACTACAGTAGGTAGGTGATAAATATACTGCAATACATAAAGTTCCAGATTCAAAGGCTCGTGTAACTCTTTTGATAAATTCATACACAAGGTATATGCATCAAAAGGATACATACATATACATATGGAATTGACAATGCCCCGAATCATAGATTTACATTAAACACCAAAAGAAACTTATTGAAGAAGAAGTTGGCATCATAAATAGACTGCACCTTTGGGTCTTTAGCAATCACACGAGAATAGCATCTCTGCTTCCAGGGGTAACATGCGAAGGAAGGCCCTACATTAGTGGAGTCTCTGTGGATTCGATCATTCTATTTACTAAAATAAATGGATTAGTATCGCAGAAAATTTTGTAAGCAAGAAAGCAAACTTCTCTTGCATGGATAACACCCAAATAGTAGCTGAGACCTATCTGATCCATTCCCTTGGTGACATCGATGTGAATGCGAATGCTGTTTCCATCTGAATGAAGCCAAAGTTACATTTGCTAAGTGTAGAATTCTGCTGTCTATGCAATCTACAAAAGCAACCGAGGCCAATTGCTGAGATGTGCCAGAAAAGGTCAGAGTGACATCGTATTGGAGCACTTAAATGGTAATATTCTCTTGAAAGCCAAGAAATGATCCACATATGTTGCCACCAATATCTGGGAACGTCTCACATCCAGGGAGAGGCTTCACTCTGCCCTTCCTGTCGACAAACACTGGGTATTTCAACAAGTGACTTTTCATTTCAGTAATCTCATCAGCCACATACTGTTTCCAATTCTGTTTGCCAAGATCACGGACACGTCTCATGCATTCAAGGCTTTCTGGTTGTGTGAAGCATTCCTCAAGAAATCCAATGTGTTCAGCCCACAGTGACATTCTATAACCATAGATCTACATATTCGTCCATGAATCCAAATCAACAGCATTTAACATTACTAATATAATAAATAAAGTATCAAATAATTCATCAAAAATACAATTGGCTGTAATATCTAAGTATGAAGATGTATTTTTAGATTTATTTCATATTTGTAAGTTGAGGTGTTTCTACAGTTAGACCATAGGAACAATGTTAGTAGCAACTTGATGAATTAGAAGCTGGACAAGAACAAGACAATTAAGATTGAAGTGAACATGGATGCAACTAAACTTGCACTAGGTTATCAGTAAATTCCAAAGTTTGATAAAAAGGCAGCAGTTCTGAATCAGTAGACTGATAACAATGCAAGCTTAGACAGATGAGAGAAAAGTCGGGGGGATTCAAATATTTTAGACAGTGGTGTCACAGATTATAGACACATATACATGATCAGTGTCTCAACTCGAGGATTGTCATGAAGATATCTACACCATCAGGATATTGAAGATATAATATCTAGCATATAGATGTTGGGTTCAAATAAATGAAATTTGCAATCACATTTCTTACCTCTCCACGGGGACCAGATAATTTTCTCGCCCATGTATATTGTGGCTGGTATGCGCCTATTGCAATCTCTGTATCCCTGGTACCTTCCAAGGACCTTTGATTGATATTTGCTGAACCCAATATCACATATTCATCATCCACTATCATGCCTTTTGAGTGTACATATATCATGAAGCGTCGATTCTTCTTGGCACGTGCCTGAGGAAACCAGCAACATGTTATAGAATAGTAATTAGTAGGCACATGCTCTACTGCAATGGCATGCATTATCAATGCATATTACAGTTACAAACAAAATATAAGTCTTCAGTAAGCATTGACCAAAATGCACTGTTATATCAACAGATGTTTCATGCCAACAGATCCAATAACTAAGGAGGCTATATTTTGAGGATGAGCTTGATAATTAAACCCCTTAATGCTAGTCTTTGTATTCTATGAGCATATTAGAAATAACCATGAACACTAAAGTATATTTGGATCTGTATATAGTTGCTCTATTTATTGTCATTTGCCAAATGTTCAAGCTAAGCCTGTCAAAGGTCCAGTTTTTTCACTTGAAGGAAAGTTAAAGGAAAATGATAATACAAGGAATTGAAAGCACACAAATTTAGTATGTAGTGAACAAAAGTTTAAATGGAGCAAGTACATTTTGAAATGCACTCAACCATAGTCAATACTCAACAGTTGACAATAGAATAGCAAACAACCTAAACAAGACCTACACAAGCATTTTAAACTTCTGATACAAAATATTACTTGCAATGTGTTTGGTTAATATCCACATACATATGCATCATGCGTGTGATTCATATCAGCATATTAAATAATGTATGAACACAAAATTTGCGCTAGAGACAGAAAATTACATGAGGAGTGTTTGCTGTTGCATTCTGACTTGTGATAGCTAAGTCTGGAGCCTCACGATTGCCAAGGCAAAAGAAATTCAAATAGTCTTGTGGCTCATAAGTATCGTCAAGACCAACTTCTTTCAAAGCTGTATAGATCGTTTCATACATCATTTGCATAGTTTTATTCTGAGGTGATCAACAGATATCGTGTCAGCAAATGTCAGAAATTAGTTGTGTATAGCCAAAAACATAGCAATATAGTTCAGTAGTAAGTAGATATCCAAATCATATGGAACATGTTTTTGGACCAGAACAGAAATAGTTGATAAAAGAAGCACATGGAAGCATAATCTCATCTGCAAATGTACCTTTGTTAGGATTTCAGAGAACTTTATACAAAGTCTAAAACAGTTTTAAGAACAAATTTGATAGAATTTGGATAGTTACATAATCTATACCTTTTACGGCAAAAGAATTTGCATCATATTCAGATTCTTTTGAAAAGGTCAGTCTATTTTAATTTTATAGTCACTTACCAGTCGACTCAAAAGCATATGAAAAGAATGTATGCATGTATGTGGCACCTCTATTTGTGTGAAAGATACATGTACTAATTATTTTATCAATATTTTTGTTTGAGAAATTCTTCTTAAGATGACTGGACCTAAAAAGTTCGTCTTAGCTTACTTGGTCTCGAGTTTCTAGGTCATAATATCCCTCTTTTCAATTCCCTTTTAGAAGAAATCTTAATCTTGCACTCTAGAAGTAAAGAAATATCTATAGCATGCCTGGTTGGTTTTGGTTCTGTGCAGTGTGAACTTTATAATTGTCCTCTAATATTCCAGATTCCCAAATAATACTTCTGGTTATTGATGAGTTGGAGCTATTCCTATCAGATTATCACTTGAGAACACTTGGTTCAGACGATTAACATATTTGACTAAATAGTTAGCATATGATAATCCAAACCATGTTAGTAGTGTAGCTGACTATTTCAATTGTACACTTGGTTCTGATTCGTACTTGTACCTTGTTGCAGGCTTGTAGTTAATGTCAATAGTGCCATTTTTGTCTTAGTTGTATAGTGGAGACTGAAGTTAGAGCTCCAAGAACTGCATATGGGGATTGAGATGATTCTCTTTTTATGTTTTTGATATAATTAGGAGTTGATTGTCTTTGCCCATTGATGTAGGCCTATAGAATAAAAAAAAAAAAATTATGTTGTATCCCCCATTTTCCCATTTCTTTTCTTCTTACTAAATTAAATTATGAGTAAGAATCCACCATTTTATCATAAAAAAGTTGTTCATCTTTTCTTACATTTTCTCACCCTTTAGAGTTCTGGAGTGTTGAGTGGCTTAACTGTCAGGTACAGCCCTTGACCCAATTGGTAGATTCATATTTATACACTGGGATATGTATGTTATTGCATTTAGTGTCAAGGGTGTCACTTCTGTTGTTCCAAATCAGACATCCTTGTTCATCATTCTGCATTCCTGCTTTAATTCATCAGACATATATATAGATACATACATACATACATAGATACATATGTGTGTGTGTGTGTGTTAAGAGCCTCATTCTGCATAAACATGTTTCTTTCTGACTAATCAGTCTACTTTTGTTCTACCGCATCTTTCTATATTCCTGTTTTAATTCATCAATATAAGGAATTCATGCTCCAGGTAACATATAATGTACCATGTTTAAAATCTAAGAAACTAGTTGGTGAGCAAAGCTTCGACCGGTTGCAGCTTAATCTCATAATCTCATGCAGCCAGGGACAGTCTTGCTAATGTTCACGAGCGATAAACCATTTTTGTATGTTGGGGTCTTTTTTGACCCTTGTGGTGTTGTATACACCTGTTGTGTTGGTCTTATCTTATGAAATGCAAAGGACAAGCCCTTATTTTCAACTAGAAAACCTTTTGGAATTCACTTGGACTCTCAAGGATTCTAAAAGAAGTATAAATGATATAGTTTCATTCAGAAACTAATATATTCGTGAACATAGTTGCATACTCTTTTCCAAGTGGACACATGAGCATGATATATAATAGTCATCATGGCCACAATTACATAGCAAATTAAATGAACATTAGTAGTCAAAGATGTACATAAACGATTACATGTACTCAAAGATGTGCAATAAAATGATTATAAGTACTCAAAGACGTAAAACATATGCAAAAGCTAAGTAATAGACTATTATTAAGACAAGAATGTTAGAAGCCGTAAGCTCTACATACTAAAAAAATAAGCAACAAGATGAACTATTACAAAATGGCTACAGAGAATTATCAAAAGAAAATAGGAAATATCAAACTTTACTAGTCAAAGACTGAATGTTTGTGATAAAATTGATTTGCCAATATAGATAATATCATTCTCTATATAGGGAACACTATCTTAGAGCAAGATATATGTAGGATATATATTTAAACAGACTACAACCTACCTAAAGTCTAATGACAAGCTAAAGATGGACAAGGACTTTCTAGTGTTCATGTGATTCAAGGTAGATGGACAAGGACTTAAATTACAGTCCCAAGCCAGTTTTGGCAACCAGTCAGACTGATGTGTACCACCTTATATCACTGGAAAAAATAAAAAATTAAATAGTGATTGGTATCGACCATGTCCTTGATTGGACCAGTAAATACTAAATACCAGTAGGTATTTGTAGCTTTGGATGGAGCTAACCTGCCAGTAGAGAATTCGCTGAATAGGAGCACTGGTTGGACTACCCTCAGGCCACATGGGAACAACTATGTACGCAGAGAACCTCTCATTTGCCTTAATTTTGTTTGCAATTTTAAGAGCAATTTCAATAGGTATCAGATTATTAGCACCTGCAATGAATAAATGAAAACTCTGCAATTAAAAAAGAAAAACTTTGTCATGAACAAGTTATTAGTAAAATTTCTGAGTGGTGATCAATGCAATCAATAACAAGATCCTACAAGATATAACACCTTCTATCTGCAAGTGAACTAAATGTAAAGTGTAAACATCAAGAACCTCAGACATTGTGATACAGGATGAATAAGTTGAATGAAAAATGGGTATGTCGACTGCCAAAGCAGCATATCAGATTTATTGTTGACATTTCCAAACGGATGTTAAACATAAGAGGCTTAAAAGTAATGTATATATTAGTCTTGTTTACTTTTATACTGCCAAATTGGTTTGTGCAGTTTTGTTGGAGAACTTGTAAGTAGAGAATAAACTATTCTGCATATTCTTATCTGACAGTCAATTAGTGGAAGAACCTGTAAAAGCATATAAGATGGCCAACAAATGTTATTAGAATAACTTCTAATACAAATTCACCAGAGATTTGCTATACCATTTCTATTGCTACCAACAATAACTGCAAATATGAAGCATAGGGAATAGTCCATGCTTAAAAGATGTAGCATGTTGTCTGAAATATTTTGACAAATTTGTGCAATGGGTGAATGCCATGTGTCAGCTTGTTAAGCCATGCTACTGAGATGAAACTCTATTAGACTTATACCAGGGTGCATGATGATATTTTCCAATTTTGTCATGGATAAAATTTATGTTGTGCACAAACCTAGATATTTTCCCACCTTGAACATATATGCATCAAAGCAAATTCAATCACTTGAATGTCTAGCATATGTATGCTTACCCAAGTCTTCATGCGAATCCCAATTAAATGATGAGCCCAGGAAGTATTGATTCTCAATGTAAATGAAGTGTTGCGCAGCTCGGATGGCATTTACATAAGCTGTATGTATACTCATGTCGATAAGAATGTTTTTCCCACAAACAAGGTTCTGTTGGATAGAAGTTCTCACAGCTGTCATTACTTAGAAGGTGGCACCGCAGAATATGCAATCCAGTAAATGCCCATGGACTTACTATTTGTGTAGATATACCTTGCGAGTAGCTTCTCTTGGATCTTTAGGGAAACCTTTTGCAGAATTAGAATCAATTGAACGGAAAACCTAAGATTTTTTTTATGGAAACAGATAACAAAAAAAAGTTATAAATGCAAATGATCATTTAAGAACATCAGATAACAGCTAACATAAATTGGTAGATTCTACCTGGGCATGCCAAGTCTCAGGATCATTATCATTCAGATACATTGAATCATTAACCCCAATGATATGTGGTATTCTTTCAATCTTCAGCAACGCATCTTCAGAAAACTTCTTCAAATTTTTTATTCTATGGCGTTTAGAAGCTTTTAACCAACGCTCCTCAAAATTTATCAGAACATCATATGCAGCTGGACCATCAATTCTTGCATGCAAATCATGCCATGGTTGTCTTGGACCACTGTTATCAGAATCCTACAAGCAAAACAACATAGGAAAAATATCCAAGCTGATTCTGACTTTTCTAAGAAAACAAAAGTCATGTATTAAAAGAAGTTGACCAATAAGTGTTTGGTTTTCACCTATTTATTTGCTAATGTCATCAAGAACTATAGAACAATTTTGCTTCTTTGTTAAAGTATATAGAAAATTAAAGATCTATTTTTAATAATATCAATAGTAGACTAATATTGAAAATTTTAAGATAAAGGTAATCTTAACTTTCTAACATAGATTATCATCTTATCTCTCATAAAAATTTGAAAATTAGAGGAAAAGTAATATAACCAACAAAATTTTACATGATGATCTTTTGAGATTGATCAATAGTTACAATGGTGTAAGTAGTAAAACTTTGATTTAAATTTTCATAAGTTCCTTCATTATTTTAGTTTTTCTGAAGTTATACTTCTTTTTTTGACTCTGGTATCAATATTTTCTGTTTTTTACATGTTTTATTCAAAATTGACCATGTTTTCTTGTATGTAAATAGGTAAGGCTGTTGCCATATGCTGATATATGCCGCAGGATCTAGTAATCTGGGGCTTGTTCACTACCTAGGCACTGGCTCATGTGCCCAAGCAATGACCCATGATTAATAAGTTAGTAACTGACCAGATTAATAGAAGTTCAACCATTTTATATTTGCATCTGGACATAATTAGATGCAACAACCTGATGCATTGACATTATCCTGGCAAAGATTAATACCTTCAAAGCTCAGCTGAGAGGTTGTCACTGCTTTGAAAGTGGTCAATAGTTTATCTATCCCTTTCTCCACCTCTATATCAAACACCGTCCTCTAGGTTACTTTGGCCATTGAAATAACTTGACATGTTTCAAGCATTCGCAACCTTATAGTTTGCTATCTGAATTTACAAGTCACATTAGCCTATGTGTGATAGGAATCCTCTGTCACAAAATACGAGTTTGTTCAAATGTTGACTCAGTAAAGTTTAATGAAAAATAATTTTTGCAACATTTAAGGTAATTCGTATTATGGTGTTAGCAATGGTCTGAAGGATGGCATCCAATCCCACACCAATTCCAGTCATTTCCTGGTCAATTGAGGTCAATCTCCTGTAAATTCCTACCAATTGATCCAACAATCTGATCTCAAATTCTAAAGTGAAATATATCCTGATCCCTCAAAGACTGTAATTCAATGTAAAGATTTAACCCAAAAAAATTGCTAAGCTTGGGACTTTTTAAGTTGAAGCTTACCAAATATGAAGGTCAAGTGAACTCATGTTTCTATAATGGAAGCTGATGATAATTCCATGTATGATAACTGTGTTCCCCTTTTATCAGCACATATATCAGATAAAGCAAGCAAGAGGACAAGTATATGTGCTAGAAATGGTATACCATTTTCAAGTTCCAAAAATGTGGAGCAAGACTGATATTATGATAGCATAGGCTTGGTCTGAATCTAAAGGAGAATAAATTTCAGGTAACAGAAGATGTTTATAAGGAATCTAATGTTTCTTAAAGGCAACAGTAGATGTTTATTGGGAGTTCACCCATTTGTTACATAAAGCGTTGTTGAATTATTTAAATTAGGTTTGTTGTCCATGAATATGCAGTTCATTTTCTATTTTGATGCTATATACCTTAATAGTTGTGTAAATTCCTTTTATAACCAACTTTTTTTATAGGTGTTAAAATTTAAATCATTTCACTTTTATGCAACATGAGAGTGAAATAGCAAGAGCAGCAAATTAAAATGCATGAATGCAATCAATATACTGTAGAAGAATCAAATTTTACCAAAAAAGTAGGATTGTAATAGTCATCCTTATGCAAGGATTGTAGCGTCTTAAATAAAGGATGTTCTGGATTGTCATATCGGCCACCACATAAATCGATCCCTCCAAGAAATGCTGTAATTTTTCTTTTATTATTACCAGCATCAGTGTCCACAATCACTTGTTTCTGGTGGTGAGTATATATGGTTCCTGTTTCCTGATATTTAAGAAATTAAAATAGGTAATACTTGCGGAGGTTCTACTCATAAGAGCTACAAATTGATATCCTAGGCTTATTATTTAAGAAATACATGAAGCAGAAACATTATATCCTCTAATTTTGAGTTGCATACTATTTTTATTACAGTTCCTGGCATAAATAGCAAATCACAATGATTCAGAAATCAGAACATTCTCTATTCTATATTCTTTGTGCATCCATATGAAGGTTACTACTGACAGCTACTATTTACAAAAGAAAAAAGTACTAACAGCTACAGGTTTAAGCTCGGGTGATTTTGGATGATATACCTATTGTAAAACCCAGTCAGAAGATAGGCACTTAGTTGGTACTTGGTAGCCCAGGTAACAAACTAAACACAAAGCACTTCATCAATTTTTTGAAATAACTTAAAAAGTATGTTTGATTCAAGGTTTAGAAACTCAGCATTCTGATGTGCTTTCATCTTACAGTAGCAACACTGACATTTTAGAACACTTGCAAAATAAAGTAAATAGTTTGTAAAGGTAACCAAATTCAGAAAAATAAGTATGATACATGTCATTAATAACTTCTTACTGCAACATTTAGATGTATATATTTCATTAGTAGTTACATAATGTTCAACTATCAACTATTAGTAATTTTATTATTTTTAACCATCAACTGAACACAAACCATGTTAAAATTTGGCACAAAACAACACGACAGGGCAAGATTAGGCACTGCAGTGCGCATGCTAGCCTATGTTGATCAGCATAATAATCCTGATCAATATTAACACCATCAAAAGAAGGCCACCAAATGAAATTGTTGCTTAGTACATTATCCATCTCATATGTTTAAACAACATCCACACATCTCTCACCTCATTTGTTCCTAAGTTTCTTTCTTCCAATACTTCAGATTATATATCTAGTATTTTCCAGTCCTTCAGATTTTGTTTCTGCTTTGGCTTCTTTAACTAAATCATGACAAATTTCCTTCTAGTCATCTTATATAAAAATTTTGATATTATTTTAAAAATAAAAGTGGATCATACAATTCAGGTTGAGTGGTCTGATATGAGTCTTTTAAATGCTTCTGTATGAAATGCCATCGTTGCAAGTATTATGATAAGAAATAAGATGAAGTTATTGTATACACCTTGGATGTGATTCTGCTCAAGCTTTATGTATTCACATGTCAATGATATGGCTGACGATGTACAAGATTTACCTAAGCACTCCAACAGGAGCATGCATAAGTTAACAATCATCAACCATAAACTCTTTTTCTCAACAAAGCTTTCAAATTCTTTCTCATGGATAAATTGATAGCATATGTAATATGTAACCAAAAACTAGTGATATCTGCAGCATGTTCGAAGTAAATCACATATCCAAGAAAAAGTAGATAGGAAGGAACAAATTATAGAGTTATGGAGACATGGACAATAAAAACTAACTCTGTTACTTATAAGGATGATGACACAATACTAGCAAGCAACCTGTTGTTTCACAAAACTGTGCCGCTTTCCAGCAGAACGAGGACAAAGCAACACTTGCACTGAAGAGTGCTTGAAAAAATGGCGAGTCTCCTCATCATGTGTCCCCATGACGCCATTCTGCATGTCAAAAGCAGTTTCAAAACTACCAGAATGCCACGTCAGGATAGCTATAGTTAGAATCTATTACTGAACTTTAATTCTGAAATAACAATCAGTAATGTTTGTTGAGAATAACACCAAGAGAAAGATGCAGCAGTATAACTCTCCCATCCGATTGATCAAACACTGAATAATTTTTTAAAGTCTTAGTGCATGATAACAAATAGTTATTGTTTCAACAAAAAGATCAACAGAAACAGCATGACAAGTTTACACAAAAAATCATACAGTTCATGACTCCATGCTTAGGGAAATTACAAAAAATTATAACAGTGACCATTATCAGTGATGCTATCACCACATAGGGGTCATATAAAGCTTATAAAGGGAGGGGAGATGTAGCAGTTCCAAGCATTGACTTGAACAGTGCTATATTATTAAGTTTTCATTCAACCGCACAGTGTATCCTCTAGTAGCATTTTTCATGCAAGATCATGTTGCACTAAAACAGTGTTCAGGTATAATTTTGCCAGTTTAGAAATATGTGTTATATTTTTAATTACTTACCTGAACCACTAGGTCATGTGCATCTGTGTACATACTTATGTGCACATATGCACAAATGCAAGGAAAAAGCACATTAAACCATCTAAAAAGTGCAAAAACATAACAGTAAGACAGTATTTATCAAGCCTTTGTTAAGACATTCAAGTGATAGGGCTCAGGTCCAAGTCCACGTGTGAGTATCATGTATGTTATTTAATATAATAGAAATTTCTTCTCTTTTTGAAAAAAAGACAGTATTTATCAGCATCATTAAAAAGAAATCTGGACGTCAAGATTCAAAACTTGGTTTCCAAATAAGAATTATAGGAGCAATTTAAATAGTAGATTAACTCTTGAGAGTCCTTGCTAATTTGTCCTTCTTTCAAATTTTGTGGGTATAAATAAAGTTTAAAAGTAAAACTGTGATGCTGTAGAAGTTTTACTTGCTGCATAAAAGATCCCTTCATTCTCATGTATACTAATTCACCAGATCACATATAGAAGCAGAGTTGGAAAATATGTTCCAGGATATGATTATGACAGCAATAACTAAAATATTTTGATTTAAAAAGCAGGATCTAAAACTTAACAAATTAATCTCATACAAGATCTTATGAGGTACACTGTTCCAAAATATAAGGATGCTAATGTATGGCTTGGATACTTGTTGGATGCTATTCGATGGTTGGCCAAGCAAATCAAAGAGCAGCAACAACAACAACAACCTGTAAGTTCCCAACTATGTGGGGTCAACTAAAGAAACTACCAGAACACGTAGGATAAAATTTATATTAGCTAAATTTCCTAAATGTAGCATAGTGTTGAAATGTTTTGGTTAAAATTAGTTCTATTATAATTTGGGCAGCAAAATTTATAACAGATGAATCTACAAGGGTGTTCCTATGTCAGCATAAAACTGGCACTCTGCCAGTTCTTTGGTAAGTGACAAACTATTGTGGATAAAGTAAATTTCATATGTCACTGTAATTCTGAAAACTTGCGAACATTGGGAACATTTTGTGTGGAAGCTTAGGTTGGTCTCAGTGTTGGATGGCATTAACTGCCAATTTATAAACTTTTGAAGAGACCAGTTAAAGTGGGTAGATAAGTATCTATTTACCTAAGATATACCATAATGTTGAAAATGAATTCATCAAGGTGAACACAAGGGTGCAGATAAATCTAATAAAGGACAATATAAGCTCTTTAAAGTTAACAACAACAGCATACATTCATTAGAGGCTCCAGAAGTGATGTACGTGTGTTCTTGTCCCTATTATATGCTACAAATGGCAAACTACTCCCCCATAACATTTAAAGAATAGCAACTATAGGGCATCAATAGAGCATGTGCAACCATATCTGCATCTAATTCAGTATAGAGGAAAGTCACTCAGTATTGAAAATTAAAGTAATACATTATATTAAAAAAAAAGAAGGATATAAAACTTTACTGTACGAATGCCCAAAATACTCCTTGAAGTTGGATCATCCCACAGAAGAAGTAACACTCTCACACCTTCCTGAGACTTGGATTTCAATAGATCTCCAATATTTGGAGATGAGCTATAACCAGTATCCCTTACTAGATGGACCATGTGGAAAACTGACCAACCGATGATGTAAATCAAACGATGAGCCTGGCTTATTGCATCAAAAATGTCATGCCAACATTTCCCGTGAACATAATTCTGCCCATTTTCGAGCTTCAGCTCAGGAAGGCAACCATCAGGAACATGAGCATCCTGATAAAGTGTAACCTTCCCGGCTTTCCTGAGAGGAAAATAGGTACCTGGCACCCCACAGTACTCAGGGCCAGCACTAATTCCATGATGGTACATACTAAGCCTTCCCACTGGAAAATACTGTATCGATAACCTCAGGACAGCTCCTGGCTTGCATTGCTTCCCATTTGAATCAAGAATTGGGTAGACACCTTCCACCCTCTCACCGGAGTAAATCCATTCAGCCGGGATCGAAACAGTACCAATGAGCTGCGCTCCGACAATGTCATTGTCTTTGACTAAGAACCTGATCTCAGCGGTGTGGTGTGCTACAGCAAGATTAAAATGCTGCATCCAAACAGGGTTCTCGGTGTTATTCAACACGTACGTTCTGCCGATCGTTGCACCGCACACCATAATGTTGACATAGGGGTCGCTGGTCATCGACGATAAGTTCCTCATTTTGCCGCTCAAGGTTTTTGACAGTCGTGGGCCGATCATGTCCCCCAAGGTCTTGGAGAACTGGTCCTTGTTGGGGAGGTACCGCGCCTCACACACCCACACATCGAGGCTCCCATGGAGGAGCAGCACTTTGAGGGACGCCTGGCCTTTTTGTGACCGAGCATATGGCACGATCAGCGAGACGCCGCGGCCAAAGCTCGCCCCGTGATACGAACTGCCGAAGGGGCTCCCGGGAGGGGTGGAGTGCGGCGAGGAGAAGCTCCCATGGAAGGAATTGGTCAGGTGACCATGCACCATCAGATGCTGCTGCGCTGCGGCGAGTGGAGAGGCGTCGGAACACCGATCGGGGACGCGGATTTTCTCAAGAACGTCCGCCAGCGGGTTAGCCGCCGAGGACGAGGAGGGCATGGAGGATTGAGCAGAAAGGGCGAGATGTTGAGACGGCTCGTCGGTGGAGAAGCTATTGGAGCGCAATGGAAGCCCGGTGACCGGGGCGGGGACGTGGTGGTGATGGTAGTGGTGGTGGTGGTGGAAACTGGGGGAATTGGGACCGAATGAAACTGGGTGTGGGTAGGCGTAAGGAGATTGATGATTGGCGTGGGGACTGAAGTATGGATCATGAAGCGACACTGTGGCCAGAGGATAAGGCGGCATCGTGACCGGAGGATAGAGCGGGGCGTAGTAAAGGGAATAGGGCGGCGGCAGGGGGTGACGCAACGGGCCGGAGTGGTTTAGGGATTGGGGAGATGGTACGGGCGACGGATGGGAGAAGGAGTTCGAAGGGAGGAGCTGGCGAGGCGGTGGGTATTGGTAGGAGGTTTGATGATCGTCAGGATATGGATGGTACGGCTTGCTGTGGTTATCCATGGAGAGAGAGAGAGAGAGAGAGAGAGAGAGAGAGAGGAAACCTCTGTTTCTTTGAACGCAAAGCTCTGCTTCTCGATGGGTTTCGCCAAGGACGGAGGAGAAACCAGTGAGACTCGGAGGCGAAAGAACGAGGAAGAGGGGAAGGTGGAAAGAGGGAGGGGGGAGAATTAACGGTTCGGTAAAGAGGTCGAGGCGGAGAACGAGGTCGTTGATTCGAGGGGACGTTGTGGGCCCGTTGACGTCGTCAAGAAAGCCGCAGTGGGCTCTCCTCGGCTCGTCCTTAGGTTGACCTCTCGGACAATCCCGACCGCCGATCAATCGATCTCATCAGTACTCTCTGATTTTATCAAACCCGCCATTGCGATTCGTGAAAGCCTGATGACGGGATTATCACAGAGACCGGGACACTGGAGTTCTTGAGATACTTCCAGAACCTTCTCCAAAGGGCAGAGTGAGAGAAGGATTATAATAATAATAAAAGAAACTCCACAAAAATTATACACTCTACAATATAATACGGGATAGTGAATAGGTTGAAAAGCTTTCGGAAAAAGAATTATAAAGCAAGTACTAAAAGAGTGAATCGGAGGAGGGAGCCCGAAACCAAACCCTCATTAAGAGGACGCAAAATGGTCGCTGTTCACAAAATCTTAAGCGCCTCTGCTCTCCCCGTGGCGATCGCAGCGGTAACCCTCTCCTCTTCCTCTTGTTCTTACTCTCCCTTCCCGACCAAGCTCCCCATCTCTCTTCGCTCCGCATCGGCGACCCGGAGGCTCCCCTTCGCCGCCCTCCGCATGGATTCCTCGGCCACGGAGCTGAAACCCTCCGCCGTCCAGGTGAGCCTCATGTCCATCCGTCCGTGGTTCTCCAGTACCGCGCATCTATGCTCGTGCTCAATTCGGTTCATCGTTTCTGATTTTTCGCTTCTCTTGCAGCAAGATGGGATTTTGCCGGAGCTTATGGTGAGCAAGTCTCTTTTGGCTCGTCAACTACCCTTTTTTTCTTTGTCTCTACCTTGAATTCATTATTATGGTGGCCCTAGTATTTGAGTGGTTCTATTTGCAAGGAGAAGTTCCTAAAGGTTGTATTTTGTTTCGCAAAATGCTTTGCTTGTGATGCCACCATTTGAAATTCAAGAGATTTCATGATTGAAAACTTGGCCTTCTGGGAGATGATTGTTAGAGTTTTGTACTGATCTGATTATTTTTCAGGTACTTCAGGTAATCCTTAGTACTAAATTGTGAATAATTTAATCTAGGAATATTTGTATCTCAGTCTATGATTAATGCTTCTTTCCACCTGAAGTAGTGCAAAATTGTCTGATTGCCTTGGTGAGCTATGGCCACTGTGCAGAAGGTACAACTAATCGTAGTAACAAGCTGTCTGACAGCAAATTCTGTGTGCATGTGTGTAAGCATAAATAAGGACATATCTTCGCACTTCATTAACATGGATATAATATCTTTTCATGCAGATGTTCCGTTAGCTTGATAATTCTTGCAGCCTAAATAACTGCAGCACAACTGTTGATTCTGCTTCTTTTTTCGTTTTCCTTTATTGTTGAGGAAGCTGAACCCATTTCTTTGACATGAGCATATGCAAATGTTGTTTTATTATACCACGAGAAAACTGGGATAAAGTTCTAGTTTTGTTTTATCCAAACAATGGAGATGTGGGGATTTCAAACTTATGGTTTCGACTTTCGAGTATGTCTCCATTAATGTTTTTCCTCCCATAACTCTATTCTGTGTCATCCTAAGATCTGTGCAAGAATAAGTTCTTTATTTTCTTAATCTATCCTCTTCTTGTTATTAGAGTTGAATTTACTTTATGTATATGTAGATATTGAAACAATAGAAGGAAATCACTCATTGTTATTTGGTACATTAGAGTATTCATACAGCTTCGACTTGGATGATGTCTTATGCAAGTGCCACCACTGTTAAAAACTTCTGTACACCTGGTTGGCCTAGCACTAAAGTTCTTCAGGTTTTTGGGTTGATTCGAAGGTATTTAAATGGAGCAGAATGCTTCAATATTAAGTGGAGAAAAATGCTTCAATATGGTTTTGAATATGTCTAAGCAGAATGCTTGTTAATGTTCTTGGAGCACTTATATCCAAAGTAGCAGTTGAATGCTTACTGACTAGATTAGTAAGTTCAACAATTGCTCAAACATATCTGCCTTATGGAACATAATATCGTCTCAGGATTTAGAAATAGTATATTTTTAATGCAGTGATCTGCTACTATTAAGCCACATTTGACTTCTTGTAAACCAGTGTAGTAGCACCATGTTTTTTATTGTCTTTCTTAAGGTGTATTTTCTTCTTTTAACTTATACTGAGTAAGATATTATATGAAGACCTCTGAAACAAGCTTTAGATCTAGGAAAGCTTTATAATAGCTACTTTCCATTCCTATGAGCGTGACAACAACTTGGCATTAGTATATGATCAAGACTGGTAACGAATAAAGTCCAAGATCAGAAACCAATGAAGTCCTTATGAATTAGTTGGGCCCATTTTGACAATGGTTATCCAAGTGTCTAATGCATATTAGTCAAGCAAGTGTCTATTTACATGGATTTTTTAGGTGGAATGGAGTCTGGATGTCACTGCATTCTCTAATGGATTAACAGAAATATTGGCTAATTGAACCACTGTACTAGTTTTTTTTGTACTCTGTTCTATAAGCTTGCTTGATCTTGTTCATCTCTTTGTTCTAAATATTCATTTTTGGTTTTAGACAGAGTTCATGGTGGATATGAAATGTGAAGGCTGTGTTTCGGCGGTAAAGAACAATCTTCTTAAGCTTGATGGTATATAATCAGTAAACTCCATCTCTAGAGATTTGTTGAACATACACATTGTCATCATCTATGGTGTTTTATGGGTTTCTGCTAATGTGTCAAAACCATTCCTAGTAGTTGTTTGTTTCATGCTTTCAGCTGATTATACACATTGGTTTTGTGCAAACAGGAATTAAAAATGTTGATGTAGATTTGAGCAATCAAGTAGTGAGAGTCCTTGGCTCGATTCCTCTGAAGACCATGGAAGATGCTCTTGCTCAGACAGGCCGTAATGCCCGATTAATTGGACAAGGCAACCCCAATGGTTGGTCATTCCTATATTTTGCAAAGCCTTAAACATAGTATAAATTAGAGCTTCTTTTTCAACTATTATGAGCATCTGGGTTGAATTTGTTTAAGATATAGCAAGGTTTTAAATACAAGTCTGATACTCGTTTTAGTAACCTATCAGACTTCTATGATACTGATACATATCGGATGGTAAAATGGCTTGTCCTACCAAGTATTATTGAACAAACAAATGAACCATATCTTTACTGATATTAAACTGTGCTTCAATCAGCACATGCCTATCAGACTGGTATTTTAGACCTTAGAAGTAAAGATTTAAGCATGTTTTTCTAAGATCACGACCAACATTAAAACCATTTGATCTTCAATAAAATGTTTTTAAGTGCAGTATATGAGACACTAAATTTGTATTTTTATGCATTTTGTAAGAAATAGGAACTTTATATTCATATAAGGCACAAGTTATGGGATAATATGTGCTCTTTCTAAAAAGAGTTGCAAATTACATAGTTTGCCAGCTGGTTCATTCCTCTATAGGATTTTATGTGAAACATTTAATATCTGCAGAGTTGCTGCAGAATACTGATGCTTGATTTGGTGATTGATTGATGTTAAAGCAAGCAAAAGATCTTTAAATGATTTTTATCAAGTGGATTTTCTTACAGTTTGTTTTCCTCCCAAGTATGTATATTTAGTTGGTGAAGTGATAGTCCTTCAGTCAAAGCATGCAGACACCTTTGTATGGAAGTCATGCATTTAATGTAGTTGACTAAACCAAAAGGTTGAAATGAAGAATTTGTTGTTGCAAATTATTTTGCAGCTTATAAGTCTAAAATGATGTTATTTCTGTCTATTGATAGTCGAAGTGACTGACTGTAATTACCATCTTTTGTAGACTTTTTAGTTTCTGCTGCTGTTGCTGAGTTTAAAGGCCCTGTAATATATGGTGTTGTACGCCTGGCCCAAGTGAGCATGGAACTGGCAAGAATTGAGGCCAGCTTTAGTGGTTTGTCCCCTGGCAATCATGCATGGAGCATAAATGAGTTTGGGGATTTGACCAAGGGAGCAGCAAGCACTGGGAAAATTTTTAACCCACCAGATCATATATCTGAGACGGTATCATTTACCATGTTTTTTTGTGTTTTTCCAAACCATTTTACTGATGAAAATTTTTCTCTCAGTCTTGCAGTTGCAAACTGTGTGTGCATATGCTTGTTGATGTTGCAGCTATTTAATTGCACGGATCTGCCTGCACTGAATTTTAGCTTTTAGCTTGTTAAAGTAGTGAAGTTCTTCAATGCATATCTCCTTGGCATTAGCATTTTGATTTTCAATCTGTATTTGACTTTGAACTCCATTTAGTTGTTTGGGATAAATATTTGGAGACATTTGTTTGTCATGTTTTCTGTTTAATCGCACTTTAGGGAACCTAAAGAACTGTATGAATGGTTGAGGATATTTTTCTTTTCAATATTTGTCGTGAAATTGCATGCTGTAATCACTAAGCAGAATTATTTTTGCTTCTTGGCACTTCTGTGGAAATCTTGAATTCTTGATTCTGTAGGAACTCACTTCTAGAGAGCCTCTAACAGCAAAGAGTAACGTAGCATATGCATTAGTATATGGTACATACAATATAAGGTTATTTAAGACTAGGAAGATAACAAAGACATGAATTTGAAATATCTGAAATATTTTGTTTTTCTTTTTCCATTTTGTGTTATATCATATTGTTGGGAGTAGAAATGCCTTCAATATTCTGGTTTGATCTTCTATTTTGTGCAGCCCCTTGGCGACCTGGGAACACTAGAAGCTCCAGAGACAGGTGAAGCCAAGTTCTCAGGTCCTAAAGCGATGATTAGGGTTGCTGATCTCATCGGCCGCTCAATTGTGGTTTATGAAACTGAAGACAAATCGGACCCGGGCATCACAGCTGCCGTAATAGCAAGGAGTGCTGGAGTCGGTGAAAACTATAAGAAGGTCTGCACTTGCGATGGTGTTACCATATGGGAATCGAACTAATTTTCTTTTCACCCTTTGCTTTGCTGTGAGTCGAAGATTTACTTGGTCACACCGACCTGATGTAAAGAAGCTGGAAAGACTCGATTCTCAATAAAGTCAACCTCCGATAGCACATCATTCATGGTGATTGTGATCTGCGAATTGGTTGTTTCAAACTACCTTGTATTCCAATTAGCAGATTCTACTCCATGTTGTTTCAAACTACCTTAGTATTCCAATTAGCAGATTCGACTCCATGTTTTGTTTTCATGAGATTCGGACTTCATATTTGTACAACTTGCATTTTCCTCTCCCAATTTGCATCGACCCCTCTATCTCAAGGGACCTGCATGTGTTGTTCCTTCAAGACTAGGTCATGTTTGATCTCGAGTCATCACCCTAATTGCTTTTTGATTAGGGAACCTGTTCCTATGATCAACCCTTCTTCAAGCATCACGAAGGGGATGTTTGTCCAAAATTACTGAGTTGAGATTCTAACATGTCGTCATACCTCATACAGCATCATTTTTACACAAAATACAGTAACTTCTTCAATTTTAATTAAGAGTCTCAATTTGGAAGGATATCCACAAGGACTTTCTCCATCATGAAACTGGAAATTCTGTTCTCTATCTTCCACGACTGGCAAATAACTAGAGAGGATGTTTGAAGATAAAGTGTTCAGCAGTCCTACATGCCAACGAGTTCACGAGAACTTTCAATTTTTGTTTTCTTGGGGCAAGTTTCATGATATTGATGAATATCTTACAAGAAGAAAGAACATGACAACCAGTAGTAGATAAAGTTTCTGAATTCTACTGCACTGCATAAACAAACACTAGTCAAAGTGAACAGCTTCCTGGTGGTAGTTTCCCCGCAAACGACCCACCACAGATTTTAGATCACAGAGGGCACCAAAACTCATCAAAACACACTGCCTCACTTGATGGTGATGTAGCGATTTGTCCCATGCTTAGCCCAGTGGTCCTTGAGGTCAACTGGCAGAGACAGGTCATGGCCTTCTGCTGCTAGTCTGCTTAGAAGCTTTCTGAATGCGCTGCCGCTCATCTTGCGCCCTGCGACACGTGCATGGCGCTTGTTGGGCAGAACTGGCAGTGGATACATGGAAAGAGTCATGGTACAGCAGGCAGACTGCCATCCTCCGTTCCCCCACTTGTAGCATTGTTGGTATCTCCCGGTGCACGAACAGACAGGCGCTGGCATGGATGAGTCATCGAACGTTACCTGGTTCAGACCCAGGTCTTGACTCTTCCATTCATGATGCTTCAATGAGGACACCTTATTTAGATCTTCCCCAACTCCGACTTCACCTCTCCACGCACCAGCTGCCCTTGCAATAGTGACTTGCTTGTCCCATTCGTTACCCCCACCCTTCTTACTCTTACGAGGGAACTTTGTCATCTTCTTTGATGAAGAGGCTTCAACTTCAGTCTTCTTCCTTGACCTTTTGGTCTTGATAAGCTTCCCTAAAGTCTCTGTACCACCTAAGTTGGGAAATGCCTCACTTCTTGGTGTCTCTCGTGTTTGGTTGTTGGAAGCATCATGCAGCTGCTGCGGGGCAGCTTGGATATGCTGAAGGTGTTGCTGTTGATAGCTGTACATGTTTTTCGTTCCGCAAGGTCCAGAGGAACATCCAGGTGCACAGTTATTGCTCATGCAATTCTCACGGGCATATTCAAGGGCGGCAATTGCATCATCACGTTCTAAAATGGCATTATTCCTCTCAGCGATTGCAGCATCACGCTGGAGGTAGGCCGTGTCTCGTTCGGCCAAAGCAGCTTTCTTCTCACTGATGGCTATGTCACGTTCTTGGAGAGCTTTCTCCCGCTCAGCCATGAGGAGCTTTATGGTTTGATTCTCCTTCAGCTGATGATGAGGCATCATCCACTGTAATATCATCGTCCAAAGAGAATAATAAGATGAGTAATGTAAACCAGAAACTGAAGGTGCTCAAGGGTGCTGTCATTTATCTGCAAACTTTTAGCATGACAAAAAGGAAGCAATATAGATATCGGTAAGTAATTAACTTTATTTAGCAGGAACACTGTTGGCACTACATCATATGAATTGACATATACAACGGGTCAAAGAAGCTTCTCAAGTATCATATGCTCATCGTATGCCAATTTAATCTTATGGTTTCTTTTATCTATGTAGTGGAGCTAAAAATCTATGAACCTCTAAACAAACTGTTGAAGGCCAGACAACCAAATTTCTCTCCTAAAAGGAATTAATTTGATTTGTTAAACAGGACAGTCAGAAGTGAGTAAAAAAAGTTAAGAAACTAAATTCAGGACAAAGATCAACATGGAGATAGTAATGCCTTCATTCTGAATTTAAATCTTGGATAGTCATGTATCCAGTTTTTTAAATCCAACTTAAGAAGTTCTTAACATTTTCAGAATACCAACAACAAAATTTCAGAATTGCCGTATCTAATACTGAAAAAATAATGGACATACATCATGAATGGTCATTGAACAAAATAAGCACTACTAAGATAAAAGATTCTGAAAAAGCAAATAACAATGGACTATAAATGTTTAGAAGTTAATTTTAAGTTTGAGTAGTGAAGCCAACTTTAAAATAATGATAAGTTAAAAAAAAAGTGATTCTCTGGTTTAATCATACCATCAGTTGAAGCTGTTATAATTTAGAGACACTGATAAGAAAAGTGAATTTTTCTATTAAGCTTGAGCTTTTCAGGATCTTAATTAAAATCAATAAAACCAGGAAAAACATTGGCCAGAAATATCTGCAAAATTCTTTTATAATACCTGTGCATGAGCTGTTTTGTATTGATCATTCTTGTGTCTCCCATTTTCCCTATGACCAATCTCATCCATAACCGCAATCGACTTGTAGGATGAGTTCAAAGTTTCTAGTATCTGTTGAGCATTAACATAATGTGCACATTCAGCCACATCCCAAAGATTATCTATCAAAAGAAAGAAAGAGTACAAACGTGCAATCAAGAGAAAGTCTATGTAATGCTTACAAGAGAAGAATTGATAGTAAAATGAGCTCCTCAAAAGCAATTCAACCGAATGCCATCACCATGCTGTTCATAACAAGCATATGCTTCCTCTAATTGTTAAGGGGGTGGAAATGCTTAATGCACAATCCTGAGTTGTCATGAAAACCCCTCACTCATTTGTTCTTAAGATAACTACTTGTCAAATTCATTATCATCATCATCACTCTGTATAAACCACATTGATTTAGCTAAAGAAAGCACCAAAATTAATAGGAACAGTATGGAGATAATAAATTGCACAACAATAACAGAACTTGGAAAAACTTTTGAATATTTAACCTAAAGGAATCCCACTTAAGTTATTGATATAGTTTAACAAGCATTACCTCAGTGATTTTTTAAAGATATAACTGCAATGTTAAAAAGAATATATCATATTGCCTGAAGCATTTTCTTATCAGGAATTACTGAATTTGAGAACAATCAAATTGCAAAATCAGTAACCATCGGCAGGATTGTGCACCATGAAGTTCTCAACAACTTACACTTAAACATGATCCAAATACATATTGCCTGAAGCATCCAATAGGATGCTTTTTGTTTTCTTGTTTTTAACAATAGTACTCCAAAGATAAATGTAAAAAGGCAAAGATGAGTAACTAAAACATAATTATTAGCAACGTATCAAATTATCTATTTACATGTTACAATATCTACACTTTGTATCTATGCTCTTTATTGTTACTTTCTCATCAATTCCTTCATTTTTTTATCCATCTCATCAAACTCTAAATTCTATTTTTCATGGAAACATTCTCTTTGAGACAAACCACCAAGGGACCTCTGCAGCACCCATCTAAGGCACTACGCAGTCTTCTTGCAGGCCTTGTACAGCTACCTTTAAAAAATTCAATTCCTTAGCTATGAATACAATCAATTCAAATCGCTGTCAACAATGAAACACAGATCGAATGCCAGAAGTGCCCGTTGCACATGTAATTAAAGCTAAAAATTTGTGCCTATCCAAAGATAACATCAGAGTGATTAATAATGTGCAGCTATGTTTTGCAAATACTTCAATGAAATACATATTTTATAATAAAAAAACAAGACTTCATGAATTCTGCATCAGAAAAGTCTGTGTTTAGTATATTTCCTTTAGTTTGCAATGAGATTCACACTTGCTAATTAATTTTCACATAGGTGACGTAAAATTGTTACGAAAATAGAAATTCTAATTAAGTTTTGTGCACAATCATAATTGTCAACTCTCAAACGAATTGTCACTATTTTTCTCCAAACATAGTACATAGTTATGCATCCATGTGTATGTAATTTAGTGATTTTCTGTACAAACGGATATGAGTTAACAAAAGAGAAAGGTCCATGGTCACAACTTGGCCAAATAAGATATACTCGGTAAATTATATGAAGAAATTAATTACTGAGAAAAAATGAGAGATGAGAAATGGAAAGAAGCAAAGAGAATCAGGCAACTGATTCACACATAATCAGATGTATATGCTCAATATAAGTGGCAGAATTAGTTCATAAACTGACCAGGAAGAAGACCTTAACACGAGAGCTTGGAGAATCATGGGGCGACTCTTTATTTCTCCATTCATGTAATGCATAAAAGAACTAGAAACTGACAATATAGTTGGAATCACGAGTGTTTATGAATTGATCAACGCAGTATACTATTGTGCATTATTATGTGCATAGTGAACTTGAATAGCGGTTTCATCCAGCATAAGATAAATCTATGATGCCAACAGGCAGAAGAATATTATCCACATATGCATGTTGATATACCATTGCGTACATTTTGATATTAATTACGAGCATAGCTGCAGATTCATGTGAAGTCAGATCTGAACACAGAAAAGAAAGGTTATGAATGTAATTTGAGTTCCATGTGCTGCAACCATACAAGGATAAAATCAAATGGCTAAATATATATCAATATACAGCCTACAATTTGAGCAGATAGTATACCAATTATTCCACGTTTGTATCTTTAAGAAATAGATAGCATGAGCTTTAGAGAAATTGCCACCATGAATAACTAGCGATATCACATGTTCAAGAAAAAAGACATAGTCCAAAAGCTATGTTTAAAAATCCTTCAAAATTTATCAGACAGAAGAGTTTGGGAGTTGGCAAGATATGAAAGAGAGATTAAGATACTAAAACAAAATAAATTGGGATACAGGAAGAATCCAGGTGGAGGACCCCTTTTCTGAAAAAAGCTCTTGCAAGAGAATAATATCGATTTACACAGAGGCTACAAGTACTTACCATATGCATCTGGTGTATATTTAAATTATGCATGACCAGAAAATAGGCTAGAACTGGACCATCAATCAAAAGCAAGAAGGATAATGAAAAAGGAATGATCAAAGCATCTCTCAGTCATTCTGCAACAACCTCCATGATTTAATTCTTTTCCCCTTTACATGCATGGGTTTGCTGGTTACTGACAAATTATGAATGGCTCCCTTGTTCATTTTTATTTCTTCTTGTGGGAGATTGGGGACGTAGCATATACTTCTCGGATAATTATGTGGAGGCTACAAGGTCCTAGTGACTCGATCTCTTTTCAGTTCAAGCACAGAATAATCATCTTCTCCGTAAAATTTAGCAAATTGAACATAGAAGTGATCAAGATAGTCTTAACTTTCCACCACGAATATTAACCCGGGTCAAGCTTCACCAATGTGCATACCCTAAATCATTTTCATACTGAAAACATCCGATCAAGTTTCCACCCAATGCATAGGCATTACTCAGTGCTTAGGCAACAACAGGAACTGCCATGGTCTCTTGAGGCCCCAGGTCCCATTTTTCACCCTCCACAACTTGAAGCACAACCACCAACAGCGTAGTTCAAGATCCCAAATGCACGAAACACGAAGTCCACAAAAAGGGGCAAAACCCCATGAAACAGCTAGGGCTTCGACAAAGGGCATGTAAAAGATGTCATAACTCATTCTAAGAACAAATTTCGCAAGACCTAAGATCAACAATCGGTAGGAGTAATATCACACCGCTATCGATGCGGTCGATGGTGAAGTGTCAGCATAGAAACGTTCCGAGCCACGAAACCCGAGGTCAATAGCAATGGATTATGAAGGAACCTCCAAGAACGGGGGATCAAAGAGAGGAAAGACTTACTACCTTCAGCAAACACCCTCGCTTCCTTCCTTCTTCGTCTCCCTCCTTCCTCGCGCTTCCTCCTCTCGGTGTCAGTTGTCCCGAGAAACCCTTTAGTATTTTTTTTTTGCTCTCTTATTTTTCTGATGTCTCTCTCTGCTCAGTTGTACTGACCTGTGGGGTCCACGTCCCTGTCGAATGGGTGCGAATCACCTGTGTTATGAAGGCCGGGTACAGCATTTATACTTGCAATGAGATTACGTCTTGCGTGCCGTGGCAAACATTTATTGGGCAATACTAAAAGATATTCTGAAGCCTGAATGAGGTCAAACAGGGTTCAAACCCCAATGGTAACACTCGCTTGCTCACCGTTTTGGAGTAGACCAACACGAAGCGGTTCGAAGGGGGGATAGGAAATCAATTATATAAGGACGAATTTCCTAAAATGCCCTTTCCATTCTGCAATGTTCCACAAAACATCCCTCTTAAATATGTTCCAGAAAAGATGATTTTTTTTTTTTTCTTCTTCTTCTTCGAATGACTCTTCTTATCTTTAAACCAGCTTTGGAAAGAACAAACACCTGCAACCAGCAGCTACAATAGAACTATTAGGAATTTTGAAAATATAACCTAAATAAGTGAGTCTAATCTCTGCAGAGAAGAGTAGAGATGATGTTGGATAAATGGGTGAAGAAAGTATAGATTGTGATACCCATGCAAGGTCCCTCAGACTTCCTTGACTCATCAGGTAAATCAAAAGTGAGGATAGTAATCTTGTAAAAGATAGAAATAAAAAAGATATAAAACCAAAAAAAGCTACTAGAGTTAAAAGATGAGTTCCAATGTATCTCTTCAAATAATTAGCACTTATCAAGCCAAATGGAAAGAAACTAAAAATTAATATTTAATTTTTGTTTGTATGATACTAATAGCTAGAGGCAAAGGAGCGAAAGAAAAAAATTAATAGGAGAGCCGATGAAGATTGGATAAGAGGAAGTTTGATAATGTTGCGAGATCTCGAAGAACCAAACAAGAGTTTTCAAATATAAAAATCATAATGTCTTCTCAACATTCCGATCACACTCATACATAGAGGCGCTATCATTAAGAAATTTATATATATTGCTAGTAGAAATAGTGCATAGAAGATAAGAAGCCCAAATCTACTTATTATGGGGCAGTACATGGATGAACACAGTGGAGGAAATGAGAAATAGATGAAGTAAAAAAATTTATTCCATATGTTAATGGTAGTATCATGCCACAATCTTACAAAATCTACTTAAAGGAAGTCATTCCCAAGCCCAATTTGGACAAAATGTCCAAAGGTGAAATTGGTATGGAAGACTTGAGATCAAGAGGCCTTATCATTGTTAAATAGAGGAATGATTCTCCTTGATCCTAATTTTTTTTTTTTTAACCAGTGAAAGTTTCTAATCCTAGATCTACCCTGATTCTTGGGATTAGTCCTACAATCCCAACTAATCAGGTTAAGCTTGTTATAATTATCTTTGTTATTTAAAAAAAGTCTTTAATCATAAGTTAGATTCTATTAAATATATATTTTTAAAATATAAGAGTTAGCAAAAAAAAAAAGATTAGGGATGATAGAAGAACTAACAAAAATAGCTTTGTCATATTAAAATATTTCTGACAGTCAACTACATGACACATATGCCTGAAGATATTTGAGAAGCCAACTCCTCTTTTTAAATTTTAGGATGATCTATATAATTTAATTTTGTTAACTATTAGAGTAAAAAAAAAAGAGAAATCATCAAGAGCTTTGAGTAGATTTAAATAATTATTATTATTTGTTTCCCTTGTAGAAATGAGTATATCGTGGACAATATAAGGTGAGAGGGTTATAATTTATTTGAGATTGAAATATATTATTTTTTTAATAATAAAAAAATATATAAAATAGTAAAGAAATATTATTGGACCATAATAAAAAGGTAAAGGGACAATATGCCCCTTTGTCTAATCCCTTTATTTTTAAAAAAATTAATTAGTCTTAACTCGATTCTACTCAAGAATATAGAATTAGATAGAAAAGTTGAACCAACCTAACATGATAGTTATGGCACTCCAAGAAACCTCATGGAAGGTATTTAAAAATCTAATTTAATGATTATAAGCGGACGGACATTTTTCTTTAGATGCGTTAGGAGAGTGAACAAGTCTAATAGCCATGATGATGTTATAATAAACAGAACGAATGCAATTGCAAGTCTTAATTACATTTGATAGATTAGATCACGTTACAAAGGACGGTGGATCGGAAGTAGCTAATCCTTATGGAATTGTGATTTCTCGAGAATAAGTATTAGAAAGGTTTTGCTCCGAAAAAAATCTAAGTTACTCGAAGAATCTTTCACTAAATTTGGGTAATTTGATTTATTATTTTTTACAATTAAAATAAAAAAGAAAATTTGATATATCCGCTAATTCGAAGCAAGCGTCGGAGTGAGGGGATAATTTGCCCATTGCAGGAGAGTTCGTTTCCGACCTTGGCCTGAGAGGAGCCAAACCACGGCAATGGTCACGGCCATGGCGGTAGCTTGTCCTCCTCCCCTCTCTCTCGGCTTCGCGCGTCAAGTGCGCACCAAGATTCACTGCCGCCGCCACCGCCATGCCCTCCGAGCGGCTCGGGGCGAGTCCGGCACGAGGACGCTCTTCTTGTCCTGTCCCCCTCCTTGTGGTCGGAGAGTCGTCAATTATCGCTCAGCCTCCCACGCGGAGGAAATTCCGGCGCCGGTGCCCGCGTCGACGGAGAACGAGTCGTCCTTTTCGGTCCTGACCGCCATCACGAGCCCGCACAACGATATTGTGGTCGTGGACACGCCGGCTTCGAGGTTCCTGCTCCTCGATTCCACCCGTAGGTTCTTCTCATGCTTTTGGATTTTCTTGCTTTTTCTTGAATTCGTAGTCTAGCCGTAAAAATATGAATTTTGACTGTGACGGCGTTTGATGGAATGTGTTACCGCATCTGTTCTTGTTTGACGGGATTTCTTCACTCTCTCGTTTTTTCATTGGTTTGATTTTTTACCTTTTTTCCAATGCCAGAATTTGAGTGTTGGATTTGGTGTTGAGGGTCTGAATTGGTTGTGAAACCTGTATGATATTTGATGATTGAACCCATTATTGCTCAGAGAACTTAGAGACATTTCCTAGGAGTCGGATGTTAACCTTGTGTTCATGCAGTTTCTTCTGTCCCACCTCGACCCGATGAAGAACTTGAACTATAAACGCTTCTTTTGTTCATAATAGTTCTTGAACATTACATCCTTTTGCAGTTGACTTGGCACTGATGATTATTTTTCAGGGATTGTTTAATCATCCTTCATATCCTCATAATGGCACACCCCTCCTTGAGTAACATTTAAGAGGCATAATTTTGGTAATAGCCTTATTTGTCATGTCATTTGCTATCCTTAACTTGAATAAGTAGAGACTGACCATTGCTGGCTGCTTGCACCTAAAAATTTAGGAGGTAGATTGGAGGGTGACGTGGACAAGATGTTGAGGTGGATAGGATTCATGTTTCGTGTATTGTCATGTTTAAATATATGTAAAGTTGTAATACTTGGAAACAAGTATCTAAGCTAACCATGCTATACATGTCTCAAGATCAACCACTAGCTTTGTCTAATCTATTCATAATTATTGTTTTTCTGTTATTTTGTAGATAACATTCACAGCATGTTAAACAAGGAGCGGTTATTGACAGGATCATATTGGGTATGGTGTGTATCATTTTTTTTCTGTCTAATTATTTGTATTATCATCATTGTTGAGGTAATTTTTTGGAATATTTCAGCATAATATTCTGTTCTGAAACAAGGCTAGAGTGTGTCATGGAGACAGCATATGTCAATGCTGTTGGGAGTCCCAGGAATTGAGGGAGATAACAAGTTCATGCACAGAATTTGTTATACTCTTCTCTTGCCTGATTTTCATTCTATGTTTGGAAAATAGAAATTTCTGCTTCATGATGCAAATTCGTAAAGAATATCGGTTTCATGGTGTAATTCAAAATTTCGTTGAATAAGAAAAAAAAGAAGATATTTTCACATTTAAATATTTTGATATTTTTGAGGTTATCGTAACCTATTTATTGGCTTCTCCTTTGGTTTTTTCCATCTTTATTGTTCCATTTTTTCTTAGTGCTTCCAGGAAAATAATGAAATCAGAAAAATCTATTATGTCTGTAAAAAATATCTTAATTGATGAGAGGTAGTTAGGCACCATGTGTATCTTTATGCAAGTAATGTTGTTCCCAGGAGACCTTGTCTTCTATGTTTCCTCCATATTTCCAAATCCAACATTCTTTTAGCATTTTCCCAAGTTAGTTACTAAAAGCTATGTTAGTGTAGAATTAAATTGATATTTCTTATCTTTCAACTGCTGAAATTACTTGATATGGATGTTCTTCTATTGATAAAGTCAATAGCATATTCTATTTACCATGTTGTATGTGTTTGTCTCTCTCTATGTTTATGTTTGGATGTCTTATTTCTATATATGTTATGCTTACCCGCTGTATTTGTGCCTAGGTGCATGGATGTGTGCAAGTGCAGTTTTGTTGTCTCTATGTTAATAACTACAAATCCATTCTTGTACACTTGGATGGTAGCTATAGTCTGGTGCATAAGATATTCTGTTAATTTACACTAAGATGCATATGTGCTATCATGAGTTTTTTGCAAGTAATTATGATTTGTTATATTTACTAGATTGCTTGGTGTGTTCTTTAGGATGATTTTGCCAGTCTTCCTGCTATTGTTCCAGAAGGTCCAATTGCAATCTTAGGCTTGGTAATCTACTGCAACTATCGGAAAACCTGCAATTATTTTCCCTAACTATTCATGTCTAAGAAATCATATACTGAAGTGAACTATGATATTTCTCCAGGGTGGTGGAACAGCAGCACATATAATGCTTAAATTGTGGCCAAACTTGCACCTGGAAGGTTGGGAGATTGATGAAATAGTAAGGAAAATTTCTAAAAAATTACATTAATCTAAGTAATTTATGTATGAGATAATGGTACTTAATGAGTGGATTTGGCTTGTTCTGGATCAGACCAGCCAAGATCTGGCCACATCCAATCAGAATCAACCTTGCTTACCCTTAATGTAGGATGCTACAGCAGTTCAGCACTATTAGATGCTTAACTGACCCCGTATGGGACGTTGACATATCACATGGTACTCTGCCATGCATACTTAAAGAAACTTTCTATCTTTTCGAACTGAAATACTTCAAATTAAATTGGATCTTAAGCTATCAAGAGCAGTAAAAAGTTGACTCTTTAGACTAGAAACATGAAATCACAGTCCTGTGTTGGCAAAAACTTATTGACCTGGACATAAGGAATGACAATTTCATGATTTAGTTACAATATTTATGTTGAGAAATCCACGAAAAAGAATGCACAATGAAAATATCATTTTCTTGTGAATCAACTCTGCAAGAATTTCATGGTAATTAGTGTTTCAGGAGTAAAGTTTAAAGATTTACAGTACACTTAGCAACAATTTATTAATTTAACACCTGTAAGCATAAAATTAAGACACTGTAAGCTTAATAGGTATTTTAACTCTGGTATTCTCCATTTGTTAATTACCAACGACAAGTTGTCTTTGAAAAATTGATAATAGTTAAAAAATGGTCTATTTTTTACGTTATGCAATTGTCTATATATGTCAATAATCTTTTGGCAAACTTGTCAATAAAATAATTGATTTACTGAGCACAATTATACATTGACCGACAGTGGCAAACTTGTTTATTGAGATTCTGTTCTTTTATCTTTTCTAACACTTCAACAATGTCTGGTCTTTATAAGACCACTTCCACGTACTTCCTTGATTATACAGTTTCACATAAACACTTACTTCCTTTTTTGCGAGTAATTCATGGCAGCTGATTGACATGGCAAGGGAGTATTTTGGTCTGTCTGAATTAGAGAAATGCACATCAGCCGGTGGTTCTCTTTCTGTTCACATTGGTGATGCATTTTCTGAATCTGTGAGAGTTCCAGGAGGTTTTGCTGGTACTTTTATTTCTATGGCCTTTGAATATTATTGTTAATATTATTTTCTGTGTGGTTCCTGAATTTTCTTTATGCAAAATGCTTTTCAATTTTGTTCTATTTAATATGGTTACACCCCTTAACACTTTGGATGTACTGATATTGTCAAGAGCTTATAAAGGTCCATACGATTTTGTTTTCACGATTTTTTATTTTTTTAGTTTATAACCTGAGACCTGAGGAAAAGCCTAACTCAAAATATGACAGGAGACCTACTTTACATCTACAAGATATGACTCCATTCAACAACTTGAATCCATAGTATCCCAACTATATGGGGTTGGCTAAGATATAACCTCATAAATATAACTAAGTATGCCTAGGGAAATTTCATCTTATAAATACAAATGGCGATCATGTATCACTTGCATAAACATGGAAGCACAGAGCCCAAGTATAACAACACAAGGAAGTGCAAATTCTAAGTATTTACCTATTAAAACAGCATGGCCAAGCATGAATGTGAGCCTCTGAGTCACAATCTCCACCAGCATTAATGGGTCAATCAAATCATTACCTTGAGAGACAATAGGGTGAGTGAATGGATATGCTCAGTAAAGGTAAGCATCTATTCAAATGATATTGCCATCATTTGAAACATGACATTCATGTAAACTTAACATTTCTATTTTTCATTTTAATTTTTATATAACATAGTAACAATGTTTCCTTTACTTTAGATTGTTCTTTTTTTCAGCTTTTTGCTTCGGCTTCCTTATTTCCTTTCCTTTACATTAACTCCTTTCTGTTTTTATTTTTGTTCTTCTTTGAGGCATTAAAATTGAGTTTAACAACTTTTTCCAATTCCAATCCATTTGTGGCTCTGAGGCTGAGAGATTGGACAAAAGTGGATTGAATTAAGACAGAAGTCATATGGATCATTTGGTCAATACAAATACCTTGAACCATGCTAATAATTCTAAAAATATTTAATTATAATTCAAAATAATTAGAGGGTATAATCTTTGAGTCACAGTAACTTTTATAGGTCCATGATAAATCTAGGAAAACCAAAATGTGGTGCATCAACTCACCAATAGACATTTGACCCAGTTATGGAAAATGAAAAATGTGCAAAATGGACATGATTACGATCATAAAAGTTGCACTTCATAGTTTAGGCAAAGCATTACAGTCAGAATCATGTCAAAAGTTTAATCTTCTGTTAATTTTACAAAGACATGCACATTAGTTGGTTTTTAACTTAAAACTAGTTTATCTTGTTTTTCATAACGATTGTATTTGTGTTGTGTCACAATACAGGAATCATTGTGGATTTATTTTCCGATGGAAAAATTCTGCCACAGCTAAAAGAGGTTTGTACTTTTTTCTCTCTTTCATATTTAACATGTTCTTTCTATTCATAGTTTTACCATAATAATTTTATTTAAGATTCAGTTGTGTTAATGCTTGCTCTATGTTGCATATACTGGTTCAGGTATTTTGGTCTTATATTCCATAAGAGAAAAATTTTAATATCATAAGTGGTTGTTGCCATGTATTTTCTATTACATTTTATATGCTATACTACTATTTTCCTGGCACATACAAAAAGTTTGGTGCTTGTTGGCACTCTAACCTTTCTGACCATCTATAAGGAAACCATGGTTCAAATCCATTTGTTGTATTTTTTGGCCAATATATTTCTCCTATATCTGCCATGTTTACTCTAACCTAGAAGTTCCTTTTGTTCTTTTCTGTCTGGATTTTTTTAATTCTGTATTTTTTGGTGATCACTTGGTTCTTGTTTTACTGAACTTTTCTTCTTTTTCATTTTATTTATGCTCTTGTCTGTTTCCCTTTAAGGCCTCTTTTCTTTTCACTGTGACTTATGTTCTTTCATAGTTTAATATAATAATATTTTCTTATGTGCATAACAGGTCACTACATGGTTAGATATTGAGAGAAAATTGATGCCTCAGGGGCGTATCATGGTAAATTGTGGTGGAGCTCATGCTGAAGTATCTGGAAGTGGTGATAGAACAGCCAATATGAATAGTTCCTGGATTCAGAATTCTACTATTAAGGCACTTTGCCAAGCATTTCCTGGAAAGGTTTGTTGCTGCCTGCCTTTATATACTGGCCATTGGTTTCTGCAGATTTGCCAATATTTTTAGACACCTGGATATTGTGTGTTGATCAGATCTTAGAACTTTCCTATTGATTTCAGAATCAAGTGCCTGAATTATCAAGTGGTATAATTATTCTTAATCCTCAATCATGGTTCACATTATGTCCTTCAGTTATGTTATTGACCTGATGATGAGTATGCATCAATTTTGTTTTGGTCTTTCAGATAGGTTTTAAATTTGTTGGGCAAAGGATTTTACGAATCAGTCAGTCTGAGGTCTTCAGTTAAATATGTTCTTGGCTGAGAGGCAGTTGCTTCCTTTTCTTAAGGCAACATCACTCTGACTATGTCTACCAAGGGCTTTAAGCGATCTTCTGGCAATGACCATATATATTCACTTTTGATGTCTTTAGCATCTACCTTATAGATTTCGAGTAACTCCTACATTTTCAGCAAAAAATAGATATAGGTATATTCTACTGGGTTGTAGCCTCCATGCCAGAAATATTTTGGCTTTAAATTTCAGGTAGATGCCTTCGGATGTCTGTTGGGAAGGTTTTTTCTCCCATGGATGAACATGGGATTGTATGTCACTCTATAAAATGGAACATTTTAGAAAAAGTAATATGTTTAAGATGGTGTATGCAATCATCCTTTTTCTATAGTCATCTCTTGCATATATTGTCTCTTGTACAATATTATCCTTTATTTCTGCAAGTCATTCCTGATGCAATAAAAGGTTTTTTGCAGCTAAGCTGGAAAAGAATAGCAGAGAAAGATAGTGACAACTATCTTGCTCTCACTGGTCCATTGCCAGACTTAGATGCCTGGCCAGCTGCTGTGCCTCATCAACTGAGCATGAATGTGAAAGATTGGAGAACCTGCGAGGTTGCTTCATAAAATTTTCCAGTGTGACCAGCTTCAATGTCCATTTGGCAATGAACAATTTATATCATTTGAAGAAACTCACCCAAGGAAACTAATTCTTATGGGCTTTGAGGTTGCATCTGTTATTGGAAAAACTTGGTGCTGACTCAAGGAGATAGGGGGGAGTGCATATTTTAGGTTAGAGTAGTTGATTTTTTGTCTCTTTCTAGTAACAACTATTTTAATTTTTATTTCAAAATTTGATTTGTGATGCAGCTCACAAGAAGTGATTTCACTGAAGTAGCTCAAGTTGTAGACTTGAAAGGATCTTCCACATTATATATTTCATCATCTGATTCATTGCCAGGTAATACCTTTTGTCAACAAATGATGCTGCAGGAAGTCCTGTCCACCATTTTCCACCTTTATATATATATATATATATATATATATATATATATATATATATATATATATATATATACAATAGACCTGAAAACATACATCTGATGAAAAGTTTCAGTAATTTTGTTTTTATAATTGTGTGTTCTAGTCTTTGGTGACCTAAGCATCCACATTATGTTGCAGTCACATTTTCTCTATGTTAAATCCAGTACTACGATGTAGTCAAAAAGGATGTGAAACACTACCTTATATGCATGGTCAGTTCCTTCTTGACTTCAGATTTACATTGAAATAAGATAGATGTTTGGAAAACATATTTGATTTCTCAATTCTCTAGTGGGTTCTCATGTTGGACATCTATCAGCCTCCATCTAATCTTTTCTTGCATCCATGACATTTGTTGGAAGGCTAGAATTTTGATCATGCATATATCATGACCTATACCCCAAGCATCTTAAACAGGGTCAATTTTGCCTAGTTTCTACATAAGTTCCTCTGGTTATTCTCGTCAATAGGTGCTTGACTGTGTGCCGCAACTCCGGTTTCGGCTGCGACAAATCTGATTTTGTGCATGTTCATGATGAAGTCAAAAAGGATGTGAAACACTACCGCATATGCATGGTCCGTTCCTTCTTGACTTCAGATTTACATTGAAATAAGATGTTTGGAAAACATATTTGGTTTCTCAATTCTCTAGTGGGTTCTCATGTTGGGCATCTATCAGCCTCCATCTCATCTTTTCTGGCATCCATGACGTTTGTTGGAAGGCTAGGATTTTGATCATGCATATATCATGACCTATACTTCAAGCATCTTAAACAGGGTCAATTTTGCCTTGTTTCTACATAAGTTCCTGTAGTTATTCTCATCAATGGGTGCTTGACTATGTGCCACAACTCGCTGCAACAAATCTGATTTTGTCCATATTTACTAGAAATTCACTGAAATCAGATTCAGATTCTCTGCAATCAGGTTTTTGATATTCACGAACACCTTATTGTAATTTTATTTTGTAGTTTTGCATGGTGTAGGATGATCTTGTTTAAAATTTTACATTAGAGATTCACTGAATCTAAAGTTGATGTTCTCATTATGTTTTGTTAGTGTGATTTCACATGCAGTTTATAAGTTATGATGCGGTTTAATTTAACTTGAGATACGTATCCAGGTAAAATACCACTTGCAGTATTGTGGTAACATTTATTAGTTATTACTGTGTAGATCATCTAGTATAGCATAGGATTGAATGGAGCTTTGATTTCGAAACAAGCCTGCATGCCAAACATTAAGCAATTGTTGTTGGACTTGCGGTTGTATTTTTACTATTCAAAATCCTTGTTTTCTTTTTATCTTTTAAGTGTTTATTGATTCGCTTAAATATTATAATTTTGAGGAAGAAATAGAGATTTACTTCTCGCTCGTTTTAAAAGCTAATCAATTCCCTCTTCTTTCATGTCCTTTGAGACTTTTACGTGGTTGCAAGTATGTTTCTTTCACAAATGGATATCACGAGATTATCTTATGACTTAGATAATTTCAACTAAGTTCATTACACTATATTCAGTTAAATCATAAACAATGGTTGACATGCATATTTACCCGGTTGGCCATGAGGCTTCATTTAGCTAGATGATAGATAATATGAGGTCACCTAGCAAGGCTCATCTATCTAGTTAGATGATGTGGTGCAATGCAAGCATAGTCAGTCTAATATGATATTAAAAAAAATAGTCAATAATAATATCTTAGTTTGGGGCCCATAAGAGAAGGGGGTTTTTATAAAAAAAAACTTTATATATTAAACTTTTTTTATTTATTAAGAACCGGAAAGATTTTGTCAAACTTATGCTCAAAAAGATTTCTATATATTAAGTCTCGAAAGGATTTTGTCAAACTTAAACTCACAATGGATTTGCTTGTAGGAAGACAATAGATGAAGAAGAGAGTTGTGACTTGTGTCTAAGAACAAGTCAGGATGATTAGGATTGACAATTATTTCTGACACTAATTAGCCAATCTTTTGATACATCGGTTCGGTTTAATATTTGACAAACTGAATTATATCATATATATATAAATATAATTTTATGCTGACTGTTGACGGCACGTGCCGAACGCTGACGTGTGTCTTTGTCACTGAGGAATTGAAGTCTCACGTGAACCACTATCCATGCAAAGCACTCCTCGTAATATGATTATTATATGAACCCTCACCCCGTTGTTTCTCCGTTTCAAAGCATCGACTGTCCGCTTCCCACCGAACTTACCCGATAGCGTTGAATCCTTTTGGAGGCTCTCGCATTCAGGAAAGAACACGGGTTTCGAATGTGTTTGTGGATACAATCTCGCACCGTGGCCTCGGGCCGACGCGGCTTGGTTTGGGTCCGGATGGGAGGGGATCCTTCTGTTCGACCTGCGAGTCTGTCGGGGCGACTGAGGGGATTGGTCTTAACGTGTCGGGGCTACCGTCTACTGGTTGGCAAGGGGCTCCTGGACTAAGCTCGACTTGAGGCGCTCCGTCTTCGTCCTTGCACATAGGTCGGGTCGGGAGTTCTCGGTCCGATCCCTCCGATGCTTAAGTTAGCTAGGGATTTTAGAAAATATGGGTTTTATGCCCTCTCCGAGCCCCCCCCATATCAGGGTCGGCTTGGGTTTATATAGGCTCGGTGGATTACCTCGTATCTCGATATTCCCCTTGAAGGACGACTCTGCGATGGTGGCGTCTTGACGATTGATGTTGATGCTGTCACCCAGTCAACATAGTTGGCCGTGCGCATCGGAAGCTGGGAGGCGTCACAATGGAAGCAGTTGCTTTGCCTCTCCTTATTCCTTGTAATTTCGACGAGATGTTATACAGTAACATTATCGGAAGCTAAACATCAATGTATCTTAACCTTATGACATCCGGAGAACTTGAGAATGTCGAGGCCAATGCGCATGCTAGCAGAGAAAGAAGAAGATGACGTGCACTTGCGTTTCGGTCAACAGGTCAGGTGGCGGCCTGAACGAGCGGAGAGCGAGGAGACATCAGACGCGGTGTCAGGACGGTCAGCTCCTCCAACCTCCGCGGCAAGCTCAGGCGAAGCGATGCGTCCCACCTCTTCTTGGTCTTGGGCCGCGCAGCAGCTGCGTCGTCCGCCCGGCGCACGAACGTCCTGATCCGCCGCAAAGCCGTCTCCATGGTCTCCTCGTCCATGTTGGCAAAGCACGCCCTGAACCACCCCGGCTCGGTGCAGTGGAACGAGGACCCCGGAGAGATGTTGAGCTTCACCTCGTCCACTATCACCCGCCACAGCTCGACCTCGCCCTCCGCCGTGGCGTCTTTCAGCAGGGGCTTCAAGCTCATCCAGCAGAACGGCCCGGCGTTGCTCTGCAAGCAACGAATGCCGACGGCTTCGAGGCCGGCAGTAAACGCCCTGTGCCTGTGCATTAATCTCCTCCTGCTCTCCGCCAAGAGGTCGGTGGTGAAGTCGTCGTCTCCCAGCATGGAAGCAAGCAGGCGTTGCGTCTGCGTCGAGACCAGTCCGAAGCTGGACATCCTCCGGGCGCAGCTGACCACCGCGTCGTTGTACGAGTATATGATGCCGACACGGAATCCGGGGACGCCGAGGTCCTTCGACAGGCTGTAGACGATGTGGATTAGGTCTCCGTCGCAGGTCGACGGATCCTCTTGCAGTATCTCCGCCACACTGACATATTCCGGCCCGTCGAAGACGGTGCCGGAGAAGATCTCGTCGCAGACTAGGTGGATCCTTTCCTCGTTCGCGAATCTTACCAGGGTTCTTAGCGTCGCCCGGTCCATGGTTGTGCCCAGCGGATTCGACGGGTTGGTTATTAGTAGTCCTTTAACCCTAATCTTAGAGTCGCGAGCCTTCCGGTAGGCAGCAGCAAGCTCGGCTTCGGTGATCTTGAAGTTGTCGCGGCTGTGGCAGCGAATAGGCAGGAGTTGAACACCAGTTCTCCAACTGAAGTCTCGATCGAACCTGACAAGAACCAAATGCCGTTCTTTAGTGCCAGATTGCATGACCAAAATTACGTTGAATGGTGAGGTTTTGGTCAATGGTGTTCTTTAGTGTCGCATCACAAGACCAAAGTTACGTTGAATGGTGTGGTTTTGGTCAATGTTCAGGTGGACGAAAGCTTGACTTTATTTTGGCTGATGCAAGATTGATTGGTCAGCTGGAAGAGTGGTTGGAGTGGGTAAGTTGACTACGCAATGTCTTAGAGAGATCGGAATGTTGACTCAACAGGCATACGTACGCTGGGTAGTATGGCGTCGGAACGAGGAAGGCGTCACCGGGATTGGCCAGACAAAATGCGATCGTTTCCTGAGCTCCGGTGGCTCCACCGCTCATCACTATGCGCTCCGGATCGAACCTGGCTCGTCCTCCCCTCGCTTTCTGCATGAACTTGGCAATGGCCTGTGCGTTTCCAAAGATGATCGGGTCGTTACCTTTCAGCTATAGCAACGCATATCGATCCAACTGTGCCCTCATAGTTCATGGCACGCATGCGTAAGGGATCGAGGAGCTGCATTATGGCTGCAGTCAGTGATTACCTTGCGGAAGTCCGGCAGGCCGTGGTAGTCCTGGAAGTTAGCGATGGCTTTGAACTCCGAAACGCCCTCCTTGGTGCATATGGAAGCCTGTGGATTCTTCCTGATCCAATCTTGCATCAAGTCCAAGCAGAGCTGAGGAAAGGCAGACCGAAACCCATTAGCGGCGGCGGCAGCAGCAGAAATTAATGGACAGGGCCAGAAACAAGCATTACCGGGTTTTCGGCGAGTCCCATTTGGATGACCCCATTGGGATTATGAATCGGGTGGAAAGGATCATTGTCGTACGCCTTCCAGCCATCGAAGTACGAGGAGTTCTCACCGTGGCCATCGCCCGTAGCGACCCTGGAGAGGATCTCGTCATCGTGAATCCCCATGGCCAACGTAATGGAAAGCCTCGAGAAAGAGAAGAAGGCTGAGCTCGTGCTCTGCTGCCAAATCGAAGGCGCATTTAAAGGGGATGAGAGAATTGAAGGCCGGAATGGGAAGACTAATTCAACATTCAAAATATAAAAGCGGTGACTTCAGATTTATTTCCGGTCTGCGAGTAGTAGTAAATCAAGCACGTGAGTTCGGCCGACGAAGCTTCGGTGAAAGCAGGAAGATGGATGAAAATGTGAGGCTGCCGCAGACAGGCGTCGGCGGTGACGCAGAGGCGATGACTGCGTAGGTTTCATCTCGGGGAACCATCAAGGACATAGTAATTTAAGGTGCCGACGACCGATAGCAGATGGAGAGGCAATTCAAATTTTGGTTCTGTAATGTTCGCTGGCTTCCGCAAAGCCCATCTCATCAGCTTCTTCCTCGTCCCCTTGTTTTTGACGTTTCCTCTGCATCTTGTGCTGCTTCTTTCTTTATATATCTCAGTTAGCTATCGGAGTATGAGAGCAATAAATTCAACCCACAAGTTTGAATCAACGAGCAATGGTTCATCGAGAAAAGGGAGTGCGAAGCCTTCCCCGTAGAATTTGATCCCAGTTGACGATGGCTCGACCTACGGATAGGATGGATAAGCGATTTGGACCGCCCCGATCTCTTGGCATTGACTCTTTGACAGCAGTCTTATGTTGACGATGCTGATCCAAGGCGTGTTTACACGAGAAAACGATGCGTCCCCGTGGATGGCTGAGGCATGAGAGTTTGGTTTATCGTACGCATGGCAAATGACTTTACGTCAATTGCAGTGGCTCCACGGCTAAATTACGAGGAAAAATGAGCTGTAAAGAAGGTTAATATCGTTCATGGCTCAGATAAGATATCTATTTCGTTCGTATGACGAACTTAAATCGAGCGATGTTAGAAGCGTATCAATATCAAGTCTTTTCCTATCAACTTCAATTTTTGGGGCATATGCTATCCAATTATTAACATCTCTATGTATATATGCTGGTCATATACTTATTACGTAGACTTCCAATATAATTATCGTGGCAATAGTGGTTTCGGTTACTCGTGCGGTACACTAGCGAGATGGGAAGTCAGTAGAGTGGTTTGCTGACCAAACTCTGCGGTGACCATGAAAGTTGATACTTTTCTCAAGGGTAAAAGTGGAGGAGATGACATTACATCAGTCGTATCAAAATTAGGCACTTCCATGACATTGCAAAGTCGTATCAAAATTAAGTTGAGATCAAACACCTGCAGATATGCCATTCCTTCTGAAGCCACACGCGCATGAATTAAGTGACCATGGGACCATGGCATGTGATCTCCTCTTTGCAGAGAGTTGAACAACTTGGGTCTTCAAAGGCAAATGCCCGATCCACGGCACTGTAAAAGTGCGGGTTGAAAGAATGAGGAAGTCACGGCTAAAGCTGAACAGTGCGTCTTTTCAGAGGCATGCTTCGACAGCTTTGTAGAAGAAACTAAGTTTCACAATTCTGGAACTCTGAACCGTGGGCTGCAAGGAGGATTGTCTTGGCTAATAAGCTTTGTCTGCAACAGTGCTTGATTCAACAGGGCTACTTGTGGTGGCGATGCCTCTGAACTGGACCACTTGGAATAGTACCTTCCTTCAAACCCAGGACTGGGAATTTAGACACAAGTTCGTGTTTCTTTTCCAACTTTGGGAAGAGTTTGTCATTCAATCAAAATCTTATTATGTTTTTCCATAATCCCACTTTGAACAGATGATAAATAGCTGCACATATATATCCTTCTAAGTATATAAATTTTGTTTTTGTATCGAGTTAGTATCAAATTATCATATATGATGCAATAGATATTAATCAGAACAAACAAAGCATATACAATCGCTTGGTGATATATATGCAATATTCATAAGTGCTATGTACTTTTTTGACCATTTCTTTGATATTCTGAAGAACGGGATTCTACCCGCAGCTATCAACCCAAATCAAGAATGCTGAACCACACAAAAAGATCAAAGCTCGAGATGTTGAAAATGATGCTAATTCTAGAGAATAAATTCCAAGACCACCAAGGATCTAACTGAGTGGACAAAGCTTTTCGATAGAGAAACTTAAAGTATGTTATTTATTTCATTTCTTACTGATTTATTTCCATCGTTAACATTTCTAGTTCCATCTATTTATTCTGATAAAAAAAAATGGCTATACATATATATATATATATACACTATTTTTTATTTCTCTCTAAATTTCAGTTTAAGATATATAGACATTCCTACAAAACTAAAAAATGCTCCAAAAATGTATGGTTATAATCAATCTCTATCAGTTGATTCGCTAACATAATAACATTAGAACTCTAAATCAACCACTAATACCCCTTTATAAACATCAAAACAAGAGAAGCCAACTAATTGACAAAACCAATAAAGAGTATCTTCAGACACTTAAATTTCTTAAAGTCAATCATAATCATCAATAACAAGTGGCAGTACAAGAGATTTAAAGAATATATATGAAAAATCTGAATTCTTGTATATGCAAATATTAAAAGTTGATGCTACTCACCAGAAACATGTATAATAAAAGCCTCTACACATCTATGAATTTAGCACTATGGAAAACGAAAAGCATGCAGCAAAATGTCATCCACTATTACTACGGTACCTTGAGACCTTTCAGCCAGAGGATTTTTTGGAACCAGAAAAGAATTTCATGTTACTATCAAACCTCAAGGCTTGTATCAAGAACAGGAATTTTGTGCTTTGACAAGGTAAATCAAGGAACACTCCGGGCAGACAACCATATTATGTCTTAAGCATCCAAATGAATCGCAAAATTTTTCTCTTCAGAGACTTTAGATTGTAAAAAACAAATACCGGGAAAAAGGCGTATAATTCTTTGCATTCTCACCGAATGAATTCAAATAACCATCATTTTGATTAATTACCAATAATTATGTCATGCAGACAGAGAGACTGTCTTTCCCTCCACAGTGAACGTCTTGCTGCTTTCCAACTGCATCCAAAGGAAAATAACGTTGATAGTGTCCAAAAATGTGCAATGAATTCCTTCAGGGAAAAAACATGATTTATAATAAATACAAATTTCATGAACTTTCAGTCCCTCATGCAAGATTTAGACTTAAAAGTAAAATAAGACCACAGTATGTGCAAAATCGAAGAACAAACATGTCCCCAAGCATCATGGGCATGAATATCCGTTCAGGCAATCTACAAGTTGAGCAAAAAAACCCACTATTCTAAAGCTTGGGCTCGCCAGTCATTTGAAGTGATAATAGTGATTAGACCGGCTAACTTACAGACGAGGTCATTAATGCACGTGCAGGACATGCATCCAACGTGCACTTCTCTGGACAATCACTTGCAATCCATCCAAACTGGTTTGTGGCCAGCAACAATTAAGTGGAAGAGCAATCTAAAGTGGATCCTAAAGCCATCCTATGTGACACAAAGCATTGTGTTGTGCCACTAAAATGTAAGTTAAGCCCATCACAAAAAAAATACTAAAAAACTCTTATCATACTGTCAGCTGCAGATGGAATATGGAGCAAGTCAATTAACTCAAAGCATGACACATGATGTATTCAACCACAAATACGGAAGAAAAGAATACTGAGGGATGATGCATAAACTAACATGAAACTACCTATTTGAGGACAATATCTCATAATGCAGCATAATAAGTCGAGTCAGTGTTAGCATTTCTATCTTCAAATAAAATTTCTGTCAAATGCAGGCAACTCCTATTTAGTGTCACTCTGAACCAATACATGTTATTATAGAGCAAAGTGTACATCTCAGAGTGAGCTCGAGTCCAGAACACTTCACTTTGACTTTGCCACCATCATACAAATACCTTGTCCAACAGTATCATCTAACCTACTAGCGAAACCACTAGCAACAATTATGAAAAACACTTCTGCTAGTTTTAAATCATCAAAAACAAAAAGCTTCAGAAAACAAGTACCTTTTTCTTCAAGTATGACAAAGCATCACGCTTTGAGGAAAAGTTGGAAAGGAGAGAAGTAGAATGTGCCTCGATACATGTTTTAAGCTGCTTCAACTTCATTGATTGAGAAGGTGCCTAAAATTGTAAGTCATGTTAGCAACATAAACATGCATAGGATGAAATATAATATTTTTGGGTTTTAACCTGATGAAGAAGCTCTCTACACAATTTCTTCAGCTTAATCTTGGGCTGCACATTGTGTCCAGATTCTACATCCTCTTTTCGCTTCCGTTTTGTTGAACCACTAGAATCATCAGAATGTTCACCATCATTGTCACTGAAAGATGTTTTTTTCCCCTTCCAGTGACAACCAGCAATCTTCTTTGGCTGATCCTTGATGCCAAGCCCCTGTTTTCCTGCTGTAGCTTTCTCCTGCAAAATATGGAACAAGGGAGTAAACCCATCACCAGCTATACATGAGACATCATAACTAGTGAACGATCCCCAGCCAGATCACTGGCAGAAAACATGGATAACTCCAAACAGAATGCTTGCCAGATGTAACAAATATGCCTAAAGGTATATACACCCAATAAAGACCAGCAATAAATGCAAGGGGATGGTGACACAACCACATCTTATGGGATGTAGTTCATGGTTATCAACCCACCTCCGAATCCAGAGCCATGTTTCTTGATGTTTAGACTCATGGTTGAGAAAACGGTGTATGCGCCCACGTATGTGGATCCAACTAGATAACCTCCACATAAGACCCTCAATTTGCATATTACTGCATAAGAATATACAGTCACAGGTGTGGTCTGCACCCTTAAGTTTTCATATTACATTAGAATGTAAGTCACAAGCATGGTATGCATAAGCATGAAATGCGCAGCCATATATAGTTTGTCTCTTCATCACTGATAATGCTTAGCAGCACTTGGAACGTTTAACTTTTACTTTCTTATAATTTATCACTTAAAGAACATCACAAATAAAATTATAAATGTCATCTCATAACTTCTTTATTTGCCCATGGCTTAGTGGCAGGAAGCACTCATAGAGTGTCATGGTACCAGGGTCTAACTTGTGATCCTGTTCCAACTCACAGAAAAAAACCACATGGGGATCACGCTTTCTAATATAGGTTTTGATCACCATTCCCTAGTATCCAAAATGATAGGCTACCATTACCAATCAGAGCAAAGAACAAGCACCAAGACTCCTCAGGCCTTGGGCGAGCTATGCAAATGCCACCTTTGTGCCCTTGTGCTGCTGGTGGCCCCCACATTCATTACAAGAGGGAGGCAGTGAGATCAAGAGCAAGGCTTTAGTTAAAATACTTTAATCCCATATGAATACAGGGTAGTTTGGATCCCATCCAATTAAACTTTTAACAATTGACCATAAATATCATATTCCAACCAGCAACTACCATAACAATAAAGGGGAATAAGAGAAGAGGAGGGAAGAAAAGAGGATATAAAGAAAAAATTGTTTAAAAATCTTAATAGTTGTATTGATGTAAATTTACTTTTCAAATTCATAATATCCTAAAAAATAACCAAATATTTTATTTGTATAATATCGCCAAGTTATGCATCGCTTGCATGCTAACCAGGTGCTTCATACCTGTATATATACACACACTGGCGCACCACTTCAGCTCTTGCTTCTAACAACTAAGAACCATAGCATGTGTTTAACCCTTCATTGTTTAACCATAACAACATATTTCACTAAATATGTTATTTAATTGCATATTATTTTAAAAATCAAAATATGAACTGTGTTTATGCCTACAGTAACTTGAAACCCACCACCAATTTTGAGAAAATAAGTTGAGCGTTGAGATATTGCAAACCAGCAAATAATTATTAAAAAAATAAAAGATAGCCATATTTATGCATCCTAAAAAAAAAGAATTGTTGCATGAACCAGCTGTGATAATAAGTATTAGTCATACATTCTACTTGGCATAAAATCCAACTGAAGACTTTACCATTTTATCTAAGAGCTTAGGGAGCATCCTTTTTTATCTGAGAAACTTAACATGGTTATCACATAACATGATATTTGAGGCAAAGTATTGAATAACAACATTTGCATCTCGTAGTAAGTATTTGTCCAAGAAATCAAAACATTAAATGGCAAAAGATGCCAGTGAGTACCTGGACAAGTTTGTACAAGTTTTCTTGATCTTCCTCTGCAAACGTGTTACGCTTATTTGAAGCCAAAGATCGAGAATATTTCTGCAGGCATGATTTAGTAGCATGGGATTTTGTTCCAAGAAAACCTCCTGAAATGAATCCATGTTTGTGACCCCACCACTGTGCATCTTCAGCTTTGAGGCTTACTACATGTAAATGCCAGAGCGAATTATATATTTCCAGTGCACAGTAAAAAAGCATACACAAATAACATAGTTTAACTACAAGTAAAAGCAGCAGAGTGGAGAAGAGTCAGATCATAGTTGAATGAACATTAAATTAAAGAAGAAAGATGAAAGTACTAAATTAGTTGAACAATCACTGAAGGTTGATTATGAGAATCACTAAACATTTAGTTGAGAAATCTCAGTAATTCATCAAATTGAAGCATGACCTTCCTGAACTAGCCTTGGCCAAATAATTGTTGTACTGTGTGCCAAAAAAGCTCATTAGTCAAAGAATCAATGACACATTAAAATTGTAGTACAACACAGCTGAAAAGGAGAGTGATACCAAGTCCAATTGCACAAGCAACAATCATGGCACGTACACTTGATAAACACCAGCAAAAGCTTTCCATGCCAATTTTAGATCAAGAAACCAACTTAAGGCATCATCCATGTGATAGTTCCTCCGAACTATAGTTATTCAAAAACAATATACACATGTTTTAATAATTTAAATGGAATACCAAGTTACCAACAACCTTCATAAGGAATTTCATCATTTAATGGAGATAAAAAGTCTTCCTTACGAGAAACAGAAAGTGAAACAGAAATTATATCCTATGACGTGATTGAACGTGAAACAGAAATTTCATCAGCACTCAAATTAATTGATAGAACGTGAAACAGAAAGTGCCATGGTATAACGAAAATCCATTATCAAAAAATCAATTATATCCTATGCCTTGGGAAAGAAAAGAAGGTATACCTATCAGGTATTGTGCAAGGTTTTCCTAATCAACACCGAGGCACCTATGTAAACAAAATAGCATGCAAGAGAAACTGCAGCTTATCTACAAAACGATTCCGGGTAATTTTGATGGCACAAAATACAGCCTAACTAGATCCACAAGTAAAAAATACATACAGAATAATTGAATGGTAAAAATTTTCTAACACAATATCTGAAATGCTTGCAGACACCTAGCACATCAACTTATGAAACAAAAACAATGAAAAGAAAAAGAATCCCACAGAATAATATTTCATTATATGATATACCTTCTTGATGATTGTCCAAATCAACTATTGTAAATGTAGCTTCATTATCTATATCAACATCAGCCTGACAGTTCTCTTCACCTTTACTTACCTGCAGATGACAAGTCAGCATCAGGAGAACCATTTACCTTTCAAACAAAAGAGATAACAAAACTCCACTCCACAAAAATGAACTGCGTGGATAAACACCATAACATGTCATAGAGCAATTCTATACGACATCTCAAAACAAAGGGTAACACAAAATTACATCTAGGGTTTTGCATTTCAACCAATCACAAACCGTATCAGCCAAAATGGATCAGATTTAATCAGTCTTGATTGAAAACTCCCTTCCAGTTCTTGTGCAAAAGATTGGAATGCTTATGTGATTCTGATTATTACAATGTGGAAATGATGCACTTGGCCTATTCTGGCAAAAGTTATGTTTAAAAGAGGACAACATATAGAACTGAAACTAACAAAAGAGAAACTAAACCTGCTGAAATTCGATGTGAAATGTACAGAACCACAAAATATCAAACTGTCAAATTTTGAAACCTTCTAGAGATATCAAAATTGTAACTCACCTTCCTTGTTATTACCATTACATGAAGATGAAACTGTAATAACTATAATTAACAAGCCATACCTAGATACCACAAGGACAAATAGTACCTTTCTCAACCAATGAGCCTTGTCGAGAGCAAGGTGGTGTGATCAATGAACTATAAGATCAGATCATGGCATATAGCAGCTAGACAATTTATCTTGTGTTCTGTAGATTACCAACCTAATTTACAAGATCTAGCCCTCTCTCCTATCAAGTGTTGCGTCAACATATATGTCACAGAGGACAAAAATATTGTTGCATCCCTTAAAGCAGTATTTACAAAGGCCTCCAACCAATCAGATAATATGTCATTCGTGTTGAGAAGCAAATTCTGGACTAAGCAAGTCAACTAGTCAAGAAACAGTTATGATGATCAATTGCAAAAAGAACCAATGAATAAGTAAAAGATGTCGACACAACAAAACCAACATCTACCTGCAAGGGTCAACAAATTTAGGTACTCTATAAGAAAAATCTAATTATTAATTAGTACAGATTGGAGAAAGACCAAATGTTGAATTGTCGATTAGCATGCAGCCATGTACATCTCCCAGGATGATCACAACTTAGAATCAATAACCATAGTTATTATTTTGTTGTAAAGAATCATAATACTAAACACATCAAAGAATGACTGAATTTAAGACTTCTCATAAGAGGGCCAATCTCTTACAAGAATACCCTGAAGATCCTTTGTGGAGTATGCATTCACAATCTTTCCTCTCTCTCTTTTCTTGTACCTGTTCAGAACTCGAGAATCATAACCATAAATGGAAAACCATTCGTATCCTTTCTAAATATGACACTGAAAGAATATAGTCAACCTTCCTTGAGGCCGAGTGGCCTTCATAACTGGATCATCTTTTGATATACCATTTCTAGATTCAACATGAACATCATCTGTCTCCACTGCTTCTGTAAAACACAAATGCCATAAATCAACAAGCTCGCAACATGCAGAAATAGCAAATTTTCAACAATATAATATCAAGATACCTTTTTCATCAGGAACAGCTACTTGCTGCAATTAAACAACAAAATAAGAAGCAATGAAGATCAGAAACATTCAGCAAGAATATAAAAAGACTAATGATCTATCATCCGAGCAAAGGCATTACCACTTTTAATTTTTTCAGGATATTGTCAAATTGCGAGGTGTCAAAGACCCAATTATTAGAAGCCTTATCCAAACCAATGCCTGTTTAAAAAATAAAAATATATGCAAAATATTACTTCATCATTTTATCCACACACCCGTAGTAAATTTGATATTGGCTTCCTACTAGGAAATCAGACAATAACCTGTTGTATCCTGCTTGTTTTTAACTCTAATATGTCCCTTAATGCCCTGCTTGTCTTTGCCAAGGCCTTCACCTTCTTCCCAGCCCTACCAGAAGTTAAGAAGAAAGCATAAATTGAACGCATGAGTATATGACAAGTGAAGATACACTGCATGTGTTTGATTAGAGACATCCAAGACAATGATTCAGCAACAACCAGTAGCAGTGAAGATTCTGAAAAATATAATAAAAAATCTTATAATATCAAACAATACTCAGCTCTTTCCTACACATTTACACAAACTTTTAATAGTATTATAACTAATAGGCTGAAACTTAATATACCCACTATTTTTTCTCAATTTGTTTCTTTCTTTAATAATTCTTACTGCCAACATCTTGTGAGATGAAAGAAGCATATAAACTGTCAAAATCAACTCTTCTTCATATTATTTAAAGAACAAATCGCCACCACCAAGACATTCAATCAAGATCACGCGTCGATATCGACATAGGCGAGATCATCTCCGAAGGAATGAAACATGCGGACGAACTCAAGGGATAGAGATGCAATACCATTTGCTTCATGAGGCGGAAGGCGGCGGACTGCCGGGTGACTCCAGAGTAGCAGGCGGGAGTTTCCGGCGTCGCCATGTCTTCCAGCCTTCGTCCCGCGCCGCTCCCGCCGCCCGCTGCACCGCCGCCGAGGCCCCAACCACGCTCCTCCTGTGAACTCGGAGTTTGAAGCCGCAGTTGAACCCTAGGAAGAATTAGGTATGCATTTTCTATTAAGGCCAAAGTGTGTTTTTGTATTCTACGAAGCGAACGATTGACCAAAAATCGTCCGTTCATTTCACTTGGCCTTTTAATCTCGACTGTAGATTTATTCAAGATATAAAATACCAAAAAATTTATTTATACGTATCAATCGGACGATTTAGATGAAGAAAGGAGGTGAGATGAACGGTTGTGATTCCCACGATCCAAACCAAACTTTACGCTGTGTTTGATCGATGTGATTTTAAATCTTGACTCCGATGCAACCTAAATGACAATTAGATTCAGCCAAATGTGATCGAGTTCAACCAATTCCGACGAGGTCGAGTTGTCTCTCTCCTTGATAAGTACACTGTGAAACTTGATACCGCAGTCAAACTCAGTTCCTCCTTCCGTACGCTGTTAGAATCATTGGACACTGAAAGCTGCGTGCTGCAGTTTCAGAGACACGAGCCCGGAGCACGTTGCCCTGCTGACTACCTTTGACCCCACTCTCTCCTGACGAAGGCCAAGGTTGCTTCGGAGCACGACAATGATTTACCACGCGCTCCCTCTCCTCCCCGCTTCCGCATGACCCGACTGTGATGCAGCTCTGCTCATTGTGCTGCGACCTGCCGCTCTCTTTCTTCCTCTTCTTGCATTCTTTGGTCTCTGCCTGCGCAGTATAATGAGTACAAGGTAAGGTATGGGCGAGTTATTGGATTGATCGACGGACATGAACAATCTCGTGAACGGAGACGACGACGACGACGGTCCCGTTTCTTTCGCTTTCATGGAAAGACGACAACCGCGGCGAGCGGCGAGGATGAGTTAAAGGATGCCCCCTCTCGATGGCTGCCTACTCCCACCAGCCCAAAACCCACACCAAGCAGCAGGAGCAACAACAACGGTAGCAGTGTGACACCGGATCGAGCACCATGGCAAGCCCGTGACCGCCACCCACGCCGTCCCCTCCGACGGTTGCTGGTGCTGCGCCACTGCGTCCTTCTCAGCCGCCGCCCCCACTCTCTGGCCCCACAGGACTAGGACCGAGGACGTGCTCGCCGCGGCTATGGACGCCTTTCCCGCCGCTGCCCGGGCCGCGTTCTCCTCCCCCTGTGCACTCTGTTCCTCCAGCTACAGCAAGTTCAACTTCGCCCTCGGTGCCGGGCTCCTCAAACCCATGTCTCCCCCGCCGCTGGCCCCGCTTGACAAAAGCCGCTCTAGTCCCACCCTCTTCGACATGATGGCCAACGAGCAGGACTACTTCCCCCGCTCCCCCGCACAAATCGTTCCCCCTCCGATGCTGCAGTCGGGTCGCGCCGTTGCCGACCTCGAGGCCACCTCCCCCCATGACCGCCAGCTCCTTCTTCAGGATCGTGTGGCCGAGATCATCGGCAACTGCAGCCCGGGGAACCAGCTGAATGACCCTGAGTCTGGTGATGTCCACCTCACCCTCAGCTCCATGGACGGCCTCACCGTTTCCCTCAATGTCCATCGTCACATCCTCGTCGGCCACAGCCGCTTCTTCGCTGCCAAGCTCCCCGACCGCTGGTCCAAGCAGCGACGCTCCCTACCCTATGTCATCGAGATCTCCGACTGCGATGACGTGGAGATCTACGTGGAGACCCTCTGCCTCATGTACTGTAAGGACCTTCGCCGTCGCCTCATGCGGGAGGACGTCTCCAAGGTCCTTGGCATTCTGAAGGTGCCGCCTTTAGAATTTCTCTTTGCACTTTTTCTGCTACAACTGCGTCCCCTGTCACCATTTCTGCATTGTTCGGTAGGTTTCGTCTGCGATCGCATTCGATGCGGGGGTTTTATCATGCCTCGAGTACTTAGAAGCCTCCCCCTGGGCGGAGGACGAGGAGGAGAAGGTGGCCTCGCTTGTGTCTCAGCTCCACTTAGAGAGCTTGGGCGCGGTGGAGGTTCTTAAGAGGGTCTCCTTCGAAGTGGCCCCGTCCGCCGCCGACGAGGTCAACAGCTGCTGTGTCGGCCAGGAGGTCCTCCTCCATCTGCTCCGGGTGGTGATGGAAGGACGGGACGAGAAGGCGAGACGGGAGATGAAGGGCCTCCTCTCCAAGTTGATCCGTGAGAGCAGCACCGCCACCTATGGAGGCGGGCCAGGCAGCGGCGTCGGGTCGAGCGAAGGACGAGGCAGAGACCTCATCGAGAAGTCTCTCTACACCACATCCGACAGCTGCCTCCGCTCCCTCCGTCACCATTTCGCCCGCGCCGCCGCCTCCGACCTCACGGACGCCGCCCAGATCGCGCGGCAGGCCGACAACCTCCACTGGATCCTCGACATTCTCATCGACCGGCAGTCTGCCGACGACTTCCTACGGACATGGGCCTGCCAGACGGAGCTGTCGGAGATGCACCCTCGGGTGCCAGCGATCCATCGGTACGAGGTGAGCCGTGTGACAGCCCGGCTGTTCATCGGAGTAGGCAAGGGCCAGATCCTGGTGCCAAAGGAGGCGCGGTGCCTGCTGTTGCGGACCTGGCTGGAGTCCTTCTACGAGGACTTCGGGTGGATCCGGCAGCGCTGCAAGGGCCTCGACAGCCACCTGATCGAGGACGGCCTCGCCAACACCGTCCTGACGCTGCCGCTGGCGACTCAGCAGGAGGTCCTGCTTGGCTGGTTCCACCGGTTCTTGAATGCCGGCGACGACTGCCCCAACATCCAGAAGGGGTTCGAGGTGTGGTGGCGGAGGGCCTTCGGGCGGAGGAACGGGAAGCTCCAGATCACAGGGTGATGGCAGTTTCACCTGTTCACGTTAAGCGCTTACGTTCCAATGGCCTCCTAATGAACCGACGGATCTTTGTCACATGGATTGGCCGTGCCAAATTAGATTTCCACTCGAAGACCAACAAGTAATCCAGCGGCAGTGTTCACGTCTCCGCGTTATTTCATGTATCGCATCGATAACAACAAAGCCACAAGTTCTTAATGAGCTAAATCATTAGTAGGCCATATTTAAGCACTAATATAGCCATACTTTTACAACATAAGAGTCATTAACGCTGTCAAATGAGTGAATGGGGATAATAATTATCACCAAAATAACAGGAGAAATATCGTTGGTAATATCTCCGTAACGATCGTAATAATTTATATCATTAGTGTTTGATGGCTTCCGCTTAACGCCATGCGGAGGCGACGGTGAGCACTCGGCCCATCCAACCCAGCCCGAGGGCGAGTCCGCCGGCATCCTCCTTGACGGTGAACCCCGGGTTGGAGCAGGTGGACGCGACCCGGGCTTTCACGAGTTCGACGACTGCCGGCCCCAGCGGGACCGGCTGGAACCCGGCCATGTTCATCCGCGCTCGCCACTTACCGAACACCTCGCACCGCTCCACCCGCTCCGCCCCCTCCCTCGCCACCGCGTTCACCGCCCGCCGCGCCAGACCGGCCTCCGCCCACCCCCGATCCGGGCTCCCCCGCGCCGCCGCCTCCAACGACTCCAGCAGCGCCCCGTAGTGCCCGCACGCCTCCGCGAGCCGGGCAGGGAACGCCGCCGTGTTGGTGTTGATTTCCTGCTCTGCGAGCGCCACCAGGCGAGGCCGGAGGGCGCGCACGCGCCGGAGGAGCTCGTCGCGGGGGTTGTCCGGGGAGACGCTCTCGTCGGGCACTCGCGAGAGGACGAACGGGAGGTTGACGACCAGGGCCTCCTCCCCGGGCTCGCACCCGAGCGACGCTGCGTCCAGCTCTGCTGCCCGGAGGGAGACGACTTTGAACCGGAGCCTTATGCCTGTCCGCTCCGCAAGATTCTTTATCCGGTCCCCGACCGCCCTCATATCGCCAATGTTAATGTTGGTGAACCGGGAGGACGGGTCAGCGACGGCGGTGACCCTGATGGCTGGAGGGCAGCGGCGCTTGGCGAGGGCGAGGAGGAGAGCGTCGTATTGCCCGCCCTGCCCAACTTCAAAGTCGACGATGTGAATCTTGGACTCGTCCTTCGTGGTCTCCAAGATCGCGGAACTGGCGGCAACGAATCCGAGCTTGAAGCAGGGAGACAGATCGTAGAGCATCTGGGTGGCCGTGAAGTGCTCCGGGCTGCGAAGGTCCGTGATCGGGTTGGAGCTTCCCACCTGCGGGTGATTGAGGCGAGAGAGAAGCGCCGCAACCATCACCGCCGTGAGGCGATGCTCGGGGTCACCGCGAGGGTCAGCCGCACGCCTGAGCACAGCGAGATTCGCTCTCACAGCCTCCAGATTCCCTTCGCCGAGTGCGGTAGCGGTGTCAAGAAGCATCTGTCTCGACGGAGGAGGAGGGGAGGGCAAGGAGTAGGGAGGGGAGCAGGAGGCGAAAGAGACCGTGGAGGAAGATGAGTCGGTCGGCGACGGCGAGAGGCGGCTTACCGCCGTCGAGAGCAGCGGCGGCGGCGGGGAGATGAGCCGCTGGATCGCCTCGTCCCACTCAGCATGGGTGACGGCGGAGCCCGAAGGCGCGCTGGCCTCAGCCTCCTCCTCGTCGTCCAGCAGGAGTCGCCGCTCCAGCTCCCGGAGCTGGTCCCGCATCGAGCCGGAAGACCTACTCCCTGGAGCCGGCACGTTCACCGTCGCGGTCGCCGACACGGTGGGCGGCAACCCGGTTCTCGCCGTGAACCCAGGCTCGGAACAATCGACGGGCGACAGGGATGAGCCCATGCGTTCGGGCGCGGCAGCGGCGGACGAGTTGCAGCTAAGGCCACCGACAACGGGGTCGAACATGGAGACGGAAGGCACTGCCTGAGTTCTTTGCCTCACCGACCGCAGCAAAATCGCGTGCTGCATCTGCTGCCTCTCCATTTCCAAGAGCGTGCGCTTCAAGAGGTTTCCTTCTCCGTTGCCCCCTAAGCCGAGCTCACGCCCGGGGAACCCAGACGCCATGAAGAGGAAGAAAGAACTAGGGATGAAGGAAGAATCGGAAAGGGAAGAAACCTAACAGGGAGCGCGACGACACCTCATGTCGACGAGCGACCGCTGTCTTTGCTTCTCCTCTGTTCTCTGTCAGATCAATGGATCTCGAAGCAGTGGAATTCCACGAGTCAGGCGGCCAACCCCTTCGCCTTAATAGTAAGACCGTCAAAGAATATTTGTTTCGTTGCTTTTCGTGACGATCACCCCAATAAAAATTAAACGGGAGAAACCGAGCGCTGTTCACACCGCTCAGCTGTGAGAACATAGGAATATTGTTGGCTGGGTCCCATAAGGCCCGACTTTGCTCCTCCAATCATAAGAAGGTAAACGATAAGACGCATGAAAATCTATCGCTTCCGCATGTGAGATTCGTTTATTTTCTAATATTACATGTCAATTAACAAACCCACGAAATGGTTGGTAGGATCGATGGCCGCACTTTAAAGTCTCTGTCGGCCCCGCTCCAGCGACCAACAACGAGGCGGGTGGCCGGCGAACTGGTCGGGAAAGTGACGCTGGGTAATACGAGCTGCCGGTTGCGTGAACCGGCTTGGGGGTGGAAGAATCGAACATTCTCGTGACACGTGTGGACGAACCAGACCGAGAACCACGCGTCGTCCCGCTTCCTCGATCGATCAAACGAGCATTTCCTACCCTTTCGTCGGCACCCGCTCGGATACGGAGGGTTGACTGGCCCCTGCGGCGGCCCCAGCGGAGAGGCCCGTGGGACCCACTACACATACGAACGGGATGTGTAGGGCAGGAACGACGTGGGACGAGTACGGAAAGCGACCGTTGCCTCCCGCCGTGAGACGGTCGGATATGATTGGCGCGCATCACTACCGGTCCACGTGATTTATATCGCCCGTGGTAACGTTGACCAGAAATGAAGAGTTTGACGGAATTGCAGATCGGATCAAATCTTTGCGTCCGAAAAATTTCCAAATGGAAAGCACATGCATTGAATCGGGTAACTCGAATTCGATTCGTCGGTGCATCGAAGAGAATTAGAGAGAAGAACGGCAATTAACATTAAGAGTGGATGAAGGGACTCGGTGGGGATGGATGGTTCGTCAAACCGGGAGAAGATTCAAAATCCAACAAAGGACCAGGGAGGTCAAAGTCAAAGACTTTTATTCCTTACCTTTTGGATCCAGACGTATCGGATTCCATTCGAGTCGTCAATTTATCGTAGTGCTTTTCCATTTTGGCAATACGCTGCATTAAAATACGGAAGCTGAACAACGTTGTTGGAAAAGGAGGACAAAGAAATCATTTGTTCGTCCCAAGGGCTCATCAACTGATCTTCCAAAAAGAATTCTCTATTTTAGGATTTTGAAGTGTTTCGGTCGGTTCAATCTCTCAAGTTTTCTACAATTTTCATGTTATTTTTTATATTAAATATGATGTGTTCCACAGACACCGAGCAAACTTAATATATCCAATTCATCAAAAATAATGAAAATATCAACTACTTGTGTATTCTTAGTGTCACGATCAGTCCCACAATCGAAAAATAATAATAATAATAAACAAAATATATACTTTTTCGCATATCCAAATCACTACAAGAGGGGTTGAAGGGGACACAAAGGCTCCAATATTTTGCCAGGGCACAATTCAACTCACACCTCAAGGCAATAGGGGGGTGGTGTTGGCTACTTTGGGGGACCATTCATCACCTCAACCCATCTGAGATGTGAATTGTTCATGGTCTCCCTGATCAGTCTCTCCACCACTGAGTTGTGCTTGCTTGGATTGGATAACAATGATTGATTGCAGGATAGTGCTTGACAGAGTGAAGTCTATGGCTATCCTATCTGAGGAAAACTTATCCTCCTATAATTGGGGACAACATGACTCAGCAACCCATTCCTCCAACAAACGGGGATGGCAGATATCCTGGTTTTTATGGATAATCTCACTCATTGGATTTATTTTGAGTTGATTTAGAATATTTGTTGATGGAGTTATATTTGGGATAGACGATCAAATGATTCATTATCCTAACTTAAGTTAATGAGTTTACTCGATAAGTTTGTTCGATTCTGACTCATTGGTTTAAGGTGTTTAAGCTCATCAAGCTCTTGTAAGCCGACGCAACTCTCCACCTACCGATATGGAATTAAACTTGACGGCGGTAATAGGCATCACAAAAATCACTCGACTTTTTTCTTCAAATATGTGGAATAATTGGTTTTGAAACAACGATTACAAGATTAAATGGTGTTTGACAACCTTATGACAATTTTGTGTTCATACGAGTGCTTCATTTCTCCTCTTCTCGATCAAAGAGAGGTGCAAACATTGAGTCTAAGTTGGTGCAGATGCGGGCCTTCTGACATGGATCGATGGCCCGCCATGCCTCGTCCGTACACAGCACCTTTGGGTTGGACTGAATTCCAACTCACCACCGATAGCTAATCTCTACCTGCACCCAATTAAGATGTAACACTTCATGGGCATCTTCTCCCTTCGTTAAAAGCTCTGAGTGCTAAGTTTTTGGACGTATTGCTCGTTTGTTAAACAGCGATGCTAAGTATGCTTAGATAAAGGAAACGAAGCTTATCGATCGAGTGTGCCATATCTATGAGTTGAGGAAGATTGTATACAATCGTGCGATGTAAATTGGATGTGGATACGAATCCCATGAACGAATACTTACATGTTTGGAGTTCATTTGAATTATGAAGAGATGTGTGAAGAGTTTGCCAAAAGGACATGGCAGGAAAAGTTGCATTGAGGAACTCGACGTGGTCCCATGCAAAGGTTAATTAGCCGTATTTGTAGCCGCCTGCACGCCTTCGTCCTCGCGCATCACCCGCTTTACAGAAGGGAGCAGATCATTCTTTATATCCTCATCATATGAATGCTGAGAGAGACAAGTCACAGGTTCCACTTGCGTCCCCCGGTACTCGTTTTCGATACCACTTGATCATGTGGAAGTATGACCCACATACATGCAGTGAGTAGAATTGAGCGAGAGAGAGAGAGAGAGAGAGAGAGAGAGAGAGAGAGAGAGAGAGCGTTCTCAGCGACTAGGGGAGCATGGATGAGATAAAGCCAGATGCCAAAGAATATATACCCTCCTCTCTAGGGTTTGGCAGCTGGACCACCATGGAGATGAGGACAAGCACATCATGCACACCGTATGCTTTGTTGCAGTGACAGGAGTTTGCATGCTGTTAATTGAGAACACAGCTTTCTCGTCTGTGATCAGAATGCCAAATGAGGTGGGTGCAGAACATCCGGAAGAAGCAAGAGGCTGTGTTTTGGCCAACATGAACTCTACCATTATAGATTGTGTGTTGCATAGGTAAGAGAAATCTTCTTCGTTAGGGTCTCTGATAGGTTCTTGCTTCAACCATGGATAGATGCAACCGAGGGCAAGAAGAAGATTGCCTTCTGCAACTTCTTCCTTGCCTGCCTGCCTGCCTGCCCATTTAATGGCCTCTCGCTTCCTCCTCGCAGTTCTTGGATGGAAACTTGGGTGCAATCCAGACATCAACTGAGATACTTACCAAGGAAGAATGAGATTAGGGAGTGAAGTCTTGTTGATGCTCAATAGGTCAAATAGGGAATGAAAAATCTAATGGATCGTTTGCATGATGCAGTCAGTCATCAAAATATAGAAACTGGATTTCTTGGTGTTCCATTTTCAATGCATTAATGGCCTTTGAATTGAAATCATAAGAACATAAGCTAGAAAATTCCAAGTGCGGAATTACCAACAAATCTCACCATGTGTATTTGGTAAGCAAGAAATCATATGATTCTTATAAGGTAAAAATGCTGACGACTCAACCACAGATATCAGATCCCACACCATCATTCTTAGCCATAGAAAGGGGGAATGATTGTCCAATCGAATCAATGTAAGCTTACATAGTCCATGAAAGAACATCATCCACCATAATGAGAAAAAGATGCACAGATTGTGCAAGACGAAGATCAAATCCAGATCTACCATCCACAACAAGGAAAACTCAGTTTGGGGCTTTTGATTGATGCTTTACCCAATATCTCAGTTGATGACTTGCAGACTGTTAATGAACCTAGAAACTTTGAGATACAATATGCCCACTCTGGATGCATTGACGGCTACATAAACTCCAATTGCTTCTGTCATAAAGAACTGTGATTGTAGCATACCTTGTGTAAAGAGCAAATATAATTCAAGTTGATGTACAGTCTATTCGGAACGCGGTATGGCTTTCAGGACCTTGAATTGTGATGCATATATCCATGACTCGAGAAAATTTGCCGTAATCCGTAATAAGGTTCCAATGATTTATGGAGCATTGCCAATATTTTGTTAATCTTCTAATGGAACTTTCAGAAGGACTATGTTTCATAAAATTAAAAGAATGAAATCATTCACAATGTCATGGAGTTGAAACCTTCATAGGAAAGCACTTTGCACTGGTATGTATGCTAAGCAAACCTTAAGATCATTGATTCTTAAGAGAGTGACCAATCAAATATACCTTCAATGGAGTTTCTAGGATCTCCCTAAGAACACATAATGCACAGATCTTCTTTCAAAGGAGGAATTTTCACAAAATATCTTAGTGTGGATCAGTGAATCTATCTTGTGTGCTAATCACAAATATATTTCCCCACTAGAAGTTGTATCAAATTAGATATGCTTTTCACAGGCATCAATCCATGTTATTTTTAAGAGCCTGACTATGATGGCCAATCTTAGACTTCAAGATGCATCCATTAATCAATAAGGACACAAATGATATCATACCAAATCTTGTACTTCATTCATAAGATGCTAATCATGTATTTGTGGTTCATCCCTACATTTAGAGTTCCTTAAAAGACTGGGGACTATGCTGGATATACATTAATTGACACTTGTGGTGCCTAATTACATGTGCTCAATTAGGCCCTAATATTATCAGACAGAAGTATTATCAACAGAAATATGTTTATTACATTATGTAAGATCATCCTCTTTTTCTTTCTTCACAATAGGATCTGAGATGCAAATAATAATACTCTGAACCAGTGTTAGAAGAAATTGAATGTATGACTAAAGGAAGGCTAGTCAAAGCTAGGAGAATAACAGGCTTTATTGCAGCATAACTTTTGATGTTTGTAGGAATGACCCAAAGTTTCTAAGCCAATAGAAGAAGTTAAAAGGTACCAATAAAGTGAAGAGTAGCCAAGGATGAAGAATAAATCAGCTTTGATGCAGGAATGACACAAAAGTTTCTGATCCAACTGCTAAATCAATTGTAGCACTGGCTTGTGCATATAAACTCTTGAAACTGATTTGTTTTAGGGTTCTTGTGCACTTGACACCTTCACATTTTAACTCAAAAGAAAAAGAAAAAGAAAACTACTACTACTTATTAGGGAGAGAAAAAACCTAAAAGTTTAATGCAAAAAATTAGCACAATAAAATCATATTCAGGTACCAAAGTACAGCCCTTAATTCTCAGAGTTGGCTTCTCAAGTGACAAATTCACATGAATGGAAGTACAGGTTATTCTTCTACTCATCTTGTAAGTTATTTTTCCCGAGTACATAGTACATACATGAGGCAACCAATTCAACCATCAAGATTCCACACACAACTTTATATGGCAGCACAGCCAGTGTCAGCCAAAGCCGCATAGAAAAGCTTACACCCTCATTTATAGTTCAGTAGAACAAATAAATTTTATTTATGATGCCAAAAAACAAGCCTGTTTTGAGGTTAATTAACAATTCTTGTGTGAAGTGCTTGCATAAGTTTGTATTATCTTGTCAAAGGATGCAGAACAGGCAAAGAAGAAATCAAAGCGGTTTAAAGATGTAGAAATGGTAGGAGGAGACAGAGGTAACCTTTACACCTCCATTTCGATGCATTCGACTGCTCGAGACACATCAGAAGATGATGAAACCCTGAAATAGCTTGACACAAAAAAATAAGAGCCTTCGAAGGAATAAAGGATCGCAGTAGGTGATGTGTAGTCTTTCAATAGGTTTGAGCAAACTAAAGCAAATTCCTGCAGTTCCACAAACTGAAAGCTTGCTTTAATGAACTCGATATTGCTTACGAGAAGATTATAGAGACTAAAAAGAAAAAGGAAAAATGAATTTACTACGAATACATCCCTCTAGTCTTCCATTACAGTTCAGTATGCATCTGTATTTGCTCACGAGGGTGACGATGACGTCCCTTTCTTATCCCGTACCTCCTCGTTCACAAGCCAAGATCCAACGTTAAGTGCTGCTCCTTGCTCGTTGATGACGAAGCTGCCGAGGGGTCCGTGCTCCCACGCGGGAACGGGGGGAAGGGATGCGTAGAGCACGACCGCAACCGCCGCGCACTGGGAGATCGATCAGCAGGAGCTCCGGGATCGTCTTGCGTCTCGGGGCTGTCGAGGTTCACGCCGAACAGCCTGACGCGCTTGGCTTCAGCCTGGTTGTGGAGGAGTGGTAGCGAATTGAGGACTAACGGCGGGGCGCTGCCGCTGTCGTGTTGCACCCCCACCTGCGGTGGTGCCCCTGCCACCGACGATCTGAAGAAATGAAACTTATCTGCGCTAGTGGTGCCGGAGATCATGGCGTCGTACCCGAAAGCAAGCCGGTGATGGTCGTGCCCTGCTCCCGGAGGGACGAAGAACCGGCCGCCCCATGGTCCTAATGGCGGCGTTAAGGACACTCCCGTGAGTGGTACCAGTGGCGGCGGCCTGGGTATGCCATGGTTCTCTAGCCGCGGCTTCCAGTCTATGAAGAGGTGGTCGCTCCCGGACTCGCCCACACCGCGGCCAAAGGAGACGATATCCCCGGCATCGAGCCTCTTCTCCTTGACAAAGCGGCTCCAGCCCTTGGTCATGACGTAGCTCTGGCTGCTGTTCCAGTAGGAGTAGCGGAAGCGCCACGACTTCCCCGTCCGGTCCTCGAAGCTCAACAGTAGCCCCTTCTCGTTCGCTGCCAGGTCCAGCGGGAAGTACTTCTCGGCGTGCTGCTTGGGGATCACCAGCCGGTTCAGTTTGCCGACGTCGCTCGGCGTGACCACCTTGTCGAACATGTGCTCCTTCTCCGTGAAGAAGTTGCTCTCTCTGCGGCCACCGCCGGTGCCGTTGCTTGCCCTATCGGATGGACCAGCGTGCCACCAGAAGGCAGTAGATATCGGTGGCGACGAGGAGGAGGAAGAAGATAAAGGACAAAGGGAAGGATGCTTGGCTTCTTCCCCTAAGATATAGAAACCATCTCTTCTTCCAGTTGTGAACTCCATCTGATACGCATCAGAAGATGAAACTGAAACTAGTAACTACACTAACCACTACATATTCATTCACCATGAAGAATTCATCTATTTCTTTTCTGTTCTTCGTCTGATGTCTGTTATCAAGGAGAAAGAACCAAAGGGGTGGGAGAGATCGGTACCTTCAGCTTTGACTACAGGGAAGAGATACAGAGATTAGTCAGGTTCTCGTTGATTTCCATGGAAGGGTCGATGAGATATTGTCTGTGTTGGATTGGCTTCGTGAGCTGTTTGTTTCTGCCCCTATCGACTGCCTTAGAAGGTTCCCAGAAGAAGGCTGAGAGATAGGGTATTCCGGCTTCCCATAAACCAGAGAGAGAGAGAGAGAGAGAGAGAGAGAGAGAAGGGAAAGGCAAGAGAGTAAATGGTGGCTCTTTTAAGGGAGTAAGAGAAAGGGTGGGGTGGGGGGGAGGGGTCCATGAAGTCTCTGGTTGAGCTCATGTGAGCTTGTCCTTCGCATCCTAGGGAAGTCTCAGACCTTTGGCTTTGTCCAAAGCCTCCCTAAAAGTGCCAGTTGCTCTGCATATCCAACAGCCCTTAGCCTGATTTGTCAATATGTTACAAAAATTACCCACACATGCATATTCCTCTAACACATTCTCTCTTTTAATATCTTATTTTGATGTTACTTAGAGAAAAATAAAATAAAATAATTTTAATATTGAAAGAGAAGAAATATGCATGTAGTTGACTAGATAAGTCTATTATAATCACAGTTGATACTATGACTGATTTATTATCTTAATATACTTGAACCATTGTTTTAAGACACTCAAGTCTGAAGTAACTCAATTCTTCTCTCACATCCTGTGTGAGATATTGATCTCATATCGGATGTAAGAATAAATTTGGGAAGCCATGTAGGTTAGACCAATGGTACAGGAGAAAATATAAGAATGAGATGGTGAGGTCTGTACCCTTCTTCTAATCCCTGTTTCCCAACCCATGGGGAGAGAAAGATTCCCCAGAAGAAGAGAAAGAATCATTACTCCTTAAGTTGTGATGTAATCTGAACATGTGTTCTGTGTGTCACCAAACCAAAACCAGTATTTTATAGTCCAACCCAATAAAAAGGGAAGCAAATCAGCACCCTTCCAAGTATGCTTTCTTCTCACATTCTTATTGTACAATACAAACTGCTAAACATTATGTGGTTGCTGTCTCATTACTTAGACAAGGTCAGAAGGAAGTCTAGTGGAAGTGGCAATTAAAGGATCACAAAGATATATCATACATAAACAATCCTTTGTAATGAGAATTTCTTTTTATTATACATATAAGAAAACTCACAAAGATCACTGTCTATTCTACACAACAAAGCCTTGAGTTAGAAGTTCTTCCTTAGAGTTCTAACTCAGTAAAAATTGGAAGAATACTGAGAATTTGTAGCATCATGTATGGCTGACATGAATTTTATCCCCTTCGGTATATGGGCACTTGAACTTATTGTCTTGATGCTATATGCACGGGACAAAGTCCTGGTGTTGATTTGCTGCATGCTACTAATAGGAGGAAAGAAGTATTCAAAGTACAAGAACTAAAATCCAAAGTAAGATCAGGTGGTAGCATGACAAATCCTGTGCAGTTTAGTTTTCTCTCTTTTACTTTTATCACATGATGTTAGATGTGATATTTGGTTCAAACATCAGCTTATTGCTTCAGAATATACACATTTCAAAAGAATTGGAGAGAGTATAATGCTTTGGCTTTGCCTCTAATGCCTCCTAAGTTTATCATTTAAGAAATAGAAATATTTTCTTTAGTTGCATCTGAAACAATTCTTTGAGTTTAGTTGATGTGTTGCAAACATTTGTTGGAATTAGATGGAGTGCTCAGATAATGTTATAGACAACAGCAATAGTTTGTTCTAAATGATTGGTTTTAACCATTCAACAGAGTTATGTGCCTCATGGTTTCCAGTCACTGCTTCCTGCTACTGTCATTCTATCAAGTTCAAGCCATCAGAAATTTTGCCATTGCTTATGTGGTCAAGCTGCAGAGAAAATAATTCTACTGTTAGCTTACCAAATCTCAGTCAACACACTAATTGCACATATAATTGCAAGCTCATCTTGATGACGAAAACTGCTGCTGGAGAATACATGCCACAGAAACATGAAGCCAGGAATCAGCCACATTAGTCCAGCAACCAGAAATTGTGTTATTCTAAGGAATCTATGCTTTCTTTCCTCATGGCATTATATTAGTTAGACACCCTAAGGTGAGATTAGGCTGATAGACCACATCAAATGTGTCTTATTGGACAAATCCACCTTAAAGTATGATTTCCGCAATAATAATGAGCTGCAAAACCGAGTCTGGTCTTAGATTATGGGACCAATCAAGGCAAGAAACAAAGAGGAAGAGTTGATTAGCAATGCAACTTGCCTTACTAGTGAACTCTTCTCTTATTGGTTCCATCACTTGAATGGACCAATATGTGCACTAAGAACCAAAGATTCTTCTCTTGCTTGATCTTACCAACCATGTTATGCAATGCTGTCCTCATTAATTGTACTCGGATTTCTTTTCTTTACTCTTGTTATTGCATACTCTTTGTGGCATCCAATTCTCATATACTTTCTGTGATTGGAACACAAAGTAAAGTTAGTCCCTTTCATCAATCGGTGTTCCAAATGCTAGCAAAATTGGCTAACAATTGGTCCCAAAATGCTGGTGTTCGATGAAGTAATAAAGCCATCTTCAACTGTCCAAAAATCCAAAATTGGCCAACCAGTTGGTCCGCTGAATGCTGGCGTTCTATAAAGCAATAGAACTATCTTCAACTCTCCGAAAGTCCACCTTTCAGCATCACACAACAAAGAATAGTCACCACTTGAATGAATGCATGCTTTCTCAGTAGGGTAGCCCCACCCATTAGGGTTATGGAGGCACATGAACTTTGAGGTGCATGAGGGGACCCTAAAGGCAGCAGAGATGTCCATCTCCACCTCCTATGCAAGAGAAAACCTGTGCTTGCAAGTGGCTCATGAGAGAGATAAAGAAACAAGAGGCTAGACATGAAAAGACTCCCAAACTTCTCTGCCTGCCTTTGAAGATGGTGGGATGAAAGATTCCACACTGCATATGATCATCTGAAGAAGTCCAGTGGAAGGTCATGGAAGCTCGATAGGTGAAGTTTCAATGTCCCTGGAATGGGAAGTAGGCTCTTGCAACTCGGGAAGAAACAAATGACAGCACATGAAAAGACTCAATCTCCTTTGCTTGCCTGCCCATGAAGAGATAGTTGGGTGAAAGATTCCACGCACAATGATTGCAGCGGTACATGGAATGGTCAAGGAAACTTGATAGGGTGAAGGTTGCGTTGAACCAAACTAATGCTAAATGTTTAGGTATATCATTCCACAACGTTCAATGGAGAATAAATCATCTCTAGATGATGAAGATACAAAGAAGTTGCCCACAAGTAGTTGGATTGTCATGCAAAATTTGAGTATATTGTTGGAACAAACACATACATAAAACATAGCAATATGGACATCTTAGAATGTATGAAAACATATGCACTAATTGCATTGTCTGTATGCACATCAACACCTTTTATCTATGCTGAAATATAACAGTACATCAATTGTATATTAATGCATGGGCAGTTTATGCATAAGAAAAAAAAATAAGAAACATAATCAAAGATTTTTTTTTTGATAAAGGTAAAATTATATATATATATATGTATATATATAGTGTGGTTCATGCAATACAATTTATATATATTTTATGCAATACAATTGAAATAATATGAAGTGTTTTGTGACAGTCATTTACAACAAGCACTAAAATGTTATGATCATTAATACCATCTTGAGGTTCCCAAAAAAATACATGTTTTTTATGAATGAAAAGCTTGGCATGAGATTTCAACTTCCATGGACTGTTAAGTATGAAATGTCTGTAGTTCCTTGACAGTTCAGAAGAGAGATGAAATCCATAATTTACTATCCAAAAATCTGTAGACTTTCATTACCTTGTCACTACGATTGCTCACATCACTTTTGTCTGATGTACTGTCTAAAACATCTTTCTGATGAACTTTTCTGCATTGAATTGCAGTCCATGTCACTGAAATTTGACTACCACATACAATTTTCTGTACCGCTTTCCATAACATTACTTTGGCCATTGAGTTAGGTTTGGTGCACAGATTAACATCGTAACTCAACAATTAACATCATAACTCAACACTGATAGCAGACTATTAAAAAGACCATGAAAAGAAACCCCAGATGTGTCTTTTCTGTGTGATTTCAGGCTACAGTAAAAGCTTAACTCGAGCAAACAAATTGAGCAAGAAATGATGTTAAAGCTGACACCGGCGCATATACATTAACAGGCCATCAGTGGACTAGGCTGCGTATGCATGAGGAAACTTTCCGATACAGATGAACACAGGACAGTGTTGCAGAGATCCCAAGAAAAGAAATGGTTGAAAGATCCAACGCCGGCCATCATCCTGTTTACGTCTTTATGTGCATATACTTGGACAGAGAGCCGGGGAAGGCATGCATGAAAACTTGCATAGTGAAGAGCAACAGGATCCTTGAAGAAGAGAGCAGACTTTTGTCCCAACCCAAGTAGAATAGAAAGCTCATGCAGCATCATAGCCCCTCCCCAAAAGTAGCTCTTCCCTCTCGTTAAATGTCATCAAACTTCCTCCCCAAAGCTCTCTCAAAGACCTTTCCTGAGCTACTGCACTGACTACCGTGGGCAGTGCTCATATATAGAACAGTGGGAATATGTTCAGAATCTTAAAGCAGCAAATTGGAAGCCACTGGTAGCGATAGCGACGAGTCCTGAGCCATATGCAGCTTGGGAATGTGAATACATGTACTATACCTAGAGAGAGATGAATTATCCACATCAATGCAAAGCATTATGTTCATGTCCACCATGAGGGTGGTGCCACTTGGAACCACCCCAGCCCCTCCCATGGAGGGAGCCCGGCCACCAATTCATTATGATCATGTGAAGTGTGGGGTGTTTTTACCAGCTCAGCTATCACAGCACAAGCTTGAAGCAGCTTTAAGAAAGGCTGTCTCATGGGGGACCTCTCTCTATATATCACACTTGCACTCTGCTCCTCATCAGCCTCCTTCCTTGTATCGAGCATATCAATGGAATAGCGACAGTATTTGAGATATTATGTGCATTAAATGCAACAGAAAAATGGCCTTCGCTACTTCTGTTTGGTTGCTTTCACCCTATAGTGTGTCCCTCCTTTCTTCCTCCGCTCTCCTCCTGCATTCTGACATTGGCCTTCTTGCCGACAAGGTCTAAAACCCTTGTAAGCTTCCTTTAACTTTAAGAAGCAACCTTCTCGGCCTTTGACTTGTAAGGTGTGCATATATACAGCTCCATCTGCGTCAATTTGCTGCACTTGTTCACTTGCTGCAATGTGCACATCCATCATTCGAGCTACGTGCACAAGAAAAAGGAAGTGCTAAATAGATTCCTGCTCACTGGGAAGAAAAGAGATACGATACTAAACTCCGAGGAGCTTCCAACCCTTATCTTCTCCCTGCTTCCCTGATCAAAACCGTTGGGGCTTCCATTGTTGGGTCGCTTTCTGGCTGTCTTTCTTCATAGGACAGGATAATGTGTGTGTGTGTGTGTGTGTGTGTGAGAGAGAGAGAGAGAGAGAGAGAGAGAGAGAGAGAGAGCACAAAGCGCTGAGGCTGCTTCTGCTGCCGCTACAGTCTGCCGATTTACAGGTTACAAACATCTCATGTATTCCCATACTGCGGCTGCCTGCTGCTGTCTGCTGCTTCTGTGTGGGTTAGACACCAAAAGAATGACTGCATCGCTGCTGCTGCTTACGCGCTTCGTCTATTAAATGGCCGCCTGCCTTTAGGCTTTTCTGCTAGTGTCTTCTAGGCTGCGCAAGATCTTCTCTTTGCTGTAGCTATCTATGCTTCAACACTTGTAAGTTCTTGAAGGCCCAAAGACGGATATGAACTCTATCGATCCGCAGCTACAATTGTGCGCATCCTCCTAAGCTTTGGGATTACTAATCATCCAATCAAAACATCTGTCATGGTAATACCCTTCTCTCCAATTGGCTTCCAAGTCTAATATTAGCAGTATGGCCAGTCCCGTTGACCTTCAGAAAACAGTACCCATTAGTGTAAGCCCGCAACATATGAAGAGTATTGAAAAGCTCAGCCACTCCGGTCCGACTTTGTTGTGTTGGAAGTCATATGTGTTGCCAAATTCTGTCACACACACACTGTTTTCTCAAGCCAAAGACCAGCCAACAAATTTGAGTATCTATGAAGAAAAATGTAGAATAAAGAACAACAGTACCCATCAATAGCAGTTTACTGGAACAGAACTACTAATTTAAGTAGCAGAATCGCAGAATCAAAGAACTGAAGAGTGATGCATGCACTGCTTTGGTACCAAATTGAGGTATGAATAACAAGAAACTGAAGTCTGGTGCTCTACAAATGCAAATAGGATAGAGAGAGAGAGAGAGAGAGAGAGAGAGAGAGAGAGAGAGAGAGAGAGAGAGAGAGAGAGAGAGAGAGAGAGAGAGAGAGAGAGAGAGAGAGAGTTCAAAGACGAGCTAAAGAGAAGAATCTGATCCTGATTGGAAATGGGTTTATCAAACTATAAAGAGATTGAAAGATGATGGAGAAGCAAAATGGCTAAAAGCAAGATAAAGTGATCAATATGGTGAAAAAGGGTAACCAAGACCACATGCTCTCAAAGAAAACATTAATCTAAATCTTATTTATTCATTTATTTTTGCTACAATCCTCATTAGTAAGCCTAACTTTTTACATCTAAATACAATAAATTTGTTCATAATAAATGTGGCATTGAAAATAAAATTCATTGTGACCATGTCCATATTGTATTATATATATATATGTTTGTTTGTAATTAAGTTCGATTTAAATGTCTTCGATTACATATCGAGCCAACTGGATCATTTACTAGGGTTCAAAATCAATAAGAAATTGGGGGTGGCAATTGGATCGAATTAGGACTCGATCCTCGGCCCTTCAAACAAAATAACGGGTTCGGACGCGACAATTCCTGTTCGGAGCCGTCGCAACTTAAGTCGTATTGCGAACCGCCGCGCCTCTTTTAAACCCTAACCCTGGCGGCTCCCCGGTTCTCTTTCCGTCGGACGCCTTGTGAGGTGGAGGCAGCTTGGGGTTCGGTCACCTCTCCCTCTCGTTTTCTCTTCGCCGCAGACGAATCGAGGTGGGTTTCGTTCCCTTTTCTTGCCGATCGACCCGTTCCCCGTCTATTTTTCTTTTGTTTCCCGTATGATGTAGATCTTGCTAATTCATCTTAGATGGGAACTATACATTAAATCCCGTATCTTTGGTTCATCCGTGACCAGTAGGTGATCGATGATTCCTGAATTTTCTAGCGCACCACTTCGTTGTGAGATAAATATGTCATAAGTCGATTTGCTCCTTTTTCCGCAGTTACTTCATGCATCTACCCGTTTGTCCTTGATATATCTGTGGTTAATTTGGCATTGTGGAGTGGAAATTATTTATATGATCTGTTGGCACAAAATTAGTTGAGCGACCAGCAAAAGTAAGCAATTGATTGATTTAGTTTCCTCAATCTTACAGGCTAAGTTTTTCGAGCAGCAAACATGGTGAAGAAGAGTAAAAGTAAGTTCTTGACACCTATCAACTATGATGCATTATGTTGAATTTTCTCCATTGATATTGGTTTCTTTTTATAGAGAGCAAGAGTAAGAGGGTATCTCTTAAGAAGAAGTACAAGATAATAAGGAAGGTGAAGGAACACCACCGGAAGAAGGCGAAGGAAGCAAAAAAACTCGGATTAAACAAGAAAAAGAAGGTGGAGAAGGATCCTGGGATTCCAAATGACTGGCCTTTCAAGGAACAGGAGCTAAAGGCACTCGAGGCTCGTAGGGCACGTGCACTGGCGGAGTTGGAGCAGAAAAAGGCTGCTAGAAAAGAAAGGGTAATCTTGTCTTAACTCGTAGATTCTTGCTGTGGTATTAAGAATGGGTTGTTTTATTACGTCTATTGCATTTCTTTCAACACTTCTGTTCTTGGGACTGTAGGCTAGAATCTTTATAATTCTGAATTTTATAGGCTGATAATATAGATTCAAACGAATTGATCAGTTTGACACTATGTTTTGGCTGAGTGTGCAAGTATTTTCCTAAGGGTTTAATTCGGAGGCCATGCAATATAAAAACCATTAACAAAAAGGTAACTGGACAGGCCATTTTGAACAAGCAATATGCCACTCTGAAGGGATTTGGTTATTCTGTATGAAACTATGTGTCACCTTATTCACGAATAAGTAAAACTCAAAAAGTGCCAAAAGAAATAAGAAACACATTGAGGCTCAAATGATCTTCAAAGGTTCTGAATGGCGCAAGTGAAAAACACATACTACTCTATTTAGGCGCTTTCAAAATTTTAACATGTGAACATGGTGAAATTGTGACATAGGTATTACATATATCACATATTTATTTGTATCCGAGCACATGGGAGTGTGTGCACACCTATGCTCATAATAAGTATTATTCATATGAGCCTTTTGGTGCTTGCTTCTTATCCATTGCTTGACTAGCATTTTGGTATAAGTGGTGGAAACAGTAGATGAATTCAATTTAAAATAAATATTAATAATTTTTTTAAAAAATCTACCTTGGCTCACAAAAAATAAACAAGTGACTGAAGAGGTCCATTCATAGAATATTCAGAAACAAAATGTATATTGCTGAAATGCCAAGTACTTTGTCATTTAATTGGGACTCTTATGGGTAAGATTCTTTATTTAGCGAACGTCATCCACGTAAATTGGTATGTGAAAACTTCATGTGCTGGTGGACCTGCGATCAGTACAGGAAACTTGTTGTTTTTTCTTGAACATAGAGGCATTGAGATGAGTATTTTCTTACTAAGAAGCAATTATTTTATGGAACATAGAATAATCTCTTCTGTGACCTAGGAAGTGAAACATGCTACATTTCAATATTTGAGCATGCCTGCATATGTTTGATACATGTGCTGTACCTTGACATCTTATGAATATGGTATCTGCTTGTTATAGTAACTATCTTGACATCTTATGAGTTGGAACTGACCCTTTCTACATTTTATGACCGTTAAATAGTTGATTTACTTACATGCAACTCATATTGAATTGCATTTATTCCAACATTTATGCCTTTTAGATTCTCATTTACTAGCTGAATGCATTGAGGTGTGTGCCTGACAGGCTAAGAAGAGGAAAATGGGTTTAGCTGAGGATTCTGATATGGCAGATCTGGCTTCACTAGCTTCTGCAAAAGAGCATGATTTTGCGAATAGGATTACCACAGATGAATTTTCAGCTGTTGCTAAGAGCCATGGTAAACTGCCTACTTTTTAACTATACATATGTTGCGACCATTCAGATGGAAATATGTCTGATTGCCAAATTTCTCCAGATCATTCTGAAAGAGCTTTGTACAAGGAATTGAAAAAAGTTATAGAAGCATCAGATATAATATTGGAGGTTCTTGATGCACGTGATCCCCTTGGTACTCGTTCCGTTGACTTGGAAAATATGGTGTTAAAGTCAGATCCAAATAAGCGTATTGTCTTGCTTTTGAACAAGATAGGTATTTTCTGTTTACTTTCTCATTTTATGTTCTTGTTTTAATGTTCTTTGTTGAGGTGAAAGTGATCTGAGGTTAATACTTGCTTCTTGTGATGTAAGCAGAAGAGAATTTGTCCAACTTATTGTTGATCATAATAAAACTATGAAAACTCATCAATTTATCTTTTTTCTTGTTTTTCTTCCTCTTGTTGCATGTCAAAGACCTTGTTCCTCGAGAGGCAGTGGAGAAATGGCTCACATATCTTAGAGAAGAGTTACCTGCTGTAGCCTTTAAATGTAGCACACAAGAACAAAGATCAAATTTGGGGTGGAAATCATCAAAATTATCAAAGGCCGCAAAGCCAAGCAATGTTTTGCAAACAAGTGATTGCCTTGGAGCTGACACTCTCTTAAAGCTGTTGAAGAATTATTCCAGAAGCCATGAGGTTAGAGAATTAAATTTTTGTATTTCTTAAGTTTCTTCATTACTTGCTCAAGAATCATGGTGTAACAACTTTATTTTGAACCAAACAAATGAAATTGGCTTCATTTCTTGCAGCTTTAAGAAGAAAATGAATCTGTTGACCGAGATTTTCTATATTTTGGATTTTGCTATGCCGGTTAACCATGTAATACCAAGCTTTCCTAGGAGAATCGTATTTACATGTTTAAATTAGAACTTTTTGTTGATTTAATCAGCAAGGCACTAAGTGGCAATGTAGTTAATTCCATTTGTGACATGCATCTGTCCATGACAACTTGTACCAAATTTCATTTGTGATTGATGCCATACTTGTTTGTTATGTTAGAGTTATCAATAACTGATGATTTGTAGGCCCATGATCACATCTTAGAAAGTGTCTTAAGACTCGTAAATAAATGATGATATATCCAACCCTCTTATCTCTTGTGCAAGGATCTCTGGCAGTTGCTATGAGAGTCCTGTTTTATGTTGTTTTCTTTGGAGTTGGTTGATTGAGGCCTGACCTTTAAACCGGATAGCATTTGCATATTTTATTTCATTTTCAATTTTATTCAATATATTCATCAAGTTCTGCGAAATAAACTATAGTCCGTTTGAACTTTTCTATAGAGATCAATTAGTTTCTTTTGAAGTGCATCGCGGATGCATCATTATTGAGAAACATTATCATATTCATTCAGGTTCTTTTGGTAGAACAAAACATTGTTAATTGTTTATAATTCTAAGTTTCTAACTACATCTATATTTTATTTTTGTGCAGCTTAAGTTATCAATTACTGTGGGTATTGTGGGGCTTCCTAATGTTGGTAAGAGCAGTCTGATAAATAGCTTGAAGAGATCACATGCTGTTAATGTTGGTGCCACTCCGGGGCTAACCAGATCAATGCAAGAAATTCAGTTAGATAAAAATGTGAAGCTGCTAGATTGCCCTGGTATTGTAATGCTCAAGTCTGGTGAGGATGATGCATCAATAGCCCTTCGCAACTGTAAAAGAATTGAAAAATTAGATGATCCAGTCAGTCCAGGTAATTATGCCAAAGGTTTATATTTTAGATTGCAGTTGATTGATGCAATTCTCACCAGAAGATCTGTTGCATTTTGCATGACTAGTTTTTTCTGGAGATTGGAAAAATGATTAAATGTATCTTATTTTGGAGCATGTATATAACATATACAATGATCTTTTCTGTTAAAGTTACAACGGAACTAAACTTTTACATTTTATAATATACTTGGACCTTTGGTTTATGATCATCTAAACATTATCCTGTTCTATTTGAGAACTTTTTGCCTGAAATTGTCAGGAAATAAAGGAAAATTAGGATGGTTCAGTGACATTTATTTTCTGTTTGACGAAGCATATACCATGATTTTAAATATCGGTCCAAGCAAGGACTGGTATTGGTGGATAATTTTTTAATATTTTCAGCTGATCCTGGGTGGTACAAGTTGGTATACTGCCCAATATACCCATACTGTACCAGTCTGGTGGATTATTGCAATCTGTATTTATCAGACATTTAAAACATTGTTATATACTTTAATCTGTTACTGCAGCTTCCTTTTTCTTCACCAGATATTAGTTTCTTGTTCTTATCGATACTGACTTTATGCTCCCTTGGCTTGAAATTTTGTAGTAAATGAGATTTTCAAGCTTTGCCCAGCTGAAAAATTGATGTCTCTGTACAAGTTGCCAAGCTTTAATTCAGTTGATGACTTCCTTCAGAAGGTAGCAACTATTAGGGGTAAACTGAAAAAGGGTGGAATAGTGGACATTGAAGCTGCCGCAAGGATTGTGCTGCATGACTGGAACGAGGGTATTTTTTTCTTTTTTCCTGTTTTCTGTTAGTTGAACATTAGTTGTAATTCCTTTGGGATTAATGTTCTGTAACGTTTTTAGGTAAAATACCATACTACACGTTGCCTCCTGCCAGAGACCATGAGGACAATTTAGATTCAACAGTTGTTCCACAATTTGGGAAAGAATTTGATGTTGGTGAAGTTTACAAGACTGAATCTTCATTTATTGGTTCTTTAAAATCAGTTGAAGATTTTCATCATATTGAAGTTCCTCCTCATTCCCCAGTTAACTTTGATGCACAGATGTTAGAGGAGGTAAATTAATTATCTATTCTTGTTTACTGTAGATTACATGCTAATATTTCTTTCCTTTTGTTGTCTCTTTCCATTGCTGTTGCTTTCATGGAAGTTTGACTTGATAATTTTAGCTACATTATTTGCTGCACTACACTAATTATATGGCAAGGATACTTTTTTTTATCATGAGCATTTGTTAGGGATTATGCTTTACAAGCGAGCGAGCGAGTGAGCGAAGTTGAAGGAAAGAGGTAGTTATTAATTCTCCAAGTCTGTGCCGAAACCTAATGTAGAATTCCAGAATATTAGTTCATGTTAGATGGTCGTTTTTGCTCTTTTAGGTGATGGATCTCTTTATTAGCATGCTTTGGATAGAACAGGCAACTTCCAATATGTTGATTTGTCTTTATAGTGTCTTTTTATTAGCAAACAGACAAAAACAGACCGCCTTCTCTCTTTGGCATAAGATCGATGATTACAAATAACAATGAGGCATCCATAGATAAAATTGGGACCTTCTCCTTTTGCTATTGGCCATCTTTTTTTAGTACAACTTGAAGTTGATGACTTTTATCAATTTTTTCCAACTTATCTTTCTAAAGGTGACAAAGAGGGGTTTTCACACTGGCACACTTTTGTATATTGCAAAGTACTCTTACTGGTATGGTTGATTAGCAAACTTTTTAATCACATTATTAATTTTTTTTCCTGGAACTTCTGTAACTTCACTTTAAAGTTTCATTTTATTGCTTAATTATGGCAACTAGGTTATTTGGGAGTATCTTATTACCTAGAGTTTCATTTCAGGATGGCAAAAAACAGAATGCAGTCACCACAGATGAGGATCAACCCATGGCTGACGATGGGAAAGACACTGTAGAAATGAAAGCCAACTCCGGCAGCAGTCAAAATGACAAGTTATATGCCGCCGAAGGCATACTTGACCCACGCAAATGGAGAGCAGAAAAAAAGAGGAGAAAGGCCCACAAATTGAACAAAACAAATGAAATGGATGCTGATTATGATTTCACGGTGGATTATCACATGAAAGATCTGCCTCCGGATACGACGAGAGCAAGCGACGATGAAAGCAATGGGGAGGATGACAAGAGCAACAAAGAGGTTCCCATGAGTGGAGTTGAGTTTGATGCATGAAGTTGTATGGTTGCTGACCGGCCTCTACCGCTGCGAGTGCTTCACTCTCTCGCCAAGTTTTTGTGAGGTTGAAATCGTGCAGACACAACCTCTTGGTTTATTCTCCCTCCCGCGACCATCTGATATGTTGGCCATGAATACTTCAATTGGTGTTTTATTTGTTAGATTGTGTGGCCGAAGATTAGCTTTAAAGACTCCGCCCGTGGAATTTTGTCAGTAGTTACTTGAAGCGAGCCTCATTATCCGGCATGCATATGATATCTGTATCAGATGTTTCTTTATAAAACATGTTGTCTACCTTATTTCTTGGGACGGTAGTTCATCAAATATTGTTTTCTCGAGTATAAACAAAGGATTAATTATAAATTATTCTCTATAATTAATTATGTTTAGTTTCTCGATCTTAATATTATAAAAATTATATTGATATTTTTATAATTATAAAAATAAAACATATATGCTTATCCTAATAATGTTAGTTTTGTTAATGAAAATATGAAGATAAAAAAAGATAAATTTAATATTTTGGTGGTGACGATTTGTCACGCACTTAACAAGAATTGTCTAAGTGGTGAGGCACCCTTGCGGCAAGCCACCGACTTAGCTGAAGTTGCCTAAGTCAAGAATCGCCTTCGCGTCCACTTCGATCGGACTTAGCTTGGATTGCCTAAGTCTTGAGGCGCCCTTGCGACATACGCTGCGTCCAAAAGGGTCACCGAGCTGCAACCTCGTCTTGCAGTCCGTAGGACTGTCAAAAGAGAAGTTGATTAGTTGTTGGAACGAGCGGCGGACAAGTCCCGACGTCTCGCGAAGAGGGAAGCTTTACAAGCAATTGAGCGAGCACTTGGAGTGCGAGAAAACAGAGAAAGAGAGGAGGAAAACAAGGACTTTAGAGGGTGAATGAGCGGCTCAAGTCCGCAAACAACTACTCCCAAGTGCTTGGGCGCGAAGGCAAGTTTCCGTCAAGTTGACGTGCAAACTTGTGAAAGTGTTCAACGCCCGACACTATCTTTGAAGCCCCATCCACCATGTGCCACCGGGGTTCCAGGTCTTGAGATGGTGACAAAAATCTTGTGGCGCGCTTGCTTGCGAAAATCACCGCGGCACACGCAAACGAGCTATTTTTGGATGTCTAGGCGGATGCACGGAGCGATCGTTCTCTTGCACTACATTCTTGCTTTTTCTACGTTTTTACAAGGAAAAACACACCAAAACATGGTAAAACAGGCTGCCAAGGATATGTACAAGCATGGGCAAGCGACAAACGGAACGTTGAACGAAGTTGTTGCGGGTGTGCGACGACCGTTCGTGACATTCTCCCCCACTTAAGCTGTCGACGCCCTTGTTGACACTCTTTGGTAGGCTTTGATAGCTGCTTCTTCATGTCGGAGGGTGTCTTCTGGCTCCCAACTGGCTTCGGTTTTGGGAAGTTTCCGCCACTTCACCAAGTATTCAATTTGTTCAGCTCCATTGGGTAGCCTTGTCCTGCGATATGCTAAAATGGTTTCAACTCGCTTCTCGTAGGAAGCTTTGGTGGGAGGTTGACGAGTTGAAACGCCTCGAGAAGCATTTTGCGAATCGGAGTGGTAGGCTTTCAAGTTGCTGGCATGGAAAACATTGTGCATCTTGAGCTACGCCGGCAGTTGTAACTTGTAGGAAACATTGCCCACCCTACTGATAATTGGGAAGGGGCCATCATACTTGCGCACCAATCCTTTATGCACTTTGTTTCTAAAGAATTGGAGTGATGCTGGTTGGAGCTTCACCAACACCAAATCGCCGACTTTGTATTCCTGGGGTCGCCTTCCCAAGTCTGCCCACTTCATCTTTTTGGCCGCCTTCTCCAAGTAGACCCGCGCAATATCTGCATTTCGATACCATTCTTTTGTCAAATGATATGCGGACGGACTACTCCCTATATATCCAATAGCCAAAGTGTGAGGAGTCGACGACTGTTGTCCTGTGATGATCTCAAAGGGGCTCTTGTTGGATGCAGAGCTCCGCTGCAGGTTGTAGGAGAATTGGGCTATGTCCAACAGCTTCACCCAATCTCGTTGGTTGGCACTCACGTAGTGCCAAGATATTGCTCCAGGAGTGAGTTTATTCTCTCAGTTTGGCCATCCGTCTGGGGGTGGAGGCTTGTGGAGAAGTATAGCTTCGACCCTAATAATTTGAACAACTCGGTCCAGAATCGTCCCGAAATCGAGCATCTCGATCACTTATAATGTTGTGTGGGACTCCCGATACTTCACCATATTCTTCATCATTAGCTTCGCGCTTCCTCTGTTTGAGCGTGTAGTAGGGTGCAACAATGAAGGTTGCATACTTCAAAAATCGATCGACCACCACAAGTATCGATCCGAGTCCCCCTACAACCAGCAAGCTAGATATGATGTCCAGTGAAATGCTCTCCCATGGCCTTTCTGGTACGGGCAACGGCTCCAAAAGTCCCACCAGATTCCGTTGCTCCACTTTGTCTTGTTGACAAGTTAGGCACGTCCGAACATATTCCTCCACATCCGTCCCCATCTTCGGTCAATAGAAGGCCCTCTCCATGAGAGCCAATGTTCGGTGAATCCCCGGATGTCCTGCCCAAAGGGAATCATGACACTCCTTCAAAAGCTCACGCCTTAGATTATCCACCCGAGGAACATAAACTCTATTCCCTTTTGTGTAGACAAGTCCCTCCTGGACCCAAAATCGTCGTGCCTTGCCTTCTTGAATCAATTGCATCAAGGTTACTGCTTGGGGATCACTGTATAGTCCATCCTTGATCCGGGAAAGGAAGTTGGATTGCAACTGGCTTGTTTGGCCTCTGCCCTCTAGTTGCATGGCATTCACGACCTCAACTTTTCGACTCAAGGCATCAGCTACGACATTTGCTTTTTCGGGTTTGTACTCCATTGCCATGTCAAATTCCGCTAGGAAGTCCTGCCATCGTGCCTGCTTTGGGGAGAGTTTCTTTTGAGTCTGAAAGTAACTCAAAGCTATGTTGTCTGTTCTCAGTACAAATCGCGATCCGAGAAGGTAGTGTCGCCACACCCGTAAGCAGTGGATCACCGCTGTCATCTCCTTCTCATGCACTGGATACCGTCGCTCGGTCTCGTTGAGCTTACGGCTTTCATAGGCCACCGGATGGCCCTCCTGCATGAGTACTCCCCCAATAGCGAAGTCTGAAGCATCTGTATGGACTTCGAAGGGCTTCCCATAGTCTGGCAATTTGAGCACCGGTTCTTCTAAAATGGCAGCCTTTAGGTCTTGGAATGCCGCTTCACATTTGTCGGACCATCTCCAAGGCTGCTCTTTCTTCAGCAACTCTGTTAGTGGAGTTGCGCGCTTCGAATACCCCAGTATGAAGCGTCGATAGTAGTTCACAAACCCAAGGAAGGATCTCAGTTCAGGCACCTTCTTTGGAGTTTGCCAGTCCACAACTGCTTGCACCTTTGCTTTATCCATCTGAATGGAACCGTCACTGATCCGATGCCCCAAGAATAAGATCTCTTTCTGAGCAAAGTAGCACTTCTCTCTTTTCTTACGAACAATGAATTCTCCCGAGAACTTTGAAGATTGTTCGGGTGGTGTTCAATATGCTCCTCAAGTGTTCGGCTATAGACGACGATATCGTCCAAGTAGACAACCACAAACTTGTCTAGATACTCCTTAAATAGCTGGTTCATAAGAGTGCAGAATGTGGCTGGAGCATTGGTTAAACCGAAAGGCATCACCAGGAACTCAAACGCTCTATACCTAGTCACACAGGTAGTCTTTGCTTCATCACCTTCAAAGAATACACACTGCCAATACCCGATCGAAGGTCGAGTTTTGAAAATACTTTGCTTTGCCCAGTTGGTCGAACAAGTCCGCAATGAAGAGGGATGGGATACTTGTTCTTCACGGTCACCTTGTTAAGGGCTCGATGATCGACGCATAGTCGGAGACTCCCATCTTGTTTCTTCCGAAGAGAATTGGAGCTCGAACGGTGCTTTGGAACTACTGGATGAGACCACCACTTAGCGCTTCATCTAATCGCTTTACGAGCTCTGCTAACTCGGAGGGGGCATGCGGTATGGTGGTCTTCTTTGGAGGCTTCACTCCCGGCTCCAGCTCAATAAGATGGTCTATGCCTCTGCGTGGCGGCAAAATTTTCGACAACTCAGGTGGCATAACATCTTCGAACTCCTTCAGGACATTTGTCACCGCAGTAGGTTCTTTACGGGCCTCCCCATCGAGTGTTTCTAACTTCATCACAACCACAAAGGTTAACTCTCCTTTGCGTACCCCCTTCTTCAATTGCAACGCTGATAGTTCTTTGGGGATCCTGGTTCCTCTTCGAGTGACGAAACCACACAGGGGTTGTCACCTCCCATTAGACATATGAAGTCTAGGAACGCGACATCGGCACCAACTTTGCTTTGCATGCATGAACTCCATTCCAAGAATCACTTGAAGTCATCCAATGGCACCGCCATCATGTTTGTTTGCTTGCCGCTCCACGATCCGATCTTGATGGAGACTCCCTTTGCTAGCCCAGAGATTCGCTTAGCCTCCGAGTTAACCGCCTTCATTCGACTTGGGTTCTTCTCTAAGATTAACCTAAGCCGCTTTGCTTCTCGGTCGGCGATGAAGTTGTGAGTAGCACCCGTGTCCACCATTGCTCGGGTGGTTTGGCCATTGAGTCTAATGTTTACATACATCAACTCACTGCTTCCTGCTTTTTGTTGCTTCGGCTTCAGGTTCTCCCCCACTTGACCCCGCAATGCATTCAACAAACGCATCGCACCCATTCGGGGTCCTTGCGACTTCTCATCATCGTTGCCCGACTCGGAGCTACTCGAACTGAGGGTGACTGCCTTGCCCTTGTCTGGCTTAGGGGTCTTGATGGAAGCCGACAAGGCATTGAGTGCCTGTTTTTGCGGGCACTCCCATACACTGTGTGGTCCTCCGCACAAGAAACATCTCCTAGGTTTTGAGGCCCTGCCATTTGAGTTCGGCCCCTTATGGAAACTCTTCTTCCTTTGCTCACCCCTAGGTTCCTTCCCAGGAGGGTGCCTTGGTTGGTGATTTCCTGTGGACTGTTTCTTCTTCCGCGGGTCCTTTGAGGAAGCAAAGTCGGTAAGCCTTCTGCGGCTACAATTGCTCGACCAAATCGGTGACATTCCGTCGATGAAGTTCCTGTTGAGCCCATGGCTTCAAGCCGTCAAGAAAGCTAAACAGACTTATCTTTTCGACATGTCCTAAATATCCAAAGATCGTGCAGAAAATTGCTTCACATAGTCCCGAATGAAAGTTGTTTGGTGGAGTTGTCTCAACTTCCTCCTTGCGACGAACTCGGTGTTCTCGGTAGGAATTGAGTTCTTAACTCACGCTTCAAGTCGTCCCATGTGTCCACCCTAAGACCGACCTTGTTGAATCTCTTCCCAACGGGTTCTCCACCAAAGCTTTGCATCTCCGTTCGGATACATAGTCGCTATTGAAACTTTGGTGTCCTCGAGTCCGCCTCGTGGCTCGGAAATCTTGTTCCATATCAAACAGAAAATTCTTGATCTCCTTCAGCATCTCTAGCACCCCCATAACAATGTGGGTGGTGCCTGAAGCTTTGTGTTAGCGTAACGCGGTGTTGCTTCCCCCCGCATTCAATGCCCTTGTGAGCATTGCAACTTTGGAAGTGAGTTCCGTCACTAAATCTTGCAAATGTTGCACAGAGTCCTTTGTGTCATCCGTTAGTCGGTCGACTAAGGCTTCAACATTGTCGATCCGGGATTCAGCTTCTTCTTGCGAGCTCTCTATGCCAAGAAGCCTACTTTGGCCTTGGTAGAGTTCATCCAAGCTCGCTTCAAGAACATCCAAGCGGGTTTCCACCGCTGTGACCCTCTCTCTATGGCTCTTTCTTTCGGTTGGCGCTCCGGATTGTGCCTCATCCGCTCGTGGAGAGTAGCCCACTTCGCTCCTCATGCTCACTTTGCCCGTTCCTCACGAACGGCTCTGCGCAGCGAGCGAGCGAGTTTGCACATGCAGCCCTCTGCATGCCGCTTGCAGCAACATTCCGCTTGCCCTATCTTGCTTGATTCACCACGTTGTTTTGCCATGGTGAGATTGCGAAGTTTCTTCGCTGCTTGCTCAAATTGCTTGCCTGCTCGATACCACAATGTCATGCACTTAGCAAGAATTGCCTAAGTGGTGAGGCACCCTTGCGGCAAGCCACCGACTTAGCTGAAGTTACCTAAGTCAAGAATCGCCTTCGCGCCCACTTCGATCGGACTTAGCTTGGATTGCCTAAGTCTTGAGGGGCCCTTGCGACATACGCATCCGCAAAGGGTCAACCGAGCTGCAACCTCGTCGCAGTCCCGTAGGACTGTCAAAAGAGAAGTTGATTAGTTGTTGGAACGAGCGGCGGACAAGTCCCGACGCGTCTCGTGAAGAGGGAAGCTTTACAAGCAATTGAGCGAGCACTTGGAGTGCGAGAAACAGAGAAAGAGAGGAGGAAAACAAGGACTTTAGAGGGGTGAATGAGCAGTGCAAGTCCGCAAACAACTACTCCCCAAGTGCCGAGCGCGAAGGCAAGTTTCGTCAAGTTGACGTGCAAACTTGTGAAAGTGTTCAACGCCCGACACTATACTAAAGCCCCATCCACCCATGTGCCACCCGGGGTTCTAGGTGTCTTGAGATGGTGACAAAATCTCGTGGCACGGCTGCAAATCACCCGCGACACACGAAAATGGAGCTATTTTTGGATGTCTAGGCAGATGTAGCGAGCGATCGTTCACACTACAATTCTTTGTTTTCTACGTTTTTACAAGGAAAAACATATCAAAACATGGCAAAACAGGCTGCCAAGGATATGTACAAGCATGGGCAAGCGACGAATGGAACGTTGAACGAAGTTGCTGCGGGTGTGCGACGACCGTTCGTGACAGATTGGTGGCTTCGTTGGTATCGATGCTGATATAGCAATTGTCCTTCGCCTCCTCTCCCTTGCTCTTGCTTTGTTGCTTAGTATATCATCTCCTCTCTCTCTCTGTCTCTCTCTCTCTCTCTCTCTCTCTCTCTTTCTCTTGCACTTAATTCTTCTATCGTCCAACATGGCACCTTCTCTCCTCACGACGAGTCTTTATGGTTGTCTCTATCCTATCCACTTTTTTTTCCTCTCGTGCTCATCCTCAAGGAGGTAAACGGGGTGGAGGTGGTTGTGAGGGCTCTGGTCATCACCTTTTCTCGGGCTCACACTTCTTGTTGTTGCCATTGACCATAGTTCTCACGATTACCTTTACCTCGTCTACCTGCTCTTCCTCTTGCATTCACCCAACAGGGAGATGGACGGGGCGGAGGCGACTGTGAGAGCTCTAGCCAATGACAAAGTGAGTGCGAGACAAAAAGGAGGTGACGTGTTGGGCGACAACAAGGGAGAGGTAGCAAAGGGTAATGATTTCATTGGCATTGATACCAATGATGTTACCGTCTGCCACCACCGACGTCATTCGCCACCATCACAATGTTAAATTTACCTTTTTATCCTTTATTTTCATATTTCTATTAATAAAACTAAATTTACATATTTTACTTTTGTAATTATAAAAATGCTAACATAATTTTTTAAAATATAAAAATCAGAATGTTAAAGATTACTAACAACAAAAGATAACCTGTATTTAACTCAAATAAATTTACCCTTCATTTTGTATTGAAAAATTAGTAATGAACACGGCTGCAAAATCTTGAGCATCATTTAAACATTAGGCCAAACTAATCATCAACCTTCAATCAAACTGTAGCATGCGAAATCATCGATCTATATGTCGGACAGAGTTTCGTTTGACAGCGTCCCTGGAAACGGAATTTTTGTGTGCATTTGCAAGCAAACCCTTCAAATCCTTCCGCTCTGCAAATCCTCCGGCAGGTAAACATGTCGACGTTTCTCAAAGATCTACCTTTGCAAAATCAAATAGATCCTCGCCTTGTAAGAGGAACTCTGGTTTCTGCTCTAAGCCACAGACATCACAGGAGGCCTGACAGCAACTTGCTCGTAATTAAGATTAATTTGCTGAAGACTGTATGCCCTTACATAAATCTGCAGAGATGCTTCCATAACCATACTACTGAGAGGTATACTTCCAAACTACTTGGCACTTGCACAAAGAGCCCATCTTACCATGCTCATTTATTATTTATCGCTGGAACGAGCCAAGATCAAGTTAATCCTTCAACATCTCCTGCATAGGATCTTCTGTTTTAGGATCAAGATTTGGTGAAGTGGTAGTCGAGTTATCCAAAGGTGCACTCGACGGCTTTGAGAGGACACCTGTTTCCGTCATGACCTCCAGTGCAGCTCTCTCCTTGGCTTTCTTGGCTCTCACAAGTACTTCTTCCTGCATCAATCGCTCTTATCAAATATCATGTGATGATACAGATTAAGTATCACAGCAAATTCGGGCAGGAGCTTGAAATTCTGAGTATATTTTGCTAAGAAATAAATGACAGCATTATCAGGAATTCAAAGTTTTGTAATGATCAACAGAGCACTAAGAACAAACACACATGTTTGAGTAAATATGGCAATCAGGGAAGGATAGCCTTACAAGGATGACCATTTTTTTATCTTCCAATAGAACCACACAACGATCAGAAACATAAATTAGCTGCCTGAGGTGAGGAGAAAAGGATTCAAAAAGACTATTTTGCCAAAATTTCTTTTGCAGCTGTGAATTGTCAGAAAATGTTCTCTGCCAGAAATCTCGATTTTTTGTTGTGTTAATAAGCATATGTTTGTAATACTATTGCTCTCAGACCATGGTTTGTTTCAGTAGAACAATCCATACTGGCAAGACATCAAAGTAACTCAATGCTCTGAGATGCATGTGCAGTTCTCAAACTCAATCATTAGAAATATTACACAAGTTGCTCACTCAAACAAGGAATCATCTTTGGCCCAAAATACCCTATAGAAGCACAAGCTTTTGTATTCCATGTGGGATGACGAACTTGATGAGATTATACCAGGCTGGAAATTGCGGAAAATCCATCATACAACTGTGGTACATGTAGACCATTTAGGTACTACTTTAAAACTAAATCAAGAGGTAAGCAAACACGACCTTCTAAAACTTCAAAAAGGCTCATGTTCCTTGCATGATTTTGTGAAGCTGAACTTGGGATGACCCCGTGATCCAAATGATGTTGATCATTATTTCTTGGATATGGTGATGACCTTTTTAAACACAAAATATATATCTTGGTATCTGCATTTTGAAATTTCCTAACAGTTTCATCGTTCACAAAATCAAATCAAGACAAGCATTCATGGAGGCATAATAGAGTCAAAGCAGCAGCAAAGTTATATCAAAAAGCCTAAAAGTAAATATTCATGAACTGACCTGAAAATCTTGGACTTGTTTTTGTTGCTCAGCTTGCCATTGACCAACCACACTAAGGATTTCTCCCACGGTAGATTCTATTCTTTCATTTAATGCTTCTGCAAAAGCTTTGCCCAAGAAAAATGCATCCAGGACAATTCTGCTATCATTTTTATCTATGAAACAGAAAAAGCTTGTTATCAGATGAAACATTGTGATAGAACCGTACCATTTGCTAACACTGAGATAATACACATGAGAATTACAACTTTATAATATTTTTGACTTCCAATGCATAATTACCACCAATAGGATATATAATGGTACAATAGGAAGGCAATAACATATCCAGCTATGCAGATCTTCTATGGCTAGCAAGCAAATGCTTTGCTTTCTCTTTCATATTTATAAAACCTATTGTTATAATAAAAGTCCTTTCCTAGGTGCTTTTGCCTCATACAAGCTTTAGTTATCATAATTGTGATTCCTGCTGATGTTATCTCTTGAAAGTAGGTTGCACAACAAAATCAGACAATCCAAATGTTAGAGATCTCAAAATTTCTTTACAAACTACCAACATTACTTTTTTTCTCTTTGCAAATTCAACAGCTAGATGAAACTGAAGATGTTTCATAACTCTTACCTGTCAACTAAGAAATGAAACCATTCAGTTTGTGATAGATTTACACTTCTGGAAATTAATCGTCAAATAAATAATATTTTGGAGCCAACAGTCTTACACACTAAGGGTTTATCCAAATGGAGAGTTTGAATCGTGCATATCACTTAGCATAATTTGATCTTGATGTTTGTCACTGCCACAATCCAAAAGGTTTAGCTTTCTCCCTCACAAGTAAAAGATTCTCCCCTGTACTTTTCAAGTAACATTGAGAAATTGCGGTGCTACCATGTTGGAAAAATAACTCAGTTACTTCTTGAAGAATTATGGGAAGATGATTTCTCATAGTTACTTCTTAAAAGTTTAATTTCTATTCTAACAAGTTGATGCCACAAAATTAAGTTCATAGTTACTTCTTAAAAGTTTAATTTCTATTCAAACAAGTTGATGTCACAAAATTAAGTTTTAGCCATTAAAGATACCATCCGTGACCACTGACGCCCACAAGTGAGATGTTCAGCATGAGAAGATTCTGGGATTTGAGACACCGCATCAGTACAGTGCATTGCTGCTAAGACATCCATTCAGTTGTTCTCCGAAATCCCAATCCCTCAAAAAAGCTCATATCGAAATAAAATTTCTAACCAAACCTGATCTAGAACGAACCAAGTGGGAGGTTCCGATGGTTCACCTGATCCAGGATAAGGTGTCCTGTTGTTGTTGCTGCTGCTGCCGCACCGAACTCCTCTCCTCGGATGAGATATGTAGAGGGTTTCGCGATTCCACACCCGAAGGCTCTCCCTGAGAGGTCTTGGAGACGGCGAGGAGAGGCGGATGGACGAGCGGGTGCAGCTGGAGGTGAGAGAAGCCGATGCGACTGCCATCTCTCTCCCACTCTCTCTCTCTCTCTCTCTCTCTCTCTCTCTCTACAACGCCAGCGAGAACCCAACAGGGGATGCGACTCCGGAAAAGAGTAATAATGTTTATGTGCCCATACGTTGCCTGCCAGCGTCGGTTTCCCGTGGTTTTACTGGAAGAGCCTTATGGGACCCACGTCTAGCTGCACTCGGGTACGCAACTGTGTTTAAAATGCGGAAAAAGCATTTCCGTGCTGAAAGCGGTAGCGGCCCACGCCAAGCCCATTTCATTCGGCCCAGACTGCAAAATTCCCTGTAACCTCCAAGGTTACTAATTTACATATTTATTCCTCTAAATTTACGCTACAAAGCTCAAATTTACGCGTGTGTATAATAATAGAATAATAGAATAATAATATTACAAGTCAAGCTCACTTAACACAACCCTCAAGAATGTTAGGAAACATGAGATGCCAAATAATTATTGTCATAATAAAGCGCATTTCAATATTCAAGAACTTAGTTTTTCGAATAAATTAATGATATTTTTGATTAACTATAGTTGATTTTATTGGGTTGTTAACAAATATTGGCACATACGAAATATCTAAATATTTCGATATATATAATCTAAATAAGTCATTTACTGTTGGATTTTAGCAAATGATGCCCCTCGTAATTAATTTTTAACAAGGGATATATTTTTCATCAATTTGATGAAAAGACCCCTTTGCTTTTGCCCGCCACCAATCGGTGAGAGAGGAGAGGAAAAGAAAAAAAAAAGAAAAAAAAAAAAGGGAAGAAGGCGACATATGGCATCGCAGTGGGCGCCTCAATAGTAGAGGTGTCTAAATCAAATCGAAAAATTGGAACGAAATCAAACATGAGTTAACTATCATATGCACTTAATCATTTCAAACTGATTAATCTAAGTGATCACAGTAATTAAGACAATGGTTTTACATGAAGACCATAATTCGAAGTGAGAGAAACAAAACACAAAACTTGTTTCTATTTGCATACCATAACATGCCACGTAATTAACTGACAACGGCGCTCAACATGTGTTTGTAAGCACGAACTCAGATAAGAAGGCTTCGTACCTTTGTTCAAAATGCTGCTGAACTCCCTGCATTCCACCACTGGGCATCTAACTCACCTAGAATCTCTTTATCAAGATTTCAAGCATCTGCCCAGTTTGGATGGTGAAGCTTATGGATGCATATCCTATTCAAAACTCTGAAATCCCTCGACAAAAACAAACAGAAATGCACATTGGACTTTGAGATTGAACCATGGCAATAGAACAGAGGGCATAAAACTGTCCAGTCTTTATAGATAAGATATATAGCACACTATGAATACTTCCTGATAGCAATTTATTCAACATCTCAGACAATATGGTCTTTTCTTGGCACCGAGAAAGATCTTTAGATTGACAAAGTTGCTCAGGAACTAGCAAAAGGTTGGTGTTGGCACAGACTACACGCAGCTGACAATCAACGAGTCAAATGGAATGGCCAGACACTATATCGAGTATCGACCACCTCTACTTGATTTTTCTCTTCTGGCATCATCCTGCAATAAACAAGAACATAATGCATGAAGAGACAGGATATGAAGTATGAACAACATCCATCAAGAAAAAGAACAAATAAATCAATTTTGATGTCGCCTAGCCATCTAATGTGATGATGTATAACAATATTATGATGCATGGTTTTGAGTTCCACAGATGACATACATGGAAGCTGTATACAATTTTATCATTGAAGTCGATGATTTCCTTCCATTTCCTCCCAATGCTCATCTGCACAATGAATTTGAAGAGTAATTTTATAAGCAAAAATGCAGCTCCATAACAAAACCAAAGGCGCAAAGGCTTGCCTACTAAGAAGAAAAAAAAGGAGAAATGATTGTGCTGTTTTTCCCACTCCCAACAACATTCAAGAACAGTTTTTGAATCATATTCTTCATCTCTCCTTTTTTCCTAAACCAAAATTCAAAAGTTTTTCAGCTTCCTAACCAGATCATAAGATCCAAGCCAAGAAAACCCAAGTTAATTAGCACAAGCATCTTTATTTCCTGAGTCAATCATGAGACACACCAGCCATCAAACTGGTTCGCTAGTTAGGAATACAAACCATCCCCAAGTTTCTGTTTAATTTCCTTACATAGTACCAAATGGCCTTAGTCACCTGGCGGCTGCCTAAAATGAGCGCTCGATATATACACAATCAATGGCATCTAGGTAACTCATGTAGTTCCTACCAGTTTGCAAAACATTGATGGTCCTTTAACTTTATTAGTAAGAGGGGTATTATTTGGTTTATAAACACAACTAGTACTGGTAAATTTCTATTTAAAAGCACCAAGCATGTTAGAGTGCACAAGGCCTATAAAGTTAATGCCCTACCTGGTAAGCATGCATTTAAGGAAACTAGCAAGCATGGCATTAGCTGATACTGTTCTTAAAGGTGATGAAGCCCAGATAACTAAACTTATTAAAAGTAGTTCTAGGGACCCACATGATATCACACATATTATGAATACTTGTAAAACTTCTATAGAAACCACATAAGTTGTTGAACCACAGAATGAGGGAAACTAATTTGGGCCAGTGACCTGGTCCAGCCAAAAGGTAATGTTTAATGTTCTAGTTGGTTTAGATATGGTCTCGAATAAGATAAAAGTCATTTGATGTTTTGATCTATCTAGAATGCCTATTGATCATGGGAACATCTTTCTTTTTTTTTTTTTTTTTTTTTTGGTCTCTTCTAATCAAAATATTCAACATATTTCTTTAAAAGCAAAAGAAAAAGGGAAGTTTGTGTCTAGACTCCAAATTCAAAACACATGAAACAGGAAATATATTGCTTTTTTCCTTTTTCCTACAATTGAAAAAAAAAGTGTTTACTTGTCATATAAAATATTATCCAGTGAAAAATCCTTTTGTCAATCATTTTGATAAAGAGAACCATAACTGAAACCAAAACATGCCAATCAAAAGGTACGACAATAACATAAAAGTTGCAGTATACATGCATCCTTCTGTTTGTTACATGTGTTGTCATATGAGGTTATCCATCACAAAAAAAACATCTGAAGTATTTGGACCCAAAGCCCTCTATAGCCTGTGACTTAAAATGCAACACCATGCTTCCTTCAAGAAACAAAAATCTATATCACATATAAACTCTTTCATGTCTTGCATAAGTTGTAAATCCATGATATGATTTTTCTTTATTGAATCCATTTAAAGCCGATCAAGCAAGAAGAAGAACCTGAACAGCTTCATTGCTAGCTGCCTTAGTCCACAATGCAAGCTTGTCCTGCCTCGGGCGCACACTAACAACAACACCACAGATTTCCTCAGCCTCATCAAATTGTTCTCCAATCAAAGCCATCAACTGCGAAATGAAGTTATTTTTGTGTCAAAAATTGGTTCATACAGAAATAAGCATAATTTAAAACTGTAGACTGCAAAAGCTACACAACTCATGCAGGATTTAATTTGAATAGTTCATTATACACATAAACTACATAAAGAAAGCAAAATGTGGTAAATAGAAATATAACAGGCCTCACCGATTCTAGCCACATGGTGTCAAGAGTTGACTTCCTGTTACACGTAACAGACCACTTGCCTCCATTTGCACATTCAGGATCTTCCCACTTGGGTTCTATTCCAGCTTTGAAGCAGTGAAAGTCAGCATTTGCAGGCAATTTACTGGGACGAAATATCTGATCATGCAAGCTACAAAACCAAGAGACAAGCATATGTTATCCAAAACACTGCAACACCTAAAACATAGCATCTTGAAAGAGGGTGAGCAAATAAATAAACTAGAGAAGCCCTTTGCCAAATATAAGACAATAAAAGAACAAGAAAATGCTGGCACCAGTTAACCGATCACTTTTTCAAGGCATGATGAGTCAAGTTATAGAAGGATATGATTTTTATGATATGTCTTTCCACCCTTAAGAAGCTTTATAGACCAGAGATTTAGTCGCTAAACAGTACTTTTTGGGCGGTTTTTCAAATACCAGTAAAAGGTCAAAAACCACAAAAAGAATCCTCAAAGAAACACAATTATAGCTTCACCTTGAGGACACTAAACGAAGAAACCAAGACAGACCAAGATAAATGATACTGAACTAGAACCACAATGACTGTACACTTTGCTGTACTTCTTATCAAGAACTAATTAAGTGCAGTTCATTCTCCTTTCGAATAGCAAAAACTAGCTATTTACTATTTATCATGACAAAAAGATATCCTGGTATATCATTTATGCATACCAATGTACGTCATATCATTGCATTTTATAGATTTTGCAGGAAAAAAACCTCCTTTGGGACCACAATGATAAGCAATTGACCTTCAATAAATGCAAAATATGAAGTAAAACTCCAAAGGGTGGAGAAATTGAAGTATTTGGAATCACTTAGAAACTGAAATATAAATCTCAAAAAAAGTAAAGACAAAATTGGCTAAAGCTTAAAAGTAGCAACACCTCTCTGCTTTTTGCCTAATGTAACAATCAACACTTCTTTAAGCAAATTCAATGAACCACACAATCCAATATGCACGGAAACTCACAGATCTTGGCATTAATTGAATTTCATACAACCATCCGATTATTCACCCTATCTCACATGAAAAACTAGAATCATTCGCATAAACCAGATGATGCACCAATCAACAGAATCATACACCTTAACCAATCGAGTAAGAAGATTCTGGGTATGAAAACGGCGTTGCTTCTGCAGATCCTATTAATCGAGATAAATATATTTAGATCAGCATTCAAAAGCGAAATAACCAAAGCCTAAACCCCAATTAGCACATAAACCAACGCCAGACTTCCTCTCCTCCGTGCGAATTGATTATAAGGAAAGGAAGAAACGTTATCGGACCTGCAGATCCACAAAAATCAAAACAAATCAAGAATACATAGATCGGAGCGGGCGAACCGGTGCCGTACCACCAGAACTCCTCGACGGTGTCAAAGGTGTAGGCCTTTCGGAGGGAGGTGCCCCAGGCGGCGCCCTGCTTCGGCTTCGTCTGGTTGTCGAACCAGAACGTCCACTTCCTCTCCAGCCGGTGAGGCGCCCCTCCCTCATCACCACCGCTAGCTGCCGTTTCCGCCATGGTTTCCCGTCCGACGATTCTCCCCCTCGCGTTAACCTGGAAACAGCGGCCGAGAGGGGGCGCATTGGCCGTCTGCGAACCGTATAAAAATAGATCTCAAGTGAAATAACGGTGTTATAATATCAATATAACGATTTCGAATAAAAACGTATCTCATATCGAAAAACGGAGTCCATAACATTTATAACAGTTTCAAGTGCATCTTTTGGGTCAAAATATTCAATTATCAAGAAAAAATGAGTGCTAAATCATAAATTAATTATATGATTTTTTTTAAAAAATACAATAAGTATATCTAAGATAAAAAAAAAACCACAATTAAACATGATTAATAATAAATTTTGGGTTGATGGAGTATATAAATGTTATAATAAAGATTTGTAAGATCAAATATACTATTTTAAAATTTTAGTTATTCTATCAATATGGATATTTTTTTTTAATTAAAAAAATATTACATCAAATGACACACATAATGCTGATTCATATATGAGATTTATTACTTGTGCAATAATTATACTAACGAACTTTAATATCTTAACAAAGGCTTTAAATATTTTATTTTAGTCCACATTATCCGTATAAAAATAGAGCAAGTGTCCCGTGTTCATGTCCACATTGTCTTTATTATTTGATGTCATCTTCATGTATCATGTCGTAGATTTCTTACGATCGAAGTGGAAAAAAGAAATAAAATCCTGACTGATGATGTATCAGTACTGAGTTCGTGATTCTTTTGTCTTGTAAGTTTCATAAATGAAATAAATTATCTCAAGACAGATCTCTTATGGTTCAGTGTAGCATCTTTGTCGATTCCCATTCCAAAATTCCTGCTATCTTAGAGCCGATAGATTCTGCTGCTGATTGCTGGAGTTCTGTGTTCTTCTAGAAATAAAATGATCCTGTACCATTGAGTTCTTGCCATTCTGTATTCTTATACGATATTGGAAACTTCAAAGATGTTTGTGGTACTACCAGTGTCCGAAAGAACACCTGCGAGAGTATAAAGATGGAGAAGTCTGTGACAACTCTGTATCCCTCGGCATAAGATGGTTCTGCTGGAAATAGACTTTTGCTCAATTGCATATCCAAGTTGTGTGGTTCTTATTTGGACTCTTTACTATATATCACAATATATGATCCTGAGAACCCTCATTGCTCACAATATCTTACTATATCTCACTTTTGTTCAATTGCATATCCAAGTTGGAACTAGTTGTGTGGTTCTTATTTGGACTCATACATATCTCACAATATATGAGCCTGAGAACCCTCATTGCTCACCTATTTTAGTTTCCCTGAGAACCACCAATGAAATGTTTTCTAGTAGCAAAAAGCCTAGAGTTTTACCCAACCATTCATTTATACAGACGTCAAATAGGCAACTTCCAACCCAGTCATCGGTTCCAGACATGGTGAACATTGAAGGACATTTAGATATAAAACAGGCTCATACTACTACATCATTGATGGGATCAAATCACTTGGATGTGAATAAATGAATGCATCTATACACATACGAAAGAGTCAGAGGTCATATGATATGATGGTGCAGGTCATCAAGAAACCATCCCTGGCTGTGATTAAGCATCAGAGTTTGTTCCATAGTTGGTCTGAGAGCCTTCAAGTTAATTTAGTTGGCCTTTTCAGCCAATCTTTTAGATGCATGTTTGATTGTTTTATTATGTTTTAGATGACATGGCAAAGATCAAAATATCATCTTCATGAGTTAGGGCATATGAATAGCTGACAGATGAAGAATTAAATTGGTCTTAGCAAGTTGGTTACTTGACTAGGTTATTTGTCCCATGTAGAAAAATGCAGAAAACATATCAGAGAAGGGTGGAGCCAGATACTCTCTCTCTCTCTCTCTCTCTCTCTCTCTCAACCATATTTTCCAAGCCATCTATCCTCTTTCATAAAAGTTGCTAATATGTTTACGGTCATATGGTGTCTCTATAAGAGAAATTATAGCTGGCAATATTTAGATATAGACAGCTCTTCACTCTTCCTCTCCTCTAAAACCTCTCTCTTTTTCTGTTATAGCTGTTTTTATGCTATTTTTCCTTAGCATTATGTGGTCCCTTAGTTTTCTTTAATACATCTGTGAATCCAGCATCTACTGTTATTATATAGCTTTATACAAGCATTAGAAGCTAAATTTGATTTTAACTTCCATTTAACCCAAATTTGTGCCTGACATATCTAGGCATTGGCTTGCCAAATTGATCAACAGTGTGGCAATCTTTATCATATTGTCCAGGGCCATTCTGGACTCATTTGCTCATTAGACTGCTAGATTTGGTTAATCTTAGCAGAAATCGACTGATTATGGTGATTCCAGTCAATTTGTCAAATTCAGAAAAAGGAAAACAAAGAGAACTGGAAAGTGTGGCAAGAAGTAACAACCGACTGTTTTCTTCTATGTAAAAAGGAAAATTACAACCACCAAGTTTGATATTCATTACCGGCAGATAGGAAAGAGTATGAAGACAGGTAGGAAGAGAAGGGAAGATTAACCACTTGATGGAACTCATCAAGAGAAGTGAGATACCACCGGATTCAGGAATGACCTCAAAGTCATTTCTTTTGTACAGTTTTCATCTTTTATATTATTTTTTAGATTAGATATCTTATGGAATATGAAGGCAAAAGAATCTTTTAGCATATATAAGTTTGATTACTTTTCTTTAATTATTTTTAGGAATTTTGTTCTAGATGGTTGTACTTTATGTTTAAATTCATGAATGTTCCTGATCTCATTGATCTAATCTGGCTGAGACCAATGACCTCAATCATATCACCGTTTTGGTATCTCAATCTAGATTTTGTAAAACTTGATTTGGACACTGAAAGGATCCTTTTGGTACATTCAAGAACATGAAATGTAACAAAACCAAACAACATGTTAGCATCAATTTGAAGAACATCCAAGTGCAACTTATGTCCGATGACTCTAATCAGATGTGGTTGAAAAAACTCGATCAATATTTGATTATGGCCTCTTAGGTGCGTCAAGAACTGAAAATTGTAATTACTTTGTAGAGAAAATGCATCTGTAGCAAGTCTTTAGTGAAAGACATGGATGCTCCACATGCATTTCAAAGAGTCGTATATGAGGGTTCTACATGAGCATGGTACACATACTTATGGCTCCAAAATTCTCGTCAGACTTAATAGTTTTGTACATATTCTCAAAGGAAATGCCTTGCTATGTTCACAGATCCAAGTAGCTTGAAGATACACAATTGCTGTTATGGCAAATAGCTGCTTATAAAGTTTCAGTGGCAATGGCATGTTAAGTCCTAATGCACACAAAGGTTTTTTGCAGAAAGATTTTTCTTTCTAAGCAAAAACTAATCTACTGTTTGATAGCTAAGTAATCATCACATGAATGAAAAGGTGACAGTTCGTCAAGCAAATGACCATCAATAGCCAAGTTCCCAATTTAATACGCAAATATCCCGAAAATGAGAAACAATTCGATCACTAGAAAGTGTCTTTAGTTTGAAAAGAGACGTGCCAGACTAAAACCCTAGCTAAACCCTATAAGCTCGATAACAACAAGATCCAAGACGCAAAAACCATTTCTTTCCCAAACCCTAGATCAGAAGAAAGACCTGCTGACCTTACTACTTGGACGGGACGGCGCCGACCACTGAGGATGGCGGGGGCGCGCCGAGAAGGCTGGCCTGCTGCATCTCGAGGTCGGTCATCTGTTGCTCACGGTCCATTTCAATGATCAGGGGGACAACGAGGACGAGGAAGGTGGTGCCGGCGATCCAGGCAGCTCGGCCGGTGCTCCAGAGGAGCTTCTTCGCGACGGTGGCCGCGTCGGAGGCGGCGCGCCGGCCGCGGTAGACGACGGGGGAGTTGGAGATGGAACTCGAGACCCTCGCCAGGACGCCGTCACCGGAGCGGCCGGCTCCCGGGAGCGAACCGCGTCGACCCTTAGAAGAAGACATCGTCTAGAGAAGGAATTGGCGGCGCCCGGCAACCAAACGTTTCACCAAGAGCGGCGCGGGCGATCGTAGAAATCCCTTCTCGGTGAGGTTCGAATTAGGGCATATAGTATTCACAGGCCCAAAATGGTGGCCCAGGTCGACCCTCCATACCTAACTGCAATACATTTCAAGTTTGCTTAATACTAATTAGCTTTAGAACAAATAATATGATTATTAGGTGATATTCTCAATAAATGATAATATTATATTTACTCCTGTAATATATATATATATATATATATATATATATATACATATATATATATTTATGAAAATTTCTAAAGATGCTCTTAAAACTTTTATCAACATAATTATTTCAGAGGATATTTTATTTGTATAATCAACTGATGAAGATTAACTATAAGGTCTATATGTAAATTTTCAAGTTTTGTAAGGACATATATGCTATAAATACATAATTTTGATGATGTTATTATGCTTGTTACACAATTTAAGTTTGCATTTGTTAATAAATTTGTTTCACCTAAAAATAACACACATACATACATATATATATATATATATATATATATATATATATATATATATATATATATATATATATATATATATATATATATAGTTGATCTCCATTAGCTATGTAAGTAAATTGTTGATTTAAATTAACAGAGGCAAAGATTTGAAGCTGGAATTTACGAAAGTTGACATTCTCATCTGAGCTAAAGCAAAACAATGTAAGTTTGAGAGTTTGAATCCATGCAGAATATAATCAAACTTTATTTCTTTTCAGTAAATAATAAAAAGGTTGATGAGAGCTCAGATTGCTGCAATCAGGTCATGTAAGCATCAAAGCACAGAGATAAAATGGAGAGAACTAAGTGGGTGGTGAAGCAGCATGCCATTTTTCTTATGAGATGCTTAGGTAGTTTGATTCAGATTAGGAAAAAGGCAATTTATCAGCTTTCCTTGCCAGAAACGTTTTCAGTGACAATGGTATCAGATATCTCATAAAGAGAAGTAATTAAGATTATTATTTGAGAGAGAGTATTTTAGTTGTATCAGACATTATTTACATATATAAAGATGTGGATCCATTTTGGCAGCTTTTACCTGAGATTAAAACTCCCAAGAAAAATGGCGCTTTTTAAGGAAAGAACAGACACTAATGGTGATGCTTTTCAACTTAATAGACAATCACAGAAGCCTTCCTTTCATTTACTGAAAAATATGTTTCTCTATCAATCAAAACTCAGCAAACAGTAAAAGTAGACAAAAATAAAAAAATCATTGAGCTCTGTATAAGGGGACATCTCTACAAGAGTACTCAATCTCATTGGAACACATGAAAGATATTATACAGAGTTGGATTGTGGACTGAGCAGATGATGTTATCCACATGGATCAGATAGGGTGGCACATGTCACAACCCCACTGGAGGGAATCAAATCCTCTGCAACTCTTGGTGCAGAAAATTTTGCTTGGATTTGAGGCCATCGGCTTCTTCTTGTCACTTGCTCATCTATCCATCCTAACACACCTCACAAACACATATAGTTCATTCAAAGTTTGAAAGGGAGAGAGAGCAGAAGAGTAGTAGTAATTTGAAGAGAACCATGGCAGCCTCAAGCCTGGCCTCGGCTGCTTCAAGCTTCGTGCTCACCTCCAACATCCCCACCGCGACCACATCCTCACGTAGTAGCTTGCTCAACTTCTCCAAGCCACGCAGGAAGCTGGTGGTCCGAGCTGAAGAGGCGTCGGCGCCGCCACCTGCTCCACCAGCAGCAGAAGGGGGTCCTGCAAAAGCCACCAAGCCCCCTCCGCCGCCGCCGATCGGTCCCAAGAGAGGCGCAAAGGTATTGATCCATGTGTACTGGTGGATCAACGCATTGCAATACTCCTGTCATTGATCATACTCTTCCCCACTTGACCTCCAGGTGAAGATCCTCCGTAGAGAATCCTACTGGTACAACGGCGTCGGATCAGTGGTGACTGTGGACCAGGTACAATGCCTGTTCTTCATGGAGCTCAGCTTAGCTTGCTTCCTTTCGGCTCCTAACACTCTGGATTTGTCATCCAGGATCCCAAGACTCGCTATCCTGTTGTAGTTCGATTCAACAAAGTCAACTATGCCGGCGTCTCCACCAACAACTACGCTTTGGATGAGATCCAGGAAGTGTGAGCAGTGAGTGCTACTTGTTTGTGGCAATGAGTTTGATGTTCCAGCCTCAAAATTGCATGATTACATGCTGATGCAAACTCTTGTACTTAATTCTTCGTCAGTTTGATGCAGCTCAGCTAGAAATGGACTCCTTTTCTGATGGGATTAGTATATTTGTATGCGAAGATCTTATTAGGCCATCCATCCCAACTAAAAGGTTTCAGGTGATGTGAGTCTCCCAAAAATATCACACTTACCAGATAACATTAAAGATGACAATTTTCACTTAGAGGGAGAGAGAGATTACTACTTGAATCAAATATTTCTCAGCATTCACAGTATGTGAGGTTGATGCTTTGATATCAGGCAGCAATTGTGTACCTCTTTATCACCACATAAATCGATCATACCCGCAGAGATTCTCTCCCATGAACATCGACGTTCACTGTCTACAAGAAATAACCAAGTTAAGATATCTCAGAAGACAGCATAAGTTGCAAGCCAAATGCTGTTCTCACTCATAGTATGTGCACATGCAGGAAGCCTTTACAGGTTCAATAGGGGCATTCTTAAATGCTAAATAGAATAACTAATAATAAGGGTGGGAGTTCAACAGCCAACAGTCTTCGGATGGCAGCTAAGGCTAACAGTTCCAATTTTTCAAGTTAACGAGTCAATCATTCTGCAAACTGGAAGTCAATGAAACACAAACAAAGGTACTATGAACATCCTCACAAAACTTTGGATATCATTCAAAGTTGGGAAGGCCCATGTTAGCTAAAAGTATGGTTAATATTTATATCAATATGACGTAGCTGTGATCCATGTGCGAGAAGCCTTTTGAGGTAAAGCAAGGTTTCTCCGGTCTCGTTCCTGCATAAAGACCCAAGTCGAGAGGGATTTCTTAAGCCAATTCCTCCGATGTTTAAGCTAACACTTAGTTATATATTTTTATATATTTTATATATATATATATATATATATATATATATATATATATATATATATATATATATATATCCTCCCCCTAATCTAGAGAAGATGGTTCATAACTATCTCGAAGTATCTTTTGATCTTTCTGAAATATTTCTATGAATATTCTAAGAGAGATCGGTTCATAATCAACCCAAATTATCTTTTGATCTTTTGAGAATATTCATATTCATATGAATATTTCATCGAAAAGACAGCTCGGTAGCTCGGTAACTAACTCGTGTTATCTTTTGGGCTACGATCTTCATAGATAAAAAGGTCTTGGTCTGGCATAATATTCACATGGTAAATGATGACTAATTGATAATGATGATTAAATTGATTTTATATTTTCTATCAGCTAACATGTTTGTTGACAGTAATGCTGTACGTAGGAAGGACTAGCAACATGTTCCTGCCCGTTGGAACAAAAAAATAAAATGTATTACCTAGCTTTGATTTGGGCAAGGATTCTGGAATTACAAGAAACAATATCCAGAGCTACAGATGCATACATTACTGAGAAGAAGCATAAGAAACAATTGGCTGAAAACTCAGTAAACTAGCAGAATTCATATGAAGGAAGCTGTTCCAGCTTAGTGTTGTCAGACCTACAAGATGTTGCTACAGCTGAAGTGAACCGACGTGTGAAGAATGAAGCAGGCATCATTTCCTAACTTTAGAAGAGTGCTCTTCAACGTGATGCTATTTCCTAATCTGCCTGAACTTAGCTTTCCATTAGGTTTTTTCCCCAGCTCATAGGAAGTTCAAACTTCACTTCATCATGAAAGTATGGATATAGACCTTCAGCAGCAATATTTCTTGGACTCAGGCAGGGGAAGAAAAAAATATACTCAGACTTTATCGCTCGGTTCATGATTTTTGAAACATGATAGATAATCATTTGTTACTCATAGTACAAACCTTCGTAATGCAGCTAAAATTCTTATGCCTCTTTTGATCGATGATAAAGAGACTATCAACGTTTGTATCTGAAGTATTTCAAAAGGCCAATTAATACATTACGATCGAGTCAATGATCTCGGATAAGTATGAAGAGTTACACAAGTGGTCAAAGAAAGAGTAGCTATAAATTAGCCTTAATCACGAGATCACCGTAGTAAAGGAGAAATAAACGACCCTAGTTACCTCACCCAAGGTCAACAATGGGAATCTTTGCAACCCATCACATCGGCACCAGTAGCACCCACACCCCTTGTGGTTCTCATCGTAGCCCACACCGCCACTAATAGTGCCCTCACTAGTGTCGCCCATGACTCTTGTCGCCTACTGGTGGGTCTATGTCGCTCGCTCACTATAGTCTACTACAAGATTTACTATGATTCTCGTCCAAAGTGGGCACCTCAAGCAGAAACATACCTCCTGTATGTGAGATGAGTCCCTTGATGATGAGAGCCTTTATAACTTGAAACAGAAATAGGTTGATATAGGCACCTTGGGCAGAAACAAACCCCCTCCACTCGAGGTGGGTCCTATGATGATGGGAGAGATAGGTCGATGATGAGAGTCATTATAGTCCACTACATCATCACTAGTAGTGCCCACATCCCCTCGCTTATGATCCTCACTATAGCCCATGCTACTACCAGTAGCACCCTCACCAGTATCATCCATGACTCTTATCACTTACTTGTGGGTCTGTGCTGCTTGTTTGCCTGCCACTATGCTCATTACAGTCCTCATCTAAGGTGGGCACCTCGGGTAGCAATAGGCTCCTTTTGCTCGAGGTAGGTCCCTTGATGATAGGAGGGGTAGGTTGATGATGGGAGCCTTCATAACCCAAGATAGAAATAACCTCCTTTGCACAAGGTGGGTCTCTCAAGGACGGGATGGGTACGTTAGTGATAGGAGTCTATGCAACCTGTTACATTGCCTGCACCCCTCACTTGTAGTCCTCATCATAGCCAATGCCATCACCAGCAACACCCTCACCAACATCGTCTACAACTCTTGTTGCTTGCTCATGGGCCCATGCTACTTGCTCGTCATTGTCTGCCACAGTGCTCATTATAACTTTTATCGAGATAGATAGGTTGGGCATCCAATCCTCCCTTTTCGTCATCACTGAGCCATGGAGGTCAAGAATCCCAACCTACCCCTCACTATCAAGGTGCAGAGATTAGAAAACCGACCCCTCTTTGATGCTTGGCATTGTGGCTCCTGTTCTTGTCGCACTTTACTAGTTCTCTGAAATTGGGCTATTTTTGACATTAGCGACCATGACTTTAACGATGAATTGGGCGAAGCTCCTAGAGGGGATTGTTGGATCCCATGAAAGGCTAAGAGGCAATGACCAAGAGTGCTATTGCTTCTTCCTCAAGGTTGGAGATTCAAGGAGGTGACCAAGATGGTGACGACCAAGAGCCACGAAAATTAAGAAATTGACCCTTTGTTTTCTTTATCGTTGAGCCATGAAGGTCGAGAACTAACCCCCAACATTGTTGACCTCTATGCCCAAAGGAGGGTCAGGTTTATATCAGTAAAGATTGTCCCAACTTCCTTCGATCCCAAGGAGGGCCCAACAATGAGTAATGACATCTTGTCGAGAGATGGAGGTTGTCGATTTAAGGTGCAGGTCAGGCACCCCAAACCCTGTTGGCATTAGCCTAATGCATGGAATCAGATAACCAATCGAATAGGCATAAACTTAACATATTTGATAAACTAGACAATGCAATTCATATCCTTCTTGTGAGATCTCCCGACACACTTTTTCGAAGAGGGGGTGGGGGGGGGGTACAAATGATAGAGAGAATCTGGATAAGGGTCTAAGATAAAAAAAAACGATTGTAGACTATCCCACCTTTATTGTCTACGTGGATAAAAGACCAAGTAAAGATTATTAAATACGGTTAGAGACTGTCTTATCGTAGAATATTTCAAGAATATTCTATCGATTTATGACTAGGTATAAAAACTAATTTTCAACATAATAAAAAGGGAGAATCACCTTTTTACTACTTGAGTTCATATTTACTTATCTCGGATTACTAACTTGAGCATCAAATCAACTGTCAGGAAACATCTCACGATCTTAATTCTCGTGTAGGTGACACCTAAAGAATATGATGTTTTCACTTGAGAAATACTTCGAACAACCCTATGCACATAGGTTCAGACTATATCAGATTGACTAGGATATCAATGAGATCTTCTCGTAACAATATAACTAATAACTTAAAAAGTATTATATTTTTTGATTGAGTTGAAATGTATACCTTGAATAAAAAAAATTGATGAGAAATATCAATGTAAAATGAATGATAACATATATTGAGTTTGACTATCATAATAGTTTGACTAAGATTTATCATTTATTTCAACACTAAATCAGATCAATAACTTATTTTTTTCTAGCTTGATTGATTCGTTTGAAAAACATTTTATGTGTCATCTCCTCCTCGCAAGCTTTCTCTCTCACCAACCTGATTTGCGAGATGGTGGTAAATGAGATCATGTGAACCTCATGTGCGGGTCCCACATGTCAGGTCGGTGACATGGCCTTGCGAAATCGGGTGGAATGTTTCGTGCATCTTGGGTGGGTCTGGATGTGCGCGGGATAGAGACGGGTCTCGCGATCCGCAACTTTACCCGGACCAAGACACCAAACACGAAAAAGCTTCTCTACTCATAATGACGGGGCAGCGTGGATCCCGCGGCATCGACCGATAGCAAGCGCCCTCTCCTCGGGCGGTGGCTGGCGCAGGACAGGCGAGCTCTCGCTCGGCAGCAGGAGTCTCGTGACCCGACACGGTGGTTGGTGGCGGAAGAGGAAGGGAGGAATGGAACGACGAGGGCATTGTAAGTTCTACCCGTGCTGTGTCTTCTACCGCCGTCTCAATCATTTGCGCATCCACATGGTGGGTGAGCTAACCGCCACCACATTGAGACCTCGGTACCACCCTGCACAAAAACAAAAGGAAGAATAAATTGGGGAGGACATCCAGCTCACACCACCTCAATTGGGCTTCTTTTACCTCGTAGCAAGATAATTAATGACTCGGGGCCTACATCGTACGGAATTATGTAGGAGACATACACTCTTAAATCATATCGTTGTATTATGCTCACTATATTCCCGATCTAACGTACATTGGACGGTGGAAGATGTGCTTGCTACTCATGTACGCTTTTGCATGCGATGTCGTCGAGAGATGTGGATACGACACGTATGACATAGTTTCTATGGGAAAATGCGATCGTATTATCCGTACGTGTCAACCAAATACTACTGCGTCAGACGTCGTGTACATTTATGATGGATACGGGGAGAATAATGAGTGGGACGTGACGCGAACTTTTCCATCATGCTCTCGTCCTCCCTCCACCAGCACGAGTAATTATAACAGTTAATGGGATTCCTTACCGTCACCGCCCTCGCACAGCGCCATAAGTGCCACGTTACCCTGAGCAAGACGACGGAAGGACCGCGATCCGGGCTCGACCCCAACCGCATTCGTCGCCCGGGATGACCCCACGAGAGCTACGTCCACTGAGAGGGCTTGCGTCTTGTGTCTGGTGTCGTCACCCAGACACGGGAGCTGCGTCGCTGTATCGTCCGTGGGAGCGGCTGACGACAGGGGACAAGGATGCCGGAAAACGTACGCAGAAGAAAGCATCCCATTGGTCGCTTATGGTGGACCCCACTGAAACCAGCCTAGCGAGAGGCCTTGATTCTGTGTTTGGTGACTTAACAGAGACACGGGAGTCGCGTCACTATATCGCCTGTGAGAGCGGCCGAGGACGAGGGAGAAGGATGACGGAAGGCTACGTCAAGTTAAAGCCGATCGATTGGCCCGTTTAACGTCCACCTGCTCTGCCGCGACGGACGCCTCCCAGTTGCAGCCAACCGCAAACGCACAATCTCTCTCTGTCTAACTCTTCCTCCTATTCGGCGGTGATCACCGGCGTCAGGAGAGTTGTCTTGTGGGGAAGAAGCGAGGTATGTGGTGGCATGGGAGTTGCGAAGATGTCTCCCTTTCGTCATTGTACTGTTTCCTAGTGCGCCTTCACTGGTTTCTTGTGCTTTGTTCATTGGCATTTCCACATGGTCGATCGGCCGGAGATGGAGTGAGTGTTCAGTTGGGTTCGGAGTTAGGGTTCGTTCTTCTGCGGTTCTTGGCTCTCCGTAGTCCTGTTCAGCAAGAATCCGAGACGCTGTGTTGGATTGGGTTTTTTTTGGCGGAATTGGGTTGTTTTGGTTGGAAAAGAAAATAATTTGAGCTGGATTGTGGATTCTGAAGTCCATTTTGGTGACATTCGTAGAAAAATCTGAGATTTTCTATGCTTTGAGTAAAAAGTGCTTTTACTGAAATTTTATCAGAATGTATGTTATTCTTTTTTTTTTTCTCCTCACTAAAATGCCATGCCTCTTTCTATGCAAATCTTCTTGACAGTTCTATTTTAACCATTTTGGTCATCAATCTTTGTCCCGTTTCACTTCTCGGATCTTATGTACACATTTTACCCATAGACACGGAGAGAAAGAAAAATCCGTCTTTTTAACCTGTGGCTATTTCTTCTCTACCTTGTCACTTTCTTGCTGTATCTCCCTAGCCCATCAAGTCTGCTACTGGGGTTCCGCGTTCTCCATTTTTCCATATTTATATGAAAGAACTTTAAGATGGCATCTTTAGTTCCAATATTTTTGACGCATTCTTGAAGAAAAAGAAGAGTTTGAAGATGTCCAAATTGGAACTGGGATGAGACTGTTTTCTCAACAATGCTGGACATTTTTCTAAAAAATTGGCAAACAAATTGGACCTGAATGATGTTAGAGTGTCAAGAAGGGTTTGGCAACGTTGTGCGGTAAAATGTATGCAATATCCCTTCTTTGCTTAGGAATCTTATTTGCCCTTGTATTTTTTCAAGATGAAATCTTTTCTTATAATGGTGAGATATTCATGTTGTTACCTGGCACTTCTGGTAGTTTGAAGCTAGAGGTATAACTCCTTTCGTCATACTTGTAACAACTTTCTACTTTTTGACACTGGTGAGGGATTTTGAAGTGCAGAGTTCTGTGAATAAATAGTGAGGAACTACCTTGTATTGAATCTCCTTTCATTTAGGCATCAGAGACTCTCTCTGGATGTATACAAAGAATGACTAACATACATGATTTGACTAACAAGAGAAGACTGATAACTGATAGAGCTCGAAGAGATGGTAGCTCTTCAATCTCATATTTTCGTATGTTCTAATATCATTTATGTGTTTAATTTTCCATAAATTGTAATCTTGAACATCCATGCTGTTTGTCGTGGCTTTTTTATGCTTGATTATTTTATTTTATTTTATTTTGGTACGGCAACAACAACACTACTAACATGAATTCCATTAGTCTACTAATGCACTCGATATAATTATCTGTACAGGCATTTTTTGTTTGCATTGCTTGCTATATCTGCTTGATTGATTATCTTTCTTGGTTCTCCATTTTGTGCTCTTAGCAACAATCTTTGTTTCCTAATTTTGCTAGTTTCTTTTTTCTCTATAATTAAAAACAATCTTTCAAAAATATATGGCTACATATAAGATCACATATACATGTAGGTCATATGACCTTCTTGCTTGTGAATGTAAGTCTCAGAATGCAGCACTATCGTATATGTGAAATCTATCGCGCATGTGTGGTCCTGTATAGCATAAAAAAATGCCATTACTTCCTGTCAGTGTTGTTATAAATATTTTTAGCATTTTGGTACAATTCTGATTGCTGAGGATTGTTGTATGATGCCATGTTGTTGTGCCAAAATCGTTATGGCATGATGTGGGACCACGCTGTAAAGGCTGGCGCACTTCTATGCTGCCAAAAATTGGCCTAGCCACATTACAGCATTACTGGCACTAAATAGCACCACATGCCAGGATCTTTCCAGCATTTTACATGTTGCCCCATATGTACCGACATAATAATCCTTAAAATGTGGTCCATGAAAATGTGACAAATATGGTCCATGATAATATGACATTCACCATTTAGACCTTTTCTTACTTCATATCACGTATCACTTAGGTTCTTAAAGAGTGTAAATGACATCCAATAACTTTCTTATATGGTCTTTGCACATACTTGTTAATATTCTATACTTGTTTGTATAGTTTACTTATACTTTATAACTCTCTTGGAAAGTAATAGTCGTGTAGTTAGTCCATGGTATGTCCAAATCTTTTCTTGACAAGTTGCAAATTTTCTTAGATGTTTCTAATGTTAATTATGTCAATTGCTTGGTTGGCTCTAAATTAATCTTTGAAGTGATTCTCAGAGTTTGTCCCCATTGTTATTGTTAAGACCAATGACTAGTGGGTTCTGCAGTTTGTTGAAACAAATTCAATTTCGGAAAGCCCACTGATCCAAATCAAATTATGCAGATAGCAAACAAGTAAGCAGCTGAGACTGTCAGATATACTGAAGTTTATAGAGCTTTTTTTGGAGGTTATCCATATTCAGATTTCAATTTTACTGCAGATAGATCCTGATATGGAGAAGAATTCTTCAAGCGGCAGTTCAGGTCAAACACAAATTAAGATGCCAATAGCAAATGAGATATCAAAAGAAACAGAGTCAAAGCGGAAATCACTTGGTGTTGTGGCCCAACTAATGGGAATTGATGATCCTGTGCTAGCTCAACAACATGTCCCCATTTCTACTAAAAGGAATATGCAAGTGGATAATCCATCAACTACCTTAGCAGGAGCACTGAAGGGTTGCCATCAGCAAGAAGTCATTTTAAAGTGTCAACAATGTGACTATGACAAGATGAAGGTCCAGGATGCATATAAAGTATCACGGAAACCTTCAAGAGCCAGTGATATCAAAGATCTGTGGGGAAATTGTAATGAGAACCGGAAAGAAAATAAAAAGGCCTTTGGTTGCAAAATATTCATGGAAGCAAAGCATCTGACAAAAGATGAAAAACTACTACACTCCAAAGAGTTCCAAGATGCCCTGGAGATTCTCAGTTCAAACCGAGATGTATTTCTCAAAATTCTTCAAGATCCGGATTCCCTTTTCCTGAAGAATATTAGAAATGTCCATATGAGTCCACCACTTCAAAAAAAGCACATTACTGTATTGAAACCATCACAAAAGGTTGAGAAAAAGGATGAGAATCTGGTGATGGAAGAGAAATATCCATTGGTCAATAAGAGTGAACGAGGAACAGCCAAGCAAATCTGTGACAAACAACAACGGAGCTCTAGTTTCACTCAAACAAATGCTGATATTTTTTCCCTGCCAAGTAGGATAGTGGTCCTGAAGCCTAGCACTAGAAAGCCCCGTGAAAAGAAATCCAAAATAACACCTCCAACTACTTTATGTAAATTGCTAGAACAGAGTGGCTTTTTTGGAGAGTGGGGAGAGAGTGAAACCTTTGGATCAACATTTACAGCAAAGAATTGCACTCAGCAGGGACTGGAGAGTATAACTGGCAATTGGACAGATAAATCCTTGTGTTATCCGGTTAGTGTGAATGGGTACAGAGATGAGAGTTTATTGAATAAGCCAGAAAATGTAAACACTGAAGAAGATGGTGGCAGCTTTAGTGACTCAGAGATTTTGACGTCAACTTCACAGTATTCTTGGGAATATACTAACAGAACTGGCAGTTCTTGCTCAGCATTAACGTTTAGTCAGGATTCAAATTCACCCAAGTCATCAGTTGTTATGGAAGCGAAGAAGCAACTTTTAGAGATATGGGCTTCCATGGCTTCTAATGAGAATAATCAAGAACAGACACGATTGCCAAGGTGCTCATTCTCTTTAGGTGAAATGCTTGCCATTAAAGTGGTAAAGGAAGGTGAATACAGCGATAAATTTACCGTACCAAACAGCAAATCATGTGGTCAAGAAGCAGAACCGGATTCATCTACATCTTGTAAGACCAATGGTAAAATAAAGAATGTGCAAAGGGAGAGCTTCCTTATAAATTTATCTAGGTCAAAATCTGTTCCCATCTCATCTTCTGTTTATGATCACATTGAATTGAGTAAGGAATCTTCTGACTTTGGGAAAAAAAAATCTACGGAGACAAAGGAGATAGCGAAGTCTAAGAATGAAAAGTCAACTTTCAAAGAAAAATTTTCAAATTTTTTATCTTCAAAGATTAAGAAAACAAGCAGAGAAAACCCTGTTTCTCCTCCATTGATGAGTTCTGATGATAAGGCCGAGTGTGGTAGTGCTGGTTTAGCTGTAAACAAAAATGTTGAATCAATAAATCCTCTCTATAAGATCTTTCCTATGACAAGTTCACTGGCAAAGTATAATGGAAGGTCTGGCAATGCAGCTTATCCAACACCAGTTACTGTAGCAACAGAAAAAGTAAGTTTCTTCTCAAATTTGCTTGTGTAATTCAGATTTCTTTCTTTCTAAGTTTTACATATTTGCCAACTTGTAAACCTTTTGTACATTGACCTTTTTCTCATTGCAACATAATACAGAAATCATTGGTAGTTGTACAAAATACAACATCCATATGGAACAAATGAGAAAATATCCCAAGAAAGATACAACTCGTGCTCGCAATACCCTAAACAAGAGACTCACCCTTCCCCTGAAGGCAAGCCTTTTTTAATGAATATCAAAGTGTTTTCTGGACCCCCCCAAGAAATCCATAATTTAAAATGAGATATAATCTCCTATAAAATGTCTTTTCTTGTTTTGCTCTTGCATATCGATTGCATATTCAACTTGGTGGAGAATACTTTTCGCTCATACTTTTTATTGAATTTTCCTCTTTGAAGTTGCTGCTTAACTAAGATTTAGATTCTTCTCAGGCTTCTTTTTCTATTGAGAAAGCCAAGACATGCAATAATTCATCGGGTGAGATCAAATTCAGGTACTTTGAGAGTTTAAAAAGCAACCAGGATCAACCTAGTCCTACTTCAGTTCTGCATGTGCCATTTGTAGATGAAACAAATGACAATGTGTCCCGATCATCTGAAGCTAATGCTGATCCATATGGTATGATCTTTTTTTCCACTTGTTAGAATTCAAATATAAGTCGGGTTGTTTCTCATATGCATTAGATTTAGGAAATAGTGATCACCCAGCTAATAACTCTGTAATGGTAACAAAGCAAGTGATGAGGTGGAATCCTATCTCTTCCTTTTAAGTTATTCATTGTTCAAATTCTCCCAGGTAATGGGTCCTTGTGGGAATCACAGTTTGTTGATTGCACTGTTAAGTCTCACTTGGATACATGCATCAAATCATTAATTTTTCCATCAGTTTACCAGGAGATGTTAGAGTTTAAATTTAGGTTGGGTCATTTCCTATAAGCTTAAGCTTCTGACAACAATGTTCGGCAACTTATAATTTTATCATTACCTTTCATCATTCTTTTTTTGCCTTTCAAACGATTACTGATTACTGTCTCTTCTTCATCCTAAGCTCTTCCTAGGCCTTCAACTATCAAATCAGTTGTTCGATCCTTATCATGGGAGAATGCCTACCTGGATAAGCCATCTCCAGATCTTTCTAAATGCAATGGAGCATCATCCAAGGTCGACAACCATGAACAAGAACATTTTGTATCTACCCGGAAGGTGCTCTCTTCTGGCTTAGAGAAGCCTACTATGATCTCTGCTGGATGTCAGCCTCTTGATAGCCAATTAGATTCAGTGCCGCTCGCAAAATTCCTTACTTGGGAAAAAGAGGAAGCTGAGCACAGGGAGAAAAGGACAAAGCAGCATTTCCTCTTTGGCTCTGTGAACTCGGCAGTAGAAATTGGTTCAACTGGTTTGACCACCTTACAACGTGCATACCCATGGAATAGGGAATTTGGCAGGGATCTAGGAAATGTTTTTGCTTGCTCTGCTGTATCAGTAGAGGTATGGGACCTAGTGAGGGATTCATTTTCTGTCAAAACAATGTGGGCAACAGGTGAGGGCGGCATCGACAGCCTAGTATTTGATAGAGCACTGATGAGAGTAAAAGGAGGACAGAGATTAGCTGAGTCGATGAGATTAGAAGTGCAGGAGATTGCCAAAGAGATTAGTAGGGATGTAATGAAGGATTTGGTTGGGGAGGCTTTGGCAGATATCAATGCCTAATGTCTGTGATGATTTCTCAATGCTCCCTTCAAGTGTCATGCCATGCACGTGTTATTCTCTTTAGGCTCAGTCAGTTACTTTGGTACATTTTCTTTTTCTTTGTGACTGAGGTATGCTTCCACAAGCACTGATGTTTGTACATTGTGTTGATGACTGCTGTATTTATCAGTGTATCACTGATGAGTTTTATTTCATTCACTAACCTAATGTTTTCCTGTTCATTGTCAATGTGTTTAGACTGTATCAGCTCTCCAAACTTTAAAAGTAAAAAAGAATGAAAAGGTGATGTGATTTCTTCTTGGAATGTTCTGGTTAAGTTTTATGAAACTATGTAGGTTTTACACATCCAGTGCCACTTATTCTTCTGGATCCTTTTATTTCACTCATCTAAAAGATCCTACAAGTAGCTGTCAGTTATTTTTGTTCCTCTTATTTTATGCAACATGATGAGTATAATGACAAGCAAGGAGATGCTTGAACTGTTGGACATGATGTTTTGGTATAAATCTTTAATTAGTTGGAACTTTACATTAAGTCTTAATGCTGATTCTAATGATCACACATGACAATACAAGATTAGAATCTAGCATATGCTGGATGTTGATGTGTGAGCTTGAAGGCTAAGATGAACGTGTGAAAATGAGCATGTTTATCTTATTTTTGGTTTATATTTCTCTTTAGATATTGTAATCAATTGGTTATCTTTTTGTATAAGTTGCAAGTCAAATTGTTGAAGCCACTCATGGAAATTGTTTTTCCTTTAAAAAAGTTATATGCAAAGTGCAAAAGAGGGCAACATGTCTCAGCCACTAGTCAAGCAAAACAGTCAGATATCTCATAAAATTAAGAACTGCAGCTTCTGTTATTCATGTAACATCAATTTGGTAGAAAGTATTTCCTGCAACCAGTGACATAATTCATGGGTGCATGATTCTAAGCATTCTTCTCATTATGAATGTCAGTCTTGGCAGCAGTTTGGCATCTAACAAGCACAGACTAGCAGCAAGATGTTCTTAATTTCTTCCTTCTTTTACCAAAGCAAGAGGGTATGAAAGGCAGGTGAGTTTGATAGTAATGGATGAAGCTTCAGCATATGAAACTGGTTCAGCAAGAGGGTGTGAAGTGATGTTGAAATGGTTTGCTCTACATCTGATATGTCAAATGTCAACTAATGAAGATTGCCAAATGAAAATGTGCTTATAATTGTGACAATATAGTATTGAAGTGGCATATATTATCTTCTGATAATTTTATGGTGACAAGCTACTATTATTGAGTGTGACAAGCAATAGGATGGTGGCACGAGGAAGATAAAATAAGATCTCCACATCAGATCATCACTGAGAAAATTGTGGATGTCTACTGGGGTAAGTGAGCATCGATATGAGGAATCATGTTTTGGAAACACACATCTCATGTTTCACTGACCATGAAAACAAATGATTGATTTTATACCTCTAATCGTTTCCTTGGTCGATTACATAATGCAAATAATGGTCAATTATTGAGTCTATCATTGTTTGCCAATTAGACTGCATGTCTTTAGTGTTAAGTAACTATTAGTTTTAATAGGCATTAGAGCATCAAATAATTTATCAATATTGACTTTTCCTTAGTTCAATAAAAATCCAATGTCAACTACAAAAATAAAAATCTAAATACCGATAAGCATGAACCGATGAACATCGAAGTAGATCCATATCATTCCAATCAATATTTGGAACCTTAAACATCACTGTGTGCCACATAAACGTCCACCATTGAATATTAATCACACTTCAAATGAAGGATCCACTTTCCCTTCGAAATAATAATGATAAATAAATGTGGAAAAAGGAGAAAAAGTTGAGCATCAAGTGGCCAGGTAGGTAGCTTTTCCCTAATTGCTGCCTTTTCTGTGCGCATGATCGAGTTGTTGCTATCAACAGCAAAGTGGAGGTGGACCTGCTGGCAAACTTTTGATTTTGATGAGACTTCATTCCTTGTAGGCCTCTGCTTGGATTAATAATAGTTTAAAGGAGGAGGAACAGGAGCTTTTTAATGCACAATTCTTCCAGAAGAACTATCAATCAGCAAGTAGAGATCATTCATGGCTTGAAATCTGAGAACCATGACCAATGACTTTGGAATTCCTTGTTCCATGATATGTAATTGCTTCTTGTTTGAGATTTTGGATTTACAGCTTGAATATCCTTTTCTTCAACTGCTGATGGATCAAAAAGTAATGCTAATTATTTTCTGGAACATGGGTTGTGGTTCATTATGATTGATTGTTATGTTGAAATATTTCCATTTATTATTGTGTTTTGAGGGGTGAGCTACTGAACTATCTCAGAGATCATGGCAATTTATCAGCAACCTTTTACAGCTTTCTGAGACTGATTGATTAACTGGCATACTATATTCTGGTTATTTAAATCCCTCAGAAAATTACTTGCTTCCTTTTCTAGCCTTTTTCATTAGCTTTTCTATAGAATTCTTTTCCATTTAATTCCTTTTTTCAATTTAGAAAGAAAGACCACCAGGAAGAAATAGAAACTTGGAACAAAATATTTTGTTTTTACTTGATTATGAACTGATATATATATATATATATATAATATATTCTCTGATTTAACACTAAATAAAAGAGGAAACAAAAAGATACATTGGCATCTCAATGACAGTGAAGCAGATCACTGGATAAGGAAGTAACAGAGGCTAGAGCAGTCCAAATCTTCCTCCTCCTGTCTACCTCCACACACACATCAGTTAGTCTAATTTGTCAGATGGACCATGCATCACATCTGTCAGTTCAATGGCTCTGTGAGTACCTCGGCTGCCGACACTGCAAGTCCAGAGTGTTCATGTGCTGTACTGCAACCCTAATTATTCTCCATCTATTTGGCTAAGGTGGCAAGTTTCTTCAGCATGATTGAGTCACTAGAGAGAATGTTGTATTCTGTGTTGGAGAACCAGTCAAAGCAAGCTTTGGTGGATGAAACAAGCAACAAGTTTGAGACCACATGAAAGCAATCCACTTGGACTATCTTTTTGGTCTTTTCCATGAGCTTGTGGGGACTTAGTTTGATACTGTTTGGGATAATTTTTCTTGCAGGTTTTCTCATCTGCCAATGGAACTCCAACAGCACAACTGCTGACATATCCATCCACATGTGTAGTACATGGCCTGTTCTTGCACTCAGCTATGTGAAGAAAAGAAGGGATATGTAGCTTCCACAAGTAATCTCCTGTTCTATTTGATGTAACATATCAAATACATTTTTCTTTTAATACATGTGATTTTTTGTGCTGATTGGAGAGGGTCTCAATTCTGTTAGAATTTTAAGGACCATACATATATCCTTAAATATATTAAGTCATTATTTTGATTAATTAAAATTAAAGTGATCTAATTAAAATAAATTTATTTGACTAAGGAATATAATTATCATAAAAATTAATTATATAGATACCATTAATCATATTTCTAACTTAATGACGAGATAAGTCAGGAATATGAAACTCTTCAGGCATAATTATAGATTCATCAATTATGAATATAATCATAATTATAGATTCATCAGTTATGACTATAAATAAGGTTATGGTCCCAGTTGCAGTATCAAATTAAGATTATCAGCAAGAAATTTTTCTTCACCCGCCAAAGAGAAATATAAAGTTCTTAAGGATACTCTACAACAGGAAGGCCAAATCACCGATTGATTTAGAAAATATTTCGATGGATTCATCAGGTATGCTTCCGTGTTTAATTTGTTTCATAATTATTATAGGATTTCATGTATGAATAAGTGGATTTAATAATTCCTTTTTGGATCTATAAAGCATGTTTGATCCAGATTTATTATGTTAAATCCATCAATATTGGTATCAGAGCCATCCTATAATGATTATTGAACATATAGGCTTATTTTTCATATATTTGAATGATATTTTTCATCAATATTTTGGAGTGATTTGGTTTTATCATCGTCAAGAAAAATGATAGTTTTATATTGTTTTTTCTGTTGTTTTTTCTGATGTTAGATCACTCGTGAGATTATAGTTTTATGTAATCATCAATATCTTAAAGTAATTTGGTTCTATCACCGTAAGGAAGATGATGTTTTATGTAATCATGCTACAACATACTTCACATTTAGTTTAGTATGTTTTCTGATCACTTTAAGATATCTTTTACTCTTCATGTCTTTTTCATCAATATGCAAATTTATTTTTTTCATTATAGTTCATAAAAATCTTCCAAATTCTTTTTGGATTTTAAATAATATTATTATAATATTATGTTGGTGTAATTATGTTGTTGCAATATGTAAATTTAATTTTAAATAATATTATTACAATATTATGTTGGTTTAATTATGTTGTTGCAATATGCAAATTTAATTAATAATAATATTGTTGTAATATTATGTTGGTTTAATTATGTTGTTGCAATATGCAAATTTAATTAAAGATAATATTGTTGCAATATTCATGTAATATTATGTTGGTTTAAACATACTATTAGTTATATAAAATTATTTGTTAACATAAATTGAATAGTTTATATAATTTGAGTAAACAAATTAAGGTCAAGTCAATTTGATTAATATGGTTCAAATTCAATTAATAATTGTTTAATATTAGATTGAATAATTTAATGCATGATGTCGCCAAAGTGACCTCTCATGTGTAACATTTTTCATGAAAATATTAAATGTTGTGTGTATTTACATCCATACGATAATTACCCGGCCCAAAGGAAGGTTAATGACTGATAGGATTTTATATACACCTGTAATAGTAAACACGTGATAATTATAAAGTTATACATGTTAATAATAAATCAATCCAAAGATGGGTTTATTATTTGACATGCCTTATTATCAGTATTTGATCATTACAACAAGGCTACCACTAGCAATTAATATTGAAGTCCAACAAGATATTAATGTTGCACTTGATATCTTGAGATGGATTATATCATTATTTGAATTTATTTAAGTTTATGGAAAAATATGTGAGCATAATTTATGGTTGTCTATTGTTCTCTTATTTAAGTTCTCTTGCTTTAATATCTGCTAACCTCAATTCAATACAAGTTCTGAAAAGAAACATAAGCAAATATAAATCTAGAAAGAATGAAGCTGATAAAGGTCCTATATAAAAGAAACAAAATAAAGTTGATAATTATTTCTTTTGTAAAGAATTTGGGCATTTGAAGAAGGACTGTATCAAATATCACGCTTGACATGCTAAAAAGGATACATTTCTTACTTTGATTTGTTCTGAAGTTAATTTAACTTCAGTACCTAGAAACATTTGATGGTTAGACTCTGGTGCAACTACCAACATTAGTGTTTCAATGCAGGATCGCCTAAGCTACCCAAAGCCTAATGATACTGAATGATGCATTTATATGGGGGATGAAAAATCGGTATATGTGGAAGCTATAGATACATTTAGATTGTTAATGTGTACTGGATACTATTTGGATTTAAAAGATACTTTTATTGTTCGGTCATTTAGATGGAATTTAATTTCTGTTTCTTATTTGGATAAATCTGGTTATTCTTATTCATTTGAAAATAATAAATTTATTTTGTCTTTAAATTTAAATGTGATTAGAACTGGTTCACTTATGGCTTATGACAATCTATATTTGCTTGACACTATAACATCCTATCATGAATTTCTGAATGTGAAATTGCGAGATACTAAACGTAAAATTAAAAATTCGGGTGTATTATGGCATAAATGTTTGGGTCACATTTTTAGAAATAGAGTTGAAAGACTTTTGTCGGAAGGGATTCTTGATCCCATTGACTTATCAAGTTTAGATGTTTATATTGAATGCATTAAAGATAAACAAACCAAACCTAAAAGATCATGTGCATATAGAGCTATGGACGTCTTAGAATTGATACATATAGATATTTGTAGGCCATTTCCTATACTTTCATGGAATGATTAATGATATTTTATATCATTCATAGACGATTATTCTAGATTTGGATACCTATATCTAATACATGAAAAGTCTCAATCTTTGGATGTGTTCAAATCATTTAAAGCTGAAGTTGAAAATCAACTCAGCAAAAGGATAAAAAGCATCAGATCTGACCGTAGAGAGGAATATTACAACAAAAATGACGACTCAGATGAATAACGTCCAGGACCATTTGCTCTATACCTAGAGGAGTGTGAAATTGTCCCTCAGTATATAATATCAAGGACACCTAGCATGAATGATATAGTTGAAAGACGAAACCGCACACTTAAGGACATGGTAAGAAGTATAATTTCTCAATCTACTTTGCCAGAGTCACTATGGGGAGAAGTAATAAAGACTGTAGCCTACATTCTTAATAGAATACCAACTAAAGCAATTGCAAAAATACCTTATGAGCTTTGGACTGGGAAAAAGCTTAGTCTAAGGCATTTTCGTGTATGGGGTTGTCCAACTGAGGCAAGGCCTTACATGCATAATGAAAAGAAATTTAAACCCTGAACAGTGAGCAGTTACTTTATTGGTTATTCTGAGCGATCTAAGAAAGAAATATTTTTGAGATGGGTATTGCTATATTCTTTGAAGATATTGAGTTTGAAGGGAAAAATAACGTTAAAGACTTTACCTTTGAGGAAGAATTGGTTCAATCTAATCCAATTTATATAGCTGCTACTGATGTGGCAAATTCAGTACCTCAAAAGGATATAGTTATTTCAACTTCCATACAGTATGAGGAAATTATTCATGAGAAACAAACTCAACATCATCAAGAATCTATGCCACAAGAATCAACATCTTTGCGACGATCCACTAGGGAAAGGAGGAGTGTCATTTCGGATGATTATATGGTATTTTTCCAAGAACATGAAGAAAGTAGTGGTATGATAGAAGATGATCCAATCAACTTCCGTCAAGCCATAGAGGATTCCAATTCGGATAAGTGGATTGAAGTAATGAATCAGGAGTATAAGTCCATGCAAGACAATAAAGTTTAGGAACTTATCCTATTACTATAAGATATGAAACCTATTGGTTGTAAATGAATTTTTAAAATCAAAAGGGATTCTAATGGTAATGTGGAGAGGTATAAGACATGTCTTATGGCAAAGGGCTATACTCAAAAGGAAGGGATTGATTTTAAAGAGACATTCTCTCCAGTTTCAATGAAGGACTATTTTAGGACAATTATGGCTCTAGTTGCATATATTTTGATTTAGAGCTTCATCAGATGGATGTCAAAACAATGTTTCTTAATGGAAACATTGATGAAATAATTTATATGGTACAACTAAAAAAATTTATATTAGGAGACCCAAAGAAAATGGTTTGTAAATTGATAAAATCCATCTATAGACTAAAACAGGCATCTTGTTAGTGGTATCACAAATTTCATCAAATAATTCTCTCATATGGTTTTGAGGTAAATGTTGTTGATGATTGTGTATATCAAAAGTTTAATGGGAGTAAATTTATTTTTCTGATATTGTATATGGATGACATTCTGTTTACCACGAATGATATCGATATATTACATGAAACCAAGAGATTTCCATTAAGAAATTTTGAGATGAAAGATCTTGGTAATGCCTCTTTTGTATTAGGAATCCAAATACACCGGAATAGATCTCGAGGTATTCTAGGATTATCATAAAGGAGTTATATCGATAAGATATTCATAAGGTTTGGTATGCAGGACTATAAACCAAGAAACATCCCTGTCACAAAAGGAGATAAGTTTAGTCTCAATCAATATCCTAAACGAAATCTGAAAACTCAAGAAATGCAGAAGATTCCTTATGCATCAACTATAGGGAGTCTAATGTATGCTCAGGTTTGTACGCGTCTAGATATAGCGTACATTGTTGGAGTGTTAGGCAAATACTTAAGCAATCCTAGAATGGTTCATTGGAAGGCAGCGAAGAGAGTTATGAGATATTTAAAGAGAACAAATGATCATATGCTTACATATAGAAGATCAGACCATTTGGAGATCATTAGGTATTCTGACTCCGATTTTGCTGGATGCCAAAACAGTAGGAAATCTACTTCGGGCTACATTGGTGGGGCGATTTCTTAGCGTAGTGCCAAGCAATCTCTTATTACCTCTTCCACCATGGCAGCGAAATTTATGACATGTTTTAAGGCATCCAATCATGAAATTTGATTGAGAAATTTTATCATAGGGCTACAAATAATTTAAGAGATTGAAAGACCACTAAAGATATACTATGATAATAAATTAACTATTTTATACTCTAACAACAATAGGAGCTCGACTAAGTTAAAGCATATTGTCATCAAGTTCCTGGTTGTAAAAGAAAGGGTATAAACAAGTTTTCATAGAACACTTAGGAATAAACTTTATGTTGGTAGATCTTCTCACAAAAGGTATACCACCCAAGGTCTTTCATGAGCATACTGCTCATATAGGTGTATCAAAATTTGAGGAAACTTTAGTTTAGTGGGAGTTTATCATATATTTGTTAAATGTTCTATGTCAGATTTTATGTTTGTATAAATATTTTCTGATCAGAAATAAAGCTTCAGTTTGTTATACTTTGTACATTATGATTAATGATCTCATAAAGATAAAGTTGGATCAGTTGAAAATTGATATGTTAGGATCACATTTATGTAATTTTTATGCTACACATTTCATGATTGATCTATGTCATTTGGTTATGTTAATATTAGTAATCATTGATGTGTTTAGCTATTATTGATACAGTGAAAATCGCTCTGGTCCTATATTAATATGGCCAATGGACGAGATTATATTGTATGTTTTGTTTAATAATGACAACAGTTTTGGGCTCATAAAGTATAATACGTTTATAATCATACATATGTGACCCAATGGGAGATTGTTAGAATTTTAAGGGATCACACATATATAATTAAATGTGTTAAGCCATTATTCTGATTAGCCAAAATTAAAGTGATCTAATTAAAGTAAATTTATTTGGCTAAGAAATATAATTATCATAAAAATTAATTGTGTAGATATTATCAGTTATATTTCTAACTTAATGATTGGATAAGTCAGGAATATGAAACTCTTGAGGCATAATTACAGATTCATCAATTATGAATATAATCATAATTGTAGATTCTTCAGTTATAACTATAAATAAGATTATGGTCCCTAGTTGCAGTATCAAATCAAGATTATCATAAAAAAATTTCTCTTCACCCGCTAGAAAAAAATATAAAGTTCTTAAGGATACTATGCAACAGGAAGATTAAATCACCGATTGATTCAGAAAATATTTCGATGGATTCATCAGGTACACTTTCATATTTAATTTATTTTATAATTATTATAAAATTTTATATATAGATAAATAGATTTAATAATTTAGTTTTAGATTTATAAAATATATTTAATTCAGATTTATTGTGTTAAATCCACCAACAAATTCAACTTCCCTTGCTCTCTGTATACTTTTGTGTCATTCAGAATTCCATGGATCTGAGTCACACAAACCCTCAAGCTGAGGATGAAGAGAATGGAGTTTGTGAAGGATAAACATGGCTGTCTCTTTCAAGCAGCACAAAGGGTTCAATAAGATGAGGATAAAGCTAGATTTGTGAGTCTGAGGTTGGCCCAAGGGATTGTAAAAGCTAATGATGTTTCTCCTTTTTGTTGTTTGCCATGATCCTACAATTGTTGAACATATAAAAATATATATATATATGTATTTATTTATGTATAAACGTTCTAAGTGTGGCATTCCTCAGCGAAAAGACAAGAAGTGGGGATTCAATGTCAAGTTGAGAGACTTTGGAAGCAATGTTCCTGGACACCTCTCTTGTCACTCAAATCTCTTTCCTTCCATCTGTTCCTTGATTAGATTGAGGCTTACTGGCCAACAACTAATGCTTGTAGAACATGTCATTACCGCAGCCAAACAAAATAAAGTTTATTTTGGTGATGTTAAACACAATCAACTTAAATTTATGTCTGAATTAGTTCTCAGACAGTGATCTTTAGGCAAGGAAGGATATCATATGATATATGCATTGCAAGCAAACTCTTCTGAGCTAGTACAAATATGTGATGGAATAATACCTAACCTCAAATTTCCTATGGCCTCATTTGATCATGCAATTCATATTAACTGTAGATAGGAGTGATTTCTCTCCCCTCACAATTTTCAATGTGTCCATCTTTTTCTTGGGAAGAAACTTGAACCACCAAGTAAAATCTCAGACACAAAACGATGCTGAATTCGGAAACTGGAGTCAAATGTTAGGGCAGCTATATATCCACAGTTTCTCTCTAGAACTAGGCACTCCATGTTCTCTTCACCATTACCAAAACTGAGCTTGGATCCTATTCAAGCATAATAAATGACTTCAATGCATGTGAAAAAAAGAAATGAAGGATTCTGACAGGAGACATCTTAATGACTAATCCTTTGACCAAGATCTTCTTCATGATCAATGCTTTGACTAATAATTTCTGAAGACCAAGCTTAACTGAATCCCTTGTAGATCTCAGCTTGATGCCACTAATACAGTACTTATCATATAAAACACTATTAAAGAGAAAACTTTACAGTATGTGCAATAAAGATTAGCACAAGTATCAGTGACAAGTGAGAATAATAAAAATAATGGAAGAGAAAAGTCATCTTGGAATTTGTTCAAATCCCAAGAGCCATTAATACAACTGAGCTCAACGCCACTAAACTAGTTGCAACCAATATAAATATTGATGATAGAGAAACCACAAGAGTGAGAAACAACTAAATAATTAGCAAAGAAAAGATGGTGGGAAGAGAGAGGTTTTTTTTATCTTTGGAGTATGTCCAAAGCCTGTGAAAGACACTCTGCTATTTAAAAGTTGGAAGTCATGGAATAATATGTTGAAGAAATCATTAGAGAATGGTTAAGGAGAATTAGCAAGTGCCAATTGCTGAATAGGAAAACGAAGAGGAGGAAGGAGAAGTGGGCTCAGGGGGGAGTGAGAGAAAGAGATGGAAAGTGAGACTTGAAAGCATGCTTGCCGGCCATTAGTGTGGCGTCTCTCTCTCTCTCTCTCTCTCTCTCTGCCCCCCTCCTCTGTCCTTGTTTTCCCATTTCCCTCCAACTTTGGACCTTTCCTATGAAATCTGCCTGCTTTTTGGATCGACGGTGAGGGTCGGATGGGGCCAAAAGCATGGCAGATGCAGTGGACCAGTGGGCGTGAAATTCCACGTTGGAAATGGACTGAATCGCGGTAGAACCCGTGCAGCGACGGGTCGAAGAAGCGAAACAGGAGAAAAAGGCGACGGCTTTGCACTCCGCTCTTCGAGAAAGTCGGGGAAGTCGGCTCCTTTACGGCCCCGGCATACGAAAAGGTTCAGGATTCGCGATTTCTTGTGATGTTTGCTGCTGCCGAGTCTATTTTTCTCGAAGGAATTTGGGGCGATTTGTAGGACTTCAGCTGGGATTTTCAACCGCTGTGTGTGAGATTTATCGTCTCCTTCGAAACGGTGGGTTTCTTTTGCAGAAAGGTGTGGCTTTGATGCTCAGGCTGAGGTTGCAAACTTGAAGACTCCCGTCTTGGTAGGGGGAAATTGGTTATGGTTTCGTGCTGGGGGCAGCAATCTTGCGGCTTTGGTAGAGAAAGTGGGATTCCATGTGGATATCAGTCTGGAAAGGATTTGGTGGCTTTCGCAAGAAAGTTGTAAAAGCCGAGTTGGGTTTGAAGTGAGTTGTCTCAGTTCAATGGACCACTAGTGGAATTCCCAGGCTTTGATTTGATTTTGAGGATATCACCGCCAAGTTCGGTAGGATCGACCAGAAGCTTTTCCAAATGTTAGGTGCGATAATTTTGTATTGAACTGTTTTAGTTTAAGAGGAGAAGCGAGTGACAATTTTGAGGGCTTGGTTATTTGCTCGAGGCAGTGATAGTGTCGTGAGTTCGCTTGAAATCAGAAACTTCAGTTTACCATACCAGAAGCAAATTCTGGCTTGATTGAAGAATTGATATTGTCATGAGCTTTCTTGAGGTAGAAAAGTTCAGCTTATCACATCGGCAGCAAATTGTGGCTTGATGTATCATCAATGAAGCGTTGCATCCGTCAGATCATAGGCTTTGGGACCATGGAGGTAAGACAATTTTTGCTGAATCTTCTAGGATTTGTTGTTTCTGTTGAATTGATTTCTAAGTGATTCTGCTTCTACGATTGGTTTTTTGCTCTATATCTTTTCTTGCAATTTGATGAAACGAGCTCTGTCAATTTTGGTTGCTTGTATCAGGAAAATGGTCTAGAGTTCTTGAAGTGCAGAAGATGATTAAAAATTTTGGTTTTATTCTTGATGCTCTGAAGCTTTACTTATCTCAACAGTAGCACTTTGTGTAAAGTCATAATGATGGCTAAGATGCCAGAGATTTCAAATTCTGAAGGAGCTTCTGTTTTGGTGGTTCTTCAGTTTGTAGCATTTTTGGCCTCTGTAGTCATTCATATTTCGGAAGGGGTAAACATTGAAGGACAATACTTGTTGGATCTTAAGAGTGCAATGAGGGATGATCTGCACCACCTAGATAGCTGGAACCCTAACGATCGTACACCTTGTGGTTGGACGGGTGTTAATTGCACTTCCGACCTCAATGCAGTGGTCGTTGGCCTTAATCTGAGCTCCATGAATCTATCTGGAAGCATCCCCCCGAGCATTGGTGGATTAGTTCACCTAACTTATCTTGATCTTTCCTTCAATCAGTTATCAGGAGCAATCCCTAGGGGGATTGGAAATTGCTCAAAGTTAGAGTTTTTGTATCTCAATAGCAATAACTTTGAAGGTGAAATTCCTCGTGAATTGGGTACCCTTTCCTCTTTGTTAAAATGCAATTTGTGTAACAACATGATATCGAGCTCTCTTCCCGAGTCGATCGGAGGTCTTTCATCGCTTGTGGAACTAGTGGCCTACACTAACAACATCACAGGTCCCTTGCCTCGTTCCATCGGCAGGCTTAAGAACCTAGTTATATTACGGATGGGGCAAAATTTGATCTCTGGAAGCATTCCTGTGGAGATAGGCGAGTGCCAGAACTTGAAACGACTTGGTCTTGCCCAGAACCTGCTAGGAGGTGAGATCCCCAAGGAGCTCGGGAAGTTGAAAAACTTGACTGAACTAATTCTTTGGGACAACCAACTCTCTGGAATTATCCCTAAGGAGCTTGGAAACTGTAGCAGCCTCATGACACTTGCCCTTTACCAGAATAATTTAGTGGGTAGTATACCTGCAGAGATTGGAAACCTGAAGAACTTGGACAAGTTATATTTGTACAGAAATTCATTGAATGGGACAATCCCAAAAATGATTGGGAATCTTACTCGGGCAACAGAAATAGATTTCTCAGAGAATACATTGACAGGAAAAATACCATCTGAACTGAGTAACAACAAGGGTTTGCACCTGCTTTTCTTGTTCCAGAATCAGCTTACAGGCAACATTCCACCGGAATTGAGTGAGTTAAGGAATTTAACCAAGCTTGATCTCTCGATCAACTCTCTCACCGGGCCCATTCCTCCGGGGTTGCAGTATCTGCCTAATCTAACTCAATTGCAACTCTTCAATAACATGCTGTCAGGCCTCATTCCCAAGAGTCTTGGCGTGTACAGTCCACTTTGGGTGCTTGATTTCTCAGAGAACAACCTCACTGGCCTAATACCGAGTCATCTTTGTAGACGCTCGAACCTTATTTTGTTGAATCTATGGTCTAATAGGTTGACTGGAAACATTCCTAGTGGAATTACAAATTGTAAATCCTTGGTGCAACTTCGTCTGGGTAAGAACAATCTCACAGGAAGCTTTCCCTCTGATTTATGCAAGCTGGTCAATCTTACTGCTATTGAGTTAGATGAGAACAGATTCAGTGGTCCCATTCCATCAGAGATAGGGCAATGCAAAGCTTTGCAGAGGCTTATTCTTCCTAACAACTTCTTCACACATAAATTGCCAAGGGAGATTGGTAATCTGTCACAGTTAGTTATCTTTAACATCTCATCCAATGAAATTGGAGGAAGCATACCTCCAGAGATTTTCAACTGTAAGATGCTCCAGCGACTTGATCTCAGCAAGAATCAGTTTTTAGGGGCATTGCCTGATGAAGTTGGAAGCCTTTTGCAGTTGGAACTGCTTATACTTTCTGATAACAAGTTCTCAGGAACAATACCTTCCATCACAGGAAAACTCTCTCATCTGACAGAGCTGCAGATGGGCGGTAATGAATTTTTTGGCACAGTACCTAAGGAATTGGGTGAGCTTTCAAGTTTACAAATTGCGATGAATCTTAGCTACAACAGTCTTTCAGGAAATATACCACCAGAGCTTGGCAACCTTTCCCTGCTGGAATATGTTTGGTTGAACAATAACCACTTAACTGGTGAAATTCCATCCACATTTGCCCATCTGTCTAGCTTACTTGGACTGAATGTTTCATATAATAATCTCACCGGGCCTATACCTCCTATTCCTTTGTTTCAGAACATGGCCCTAAGTAGCTTCATAGGAAATAGGGATCTTTGTGGTAAACCTCTCGGTCAATGTGGTTTGTCTCCATTGTCCACATCTCCATCAGCTAGAACAAGTACCTACTTGGGTAAGACGATTGCAATAATTGCTGCTGCTATTGGAGGAATTTCTCTTGTACTCATTGCTGTGATTGTATATATCATGGTAAGACCTGTTGAGACAGTCGCACCTGTCAATGACAAGCAACCAGCTAATACAGATTCAGATGCATACATATTTCCAAAAGAGAAAATTACGTTCCAGGACCTAGTAGCTGCCACAAATAATTTTGATGAGAGTTATGTAATTGGAAGGGGTGCTTGTGGAACTGTATACAGAGCTGTTCTGCAATCTGGGCAAACAGTTGCTGTCAAGAAGCTAGCATCTAATGGAGACGGTAGCAATGCGGAAAATAGCTTTCGAGCAGAGATTTCGACTCTTGGAAAGATTAGGCATCGAAACATTGTCAAGCTATATGGTTTCTTCTATCACCAGGGTTCCAACCTTCTTCTGTATGAATACATGTCAAGAGGCAGCCTGGCTGAGTTGCTTCATGGGGGTTGCTCTTCTTCTCTTGACTGGGACACCCGATTCATGATTGCACTTGGGGCTGCTGAGGGGCTTTCATATTTGCACCATGATTGCAAGCCCCGGATCATTCACAGAGATATCAAGTCGAACAATATTCTACTTGATGAGAACTTTGAAGCTCACGTTGGAGACTTTGGATTGGCAAAGGTGATCGACATGCCACAATCGAAGTCAATGTCTGCGGTTGCCGGATCATATGGGTACATAGCGCCTGGTAAGTCAACTTAAATGCCATTATTTGTTTTGCCATTTTCTTCTACCATGAGTTGCCTTTTTCTTCTGAGGCTGGATTCACCGAGTTTGAGTGGTACTTTTACCTATTCGTTTTGCTGACTGTTTTACTGAAGAAGCAGCATGGTTATCAGAAGGAAAGCTGTTACACAATTGTTTAACCTTAGAGCTGATCTTTGATTTATTTTGTGAAAACATAACAATATAGATTGATTACTATAACCTGTGTGGACCAGGCTTTCCGATTTTGCTTCGTCCAGTTGGTGTAAATTTGGGACTTGTGTACCCTGGTTTTATTTTTAATATAGTTCAAAATGCGTCTCTTAACCTACATTAGCACATTAGAAAACTTGTCTTGAAATTCTTGCCTGGACAGGGTTTCCCAAAGTCTGAGTTAGTTCCTTCTGGATTCACTCATGACAATGTTGAATTCTGCACATATTGTAATGTTCTCTGAGAGAATGTTCCATACAATCTTTTTGATAATTACAACTATGATGTTATCCTTGTTCCTCATGAGAAAGAAAACAATCTGTATTCTTAATATGACAATTTCCCATGCTTTTTCCTCTTTCATCGATGTATTATTATATATCAGGGAATATCTACTTCGTTTCTATCTTTCTGGTCATGCATCTGATGTTTCTATACTTTCCCATGCTTTGGTTTGTTGCGCTTTGTGTGTTCATCTGCATCCTGAGTGCCTGTTATCGGATAATATCTTCGTCCGAGTTCAGATTTTCGAGCTTTATCATTAGCATATCTAATTAGCTCTAACAGACATCATTTTCTGTCAGAATATGCATACACCATGAAAGTTACAGAAAAATGTGACATCTATAGCTATGGAGTTGTCCTTCTGGAACTACTGACTGGAAGAACACCTGTACAGCCCTTAGATCAAGGAGGTGACCTTGTTACATGGGTAAGGACACACATCAGAACCAGTTCTTTGACTTCTGGAATACTTGATAGTCAATTGAATTTGGAAGATAGGGTTGTCGTCGGTCACATGATCATGGTCTTGAAAATTGCCCTGCAATGCACAAGTATGTCACCGATGAACAGACCGGCCATGCACGAAGTTGTATTCATGTTGGTCGAGTCTAAAGAGAAGGCTGGGAGCTTCGCATCCTCACCGGTTTCCAATCTCTCTTCTGAAGAGGATAACTTGTGATGTATTTGTGTTCTGCGTCGGTCCAAATGATAAATATATTCCCCTTTTTTTTTTCCTTTCAATATCTTTGCATTCTAATTTTCCTTTTTTTTCTCCATTTTAATGTGTGATCATCTTAGCAGTTGCTATCTATAATATTACATTATGTCTCACTAACTTAGGCATTAGACCACTTCAAAATCAATATTGATGTCGTTCTAGCTTTGTGTGGACCTTCGGAGATGTCAAGTTGATGATTGTCTTACATAACTTCATCATGTTAATCTCTTGAATTGCTGATTGGGGTAATTGGACCTCCATATTAGATTCAAACCTCTGTTTCAAACATTCTACGCAATTACCATATGTCAAAGTCATTTGTCTCGTAGACTAGCCTTTTGAATTCATATTTATATGTTGCAAATATATTGCCCCTTGTTTCACTTTGATTGCTGGAAAATATTCCATCCCTAATTGAAAATTGAGCACTTTATTATAAAAAATGATCACTTTATATTCATATTACTATATGAATTTATTCTAATTGTTTTTATTAGAATATAATTTTTAATTGTTTATCAAAATTTAAATAAATATATATATTAGAATATTCTAATATATATATATTAGAATATATATTATTTTTTTTCTTAAAACATATATATTAGGAATTATATCAAATAGTATTATGATATAACGATGATAATAATGCCATAAATAATGTAGAGGCAATAATAGGTAAAATAAAATTATACATCTTATCAATTAATCACATTAATTAATAATAATAATTGAAATAAAAAATCTTATCAATATAAAATAAAAATATTATTATAATTGATTTCTAATACTTGAATATGTTTAAATAGATTTAATTTTGTTGCAATTATTGTTGAAGATATTTTCTAGTTATGTAATATAATTGTGATGTGTGCTAAATTGATGCAATGCTTTTTAAGAGAAGAGGAAGAAGAAGGGCATTGACAATTTTTTATTTGAGAATTAATGTGTATCATAGTCCATTTTGTTTTGATCCCTCTTATTCTTCTATTAATATGATACCATGTTATCTATCTTATAATCCTTTTTTTCCATTCACATCATTTTTTACGTTATTATCTTATAAAGCAGCAAATTGATCCATTAGCGATCTTATCATTATACTTCTAAATTTGCATGATTTTTTATTTTTAAGGATCATTGATACAACTTATATCTTGTGCTATTTTACTTTGTATAGGAATGAGGTCACCATTATGATTAAAGATTTAAAAATAGGATATCTTTCTAAAACATTCCTTTAATTAATTTTTATTAAATACTTCTGACATGATCCTACGCAATCTGATTAGTGTATTAGTCTGCTTTCTTGTAGATAGATTCTTTATGATTGATATATCACTTAGGAGATATAATGCACCCTATAATGCTTTATATAGGAGAATGAATTTTACAACAAATAAGAACTAAAGTTTTTACCATAAAATTAATTTTTTTTCTCATTCATTCTCTTCTTTTTCATTTCAATATTCTTCAATATCCATAACAAATGAATAAAAAATAATAAATTTTCATGGTCTCATAATGTGCTTGATTTTGTTACACTTATAATTTTATTTTTTGATTGATTTTATTTTATTTTATTATTAGCGTGTTCTCAGGCTTATTGTAAATTATATTCTTATAAAATATCACATGGTTTATGCAGAAATAATATGATATTCACTTTGCCTAATACATCATTATGTGGAGAGAGATTACTAAAATTGCTTGTAGATACTAATGTACATTTAAATTATAGTTAAAATAATCAATCATGATATTGGACTATTTATCAATTTTCAAAGTACACAATTTATATGTTCGAATTCAAAAGAGAATATCTATTATGAAAATATATTATTATTTCAAAAAATGCTTAGTTTCATTATATTTATATTCATATTTTTTTTAAAAAAAATTTCGTATAAAAGGTAATTTTATTACTTATCAAAATTAAAATAAATATATTTGGTTGAATTGGAAAGATAATATCCATTGGCAAAATATATGATTGTTTTAAAAGGACTCAGTTCCATTAGATTCATATTTATAATTTAATAACATTATTTTCATAAAAAAAGGTGATTGTTTTATGACATAAAAATTCAAACAAATATATTTGATCAGATCCCAAAGAAAATATCTTTTAGGAAAACATATGATTATTTTAAAATATGTTCACTTACATTATATTCATATTACTATGTGAATTTCTTTCTATTATTGTTATAAAATATGATTTTATTATTTATTAAAATTAAAATTATATATATACATTTTGTTTTATCTTAAAACATATATGTTTTAGAAATTATATCAAATAATATTATGATATATTGGTTATCATAATGTCACAAATCATTAAATAAGACAAAAGATTATTAAACTTTTCTGATTTTGATGCTTATTTGAAACCTTCAGAAAAAACATACTCCCCATTTATTAGGAATTATATCAAACAATATTGAAATAAGATTATCACAGCGATTCAATAATTTTTTAAAATTATTTTCATTTAAAAATTAAAAGATTCAAAAACATAGTGTGTGTGTATATATATATACACTTTTACAAGTAAAAATGCATACAAATAAATATATTATCATCGTAACATTTTTTCTTGAATTACCTTGATTTGAACTTAATAATTGATATATATATATATATATATATAAAGAGTTTTTTTTAACACATGTATCTCTTAAAAAATTCTAAAAAGAAAATGTGTATTCGTCCTTTTATCTAAATATAATTTCGTTATCGAGTGGCTAAATACTGCGGAAGAAAAAGCGAAAAAGAAACAACCTGCGAGATATTTGTGAGGTAAAACGCAGCTCTCAGAAAGGTAATGCAGAGAAATCCATCAGTGCCGCATGGAGCAAGCAATCGGAATAGTGTACCTCCACCGACTCCAAATGTCAGATCGTAATCTTCCCGAACGGGGATTGAGCGCCAGGAGCATGGTACGCTTTCTATCTCTCGATCGAATCCCTTTTTTTCTTCTCCAAGATTGTATCTTTCTCCATCGAAGGCAATGCGGGTTCGCACACGGTCGATGAGCACTCCGTGACCGGTCCCCTATATTGCCGTCGTTATGGCTACATGATACATTGGGTTTGATGTCGTCTTGTCCTTTCCCCCCTTTCGTCACTTCAAATGCATGCAAATTGCCGTGGTTTGGCTGGTTTTCCATTTGTCTGTCATCAGAGGATGCTGGCCTTCTATCGGACTTGCATAAAGTTGGTTCTTTGGGAGGGCTTTTTGTTCGCCATTGATAAAGTTCCCTAGGTCTCACAAAAGTCATCACCTGAATGCCTGTGGTGTTATTTCTTTCTAGGGCAAGCCACTTTAATTGGGTATTCACTGTGCACTAATAAAATGTTTATATGTGTGCGATGAGATTCCCTTGAAATGTTAGACTACAGGGGACTACGGGGTAGGTTCTTTGTCTACAACTTGGAATTCCAGCACTTGAAATTTCCTTTCATTTATTTCTCCACCCATGTACTGGCTGATATGCGAAACAATTTGCATGACCATTTTATGCATGGACTATTTGACGATAATATAAATAATTTGTCATTAACTAATAGTTTATCTAATTAAATAAATTTTATTAATTTCAATTACAATTTGATGCTATGGAATACATTTAGTGACACTCATTGACATTGTCTATTCAAAGGCTTGACATTCTCATCCAAGCCCGTGATAGTATCTAAAATAGATGCCTTGCGTAGTTCCAATGTAAGTTAATATCTGAAGAAATCCAATCTTTGTCTGCACATGGTAAACCTTGGTCGATAACTTGATAACTTCATAACCCAATCTTAGGCCCATTAGACCTGATTACTTGGATATTGCTTTTTTTTTTTTCAATCGCATGGTTCAAATTGCTTAAGCCTAAGTTACTAGTGGTAGAACTATTTAGCTACATGGTGAAGTCAAAATAAAAGTGTCCCCAAATTCTTGACAATGCTTTCTAGGTATGGCTGTTGACATGACTTTGTAAGGGGTTTCCATTAAAAGTCGGTTCCCTTTTGTCTACTTCTGACCTTCTGGCTTTCCCTATCATTTTTTCTGGAAACCATTTTGAATGCATGTAGATTTACAGACATGATATTAATATTCTTCACTTGATCTGAAGGGACTTTATTACCTAATACTTCCTTTGAGAGTCTGTAGACATTTTACCACTAGTAACTTAGGCTAGTGGACTTATAATCCTCTCTGTGGACATATTCTGTTCCTTAATTTTCTAAAAATGTTCTTACTTGTTTTTTACTTAAGATACTTCAATTCTTCTCAGACAATGATTGCATTTATAGGTACTGGACAGTGATATGCAGGAACAGAGAAGCTGAATGTATGTGGTTGTGGAGGTTTGCATCTTACTGTAAGCCCCTGATTCCAAGAAGGAACAATTTGATCGAGCATGCATAAATTATTTCATTACTTGTACGATAAACACTAGAAGGTACACTGTCCTTGTTATTCCCATTTGTCAACTTTCTAAATGTGTTCATACTTCTGTTACTATGTATTAAGATAAATCCAATCTTTTGTTTCAGTGAATCTTCAGAGAAGATGATGAGCTTCTTGTTTCAGTGATGTTTTAATCATTTCTAGTCATCAATTCAGTATTGATACTGCCCAAATATCCAGGTCCAGCCAGCACATTATGAACCCAGTTATTGTCTGAGGGAATAAGAAGCCTGTGTCATGGAGGGAATATAATTATTGTGTAATTGACTGGTGAAGTAGCTACTTACCAAGTGGAAGACTCTACTAAAGTGCAAGCCCATGAGGGTATCACATGGACAGATGGCGACACTGGAATGACACCTTGTTAGATGAACTTAATCATATTCTCTGTAGCTGGGACCAGTGAACTATTAATCTGGATCCTAGATGGACCACCATTCAACCGTTTCAAATCTTGATGCTGGTTAACCTAAGGGCTGCCTTCATGGAGGGATCATTGACTCTATCTGCTCCACAAAGAGACGATGACTGGTCCACCAATTGCCCATCATAGCCGGTAGGTGGGTCCTCTGGTGTCCTCACCCACTGTCGATCTCCACCTCAGATTCTCTGCCACCGTGGTTCGACATTAAAGAATTGCTTCCATTCACGTGTCGTTTGCCACCGGGGACCACTTCACTCTCAAGATGTGGTGACTTCGAGAGTTATCCTGTCTTTCTCTCAGTCTCTTCATTGATTGCAGCCCCAAAATTGTCTTACTCTGAAATCAACACTCAAAAGCTGATGATGGTGTGGGGTTTTATGGTCACTTTCATCCTGCTAAGATGGTACTCGCTGAAATGCGACAGAAGGGGGGTTAATTTCAAGGTGAGATTATCCAACTTCTGTCCTCCTTTTTCAGCAGATCAACTCCAATAAGTGAGACATCTCTTCTTCCAGCCCATATTCTTAGAGCTGAAAGCTCAAGTTTTTTATCTTCACCATACCATGCTATCGTCCTCTATGAGTCAGGACATGATAAGTTGTGATCCTATTGCGCTTCTTGTATGATTTTTCTATGGCAAAAACTGATTGCACTACTGGAAAATATAATTTACATGTTATCTATTGCATATGGCTTTGTGGATCCATGATTTATTTATACCATTTAGCAAGGACTTCCCTACAATGGAAGAAGTAATTCTTGCTGCTAGATCTTCTTACTAAAAGCTTCTCATCATACGAATGTGAGAGAAAAAAGAAAAACACCCATTTTAATTAGAATACTGATACTCGTGTAGTCTATCTTCATTTGAAAAAAAAGCAACAAAAAAGGATTTAGCATAAAGCAGGGTTTTATGTACCCACTAGTATTTACCAATTCAACCAAGTATTGGTAACAGGTCACAAATCTCAATGATTTTTTTTTGTTAATTAATTCATTTATACTAGACGGTATAAATCAATGTAGTGATAATCTGTTATTGTTATCACTAACTGAAGCATATTCATGATTTTCATCGATATCATAAATTTCAAATTTCCTCTTATTTAGGACTCTTAGGTTCGATATATCTTGACAGAATAATTCCTTGTAATCTCACAGTTCAGGAAGACATATTATTTTTTGGCATTGTCATCGATCATATCAGTGAGAAGGTTTTTGGCTCTTTGAGAATAACGGTGATCCCCCGCCAAGGGGATTTACCCAGGTCAGCATTTGAAGCTTCCTAAATTTTTCATCTTAAAGATTAACTACTCTTGTTCATTTTCTCATACATTTTCTCTATATGTTACTTTATCATTCATCTAATTGTGTTTTATTCTTATCAATATTTTCAAATTTGTAGGTAACAAGCACCATGGCATTTTTTTGGAGTTTCTGCATTCATTTCCTTCCTCATCATCCTATATCAGTATGATTGAATTGATTATGCTTATCAATATTCTCAAATTTGTAAGTAACAGGTAGTAAGCTAGTTAAACACCACTGCCCAATGCAATTCTCTACTGCTTAAAGAACAATGTTGAATTGATTTATTTTTAGACCATCTAAATTCCACAATGCTGTAGCTTCTTTTCATATATAGAGCAAATTCTGGTTGAGTTACCCATTCCAATTTCTCATATTTCCAACAGAAACGTTTTGTAAATTTTGCATACTTAAATGTTGCATAGATTGAAATGGGATGATTATTTTTTTTTATTATCTCTTCTGCATGTTTATCTTGAACTATGGAATTATATTTTGAAATGTCCACACGCATTTAAATGAATGCAAACTTCAATCTCATAAAAGTATTCAAATATCCTTATGGTCAATGCCCTGCATTAAGCTAAACTATAAAAGCTAATATGGATTGTCAAACAGGATTTTTAATTTCGAATGATACTGCTCGTACCGGGCGATACCATTGATTGGGGTTGTTTCTACCCACCCCATTACCACCCGAAATCAATTGGTGACAGTCGATTTTGACAGTCGCCACCCACTACTAGGCGGTATTAGCCAAGGGAGAAGGAAGAAAAAGGAGAATAAGAGGCAAAAGAAAAGGGAGCACCTGGAGATTCGACGCCACTCTCCCTCAATAATCCCGATCCATCGTTGCCCTCTCTCGCCGAACGCCACAGATGAGATGTCGCCTCCTCGTCGTTTGAGGCGACGAGGCCTTAGCAACGTTGACGACGTCGTCGAGGCTTCATGGGGAGACCTCGGCGTCGTCGGCAACTTCTCCTAATCTGCATGGGAGAAGAAGCCTTGGTGTGGGAAGAAGAAACTTCGGGGACGTCACCGAGGCTTCGTGGGGAGAAGAAACTTCCTACGAAAAAACCTCGATGACGTCTTCGAGGCTTTGAGGTTTTCTTCTCCCCACACGGGAGAAGAAAGCGACGCGACGTCGCCTCGACGACGTTGCCCCTTTTCTTATTTTTTAACTTTTATTATATATATATATATATTATATATATATATATATATATATATCGAGCGGTACGCTAGAGCATACCGCTCGGTATACTCGTACCATACCATACCGAGCTAAACTCGATACTCTATACAATACGAAATTACAAACCTTGCTATCAAATACCATACCAAGCTAGTACTTTCTTAAAAACTGTCTTTGCTTGGTGCACATTTCAAGCTTCATAAGCATCTAATGGAGAATTATTGCAACAGCCCATATAAAAGAAAAAGAAAGAACAACAAACTGAATAAGCTGACAAATATGATAATGTCATTGATGCATAGGCTTAAGAGCAGTCCTCCAAGTCTACTGAAACCCTTGATGGTGATCTGCAGACACTCCCCTTGGTTGTTACAGATGCAACATCATGAATCACTATCTAATTATGTGTATTAGAACAAAGCCTGTGGAATTTTTGCCTCATTTTTGGAGCCTTGCAAGCTTCAGCATGTGCTGTCTATTCCAGGGAATTATAGAATCTCTGTCAGTCTCCAATCTGATGTGTAGCCTTCTAGTATTTTGACATGTCCTTATCATAGATCGAATGTTCAGTACATTAAATAAGGACTGCATTTGATGTTCTCTTCCACATGAAAATGCAAAAGGTTGAATGTAACAATTAAATTATTTATTGTCATCATTTGCTAGAATATCTGAATGAATTCATAAATCTTTCCATTTTATTACATGAATGAATTCATAAATCTTTCCATTTTATTACACCACTTATATGACCTGATTGATTAACTGCTGAACTTTGGAAGCATTTGGTCACCATCTAATGGCCGCATTAACTTTAGTGTTCTTTTTTTGTTTTTGGAAAACCTAGATTGCATTCATATAACAACCATTTCACAAATACTTTAGCTTATTCAAGTTTTCATGCAGTCAGAATAACTGTGTTAAATAACTTGCTTCATGATTGGACAATAATTGGTAAATCTATGTCAAAGCAGTCTTCACATAAATTATGCATGAAGCAGCAATGCCTTTACAATCAAAAGAGCAAGAAGTTAAGTATGAAGGATGAACACAGGGGAAATTAGATTTTTTTTTCCTTATAATATGATAAATTTGAAGGTAGTGTGATTCTCTATGTAACCATTAGACACAACTAGCTGTAGAGTCAAGAATCACAGAGATTTATATCGGGATGTAGGTGAACTTGTTAGACAGATGCAGTTTAAAATCAACAAAGATTGCTGCCTGTGTGGTAGTTCTGTGAAAAAAGAAAAAGAACATCCTTCAGATAGAAATTGAAACTGTGTTATCCAGCCTGCTCTTTGTCCTTCTCTTTTCTATGGAAAAAGGCCTGAGAAAATATCAGAAAGTACAACAACTACAATTCTTCTTGAGATCTTTCAAAGGTTTATTTCTCCTGTGTGAAAGAAGATAGAGGGGCCAATTTGACCCTAATACTGACATAAAAAAAACTGTGAACTTTAATTCAGCTTAGCTGTTGCCCTTTTTTTTCGTCAGAGAAAAATTACCTTGACAACTTCCATCTGACTTATGCATGGGCATTGAACAGTAATGATGCATATGTGTACATATGTTTGCTTGGTTGCTTGGGTACACACACAATCCTATCTTCCATTAATGGCAGTTCCTCACTTCTTGCTCTAGGGCATGGACAAATGCAACAAGGTTGGGGCCCTGGTTGGAGATGCAAGAAGGCAATATGCTGAGTCCCTGAGATGCATGTGATAGTGCAGTAACGGGGTGTGCAACTGAAGACTTCTCAGAGGGGTATCTCAGAATCAGAGGTCTAGGCATGGGTGAAAAGAGTATCATTCCAACAGAGAAAAGAGTGAGGGGCAAATGGTCCAATGCAGTTGCATGATGCCTTGGTGCTGGAAGCACTGCTGAATTCCGAATCTGGCACAGAGTCGTATGCTTTTGATCCCCCACACCAGGATTGGGATGAAACAGCACTTCAGGATTCTCTTCACATGCATTCGATCAATGAGAAAAGGTGACTGGAGTGACTAGTGCTGGAGAACATGGGAGTCCCATCTTACTCAAAAGGCCCCTCTCATTGCTCTTCTTCCTTTTATGTAACTAAGAAAGGATGGTTTAGAGAGTTCGGAGCCAAGTGAAACATCAACCTTGAGGGAATCTTAGGAGCTAATGATTTGGTGGGCCTCTGACATGTGGCTTGGTGCTTCTATTCTGAGTGGGGGGAGGGGAGAGCTGCAAGTTGGCCACAGCTGACTCCCTGCAATAAAGTCCTGAGCTTTATTTCTTTTTCAGAAATTAATCATTCAACTTGCAGTATTTCTTTACTGCACTGTCATGCCTTCCTTGCATTTAATTCCAGTAATATCATTGATGCTGTACAGCTGCAGCATAGATTTCACTCCAATCCTTTGAGGATCCTGCAGGATCTTACCAGCCTTTCCAGGAGTACCATGGCAGAAGCAATGCAGTGGCTGCTGTAGTCTGAAGACAAGCAAAGTACATGGCTAAAAAACATAGCAAACAATGGCTTGGTCGTGTTTGTTGGGAGGGATGAAGAGAAAGGTTGCCTTGAAATGTGAAGTATTTCAAAGAGAGAGAGAGAGAGAGAGAGAGAGAGAGAGAGAGAGAGAGAGAGAGAGAGAGAGGTTGCCTTGAAATGTGAAGCATGAAAAATGATACACTGTCCTCGTTGAAATGTTGTACAAAGCAACCAAAAGTGCAGGTGAAAATAAAAAGAAGGAAAGCCTCATCAACATCAACTGTTTATGTACATCACTCCCATCCATGCCTCAAAACTTGGGCTCCAGTGACAGGGTTTGGTGCACTCTTACGGTCTTCTTTACACTATCTACAGCCAGTAGCAGAACCATGAAGGGAGTGTTGTTATTAGCTGTGTGTGATGCATCATCATCTCCTATGGCAGGCAAAGATCCTCTGCGCTACGTTTGTTTCCTCTCCCCACAACCTGCCAATGTCCGTGGCTGTCCTCTCTGCATCCGAGGAGGCACCAGAGAGCCCTCTCCCTGTGAAGCCAACAGCATAGAGCCCAGACTTCCCTTTCCACCCATTAGGGAAGGGAGACTTTGGCAGTCCATCCTTGGAGAAGAAATCACATCCCTGCAAATGGAACCACATAGTTATCAGCTTTCTGATGTTGCTGATGGATGCATCGATAGATCAAGTCAACGAGCAGGTAATCTTTTCTTCCCACGGAACCTTTGACTATTCATAGTGCGTCACCAACTTCGACTGCCAAGCTTGAGAGAACAGTGAAGAACATGGGGGTGTAAGTACCTGAAGCCACTGAGGGACGTTGCTGCGGTATCCGGTGGCCAAAATGATCGAATCCACGTCGAGAAGCCGGCCGTCGACGAGCTCGACCTTTCCCGGCGACAGCCTCTTGATTCCGGGCACCACGTTGATGTCACCTGACCTTATTTTGCCGAGGGCGCCGATATCCAGGACCGGAGTCTTCCCCTGCGTGTTCTTGAGCTCCAGAGGACCAGCGGAAGGCCTCCTCAGGCCGAACCTTTCGACGTTGCCAAGCACCAGCCATGCCAACACCAGGAGAATCTTGTCCGCCAGCCACAGTGGCAGCCACTTCATCAGCAGGACCGCCAACTCGAACGTCGACTTCCCCAGCACTTCCCTGGGCAGCACATGAACCTGCGATCAAAGATGGATGAGCAGCTCGGTCAGGAATTGGATTCGTGTTAGATGCTGGGAGTTGCATGCATCATATGGCCGTTGATGCTGCTTACCGAGTCGCGGATCACCATGGACGGGGAGGCGTCATGGTCACACAGGTCGAGCGAGACCTCCATGCCGGAGTTGCCGCAGCCGACCACCAGGACGTGCTTCCCTCGGTAGGCCTCGCCGGACTTGTAGTCGCAGACGTGCTTAACGTCGCCGCCGAACTCCTCCAGCCCCTCCAGCTCGGGGACCACCTTCTCCGCATTCTCGCCGGTGGCCACCACGAGCCACCGACCAATGTACTCCACGTCGGCGCTCACGTTTCCGGCCTCAGCGCAAGCACCGACGGCCCTCACCCTCCACAGTCCGCTCGTCTCGTCGTACTTCGCCGACTGCACCGACTGGTTGAACCGGGGGCTGAGCTCGAAGTGCTTCGCGTACGACTCCAAGTAGTCTATGAACTGCTTCCGGGAAGGGTACTCCGGGTAGTCCTCCGGGAAGGGCAGCCTGGGAAGCTGGCAGAACTGCTTCGGGAGGTGGAGCTTGAGGCGGTCGTAGGTGCGCTTCTGCCAGAGGGAGGCAATGCAGTCGGCGCGCTCAAGGATCACAAAAGGCACGTCTTGCTCCGTCAGGCAAGCTCCCACAGCTAGACCGGACGGCCCAGCTCCGACGATGATCGGACCGTTGACCCACACGCACCGCCGCGACAGGAAGTCGTACTGCTCGGTCAGACCGGCCATGAACGGTTGTTTCAGATGGCCGAGTGGCAGTTGGAACGAGAAGAGAGGTGGAAGAAGCTTGAGCTTGTGGCTGTAGCACTTGCTGAGCTTACTGGTCTGAAGTCATGATGCCTCTGCTGCCAATGGAGTTTGGATTTTGGAGATAGGAAGAGAGAGAGAGAGAGAGAGAGAGAGAGAGAGAGAGAGAGAGAGAGAGAGAGAGAGAGAGAGAGAGAGAGAGGGACTGATGGAGAAAGGGAATTAGGAGAGGAAGACAATGAGGCAAAGGAAGACTTGTACTGAAGTGAGGAAGGTTGGGAGCATGGGGAAGAGATTAAATGGAGGCCAAGGCTGATGAGAGCTGCATGTGCTGGAGACTTCTCAAATGATGAGCATGGCCCTTCCATAAAGCTTTGCAGTATTTATAACCTGAGGCTTCTGAGCAAGGCCTTCATGGATATTAAGATGCAAGTTTCATCTTCTCATCAAATCTGCAGCCTCCAGTAATACCTGAAATGGATTGGGTTTTCACACCGGAAGGATCACGCTATGCCCCACAGATTCACAACGTATTTAGGCCAGCAATCTACCAGGTTGTCACCCATTTGCTGGAAGTGTTGAAGGCTGTTTGCAGTAGAGAATTTATGCTCACTAGCGGATGCAATCATTAGGAAGCAGTAGCTGTTGGATCAATCACTGTCATTCTGTCAGCATGGATAACAGAGCTTAACTATCATTCTGCCAATATTTCTTCAATGATGAGTGTGATTGGGGTGATGAGTTTGACCTGCTTCCTATCACCCCCTCCCCCCCTCTGGACCTCTCATTATAATCACAGAATTAGCTCACCAGTTCTTCCTTCCTACTGAGAGCCATGAGTTCTTCTGTTTTGCTAAGATCTCTGATCTTCTTATACATAAATGTTGCAGTTGGCATTCTTGGAGTTGCCGTATGACCCCTGCAGAAGAGATGCTGATGGCTGAGTCTGTGTGTTTCACTGTCCTCCTCCTCCTCCTCCTCCTCGAGGATTCATCCATGAGATCATACCCTAACAAATTGTATTGTGGTAGCAATGATCAGATAATCAACAATCCAATAGAATAATTTCTTTTTGAGAGAGTTGTTCTTTTAAATCTCAGCTTCTATCATCTAAAAACAATGGCTTTCTTTCTACTGTTTAAGTTAATATTTGCCCTCGGATGTGGTGTCCAAATACGATCACCTCTCTGCTTCTAAGGAAGAACAAATGAAAATTACAAATGGTTCCACATCCAATCCATGTTGCTTGCACTTCCAGTCTTCCCTATTTCTGCTGTCACTCGAGCTTTTGAAGTGCTTATATGGAGCAGCAGCAGGAGCTGCTCAAACTCAACCACATGTGATGGTTGATTACACCACTCTCGCTTGATCTAACCTTTGACTTTGACTTGTAAAAGCAATTGAGCTTAAGCTACTCAAGTGCTTCAATGGAGAGGCAGGCAGGACTAGATAGAACTCAAACAAGATGTGATGGGGGTGTTATATCATTCCCACATGAAGTCTTTTGACTTGTGAAGCAGCACTCCATGTGCAGCCTTCAAACAACATTCCCTGCACAGCTTCTGAAACTAATTGTAGTACAATTTTTCAGATTTGCAATTCACACATACAAAATGAGTTCGAGAACCAATTTTAGTTTCGTCGGAAGAACACATGTTGTACGATTCTTTTACCTTTCATTATTCGGTGCTCGATTGTTCATGAATAAAAATATTTTTATATATTTTTTTAAGAAAAGTATAATTTTGCTCAGTTATCTTAGTCTATTCATGAATTAAAAAGAAGCTACATAAACTCAAAAAGAACAAATGGCGTGTGGTTAGGAGCAGCGGGCATTCTGCTGCTTGTTTTGGGTTGTGATCTCCTCCATATCACCAGTTCTTGTGCCACAGCGCGGTCTCTGGAGACGAAGCGAGCGGCTGCTGCTGACTGTTCCTTCCACGTGTGCCGGTGGGCCTCAGCTAGCTCTCCGATTGCCAATTGCCAATTGCCATCCATAATTGGCCTTCGCTCGAGTCCTTTCTGTGTTTGCTTTCCGAGGAAGAACCACAGCACACAAATGCTCCATATTAGTTAATCTTAATCCAATAATTGTAAATCTTATTATGAGTGTAGAACTGTGGTCAATCATCAGGTTGATGGAAGTGACTACAAATGGTTAAAATGCAGGTTCATGAACTAAGCCTTAGCACTGATATGCTATCAAAATAAACATGCCGAAGTTTGTGCCAATGCTAAAGAACCAGGCCATGGAGGCTAGAAAAGCACACTGTTAGGTTTGGAACGCCATTCTAAGATGGATCCTCTCGTGTTGGAAACCCCACTCCTCCCTTGTTTATGAGTCTGTGTTGTTCTCGGAAATGAGTAGAGTCATCCTCCCTGCACCCTAGCTTTGCCTATTCTATGGGCCAAAGCTTCCGAGTGCGGCACGCAATGGTAAGCAGCCAGATGGACGGAGGCACTTTCGAAGCAGGTTCGATGGGACGAGTTGTTAATTGGATGCAGCTCTTTAGCTTGAACCGGAGGAGAGCTTTGAAGTTGCCACGAGAAGATTCATGATCACGCTGAAATCATTGGACGATGGACGCCGAGTGGTCTTCTTTGTGTTTGTGGCTTCGGAGGCTTCTTTTTCTCACCCTTTTGCATGTGCCTAACTCATCTAGGATGTATATTTATGTCATAGATCAAAGTTGGAAGGGTAGCTGAAAAGGAAGAAGGAAAGTTATAGATTTGTTAGACACTTCCAGTGGGCTCTAATACAAAGAGAATGATCGCCTGCAGACTAGCTTTTGGGTACTCATGAGCAGAATTTTTCTTTTGCTTATTCTTCAGCAAAGCCTTTGCCATTGCGAGCTCATGAACGCTGCATTGGCCACATTTGACTTCTTGCGTATGTTGCATTGACTCCCTCGATCAAGAACTTCATCTGGTCAATCCATGATTCAGTTTCCCTTTACAACTTCTTTGCTCCAAGTCGTCGACGTTATAGAGTTCCTCCATGCTCGTTTGAGGCCATTGAGATGAGCTTCGAGCCTTGTTATAAGTCTGGTTCTTGTATTGCGTTGTTAGCGACATTGATCTACATTTCACTTCCTCTACTCCAAGAGGGTAGTCTACTTTTGGATCACCATTTTTATTTCGTGCTTCTCGTGAGCAACGACGATCTTGCTCGAATCACCATAGTGTTTCACGGATAGCAATTGTGTAAACTTTTTTTGTTTGCTCGTACCAAATATCATGGAGTTGTAAGATTTGCTTAAGTTGTGAGGTATCGTTATGATATTTATCTTAAAGGGCTCAGCTTAAGTGCAATCTCGCATGGGTCTGAAATAAAAAATGATGGGCGAGCTCCGACATTTCGAACAAAACAATTCATTAAATACTTGGATTGCGAAGAGAAACTAAGAGTTTTGAATGATAAAAAGATAACCACACCACTTTATCGGGTGTCAAATTATTTTACAAATACGTATTATTTATATTCAAGCTTGAGAGTTCCAAGTTGATCTTTGACATTACCCCAAATCCATAGCTATGTCGCACCACTAGCTTGAAAAAAAAAATCAATTTGTGACATGTGAAAATAAAGTTTTTTTTTGGCATATATTGACTCTCTTCGACAAGTGATTGTTGGGTAACCTTGCGAACTCCCTTGGTCTAAAATATAAGAAAAAATAAATAAAATATAATCAAATCACACTATAAGAGAAAACACAAGCGATAAACAATCCATTGATAAAACAAAAAAAAAATAGGAGATGAGTATTTGGAGGATTAGCAATTAAAAAGCCATGACGAACGCGAGAAAGACAGAGAAGAGAGAGAGAGAGAGAGATCGGGCTTTCATCTTATAAAATTTATTGAAAAAAAAATGGAATTTATCCCCCCAAATAGACCGAGCCTCTCCAACCGATAAATACTGCCCTATGCATGCTAGTCCGAGTGAAATTATAAAAACACGAACATGATTTACTAGAAAGGGAAGCAAGAAACATGGTTATTATTGCACGTGTGCTTGTTGCTTGTCTACATATGGTGAACTTGGTTCACCCATGGTTCCACTTCAGGAAGGAGATGGATCGAAGCAAAAGCCGAAGTTAAAACAATGGTGTCCGGGTCAAATGGCATCTCACAAATGCTGATGTGTTTCAACATAAAAATCCGAGCACAAGTGTTTAACTGGTCCAGCCAGATTAATAACCATCCATGACAAGAGCTGACCAAAAAATGTGCAAGAAATTGAATAGCTGGATAAAAATGCATGGAAGGAATCAAACTATGTACATTTTGATTAAAACCACCAAGTCTTTCACATGGAACTCTTAAGATTTCGATAATAAACAACAAACAAGCGAATGCAGGTGTCTCAGATCATGCTCACTCGCAGCCCACAAGGCCTCATCAGCTTCATGATCCATGCAAATTACAACCGGGCACATAAATCATATTCAGAATGTCTTCATGAACAGAACCATTTCTGACGAGTCATTCTAGTCTTGACATCATTTCTGACCAGCCACTCGAGGCTTGACATCAATCGATTTGAAGCTCCAGAATTTGTGATCCAGTTAATGCAACAGCCTCGACTATCAGATGAGATTTCAGAGCAAAGCAGTTTTGTCAGATGAGATTCCAAAAAGAGAACAATTTATTCAGAATCACCCACGGTTCAGGTATAGCTGGAAAGTCTACAATTACCAGGGAAATAAGCATCTCATGGCTGATCCTCGTCTGGCCTGGTTCTCAGGAACCTCCGGCGCCTCCTTGGCACTTGAGCATCGTCACCTGTGCTATCTTCATCAACATCTTGCACACCCAGAAGGTTCTCACCCCATAGGTTATGGTGTCCCAAACGTCGATGTCTACGCCAAGCTCGAGATGAGCTCCTTGGCCCATCAAGGGACTCGATTGGGCTTCTGACCACATGAAAAAGAAAAAAAGTAGTCCACCATGGTCGAGCACGTTCACCTGATCCGTTTCTTTCTCTGTCATGTAACAGACCATCTCCGCTATCAATGACATAGTCTCCTATCACAGTTGCGCCAGGCATTGCTGATCTTATAGCACTGAGGGTGTCATCATACTCCCGTTGATGTTCCATGCGGCGCCAGGCACGCTGTCGTGATGGATCAACATCAGCAGGCCTCGTGGTAGGGTGGATTCTCCTGGCATGCCTGCGAAGCTCCTTATAGTTTCCAGAAAATGAGCATGATTCCCTGGAACAACTCCTCGGCTTCTGGTCCAGATACTGTCTTGCCTCTTTGACAATCGTCCAACCCAACACAGCGCCTCGACAAAGGGGACACTTCAGAGAGTTTGATTCGGAAGTATCAATCCCACCAGATTCCTCCGGTCCTTGCCTTTCGTCACCCTGACCTTCCATAGTTGTCTCATGCACTTGATTACTATTATTTTCTTCCAACCTTTCAGATAAGCTGATGGAGATCCCATCAGTATTTTCTACCATATTGTTTTCTTCATTGGACTCAACCAAGTTTCTTCCCATCACTGGACTTGGTGTGGGAGCACTTCCCGTGTGAGCATTCTCAGGGACCATGGAACCAGTTTGAGAAGTCTTATTATTATTTGCTACAAGTTTTCTAAAGCGATCTAGACAATTGGAGTGCCTATAACTTGTGTCACAAATGTATGACCTGCAGCCTTTCTCATGAGAGCGGCATATAAGAAGAACAGCATTATGGGGATATTCCATACAAATAGGGCATGAAGTCTCATCCAATTCCTTGTGTAAAACAGTAATATCTGTAAACACTGTAATACTTCCTTTCAGATCTGTCATCCCGATAACACTGTCATGAGGTTCAAAATGTTTAACATACAAACATCCTTTAATATTAAAAGGAAAAGAGCATATTGATTAAAAACTTTAGTGCACACTGGATTACTATATATATATATATAATACTGCTAACTGTCTCAGCTGTGATCCGAGATACAAGGTTAAATGACAGTTCCTTGTAGGAGAGCTATGTACTAGAACAAAGGAACAATAGAAACACCCACTACCAATTGCTTGCCAATTTAATAACTTCAGCTTATGTTTTGTAGACTGATTCCTATACCTCACCAACAACATTTAATAAATTGGGCGACAGCTTTATAGCAATACTTAACAAGGTAACAATCACCAGATTATTCAGGTACAATCCATTATCCAAATAGTCTTGGCAGTCTTAACAATTTCTTTTTTCGATAAATTGTTTAAGTCACTATTTTAGACTATTTCTTCACTAGTGGAAAAAGAAGCAAGACAACAAAAGCATCTCACTATTTATTACCAACAATCAAATATCTGGCATTAGAATCATATTACAAGCCACTTTTACTGAACATTATTGTTTCTCCTACTAGATTGAGAGAAGCAAGACAAAAGCTGCATGATCAGCTATCCTGCAGCAACCAGAAATGTGACGGTCAACTAATTATTGAACCACAAAAAAGTATCAATTCTAAACTTCTGAAGAATTTTATCCATCAAGCGGGTTAGCATTCAGCATACTCCGTGGTCTGATCCCTCCATAGCTTTTGTTATCACAGTACATCTCCATGAACACTGACCACAATTCTCATGTTATGCTTCTACCAGCCATATATAAACAGTAAAATGCAGGCATGCACTTGGCATTGACAAAATTTATATTTGGCATGGGGTGAGATGAGCAATAAGCAGTCCCTTCTAAATGTCTCACAATTCACCAAAATGATGATCCAAGTCCTTATCAACCATAATTTATTATAGTGCAACTAAACTATCATGTCTAATATGGGAATAAGAAGATAGGCAAATCCATAGTGTCAACATAGGCACGATGATAAGGTATAAAAGACAAATACAGGAAACAAAAGCTTTATTCACCTTTGAGCTATTCAAAAACTCAGAAGCCTCTCTTTCCTATTTTATTTTCCCTCATTTTTCTCTCCTGTTGAATAGTTCCTATTTAATCAAAATTTATGAGATATTTTAAGTTTAATATTGCAAAAGAGTCGAGCATTATATAGATTTGACATATTGTTATGTCAATGATGAAGAGTTGGCATCATAAACAGTCACATTTAATCCTCATGAAGAAAGTCATTTGATTCATTTAGTTTTTAGCATGTAAGAATTCTAGAGTGAAAAACGATCGAAGAAGCTAATAATAATTTATAGGCCCCATGCTATAGTAAAGAATGAGCCAAGTTTTGTTGACCATTGATGTTGGTCAAACCTTCTGAATGGTATTTTTTGCATCCAACCAATTTGTGCCACCTGGTATGTGGCATCATGCATGGGCATTTAAGTGGGAACTACAGACCACAGATCAAAATTCACAGACTTCTCCAATTAACTTCAACCTGATATCAAATATCATGAAGTGCTACTAAATTTGACTTACAATGGCAAAACTCAAAAAAGCTACGTTGCTCCATATAATGCTTACCAGATAAGTTATAAAACAAATTCTCTCATCTTTCCTTGATCTCAATATCATTAACAAGCACTTTTTAATGTTCATCTTTTATGCATCTATTCCTATCCACGTGTTTGGTCTTACCTTTTCCCAACTTTAGCAGATAAATGGCTTTTCTCCCATCCTTGATGCTTATCTTGCTATAAGCACTATATAAACATTATACAGTCATACTTATAGCTTTCTTGTCTTTTTTAAAACTATATATCACCTAAATTTTCACTTTCACAGGTTTGACAATTTTTACAGTACTACTTGTGTGTGTTTGTTTCATTTGACTTATTATAGCAGCATCAATTCCTCCCTATATGGAGTACTCCTCCAACTCTCCAAGAACTTTTGCCGCTGCTTTAATTTAACTAATCATCAAAGGCCACATGACATCATCAACTTGAACATGATCATATTAAAGAAACCTCAAAATTTATAATCGTGATGGTTGATAAACAAAAAGAGAAATATTCAAACAAGAAAACTAAAATAAGTAGTAGAAAAAAGAAAACAAGAAGCACATCAAAAGATAAAAGAATTAGAATGAGAGGTTTCTCTTACATTTACAAAATTTATAGTTATTCACTGAATACATAGATATGAATGGATGCAGCCAAAACAATGTTCAACAAAAAATTAATTATCTGATGTTCCATCATTGCATACTTTGTGTTCAAAGGTGAAAGCATTGCTTGTCATTCTACATCCCTCACAACAAAATCCTAGTCCATCACTTCTAGCATGGTGATACAATGCCAAATCCAAGAAAGAAAATTGATGATTGTTCTTGACATTTATTATCCTTTGCTAGCTTAATTTTGCAATCAACCAACGTTCAATCATTGGTATTAGCAAAATTAAAGTACATATATATACAAATATCAGATGTCTCATATCAACTGTCAAAGGAATCTAATATAACTTAGCTGATAAAGAAAAGACCTTCTAAACCAACACTTAAAAGTAGTTGAAATATTTAACAGTAAATATAATATGATAAGGCACATAGCATCAAGATCCTTGAGGGCATCAAGCTTAAACAGAAGAGAAAAGAAGTACACCCAAAAAGTCATCTCAAAGTTCTGTTGGATTACAAAGCATAATCAGGACTTACCAGGAAAGAAGGCTTGGATTTGTCCACAGTGGTCACTCTCGATTACCAAACTTCTTTTTATCTTTCAAGATGGTGGTCCTTATCCCTTGTAGCAAGAGGATTATGGTATAGCAGAATCCGCAAACAATAAGAAACTCTTAGAAAGCATGCAACAAAAAATCCAACGTCTCATATATAGCTCCCAGAAATTACAGCTTTCGAATGAACCACTAATAGACTAAGTTATGCTCCACAATTCACGAACAAGTCCTAAGCCTGCACTTAAATTGTGGAACAAGGGCAATTGTCATATTTAACATAACTTAGCATCATTGCCAACCAGAAAATACATAATTATAGGTCGTTGATCAGATGATAAAGGCCCATTGTCAAAGAATCCATAAAATTTCCATAATTTTGGAAACCATAGGTTATGTTTCTTGAGCAAGTGAACGTAAATCCAAATAACCTGACCGACGGCATCGATTTTTCAGGAAGGCACTGAAAAGTTATACGAAAAAAATGTGTTTTTTTTAACTTTACAGAATCTGCCACATACAAAAATATTTTCACGTGTTTGGAAAAATCATGAAATAAACCCATTCCATAAGAAATGGATTCCAATCCCGATGCGTTACCATAATCAGATCCAAAACTGCCCAAAATTCGACTCTTTACCCCCGATCCGAAGAATCGCAACCTCATCCATCCCACGGCTCCAATTCCTTCTAAACCCAAACCAAACCCTAACCGATCGGACGCCACCATGATCGATTCCCACGGCCCGATCATGATCCAGGTCGCAAGCAGGGAAACGCTTTAAATCCGATCCCGATAAACCGATCGGAGAACGATCAAGAAGAAAGAAAGATTCGATTTTCGATTTTGTCTCAGGGTAAGGGGAAAAAAGAAACCAGAAGAGAAGAAATCAAAGAAACTTGCGCAAGAGAAAAAGACAAAGAAAACGAAGGTCTGGATATTACAGCGGTATTCGAGATGGCCTTGCCAGGAAATCTGCAATCAAATCCAGGACAAATCCCTTCTTTTCCTTACAAACAATTCCCTTTCTTTTTCCGATCGTTCTTTCAGACGCCTCCCTTCTCTTTATCTGGCGACAATAGAGGGGGGTTTTGGCTTTAGTTTTGATTGGTTTCGTCTCTCCTTCTTCTGCCTCTTCTTTATATCGTAGGACATGGCAATAGAGAGAGAGACGGGAAGAGAGCAATATAAATGGAGATTATTTAAGGCTTAGTGGTTCCCCTTTCTTCTTAATTGCCTTTCTTTGTTTTGGTTTCAGTGCATGTCCAAAGTGTTCATGAGCAATAAAGTTTTTTCTTTGAATATTTAATTTTATCTTTATATATATATATATATATATATAATTCATTGTGTGGCTGGCATACATTGTATTTTGGTTTTCCATGAAAATAAATTATTTGTTTGCACCAATAAATGAAATAAAAAATCATATATTATGCTTGGAAGGGAGGAAATATTTTTGAATATTTCTCCCTTCCTAAAGAAATTGTTGAATAATAGTGGATAAAAATGAACAACTCTTATATAATATATATATATATACAGGTATATAATAATGGAATATATTCCAAAGAATTAAGTAGTGGGTAATATTAAATTCTAACTTTTTGAGAGAATATTACTAGCTTTGATTTAGTTTAAAATGTTCCATACATGTTGATTTGACTCACACCTCGATCCAACTTGCAAAATTCTCTTGAGCTAATGCAACTGTCGGCTTTACATTTTTTGGAATTACGGTGCTCTAGATGGAATATTAATTGGAAAAAAAAACTTGAAATTAGAATAAAATACCAAACTCGGTATCCTAAATTCATCTATTTTTCGACCTAAACTCATTCCCAATCACATAAAATGGATCCAAAGTAAATTTAAGAGGGCGTAGCAAATTTGGATACCCGAAAACATCCAACTCGATGTCATCGCCAACACCCCCCTCCAATCCTAGACGAAGTAGCGTGTCATTACAAAACTTGATTCCTTAATTCGACAGTACGATAAGTCCACAACTCTGTAAGGTGGTAACCTACCAGGACAAGAAAGCATGCTGACTTCGATCGCAGGCAAAATTTGGTGTTTGGACGAAACACGCACTTCGAGTGGAATCTTTCGTGACGGCTCAAGTTTCCGAGGAGTTGCGGCGGTCAAACTGAGAGGAAGGCGAACGAGAAGCCTCGTGGCTTGCGTGCAGGTTTGCAAGGAGCATCCAAGCCAACCTTGCAATCCAAAAAATACCATGATTGATTTGTTGAATGTAGAGGAAAAATGTGTTAGGCTGTTAGATAAACAACAAAGTTCGATCCGGTTCAACTACCAAAGACCTGTTTTGGATGGGAAAGCATGCTCAAATTTGGCCATCATGGCCACGCAAACTATTTGACAAGTAGTTGATCCAAACCAGCTTACAAACAACTATGGAGTGTTGAGACCTCTTTAATCTGATCAGATCCATCGTTAGGAAGCCTTTAATTGTGAAGAATCAAAATGGAGAATAGGAGGTATCAGACCTCTGGCCAATTGACCTAGACAAGAAACCCCTTGGTTGTCCTATACATGAACCAAATTACACAACAACGTCAAAAAGATGGTTGATGTTCATCTAATAATGTTTTGCGTGACAAAACTACAAACATTAGACCGCTGATATTCCACCTCTATATGCAGTGCTGAATTTACAAAACGAACGGGTCAAAAAGAACACACGGATGAATGGTCAATGATGTCATCTGGATCTCCCGTCTCGATTGAGGTTCTCCCAGCTGATCTCTTGCGAGCATTCTCCACAGACCGTGCTGAATCCGGGCTTGATGCCCTGGCTTCTTAAAGTTAGCAAGTGGGCTAGGTTGGTGCATTTCCTCTGCTTGACAGGGCGGCTCCTTGAACTGCCTTTGGTTTGTTGGGAAACAATGATTTCTGGCGGCATATTACTGTTAGCAACTCGATCACCGTCATCAAGCGTGGTTCTGTGAACTTCCTCCCACTCCAACGACCTCCGATAAGTTTGCCAGGCCATATCTTGTTCCTCTTTGGATAATCTCTCTGCCTCATTCTCCTGTAGAAGGGTTTCGTGTTCGTGGTAATTCGCAATCCAGCTGGCAGCACAAAAATCAAATCAGATTCCTGTCATCAAAAAGATTTTCTGAAGATCTACAACTTTGGATTGAGATTGATAAAATTGTATTTAATTCAAATTTCCTTGTAATTATAGGTGTTTCAAGGATAGTCATGCCGATCTGGAACACAATTCGAGCATGCATGTGGGGAAGCTGAAAAAAGGATAATAAGAACAATTTAACCGTTTAGTTAGAAAACATGAGAAAAACATCTACCGAGGATAATGTCTTCTAAGTAAGTTTTCCATGAGCTTGTCAGCAGTGTTAAAAGGCAGGCATTCATGATTCCCCAAACATCCAACCTCATTGGTTTCATCATGATTAGATGTCATTGGATTTATATGGTCCTGCTCAAGCAAGTCTGCATTTTCATCATCACCAAAGTCAAAGAGGTGCAGTATCTCCTCCTTGGACATTGTTCTATGTATTTGTTGTCTGTCCACCACCCTTGCTGCAAGTCCTTCCTTCGTAACCTGTTGACGGTCTGAACTGCTTCAGTCATCATATGTAAACCTTCGGAACTTTCTCCAGGTACAAAAAGAAAAAACCGTAACATCTATAAATCCAACTTTACCTGCCGCTTATATATCTTTTCTTCCATGGTTCCATGTGCCATCAAGCGGTAAGCATAGACAGGTTTGTTTTGCCCATACCTGCAAGAAGTGACATAAAAGATAACAAAACCAATGACACTATCAAGAGTAGGCGTTGGAAATTATTAGTTGTAGTCATGCCTCCAAACCCGATATATTGCCTGCAGGTCATAGGTTGGATTCCATGAACCATCAACAACAATAACACGATTAGCAGCATAAAGGTTAATGCCCAGTGACCCAGCACGTGTAGATATCAAGGTGCATTTCACTCGCTTATTTGTGGGTTCATTAAATCTCTCTACCAGCTTCTGCCTTTCAGAACACTGTGTACTACCATCCAGCCTGTACATAAGTAATCTAACTTTAGAACAAGTATAGAATGGTTCTGGATTTTTTATTAAAAGGGGCTTGATCATCCACAACCAAAGAACAGAACTCTTACAGAAGTAACACAACATGATTTACCATGGCACATCTTAAAAGCAATGAACTCAATAAGGAAATCTGGGTTCTCAAGATTTCTTCCCTAACACATAGTTCATAGTTGTTTATATGTTTTGCATGTCTAAGACATAAGGCTTTCTGGTTTTAAAACTGCCTAATGTGACAAACTAGAATCCATTTATTAACTGTGACCTTTTCTACTCTCATTTGGGATAGCATCTAGAGTTTCATATGCATTATTGAATGCCATACAGAATGCCTCTACAGCAGGATCCAAATATGAAGCTGTTTGATTTTATACACTTCCGTTTGTGCCTAAAGAAAATTCTTTGCCTCATAGAATTATGATAATATTGCAAAGTAGGGGATGTTCGTTGAAATTGTATAAATAATTGATGGAATCTCAAGGGAGAAAAGATATAAGTTCTTCGTTTATTTTGCCAGTTGGTGCCGAATCAAGCGAACTCAAATCTCAAACGATCCCTAAAACAAGAATGCAAGTTCCTTGCATATTTTGCCACTTGGTGCCAAATCAAGCAAACTTCATCCGGACATTTTATGAGTTTGAACCTTTATTACCAAAATTTAAGATTATCTTATCAAAAACTTGTCAAATGAAACCAAAGGATATGCACAATAAGTAGAACATCAGAGCCACAGATGGATACCACCTGCCTGAGTACTAATATTAATGGGATTATTGCATTTTTCATGCTATATATAGATAATAACAAGAAGCCATAAGGTCCCAATTGGATACGGAAACATGGATTCATTTTCATGCTACATGCAGTTTTTAAGAAAGACACCTCAATAGTTTGATGTACATAAAGGACCATGAACAAGAATGGCAAAGATATAATAATGGCAAGAAGAATTTAAGATAAAACTATTGGGTTACAGCATTTATCTACCTCTCTTCATTGAAATAATATCATTTGATAAAAAGAACTTCTAAATTCCAAATACGGAATCCAATAAGAAACTTATTTCATACCTATACCAATCCTTGCCTTGCTTCCAAAACTTGCCTTCACTTTCTTTGCGTGGCAGTTTTGACAAAAACATCTCTATTAAATCTAGTGTTGTCAAGCTTTGGCTGAAAACTAATACCTTGTCACCTACTTCAGAACTCATGGTGAGGATATCAAGTAGCAAAACCATTTTACCACTGTAATCAACTTCTTGGTAAATCTTTTCATCAAGAAGATCCTCCCACCAATTAGTTTCCTGCAAGTAGTAAATTCTTTGAGCAATACATATAACATGCAAAATGATGCATATGAAAGATTCAAACCTTATTTATCTAATAAAATGCATCTCCATATCCCCTTCAAATATGCACTCTCAAATGCATATATTTTCAAAACGAAAAGAAAGAAAAAGAACTGCAATTTGAAAGCCAGCATCAATAACTCAAAAGAACAAGGAGATATGTTTTCCTTGTAAACGAAAAAACATATGGAAAATTTTCTTGGTCAACAGTAAATTATTATCAAAAACAATTTTTAAATTAGCAATCTATTATAGAACGCTTTGTGAAAATTATAAAATAAGAACCGTTGGTTGATTTGCACAGGAAGTGAATTAAAATGCAACTGTACCTGATGGTAAAAGACTCCATCATTTCTCTTGTAAAATATCTCATCCTTTGCCTTTTGCTTCTCTGTGCATATAACAGATGCTTCAGCTCTCATTAGAACAACTCAAACTATCAAGCTTACAAAGAGCATAAAAATGTATTAAACACAGAAGTATAAACTGACAAACATATGCACGGCGAAGGAAGAAGCATAGCAAACATCATCTCATACAAGGAAACAATGGGTCGATGTATTGCTCCAATCAACATCCTATCGATATTGTATTCCTAAATGTAACATCTTATAACTAAAAGAGATGATGCAAAATAAGTTAAATGCAGACACCCATATGATACAAAATAAGACAGCACGAAAACAATGACCATGAGAAGCTGTATTTACAACTACGAAGGACCAGATTGACAACCATTGAGGAAGTTTCCTGTTTGCAGAACTACCTAGTCTACACCATGCCATACTTCACTTCAGCTTCTATACAAATCCATCAACATGGCTAGACAGATCTACATACTCAATTTGCAATAACTATTTTTAGTTCCTTTTTGCCTGTTTGAATCCGGGGTCAATATTGGTTTAGCCAAAGAAAATGGGTAAAGGAAAACCTCTGAACATTGGATATTGCTAAAAAATTATGTAGTTCATGACTGATGACAAGAAGTAATGGAAGTTCATGAACGGTGTTTTTAGCACAAACTTTATACCGAATTTGTACAAATCTAGAGCTTATTCCTTTTCTATATGAACCTAACAAATGCTTTAATTAGCAGCACATGCAGCGCCCAACTAAGATCATGATCTACGTACAGAGGGGTGTAAACAACCTGAACTCCAGCAGACAGCCCGAATTCACACTTGGCTCAACCAAACAAGGGTTCAGCCTTGGCTTTTCTGAACATGAGCTGCCAAAGCTTGGCTTGGTATGATGAGCTTGCAAAGCTCAAGCACTCAGGACTTCCAGCCATGGTGGAAGATGAAACCAGAGCACAGATTCACAAAACAGTTCAGAAAATTGTTCCGAAATCCAAAAGGCCAATAATCACAAACAATAATCAATAAATCACAATGAGAAAAGCTAAGGGAAAAAGATTAGAGATCAGGAAAAGGAAAGAGATCTTGGAGGAGCCAAAACATTAGCCCCGCTGTTACTTGTATCTGCTACATGACCTTCAGCGCCTCAAGATCGAAGATCTTGCACCCCTTATCAATGAAGTTCAAACTAGGATGGAGAGAAAGAGATTGCTAGAGAGGAGGAAGGTGCAGAAGAGAGTTATGGAAGAGAATGAGGCCACTATAACAGGGAGAATGGTCTGAATGCCAGAATAAGGGTTTCAAAACCCTATATTGTATATCTATTAGGAAGCATCATGTATGATATCCCAGACTTTGGGTGTAGATAAACAAGTGCGCAAACATAAATATACACACACTTGAGCTGGCCCTTGTTTGAGATCTCAATAAGGTTTCAAACATGATTTGGTTGCAACTGGGTCAAGCTGCTTATGAATGAACCAAATGGAGTCCAAGTTGTTTGTCAACAGCTAGCTTTGCTAACAACCATATCTGCAACTCCACTCCCAAACACAAAGGGAAATTGGGCAATGGACTCAATTCCATACAAAATATACTAGAATTGGTAGAATTAGTGCTGCCACTAAAAGATGATCGGCAATATCAACAATGATTGTTTAACTATCTAAATCATATCTGAAGAGGATTTAAAAAGACAACAAAATAAACATAAAAAAGAAAATTCATCTCATGATTGTGTGAGAGAGAGAACAAAAGCTTAAATACTCGTACTTGGAAGTCATATTATCTTTCATGCAACAAAGTTAGCTTAGAGTAATAGCTTTATGCCATGGTTGTTTAAAAGGAACTCTCTCTACCTCTAATTGGAAAAAGCTCCACCAGAAGGGTCATATCCAACCCAATGAATCTCTAAGTATCAAAGATAATTGAACAGCTTCATGAGTTTTATGGTTAATGAAGAGAGTTGAAGAGGTTAGGGAGACTAAATACTCATGTTTCAACTAATCTTTATATGGAATGCGGGAAAGAAAGAAGTCACCAGAGGAGAGGACTCTGCCGAACAAGAGCAAACAAAACAAGAAGCACCATTTTGTCCACTCCATGAAGAGAATCTTCAAAGAATGAATTCTGTTCTTAATGGCCAACCACATAATAAGTCCCATCCTTGAGATGACTAGGACATCCCGAATTGGTTCTGTTGTGACAAATGAACCAACTAGTAGCAATAAAGTGTTAGATGAAAATTTATAGAATAAAGCATCATAATGAAATCCAAAAAGATGATGGACACTTGATAAAACTGACTGATACTTTTGTCTAAATTTCAGTCATAAATCAATGTGTCAAGAGAACCAGAGAAAACAAAAAAGAATAAATGGAGCCAGTACCAGTGGTCCTATACCACCTCTAAGCATGAATTTAAATACTTGTCTATAATAATTGTACAGATCAAAATGTACCAGTTGAATACAGGAATGGTATGCAGAATAACAAACCATATCATATCAACACTCATTTTCTTTTTATATTATTACTTAAAGATATCAAAAATTGCCATTTCATGATATGAAGGCATTGATACATGTTTAGCACTGGTCAACACACCCATGTAACAGCCTACGGAGAAATATGTCAGCAACTATGATGAGTGCCAGCAGCATGTGCTGGTATCTTTTTGACAGTATGTTTTAGCACACTCCTGCACTAGCCACCTGCACAACAATTTCTGAGTGGTATACTGTGATGTACTGGCATGTCATACCAGTCTGCAAATGAACCAATATACTGCATGGAACAGTATTTATTTTTGTCTCTAAGACATAGAACTATGAAAACAACCTCATAAACTAAGGCCATTGTTAATACTTAAAATTCTCACTCTTAAATAATATAGACCACTAATGTTTTGTTTCTATTTTCTTGTTTATAGAAAATTGGTATTCATCAGTTTTTGGATGGTACAAGATGTGACTATTAGATTACAACTTCTCTTTGAATTTTGTCCACTCACTAGAATTGTTAGCCACTACAGAATGCAATCCATTAATAAAAATTTCATATGCAAAAAGTTTGTACTTCTTTTTAAAGGATTCCATAAGCACTTTGGAAAACAAAAAATAAATTTAAGGTTAGCAATCAAGAATGTTCCAAGCATTTGCTTTTATAAACAGTAAATCACAAACAAGAACTAATGCTAAATGCAGCATAAATTTGCAATATTATGGTGCTTTAAAGAGATAGTTATCACTGATGAAACATGGTTTGAGCCTTTAATTCAAACATAACCACATCAGCCAACTAAATCACACTACCGAACAGACAATAAACAATATATCTATAACATACTTCAAAGTCATTAAGTAAATAAAAATGAATTTAAATGTCAAAAAATGGAGACATGAAATTCTACATATATATATTATGGACTAAATACCTCCATTTGAGAAGTCATTTTCCATATTATCATCACTTGAGCCATCTTCCACCAAGAAGTTCTCAACAGCATCTTCTCGCCGTAAGTAATCCCTGTGTTCTTTAGCCACTTGCAAAAGACCAGGATGGTTCCATACCTACAAGCAAAACAAGAATCACTTAGTAGTAAGCATCAAGAACAATGCACATTGATGGAGAAGCTGATCAATGTCTTAAAAATCTTATTGCAAGATTGATTATACCTGAGCCAATGCTTGATAGTTAGCAAAGAAACACCGTGGTCTAATTGTTTTTTCAGAAGAAATTTTATCTCCCGTAAAACCATGTACGTCTAAGAATTTTCTATACAATTTTCTTTGCAAAGGAGAAAGTTTAACGGTAATAACAAAAACTGTTTTTGGAGGGAGATCCTTCTTCACAACATTCATGTCCATTCGCTGGACAAATCCTTTCAGCTGTTCATACAGAATGTGTGATCTTTGATTCATAATTCTCACATCATCAATGGTAGAATTAGTGTGCTGACCATTTTCTATTGGATTCTGGAACCTGCAAAGAGACAAAGTTAGAACGAAGACCCTTCCCTGCTACTGAATATCTGATAACAATCAGAAATAAAACAAAGCATAGCAAAAAAGTTTTACCGATTACGGAATTCATGACTGCTCCCAAGATATCCTTCCCTTACAAAATCAACCATCTGTTCAGAAATAATATGTCATTAATGTGGTTAATGTAATTATCCCTGCTTTACAACGAGAAAGATAAGCTACTTACACAATAATATTCCATCAAATTGTTCTGCAAAGGTGATCCTGTCAAGGCAATTCTTCTTTGTGTCTTTACTTGTTTTAATGCTTGTGTTATATCAGCCCTTGTATTTTTAATCATGTGGGCCTCATCACAGACTAGAATGTCAGGCACATACTGAAAAAGAATTAGACAATGGTCATCATTACCACCAAAAGATTGGATAAAATATAACAAAATACAAGCATAGTATTATAACGATCCACAAAAAGAGTACCATACTGCCATATCATTTAATTTCTCAACATGTTAACCAATATCTTTCACATACACAAAAAGCCTTTATCAAAAGATGAAGATGAAGTAGAACATGGTTAAGAAAATGTAAATTTAATATTTATCAGCACTTTGAGGGATAGAAATAGTATTTTAAAAAAGAGCATGCCACAAACTCTTTGTACAAGAAAAGATACTGAAACATTAGGAGTTTGGCATGATTTGTAAAAAGCATATATCATAAAACCATTGTGAACTAGCTCTAAGCACCTTCTATATGGTTCCTTCACTTCTTTCCTATAGTCAGTACAGTTTTGTGTTTAGCATTCGACATGATAAATGATTTTCATGTGCTCTTAAAGCCTGTTCTTTGTCCCCTATGGCAACAAGGAACCTGAGTTAATAATATTGTGATAAGAAAAGGAAATTTGGATTGGGCATCTAGCACAGGGACAAACAAGAATAATAGTGCAACCTCAAATTTTGCATTCAAAAGAAACATTATCCATCAGACCAATCAAAAATTGTTAACATATGATACCAGATATTTTTCAAGTATAGACCCAGAGACCCTAAAACTGCAACAGCCAAAGGCAACATACTGATCGGATATATGTGTCACAAATTTAGAGAAATCAATCCAAAGAAAATGTGTTCCTTTTTTGTTCAGCAAAACAAAGGATCAAAAATAGCTTAATCTAGATAACAGCTAGATGAAAATTAACACTTTATACAGGATTCTTTTCAGCTAGCTTTTAGCATTTCTTGTTTTTTAGCTTATTGATAACAAAGTTGGTAAATGTAATAAGATGCACCCAATACAGCATTTCTCTGTAGCACGAGGACCAAATTTATATCTGGCATTTCTCAGTACTTGCAGCAGGAGGACCAAATTTATATCTGGCATTTCTCAGTACTTGCACACCATATGTCATCCCTCTATAGACATGGACCAAAATAATGCAATCTGTACAGCATAATTGTACGGACTTAGTGATGCCACATTGCCACATAAACTAATAAGTGTATACTGAGGGCGAGCCTGGTTTTTATTCAGGCTCATGGTTAGGACAAAAACGCAATTTTAGCTTAGTCCCAGATTTCAAGGCTTTGCATGATTTATATACACCAGTTCAGTGGGACAAGAACGGAAAGAAGTGAGAAGGTATGCTAGTGCTACACAGATGAAATATAATAACTCACTTATTTTTGAGATCTGACATACTGAGGGTGGGATTGGTTGCTCATCTGGTTTTGCATAATTTTTTGCACCAGTGCGGAACATAATAAATTACCAAGTGAAGTGGGGACAAATAAGGAACAAGACACAGGAAAGAGTGTTTTATATATACTAGATGAAATTTAAAGAGAGAATTGAGAGGTTAGAGGGAAAAGTAAATGGTAAAATAAATGGAAAACAGTGATTTGACAGGTCCTCAAATAGTGGAAGATAGAATAAGAAAAAGTGATGTAACCATTGATTATTAAGATTATTTTTTGTTCAATCTTATCTCTTTACAGTCTGTGTCAAGCCACCATTTTTTATCAGCGTCCCACCCCCATTTTATATCTCCGCAAGATCAATTTTGCATAGATCAATTAACATGGAAGATAAAAAAATATGAGCTCAACAACACGACAGTCGGGGAGGTTAGTGGCAGATTTGACATATTCTGCCAAATTTTGTTAGTCATCTAAGGTGACAATTTGATTATTAATTAAAGGCAAGAAGAAACCATCTGAAAATTGGACTTCTATACAATACAAGGACCCCTTTTCTACAGAACTAGAATTAAAAAGCATATGGACCAGTTTTAATAAACAAAATTACAGCTTGTTGGAGATCATGTTAACCATGTCAGACCATATTTGTTATAAAAATAAAAAGTGCTCTAATTTAAAAATTTTATATAGTATTGAAAAGTAACACAAGGATGAAGAGAACTGTAAGAAGTAATAAATGTTCAAAAGTCCAATGACTTACATGTAAGGCATGACAAATTTCACTGGCTGTACTCCTATCCTTCACATGCCTTCCAAGGGACAAGTTCCGGAAAGCAGCATACCCTATTAGAAAAATTCCACCCTTGACTCTCCATTTTGAAAGTAAATCTGCTCTTCTTTCCCTAACCCAGAAGCCACCAAAATTCAACTATAAGAAACAAGATATAAAAGAATCCACAAACTGCAACAGATATGACTTATTTAAGGGTGCATATACATATCATATATGCATAAAAAAAATGAGACATCAAGAGATCCACAATCTCTAACAACATAAAATAATTGAGGTCAAACATATGAATAAGAAACATGTATATTTATACACATGTGCACGTGTCTAAATATAATAGGAAGTCTCCTGTAAGGTCGACCCTATATCAATTAAGTTTGTACAAACCTCATATATGCAAGATGAAAGACAAGATTTAAATTATTCGTATACAGGATATGAAAACAAAGATTCAAATCACTGTAACTTACCGAATCCTTTTAAAATGTATCTAATTTGAGAATGGTGCTTATTGAGGTCTGGGCCCCCATCTATTAACCAGTCCAGAAATAAGCAATGTAAAATATATCATTGAATTCCTTTCCACCACTTGACAAATAAACAAATTTGTAGGATGAGGTATTGAACCCTCAATCTAAGGTGGGTGAATCAGGTATATCACCATCAGACTGGTCCCCTCATCCTACAAATTTCCCTGGAAATGCTAGCTAATTTAATTGGTGAAGTCCTTGATAGTTATAACAATATCTTGGGATCAAAACTAGCCTTCACCACTTACCCTTTGCAAAAAAAATAATGCAATTGAAATCACATTATTTTTTTCCTTTTTGTAAAGCTTTTTTTATGTTAAACTCCCATCTTGATATTACAAAGTCATGAAGAAGAAGAGGAATAAACATCAACTGTGGGTATAACTTATCGACATTGTTCTTAACAGAAAGGTAATGTCCATGTTACACAAACATAACACTTCCCTAAAGAAAATAAAATTGAAGAAGCATAAACACCACTTACAAGTCAATAAAAGAATTCTAAGAAATAATAATAACCTCACAAAGGTCTTCATTTGCACATGCACATACACTCATAAGAAAGGGCGCACACAGAAAGATTGTCAAAGCACTTGAGATATGATACTAGCAAATATTTAGAATCACATGAAAAAATTATAACTGAAGAAGAAGAAAAACCACAAGAAGTTCCTAAAGTTAATCGTAAGCAACATACACCCAATTTGTCCTCAGGAATTCATGCACACACATAATTGGGCAGGAGCAAACAAATATAAGATCGCCAAAACACTTGATGCTGCATCCACAAATATTTAAAACATAAATTGCTCCACCACTCATGTTTTTAATTATACTCCTTTAGAAATATACTGTAATTTATCATATAATTATTAATCTTGCCATTGAATAATTGGGCAGCTAAACAATCTAACTAAATTCTTAATAAGAAAATCTATAGCAAGCATTTTAGTTGCATCCAAAACCAAATAAATTCAAATAAAACCATGGTTCGTCTTACGGGTCCATACCGACCAGCTGTCGATATGATATGTACTGAGCTATACCAAGTCGTACCGAGTATACCGACACATGATGCATGGGAGTGTACCGATGTACCGCCCATACCAAGTGATACATTGCGGTACAGCAAACCTTGGATAAAACAAATTGTTTTGGCAGGCTTTAGAAGCGTGTCGGACTCAAGTTGATAAATGGTCAATTCATAGTCGGACTAGGCCCACTTATTTTCTAATGAGACCTTCTACTAGCCAACGGACTAATTGGTACTGTTATTAGATAAGTTAGCTCTTAGGATTTGGCTTCCCACTGCCCCACCCCCCAGCATCCCAAAACAAAAAACCAGTTGAGCCTCCTTTCCTAGATAGTTCCAACAAGTTGACTTGAGCCAATATTTTTTTTCTAAAGGTCACCAAAAAAGTTGATATCATCGATTGTTAACAAAATTACAATAAAACAGTTGATATCATTGATTGTTAACAAAATTACAATAAAACAAATATTTTGCAGTTGATTATCTAAATAAAAGAAGTTCGTCAAATGTAAAGGCTGAAAGAAATCTCAGACCTTGCAACATCTTCCAACATAAACACACGAAGAGGCTTTAACTCCTTTGGTCGCCACTTCACAAATTCTTGTCGCCAATTATGAAGCACGTTAACAGGTGTAACAATAAGAGCTGTTCTTAAACCTAGATCGATTTTTCTCATAGCAGTGTACAAAAATGCAATAACCTGTGACAGAAATCAACAATTCACAGGAAAAATTAGCATGTAACAAGCAATGGAGACTACCAAAATATGTATGCGAAAGAAGTTCAAATCACCAAAAAAGCTGAATTGTCTTATCCTGAAATTTTCTTACTGGTAAAGCAACAATTTTAGTAGTACATGTAAAATTGCTTCAACCTCAAAAACACAAAAAAAAGGCTCCATCCACGAACTACATGATCAATATTGCAAGTTCACTTAGGTGAAAAGAAAGCATCACAGAGGCTTATAACATATTAGTACCGCAACATCAGATGTTGATGGAGAAGAATATATCTGCAAATTGCTTCAACTGTGCAAAAGAAATGAGGGAATAATTTAATGTAAAAATGAAGAGATGAGACAGTTATGGCCCCATGGACCCATAATTAATACTATATTTGCAGAATATTTATAATGAACAAGGGTAGCAGCAGAGAGCCTCTAGGAACTTCTATGACCAGGGGGAGGTTACCCTGTTTGAAAAAACAAAAAGACCAACAATTTAAATCGGTAGGTTATCAAGTATTCAAGGAAAAAAGCTCAGACCTGAAAAGTTTTCCCAAGGCCCATTGTGTGAGCTAAAATGCATCCAAGACCTATATCCCCAGATTTGACCTTTTTGACAGACTGTATAATGTTTTCCCACATAAATCGTATCCCAGCAATCTGCATCCACAATAAAACTATTCCACAATCAGAAACATAAAAAAGAAACAAATAATTTCTACAAGATAATGCATATGATATACAGAACTTAGACCTGCTCATGCAACAATTATTATAAACTAAGATACTCAACCTCAATTTACAAAACCTAGTTTTGATAATCAAATCCAGGGTCAGGATCAGCCACCTATAAAATAACCTGAATTGGATTGGATCAGCTAGATTGGACAATATGGATTAGGCAATGGGGCAAACCTCAGCTAAAAGAATTGGATCCACAAAAAACATATAAAAGAACTCCTAAGAACCCGAAATGTATACAAAATCAGATAATTCATAAAAGAACAAAGAAATAGAAAATCAGAAAAATCCAAATGGAATTGAAAATTTCATAAACATGATAAAAAAAAAAGTTTTTTCTGAAAAAAAATCATCAGCACTTTTTGGAAACAACACAGGGAGATTGTCTCATCCTTCACCAAAACTTGGAGACCGAGAAAGTAAAAAGAAATTCTTTCCCAGTTCCCTACTTTACCTTTGGCACTGATCCGACTGAATTCTGAACCTAAGGTCCTTAACAGCCAAGATAATGAGGAATGCTAAGCAGCAGGAGATCCAAGACAGAGTTCCAATGAGGCATAGTTGTGGCTAGATCTAATGAGGAAGCATTCTAAAAAAAGTTTCAAGATTGACAGAGCTCCTGCAACAATGCAGAAATGCCTTCATTCCCTAACCTACTGTTGTTTCTTTTTCTCCTCTCCTCATGCTCCTCTTCCTCTCTTATTTCTCTTCTCCTCTCAGTTGGTTGAGCGACAGCATAGTGCCCCAGAGCAGATAGTGCCCTGACAAGGGCCATTGATAGGACATAATGAGAAATCAAAAGAGGCCAGTTCTTTAACCTACTAGTTTTGGCCACTGCTTACCTCAATCCAGATTTAACCTTGCTTTGCAATGTCCATATTGAGAATATTGTTACATTTTTCTTCCTAATTCGACTCCCGGTTCAGTGTCTACTAGACTAATATAAACACAGGTATGACAACAAAACATTAAAAACAGCAATGAAGTATTATATTTTTCTTTCTAGGGTTATTCACAAATCAGTCCCAACAATATGGGCTAATTATTCATCAAATCTAGCATTATTACTATTTACAACGAAATACCACCATATTTGAATTGATTACGCAGAGAGTTCCCTGGTAGCAGGGCATCAGCAGAATATGAACATTCAAGGAGTCTGATGTTTTCCTTATTTACTTTAGCCTATTGCAATATAATTGCCCATTCAGTTTTCATACAAAAAATAGAAAATATACATTGAACAAAAGAAGAAATAATATAAAATTTTAAATTAATTTAAATACACCTAAAAATGTCTTCAATAACTATGTATTTGATAATATCAATTTACAAGTCTGGTCAGGTTTAAGCAATGTATTAGATTAGAATCTATTGAAATAAATGGTCAGTTGAAATGTAATATTAAAAAGAAATAATGGCATTAGGTGGGATGGATCAATAGATAAGCTGATGCAGCATTAAATATGTAAATAATCTTTCTTTCTGTATAAGTACATATGGAAGAATCAATACTACTAAATTAAATGGAGCTAAAAACAAATAGCTAAAATTGCCAGTACCATGCAGTAATCTAAATATAACATAAATGAAATAGTTCATAAACAGCTCTAATTTTCAATGCCCATAGTGTAAGAGAATATGTTTACCAATTCCCAAATAAAGAGAATAATTACTTGAAAGTTGAAAATGGCAATCCGCTCTGAGAGCACATACATAAAAGTTAAATGGGGAATTTTGTCACTCCATATCCATCATAAATGCACAAATCAACATGCAATGGTGAAGTACCTGCTTGAATTCCAATGCAAATGAGATCCTTAAATGATGAAAAAAGAGCAATCTATCAACTAACTTTTATTCGGTCAGGATTTAGTTTAATTAAGTCTATGACCAAAAGATACATTTATTTTAAAGTCTTAGTAGGAGAACAATCACAGATCATATCAACATGGAGTCATGGACAAACATGCAATTCATAAAATTGAAAAAAAAAATTAGAAAAAAAAGCATCATGCTGAAATAGTAGCTAGATCCATACAAATGGATTAAGGCATTTTTTTAACTCAATCAACTATTACAAATGGACAGCTAGAGGACTGGGAAGTTGTAGAGAATAGCATTGCTTGGTGTGTGTTAGCATATTGAAACTCACATATAAAAATGTGAGGTATTATTTTCCAACAAAAATCAACGATAATATCTCTGGGATTTTATAGTTCATATGAAGAACAAAAACCAGCAAGATAAGATAAAACATGAAGTACAACCTCAGATAGAGAAGTTAGAAAAATGAATTGACATAGCCAATGACAACTTCCTATTAGAGATTTTTTTTTTTAAATATGCATTTGAAAAGGAAAAGAGACCTGGTGAGGCTTCAACTTTGCAGAAATGCTCTGTGGGATTCTCACAGGCTCCTCATCCTTCTCCCTTGCAATATTGACTATATAACCTTCAATTGCATCATCCAATGAAACTTCCCCTACACTTTCATTACTTCTGGTGTTACAAAATTTACCAACAGATTGTGCTTGCATTGATTTAAGATGCTCCTGCCTAGCCTGCAAAAAAGGATATAGTAGTTGCTATGATTAAACTCGTTTGAGACCTCTCAAGAAGATTTTGTTCATATAAGTGGAAACCTTCTCCATTGCAATTTTTCTCCTGGTTTCTTCACCAAGTTCTGTATCATCCATAATTCTCCTAATCCTCTTCTTTCGTCTTTTTTTGTGGCTGAAAGACAAAGAATTACGATGGATTAAGTAACTGTTCAATTTCTAACAAGAGAAAAAAAATAAAGTTGCATAATAGCTTTGTTTAATATCAACAATTAATGTGACTTGTCATGTTAATTTGACTAGCACATACAGCCGAAACTTCTTCCACCAAAGTAGGGCAGAGCTAGAAGAAATTTGCTTAGTTGGTTGACATAATTTCATTTATTTTGTCAGCCTTCTGCAATTTCTAATCAATCAAGAACTCTAAGAAACTAAGAATCGGCATATATAATACAAATAACATATCTCATGACACAATATATTTAGATTATAGCTACTTAATAAAATTAATAGCATGAAAGTACTAAGTCACTATACTTCCAGATAAATAAGTTTGTTAATGTTACCCAAGTCTGACAACCATTTGACCATCCGAAAGCTCTGATTCACTCTCTGTGCTAGAAACCATGAACCCTTTAAGAGCTTTTTCACATTCTGAAATAAACTGATGCAACAGAACTGGTGAGCAGCAACAGCAGTCCCAACCATTTGTTTCAACATCCAACAACCATGTTTCACCAAAATTTCTTGCTATACACATGGCACAGAATAGCATCTTACATGATTTACACCTTATTAGGTCGTCACACTTACCACACCATCTGCAGTAGACACCTAAATCAGGATCCTGCAACCAAGAAACATCAAACATTAAATCATTAAAGCATCTGACATACATAAATTTTCCTGCAACAGAACAAAATGACAAAGTTGATTTTCATACAAAAAAAAAGGGTAAATTCTTTATCAGGGAGAAAATGCAAATCAGGTTAATTTTTTTAAGAATAATTGTGTGTGACCTCTATAAAAGTACTTAACCCTGAAATGTCTGCATGCAGAAATCTTTTCTATCACAAAATAAGAAATTAAAATATTGAAGTATTATGTGTGGCATAGATCAATCAGGAATCACTATCAGTACCTCTATTCTCATTTTCTCTTCTATCAGAAGATTGCATTTTGTACATATAATAACTTCCAGAGTTGGATGTCTTTGCACTTCAGAAGCTTTCAGCACTTCAGAACAAGCAGTACAATGAAACTCTTCAGGAATGTCCATAAGGCTGTCATTATTAGCTAGAGTAGGTGAAGAAAGGACATCACTATCTATTACATCAACAACTTCTCTAACTTGAGCTGTCAAACATTGATCTCTGATTAAATCATGTGATTGTGACTTATCATCAATCACTTGCACTTCATCATCACTCTCTATGACGACTGTCATATGCCTTTTATTGTCAAGTTCAACATCCTCATTTTCACATGACCTCTTGATTGTGTCATTTTGAATTGGAATTTCATTCTTAGGTTTGTTAGGAATTTCAGACTTCAAGTCTTCAGCAACAACAACAGGATGATCAACATCAGCACCAGATGAGCTTGGATCTCTAAAAATTAACTGAGACTCGTTTAATTGTGCCACACCATCCAATACGTCATTCTCAACAAGTTCCTGCATAATTTATAATTCAGGTTAAATCTTGCATGATATGTCATAGTCATGTTTACACAAAAGGATCAGCTTCACAAGGAAAAGTTTTGCATGATGGGAAAATTTTTGGCAAGAAGTTTTATCAGATAATTCATGTATACACCCACTGATTGGGTTATCAGATAAAGGCTCAAAGACACTAACAATATAAACGAGACTCAACCTGATATCTTCTTTTCCTCTTTCTCCTCTGTTTCAAACGACACTGCAGTTTCTTTGTAATCTTCACATCATCCTCCTCTCTCACCTGCAAACAAAAGAATTTTGTTTAATTTCAGAAAAATAACTAAGAATCACACAGCAAAAAAATATTAAAAACCTTGTACCACTTGTTCCTAGAAAAAAGTCATGTCAATTGATACATACATGGAGAGTTACTAAAATATCGAAGGTCAATCACATTCTCACAAAGAAAACTCGTCAGGTAGGGAAAGAGACCCTGTGATGGGCTGGTTTCCTGATCTGCGTAGTCTGTCCTATGAGCACAATATTGAGTCTCAGCAAACACAAATGACTTGTTACAAGATTTGGCAGCTCATCTTGGAAAATCAGGAAGAAAAGAAAACATGACTTTGGGTAACCTTCTGCTTGTGCTTCATCAAGCTGAATGATCTCAAAGTAAAATGCTTTGGAATTTGCAGTGCTTTTAGTGTCACATCTTTCTATAGATTAATGGAATTTGGAGGACGGAAATGCCCCTTTACCTTTCCAATGAAAAACTATCCCTACAGATAGTCGAGGTGTTCACGTGGTTCATAATTAAAAAATAGTTAAGTATGAGGTACTAACAAGTAACAACAAAAGGGTCAATGTTGTAACTTCAATAACACCTTCTGCTCAAAATCTAAAATACTTTAGAACATACACTTGCATCTCGGCTGTCCTCTTGCCATGATGCCATCTCTGCTTAGAAACTCTCCTCACAAATCTTAATGACTGATACATTATTAGCAGTACAAGAGAAGCCCAGACAACCAAGAGCAGATCTGATGGTTTTGCTTAGTATAGATGTAGATGGATCGTCTTCCTCTATATACTAAAAGTCGGAGTTTATAATCACTCATCAATCACTTACATTGTCAAAATCATGGACTAGCATCACTTCTCTTTAACAACCCCTAACATCTTGCCGGAAAAGTTGCATGATTTTTATCCCCCTAGTTTTCTCATCTTCTTTTGCTCTTGCTCATGTCTTTTTTTTCTTCTTCTTACCTTTATTATTGTTGTTTGCTTGTGTTTCCTATCTATGAAGGATTCTGCTTTGCCATTTTTATCTCATCTTTCTAATGAAATAATCATGGATGGTGCTCTGCACATCTTTGTCAATCAGCAAAACAATTGATAGAACTGATAGAGTATCGTAGGTATTACATGACCACCACTGTAACAATTGGAGACAAATAATCAAGCTGCTATCTTCAAATTAATGATTTAATATTATTAAAATTAGATTATGGTATCAGTGAATTTATCACAATGCCATTTCCAATGGATCATTCATTTTATTTTACTGAGTAAAAGTACACATCCGACATCAGTTATGTGTTAACCATTAGATAGTTTCAGTGCCAAGTCTTGTTATGCATATAGCCTTGTGTATCAATTCTGAGAAATGAGTGAGATCAGTATTGAAGGTGACAACCTTTTGGACTTGGCATATCACTAGCCATTGATCTAACTCAAGCATAACACACAAAAAGAGGATGTTAAAATAGAATGTAATAGAGATAGGAGAAGAAAAAATAGCAAATACTTTTTTGCTGACGTTACAAGAATATTGGCAAAACACTCCATTTTCCAGTATTCTGGGAAAGATACCTACCTGTTACACCTAGTATCACTGAAAAATAATAAAAAACACTGTTCGATACCAAGTAATATGGTACAATACTGGTCCTCAGACCAGTAAAAATACCAAAAGTAGAACGGTATTTGAAACGATGCTTTATCGTAAGCATGTCAAAGGTCAATACAACTAAAAATATTAAGAAAAGGTTTATTCTTTCAAGCCACTCATGTACACATTCAAGTTGTAGCACAACACAAATGTCAATTGAAAATTAAAAAGGATCTTCAAGAATCCCCACCAAATTGGGCACTAAAATATGCTTCTTAGTTCTGAGCAATAGCAAAATCACTCAACAAGAGTTAAATCCCACACATATTAAATTTGATTCAACATTCGTAAAATAGAATAAAATTTACTAGCTCAATACTTTAATTTGAAGCATTTTAAGAAAAAGACAAGATAATAAAAACTTAATATTATCATTTTGAAAAGACAAACCTTTCTATAGTTTCTCTTTTGTTCCTCAGACAATCCAATCTCTTTCTCATTTTGGGTTGCCTCATCATAGAAAGGATTCCCTTCAATTTCACCAATCTCCTCTACCTAGGCAGATAAAAATAGAATTTATTGATATTAAGTTTTCAAAGTGAAAAAAGGTTAATTTAAACCAAAACATGGTTCCTTGCAAATATAATTGCAGAATGATAAAAAAAAGTGGCGTCAAGCACTCCTGACGATATGGCACAGCATTATATGAAGAGGGCAAAATTGTTTGCGTGGAAGCATTAAACCACATGATCAACCACCACAGTCTGATAACAGCTGGCTCTTCATGTTCAATTTTAATTGGTAACAAAGAATGGGCCACTAATTGTGGCCACTGGTCCACTAACCACCAATCCAATTACGGCCAAGTTGCCAATTTCAGAACAAGGATTTAGCCTTTAACCAGAGGTGCCTTCCTGACAGAAACATTTCATTTCACCAAGGAAAGAAGACTTTTCACATGTAAGTTTATGCAAAGCCTGCTTTAAGGCGACTTTGGACTGGACTAGACAGGGAAGGAAAGCATCATCTAATAAGAGGATGCAGAGTTGAAAAAGACACTAAAACAGAAAATAAAAGTCATTGGTAACACAGGTATGCAATTTCATGTTCAATCAAATAACTTCCTCACCAACTATTAAATTCTCTTTTTCTTTTTCTTTTTTCAGTTCCAGCAGCACATGACACAGCATTAACCTTTCCGGCAACTGGATGGCACCCTCAAAATAGAACTTAAAGGGTTCCATTGACAAAAGTTACCAACTACCAACAAGTTGACAACTACTAGCTGGTGGCTTGTCGAGCTGAAACCATTTACCTTGTCTATAAATTTCCCTGGCAAGGATGCGTTGCTGACCAGCAATTGTTGGCCGATGATGATGATTCAACACCTCCATCATACCCCAAAGAGAAGAGAGAGGAGATATGTTTCTAGTACATTGCTGATTGCACTTAACAGGAAAATCATAAAACAACCAACACGGTGAAACTTAAAAGTCACAATATAACCATCTACAATGTGGTTATAATCTATGGTGAAATTTTTTGGTTAAACCTCCTTAAATCCTTTTATGCTTCACCTTTCATTTCCTTCCTGCCTAGGCCAACTTTAAAACACTTCTACTTATTTAGTATTTTCAACCTCTAAATAAGAGGCACCTACTTAATCTGATAAATACAGAAGGGAAAACATATATTCTCTTACAACATGATATGTTAAGTATGACCCAATAGTTCTCCAAAACATGCATCTATAGATCAAAAAGTATATGCATTCATTGTCCTGGACAGCTAGGTAAAGCTCAGATTTTGTACCTCGTTAACTCCAGGCAAATGGAGACCCAAATTTGCAGCTTGTTGGGGAGTACTAGCCATGTAAACGGCCGCCCAGTTATTGCTACCAAATGAGTTACTGTCCGAGAATCGACCAGAATGAATAATCTCATCAAATATCTGCCAATCTTTTTCAGAATTTTCCAAGAGATTGTCACCATCTTTGACAGAAAGATTTTTGGCTAAATAGCCACTAGAACCACTCTCAAGCAGACGACCACGTTTCCTAGGAGAATGAGAAACATTGAACAACCAACAACCAGCAAAACACATGGAAAAACAAGTCTTACCTCCTTACAGGGTGACAGGATTGAAGGTACTGTTCAGCATCTTTAACAGATTGATTAAGTTCACTAGTTGCCTCAGAACCCACCCAGTGAGCCCTTGTTTTCCAAGCTTCGGTACGACATCCACCAGGAACTTGACTTTCTATCCATTTGTAAAGACTAGGGAGCTCAATTCCTGCTCCATCAAGTTGTTCCTGTCACAGGAGCATATTATAAAGAACTAGCAATTATGTTGCTCCCCTAGCTTCAGATACATTACAATGATAGACTATCGAGTCAAAATTCCAACAATTAAATGTTCCAAAGCTGGCACATAGCTTTACTTCAAGCATAAACTGTATATTCAGTTTGCATTATTTGCATTATGATCTAATCATTATCAATTGGATGACCAAATAAGAAGCAAAAAGGAACAGCATCATCCATGATCTAATTGAGTATTCTATTTTCAAACTAATTTTGTTAAATGCACTATATCTGAAAGAATTAAAATGCTTCAGATTTTGCAGAACAAAATCATTAACAACAAAGCTAATTCACTAATAAGAATTAGAGGGAAAACACTAGTATGACAATTAATACTATGAAACTAAAAACAAAAAATTGTTTTTCCTTCCAGAGTTGAGCAACCTGAGAAAAAGGCAGTGTTTCAAGGACTACATTCTAATTCTCGTGTGAAAAGTAGCCACAGGTTCTGATTTGGATACACTAAAACCTAGCAATTGTGACAAGTGACCTACCATTTCATGTCAATATAAAAACTGATTGGTAGAGGCAATATTGTGAAAAGTAGCCGCAAGTTCTGAGTTGGATACACTAGAACCTAGCAAGTGTGACAAGTGACCTACCATTTCATATCAATATAAAAACTGATTGGTAGAGGCAATATTGTCTTTTTTATCAGTTATCAATAGGATAAGTGTCATCCATCAATGAAGTTGCAGAATCATCAACCTCTGTCATGGTTTTCCCATAAATCATGATCATCTACAATTATCATGTGAATTCTGATAAGACAGTTCTTATTTGAAGAAGCAGGTTGGACCCCACAGTTGGTGTAAAGAAGAACTGAGATGTAAGGAGAGGAGATTTTCAACTAAAAATACAATTGGAGAGAATTCTCACTCCAAATCATAGCCAACTCAACCTCATCCACCATAATTGTCTAGTGCTTAAACTGAAGTTATAAACTCTATCAGGTTTCAATAAAGCACTGCAAAATGCAGTAGACGGGAAGTACTTCACAACAGTCCAAAATTCTCAAATCAGGACCTAGTAGCCAAAATAGCATGTTTTTTCAAGTTATATTATCAAGGTCAACATTCATTTACTCCCTCCAAAAGTACTAAAGCATTTTTTACATTTTCTTACTTTTCCAAAACTTTGAAGTGTCTCAAAAATATTATTCATAATTAAAGGTCATTCACCAGAAAATATAACTCATCTAATGCAGTCTCTCACATAATTTCATATAGTATTATTTGATTTTAATTTTATAGCAATCAAATTAATTTATCTCCAACATCTTATCCAACTTCCTATCACTTGTTCTAAACAACTTCTATCCAGATAATCTTGAGCACACTTTTCGCTGCATTGATCCAAATTAGACAACCACTAAAAAGAGCAACTACATGTATGTGGCTGCTATGTTCGAATACAACAAGTGTACCTTCCTCAGAAGAATAAAACTGCATCCATCTCTTTGAAAATCCATATCCACACACATATATCCCTCTCTAGTTTATGAAAAGGAAGATCTAAACATCAAGGTTTATATACACTTTTAACTTTGCAAAGACAAAAAGTCAGCTTAAAAATTATGCATCTCTTTGAGAGAGAGATTAGATTCTTAGCTCAAATATAGCCTTCATATTCAATAAAATTATCCCTGAAATAACAGAAGTGAAAGTTCTTTCACCCAAGGATATCAATTTTGTCCGGTTCAGTATGTATCCTTCTGTATTTACCGGCCTGAGCCCAAACAGAAACATGGACAGTCCCCATTTCCGGTAGTCCAGTCTGACCTTATTTTTTAAAAAAAAAACCTTTAAAACCACATAAACTAAAGCTCATGTCCCTTCTCTATACGTGCGGAGCCCATGACCCCTTCTCTCTGTACATGTGTCGCCTACCACTCACCATGGGCTGCTGACCTCGGGTATGCTTCCTCCTCTTCTCCTCTTCCTCCACAACCTTCCCTTCTTCCTCTCCCTCATCATTCCTCCCTCCTCCTCGTCCACCTATTCGTGCTTCCTCTTCCTCAATCGTCTCCTCTTCTTCCTTCTTCCGCCTCTTCCTCCATTGCCTCCTCCTTTCCCTCCTTCCTCCTCTTCCTCCACCACCTCCTCTTCTTCCTTACTCTTCTCCTTCGGTACACCATTGCCGCTCAATACCGGTCCATCCAGGGATCAATATAATACCTTAGTACAAAATTGCAATCCTTGCTCTGACCAAAGAAATATATATGCATGAATTGTCATTATGTGCATGATTACTTAATAACCTTTTAAAAAACTAGAAGCAGGAAATGAAACCAAGATTGCTTAAGACATTACATAGGTGGTAGTCACAGCAATAGCCAACACCTCTACATCATCATGCCGAATGCTTAAGCCAGATACATGGTCCAACAAGAATTACTCAAAAACAATTATCTAGAAAAGATTCAACAGCTTGTTCTTTCACCAGAGATATATATGTATGAATTATCATTATGTGCATAACTACTCATAAACCTAAAATATTAAAGCAGGAAAACAAAATCAAGATTGCTTAACACATTAGATAGGTGGTAATTACAGCAAAAACCAGCACCTGCACGTCATTGGAATAAACACTGCAGTCAGATACATGGTCCAATAAGAATTGCTCAAAAACAATTACCTAGAAAAGATTCATCAGTTTATACATAGCAATAAAAGCAAAAAACCACATATTCAAACTCAAAAACAAGTTAACAAATCGCAAGAGAGGTATAGAAATATTAACCATGGTCAAAGAAGTAGTGGAAACTTCGATTTCTCACAAAGATGAAATTCTTCAATTTTTTTTCAAAAAAATTGAAACATAGAGTATCTACCAAGCAAACACCCTATAATAAATCAATCAAGGTCGTCATACCACAGTGTACCACTCGGTACGAGCAAAGCATACCAGTTCGAAAGGGGATTAGTACGGGTGATACATCAGTCGAAATGCTAACTACAACTCAGTACGTACCGTACCGATAACTAATCGATACACTGGTACAAACCGGTAAGGGGAACCATGAAATCAATAACAATTTTTTTCCAGCATTATTTAAGAGTTTCTGACAATTTTCTTTTTAATCAACTATCGATATATTAGGGAAAGCTTACCAATAGTAGAGCACTCTGAGTCTCTAAATTATCAAGAACATCCTCCCATTCTTCAATGAGTACTTTCATTTCATTTGATACAGCTAATTCCAACTATGAAGAGAAAAACATTAAAAAAACACAAGCATGTCAGAGAACACACACAATACTGCACAAAAAAGAAACTAAAATGAGAACTACCGCATCCCCATGGAGACTCTCAGCAAGCTCAGCTCTTACTTCATGTTCCACTTGGGCAAGTGATTCTTGTTCAAGTGATTCTTGTGCCTCAGCAGCCTAAGAGAAGCATTAAACAACACATAAATGGCACCAACAAGATAAAGATAAAAAGGAAAAAACTCAAGTATATGATGCAAACAAAACATACCTTACTCTCTATTTCAAGAAACTCAGCAACAAGTTCTTCAACTTCCGCATCAGTTAAAGGTGCCTGATTAAGCACTTTCATCACCTAATTACTTGTACAAAAGAAATACACAGGAAAATAGCATTCATAAAAGAGAATCCTCACCTGAGAAATGTAAACACAAGGATTAGTCAAATCATCACCTTGTCAAAGAAAATTATGAATTAATTCTTGGGTAACCTTTCCAATACCATCTCAGCAACTAATTGGCACAATAAACAAAAAAACAAAGTCACAACAATGTAGCTAACTAATTAAATACAAGCTTCAGATTGATTAATATAGTAATACACTAATAGCTGGAACATAGCAGCTAATAAGATGACAACAACGAAGCCATAAGTCCCAACTATTTGGGGCCGGTTACGTAAATCTTTTGCCATCATTGAGATATGTAAAAAGTCATAGGTTTAGACAGTGGTTTAATAAGGCGCTTGGGAGCTCGCCTAAGCACTCGGGCGAGGCGAAGCGAGGCGAGACCCGAGCACCTCGATTGGCTTCCAGGCGGCGTGCTTCAAAGAGGCGCCGCCTGGGCGCTCGCCCGAGCCCAGGCCTCGATCTGGTTCGGTCTAATGTGATTTAGTTGGTTCGATTGAACCAACTAAATCACCGATAACAGCCTCGATCGATTTCCCCAACCCTAAACCTCACGATTAGCCTCTGCTGTCGCTGCCACTGCCTCTTTGCTCTACCGTCGCTCGCCGCTTAGCTCTTGCTTCGCCGCTCCATTTGCCGTTTGCTCGCTCCCACATTGTCGACAGGCTTGGTCTTCTCCTTCCTTCTGCTTCAAGCTCGACAGTATACTGTTAACAGAATTTTTTTTATTTATTAAAATAATAATATATTATTTTGTTTTTAATACTGTTAACACTTAACAATACACCGTTTGTAGATTATTTTGTTTTTAATAGTATATTTTTATTTAAATAATTATATTTATAAATTTTTATATTTTAACGCCTCGGGCGATTTTAGACCTTGGCGCCTAGCGCTTTTTAAATCACTTGGTTTAGATAAGTTTAAAGTATTTATATCTTTATTTATAGTTTCTATTAAGATCTTTTTAGGCCTTCCTCTACCTCTTCTCACACCACTATTATTAAACATTCCACCTCCTCTGACTTTCTAACTACCGCATCCAAAAGTCTCCTAAGCACATATTAATATCAACTTAAATATTTTTCTCTCATTTTATTCTCTATCGAAGTGATACCTAGTTGTTCATGAACAAAAATATTTTTTTTTTATTTTTTCTAGTAACTCTATACATTCATCTCAACATTCTCATCTCAGCAACACAAATTTTTTATATATATTATTTCTTAATTGTCCAATACTCAGATCCTAACACATAGCTAATAAGAAGAATAAAATATTTTATTGATATCAATGGAAGGTAGATCAATAGTCCAACTCAATAAGTGCATGATCTAAGCATTTTTCCTCAACTTTCAATAATTCCTATTGTAATAAGATTAATGTGTAACTCCTGTGTAAGACTAGTTACTATTAACCGAATTTGAACACTCATTATCATGTTTTCCGCATAAGCCAATTCAAATCCATCTAGCCAATCAAGATTGGGCTAGCACCACAAACCAAGAAATCAATTCCCATCAAGAATCCATTTAATTCACTCGAAAGCAGAAAAAAAAAAGGTCATGCTCTCAGAGAATGATACAATATAAGAAACAACTGTAATTTTTGAAGAAAGTATATGTCCAAAACAATAACTAATAAGAAGTTAAATAATAGAGGTTCAGAAGTTAGTTGCTTTTTACTACATTTCATGCTCTTATCACTTCAAGGTGGTATTATGTGATTATTTGACAACAAGATACATCAGGAAGAAAAAGTTAGCATGCTGCACATGATTCCCATCAACACAAAGTCTAGGGAAGAAGAATGCTTATGCTCATACCAGCAAAGAGGTTGCTTCCATAAATCAAATCCTTGACACTCAGATCATAAAGAAGCAAGCAATCTGTGACGTCAAAGTTTGCCCACCAAGATATAATGGTATAGCAATAACAACAACAACAAAATCATAAAGTCCCCAAGATATGATAGTACTAAACGAAATTTTTCAAGGTGAAGATAAAACAAAATTGTGATTCTATGAACACAAGACTAATAATTTTTTTAGTTACTTGGATAGAATTACAAGCATAGATAGTAATAACCAAATTGAAGGAATTAATACTAAAATAAATATACTCATCAAAGACTACTTTTCTGTAAATCTGAGGTCTATTAGATCTTCCATCAATGCTTTATACAAGTACATATAATTAAGTTCCCAAATTAGCTTAAACTTGAATATACTTCTTTTTTAACAAAAATCATGCCACTGGACAAATTCAAACAAACAACCATGTACGTGGCAACCAAATCTGCCTTTCTTTGATAACAAGGGACCATTTCTATCTTCAGGTTGATAAAGCTAAAAGTCAATACCATTATATTCTCATGTGTGCAACCCCTAATGTTCCCATGTGAACCACATAAGCTCTAATTTTTTCCAACGAGCCAACAGTTAGTGAAAACTTATGTCTCTATCACAAGTCACCTAAACTCTTCCAGTTTAAAAGTGTACCGCCTAGCCACTTGCACTTAAATTCCTAATGAAAACATGACATAGATTGGTACCAGCCCCTTATGATAACAGAACTTCAACTTAATTAATAACCATCAGCGAATCAGTTTTTTAGCCTACATTCATTGTCAATAAATGTTGCTTACTTCGACTTTGGTCACAATATGCAACAACTAAATCATCATTAGTAAATAAACAAAGTGAGGTCATTCTAATATGGCAAGAGCAAAGGCATCCCTTCAAGTCCTGCAAATGCATGTTCCCCAAGTCATAATAAGGCCACGACAAGAATGCTCTCCATCAAACAGACAAGAAACACAATCTAGTTCAACAAAAAAATACAAGGCTCTTCCTATTACATCACAAAAGAGAACACACTAGCAAATGCTATCGAGCTACAATTTTTTGTCTCCAGTCCAGTCAGCTCAATTATAAGTTAAAACACCACTCTTACCCACAAAAGCCTCAAGGGTTTAATAGTAGGAATGAGTGGCATGCTTGTTTCTATTAGTAAAGCTCGGGTAGATTGAACTATCAAACAAGACAACAACAAACACCCACCTAATCTCTTCTCCGGCTGGACAACACAGCCATAACGCCTTCCACCCAAGACACATTACACTGACTTTTAGTTCAGTTCCACTTCTGACGCTGCTTCTTAGCCTAAAAACAAGGTGAAAAGCATTATTACTAAATACCAACTTGCCTTATGTTTAAAGTTTAAATTGCTTGTAATTGTAAATTATTTTTCTTTCTCTTATTTCAGATTTTTCACCATTGCAACACATTCACCAAAAACATGGTGGTTTCTAATGTTGGGCTGATGGCCAAAAGACTCTAACCTCCCCAAAATCCTTGCTCGCAGCATCTTGCCATCTACATTTGTCTTCTAATTTAAGTAATTAAGACAACAGTTGAGAGTTATATGATAAATCAGCTAGCATTTTCTTTCGTGTCTGCCATCAACTTGCTATACAGGTATGCTTAGTTGCATATTGTAAGAACCAACTAAAATTTATCTTAGTTATCTTAGGAAAACAATATTAGGAGGTGGCTGAAGTAATTTCAGACTTTGAGGCATGGAAAAAATTGGTCCTTCAAGTAATATTTATTTTTATGTTGAAATTTGGTTGACTGGCTAACATTTTCTTTCATGTCTGCCATCGACTTGCCATACAGGTATGCTTAGTTGCATATTGTAATAACCAACTCAAATTTATCTTAGTTATTCCTAGGAAAAAAAATACTAGGAGGTGGTTGAAGTAATTTCAGACTTCGAGGCATAGAAAAAATTGGTCCTTCAATTAACATTTATTTTTCTGTTGAATTTTGGTTGATGTCATCATCACCTAGTGAAACAAAGAATGCTAAAAAGTCCAAGTTCCATATTACTGAGATTAATTTGAAAAAATATCTTATTTCAAGAGTAATCAGAAGTCTATGAAGTATGATATTCAATCAGCTATGTTCTTAAGAAATGATCGGAATTTCGAAAAAACTGCTGCACTAGCAACATGCATGGACAAGATTAATATACAAAAGGTGCAACCAAGTGCTCTTCCTACTTATATCCCCCTATAGAATTATTTTTTAACTCTTCCTATCTTCCTTTTATTCTTGCTCTGCATTTAGGTCTTTTTATGCATATTTTATGTCCAACATATATCATATTGCTGTCAAATCTATTTACTCTAAATCAGCCAATACTGATCATCACATCTAAACCAATGACATAAAAACTGCTGCTTCACAATTCTTAGATACAAAATGCAACCAGATCAACATTACAACAGTAGAAACTACAGACTTTCAAGGAATGCAACATTACATCAGTAAAAACGGCTGCATCAGTACCGACCACCAGTCAAATCTAATATTATGAGCACACACAATCAGATATATATCACCGTTACCACTTCGGATAAGAAAAGAGGGAGAAAAAATCTACAGAAAAAATGGGAACAGCTCCCATCCTCCTTTTATTTCTTATGTTCTCCTCTCCTCCCAACACCACCTTCAAGTAGAAAAAAGAAAAAGGCAGCATTACTCATGCAACTGGAGATGGGTTAGGATGATCTCCTTGTATGACCAGTTAAATTCAGCCTTTAATATACTAAAGTCACGCAAGACTTGAAAGAGCTTCAAACCATTCATAATCCCAATTCTTGCAACTATATGTTCCTGCATTAAATAAATCAGAGTAGTTTCCAACTTGTCATCAAGTTGTTACTTCATAGTCATATAAAATGACAACTTTTTTCAGCAGAACTTTTGACAAAGCCTATGAAACAAAAACACCCACACAATTTCATATCAAAAGCATGTAAAATAATAAAGGGATCAAATGTAACTTTCTATTGCATGAACCAAACACAAATGAAGTCTCAACTTTGTTTAAGACAAAATGTAAATAAACAAGGAAGTAATTTAAATAAAGATGTCAAAAGGTGTCATAAATCACCTCATTCTTTGCTTTTTCATCATAATCAGATGCTGATGATTGCTCATTATCCGAATCATCAACAAGCACTTCAAAAGAGTCACTTGCCAGATCTTCATCATTATTGACTTTCTCCTCCACCTTTACATCAACCCCCAATCCACTATACTCCTTTGGTCCAATGTCACCCTCATCTTTGTTATGTTTCACAATATGAAAGTCTCCTTTTCCATTCTCTTTAATGTGTACATGGTCATCTTTTTCTTTGTGTTTGTCGTCTATGCACTCAACCTCATTTTCTTCTTCTAACACTACCACTTCCACGTCCATCAGTTTTCTTTCTTTGTTTATATGCTCAGCCATCTTTACTCTTTCTTTTAAATTTCCCTGTCTATAGCATCAAACCCCTTTCCATTGATTCATGCTTATTTCCTGTGTAAATCTCAATATCAGACACTACCAGATAAATTGACATAAATTTGATAGCAGACGGCAATCCTACTGAGTACTGACCACGTCTTGCACTCAAATAACGGAAGACTGCATCACGAAAAAACAAAACATTAAGCTAGATTGATTAGAAAGAGATCGACTAAATTAGGCAAGTCTAACTTGTGAGTAATCACATTAGGGAAAACAGTAAACCACACTAGAAACTCGAAGTAAACCAAACAGTAATCACATTAGCAATTTTGACTACCAAAAAGGCCAAAAATTACTCGAAGTGAGAGATCTAATTTGCCTAAATAGGTTACTGCATTACATATAAATCAAGTAAATAGCATAGAAATGTAATACATTTTCACTAACACATATGAAAAGGACAATTAAGCAATAAATTAGCAGCTTTCCTTGTTGATAAATCTAATGAATAAGGAAACAGCATCTTGGCTAACAACAAATTCAATAATGGGCAGAATAAATCAGATGAGTGAAACAAGAAAGCTTGGTCAATATAAAATCTCATCATCCCACATGGATGAGTACGATAACCGTTAAGGAGATAAATTAGAAATAAAAGCCTGTGCTTACCAAGCTTTGGCATTTGAGGGTGTGGGTGCTACAGTAAATAGATTGTACTCTATCATTAAAAATCAGCCATAAAAGGCAATGAACAAGCAATTATGTGAAGGGAAGACTCATGGTGGAACTTATGCTATGCACTCATGGGCAGGGGGCAGCATAACCTTGTTTCACTTGTCTGAGACTGAATCACTTAAACTTAATGGATACTAAGGTTTGTAAGATTTCAGTAATTACCAACATAATCAAAAATCAATTGCTAAATAGCTGGTTCTTTTTTTGTTGGCTAGCGAGTTGTATGAATATCAAGCATGTGGAGAACGATCTGGTAGACCATTAACTCTGGAATGCAAGGAACTAATATAGATGAGTAAAATTCAAGTCCTCGTCAAATTAAATGCTCGCTATTAAGAAGGGTAAAGTTCTTCTTACTGAAATCAGAATCTAACAAAATAGCGCAGGAAATTTCCATATGACCTAGAAATGTCTCTGCTTTCCTGTTGAAACAGTAACAGACCTGATTCCCAGTCCTTTTAGGGCAAGTCTTCTGATCACGAAAGGGATGAAACATGAAACAAATAATAAACAGTTCAAAATTGATTTTTTTTTTCTTTTTAAAACCTTCCAAAAAGACATAATACAAAAAGAATCGCATAAACCATTACGATTCCAAACCAACAAGCGTAAACCTAATTCTGTCCATCACAGAAACACAAGCATCAGCAGCCCTAAACAGAAACACCTCAACAGCAACAACAAATCAAAGAAAAAGACAACTCGTTCAAGCCGAAACCAAGTGTCCGACCTCAGACCCTCAAGTATTTCGAGAATCTTGACAATGCGACCGCGTTCTGGCATGACTGTTGGCACTCCCTCGATCGCAAACAAAAGCGGACTAGGGTTAAAGAACGAGACTTACCTGGACGAGCCAGGGTTCGTAGGCAAGCGGAGGGTGAAGGACCCGGGAGCGACGCCGAAGAATTCTTCCCCTTAGCTTGTTTCCTTTGCTCTTTTCCTTTCTTTTCTTTAGACGACGGGAAGGGAAACCGGGGCGAAAGTTGGAGAGTTGCGAGGGTAGACAGGGCACTTCGCCCCCTTACTATGTTTTTACCTGATGGCGGAAACGATGGGAGGGTGTTTCGCGAATGGCGATGGGCCGTAGGCTCGACCGAACCGTGGCTTAGCCCGGTTCAATCGAACATTAAATGGTCCATCCAAATCTATGTTGCTGTCATGGATTGCTTGAGGTGAACACTCCCATTAAATATCTCTAAAATCTCAGGAAAACAACTCATATAAAACTTCAGACTCTTTGAACAATGATCTTGTTTGTGCAATATCCTAACATATAAATTTTTATTTATTTATTTTTTAGGAAAAAACATTTCTAGCAAATATCTTGTTTGATGTTTAAATCAATTTTTTTTTTCCAAAAGAGAAGCGTATAGTTAAAACTTTTGAAATCTGAGTCATAGTTAATAAACTATAAACACAACCACGGTTTGAAGTCAATTTCATTCTTAGACTTACCAATTAAACAACAGTGCGCTTACAATTACAATATCTTAAAAACCAAATCAAAAGTACCAAAGAACAAAATCAACAAAAAAATCCATCACCAACAACAACCATTGCACACCACACACCCTAACCTCCGCTGCTCTCTCGAGTCTTTCACAACACCACTTTAAAAGCTTCAAAAAAATAATAATAATAATAAAAGGTGGGGATTATTCCTCGAGCATGAACCTTCCATCAATCGAAATCTCCCCTTATCTCCCACCCAATCCAAACCCCGTTCCCTCCCACCTCTCATTTCTTCCTCTCCATCCACTCATCCAACGAGAGATCACCGAGCAAAGAAGAGAGGAGGCTTCTTCTACCCCTTCTCCTCCTCCTCCTCCTCCTCCTCCTCCACAACCATTCATCTTCTTACTATCATCAACAAGCATGGCTTGCTCCAATCTTGCCACAACGTGGGCTTCCCCCAAGCCGTCAGACAACAACCACCTTACCTCGCGCGCCTTCCTCGCCCCCTCCCGCCGCCTCTTCGCCCCGGCCTCGGCTTCCTCCCCGCGCCCGCCGCCCTCCACCGCCGTCTACTGCGGCCTCCGCGAGCTCCGCGGCCGCATTGACTCCGTGAAGAACACCCAGAAGATCACGGAGGCCATGAAGCTGGTGGCGGCCGCCAAGGTCCGCCGGGCCCAGGAGGCCGTCGTCAGTGGCCGCCCCTTCTCCGAGTCCCTTGTCGAGGTACTCTACAACATTAACGAGCAGCTGCAGACGGAGGACGTGGACGTGCCCCTCACCCGCGTCCGCCCCGTCCGCAAGATCGCCCTCGTGGTGGTCACCGGCGACCGCGGCCTCTGCGGAGGCTTCAACAACTATATCATCAAGAAGGCAGAGCAGCGCAGGGCGGAGCTCTCCGCCCTCGGCATCGCCTCCACTGTCATCAGCGTGGGGAAGAAGGGCAACAGCTACTTCCAGCGCCGCCCCTACATCCCCGTCGACCGATTCCTCGAGGCCGGCAGCCTGCCCACCACCAAAGAGGCGCAGGCCATCGCCGACGACGTCTTCTCCCTCTTCGTCAGCGAGGATGTCGACAAGGTGGAGCTCCTCTACACCAAGTTCGTCTCCCTCGTCAAGTCCGACCCCGTCATCCACACCCTTCTCCCCCTCTCCCCCAAGGGCGAGATCTGCGACGTCAACGGTGTCTGCGTCGACGCCGCCGAGGACGAGCTCTTCCGCCTCACCACCAAGGAGGGGAAGCTCACGGTCGAACGGGAGACGGTGCGCACCCCGACCCCTGCCTTCTCGCCCATCCTGCAGTTCGAGCAGGACCCGGTGCAGATCCTGGACGCGCTGCTGCCCCTGTACCTCAACAGCCAGATACTTAGGGCACTGCAGGAGTCGCTGGCGAGCGAGCTCGCCGCCAGAATGACCGCCATGAGCAACGCCACCGACAACGCCGTGGAGCTGAAGAGGACCCTCTCGACGCTCTACAACCGGGAGCGGCAGGCCAAGATCACCGGGGAGATATTGGAGATCGTCGCCGGCGCTGATGCCCTCACATGATCCATCTGTTCCAGGAGTTCGTTGCCTCAGGTGTTGCTCCTTCTTCTTCTTCTTCTGTTGTAAGTCATGTTTTTGATACATTTGACGGTGTGCTGCATGATTATTCATTCCCAAATGTTGGTGTTCTACTAATATGATTCTATCATAGAAGATGTCAATGCAAGTATGAGATCACGAAAGATAAATATATATCATCGACATTGTCATTAATTTTTCATCTTTTTTTGATTGAATTCATCATTTAGTTCTGATAATTATGAGGATCAACAAGCATGCACATGAGATCTATTAAAGATTAGTGAAAACAAGACCCAAAATATTTGCCATTTGGACCAAAAGAATCATACAACATCTTGTAGTGATGATACCGCTGATGTGTTAGCTCTATTGTTGTACCTTAATACTTGGGATGAAGTTAGCATGCTGCCCTTCCCCAGGGCAAACCCTCAATTGGAGCCACACAGGCATGTGGTTCTTTCTCAAAAGGTATATTGTGTGTCATTATTTGTGTTCTGGTTTCTTCAATATTTTGCAATGATTTCGTTCATCATGCTGTTCGAGAAAGCTAGCATCTGATTGTGCTGGAAAGGAATAAATGACTGTAGGTTGTGTTGTCCCCTATATCGACAACTTTTATATGTGAGAATGACATCTATCTGTAGTTCATGTGAAATAATGTTTCTTGCATCTATTGAAAACAATGGAGGGAAGCCAGGATAGGATGCAATGTCCACAAAGAAAGGTCTGAAGTAGATTGTCTGCATATTGAGTTGTCACTGATGATTTTGGGCTTCTACTGAATTAACTTGTGGCACACTACGAATAAGCCTAAACACATTGGACCATCTTTTTGCATCAGTTCTGAAGTGAACTACACAAATTGCCCTGGAATTGCCAGGAAGAGCTTATATTGTGTTGTTCCTGTACACAATTGCTCTTCCAAACCAGTTCCTTGTAATTTACAGCATGTGGAAATGCATGAACCCTTCTCCTGAACCATTATTGATCAATCCATCAGCATTGATACTGTCACTATCTCATGCAACACAACAGAGCCCAGACAGACTTGTCCGGTCAATATGAGCAAGAGAGACATTTTTCAAAATTATTCCTTATTCCACTAGTATCAATCTGGTAATCAGTGCTGAGAGAGTTAACTGAATAATAATAGATAGATCAGTAATCCACTAGTCTTAACCAGGTACTCTTTATTTGAACCCCGGCCCCCAAACTCTCCCAGTCTTTTTTACCAGAATAGTACACCTGATTTAGATTATCTTAGTGCATGCAGAGTTGCAAACATGACATCCACAGTTGATCCATCACCCCACAATTATCCACCTGGAAGAAAAGGATCCTTGCACAGGGGACAGTAGATCATGGCCACCACTTGTGGACTGGTTGCCATACTTCCATGAGGCTGTAATGATTCATAGCCAAAGTTTGATTGAATGTAGAAGAGAAAGAAGAAAAAGATCAGGGTTCTGAGAGGAAGGAGAATATGTTCTGCCTCATTTGAATCCAACTTTGTAGGAACTCCTTTCTAGTGCAAGTTCTAGGACCTCCTACCATTCATTCAAAGCTGCATACAGTTCAATTCTCCAAAGCCCATGTTACCTGTGTAGAAAAGGAAGCTGAAGCCATGAACTCCACAGAAGAAAGGTGCATTCCAGTGTCCTTACTTAGCTGTCTGAAAACATATTTTATGAATCTTATTGTTCTATAATTATGAGTTGTGGTGAGATATGGTCAGACATAGCTTTTTCTTTCTTTTCTTCTGTTCTGAGTTGTGGATGATGAAGCAATGGCGAGTCCCAGGTCTGTGTTTGAATCATATGCTTCCAGTTACCATGGCCAAGACATTTATGAGCAAAGCAAGACTAAGATGAGTAACGCAGAGCAAGACAATGATGCTGGTTGAGAACATGAAGAGAATTGAATGACATTTTAATGTAAAGAGTCAATATGCATAGCTACTCTAATTTTTCTTCTGAAGCACACATTTTACATGGTGACATAAATCACTCATCTCCTAGACATAGATTGTAACATTTCATGTACATCCACTATATCAAATTAGCTTTGTGAAAATTAACATTGGTTTCGGAAAAGGCACAGAGGTTATGGAGATCGTATCGAACTCACTTAAAAATAAGTTAAATAAATCAACGAGCCAGCCATCATAAACGGTTTAGCCAAGTCTGTCGTGACCCAGGAAGAGGAGTAAAAGCTAAAATAGAGAGCAGCTGACGAACTATCAAAAACTGTGTTACATTGATTGTCCATGAGAAATGCCTGACAGCAGATATTATCTTTTCTCTTCGGTGAATGCGGGTGAGATGAAGCATTCAATCCATAGCCGGCCTGCTTCATCGCATCAAAACCATTATTCTTATTTTTTTTATACCTTTCTCATAATTAATTAAAATTTCCCATATCCATTTTTTTATTATTATAAATAAACCCCCCACTCCCATTTCGCCCAAATCCGCATCTTTCAGCTCGCTTCGCTATCGCTCCCTCTTTCCACCACCAACCATGCTCCTCCACCACCGCCATCGCCTTCCCGCCCACATTCTCCTTTTCTTGCTCACATTCCCCCTCTTGACGGCCGCATCGCCCTTTCGCAACTCCTCCCTGCATCTCCACGCTCACCCCGACCCCGATTCCGTCGCCCGCGAGGTCCAGAGGTAACCCTTTCCTCACAATGCCTGCTCTCTGCACTGTTTCCTTGCTCTCGGTTGCGGGCATTGTCATGGCCGTTTCGACGCTGTTTCAGGCGGGTGGAGTTCTCCCACCGGCGTGCCCTCCTGGCCGCGGGCGCCAAGGACCAGTGCATCACCGGCAACCCCGTCGATGACTGCTGGCGGTGCTCCGGCTCGGACTGGCGGCAGGACCGGCAGCGACTCGCGGACTGCGGCATCGGGTTCGGCCGCGACGCCCTGGGGGGGAAGGGCGGGCCGATCTACGTGGTGACGGACCCGTCGGATCGCAACCCGGTGAATCCCGCCCCGGGCACTCTCCGGTACGGCGCCATCCAGGAGGGGCCCCTGTGGATCACCTTCGCCCGCGACATGACCATCCGCCTGAACGAGGAGCTGCTGGTGAACAGCTTCAAGACCATCGACGGCCGTGGCGCCGTGGTCCACATCGCCGGCGGCGCCTGCATCACCCTTCAGTACGTCTCCAATGTCATCATCCACAACCTGCACATCCACCACTGCGTCCCCGCCGGCGAGGCCAACGTGCGCTCCTCCCCCACCCACTACGGCTGGCGCACCCGGTCCGACGGCGACGGCATCTCCATCTACAGCGGGCGCAAGATCTGGGTGGACCACTGCGCGCTGTCCTACTGCGCCGACGGGCTCATCGACGCCGTCATGGGCTCCACGGGGATTACCATCTCCAACAATCACTTCTCGCACCACGACGAGGTGATGCTGCTAGGTCACAGCGACGACTACCTGCCGGACTCGGGGATGCAGGTGACCATCGCGTTCAACCGGTTCGGGGAGGAGCTGGTGCAGCGGATGCCTCGTTGCCGGCGCGGTTACTTCCACGTTGTGAACAACGACTTCACGGCGTGGCAGATGTACGCCATCGGCGGCAGCGCCAACCCCACCATCAACAGCCAGGGCAACCGCTACGTCGCCCCCACCAACCCCGGCGCCAAAGAGGCAAGTCAATCCAAGTCTTGCCTCCTCCTCCTACCTGCACCTCTGCTTCGTAGTTAAAATCTTGATGGAGGACTAACGTCGAACAGGTGACGAAGAGGGTGGAGACGGAGGAGAGCGACTGGAGCGGGTGGAACTGGCGGACGGAGGGGGACGTGATGGTGAACGGAGCGTTCTTCGTGGCGTCCGGGCAGGGGCTCGAGGCCAAGTACGCCAAGGCGTGGAGCGTCGAACCCAAGTCCGCGGCGCTCATCGACCAGCTCACTGGCAACGCAGGCGTCCTCGGTGGGCCCAGGTAACAACACCCCCCTCTCTCCCCGCATTGCCTTCTATACACATCGGGTCGTCCCTTTCCTGGGGCTTCTTTTCTCTGGGTGCACATGGCCTCTCCTACGCATCCCTCTTGGCCAGCTGGGCCGCATAGAAGCACGATTGGCGAGGGCAAATGGGATGGGCGAATCAGCTGTTGCTACCCGAGCACACAACTCTTTAGGCTTCCAATTCGGACACGACACACAGCTGTTCGGTAGTCCTCTGTCACGATCCAAAACAGACCTCTGGGCTTGTGGTGCCCCAGTTTTGTCCCGTGCTTATCCCACGTCAGCCTTACCAGCCTTTTAGCCTCACCGCTTTGGACTCGGGACCAAACCGTCATCGGACACTTCACACTCCCCAATGTACTTTAGTCCACCCTCTCGGTCTCCTCTTCTGCGTGCTGTGGAGGGAGGGATACGATCTCTCGGCGATACAGAATAATGGAATCGTGTCCTTTAGGGTATGCTTTTACTCTTTATTTAAAACATTGATGGTAAGTCCATAAAGTCTTCTGAGATTTAGGGGGGAAAAGCTGTATATTTTCCCACGCGCTCTGACGCTTTAGGCTTACATTCTGTATTATGGTATATATATCCTAAGTATATTTTACACTATAGATCAATACTAAAATTTATGTATTAGGTAAAGAACAAAACATAATTCGATGTTAAAAATGAGTACTGAATTTTTAAGCTTGTATGTTATTTAGAAACAGATCAACCTATGAGTTCTACGACTATCTTGAGTAACTATAAACGATAGTGACCTATTTTAGCTTACAAGTCTATGGATAACTTACTAAAAGAACATAAAACAGTGTTGCCCGTGGGACCATCTAGGTAAGGCTGCAGTGTCCAGGAAAAAATGGATTGTCCCAGAAAGAATAGAATACAGAAAGGTAAGAAGGGCTTAAATTTATTGGCACTAATTCATAGTTTGATAAATGGGGCTCTCACTGTAGCTACAAGGTTTGCATATTATAAAAAAATGAAAGGAAGATAAATGTCTCAGTAACGTTCCACAAGAAAGTATTCTTTTCTCTGAGACGTTGAGGTCCTCAGGCTCCATCGATGCATGTGAGCATGGCTTCCTTTAAGAATCTTTTTGGGGACCACATGGTCCGCGCATGTCGGTCCGAATAACACAAACTTGTCTTCAGGGTGGGAAAAATGTTGTCTGGTGGAGTTTTCAAAGCAGCAAGTGTTGAAGCAAGTTGTTAATTTCCCTTTGTCAAAAGATATAGACTGCTTAGTTTTTGCAAAAGCTGAATGCTTAACCAGTTTTGCTAGGAGGGAAAAAATATATCTCCCATCTTTGACTCTTGTTGGGAAATGAATCTTTTTGTTTTCCTTCTACGTGAGTTTCAAGGGATAAAGCTGGGGGTCTCGTGGTGTAGTTTGCCTAATCCTATGTGAGATGTACTTCTCATGATTTAGCAAAAAGTTGACAGAAGCCAAGCGCATGTTTCTCTTGGAAAATGCTACTTGGACTAAATCATTGTGGAGATTATATTGTCACTTATATATCTGATGTGGGGGATCCGCACATAAGAGATATCTGTGTGGCTAACAGCACTCCTCACAGTTTATCCAAGTAGAGCATCCATTTTCTTTGGATGGAGGCCTTTTCTGCTTCATTCTCAATGTCTCATTTGTTACCAGGCAAAGCCGACAAAAATTGCAACTTTGAACAAAGTATAGAGTTAATTGATTAAATAGATGGTATGTCTCATCTTGAAAGCCTCTAGAAAAGCGAATAGAGAAGACACTAACTCAATAAGGATCTTGTTTGTTTCTCTGTCTATTTTCAAGTATTCACATTGTTCCTCCTTTTCTTTTTCTAGTGAGTATTCACCATACTGATTTAAGTAATTTTCTGTTACTTAATTGCATTATTTAACTATATATTTTATAGGTGTTTCTAAGCTAGGTCTCTGTAAAAAGCTTATATAATGTATTCACATTTCATGTAATCCATGCTTAGGTACAAATCCTAGCCAATATAAATTCTGTTGTAGATTAAGTTTCGTTATCCAAAATCCTTTTGTTAGGTGTAGTCACACCAGACTTCAAACCTCCACATTCACAAAGTTGTAAATGCATTGTCCCTTTTTTTTTTTTGTGCAAAGGATAAGTGGGGAAGCGAAATTCGAGGCCAGGACTTTGCGATATACGATCAAAGTCTTTTTCAGTTAAATATTGCTTTCATATTTTATATGCACTACACAAAGCTAGATTAATACTAAATTAGCTCAATATGGTAAATGTAGTGGAATTATATAAAATGTTGCACAATTCCACATTCATTTGGCAAGTTGTTTTGAAATCCAGCTACGACTGTGCTTGCCTCAATGACTTTAACACTCGTAGATCGAGTGTTTTGCTTTCCGCTGGCGATTTGCAATTTATCTTGCTTGTTTGCAATGTTTTCAAGTATTAGTATTGTTAGAATTATTATGATTCAAGTTAATTAGTCTCTGTTGCATGGTTGGATTTGTGTATAAAAGAATTAACAGGTAAAGCCTTGAGTTAAACTGGTACTGTAACTTGTCCTATGATCATAGTTCATTCAGCCTTCTTAGGTGGGGTTACTAGGCGGTAGAAGACAAATGACCAATAGCCTAGCTTCGAAGCTGCAATCACATGGAAAGGAACATGCTTAGAACAGTAAACTCCAAATATATTTATCTACCCTGGTGCATTGCGAAACTGAGAAACAAGCTCTTGTCTGAATAGAATCTAATCTAACATGCTGCTTGTATAATGAGTGCACTTTTGCTGCAGTGAGAGATGATAAAGGTTAATAATCCGTGCTTCTGATGAGACAGGGACAACAGCGTGGGGCCGGGGTCCTCCGGAGTCAACTATGTTGGGTCCGCCACCACTCAAGACGGTGGCGAAGGCGGATATGGGTCCCTTGGTATGGTGTTTGCGAGCGGCGCGCCACCGCCATCTGCTCCTCCAATCTTCTCCTCCGTTAGTATCTTCGTGTCTTCCTATTTAATTGTTGCAGCTCTCGTCTCTCTTTGTAGACCCGAATGCTGAAATAGAAAAGCGCTGTTATGGATCAATCAATTATTAATTTAGATTTGGTATATAAGATTTTGAAGAATGCTAAGCTCACTAACTTTGCACATTTTGTCTGTACACGGGAGATCTATTGACATCAAATCTGCACGTTTGCTCCAAATTTAAAGGCGAAATATTCTGGATTTCCGTGTATAAATTTATCGTGTTTACCGATCGACATCCATATTTTGCATGCCTACCAAACAAAATTAATCTTCAAGGATTCACGCCGTAATTATGTACGCCGTCCATAGGGTCATCCCCTCTCCCCTATCGATGCCTCTACTCTCTTCGATCGACTGCTTATGATCTCTTCATATCCAACATGCATCAAAACCATGTCAGGGGGGAGACGATCACTGTCGAGCTACCTCCTCCTTCTTCTGTTTGCCTATGGTTAGTGCCATTTAAATGCTACGTCGATCTGTTTTATGCACGTCTCTTCTCCCGTTGGAACCTGAACTGGTAGTTTCCAATAAAAGCTCACCTTTCCTGTTGCGTTTCTCGTCTGGAGGAGCAAACGCGAGGCGATTCATCGTGGACAATCGATGTAGCTACTCAGTCTGGCTTGGCTCCGTCCCCTCCTGGGCCTGGGAGATTTCGAAGTCGAGCCAGGCACCGTCATGTACAACTTCGCCGACGACGGGTGGCGCGGCCGGCTGTGGCTCCGCACCCATTGCACCACCGACAACCACGGCATCTTTTCGTGCCTCACCGGAGACTGCGGCTCCGAGGTGCAGTCGTGCGAGGGGAAGCCGGCCAAGGCGCCCGTCACCCTCCTCGACTTCCTCAACTTCAGCGGCAATGACACCCAGTACACCTACGACGTCAGCCTCATGCACGGCTTCAACGTGCCCGCCATGGTGTACCCGCAGAGTTCCTCGTGCCAGCCGACGGGATGCCCGGCCGACATCAACGCCATCTGCCCCGGCGACCTCCGGGTGAAGGACTCCGCCGGGAACACCATGGCCTGCAATAGCGCGTGCGACGCCTACCGAGACCCGAAGCTGTGCTGCATCAACGAGCACGGCAGCCGCGCCAAGTGCCAACCTTCGTCGCAGGCGAAGGTCTTCATGCAGGCGTGCCCTTTGGCGCACACATGGACGTATGGCGGCAGGGCCTTCGCTTGCCGATTTTGTTGGGATTGGAGTTTATTTATTAGATTGATTACTAATCAATCTCATCGATCTTGATTTTTTTTTTTGTTGTTGCAATATTGACTCAATTTTCATCCAAAAGTGTCACTTTGATTTTACTATGACTGTATGTAATGTAAACTTGTCCTTATAAAATTTAATATAATATACCCATTAAATATTAAAATCCTTCATTGACGTTAGCATGCATCCCAAACACCAAATAATTCATTTGATTAATGAATTAAATAAAGAAAAATTACTAAAATATTCACAAATTTTTTAACAGCATAATCAGTTTTTAAAGAAAATTAATGTAGACCAAAATTTTAATTAATAGTCCACTTATTGTATGATATTTTATATGCATGTTTTAAAGCTTTGAAGGAATATATAAACTAAATCCAAAATTTGAGGGATAAATATAGAATTTACTAGCCTTGAAGAGATATATCTGTAATTTACTGAAATATACCTTAAACAAACTGCGTCATGAAAACATTAACATTATCATATAGTTTACAATAATTTTAAATGTGCCATGAACATGGCACTAATAGGATATCTACAATTTGATTGACATATATAAAAATTTATTGACATGCATGCATTAAACTTGCTCTTCAAACATGTCAAGAATTTGATTTGCTCCAACAATTAAGACAAATTATTCTAATCGCCGTTCTTGAGATCTTCCCTATCAAGAACATCTTCCATATAACTTTCTACCCTCTTCCATCTGCTGCATGCCGTCTCTTTGCCCAACACACATCAAAACAATGTCAGGAGGAAGTCGACTACGGTCAAGCAATCTTCTTCCTCTTCTTCTTCTCCTCTTTACCTTCCGGTTAGTATCGGTTAAATCCTATGCCAATCTATTCTACATGCTTAGTCAAACACTGCATGCAGGTCGCTGAGACCGCTCTCTGCTGCTGATCTTAGTCGGTCGTGACCATGGAAGCTTTCTTTTCTGCTTGCCAGGAGCAAACGCAAGGCAGTTCACGGTGGAGAACCTATGTAGTTACACAGTGTTGATGAGTTCCATCCCGTCCATGGACCTCCAGATGTACGAGATCGGGCCCGGCGATGTCATGATTAACATCGCCGACGACGGTTGGCGCGGCCGGCTGTACTTCCGCACCCACTGCACCACCGACAACCACGGAACCGTCTCGTGCCTCACCGGCGACTGCGGTTCCGGCAAGCAGTCGTGCGAGGGGAAGCCGGCCAAGGCGCCCGTCACCCTCCTCGACTTCCTCAACTTCAGCGGCAATGACACCCAGTACACCTACGACGTCAGCCTGATGCACGGCTTCAACGTGCCCGCCATGGTGTACCCGCAGAGCTCCTCGTGCCAGCCGACGGGTTGCCCGGGCGACATCAACGCCATCTGCCCCGACGATCTCCGCGTGAAGGACTCCGCCGGGAACACCATCGCCTGCAAGAGCGCCTGCGACGCATACCAAGACCCGAAGCTGTGCTGCATCTACGAGTACGGAAGCAGCGCCAAGTGCCAGCCGTCGTCGCAGGCGAAGGTGTTCATGCAGGCATGCCCTTTGGCGCACACTTGGACTTACGACGGCAGGGCCTTCGCTTGCTGGGGGTCGGACTTCAACATCACACTGTGCCCGAAGGCTTAGGAGGAAGCCATTTCCGGTTTCATAGATGTTATTCTCCGCAATGGGAGCCCACATAAGATCTTTAGTATAAACTTGAATCGAAGTCCAAAGTAATACAATTATGTTTCTTGATTTCCTTTTGTTCTTCAAATTCCAAACATAACCCTAATATAGTGTCTACGGATTCTCTTGGTTTTTTCCTATTTTCCCCGTGATTTCAATAGCAAAGTCGGTTTACGATATGATTTCACTAATCGATTATTTACTTAAATTGTTCTCCCTGCCATGTTCGAAGTGTATATTATATGGCAAATATTTTCATATTTATTCATTTTATAGTTGAATGTAGCGTATATATTCCTGTAAATACTACTAATTATATATATATATATGTTGTCATGGCGATTAATCTCTATTAGCTACATGAGTTAATTGTTCTGAAAATAGGACAATGTTATGAAAAAAAAAGAAGCTAAAATAATGGTTTTTTTTGGTAAAATTCCTTTAAAAATTATTATTATTATTATTATTATTATTGTTTGGATTATCCTAATCCTCCTTTTCCTCATAATAATAATAATAATAATAATAATAATAATAATAATAATAATAATAATAATAATAATAATAATAATAATAATAATAATAAAAGACGCCGCTCAATCATGCGTATCATTAAGCCGGTGTTTTTCAAATTTCAAACGGCGTTCCTCTTCAAACTGACAACCCAATCCCTGCCTTCGCCTGGAATCCTTTCTCACATCCAGATCAAATCACAACCGTCAAACTTCTCATCGCCACTCTATATCAAACTCCTCCTCGACCGTCACAGCAGCCGTTCTTCTTCGATCGCTCTCGTCTCCATCGTGATCTCGTGTCCGGATAACGCCTCGCCCTTCCCCTTCTTACGGTTTGCGCCCCCTCTTTCCTCCCTCTCCTAATATTTAGTGTGCTTTTTTCTGTGATTCTTCTTTTCAGTACCTCGTACTCTGACTCGAGCGTGGTGATTTTGTTGCTCTTTTTCGCTTTTTGCTGTTGTTTCTGCCGTGAAATCGATCGGTCGAGCAGGTGCACAAGGAGCGGGCGTGACATCGACATGGGTCAGATCCAGTATTCGGAGAAGTACTTCGACGACACATACGAGTATAGGTTTCCCTCGCCTTCCCCTTCCCTTTGTGGATTACGAAATCCCTGTTTCGACAAGAAATCTTCTCGATTTAGACTCTAATGTTCACGGTTGCTGTTCCTCGAGCGCAGGCATGTGGTGCTTCCTCCGGAGGTCGCCAAACTGCTCCCCAAGAACCGCCTCCTCTCCGAGGTAAACCATATCCGTCCTTGTGCCCGGGGGTTCCCTCGATCATCTTGTATGAACTTTCCTGTGCTCTTTGGTTGTGGTTGTCCTGATTTAGTGGTTTGTGGTGGGTGCATTAGAACGAGTGGCGGGCGATCGGGGTGCAACAGAGCAGGGGTTGGGTGCACTATGCGATCCATCGCCCGGAGCCGCACATCATGCTCTTCAGGCGGCCGCTCAACTACCAGCAGCAGCAGGTGAATCACGCCGCCGCTGTCCAAACCGCCCAAATGCTTGCGAAATGATGTTACAGTAGCAACAGCGAAAGAAGAAAGAAGATGCCTTTTTTCATATGGTTGTCATTTCCTTTCCTCGTTTTAGGGCATTCTCTGTCCCTCGTTAGTCTACCTAAAGAGTAATTCTCTTTCTTTCTATTAGTATACGAAGAAGGTCACTGTGGATGCTTGTGAACATGGAACTTTAATATGGCTGGTCTTCTTAATCCCTTCTCTCCTTTTCTTTTCCTGCGCTTGAAAATTCTTATATTAGAGGATCTATTTAATTTAAGATGCGAATTATGTGGTTTAAAAGCATGGTTTTACCGCTTGCTGGCTTCCTGGTACTTCAAGCTGTGTAGAAAAGCTTTGGTGCAGGGATTATATATTTTAGATTGGATGACAGATTATCTGTGCCCTTTTCATTGGTAAGTAAGCTTTGTCTTGTTTAATATTTTGCTTGATGATATTGTGCAAAGAACATTAATTTTATTGTTTACTGTTGTTAAGCATCCACTATCCTGTTTTGGTCAGGGATTATTTCAGAATTGGTTTCCAACTTAATCTGTGCCCTTTAAATGGTAAATAAGGTTTGTTCTCTTCGATCTCTTGTTATGTTAATAAGGTTGATTTATTGTTCACTGAAAGGCCTATAGGACTATTCAAACTGCATTGTCATGGAAAAGGTCACATTTAGATTGCTGTGTATAAGTTTGTGTCTGATATAAATTGCTTTAGCCTCCATTGTGAGCGCAGTTAGGATGTAGGGAATTAGATTGTTCCAGTCTTATTTGGTGATGTTATGTTAATAATATTGATTTATTGTTCACTGAAAGGAATATATGACTCTTCAGACTGAGTTTGTGTCTGATATCAGCTGCTGTAGCCTCCATTGCAAGCGCACTTTGGACGTAGGGAATTAGATTGTTCCAGTCTTGTTTGGTGGTGTTATGTTAACAAGATTGATTTATTGATCACTGAAAAGATTATAGGACTATGAAAAGGACACATTTATATTGTTATGTATAAGTTTTTGTCAGATATAAATTGCTTTAGCCTCCATTGCGAGCGCAGTTAGGATGTAGGGGATTAGATTGTTCCAGTCTTGTTTGGTGATGTTATGCTAATAAGATTGATTTATTGTTCACTGAAAGGATTATATGACTCTTCAGATTGCATTGTCATGGAAATGTCACATTTAGACTTCTGTGTATGAGTTTTGTGTCTGATATCAACTGCTGCAGCCTCTATTGCAAGCGCAGTTTGGATGCAGGGAATTAGATTGTTTTAGTTTTGTTTGGTGATGTTATGCTAATAAGATTGATTTATTGTTCAGTTTTATTCAGACTGCATTATCATGGTGATTTATGCTGTGAATAAGTTTGATCTGATATTGTTGACTCCATTGCAAAGTTAAGATTATAGGACTATTCAGACTGTATTATCATGGAAAATGTCACATTTAGACTTCTTATATTGGAGGATTTAGAATGATACACTATCAAACTTTATAGTTGGTGTTTTGTCTGATATCAACAAAGTTGTATTTCTTATATAGTGTTCATATTTCTATACCATTCACTTGTGTCATTGTCATAAGCCTTCATTTAAGATGATATCATTTATCTCGAGTTAAATAAGCATATCAATTGCCAATATGGCTTATTGGTCCTAATTATTTTTGCATCCAAATGAGTTTTTTGGGGTTGAACTTTAGCTAATAGTTGAATTGTGAAGTGCCTGTATGTTCTTAGGTTTTTGAAGAAATCGAAAAATTTTGGACTGAGTGAGAGCCATTATTTTATTAAAATACTATTATTCGATGTTGCAAAATTATTTAGCATCCAGCAGTGGAATTCATGTCACATGAATTGCAATTATTTCAAGTCAGACATTGTATGATTTATTGAATCCACTTTTGGTGATCCATATGTTAATTAATAGTTCATATTTTCCTATAAATTTTAATTTTTTTTATAAAAACTTAATGATTGGATGGATAGGTTGAAAACCCTGCATGAATTAAAAAAAATCTATTTAGTTGTATCTTCTTTTCCCTTGCCTCCTTCCGAACGGTGTGCCCTCTTGATTAGCTGAAAGAAATGTATCCAACCGATCATTGTGCACCGTGAAATAACGACATTTCACTATTTTGTCCTTATTTACATTATGTAGATGGAATCGGCACATCATCTGCTATAATCTCAAAGTTCTTCCATGGAAAACAGAGTTCCAAACAGTTCTGATCAGCAGTGAATAAGTGCCTCTCTGAAACCTAATAATGATAAAGATCGATATTTTAGACCTCAAAGTTTATAAAATAAAAACTAAAATTTCACATCCATAAATCTCTAATAACAAATCCGCGACCAGCCATAAACTATTGCGCCCAAGACTTTCTCGAGTCATTGCTGCGCCCTCTCCGGTATGCGCCGTAGGTCACATTTTGAATGCTATTGGGAACACAAAGTCAAGATACTTCCAAGCCTCATCTTTGTGGATCAAATTGGTTGCTTCCTTCGTCACGCCTAGTGGTTGAAGACATGTTTCGCAGCTGTTTCGGATGCCTGAAACAGTGGGAAGAAAGGCTGCGTTTGCAATTTATGAAGTTTGGAGTTGTAGAGACCGTAATCAACTTGACATGGCATCGCGGACGACATGTAGTAATTGAGTTCGCAAGGCCGAAACCGTGGGCGCCTCATTGAATCCAGGATTGAAGCATCCACAAGAATACGTGTGCATTTATTAACCATGAAATTATATATATATATATTCTTGAATTACAATTATATTAATAATATTTCATGTTTTTGTTGTATATAAATCCCAATATTTATAGAACCTACGAAACATAATAATAAACAACTTCCTTTTCTGTTCTAACGCCCGAAAAATGGCATCTTTACTCTACCTCTCTACTTCCAACTGCCTCTTCCAGAGACCTCCTCCCTCCTTCCCTGCTTCGGCCATCTCGCCTTCTTCTTCTTCTTCTTCTTATAAACCCCTCCTCCCCCGGCGCCGGCGGCGGTCGCGCCTCTGTGTAGCGACCCCCTCTTCTCCTGCCGCGCCGGCCCCCGCCGTGGAAGACAACCCAGAAGCCGAGGAGGCCTCATCGTCTTCGCCGTCGGAGTCTTCGTTCTCGTGGAGGGATCACTGGTACCCCGTCTCCCTCATCGAGGATCTCGACCCCCGGGTCCCCACCCCCTTCCAGCTCCTCAACCGCGACCTCGTCCTCTGGAAGGACCCCAACTCCGGCGATTGGGTCGCTTTGGACGACCGCTGCCCCCACCGACTCGCCCCACTCTCAGTAAATTACTTTTTCTGTCCATGATCCCTTTTTTGTTTCTGCTATATTGGGCTATTTGAGTTGAATTTGGATGCTCGATGCTTTTGCGTAGGAGGGGAGGATCGATGAGACGGGTTGCTTGCAGTGCTCCTATCACGGGTGGTCCTTTGATGGGAGCGGCTCGTGCGTCCGGATCCCACAGGCCTCGAGCGAGGGGCCTGAGGCGCGAGCTGTTCGATCGCCGAGATCTTGCGCGATCAAATTCCCCACGCTTGTCTCGCAGGGTATGCTGTTTGTGTGGCCCGATGAGAACGGGTGGGAGAAGGCGGCTGCCACCAATCCCCCCATGTATGTTACGTTTCAGGACCAGAAAAAGATTCAGTGTTCGATATAATGAGGCGGAATTATCATTTATATATATGTTGGCTCGCTTTGACTTAGGTTGCCAGCAGAATTTGATGATCCCAATTTCTCGACCGTGACCATCCAGCGTGACCTGTTCTATGGGTACGATACGCTGATGGAGAATGTCTCAGATCCGTCGCATATAGATTTTGCACACCACAAGGTATGACTTCTTTTACGGCAGCCAGTACTTCTCAAATATGCTTATGCTCCGATTCTCTACAACCCCTACTTTTGCCCCAGAACAGTACTTCCAAGACATATCTTAATCCATGTTGTTGCTCTCAAATATTATTTTGTTCTCTTTTCTTTTAGAACAAAAAATTAAAAAAAAAAAAACTAGTAGAGAATCATACTCATATATTCAAGTTCTTTTCTGAAAGTGGTTTTGTGGCTCAAGTTTGATTTCTGACCATGGACATGTTTTGTAGAAGTCACTTATCCTCCACTATTATCCGAAGCCAGATCAATGAATTTGTTTTATACTGATTACTTCAAGGTAAATTTTGGCTTCCTAACCTAGTGTCTTTTACAGGTCACTGGAAGAAGGGACAGAGCTAGGCCTTTGCCATTTAAGTTGGAGTCTAGTGGCGCTTGGGGATATGCTGGTTCAGATGCTGGGAATCCACGTATCAGTGCTAAATTTGTTGCCCCTTGTTATGTTATGAATAAGTGAGTTCCAATTTAGGTATTCTTTTGTCAAACTTAGTTATGTTATGTTATGAATAAAAGGGTTGGTGGGGTGGTGGAGAAGTTGATAATGATAAAAAGTTGTTACTATAGTCATATTTTCTTTAATTCTGTTTCTAGGAGCATTGTGATACAATCTTAGTTGTCTACTTTTTCAGAGTCCGTCTACTCCTGCTAATGCATCAAATACATTTACTTCTTTGCCCTTTCTTGTCCAATTACCAAGTTTGATTCAGCTTTTCTTGTCTAGTAGAGATTTTTGAAACAGTAGATTGAACAACAGGAAATTAGAGTGTGAAGGGAAAAAAAGAGAACATCCATTCAGGAACTTATTTAACAGTGAATAGGAACAGTTGCTTTGTTTCTTATGATTGATGTAGATAAAAGCAGAAGCTGGATGCTAGATGAGTGTTTTGATAGTGCACATTGATTTAATAATTAAGCAAACAGCATCAGCCCTCTTCTCTTGTTGACTGAATTAGTAACATGTTTTATTAACTTCATACCGATATTTTGACCCAAAGGAATAAGTGACCATATCAGATTATACTCCAATTTCATCTGGAGTTGCTGCACTTGGTTTTTTGCTAAGGAGATAACCAAGCAGATGAACGACCCTGCATCTTCTTGATTTGATCCCTCCCACATTTTACAGATAGCAAGCTGCTATCCAGCAGAAGTAACAAATTGTTTAGGTAAAAGATGAAATGCTTTTTTTGGGCTGTCAACTTCTCGACCAATTGTTTTAGAAAATGCCCCTAGTCTTTGACATTGTGACAATGTTCATGAGTTCCATAGTAACAACCTACTAGATATTCATTTCTTTCTTTTCATGCAAACTTCTATTTTGCATATAATCTGCATAATCTTGTACAGTTATATCAACTGCTTTTTGCTTTATCTATAAATTTTGCACATTTTTGGATCATGTTGCCTCATCTCTCCTTTTGATTTTTTTACATTGCAAGTTCTGTTAAAACATTTTAAATTTATAGCACAATTCTTTCAAATAGTACTTGTGAAAAGTATATCCACTTGCTTGATTTCATGCATTATTTTACAGGATAGAGATTGACACAAAACTGCCATTTCTTGGTGACCAAAAATGGATTATATGGATCTGTTCCTTTAATATTCCTATGGCCCCAGGAAAGACTCGTTCGATCGTGTGTAGTGCTCGAAACTTTTTCCAATTCTCAATGCCAGGTTCTGCCTGGTGGCAGGTATATTAGATATGCTCATAAACTTGTAATTTAGTACATTTCTTTTTTCTGAAGTAATAAAAATATCAATTTCGATTCAGCCATCTGATGTGGAAAAATCTTTTAGGTTCATTTTTTTTGCTATGGTTTTAAGAATTAATTTTCTGGTTAGTTGCAGACATGTTTTTGATCTTTGAATTCCATATTACTGCATTTGCCACGCTGAAATCTCCTCATAGATCCAGAAGGTGATGTGTTTGGATCAAATTTATGGTTTAGCATATCTTGGGCTGTTATGGTTGTAATGAGTTTCTAGTATCTACTTTTATTGTTTTAAATAGGCCCTTTTATCTTTATTAATGGGTTAATGTAAGGCCTGAATATAACTCTTTTAGGCTAACCGGGGCATGGTAAATTGGTGATCTATGTACTTTGATGATTTCATCCATGTTTGGTCATTTATTGTGGCACTGTCAGCCCATCCCTTATTGTGGCATAGTTCCATGTTATCTTACTGAACATTTGGAACTCAGGAATCACATTGCAAGTGATGCATGTGTGCGCGCGCGCGCTCTTGTGCATCAGTCGACTTGTTCAATTAAATAGGGTTACATATTAGCTGTTTTTCTGGTTGGACTTTAATGTGATTTATAATATTAAAAATTTCTTTCTGATGTTGAGATGTGAAAAGTAACTTCAGTTGTCTGTGCTTTTTTTGGTACAGCTGGTACCTCGCTGGTATGAGCATTGGACTTCAAACAAGGTCTATGATGGTGATATGATTGTCCTCCAGGGTCAAGAGAAGATATTTCTTTCTAAAATGATGGAGTCTTCTACTGATGTCAATCAGCAGTATACGAATATCACATTCACACCGACCCAGGCTGATCGTTTGGTTCTAGCATTTCGGAATTGGTTGAGGAGACATGGCAATGGCCAGCCAAACTGGTTTGGCCATGCTAGCCAACAGCCTTTACCTTCAACAGTCCTGTCCAAACGTCAGGTGTGACTTTCATTAATTTCCTAAATCTTCACATTTTAGTTGATCATGAAAATATTTAATTGTCTCATTGCTTCCGAAATCACCTTTAATTCTCCCTCCTAGTAGTGGGATCTTTGGAACCCTATTATAAAGTGCAAAGATAATTTAGTATCAACTAACATTTAGTTAGAGAAGGCATCATGTTTGGGATTTAAGATGATCTTCTGTTTAGTTCCCAAAGTTACAGCTTTGGCATTTGAACCTGATACTATGAGAAAATCTTTGGCTTCTTAACATCCTTCTTTCCATAAAAAATATCCTTTCAGTTGCTATTGGCTCCCCTGTGAATTGTAAATATTTAATTGCTACTGGTTGTCACATAGAAATACAAATGTTTTAATGATTAGCCGAAAATAACCTCATGATATTTCCAATTAGTAGAAGAGAAAAAAATATATGCATTTTTTTTATCATTCTTGGTCGATTTACCATTTATACTGAGAGTTGGTACATTTAAATTTGAGCACTTGAAATATGCCATTGCTCACTCATCTTTGCTTTGTCTTGTTGGCTTCAGAGCTTACAATTATAAGCAAACTGAATGTTCTTTTCTACCTCACAGATGCTCGACAGATACGAGCAACACACTCTCAAATGCTCATCGTGCAAAGGTGCCTACGAGGCATTTCAGATGTTGCAGAAGCTATTTATAGGCACAACAGTAGTTTTCTGTGCTACTGCTGGAATTCCTTCAGAGTTTTCAATTCGACTTCTGTTAGCTGCAGCTGCCATTGCCAGCGCAGCCGTGGCTTATGCTTTGCGTGAACTCCAGAAGAACTTTGTCTATGCGGATTACGTGCATGCTAATATTGATTAACCCATCACAAGGGAGGAACCTTCAAACGAGATTTGCTAGAGTTGGTTTCTGTGTACTTGGTACATCTAATAAGAATCCAGACATGTATGAAGCTTCTGTAAGTTACTTGTATAGCCAGAGTAGAACAGTTGTAGAAGTTAAAACATGCTCTCTTGATGAAGTGTGAATCTCTAACTTTCTATTTCGTGATGCTTCAATGTATTGTTGTCACTACTAAATCCTCTTAAAATAATTATGTGTTGATGTGGGATCGTGGTCGAATGAAGCATCAATAATCTTTGGTTCAATGATGAATGTGTTCTTACTATTTTTTCCACTAAATTTCATCCACCTCAACATTATCATGTAGATTTGCTGAAGTGGTGCTACCCATGGACATTGGCTATTGTGAATGACAGGTTGGCAAGTTGGCCATGTCAGATCTGAAAAGAGACAAGAAACGTATCAGATGGTAACCTGGTTTCCCTGTTATGAAGTCAGCTCTCACTATGACTACACAAGTCCGGAGTTGGTGCTGCACTCCAAGCAGCAGCCATTACGAGCTAATGCAAGATCTCAACTTTGTTGGTGCCCTCAGCTTCTAGAATGAACAGAAATGAGGCATTTTGGAATTATACTATTTTTTTAACAAAATATTCTAGTGAAATCTTTTGTATTACTTCTTCGCAATAAAAAAAAAAAAACCTCAAGATCCGAGAAACAAAAATAATACCTCTAAAATATCGGTATTAACTAGTAGTTGGTTTCTCTCTTCGTCTTGATAGATTCTTAGATTCAGCTTTGTATTACCCAAAAATTCTCTAGGCGGATAGTATCATTCCCTTATTAAAAGTAAATTTAAAGGAGAAAAAAGAAAACACAATACCTGGCTCACTGTGTTCCCAAATCTAATGACAACGTGATCAACCACTTGCTGCAAGAACGAAGCTCGACTTGAAGGCCAATGGGCAAAGGCTCCCATTCCACCTGAACTGCGCATTGGTGGACGCCCACGACGGCCGATCTCTTTCCTAAAGGACAAAGCGAAAGGGTGAGGAAAAGGCGAAGGAACCTACTTCGCATATGCCGCGCAAAAGCAGAGGATGATGAAGACGAGCAAAAGCGATGGATGGTGGTGTCATTCGCGCCCAGCATATCCCCCGGAAGATGCCGTCCCTCACGTTTATATATGTCCACCCAGAGAGACGCCTCAATCCTCCTCCGTAAGCCCCACGTGATTCATCGTCCAGTCATGTGACGCGACGGCCTCGCCGTCCTCCGCCGACGCGGAGTTCCGCGGAAGCCAGTGGCAGTGGCGACGGTAATAGTAGCGGTAATGATAATGATATCGTTGCCTTTTCTTTCCTCTTCTAATAAGATCTTCGCTGACTTCTTGACGAGAGGATGAAGCTATGCAATAGCAAGTTTGTAGGGCAACCTGAAACCTTTGGCATATGAATTCCAACTTGAAGCTCTTCGTGGGGCACTCATGGGAAGGTAAAGCATGCTTCTTGTGTGTTTCCTTCTCCACTACTATTCTCTCTATGAACGCATAATAAGATGCAACGCAAGCTGATTTGGCTGCTGTTTCTTGGAGATGGATGGCTTTGTTGTTGAATTCACAGCCTCTGTGCCATGCCTTTGTGTTGTCTGATGTTGATGATCGGTTGGAAGCCATTTGGCCGCCACCTTGTCCTCAGAGTTCTAGAAATGGTTTCCATGATGCAGCATGACCAATGTCCAAACGAGAGCGTTGTGCTGGTCAATCTGCTCGTATATAAGTAATCACAGTTTCAGAAGATGTGTCGAGCAGCTTCTCATCACCAAAAGGAAGGACATCATTCTTCCTCGCAACATCAAATCAAGAATGCTTTCTACCAAACAAACAATTAGTATAAACATTGCTGCTCTCGCTTGTCCGCCGCGCAGCCGCTGGGAACCGCGGCATTCGGTGTCCAGTCAACGTCGGCCGCGGCCAGCAAACGCCGCCGCAACTACATCGCTGCAGCTGCCGGTCAAAAGGCAGCCATACAGCACCTGTCTAATGCAGCGGCATCGACAGGTGCGGGTCGTTGCGCTCCCCCCGGCTGATCACAGCGGCACCGGTTCGAGGTTGTTGCCTACGACGGCCAGCGACCCCCGACCGCCCTCAGGAATAAATTATTAACAATATCGTCGATCAAATAGAAGAAATCTTATATCACTCAGAAGCAAGCAACGGATAATATAGAAAAATAGGTTCACAATATAGCTGAATTATACAAGCATCGTACAATCAACGATGAATAATATATTTTCACAAAAAAATATTAATAAATAAATTTTAAATGTAAAATAGATTTAACATATTTTTATGATATAAGATATTTGATTTCAAAACAGTAAGTTCTTATATCAATCATGAGTATAAAGTCTATAATTTTATTACTATTATGAAGAAAGCCTGAATGAAAGAATCTAAATTAAAATAACGATATATCAAGATTAGGATCGTGTTTTTTTTATATATATCATTCAGAAAATTTGTATCTGATCGTACCATCATCAGATCGTCGATTTATAAAGAGAATTATACTTGTCATTTTATTTTTTTCTATCTTTCACAAAATCACGGTAACGGATAGAATATGAACTCAGAGAAATTAAAAATAAATCTAAAATCTTAATTTTTGATGCTTTATAACCAGGAGGTCATGCCCCTTATATAAGCAAAAGCTTGCCTAAAATTAATTTGGAAAGTTCTTTTTATCAAGATTATCTCTAAAATAATCTTATTATAATTTTAATTTCATCGATAGTCATAACTAAAACTCAATCAAATTTATAATATTTCTTCCCTACTTATATATGATTATATTATCTTTAACACCAGCTGCAGTTGCAGTTCAAACTTTACCAATCAGTAGTGGACAAAGCTACATAGGATTGAGTGCTGTGGGAGCCGACATGCGACTCAAGCAAGAGAACTTTGTCAGTAGTGCGTCACGATGTGTGTTTTTAGGGCATTTCAACATCATTTGCGTGCTCCAAAATGGAGTAAGTATTTGTGTGCCTTTTTTAGCAATACGTTTCTCTCGAAACATAAAGCCTTATACGAAGAACATAGCAGATTAATCCTCTAAACTGAATCACCAATGCTATCTGCATTAATACCTCACATAATTTGTCCACCGACTTAATCATCTGATACAGCTCCATCCTCTATTAGAAGCACTCGAATGAAAGTTAGATAACAAAACCAGGAGCACACGAACACCATATCTGTCGCTACGGACCAGGATCTCGAGTCATTGACAAAAACTCTAAGAACACCCACTGATTTCAGTAAAAAGCAATGGGAGGAGGAAAAAAAAAAAACCGACACATGAATGTCCCAACATCAAAACAACGGTCACTCGTGGATATATCAACCGAGCTGACCATGTGATCAAGATGTAACGTTTCGGACGACGCCAACGTCAAAGCAACATTTGACGACTCTCTGATGCCACTCTATCTCATATAAATCCTCGTTACGTTTATTTAAGCATCAGAGAGTCATTATCGGATATCCATCCATTGGCTTGACATTGAACTAGCAATGAAATCAGATCAGATCTGAATCTTGATAGCTACCTACAGCAGGAAGAGACAAAAAAAATCTCCTTTTTTGTTTCGCCTTAGATCCTCAATCGGACAAAGGAAGATACAAGGAATCTCAATCTCCAAGTCGCCCTGGGAGTAAGCAAGAACATTACCGACTCAAACTTGTGCTGCCCGTCGGGGTGTAACACCGTTGCCGATTGTGGACGCCTTCATTAACAAACAAAGAAGATCGAGTCAGGATCTGTTAACACCATTGCCTCCAGTTCCCAGTTGGAACACGACCCAAGTTGATTCATTCACATCACGGCGGCAGTCGAAATTATTACCTAAATGGAAAATAAGCTTCTGCAACATGCTACACCTGCACATAACCATGTCAAACAAGCCAGGCGACTAAAGCTGTCAAAGAGAAAGGAACAAGAGGAGATCAAGGAGACACGATAAACCTGAAGAAGCACATATATACAACATCCAGAATCAGGATAGTGATATCTCGGGAAGAACAGAACTTTCCGAAGATCTCGATCAAATATCAGGAGATTTCGAACCAAAGGTATCAAAAGGTCATGAGCCATTTTCCCCACATTACAGCACAACCGATCCTGAGACAAGATACAACGGCAGATTACACCCAAGCTGCACGACGGCCACAAGAAGCCTGCCCAACACCTAAAAGTAAAGTTGCCTAGATTGGGCCACGGTCGCCTCCGATGGACAGTAGGGACACTTGAAAGCTCGTGTACTGTTCTTGGAGAGCTTCACTATCGACTGCTTGGAGAGTACATGCCCACATGGAATCATCATCGGAGGGTTCTCATCACTCCCCTGCTCTTTCAGCACTGGGCAAATGAAGATTGAGTGAAAATGGAACTCCCTTCCCAGGTCCACTGGAACAGGGAGCTCTGTCATCGTCAGCCACTCCTGCTTCTTAGCAGCCATCACACTTTCTATCTTCAGCAGCACCGGCAGCCCTTGAATGCCTGCTCCTATTGTCACACCAAGTGGGCTTTGATAAGACTGGCCCAGCAGGCTGCAGAACCGTTGCATGAACTCCTCAGCTACCCTCTCCCAGTGACTAGGCAACATGAAGTCAGCATATGGGGACTGGTGGATCTTACCAGCCCATAACAGACAGGCCATCAACTTTTGGAATGTGACCATGTGCACCGGAGCAAAAGGGGCCAGACGCGTCCTTGCATAAGTGAGAGCCTCATTTCTGCTTCCGTTCTGTAGTATCTCTACAAACTGCAGTTGGTGAAGCTTCAGTTCAAGACTAGAACCATTCTGCAATAACCATTCACTCTGCTTGGAAGCCCAACTAAGAGCAGGTTCGAGGTTCCTACACCTCATAGCCTCAACTGTTTCATGCATCTCCAGGAAAGCAGATTTAATGGCTGCAGCTTCTGGCTCGTTTGCTTCTCTTATGAAGCAGTCACCGATATTGAACATGCCATGGCGGTAGAAGTGGGTTGCAATAATCTGATTTACTATGTGGACGTCAAAGTCAACTTTTCGATGTGCTTTTGATATATCTGAATTGAAACACTTCTCAAGTGTTTTAACATATTTTCCAAGTCCAAAGTTCAGCTCCTTCTGGAGTCCTTCTAATTGGTTTATTGGTGCAATCTCATTCAGTTTGGTCTTCAGATCAACCAGTATGGATTTCGGGTCGGTACAGCCAGTAGGACTCTCACTCGGCTGCATCTTCAACTTTGCCTGCTCAATCTCCCATCCGACTTGGTCAATGAGTTCTTGAGTTCTAGAAGACAAAAGCTTCTGCTTCTTAGCAACTCGGTCAAATACATCATGCATCATATGTAACTCCATTTATTCCTAGCAGTTAATAAGTCCTCCAGTTCAGCACCTGCATCATAGCAATTATCTATCAACCACTTCGGCAGAGGCACAATTCAAAAAACGAGCAATATTTTGATAAAAGGTTTGTGCAAATAATACAATCGTCTTGAGAATATCTTTATGGCTTTGGGATGGGACAATGAATAATAAAACTATACAACACAAACACAGAACTTTTCTTTTCAGCAAATACCACTAGTTAAGGTGCATGGCCAGAAAAGTCCTTACACCAGTTCTACTTTTAGCAAAGCTACACCTGAAACCATTTGTTGTTGATTTGGAAATGCATCATACATGTTGGAACCAAGCCACACATCCCTTTGCAATGAGTTTAACAAAGCTGTAACTACGAACTAGCTTTTACGAGACATACCATAAATGCTGCACACAAGAAGAATTCTACGCTTTCCAAATTCTCCTATAAAATGAGTACGATAAACTTCCAGCCTTGATCATGAAAGGAGTAGAGATATGCCTCACCCTGTGTCGCCCAAGATATTGAATGGACCTTTAAAAAAATTAGTCAATCCCAGTCTAAATTGGATTGATCCCTTCGAACAAGATTTTGAAATTCGGCTGATGTGATCCACAATTCAGATGAAAATCTGCAGCCACCGACACCAATAAATCAGACCTCAGCCTTATCCAAACCATGTTCTCTCATTTTGTAACCCTGAGACTTCTCCTACAACTCATATATCTACCACTAAGCAGGCAAGAAAAAAACTTCTAAATAGATACCAATAACGTGAGTCTCTGGCTGTGCCAAGCGTGAGTCTCCCCAATTTGATGAATGGTTCGATTGAACCAGATGTCTCACCCCCAAAACACACAATCCCCCCCAGCCTGGGTGCAGCGTGCACACCCATGCCCTAAACACAGAACTCTCTCTCCCCAAGCTCCTCTCATCCTCCTCCTCCTTCTGTGTTACTATTTTAATAGTGTTATTAATACAACATGTGAATTTTGTATCTGTTAGTATTAATACAATTTTTTATCAATCATGATATATAATTTTAAATTTATAAAATTCGAGAACACCTCGCTTCGCTCGGGCAAGCACCTAGTGCATTGGGCATTTTGGCACCTTGGTATCTAGTGCCTTTGACTACACTGCGTTCTAGAGAAACTCCAGTAACTAGGTAAGATTAGGGAAGAATGAACAGGAAAAGCTGACCAATGTATAGCCTGCCTCTAGATTTTACAAAAGGCTGATAAATACAAATTGAAAATCAAGCTTTGATGTGCCTAATATAAAATTTGCAGAAGAAATAAGTATAAGATTTACATGGAGGGCAAACAATGTCGAAAATAAGCAAAGAGGAAGTTATGTTAATTTATTATTAGAACCCTGTGAGGTGGATAAGAATTTTAGCAGAGTCAAATGTCTGCAGGGCTGACACCAAAAGCACATAAATAGGTCTGGTGATGTTTGTTAATGGCTGCCATGAAAGGTACTTGATTATCAAAATGATTTTGAAGGATCTACGGATCAATGGGGACTGTAAATATTGATGGATATAGAAATGCTCTTTAAATAGAAAAATCAGTGGGGCTACAAAAATCTAAACACCAAGCTAATCACAAGCCCAAAAAAGTCTAAGATTTGGACTCAACATGACTGACTTGGTATGCTAGAAAATTTGCTGGGAGTATAAGAGCCAATTCACACGAGTTTGCACAGGGTCCATGATTGACAATCAAGAACAGGCACAAATCAAAGTTTTCATATGTGCTTAGACCAATTAATTCCTGGATTGTATTTGATTATCCATTCAAACTTTTACCTCTACCAACATTTTTCTCCAGAATCAATTACTATTAATATATAAACTAAATTTGCATATTTTTCTCTATTTTTGGTTTATCCTTTGAAATGTGTAATTATTAGTGACTTTTGCTCTTTGCACAAGTTTCATCTTTGCTTCGAGGATAAATTCTAGAATAAAAGTTTTAGTAGTTTTCTTTGACTGAGATTCTATTTTGGCCACCCCTGTTTCTGTAGCTGAGTCAAAATCTTCACATATGAATACAAACAAGGACTACAACATTTTCTTTAGTTGAAACTTATAACCCCTTCTCCTTCCATCTGTCTCTTTCTTCTCATATTTAATTTTGCTACTTGGTATGCAATGACGTGAAGCGTGATATGGTTAAGAATTACACATACAAAAAGAATGGAGTTGCAACAACAAGATCAACAACATCTATTTTTAAAAAAAGTATTAATGTCATCTATATAAAATAAATTCATTTCTTTACAAATAAGGAATCAACATGTGACTAATTGATGATAATAAAAGTAGATGCAATGGCTTCCTAGGATGATCGAAAAGTATTCATATATCTGGACCATACAAACGTGATTTAGCATATCAAAATCCATTATTAATTAAGTTTAAAATAAATCAACAAGAAGTCAAACTATGTTCGTAAATTCAAAATTCCCAGTTTCAACATAGTTGAGATGAATTCTCAAGTCTTATTTCAGCAAGCACTTTTCACAACTGCTTAATTTGTGAATATTTAGCTCACATGTAGATAAAATGTCTTCTAGCATCTCTAGATATGATCAAATTTGGCAGTTTATACCTCTAATTTCCTTAATGTAACTTAATAATTCCATGCACTGCAGTATATCTCTAGATATGATCAAATTTGGCAATTTTAGAGTTGCTTATGATGATCCATGTACATAATGTATAATCAATGAAAAATTCATACAATATGAGTTGCGAGTTCATTGCAACTTACCCGATTATTATAGGATGGTACATGTCACAGGAAAGAGAAACCCAGAGAGCAACATACAACTAGAGATAACAGGCTAAGTAGAAGAGAGGGATGACATATGCATGGATTTTACTAAAAACAAAGTAAACTGAACTGAGAAAATACTTGAAGAAGCAGCAGAAACTGACATAAGAGCAGAAACAAATACATAATTCACAAAGAAAGAAAATCTGCTGCAGAAACAATGCTAATGACATGCTAGCAGAGCAGCTGAAGGGGCTCTTTTAAGAATAATATGGTGGCACAACGTAACACTGAAGCAATCCAAGGAGGAAATGCAACCATCCCAGAAGGATATCTCACAATGACCCCAATCGCTATTATCAACCATAACCACAATGCAGCAAAATGTCATCATCACAGACAAGTTCAAGCTACCAAGAAATGAAAAGGCATACGCAAACATAAGGTGCAGGCGTAATGGGTTCCAATACAGCTCGTGTTCCATCTATACCGACTCTTAAATAACAGAACTGCTTATTTAAGAGTCGGTATATCATATAGTTGCCTCAGTTGTCAGCATCACTAATTAAGGAGCAGAAGTACATAGCGAGAATCAGTTGCAGTGGTAAAAGAAAGAAATATAGAGGCTGGATGAAATATGCAGTGTGAAGCATACCACCAAGAAAACCCTCTCTACAATGAAGCGCACTAGGTTGCCAAATGCCAAATGTTATATCTGAATCGCCAGGATAAAACTCAAGAAGCTAAACGGGCCTGTATATGAGAAAATGTGCTGCTAAAATAAGGGATAAGAATGATAAATTACTAACCTAGACCACCATATAACTAGTCTATACAAAATAGATGAATTCAGATGTCATCAAGCTACAAAGAGGATCTTCACATAAATTCCAGCAGATCCTTGGTGACGACAGACCGCTTAACTTGCACAGGCTTCAAACAATACTGCAATACATTAAGCAAATTTCTTTCGTTTTTACATCCAACGAGCCTAATTACCATCAACCTAATAAAAGACCCACAACCATCTAAAACCAAAGTAATAATCGGCATTGAGAAGAAAAGCAACAAGAAACAAAACAATGCAAACACTGACAGAATCTACTGAACCAAATTAGATGGCGAATAAAACCAAGAAGAAATCGATCAAACAAACAGGGATAGAAGTCAAAGAAGGAAGAAATCCTCGATCGATCTCCCTACACCCAGTGTCAAGAAACGGACAGCAACAAAACCCATCAATCCGACATCAAGAATTCGGTTCCTGACCTCAATAGATGGATTAAAGAAGGAACAGGTAAAGGGAAAAATGGGTGAAGAGAGGGGCGAGGAAGGAGGTTACCCTTGGCTTGGAGGTCGGCGATGACCAGAGAGGCGTCCGGAGGAGGAATAAGCGAGAAGGGAAGAGGGGGCACAATGGGGAGAACAGGTGTTGCGTGAGAGGATAGGTATGCTCTTGGGATGTAAGAGCGTGTATATTTAAAAAGAAGGTGATGAAGAAATAATTATCGCAAATTTCAAATTTATCCTTATTTTATATATACATATAATCATCGATATTTTTTTCTCCCTTCTATAAATCAAATTATCATAAATAATATATTACTTTATTTAACTTATTAACTTCTTTGTTTTTATAATATAATTAAGAAAATAATTAAAATTAACTTTCTTAATCATATAGATAAGATATTTTTATTAATTAATTAAATTATTAATTGATTTATTTTCTAATGAATGATGTGATTTTTAGAAAGTAAATAATTTAAATTTTATTTTTATATGTGAATCATAAGAAATAAATATCATAATTCTATTTTTATATATGAAAGGAAAACAAAAATAAATAAAAATAAAAATAAAATTATTACTTAATTGAGAGAAGATTCTCGATAAGAGGATCTTAGATACGATTCCCTATTCTTTTTTTAATCAATTTTTATTCATATTTTAAAAATTTTATATTAAAAATTTTATTCATAATAACATATTAATTTTAAGATTTTATAATTAATATATAATTATTATTGAATTATGATTTTAAAATGATTAATTAATTTAATATTAGTTCTAATTCATTTAATATGACATATTTATGTTTCAATGAATAGTTAGTTAATTTTTATAATTTAATTAGTTTAAATTTTAAAATCATGAATTAAAAATAGATTTAGGATTAATTATTTTTATAATATTTTAAAATATTTTTTAAATAATAAAATCTAATTTAATAAGAGGGGTCAAATTGGAGTGTGACGTAAGTTAAGTTGATTAACTAGCTTAGCCTATGTGGTCAAATATAACTTGACCCATATGGTTAGATATGTCCTAATATATATGGCTGGGTATAACTCAATTCAAATGGTTAGGCACGACCTAACTCATATGGCCAGGTATAATTTAGTACGTATAGTTAAGCATAACCCAACCTATGTGATAAAATATGATTTAGCTCATATAAGCAGGTACGATCTAACCTATGTGGCCACACATTATCCAACCCGCATAACCTAATATGATGCAACCTATATAACTAATCATAACTCAATTTATGTAGCTAAGCATGACCCAACTTATGTGTTTAAGTATGACCTAATCGATGTAGTTAAGCATAGCCTGACCCATGTGGTTAGGCACGACCTAACATGCGAGTCAAGGCATAGCCTAGTTCAGTGATAGGGCTTAGCTTAACTTGTGAGTGATACTCCACCGAACCCGTGAAACTAAGATTGTCGAGTTATGCGACTAGTACTAGACATATTGTTGCCCCTTTATCTAATTCATTGAAATCAATCTAACATGCTACTTGGGACAAGTATGTACGACACACATGATTTATTCAAAGCTTATGTGAGTTGGTTTGGTCTAGACTAGCAATATCAGGTATAGTCAAATTTTCTTACTTTATTGGTTTAAACTTGTTAGTTGATTAAATCAAATTAATTTAACTAGTTTAAGTTAGTTGAAGGTGATTCAAAACCAACTTGACTAGCTCAAGCCCATTTGACCTAATTTAAATTAACCAAATCTATATTATATTATTTTAAGATGATTTCAAACTGATTTTATAAAGGTTGCTTCGATTATGTTCTAATTGAATTGAGCTTAGTTTAAGTTAATTATACTATTTGAATTTGAGTTTTGATTGATTGAGAACTATTAAGAGATTAATGTGTCATATTTTTATAATATGATGAATTTAAAAATTTTATATGAATGTGTCATTTGAAAATGATTAATAATTTTTTTTTATATTTATTAGATTAAATTGATAATATTAATGTGATTGTTATCATGTAGTATATGTGACTATGTTGAGTAGTTCACTAATACAACATGTGAAATATGCTATGAGCCTAAAACAGTGCAAAGTTACTAATGGATATAGTTCGCATGGTCTCTTATAATATTTTATTATACTATTTCTTAAATACATGAAAAACTGAATGATCATAGTTGATTATATATCCTCACCAATGATAGGTAGAGCGATTCCTTTCTTGGATTAACAGGCTGTTAGACATGACGATTAAATAATTTATTCCTCTGCTATTAGGAGAAACAAGTCCCCACTTAGGCATCTAAGATATAACATTTCATCTATTATTGTCGAGATTGCAATATAAGTTCTTTCCATTAATTGTTGGGAACAATCCATTTTATAGAGTATATATTTCCATCCATTGTTGGGATAGTATAATATCAGGTGTGATTATATGTTTATTATCTTATTGTTATATATGCTATCAAGATATATTATATGTGATCGAGATATGATTTTATTTTGGAAGTTCTTATAAACATGTGTGATTATTGACGTATTTTTATTTTCTATTTATTTTTTAAATGATCTATTATTTGTGGAGGCTTGAGTGAATGAAACGTCTTCAACACTTGTCATCTACTTCAAAGATATATTTTTTTATTAAAAATATTTAGTATAGTAAAGATATAAATTCGAAAGATAAATTTTTTTATGTTAATTATAAATAATAAATGATGATTTATAAATATCAGATATGATTATATATATATCCTTTTAAAACCTTAAAGATATATATTATATTCCTACAAAGACATTAAACTTTTATATTTAGTCTTCTAAACTTGAATTGTGGTTAATCTCCCTTCATGCTCTAAGTTAACTATCACTCGATAAAACAATTTATTGATATTATAGATATTAAGAATTGATTTGAAGCTGTTAGTTATCTTGACAGGGATAGACTTTGATTAATGATGGTCTGCATGAAGTTTACTTGGTCATTTATTTTTATTAGGGGGGGAGGGTTGAGAGTAGAGAGAATAAGATCGAAAGATTTACAGCTAAGTAAAGAATAAGATGCAGCAATTAAAACTCACACATTAAGAGTAGTACGTAGCGATGTACAGTGGTTCAATCAAATGATCTATGTCCACTTCTGAAATCTTCTCCGATAAGGTTTTCAATTTCTACTATCAAATCTTCTTAAGGGGAAGGACCAGATAGTTCACACTCTTATAGAATTTTGACAAAGTAAAACGTGGAAGGTGAACACTCAAGCTATCAAATACAATTTTGCTATAGCTTTGACTTTTTTTTTCACTTCTCAAATGTGCTTAGCTAGCTGAGAAGAGGGGGGTATTTATAGACTCAATTGGCTTCAGAAATGAAGCCAAAAAGAGTCACATCTCAGATTTTTGGGTACTGACGGTATCACCACTTGGCACTACGGTACCATCGCTTGGCACTGCTTGGCACTGGTGGTACCACCGCTAGTTGACCCTACTTTGTTAGTGTACTGGGCAGTACCATCGCCCGGTCTGACGGTACTTCTGTCTGATAGGGTCCTCGGACTTTGTGGACTAACAGTACCATCGCATATCGGGTAGTACCATCGTTGACAAGGAATAACTGTTAGTAGTACCACCACTGACCTGAGGCGGTATCGCCACCCAAATTACTTAGGGACCTATTCCTAGGGCGGTGCCACCGCCCCAATCTAGCATTACTGAATGAGCCCTGAATCCGGCCCAATTAAGGCCTAGTTAGCCTCTATTAGGGTTAATCAGGATTATCGCATAATCTTAACCCTAATTATATGATAACTATGAAATTGAAAATATATTCTAAGCACAAACTAAACCGGCATATCAAGTTTTCTTCCGGCAAGCTTTCGACGGACTTTCATCACACCCTCGGATTTTTTTCGACGGACTCCCAATAGGCTCCCGGACTTTTTGACAAGTTCCTTGAATCTTTGGCAAGCTTCTGAATCATCTCGGTGAGCTCCATGAACCTCCGATGATCTTTCCGATGAACTTTCAAAACCTTCGGTAAGTCTCTGATTCATTCTCGGATGGTTCCGACAACACTTCCGATGATCCTTCGAACTTTTGGCGGACTCTTGAACTCCCAACATACTTGACTCCGTAATTCACTTTATGTCTTCATTGCTATCGTAGTTAATCCTGCACACTTATCTCAATAATATGAATTAGATCAAATAACCTATCAATTGACTTCATCATCAAAATTCGAGATTCAACAATCTCCCCTTTTTTATGATGATAATCAATTAATGATGAAGTTAATATTAACTCCCCCTATCTATATATCATATTATGAGAAGGAAAACACTTGAATTCAATCTCCTTAAATTCAAGCCGAAATCGATAAGTTTCATTCGTTGAACTTATCATTATGCTTAACAAGCATGACCTTTCATTCATAAATATGAAACTTTAGATTTTTCATATTTTAAAAATAATGTCAAGGTACGACATTTAATCTCAAGTCAAATGATAGTAATTTATCACTTTGACAAATAATACGAATTATCATTTTGAAATATAATAAGGATCACATGATATCAATATAAAGTGTACAAATGCAAGACATGATATCATTTTGCAATACAACATCAAATGAGATGATAACTTATCATATCAATGAAAGATATTAACTTTTAAACATGATATGATAACAATCTTTTAAAATTTTATATATTAAGAATATATGAACCATTTACGATATATATGATACATTGCGATACACTACATATTTTATTACGATGCTTTTAAAGATAGCAACCAAATTTCGATTATAAAGCATGGCAGAAGTAATTATATTATAATATAAAACATGTAAGACTTTTATCATTTCATCAAGTCATTGCGATACGATACGATACATATAAGTTATCGAGTCATAGATTTTTTTCTTTTGCCATATTCTTCTCGATGCATGCAAGGCATTAAGTCATTAATTTATTTTATCATTTTCTTCTTGCCCTTTGTCATCAATAAAAAAGGCGGTAAAGGTAGTCATCATAAGGTATCATTATGCTAGTCATTTATCAACCACATCAAAATTGTAAAGATAGTCATCAATCATATACGATACATAAGAATAAGACTTGAATTTGCTTAGAAAATAAGTTGAATATCATGTAAGATATGTCATTCGAGATGGATAAACCTGAAAAGTGATTTGATGATTCTTATTTATGTTTATGAAATCTAAAAAATGATTTTTATCATTTATCAAGTCATGAAAGATTCATAAAAGAGGTTCAAGATGCAATTTTCAAAATTCAAGCATAAAATTGTAAAGCAGAAGGATAGAGCATTGAAGCCATTCACCAAACATTTAGTCATTCGTCAAACATATTAATAAGAGGTCATATCAACATGGCATTTATGAATTCATAAAGTGGAACACATCAACATCAAAAAAAGATTCAACTTGGTATTCTTATAAGAATTCATGAGGTGAAAGATAAACAATAAAAGCTCAATACTTAAAGATTAACACAAGAGTGAAGAATAAAGTCTGAAGAGAGTATTAACAAACACTTAAGAGCTTAATCTTTATACAAAATTCATCACATTAATCTATGTATATATTAAGATTCAAATAATATAAAAATCATGAAAACCATTTAATCATCCCAATAAAGATAGAGGGAGTATAAAACCGATTTCACTACATCATTGAAGGGCATGATATTACTTAAGGTTCATCAATTGAAGAAAGAGGAGAATCAGAATATTACGATCAATGGAAGATAAAAATGAGAGCTCCGTTCAAAATATGATATTATAAAGAAGTCATCTAAAATCCAAAAATAATAACAAGTTGAGATTATGAAAACCGAAGTTGAAAAGTTTCGGAAAAGAAACATACAACATCATGTATTAGGACAATTTCATAAGTATGCTAAAATAGCATAAAGGTTTACAAAACAATAGTTAAAAGCTTCATTACAACAACTATTCCTCAGGTGAAATACCAAAGTGCCTATACAAGTGATATAACTTCCAATTCATCTATCATACTTCACTCAAAATTTCAGCTTGTTGTGATTTGATTTAATTTATCTCTGTCATGATTGGATCTTTAGAAGATGGAGTAGGAGCTAGTTCTGATGGTGCTGCACTGAAGGGACTAGGAGGAGGAGATTCATTACCCTTAAAAACTAGTGTTTCAGGTTTTTCTACTAGAGGGAGAGCTGGATCAGTCATTCTAAGCTGCCTAGTCCATATTCCGTTCCTAAATATGCACCTTAGTCTCTTAAGTAGATTTTTATTTATGGTGTTGTATCTATCCACTTTTATTACCTCTTCATCGAGTGATATTCTAATATTATATGCATGTAGCATTCTAGTGATTAACCCTCCATATGGTAACATTAAGTCTTTAGATACTATTTCTATCATATTTTGTCAGATCAGGTATCCAAAATAATTATTTTGCCCGATCATTATCCAATACATGGTAGCTAACTCCATTTGACTAATCTCATCGTGGTGATACTGTTTAAGAATTATGAACCTATGATGATGTGATGGAGAATTTTAGAACTGAATGGTAACAAATGCTCATAGCTTTTAGGGACTATGGCTAGGTTAGGATTTCCAAAAATGATTCATAAAGCCTCGGTGTAGGTTACTCTGATTGCATCCAAATCCTACTGTCTTCTAAAGTAATAACCCCTATCTTTTTCGGAGATTCCAATTAGGTTACATATTGTGTTGTTCGTAATTGAAATTTGATTTCATAAAAGGTAGGTTGACATGTTATCATCATCATCTAAGCTCAAATTAGCATAAAACAACCTAACTAATCTAGGGTAAATTGGTTCATTGATTTGTAAGATGGGCAAGACATCTAAATCGATAAGCCACCTAATGGGTTTTAGATTTCCTAGTTTTCCACATGTTTTTCATTATGCACGGTTCTTGCTTCAAAACTAGGGTGCCTAAGGGATATTTTATTTGATCTAAAAAGGGATGGGTCATATGAATCTCCTTCCCTCCTCTTCTCTTTATCCCTAGATGATCTCCTATGAGCCATTTATCTAAACATGATGATAAAATAAGAAAATTTTGAACAAATAGTCATGTATTGAGAAATTAAAGAAAGTGTCAAATATTACCTTAGATGAGGTTTCTTGAGAAATAGAGGTCTTGATCCAAGATGGAACCCTCTCTTGGTCTTCTTGAGAGAGAAGATGAAGTTTAGAGCGGAGGGGAAGTGTTTTTGGGAGTAGCCTCAAGACTTGGGAGCGGTTCTATCATTGGCCCTAAGTCCTTTTTATAAAAGGAGGGCTCTCGGGCGGTGCCACCGCCAACTAAGCAGTGTCACCGCCTAGGAACAGAATGCCTAGGCGATGCCACCGTTGGCAACCTTACTTAGATGGTTTTAGGAGGGCTACAATAACTCATTTTTTTATCAATTTTCTTTGTTATTTTTTTATTTATCCTTTATCTCATAGATGTTTAATTGATCATCATGTTTTTTTTATTAAATTAGAATGATGTCATTGTATCACTTCCGATCTCATGTTAATCATGTAGTGATTATTATTATTATTATTATTATTATTATTATTTATTAAGTACAAAGACTCATCAAATTTATAAAATGTTATAATCAAGAGACATCGAAAACTTTCTTATCGAGTGGATCGAGAGAATGGTAACACAAATATAGAAAATCTCAAACGATAAATGAAAGAAGATTTACGAAGATTACAAGGACTTGTGTACCAAAATCGACAATGATCAATTTATAAAATCATGAAGAAGGTAAAACTCAATCAAAAGATGTCTCTATCACATAATCTAAAGTTAAACGTCCGAGATGTAAAAATCAAGTGAAGGAAATTTTTTTAAAGTCATGAAATATCGATCCATTGCATTACTCATCATATACAATTTCAAGATAAGTAAAGGATCGTCAAACATGATTCAAAGCATAAATCATTAAAGTTATATCCGAAATATATTTCAAGGAGAATGTATTGCAATCATAATTATCGATCATCAAATGAGAACGTGATTTAAGCGTTGGGAAGATCAAGTGTTTTCAAACAAGTCATAAGTTTAATGAAGTTGTGATTCTAAGAGTCATGAATGATTTTAAGAAATTCATCAATTCTAAATCCATCATTAAAATTATATACGAGATTCTTCAAATGAGTCAATTTGTAGATTTTGAGTAGAGAATGAGACTATAGTGATGTTCAAGGAAGATATATAAAAACCTAATATCACTTTGTTTAAAAAAAAAATCTAGGTTGTAAGGTGACACATGTTTTTATCAAAATCAAAATTTAAAAGACTTAATGAAAGTTATGGTGCATAACTAAATAATGTATAACACTCAAGGATCTTTTATTACTTGAGCTAGTGAGCTTGATAATGATCAAGAATTGATTACTACCCACTCCTAGCTTGTGTGGATGAATGTGTCTACAAAAGATACTGATTTTTAGGTACCCATTTGAACTTGGGTGCCTTAAATATTGATCTACTAAACTTATCAATGTTTATTGAGTTCCTTATCGTTCCTTTAGGAACCCATATTAACCTATATGAGCTAAGTTTCTTTTATGAATATTTATAAGCAACATGTCTGGATTTATAATAAAAATTACATTTCAATGAGATGATATATGTAGTGTGGGTCCTTTAATGAAGGTGGTTGGAGTTCGGTGAGATCTACTCATGAATCCAATTCCACTTCTTTTTCCAACGTGACCCTTATTTGCAAGGACATGTCTAAGCCCTTGTTACCGACATTAAACTTATTTAGGGTCTCTTTAAGTAGCAAGTTCTTATTTTTGATTGTCTCTAAGTATTCACACTTAAAGCATGAGGGTAAAGAGAGAGTATCGAGTTGAAGACTTTCAAGTTTATCTAGTAAGATAGTATGCTCCTTTTTTAATAAATTAAACTTTTTACTAATAGCTCTATACTCATCAAATAATTCATGAAAAATAATTAAAAATTTATCAAAAGATAAATTTTCATTAAATAACTCACTTACCTCATCTCCTAAAGCCATTAATGCGAAGTTGGCCTCCTCTTTGTTGCTTGCTTCTTCATCTTCGGAGCCACTTGAGTTATCCTATGTCACCTTTAAATCTTTCTTCCTCTTTGGTTGTTTTTTCTTGGCTTAGGGGCATTCACTTTTGAAGTGCCCTAGATTCTTACATTCGTAATATATAACTTGATCCTTTTGGGTTCAAGTTTATTTTTAGTGTCATTTTTAAGTTTATTTTTTTTATAAATTTTTTTAAATTTTCGAGTTAAGAGTGAAAGTTCATCATCAAGGTCCTCATCACTTGAAGATTCCTTCAAGTGGTCTTCTTGTATTCTCAATACCATATCCTTCCTGTTCTTTGGAAAGGAGTACTCTAGCTCATCATGAGCATGACATGTTATTTCATAGGTCATTAAAAACCCAATAAGTTTTTCGAGAGAAAATTTTTTAAGGTCTTTGGCCTCTTGAATGGTCATAACTTTTGGATCCCAACTCTTTGGAAGGGATCTTAAAATTTTAGTTACAAGTTCGAAATTAGAAAAATTTTTACCAAGTACTTTGAGTCCATTGATGACATTCGTGAAATGAGTGTACATGTCTCCAATAGACTCACTTAGTTTCATCCGAAATAATTCATAAGAGTGGACCAAAAGGTTGATTTTGGACTCTTTTACTCGGTTAGTGCATTTATGAGTGATTTCAAGAGTGTGTCAAATATCAAAAGTCGATTTACAAATCGAAATATGATTAAACTCATTTTTATCGAGTGCACGAAACAAGGCATTCATAGCCTTTGCATTTATAGCAAAAATCTTCTTCTCCGATTCATTCCATACATTCATCGGAAGAGAAGATTTTTGAAATCCATTTTCAACGATGTTCCAAAGTTCAAAGTCCATGGAAATAAGAAAAATCTTCATACGAGTTTTCCAATAGATGTAATCCAACCCATTAAACATAGGCGGACGTGTAATGGAATGACCCTATTGCATGCCAAAATAAGTCAACTATCTTGGGTTTTAAACCAAATGAGAGTAACCAAGCTCTGATACCAATTGTTAAGATCTGAGCGGCACTAAGAGGGGGAGGGGAGGGGGAGGGGGAGGGGGGTGGGTGAATTAGTGTAGCGGATAAAACCCATAAATTTGAAACCGATTTCAGAAATAGTTGTTCGAAAAGAAATTTCAGTCCGACGAATGAGATTTGAGCAAAGTGATTCGTGAGAATACGATTGAGAGTAGAGAGAATAACATCGAAAGGTTTGCAACTAAGTAAAGAATAAAATGTAGTAATTAAAACTCACACATTCAGAGTAGTACGTAGCGATGTATAGTGGTTCGGTCAAATGACCTACGTCCACTTCCGAAACCTCCTCCGATGAGGCTCTCAACTTCCACTATCAAATCTTCTTGAATGGGAAGGACCAAGCACCCCTCTTACAAACTTTTATAAGTAGTTCACACTCTTATAAAATTTTGACAAAGTAAAACGTGGGAGGTGAACACTCAAGCTATCGAATACAATTTTGCTATAGATTTGACTCAGTTTTTTTTTTCACTTCTCAAAGGTGCTTAGCCAACTGAGAAGAGAGAGGTATTTATAGACTCAATTGGCTTCAGAAATGAAGTAAAAAAGAATCACATCTCGAATTTTTGGGTACTGACGGTATGATCGTCAATTGACCCTACTCTATTAGTGTACTGGGCAGTACCACCACCCAGTCTGATGGTACTATTGCCTGATAGGGTCCTCGGACTCTGTGGATTGATGGTACCATCGCTTGTCAGGTGATACCACCGTTGACAGATAATAACTGTTAGTAGTACCACCGCTGACCTGAGACAGTATCACCGCCTAGACTACCTGGGGACCTGTTCCGAGGACGGTGCCACGCCCTAGTCTGGCACTGTTGAATGGGCCATGAATCCAGCCCAATTCAGCCCAATTGACCCATACTAAGGTTAATCAGGATATCACCTAATCCTAATCTTAATTACATGCTAACTACGAAATTAAAAATATATTCTAAGTAAAAACTAAACCGACTCATCAGGTTTTCTTCCGATGAACTTTCAACAAACTTCCGACACACCCTCATATTTCTTCCGGCGAACTCCTAGTAGGCTCCCGAACTTTATGGCAAGTTCCTTGAATCTTTGACAAGCTTCTGAACTTTTTCGGTGAGCTCCATGAACCTCTGACGATCTTTCCAATGAACTTCCGAAACCTTTGGCAAGTCCCCGATTCATTCTCAGTTGATTCCGGTAACACTTTCGACGATCCTTCGAGTCCTCCTAACATACTTGACTCTGGCAATTCGCTTTATGCCTTCATTGCTATCGTAGTTAATCCTACACACTTATCTCAATAATATGGATTAGATCAAATAACCTATCAATTGATTTCATCATCAAAATTCGAGATTCAATAATTTTTTCACACGAACCTATCTCAGAATTTAATCGAGACATACAAAAACATGATTTTTATGAATCGATAGTTTTTGAAAAAATATCTGATTAATTGTTATAATCATATTACAACAGATAAGACACTCCTGAAATTCTCCTTAGAATTTGAATATGGATATCTCAATATTTTTAATCCAAGTCCATTCATATATATATATATAAATCATCAAACATATAATTCCATCAATTGATCATGGATCTAACTAATGATTAATGATTCGATGAATTTGGTCGGATTGATATGTTGGAGAGTAGAAGACCATTAAAAGACACTCTTTATTACCATCTTCTTTTCATGCAACAAAGTCTCTCTACTATTCCAAATAATTCAGTGGCAATTCACCAATGCATCGAACATCAGAGTGATAAATAGTGAGCTCTGGAACGCCACGTGGACATTAATATTCGTGATGTACGTCGCGTACGTATATTGTGTGTTTAGCATAACAGAGGTGTTTCATGTGAACCACACACGTGTGGGAGACCACTTCCCACCGACACGTGCCACCGGTTCAAGTGCCCTCTCCCGGATGAAAGAGGTCATAACGGGGATTTCGCGTAATGAATGAAATAAACCCTCTGGGGAAGAGACACCTCGCAAACCCTTCGGTGCCTCGCCCCGTGACGAGCGCTGGATCGAATCGCCGGCGATGGCGAACCCCCCGAAGCCATGGAAGGCCGAGTACGCCAAGTCTGGGCGGTCGTCGTGCAAGACCTGCAAGAGCCCCATCGATAGGGACCAGCTCCGCCTCGGCAAGATGGCCGCTGCCACCCAGTTCGATGGATTCATGCCTGTAACGACGGCTACCCTCGCTTTTTTGTCGGAGTTTTGGTCGTCATTATGGTTTCTTGCTGCGAAAATTTGAATCTTTGCTAACCCTTGCCTGCAGTTTCTTGTTCTTGTTTGTTCTACTTTCTCGCCTGTTTTCTCGTCGGGAAATTTTTTTTTGTTGGATTTATGTATTTTCTGTTTTTTTTTATTTAACGCTGTTTTTGGTCACTTTTCTTCAGGTCATTTTTGTTGCATTTTTCGTTTTTTTCTTTTTTGGAAAACTCATTAGCTTCTTTATGTCGTGCGTTATAGAAAAAAAACTTCGATCGTTGTGTCTATTCTTATGATGATTTTGCAGTAGATACTTCTATATATTGCCTTTCACTTTCCTTTTGGAGACCGTGGTCATTACTGCGACTCTACTTAAAGAGCGAAGGTTTACTGTACTCTTTCTTCTAACTCAACACACACCCACACACGCACAAAATGTAAAAAGGCTAGTGGAGTTAGCGTCTGATGCAAATATACCTTTTGTTAATGGTGATTGTTGTCCATTTATCAGGAGTTGTTTGGGTTCATACTAATGTGTTTTGAACTTCTAGAGAGATACAATCGATTCCCGTTTGTACACGAGATAAAAACTGTGAAACTACAATTTTTTGTGTTGATTATACATTTCAACTCCATTTCACTTTATGGTTTCCATAAACTTGTATTGTTTATCTTGTTAATTATATGTCTCGACACTTTTCATTTTATACATCTGTGAAGTTTAGTTGAAGAAATGGAGACAATCTTTAATAGATAAAGGTTGACCACTGCTCCTGTGCTTAAACATCACAGTAACAGCTTTATTTATTTGCTAGTAAGTCAGTAGTTCTGAATCCCGCTTTCCTACACTGGATGCATGATTGGTTGTTTTCATGATTATAATTCGCAAATCGAGAATGACCATGAAATTTATGCATTCTGTGATTATGATAAGCTTTTAGTTGCCAATAAAGGAAAATTTTATCGAGCATCCACATGTATTTATGCTCATTACAGGTTTTCTTGAAACACTGATGAAGTTTTGTTTTGGCTCAGATGTGGAATCATGCTGGTTGTATCCTCAAGAAACAAAACCAGATAAAATCGTACGTATCATGATTTTTATTTTTATTGGTCAACACATTATAATGCTTGGTTAATGATAAGTTAACTCTTGATTTGTGATTTAATTGCCCTTGAATTCTGATTTTCCTCCAATGCATTTTATATTGGTATCATACTAGTATGGCAATTCAGTTTATACTTCGGAATTGACTATGGATCTTGATTATCATCACCAGCCTTGATGATGTCGAGGGTATAGACTTGCTTCGATGGGAGGATCAGAAAAGCATAAGAAAGTATGTTGAGGATGGATCCTCAACTTCTACTACAGTTGCCAACAGTGAATGTGCCATTGAAGTTTCTCAAACATCTCGTGCTACTTGTAGGCATTGCAGCCAGAAGATTACGAAAGGAACGGTTGGTAATTTTGAATGAATTATTTAATTTTCATATTGCCTTTTGAGTTGCTTTCTTATAATAATATAGGATATCCAAGTTAGAAACAACGTTCAAACTTTTGCTGCTTAGCATGCTTCGAACTAATTGTACAGTGGGACAAATTTGTTGTATATGATGGGAATGATCGCCTGGACTGTGCTTAAAGTAACTTGTGTCAAGAGTTCATCTTCCTTCTTGTATGTGCCTGAATGAAATTGTTTTACATCTCTACGATCTGAAGTCACTTTTTGTCAATGGTTTCTCAAGGATGATCATTTGTGATGTGGGCATATGCAATTTGCATATGTTCATTGCATACGTGGGCCATTTATCTCATGTGATTTTTTTGAATTTGCAAAATAATGGGGTGTTTACACTACATTGTTTTTAAAAGGCAGACTATAGTGCTGATTTGAGATCAGAATTATGCTGGTTCATAATGTTACTGCATGAAGGCCTTCCTTCAGTGATTTGGATAGGAAAAGAGGATGTTATGATTACCATGACAGTATAGATCTTGGTTTAGGCAGTTCATTTACCTGGGAAGAGCTAGGATGTCCTCTTCTACAAGGATTCTCCTCTACTCCAGGATTCTCAGTTCCCTCCACTTCTTGTGTACTTACTTTTGTTTCTTGGTCCTTGTACATTGCTGTAGAGCCGCCCGTTCTAGGCCGTCATTCTGTCTATTTTTCTTCATTTTTTTTATTATCCTTTCTTTTGTTCCTTAATTGTCATCCCAGTTCATCCTCTTTTTTTTTTTCCTTATTTTGCCATCATGGTTTGTCAATTGGTATATGAGCCTTTTGATTTAGAACCCAATATCCTTATATAAAAGGCTTGAGTTGTGATTTTAAACGAAATACAAGATATTGATGAATTACATCTAGTGAGGTGTTCCTAAAGGACTAGAACAAAAAGATTGCTATTGGGAATTGGGACGCATGGAATTGTTATTGTAAAGTTTTGAGTTGGTATCTGCCAGAGCACTGCAAGTGCAGACGAAAAGAGAGGCAATGACAAAGAAAGAGCTACTCGCTTTTTAAGGTAGAGTAGAAAAACAGTGATGGTGGGAAAGAGCACAACGGAGGGTGTGCAAGCAGAGCTGGGGAACAGTGTTGAGGCAGTCGGCAATGGATGGGTAGTGGCAGTGGTGGATGAGTGGTTGTGACATAGGAGGGTCGGCGAGGGTGGGGGATCTGTGGTGGTGGAGGGTGAGAAGAGGGAAAAATAAGTCATCCAGTTAGTGTCCACTACAACACCACTGGTGAGCTTATTGACTGGTTAGTCCGGTTCTTATCACCTGGTACCAGACTGAACTGTTTGAAATTGCTTGGTCTGTGAACTGGTCAGCCATTAAATTGGTAAATTTTGATCCATACAAGATAAAAGATGTACAAGCAGTCACGGAAAAGAAAAGGATAATGAATTGACAAATTTAAAGAAGAAATACCCATAGTTGAATATCCTTGATAATTTGATATGAGAGATGTGTATATGAATATAATTGTCATTTGCATGGGAGTGACCTTCAAAATAGTTTCCTTTAAGGACTAACAATTTTTTTTTCGGATAATAGTCAATTGCAAAATGCTTATAACAGTAACTACTCGACTAAATACCTCATTTTGTATTTTATTTGATGACATCATTATCAGGACTTCTTCTATATAAATAACATTTTAAACAACTTAAATTTTGCATACTTAAACTTGCTCTTTGATTTTTATTTAGTATATTGGTTTTTGATAACAGCAATTGCAGGAAATTTTTACAATAATATATCCTTCTCAAACAAGAAGTCAATGCTGAACCAGCAAGTGGTGAAAGGCACAAAAAGAAAACATTAAGTGTGGGGGTAATATTTGGATCTTGAAGAAGTTAAAGCAATCTGTTATCGTCCTCATGCAAACAACTGCCACTTCAGTCTGTTTCTGAGAATAATTCTGAAATTAGTATCTTTGATTATCATAAGATGCCATATTTTGGTTTTGAAAGAGTCATCTAAAGTTTAGTTTGTAATATATGGATTTGTAAAATACATTTATTCACTAAAGATGCATCTTTCTATCTATCTGGCATGTCTCAGAAATTTAATCAGGTCCTATTTATTTTTTCATTGAATTAAGATGGTCCCACAAGGATTTCCTTTGGTATTGTCATGGCAGGTTCGTGTTTCAACTAAGGCTGAAGGCCAAGGTGCCAGAGGTATTTCATGGCACCATGTCAACTGTTTTACCACGATGTCTCCATCAACCAGTTTAGAAAAAATTTCAGGATGGGACAGCCTTTCCCCTCAAGATAAAGAATCTCTTTCTGCATTTTCAAGAAAAGATACATCTAAAAAGACAGAAGGTATTTGAGCTATCATCATTACCTTGCAATCTTCTTATGTTTTGAAAAAAAAGTAGAAAAACAAGCTATCATTCATTACTAAGTCATCTTCCTTCATTTTTAAAAAAATCACTAATATGCCTTTTTCTTTTCACCACTGGTTGCTCATCATTAAATGATCTTTGAATTTTGTCAGATCAAGTAACTTCCAGAGGTGCAAAAAGGAAGGCAGTGGGGAGTGATGAGCAGAAAGCAAAAGTCTCTAAATCTGAAAAACACAATTCAGCAGGTAAAACATCAACCAATGGAAGTAAAGATGAGCCTAATCATGGTGATTCTAGTACCATTGGATTGGAGAAAAAATTGGAAGAGCAGAGCAAGCTGTTGTGGGATATTAAAGATCAGCTTAAGATACATGTGACGACAGCAGAGCTAAGGGAGATGCTTGAAGCTAATGGACAAGATTCAAAGGGATCAGAATATGATCTGCGAGACCGTTGGTTAGTTTTTATTAGTTTGTCAGCCATTTCTTCATATTTTGTTGGAAGTGTTTCTTGCTATGTTAATGTTTTTAAATAAACATGGAATGCATCTGGGTTAATGTCGTTATATTTTGAATATTTGTCTACTCTACTGAGTTAATTCGTAATGTGATTAACTGCACTATCTTGGATGTTCAAATGATCTGCCTTTAGCTTTTAATCCACCTTGTTTTTTTATTTTTTTGAATTACAGAATATAGGTTTCATGTGGTGTCATGACTGACATTGAAGTACAATGGTATACCTAGATAGGCTCTGTAAAACCGAAAAAAAAAGATAACATTTCAATTACAGTTATCTGACATGGTATCTTGGTCAAAAGGCATATTTGACAGTGCTGTCAAGTCTATTCCTTTGCTCTTAGGAACAGGAACCACGATTAGTTTGGTTACATCTCGATTGTGTAAAACTCCTGATCCCTTCCATCCCTCAACGTTCCTTCCACAACTTGTTTTCCCCTCCCTCTTTTTGTCCCTTTCCCACAGCTTTCACTCCTCTCTCTCTGTCTCTCTCCTCCATTTCTCTTTTCTCTTGTTTCTCTCTCCCCTTCTTGCTTCCTCCTTTGAGACTGAAGTAGAGGACTGCCATGGTAGACATGGAACTGCTATTATTGCAGACTGCAGACACATTTCTCTCTCTTCCCAAAATAAACACACACAAAAACACTCTTTTCATTGTCTTGCATGTTGCGATGACAGGCTGCTGATGGCATGTACACTCCTAGGGTTGAGGATTCGGCCTCTTCACTCATTCTCTCTCTCATGGGTAAAAATCCTGGCTGGAAATCTGCTATTATTTTCTGCAGATTTTAGGTTTCTTATGCTATTGGCAGGGTTTCTGGTTCTATGGTCTGATAGAATAATATTTTTTGTTAATTTTACTTCCCGTATGTAGTCCTGACAAGCTTCATTCCTTTCTTGTCAAGTGCTGATGGGATGCTTTTTGGAGCACTGGGTACTTGCCCAATTTGTTCTGGTTCTCTGTGTTACTCTGGTGGTCAGTATCGTTGTCATGGCTATTTGTCAGCATGGAGCAAGTGTTCATACACAACAACTGAACCTGTACGTCTTAAAGAGAAGTGGAAAATTCCAAAAGAAACAAGCAATGGATACCTAACAAAGGTATGCATATTTGATGCATAGCAAATCACAACTTTCTAGCTACTTATAACTTAAGTTTATTCTACCTTTGCAGTGGTTTAAGTCTCAAAAGGCAAATAAACCTAGCAGGGTGCTTCCTCCTCCATCTACAAGTAAATCTTCAGGTAGACATGCAACAAATCTATCTCAGCCTTCTAATGATGAAAAGTTAGAAAACTTAAAAGTTGCTATTGCTGGTGGATCGGCTGAAGATTTTGTAAGTTCTTTCCTCATGTGTATGATTTTAGATCCTCTTGCTGAATCTTTCTTTTATGGAAAATGTGTGTGTGTGATGGAGATTGCTCCAGCTTCATTAAATGTGTGTGTGTGTGTGTGATGGAGATTGCTCCAGCTTCATTAAATAATATGATACCTTATCCAAAGTAATTTTGTTTCTGTTAATGAGTATTTAGGCAGATTTGAAGACAAAACTTGAGGCAGCTGGGGTAAAATTTCATATGAAGATTACAAAAGGTTCTTTCTTTCTGCAGTTTGAACTGAATTACCCATGTCATCTCTTATCCTTTATAGTCAGTTACCTTTATTGATGTTCATAAAGTATATCTAAAACAAACAGTAGATTGTCTTATCGGAACTCGTTTCATCTGTGCAGATACTAGTTGTTTGATATGGGTTGGTGAGGTGGATAATGATAACTCCGAAATGAGAAAAGCTAGGTTAGCCGCCATGGATCTCTCTCTCTCTCTCTCTCTCTTGATTTTAACCTTTATGGGGTATCATACAATCTGAAGTGTAACAATGGTTGTATACCACTTTGCAGGAGGATAAAATTGCCTATAGTTAGAGTAGACTACCTTCAGGAATGTATGAGAAAGCAGAAGAAGCTTCCCTTCGATTTATACAAAATTGAGACTGTTGCAGAAACATCTAGAAGTGGCATCGTCACTGTGAAAGTGAAAGGTAGAAGTGCTGTGCATGAGGCTTCTGGTCTGCAGGATACTGGTCACATTCTGGAGGATGGAAAAAGCATCTATAATACAACTTTGAATATGTCTGATCTTTCTACTGGTATAAACAGGTAATTTGTTTGTATAGACCTTGTTATAGTTGGATCACCTACCACTTATCTTGATTTTCCCAAGCAAGGTTTTTGTTATTCCGTATGTTAAGGATGCAATGTGTGTGTGTGTGTGTGTGTGAGAGAGAGAGAGAGAGAGAGAGAGAGAGAGAGGGGGGGTTTGATCGAGTTGATGTTCCATACTAGTGTAACATCATTATTTTATTTTTTATATTTTATTCAATAATATCATGCAATTTAGGTTGGTATACGCCTGCATTACCAGTACCATATCAGGAGTAAGCATAATATACACCCCTTTGTTTAAAACATTAGAGCTGCATATGGTTCAGGTTGAGACCTTAAAGTGGTGCATATTTGTTTAGCCCATTAAAATTCTAGTTTAAGCTGGTCAGAAGAGTTTAACCCAAATTACTTGGGATGATAAACCAACCTAAAATTTGTCTCTCTTGTTCTTTTCTAATTCAGATTAATTCAGTTAGCTAGATTAGCAACCAAACAAAGAGAAGGGGCGGAGCTAAATTTAGTTAGCTGGGTTACGATAATTTAACATAGTCACTTTGACCTTTGACCAAACACTGCATAAGCTGCAGTACTCCATATACATAGGAAAAATAAACAGTAAAGCTAATGATTGAAATAGAACCACATGTCCAAATATTTTGACATTGTAAACTATTTTGTGCATTCAACTCGATCAAAAATCATTTTCCTCATCGATCTGAATTAAAAGAATGCTGCTAAGAGAGGAAAGGGAAGTGCATACAAGTGCTGAGAGGCAGCTTGCTAATACAGCCAAGAAAGCAAGTGGAGCTATTAAGTATTGGGAAACCATGAAATAAATGGTGATATTCTATTTTCCACAGCTAAAGCCACATAAAATATGAGTATCAGATCTTAGATGAAGGTCAACACCCAGGGAGCAAGTGCTAAAATAATGCTTGCATTAAGAATATAGAGACTTTTTATCCCTATAATGTGTTGATACTTCGAAATGTTTGAGGGACATGGGCATTTATTGAATACTCTGGGGAAACAAGTTGGAGACCTCAAAACGTACTAGGATACATGTGTGACCAACACATGTTGAGTGATTATATACGAAAATAGGATTTCCGAATCATCAACTTGTGACTTTTAAATGTGTTAAATATAGGTTTTTGGGTGTAGATGGGTTGGACTTTGGAGTGTATAATTTTTTTGAATGGTTGACATCAAGGTTCCTATTTCGGGTGTTGGATCCATGGCGTTCCATGGCTGGACTGGTATAGGTCTGGTCCCTTTCAGCAAACTGATGTGAGGAAGAGGAAGAAAAAGAAGGAAGAAGAGTAGAAGAACAAGAAGAGATGTACAATAGTAGCATCGGCTGGCAGCAGGTGCATGGGCAGCAATGGGGAAGAAGCCCTTGACAGGAGTCACACCTCCTCATGAGCCCTAGAGCATCGGGCATTTACAGAAAAAAAGAAAACAGTTTTAAGCGGACAAGACGTCCTGGTTTGAAGTATTCTGCATTACAGTTGACAGTCATATACTCCTAAATACTGGGCGAACCGGACTAGAAACCTTGGTTGATACAAAACATATATTACTACCATAAAGTATCTGATTCTAAGTGGTGCACACTAGCATATAATATGATAGTAATATATACGACTGTGTCTAGCCATATCGTGTCCTAGTTTTCAGAGATTTGTTGGTTTAGCATTTATTTTCTTCAGGTATTCTTGTCAACATTCCACTGTTTGTGTTCATATCCATGCATTTTAGCTTTATGCTAGCACCAATTTTCAAAGTCTCTGGGAAGCTATTACTGAAGGGGAAGCTATTACATTCTTCAGTTCTTTATTTTGGCTTCATAGGTGTTGCACAGATGATGAAATTGTAAGAGAGATGTTTGTGATGTCAAAATCTGTTGATGGTTTTGCATTGCGGGATTATTGCCATAGCCCATATGTATATCATAAAAGAGCCTGTGATATTTCTATAGTTCTTCTGCTTTGTCTATTCTTGTACTTATTTTGCTTCTAAATGAACTCTTATTGTCTTTCCGGTGCTGGAAGTTATTACATCCTTCAGATTATTCAAGAAGATAAAGGATCGGGCTGTTATGTTTTTCGAAAGTGGGGACGAGTTGGTAATCATAAAATTGGAGGGACCAAATTAGATGGGATGTCAAAATCTGATGCTATTCAGGAATTTAAACGTTTATTTCTAGAAAAGACAGGAAATCCATGGGAAGCATGGGAGCAGAAGGGCAATTTCGAGAAGCAACCTGGTAGATTTTATCCACTCGATATTGTGCGTCGCTTATGGATGATTATTTTTTACAAAGTTTTCTCTACATAGCCTGTTTTATTCTTGATCGGTTAATGTTGCTTATAATAGGATTATGGCATCAAGCAAGTTCCAAAAAAGAAAGATCTGACCAACAAGAAAAGCCAACTTGCACCTCAGTTGATGGATTTAATGAAAATGCTTTTCAATGTTGAAACGTACAGGTAATTGTTGCTCTTTTCAAATGTTTTTTATTGTGTCAGTTGCCTAAGATGCTGTGTATATATTACCATTCAGGGCTGCTATGTTGGAGTTTGAAATAAATATGTCTGAAATGCCGCTTGGAAAGCTAACCAAGAAGAACATTCAAAAAGGTAAATATTCTTATGTGCTTCTTCCATATGACCCACACTGTTGTTTGGAAGTTGAGATATTTTTTCGAAAACAGTGGTGTCGTTAAGGTACTATTAGAATTCTTTTTTCCTTTGCAGGATTTGAAGCATTAACAGAGATACAAAATCTGGTTTGTAATTCTGAGTATGATCCAGCTATCAAAGAGAGCTTGATCATTGATGCTAGCAACCGTTTTTTCACTCTTATCCCTTCCATACATCCTCATGTCATACGACACGAAGATGATGTCAAGGCAAAGGTAAGCCAGCAAGTTTAAATGCTAGCATCAGCAGTTGCAGTTTACTGGCTTACCTTTATATATTTTTTATATCTCTAGTCTCCATATTTGGATGTAGACTTCATTAATAGGTGTAGAGCTACTGATCTGTAATTCATATTTGTCATAGATTGATAGAGACAACTGACTACTTGTGGCCTGGTATGTGGCATATGCACCTATGCTGTACCCATAACTGGCCATTGTGAACCAGGATATATTTGTATAATTTTGATCTATAAGGTACAGATTTTCTATCTGGATCTATCAGTCTGACCATGAAACTTGAAAATGCTATGTATGGATCATTGTTTTGCCAATATAACTAGATTGTCCCACTGAAGCCTGGCCTGGCCAATGAGCAGCTAGGGTTTAGGATAAGTTCCAGCTTGTGTCTGCTTCCTTGGTCCCCCTGGGCATATAGTGAGAAAAGGAGAAGGGAAGAGATTGCAGGAGTACGAAGGGACTTGGATATCTAGGAAATGAATAGGAATAAAGTGAAGACCAAGGAGCATGGGGAGTCGAAACTTAGTGAAGGTAGTGAAAATTGAACGTAATGAAAGTAAATAATCAGGTTATCTGATGACTTAGAACTTGAGATATATTGGGCAACCTAATTCATGTTGCCTTGTAATTTATGTAACATTCTTACTATTCATTCTTAGCTTGAATATATAAAAGGTCATTGTTATTCGCAAACGCATACCCATGGAATGAACGATCAGAAGTTTTAATTAAATCGTAGAATTCTTTTCTTTGTTCCTAATAGCCAATTATATTTTTACATTTTTTCAGATCTTTCTCATTTTATTGGTCTGTTGAGTTAATTTCACAATCTTTAAATTTTGATTAACATCTATGTATCAGTGACTGTTGTAAGTAGAACATGATTCTGGAAAATCTTACTACTGATCTTTTCTCATTTCATCTACTTTTGCTTGTTGGCCTTGATTCTTTTATTTTACTGTTGAGTTAACCAATTATAATTTTTTTGTTGGGTTAACCTGAACCCAATCAAAGCTAAGCCTGTGGGGGTGCCTTTCTTTAACTGCTTGTGTGTTTTTCACTCAGTGAGACTTAAAAGATTTCTTTGATAACAATATTTCATCATAGTGCAATAATATTCAATAGTAAAAGAGAGATACAAGTTATTTTACTTGGTATAACTGATCGATGAAGTTCAGCATTATGTATTTGAGATAATTAACTAGACAAAGTGATTAATTTGTAGAAATTTCTGAATGAAAAATTAATTGATGTCACATATTTAAGTCCTTCTGACTTGGGTTTTTTCTTGATAGCAGTAATGCTTAATGGATAATGCCTATGGTATTGCAAGTCCTTTGTAGTGGGCATCTGAGACAGGCTATTATGCTATTAGCAGAAAATGTGAAGCCAGGATCGGTTTGGGCCTGCTTATCACTGATTGGAAAGGGAAGACTATAATAGTTAACATCACAAGAGAGTTATTTTAGTTAAGATAAAGATCAAAGATAGTACACAGACCATGAGAAATTAAGAAATCCAATAGCATCTCAAGATGTCTGCAATGTTGAATGTATAAATGTCACATATATTGTATAAAGTCATATACTGTGAAGGTAGAATTTAATTAACAAACAATGTAGAAAAGAGGAACCGGGAGACTAACATCAACACAGTCCATACTTATCAAATCAGTAATTGGAGCACATTATTCATGAATTGAATTATTTTAGGATTTGGATTTGCGAAGAAAAGAGATTATTAAAATCTCTTTTTGTTGTCTGAACATAAACAGTGTTCCCTCCAACAATTTGTTCCCCCACTTCTATAGGTTTTGCAAATTTGATCCATGAAAATTCTACTGATCATAACAAGTAACCGGAAATTTTAGGTGAGGTTCCCACTTGAGAAAGTTAAGGTGATGATAGTTTTGTTCAATTTATTGAAACCTACGGTCTTGCAATATCCTCTTTGAGTTATTTAAACTATGCCTGCAATACCAATTGGGAAAGTTTGATTAAAATATGTTGGAGTGAAACATGATGTTTCTACACGTGTAGGTGAAAATGCTTGAAGCTCTTCAAGACATAGAAATAGCTTCCAGACTGGTTTGTTTTGATGGAGATGACGATGAGTCTCTTGATGATAAGTACAAGAAGCTTCGATGTGATATTACTCCTCTGCTTCATGATAGTGAAGATTACCAGCTAGTTGAGAAATACCTGCTTAATACACATGCTCCTACGCACAAGGTGTGCTACTTTTCCCTCTAACTATTAGCTTTCCTCAGTTGTATGGAACTTTTACACTCTTCTTTGTGTTTCTTTTCCTTGATTCAAGGATTGGACCCTTGAACTTGAAGAAGTTTTTGCTCTTGAAAGAGAAGGAGAATTTGATAAGTTTGCACCACGCAGAGATACATTACAAAATAAGATGCTCCTGTGGCATGGTATGTTAAAGTTATTCAAGGTTATGTCTGCTCATATGCTTTAATATTATAGCTATTATCAACTTGTGAAACCTTGTTTAAATAAATATTGGATGGTTCAATATATATCCTTGATATTGGTTAAATGATACATTCATGACTTGTTTGAAATTATCTGAACAGAAATTTCCTCTCAATATATTTCAACAAGATAACCCCTGGGCATGCCTTCATGTTGTTAAGTAATGACAACTATGTGTTCCATGTATGTTTGACTGTAGATGTTGTGTGACGGATAGAGAGTTGAATCACACAGTACCTGATATTGTCTTGGTTATGTTTTTTTTGCATACATCCTTTCTGTAACTTGACAGGTGTCTTAGGTGGTTTGCTGCATCCACTTCACAAATTTTACCATAGGCACCCATGCATTAGTTACTTCATCACGTACAGGTGCTTATATTCTTTATTATAAGTTACATTTCAACTAATATGGTGACATGAAAAGTCTAACCTTTAGATGTATGGCTTCATTATTCTACATTATGAAAACATTAAACAGGCTTCTTTAGAAACAAAATTATGATATATCCTATCCTAGATTATGAAAACACTAAACATAATTTCATGGAAATTATCACTCTTCTTTGTCTCGCATCTTCTTTTGTCTGCTTGATGTGTGTCACATTTGGGTACTTGTTGATACTTGTGTTTATATGCATGCGACACTGCTTCATGAATATGTTTACTTGATGCCAGGTTCAAGGTTGACAAACTTTGTGGGCATTCTCAGCCAAGGTTTGAGGATTGCACCTCCAGAGTCTCCAGCAACTGGTTACATGGTCTCTCTCTCTCTCTCTCTCTCTCTCTCTCTCATGTGTGTGTGTTCATGCATGTGTGGCGCATGTGCTTGTGCAGACATATGCATGCGCATGCTGTATATACATGTGCTATCTCGGTGGTCATGAAGGGTCTGCAAGGTAGCAATATGCTGAACAGTTCAGAAAGCAAGTCAAACTTGAGCTTGGTTTCTGGGCTTGGTTCCAAGGTTGAGCAAAAGTTTCCAAGCTGAGCCAGGCTTCCACATGAAATTGGTAGAAACTGTGTTTTTTGTGTGAAAGCAAGGCTACAAAAAGCACCCTCCTCATTGGAGTATACAAGCTTACAAAATTCAAAATGAAAGCTGCCCTTCCACAAAAAAGGTGGACTTGGAAGTCCTGACAAAATTTGCTAACCAGTTAGCTGGTCTATTCACTTCCCTATTTATATAACTGTAAGTAATTGACTGAAATGTTGAAGCTAAATCATGTATGTCCATGAAACTATGCTTATTATGATTTATTGCAACTCGAATCCAGTTAGGCCTCTATCCAATTCTGAACACCTTGCAAACAAGTCAGTTGGAGCAAAAATGAGTGTGTTTGGCTTGGCAGTCTGTTCTGATTTGTGGTGTTGGATATGCATGGGTATTGTTATTTGTGTTTGTCTACTAATCATATGTGTTTTTATTTTGCGTATGCTTGTATGTGTATGTAACTGTTGAGCTAGCAAGCATGATGACATGCATTTTACTTTTTGAGGCATTGCTAACATGTTTTTCATTTTCTTGTGTATTTGTTAGTTAGTGATGGTCATGTGCTGTTTATTGATATATTTTCTCCATTTTTCGGTGACAGTTTGGCAAGGGTATTTACTTCGCTGACCTGGTAAGTAAGAGTGCACAATATTGCTATGTGGACAAGAAAGATCCTGTAGGTCTGATGCTTGTTAGTGAGGTTGCTCTGGGAGAGATCTATGAGCTCAAGAAAGCTACGGTGATTGCTCTAACTCTTTCTGGCCACCATTTTCTCTGTTGTATAATTGCATAATTTGACAATCAACTTAATCTCAGTCATACTGCATAAGTAATGATTTAGTGTGGTGCTAGCATGTTTTGTTGTTGTACTAACAAGAAATGCACCCTTCTACATAGTACATGGATAAGCCACCGAAAGGAAAACATTCAACCAAAGGATTGGGTAAGACTGTGCCTCTGGAATCGGAGCATGTGAAGTGGAAGGATGAAGTCACCGTGCCTTGTGGCAGGCCAGTTCCATCATCTGTTCGTGCATCAGAATTACTCTACAACGAGTATATTGTTTATGATACTGCTCAGGTTTGTTTTCATTTCTCTTCCCATTTCACATTATTAGACATCCTTTGTCTTCCATTATATATCGTAGCTGTTTACACTGAATCAAATAATCTTGTTATTGCAAACTAAGGTACCCAATAGCTTGCTTATTTGAGTTCTCTTCTGGTGGATTGTGCACAAGTCCTTTGTTGAGAATTTGAATTTTGGTATTTGACAGGTCAAGTTGCAGTTCTTGTTGAAAGTAAGGTTTCATCACAAGAGGTGAGGATGAAGAGGGTTTTGTGTTTTGGGGATATGGATCAGCATTTTGTTGGAGGATATTGGCCCCTTGTATTAGGTGCTTCATCTGTTGCAAGAATCAATATCTTGATACAATTCAACACATCCGTAAGCTCTATTTTGTAAATTGCTAGTCAAACGTTGACACAAGTTTTGCAGCAGCTGGTTCCTCTCAAGGTCCAGCATGCATCCCCAAGTTCCTATTTGTAAATTCGCTGGCTTATGTTAATATTCCACTCTTGCTGTGGCTGATCCTGCACATACCAGCACTCTTGCAGTTGCTGATAAGCATAATTTTGAGACCATGCCTCCTACTTTTCGACACATTTCTTTATGTAATGCAAGGATTATTACTCGTGCTTCACGATTTTGTTATAGTTGTCGAAAATTAGCTTTGTCAGCTTGTTTTGATGATGGATCAATCTGATAGTTCGGCTGTTCTGTTCGACGGCATGTCTGATTTGATCGAATTAATCATTTTTATATTTATATCTTTGTCCAAAATAGATGGATAGTTGAAGAGTTGATGACAACATTGCAGATGATTTCTTAATGATTATAAAAATGAGCATCTCTCCTTCCACATTGATGCTGCCAATGTATCATATATCATCTTTATCGATCAGCATTTTATTTTGATGCTTTATTTGTTTTCGTGATATCATCATAGAGTATGTGTCATTATACCGACATCTTATAAGCTTAATCACACTGTCATAATCAATATAGATTTAAATTCTTAAATACTATGATTCCCCGAAGAATCTTTTACAGAGCTAGTAGTGACAAGAAATAATGAATTCTATTTCTTCAAAAAAAAAAGCTTGAAAAAGAATTAATTGATTGACTAATTTACTCATAGCCTTTTTTTTATTCGATCAGTAAACTTAAACATAATTTTCTCTTCTTTCTAATGTAGAAACAGTGGCCTGTTTGTCCTTTCCAAGAACTTAAGCTTCTTCTTGTCTACCACAGTTGTCCTTGGATCCCTAAAATACTCCACCAACCAAAAGAGTAAACATCTCGACTATTTTATTCATTTATCTATCTATCAATCAATCTTTCATCTTCCCCAGTAGAAGTCAATTATTGAAAAGTTTGTCTCGGAGGACTATCATTTGCAGTAAGGAAGTACCATATGCTTCGCTAAAGCATGATTAGCTTGCGGTGCTCTAAACTAAAAGAAGGATTCATGATTGTTAATGTACTGTTTCTTCATAAAGACAACATATTAAACTTTGGAGTTGCATCGAGTAATTGGTTTGGCAGAATAACGAGTGAAGCAGGAAAAGACAACTGACATGACATTTTTACGCAAGGCAATAATTTTTTCATCTGATATGGTTTGCATGGTTATAATGTGACATGGAATTATCTGCACTCGTTCTTCTTTAGAACATAAAATACAAATTCAAGAGGAGAGATTGGTTGGGTTTGATGGTCTTCATTTGAGTTACTGGAGGATGTACTCCTAAGGATTGCATAACAAGTAAATTTACACTCTAATGTTCTTAAAAAAAAAAAAAGCCTTCTCCATCTTCTGAAGATAGAATGCAGAAACCACGAGAGAGCAAAATCCACTCCCAACAAATCCCCCACACTGCATTACTTCTAATTCTGTAGGACAAGTTTGTTCCATAATTCATGGTTATTGTTCTTGAAATTATACATCAACAGTACATGCACAGTGTTAAAATGATGAGGTAGTTAATGTGGGCTCTTTTGTCTGCTAGCTGTTGGGTAGTAGCATGAACCCTAAATTCTGCAACATAATTGATCGACCTTTCCATTTCTTCGAGGTGCATGTCATTCCCGAATGTGCCTAATCCCAATGCAATAAAGAAAAAGCGGTAAGATGAGTTCATAGATTCTGTGAAGAACCTGAACAAGGGTTTGGTTCTCATCTCCCTATCTGTGTTCTAACACACACACACACACACCTCATGTATCAGCTGCTGCTACATGATCACGTCGCACACTCTTCTCCAGGCAAAGAAGCTGCATGCATGGATACATCGATGCACATCCTCACGAGCGACCCAGGTAAGCTAATGCCACCGACTGAAGGTCTTCCATGTCATGGTGGTAAGCTGAGCTCCAACTGCTGGTTTGCATGCCGGGAGAGGCCATGGCGAACGAGCCATCGTCGAAGGAGATATGCTCATCGCCGACGTGGTAATGGCGGCTGTTCACGAGGTTATCCAAATCCATTGAGGGAGTCGAAGAGAAAGGAGGCAGTGTTCTTCCATCTGCAGTCCGAAAGAAGTTTTGGTTATCTTGCTGATAAGGGGGTGGCGGCTTGTCTTCTCGAGGAGTTCGATCGGCTGCTGTGCTGCAATGGAGCCCTTGGGCCGCCTGAGCTCTAAGAGAGGCCAGTTGCGCTTGCAGATTGACGACCTGCGGAACGAGGGAAGCAAAAGCCGGTGAGTCCAAAGCTGTCGACGGCGAATCCAACGCATGGGATCGACAGGGTTGCTTACTTGTTGTTGGAGGGCGAAAATGTGAGCGACGCAACCGTAGACGGGATCTTGGAGCCTCGCCTGGGCCTCGTAGGAGACGGTGACGGCCGCCTCGGATCGATCGGCCACGGGGAGGTGCATGAGGATCTTGGAGAAGTTGCTGGCGCCGAACACCTTGTGGATCGCCGCGAAGTGGGCCGCTCCCTGTTCATGGCAGAAGTAAGGGGCGAAGACGCAGCCCCTCACGCACTTCCTCCTCAGGAACTTGCAAGCCCCGCAGGGAGAGCCAAAGCCCGTCATCGTCGTCTCTGCAAGCAATGCTTCTCGTGGCTTGCGGAGTACTGCAACAGCCGCTCGGCTTATGAACACTGGGATGAGGAATAATTAAGGCGGCTCGGTCTTCTCAATGGCCGACAGCTCTCGTCGTTATTTATTGGCAGACTCCTGCATTTAAACTCATCGCCTATTATATTACCAGTCCTGTCAAGAAGACTCAAAAGGGACAAAGAAGCTGACACAAATGCAAACCAGTTCTTGAGTTCTGCTTGCTCAATGATTCTTGTGTGATTGCCGATATGTTGGCCCATGGTGCTGCGTGTTGCAGGATGAGTTAAAGCCTGGTTGAAAGGTTTATGGAGAGTAATTGCAATTATTAGGAATGGGGTGAGAGAGTCCATAGTGGATCCATCTTGCAGCATGGAAGCAGAGATGCATGCGGGTGCAGAGAGTGAGCATGCTTGCCATTTGAACCGGAAGCCATTAGATCCACCTGCCATTGCTCCATCCATAATGTGCTTGCTTGCCACTGAGAACCGAAGAACAGATGGTTCATGGCACGGCAAGGTAAAAAGCTGCCTCACGGACCTCAAAAACTAATGTGTTCTTGAACAGTGTGCAGCCCTGGATTATTAGCAACACTGATGGATGAGGAAACAAATTATCAAACACCTTAACTGCGCCCACCAGTGGCTTTTTCTCAGCAGATGCAGCTTCCAGCACATCATTATGGTCTCTGGAGAGCAATAAAACCAACTTAGCATAGTTTATTATGACCTAAGCATGTAATTTAAGGCACTAAAACAGCCCACCCATTCAGTAATCATGAGCTCCAATCCACTGGAAAGTTGTGTCAGGTTCATCTCATGGTGTTTAGTAATGCAGCATGATCTGTGCAAGGCATGAGCAGTACGGATCGTCTTCTCCCCCATAAAAATGATGAAGGGTCCTACACAGACCACTAACTCAGCTTTCTCTTCATCTTTGTCACTTAGTTTTTCTTGTCCTTCCTCCTACGAATCTGTATCATGGTGTCCAGATTAGAAACCCTAAATTACAACAAGCTTTGATGCTCATATCATATTTTATGAACTGATCAATTATGTTGTTGAAGAAGCAGAAGAAGAAGAAGAAGTACACTGCCCAAGAGGAGATCTTGTCATTGTGAGTGAAGCCTAAAAATAATGCTGCAACTGATCTTAGTACTTCACAGGAGATCAGAAATTATGCCACTCTGTGTAGATGATGTAGGATTCAATCAGAGATTTGCAAGTAGGAGTGCAGGTCCAAGGTCAAATTTTGAGCATATGATCAGATTAGGGATAAGAACCAGTTTCCTAGTTCTTGTTTGTGTTTGGACCTGACAAAATCAAACAACATTGTGTACATCATAATAACTAATAATATCAGCATTCACATAACAAGAAATGATATGATATTCTTCAATTAGACATGTAGCAGCTTTAAAAAAAAAAAAAGAGGAAGATCTACTCAATAATGCCTCAGTCATACTCAAAAACTCATGTTTAGAAAATATTAAACTCATATGTAACCTGCAAGACCAATCAATTCTTTCACTGAAAACAAGATTGTAAATGAATCAAAAAGGAAAATTAATCTCATTTCTTCTGTTATTCAGTTGTTAATTGTTTGAGCATATATCGATCATTTCCTCAAGTATCAGAACTGATACTGGGATATTAACTTGTTTCTTTGTTGCTAAAATGAGATGTATCTTAAGGCCTACAAATGAAGGCTGAACTCAAGGGAGCATTCCTGTTGATATGCTTGCTGAAAGAATATTTGGGGGTGGCATTGATGGAATCAATGAGATTGTTCAGGTGAGATTAGGGTTATGGAGATGGACTCAGTTATAGCTAGAGTTTACTCAGTTTCAGATACCACAAAGCTAAGAAGTTTCATCTTGTTCTAATGATTTGATAAAATGTCAACTTGCTATCGAACAAAGTTGCAGTCAAGGCTTAATTTAGATATTTAAGATTGATGGTGTGAAAATTGATTAAAAGATAATGGTTAACTTGAGGAAGCCAACAAATTTGCAGTCATAGCTTCCAGCATCCCGTATAATTAAATTCTGATATATCATATCCAACAGAAAAAAAATCCATGATATGGTCTGTCAGAAATATAGACTGACTGGTTTTGTGCCCACTTGAGCTTTTCTTTCCAACATCATTCCACCAAATCATACCTCAAGTAAGTGAACAATGCCATTGCCAATCTCCTCGATGATTTCATAGGTGTTTGATCAAATCAATGGAAGCATGTGTATTAATTACAAGACCCTGCTGTTTCCCTGTCACAAAGTGCAACGACTCCTCCATGGCGATTTTGATCACATCTGGCTAGAATTATCTCAAGAAACTTCAATGGTGTCATCATAATCTTAGGAAACTGCATCTCAGCTCAGCATTCAGCATCTTTCACATGCCTACATTCTTACTTGAGCTCATTATTTATCCTCCCAAGGTTGCTGCCTCTGCCACTGACACAATCAATCACCATATGGCTGAGATCAGAGAAGAAGACTGACTTGCATAGACTAACTGTAGCCATTGCCATGCACAGCTAAGCTTTTGAGAAACTCTTCCTTGTTTTCATGCTTTTGTGTCCATGAGATAGCAAGTAGAAGATGTTCATCGGTCAACAAGGATGAACAGGAACTCATCATCGGCATAATGTGTCAAAGTTCTGTTCAGATGCTCAGTTTGTTTGCCCTGCTACTGTAGGCAACATCAAAGCAGACAAAGCAATAATAACAATAGCAATAAGATCATATCATTGCAGAGGATAGAGTTATGGATCCTTAGATCTCTCAGTTTTGGTGTTGAGTCCTTTTCCAGCTTGCTCAGAGACTGCCTCGCATGCAGCAGTTGCTCCATGGACAAGAACCGAAGCCCCTCCCTCAAAACTTCTCCACACCAAGTTGTGCAGACAGAGACACCCAAACCAGCTGACCTGCTCCATGGTCATGAGACACAACATGATCCTCTCGCTTTCAATCTAAATTACAAATCTTTCTGCTGTGAATTGTTTTGTGGATTAAGGTTGGGTTAGATGAAACCGGTGTTGTTTGATAGGGAGGCAGATCTTCCAAGCTCAACCTAAAGAAAATACTCAGCTGGGACAAGCAATGTTGTCATCTCATCAAACAAATAGTCTTCTAACCACGGGAAGTTAGTGTGTGATTTAGACTTGTCATCACACTAGAAAAAAATATAAGTATGGTTAGGGGGGAGACAAAAATCTTAATGCATCAGCATCTAAAGCTCAATTTGGACAATAAGAAACGAATCATGCATAATAATTATTGCAGGGCTCAATCACGGTTAGCGAAGAACAATATAGGTGATTGAAGTTAATCGTCAGTGCAACACATTAGTTAATTTCCATATCAGATGAAAATATTATATATATCAGACTCGAATATATTAGAACAGTAATTTATATTCGTCGAATTTATTGGTTAGTTATGTCGTCGAAAAAGATTTATTTTTTTATTTAGAAAAAGATTTATCAAATGTAAATTAATCTTAAGCCAAATCTAACTGAGGTGTTTTGACTTATTGGTTTATAACATCCAACATGGATCTGACCCAACGTCCTAAATTACATCCAACATGAATTCTTAGATCCGAAATAGGCCATCGGAATTCCCAATTTTTATGAGCCGAAACCGATGGAGCTCAACCAACTAGATCGGATTCTTGACTTTTGGGGTCTAACGACTCGGCCGGTTCGATGTAACTAGATCAGCTAACTTACGGTCCAATAGCAGTAAGCCCGATAGGCCCATTGGAAGATGTGCATGAGAGGCTGGCTCCCAGTGAGGGGTGAAACGGTAATTTCGCACAGAAATGGGACTTGTGCGACACGAAGTTACCTGCACTCGTACCAGTGTTGTGATTGGAAAACGATTCGGGACCCATGGACGCCGGCCAATGGGGTCAACGGAGGTAACGATGTCGAATCAGTGGGAGGCCACCTCACCTTCGAACTCTGAAGATGTTTGAACGTGTACGTGGGTCCCAGCCTGGGGAGCCGCGAACTGTCGCCGTGCATGACTTATCCTTTCCCGGGATGAGGAGCTGATACCGAAGAGGGTCCCGTCGTTCCGACTCCATGCATTTGGCTCCGTAATCCGAAGACGACGAGGAGCGATTAGCTGTCCTCTCGTCATTAGATGTTTCTTATTTCGCCTCGCGTTTTGCATGCACCGTTCTACCGGCGTGCTTACACGTAGAATATGCCATCCCACGTTGCCTGCGGCCTCCATCGACGGTAGTCGGTGATTCCAAGCACGCAGCCGCAGATATCCGCTCCTCCCATGGCGCCGATTCCAGCCATCAAGAGTGCTTGAGCGATCCTCGACCGACGCTTGCCGTCGATGAGCCCCTCCCTCGGCTCATCGATTTGACCTGCATATGGTTGTCGGTTTCAAATCGAATGAGAATCTGGACGGTTCGATTCTTTAAACATCCGCCGGCCATGATTGACCGTCTAAATGAACGGAGGAATCTTGTCCAGCGGACATGGACTTCAATCTCGTAGGAAATATCTAGGGCAGGTTGAATGATCCATTCGTTTACCTGGGGCCCGCAATGTCCTCGTCAAAAGTACGTCGGTATAGTTTTTCCTTTTTTTTCTGTAAAACTTCTTCTGGTGGAGAACTCGGATATTGTTTTATATTATGTATATGAAAATGATAGAAAACGAGAAGAAAGTAAACAGAGACGATTCCTATGAGAGAGAATGCGAACAATCCGACTTCGCTTGCAATGGGCGCTCCATGGTTTTCCTTTTCCCACCCAACGCTGCTGCTTCCGGCTTCCCCGTTTGATCTCTCTCTTAAAGACGTGCCTGCTATCGTCCGCTCCGTCAAAGCACCGTGCACGAGAAGCAAGAGAACGCGGCCAATTGCTTAAGTGCCGAGCGCCCTCTAAAGTCTAAATCAGGCCGCGAAGTTGTTCTGCGCACAGATCCTGGACTTGGTGGTAGCTGAACGAACGATGGCGTCGGTGGAAGCCTTCCGCGTCCTGGAACAGTCGCAGGTCTCCCCGCCGAATGGATCGGCGCCGCCCGCCTTCATCCCTCTATCCTTTTTCGACATAGTCATGTCTACCGCCGGCCCCGTGCGGCGCATCTTCTTCTACGACTTCCCCCACCCCACCGCCGTCGTCGTTGACTCGGTGCTGCCCCGACTCAAGTCGTCCCTCTCCCTTGCCCTCCAGCAGTTCTACCCCCTCGCGGGGAATCTGATGTGCTCCTCCAGCCCTGACGACCGATCCGGGATCGGCTGTGCCTACGGCGACTCGGTCTCCTTCATCGTGGCCGAGTGCGTCGGGGTGGACTTCCAGGAACTCTCCGGGACACGTGCGCACAACGTGGCCGAGCTGCAGCTGTTGGCGCCTCCGCTGGTTTGGTCGGGCGCTGCCAAGCCACTGCTGGCCGTGCAGGTGACCGTGTTCCCTAACCACGGCTTCGCCGTCGGGGCGTCGGTCCCACACACCGCCTGCGACGGCTCGAGCTACGTGCACTTCATGAACGCTTGGGCTTCCGCCTGCCGGACGGGCCAGCTCGCTGAACCGGCGCCGTCCTTCGACAGGACGGCCGTCCCCAACCCTCTTCATCTCCGCTCCGTCAACATATTCCCCGGTTTCGACCGCTGCGGAGCCGATGAATCTCCCACCCTTGCGTCCGACTTCGTCTGCGCGACCTTCTGCCTCACGCAGGATCAGTTACAGAGGCTCAAGAGATCGGTGACGGCCAATTTCGACGAGCGCCACGGCTCGTTCCATTGCTCGACCGCCGTGGTGACGTACGCCTACGCGTGGATCTGCCTCGTCAAGACCTTCGGCTACGCTGGCGATAGGATTGCTCATCTAATATTCCTCGCAGATTACAGAGCTCGGCTGCAGCCGCCGCTGCCGACGACATACTTCGGCAACTGCATCGTCCCGTGCTTCGTGGAGGTGAAGGTGAGCGATCTCGTGGGGGAGGATGGAATAGTGGTGGCCGCTGAGGCAATCGGCAAAGCCATACAGGGGTTGAGAGATGGAGCAGCCTTAGAAGGCGTGCACGGGTGGGGCGGGAGATGGCAGTTAGCGGCGACGCAGCAGGCCATGACCGTCGCGGGATCGGCCAGGTTCAGGGTGTACGACGCTGACTTCGGGTGGGGAAGGCCGGTGAAGGTCGAGATGGTGATCCACAGGCCGGGAACCTTATCGCTGGCAGAAAGCAGATCAGGAGACGGTGTCGAGATTGGCTTGTCGTTTGACCGACCCGAGATGGATTTGTTTGAGCGGCATTTCTCTGACGGCCTCAAACGTCTCTCGTAATGAATCTATTCGAACAAGTATTTTTCCTTCGAACCTTTCGGCGTCCTAGTTGACGATAAGCATGCAAGTCTCAGTGTATTTAGGTTCTCCGAACTTTATAATATGTGTTTGGTGTTGATAGGTCAAGTGCCCGCGCCGCGTTTTATTGTCGCATGAGTAGCGAGTAGCGTTTTATTGTCGCATCATCGAAGCTGAGGTGGAGGATCGTCTCAGTTTAACTAGACGATCCTTTGGTCGTACCAAAATAGGTGCCGACCATGACACAAGATGTCACTCTCCGAGCCATGTCTTTGCACGGGCATGGCGTCGTCCCGAGAAGCCCGGAGACGGCACCAACATGACCCTACTAGGAACGCCCTCATACGGGCGTAAGCGTCAAGGGGTAGCATCGCCACAGAGAGTTCGGGACGGTGCCTTCATAGCGCCGTTCCAAAAAGCCCGGGACTCAGCCCCTGAACGTCGCACGGAGACCCGAGGCGACACGGTGCTACACCCCGGGAGTCAGCCCTCCCTCAAGTATAAAAACCCCCAAACCATGCTGAGGAAGGGGATCTTCTTCTTCTTCTTCTTATTCTTATTTCTTCTTCTTCTTCTTCTTCTTCTTCTTCTTCTTCTTCTTCTTCTTCCTGGCTTCTTCTACCATTTTCAAAAGTAAAATCTTCCACAACGATATACTAATTTAACCATCGGAGGGGTCGGGTCGTATCCTCCCGACCTGACCTGCGTGCAAGAGCCGAAGAACCCGAGGTGAGTCGTGTTCGGAAAAGAAGCTTTCTCCTGAAGCCGACCGAGGGACTATTTCGATCAACCCAATGTCTGTGGTCAACTTTAAATTCAGTCAAAAAGATCTCGACGCATACGGACCCGAACTCAACCGTGTTGACTCAACGACGACGACATAAAAGGTACCAAAGGTGTAATGATCCTGCTTGCTGCATGCGGATCGATTCTATATGCTGATTGCATCGACTTGTTCTTAGTGGTACCCACCAACATCAAGGTCATTAAAGATTCTGTTGGTCTCCCTGATGCCAATAGCAAATATTTAGTATCAGGAACGGCAATTCACATGCACTTTGTTCATAGCTAACTCTGTGTTTTATAGCTAGCTAACTTTGGTACGTCTGATTTTTATATTTTAAAAGATACATTTGTATTTCTATAGTTACACGAAAGTGAGGTATATAGGTATATTTATTCTAATATCACTAACTTTATAAATAAAAATATAAATAAATATAAATAAATTTAATGTTTAAGTTGATGACAACGAACGTTGGTGTCACTGGGGATTGTAAACAATTATTATAGACGAAGAAAGTGACAATGAGAAGTGAGGATCACTCGACAATTGCGTCGATGATGGGTGTGACTATGTACTATAGAGTCTCCCTTCTCACTCAACAAGAGAGCTATTCATTCTATCATCGTTGGATATATTCATTAAGATTTTGACAATTGCAATGAACATAACTTCTTCTATCTTCCTCTTTTTTATGCTAACGTGACACGATAGCGAAATAAGTGGTAAGAGCTCTGATGACTCTAGTTTTTAATCGAGCGATCCATCCAACGGGTTAGTAGTGAGGTGACCATCATCTTCGTTTGAAACGTTATAGTGACCATCATAATTTGCATCGGTATCAACGTAGATGCAAAGCGACTCTTATCTCTTGTCATCGCTCTCCTCATCAATACTAGTTACTCATGACCCTTAACAATGTCGTCATCTAGTATCACTGGTATCATCCATTATCACCAAATATAATATTAGAATTATTTTTTATTTTTTATTTTTATTGATAAAATTAATGAAATTATGATAAATAAATCTAAATATTTTATTTTTATAATTATAAAAAATATTAATATATTTTTTAAAATATAAAGATCGGCATAACAAACATAACTAATCAGATGAAAATTTAGCTGCTTTGTTAACTTTGTGGTGTGACGTTACATAGGAAGGGATGGAGAGAGGCTCCATTTTGTGCAGTTTTTGCATGTGCAATTATAATATAAAAACTACGAAAAAAATTTGTGATTAGTTGTTGCAATTTACTGTCATTTTATTCTTAGCTGATGGACACACCTTCAGATTAATAAAAAAGAAAAAAAAAACAAGATGAACTCCAAATAATAGGAGACAGAAATAATTCACCGTCCCATATGTTGCAGTCCGATCGCACCCATTGCCTACCTGCTTTTTTACTAGATGTTTCGTGGAGCCCGGACGGATCCACATGCGGGACCAGCTTTGGTCGACGGGTCGATCGGCGAAAATGCACAGGAAACGTGTTGATCGGATCCCACTAACGTTTGCGAGTCCGAAATGACGTGGCAGACATCGCTAAGAGCAAATCTGATGTCATATTGGCCGTCCATTTGGTGATGATTTGTTATGACCCCAAATGTTCACGGGTTCGGTGTCCCTTCCTTGTGATTAGAGAAAAACAATGTCTTTGGGACCGGTATGATTGGGTAAAGTGATTAGGGAAGAAAATTAGTCCTTCGCCTAAGATTGCTGGGCCCGATGTGTTCTTTAAGGGAAAAAGAAAGACCTTTCTCGGTCCCCATAGAAACCCGATTCGATCAACGATGGTGGTCTTTTTCTTTCCTCGCCCGCTCTCCTTTGCACTGAGGGAGGAAGGGGGAGAGGAGGGCGGGCGGAACCCTCTGTGCGGTTTCTCTCTCCCCGGCGCAAATCGGAGGGAATTAGTATAACCCTAATCGATCGGCTGATTGTTCCATCGTGAAGTCGGTCCGGGGGAGCGATCGCGGCGCTTTCGGTGAGGAGATCATTCAAGGTGAAATCAAGGGGCCGTTTCGGAACCGTCTTGGAAATTTGCACTGCTCGGCACTCTGGGAGCAAGATAGCTCCTTGATGGATCGTGCGATGCTGGATGGCATCATTTCGCGGCTGCTGGAAGTGAAGGGGGGACGGCCGGGGAAGCAGGTGCAGCTCCTGGAGGCGGAGATCCGGCAGCTGTGTGTCGTGTCGAAGGAAATCTTTCTGCAGCAGCCCAACCTCCTGGAGCTGGAGGCGCCCATCAAGATTTGCGGTAAGCCCTGGCCAAATTTTTTCGGATTTTATCATCTTGGTATGGGGTGATTCGGCAGCGTTGAAATGGTTTTGCACACATCTTGAATTTGGAGATGAAAAAGGTTCAATTTTTTGATGTCATTCTCCTTCTCTAGTCGTCAATATATTGCGTAGCCTTTGGAATCTGGTGATTGAAACTTGAACGGATTGATGTTTTCATTTCAGTTGCATGGTTTGTTTGGTAGCTTTCGTTAGTTGAACAGCATAGATTTTGTGTTCCAAGTGGCTTCCAGTATTGTTTCTTTTTTTTTTCTGTATAGAGGTTGCTGAATTTATGGAAAGGGCTCTTTCTCTTTAAATATATATTATCATGATAATGCAGAAATTATTATTTCTAGGTGTTATACATATCTGATAGTTTGCTGTTGGACAGGGCATAACGAGATTTCGATAGTCAGCTATATGAGTTGAATACCTCGAATTTTTTAAAAATATAGGAAAAGGGCAAATCGCCTATGCATCAGAACCTTGGTTACTGATAGAGTAAATAGATTTTCCATTTCTGAAATCTATTTCCCAAATCATGGTGTAATGTGTATCCCTTCTTGCTCTAGTCATTGAATTTCTTTGCTTCGAACCCCTTTTCTTTAACATCTGAGTACTTATTTTCTTAGTTTTCTGTGTATTAATGATCATCATAGCACAAGACCTTATTTGGAAATAGTGATTTAATTTGTATACATTTGTTCAATAACTCCTAAATTATTAGGAAATGTTTGATCAGACAATTTTTTTTGTTTTTAAATAGATAAGAAGAGAAAGGCACCTTAACTAAGCTAGTTAGGCACATAGCCCATTATCTTGTAAGCAGCATCTATATCTTGAATTTTTATCTTTCTGAAACCCTTATTAACCTTATAAAAAAACTTATGTTTCATAGTTCTAATTTTTTTAAAAGATTTACAACTACCTTTGCAACATTTCAATTAAATAATTTGTGAAAAAGCCATCACCTTGATTTAATCTTCATTATGTCTTACAAGGATCTTTTACATTTCTCATGTTGGCCTTTTAATATTGGCTAATGGGACTTTTCTTTTATCTCATAGTTAGATATGTCCTTTTCATACTGCCTTACATTCTTTAGCCTCATTATTCTTTAGGCTTATATTTATAAGCTTTTGGCATCTCAGATTGCTTACATTTTTACCAAGTGCTATGACATTCTCATTTTCTAACCAACCACTTGTAGGATCCTCACAGTCTATGCCAACCTTATTTAGAAATTGTGCAATTATTTCTTTTTATGGTTATAGTGTTATTGAACGGGTGCCTAGGCATGAGGCACATAGAAGTTTGTAGGCTTCATTGAGACATCCCTTATGCACAAGCCTTGTATTCCTTTTCAAAATGTACAGTGCCTAATTGTACTGATAAAATTTCATTTTCTCTTTGTTTTCAAACAGTAGTTCTATCTGATGAAACTTTTCAGACTAGATTTATTTGAGGAGTTAAAAGTCTTATTTACTTGAAAAGAGAAAAAGACAAGGAAATACATTTTTCTCAGATTGGGGAACTATATCAGATGGTTGGTTACACATAAGACACTTCGTTTATTAATACCAATTTTCACTTTTCCTATCTCCTTTTTCTTCCTTTTACCTCTTGAAGAACTCCTTTACTGTTGTTCCTATTCAATTTATTATGATTTCTTTTTTTCCTTTTTTTTTCTTTTCCTACTACTGTTGCTTCTTCTACTTTTTCTCTTCTTCTTATTTTCTAACACTCACATGCTTCATTTTTGTCCCACTTCTTCCACTTTATTCTTGATAAGATGCAATTTTCATAGTTATATTTATATTTGATGATTGTGTTTGTGATTAGTTAGCATCTTTTCATGGGAGTCATTTGTGATATTTAGCTTATAAGATACTAAAGATCTTATTGCATAATTTAGTAAGGAAAAAATTATAATCTTATCATTTCGAGGCTAAAATTATAATAGACTTCACATTTGGGTTTTCTTCCCAAAAATTTTAGTGACATAAGACCATGCATTGACTCATTTTAGAAATAAGATATTGCTCAAAGTGACTAAATTATGCTTCTTGACCATGGCTATAGTAGACTAGACTTAAGGGAGGTTAATATATGCAATTCTTTTGTTAGACATGATGCTTCTTTCTCCAATCCCATTTGGTTTTATAATTTCTGAAACATTTGGGCTTCAAATGAAGTTCAAAGTCTATTGATGACCTAAGAAGCATGGACATGGACACAGTGAGGCATGTGTATTTTTTAATATGGAGCGATCCCCAAATTGAGGCTCTTCCGTCAACAAATCGAGCTCATCTTCATACAAATGTAGCGATTGCTCTCTATCCAAATCACCAGAGCTAAAGCAAACCGTCATCAGACACATCAATGTGGCCTCATTTGGTCTGATACCCATGTCTTTCATCCCTTCTAATTGATGCAATGCACCCTCAAAAAATCCTTCATGGATGTACCCTCTCATCATGACTTGACATGACATCTCTATGAGGGTTTCCATTGAACAACTGGTGAGCAGCTCCGAAGGAGCTGCAACAGGCTTACATCTAAAGCAATGCATTGAGCATGTAGACATTAGTGTTGAGCTCAGCCTTCACGGTCTCCTCGTGGAACTTGATCCCATGCTCGAGCAGGCATAGGTCGCATGCACGAAGAGGTATGTGTGTGATTGGGCACGAAGCCAAGGTGGAGCATAAGCTGAAAGGAGAGTGCCGGGGGTGGATCGGGGCCGCGGATCATTGCATTCCATAGGAGGAGGCTGGAAGGGCATCACATCTGGGCGAGAACAATGTAGGCATAGTTGAGGTCACCGGAGGGGGAGATGGCAAGGAAGGAGAGAAGCTTTGCTAGTGCATTGGGGGTCATTGAGGCGGACAATGCAGAGGAGGAAGGCATGGGCCTACTTGCATTTGGTGACGGAGGTGCGACTTCGTCACCGTTCGTGAGCATCATACGAGGAAGAGCGCAGGAGTGGTGAGGAAAGGCACAGGAGAAGTATGTGTCTGACATGGATATGCTATGTCCATAAATAAAAACAATAAATAAATATAGACACATGAATAAAAAAATAAATAATAACAGACATGTTTGGCCATGTCGACGACATATCAGCGACGTATCTGTGTCTGGCACAAATATGCACACCAAATTGGCATGTCTGTGCTTCTTAGTTAATGACGAGATCCACTCTAAGGTCCTTTACTATCTACGTATATGATCGTGATCTTGAAAATGTTAGACTTTTGATTTTGCTATCATGGCTTTCTTTTAGATGAAGCCATCCACATGAAAGAATATATAATAAATATCTGACAAATTGGATTGGAGTCAAACATTTTGATAAATAAAATTGTTTAATCTAAAATGATCATGGCTGTTTCTGTTTGGATAGGAACATTGTTTTTTATTTGTATGTTAAACTTGGCATGGGATGAAATATGCATTCACAGTATGTAAGAGTCCATTCTTATACTTAAGTAGCTCTTGTAAAACATGGTTCAGACTAGGAGTGCTGTAAATGGAGCAAGTTACAGGTTGATCTTGCTATAAAATGAAATGAACATTTCTCATGACTGGGTTGGTCTGTGGTAATATAAATTGAAGTATTTGGATTCATTATGTAATCAACGGTTGGAATTATGTATGCTATGCTTGGTGCTACGTTGAGCAAAAAAAGAATAATCCATGCAGTGATGCCCATGGTAACATGCGAGTTCAGTGAATTAAGATGGTTCTGTACCATGGGCAGAAGCAAATTGTCTAGTTTATATAGAGCGAATAGTGTAAGCTTCCACTAGAAATGAGAAGTCTGGCGTGTAATTTAATATGATGGAACATTGGGTAGTTGACTGAACAAGGACTACAATGTGAAGTGGGTATTTCTAAGAATTTATTTTGATTCTATGCCGGTTAGATATATATATATATATCTAATATCACTAATATCTGTTGGTAGGGTGCTCCTACTAGAGTATGATAGATTCTTTAGTGTGTTTTCTTTGTTGAGTATGTGGCTAAAATTAAAAAAATAATCAAGGTAGATAAATACTTTCAAGTCAGAGTAACCTGTGGAATGCTCAAAACAAGGTCCAAACATGTGAAACAATGATGATGTGTTGTACCTTTGTAACATTACATCTTGATAACCATTTCTATTTCTTGTTTTCATTATAGTAAATGCTTCTCCCAGAACTTGGATAATCAACTTTTTACCAATCTCCATTTGACCCATCTCTTACCAAGTTTATCCATAATGAAGTCAGTAATAAGAGACGACAAGCATTTATCTTGCCTTTTGAACTTGTTAGTGGTCTCCCACTTCATCTGATTGCTAAAAATAAACAAATATGACTTTATTTTCTTATATCTTAAGCCTTGAATGGGACTTCACAAGTCCACATGACCCGACTTCTTAGTTTTATTAACATTTCTTGTTACAGTTGCCTGTTAGTGTGATGTTACTGGTACTTTATTATGTTATTTCTCTCTATATTTTGCATTCTTCATTCTGTTGCCACATTCATATTATGGTAGATTTGATATTTGATCTTAAATCAAGACTTATTGTCAGTTTGCTGTTGGAGCATTGTAGGTACAATGTTATCTTTAGTAATTGGCATAATTCTTTGTTAATACTGTTAGATTGAGCAGAATTCTTTAAGAATGCTTATGGCATCTTGTGCTGAATCTCTTCATACAAAGTAATATTGCCATCTTGTGTAAGAAACATTCGAGTGTCATAAAAATATAATTTGAGAATTTTTTTCGTTCTGATTTTCTATGTGAAGATGCCTAGTTGGCCTGACTGTTGGGTATGATGCTCTTGATATTCCATGTGGATTAGCTTTCTGCCTTTCTCATCCACTTTTCTAGTTAAAAAAAAAAAACTGTGTAAGTAATTAAATTTTCTTCTATGTATACTTTTTCCCTCTAGGATTACTCGTATCAATTAAATTTACACTTTCTAATCAATGTAACCATATATAGTTTTAGTTAATCCATGGTCTCATTCTGTCATTCAAGAAGGTTTCCTGTGTTTTTTTTTTTTTTTTTTTTGCAGCTTGTTTCTAGTGTTCTCATCCCAGTGCTTATTATCTTGACTTGGTTTTAAAGTTCATTTTACCTTCCTTTTCGGTTTTCTAAGATTCAGCATAGTTGCATATATGATAATGGAATATTAGATCTGAATGCCACATGTTTGGTAACTCCATTAACAAGTAGTTTCTAATACATATAACCACTTCTCTTGAAATTGTAGCTGTGTTAACAAATAGTTTTTGTAGTTATATCATAGCATACATGTTGATCATCAACCAATATTTATTAAGCCAACCAAGTTGTATATTGACATGTATAGCTTGATAATGTTACATATAAAGTTTGTTATTATTTTTTATTATTTTATTCATTGATACCGGATGGTTTGAGTCAGCTTATTGCTCCTGATACCAGTATCATACCAGTCCAATAGGTTCACTGAAATCAGTACTTAAAACCATTGTTCTCAATATAGTTATTGAAAAATAAATTAAAAATATTAGGGATGTCCTTGGATGCAATTTTATTTTTTGTACTTGTAATTCTAACATATTAAGTGAAAAAACATTTTAAAAAGAATGTTTGGTTATAGCAACTTATTAGTTAAAAAGAAGTGGTGATAACCACTTCCTTGTAGGGTAGAAATTGTATATAAGGAACGATGTCGTATTTGTGTTTCTGAAAATTTTAGAGGTAAAATGGTAAAAATATTTCTAATTAAAAGTTGCAATCTGCAGGTATAGTTTTAAAAAATAAATAATAACATGTCCAACGAACAGCTTCTTCTGCAAATGGTTTTTTTTTTAATTAGAAAACACAACAAACACAAACATTGCGAAACAAAGTTTGGTCCACCACTTGCCACGTAAAATGGTCCTGTTAAATTGAGTTGACATTCATTCTTTCAGCAGCTAACATCATATTTCCCATGGTAAACAGGTGATATTCATGGTCAATATTCTGACCTGTTGAGGCTTTTTGAATATGGTGGATTGCCACCCCAGGCCAATTACTTGTTCTTAGGGGATTATGTGGACAGAGGGAAACAAAGCCTTGAAACCATATGCCTTCTTTTAGCCTACAAGATTAAGTATCCAGAGAACTTCTTTCTTTTGAGGGGCAATCATGAATGTGCATCTATAAATCGTATTTATGGGTTCTATGATGAATGTAAACGCAGATTCAATGTGAGACTCTGGAAGGTGTTCACTGATTGTTTTAACTGCCTGCCTGTGGCAGCTCTTATTGATGAAAAGATCCTATGCATGCATGGAGGTCTTTCACCAGACTTGCATAATTTGGACCAAATACGAAACTTAGCACGACCTACTGATGTGCCAGACAGTGGATTGCTCTGTGATCTTTTGTGGTCAGATCCTAGTAAAGAAATTCAAGGATGGGGAATGAATGATAGGGGAGTTTCATATACTTTTGGCCCTGATAGGGTCAGTGATTTTCTTCAGAAGCAGGATCTGGACCTTATTTGTCGTGCTCACCAGGTATGGATGACCATTCCTCCCCCTCCTTTTTCTCTCTTTAACTCACACCTGTAAATCTCATGCTCACTATTGACGACTTTGTTATCAGGTGGTGGAGGATGGATATGAATTCTTCGCTGACAGGCAACTTGTAACAATATTCTCAGCTCCAAATTATTGTGGTGAATTTGACAATGCAGGTGCTATGATGAGCGTTGATGAGACCTTAATGTGTTCATTCCAAATTCTGAAGCCTGCAGCTTCAGAAAAGAAAAAAATTGGGTTTGGTGGTACAGCTGCATCTAGAACTGGAACCCCTGCTTGGCAGTAGTACTACATCCAAAACTCATGTCCAGGAGTCAAGGTACCATGCATTTTCTTTTCTTTCAACTTCGCTGCCTGAGCAAATTCATGCTGTATGACGGCAATAATATCTGGCAAAATGTTAGCGTTTTCAGTTGCAACCCTTGTAAAGTCCGAGTAAACATGAACATTCCAAATTTATCATTTCATAAATAAATAAAGAAGAAAACTCTACGAGACATATGTTCTTAATGAGAATAATTTTGTAAACTCGGTTAAACACGCCTCTCATGTGTCCCTTTTAGGTGGTTAAACATTCCAAATTTCCTCTTTTTATTTTCAATGTTTTCAGAGTTATATCTTCATATCTTGATTTCTTGGAAAGGCTTTATAATCTACATTTATCCTTCATTCAATTCTGTTTTTTGGTTTATGTTTCATCTGAGTGTTGAATGTAGATTGGAAAGAATCTAAAGGGCAAGTATGAAGCACCATTCAGTTTCTTATTGTGTATCAACCCTAAGAGCTTCCTTTGTGTCAGCAGTGTTTTCTTGGTTCAAGAGCATGATTACAAGAAATCTTAGAGTGTCTGCCATGGCGTACTGTCCACTGATGGCTTGTTCAAAAAGGTACCAACCAACTTCGAGGTACTTTTATCCTATCAGATTTTTTGCTTGGGACATGTTCTAATGTAACCATGTGAATTGTGGATTTCGTTGATCTGCATAAAATGTGGAGTTTGTGATGTAGAAGAATGTTTACGCTCTTCTTAAGATTAAATGTATCATTGATTGTTCTAGTTTCCCCAAGAGATCGGTGTACTTCTGTTTCCCCAAACATGTCTTCATTTATCTTGCATCTAGTTATCGGTTTAGCCAAATGCACTGAAAACAATATTGGTAAAAGGTTATACAACTGTTGCAACCATGAAACATAGCATGCATCTGACACTCATTTAGCATGATACAAATTATATATGTCCAACGTGCGATCTAGATCTAGCGTGTCTACATACTAAGAAGTAATACATCTGCTACATCAGCACAGTGATGATGTTCTTCACCTTATTGTTGGTGCTTTCCACAATAGAATGTTTTAAGCAGATCATAATCCATAGTTGCCATTATCAGTTTTGCCCTTCGTGCTTGTACATCAGCTTTGTAGTTGTCATATCTTCTCTACAGGAACAATCTATTTGGCTATTCCAAATACTGCTGCATGTCTTATCAAAATCATAGATCTTTTATTGGATAATATTTTATGGAATTCGACTTGGTAAAGTTTGTTTTATTGGTGTTAACACAATCCAGAAGTGTGTTTTTCATATACTTTGAATTCTATGCTTAAAGAGTTCCGCATCTTTGGCCGGTCAGTGTGGGAGTAGTCTGCATGCAAAAACTACAGCTCATGGTTATCAGACCTGAACTCGGGTCAAGACTCGGATGGTTGGTTAGATTCGATATAAAGTATTTTTAAAATTAAAATTATATATATATATGTTATATTGTATAACATTGCATGTTCAAGAATTCCTTGACTCAACCACATCTTTTTTCTTAGACACCAAAGGATTGTTAGAAGAGCTGCAGTATAGAAGATGAGCAGTAATAAAGAAAGGGGAAGAGAGAGAGATGTGCATGTAAAAAACAAGGATTTATAGAGCGATCACAAATCTCGCTCTTCATGAATAATAATACTATTGACATAATAGGCAAACACTTACGTGTAGTAACCTAAAACGGAACAGAGCTGCCTCCAAAAGTCTTTTGTCCCTTGCAACCTTCCTCGATCTCACGTCTCTCTATAAATCCACAAGAAAATAGAAGCATAAAGACTCGTCGCAATACCTGATCTTGCAGGATAAGCAACAAAGAAGCATCAAAGCAAACTTACCCCCCTCTTTTTCCTTTCTTCTCCGGACCTGAATGAATACGTTACTGCAAAAGACTCGACGAGCGTAGTCGCCAATTGCCGGTGCAGCATCATCAAGATTCTCATATCGTATCAGAGGACAAAGATGCTGAAACTATGTGAATCTTGATGATGCTGCACTCGCAAACATCGACTGTTACAAACCCCTGAAGTAGGGAAGGAAAGCTAAGAGCCATTCGATAGGGTTCTAGTTTCTTCTTCTTCCTTTGGGAGGGCGAGAGAGAGAGAGAGAGAGAGAGAGAGAGAGAGAGTCAATAGGGTTCTAGTTTCTTCTTCTTCCTTTGGGAGGACGAGAGAGAGAGAGAGAGAGAGAGAAAGGTGAGCTTTAAGATGGGAAGGCAACAAAACTACAACAGAAACGATGAAGACTCGAGAGACGCATGCACGCATTATCCACCCTCCTCATGAGCACGAGGACGAGCACCTACTGGCGTGGGGCCGGCGTCGTAGAAGATGACGTGTATGTCCCCACCAACTCCAACAAAGGTTTCGGCTCGACTCGGCTCCCTGCACTCTCAAAGCCTCCCTTCCCCCATCCCTCGAACTCCTAAGAACGCAGAGAATCTTAGAGAACCAAAACAACACGAGTGAGAGAGAGAGAGAGAGAGAGAGAGAGAGAGAGAGAGAGATCAGATCTCTCGTGGTTATCAAGAACAAACGCTTACAAAATTGTTCTCTGTTGGGGGGGTGAAAACGACTTCCCCAGCCAAGGATTTGAGAGAGAACACAGTCTTCTCTCCCACTGAGGATTCCATAGTACATGAAAAGAGAAAAGAAGAAAAGCTAAGCCTTTTATGACTTGGACTCGAAAACTTGAATCCTAAGAAACAAGGAGCTGCATAGAAAGGAAAGGCATCAGGTGACCGTAACCTGACCTCCAATCCAACATCTTTCGAAACAAGTAAGCAAAGAAAAACACGCATGGCCATTGATGTATGTGTGCGAGAGAGAGAGAGAGAGAGAGAGAGAGAGAGAGAGAGTGAGAAGCATTTCCCTCTTCGATTCTGGGTAGACAGATCGTCACAAGATGTGGGAGTAAAGAGGAAGAAGAAGATTCTCCGTGTCGACCATGCATGAATCCAAAGTCCACTCATCAAGCGGCATGATTGCTTGGAGAGAACTCAAAGGCGGGTTCGGCAATCCACCTGAGGAAGGACCCATCTCAGTACAATCTGATTACTTTGGCCCCTTTGTAGGTTTGTTTGCCCTTTTCCCATTGTTTTTTTTTCTGTCTCTTTTCTGCCTTTTAGAACCAATTTTGTCCTCTCTCCAATCAACAAATCACTCACTGTGTTTCTTCTTAATTCTATCCCAAGCTTACATGCAACCTATTGAACTTTTACTTCATCAACCTTCCTCGTAATAAATATTCATATAGCTAACCTTAAATAGATATGGTCATATTTAAAGAATCAGATAATAATAATTATTATTGTTATTGAAAAATCGTGAATCAACATCTCATGCACAACAAAAAATAAAAATAAGATCAGATTTTCTATAGTTAAATACTTGATCGTTGTACGATGATTGATGCGTGAAAAAATCGCTCGTATAATGTTAGAAGCGTTACCTAAGGAGATCGTATATCCCTAAAATTTTTAGATCCGATGAAGAAGATGAAGGAGCACTAACGTACTACTCTCTGGTGGTAACCCTCACAACGAACGCAGCAACAACACTCCTCAAATCACCGCGGGATCTCTCTCTCCACGTGCACCGCAAGGTTGCCAGAGCTAAGGAGGAGGAGAGGAGGCTGAGGAGAATAGGAGGGACAATTAGCTCTAGCCTATGAACCAAGAACTTCCTCCTATTTATAGAGGTGAATGAAGCTTATCCTTAATGGATCTTGTTCACATTGGATCTCCATCCAATTATCCAGTTGGGTCTCTATCCAATTATCCAGTTGGATCTCTATTCAATTGGATCTTTTCCAATCATCCAATTGGATCTCTATTCAATCATCCAATTTGATCTTATCCAATTATCCAATTGGATCTCTATCTAATTGGATCTTATCCAATCGTCCAATTGGATCTTATCCATAAGATCTAAACTAGGGGCTCCGTAGATATCTCATATCTGTATCTCTACTCATCGTAGCATCCACCTAATATGTGTGACCCTCTAGACCCGATACCGAGCTGACCGTGAGTCACTCCCATCAAAACTTCTTCTGACTTATAACTCCTTCTGAATAGCGAATATCCATAATAATTCACTCGACTCATCAACTATGGACGTACTAGGCCACTACGCCATAGTCCTGAGACGATACAAGAGGATCTAATCTATCGAACATGTATATCCTCAGTTATCATGTATCTATAGTCCCTCATTCATCTAATATCCCAAAGACCATATATTGGGCATGGTAATGTCAGGCCCTTATCAAATTCTTGTTCGAGTCTCGCTCTAATCGGATTCTCCTGGAAAACTCTCTCAATCCAAATGACTCTGGCCAGAAATTTTGCCTGAGCGAGCACACGCGGGATATTCCTTTCATGATTCCAAGAGTGGATAATCCTCTATTGACACTCAATTATCTTCGTAAGGTTGGTTACCATTCCCGAGAATCGATTGCACTAGATTTGGAGCTTTCCAAACCTATAAATCCAACGTCAAAGAATGTAGTACTCATATAAGACATCTTTGGTGTCTCAATGTCACGCTCGGCCCGTTGGCTCCAAGGCCAAGGCCTTAGGAGGTCAGGTGGGGTGTATTAATCCCACATCAAAAAGGAAGGGGGAGTGATTGGGCCTTATAAGCGTTGGCCTGGCAACTCATGCAAGCCGGTTTGCGTGGGGGTGCAACAGGAGCCATAACTTAAATTGGTATGTCTAAGGACCATACACACAACTAGGACTACGGAATCGTTATCTGACGTTAAGTATCATTAACCATCAAGCATTCTGTAAGCGGATCAATCAGTGAACTCATTCTCCAATAAACACCTGTATTGTACCTCTAGTGTCCCCAAACAAGTGACTATGAGACCAGTCGCCAACATCATATATACGAGTATACAACACACAAGTCTATCCGCTTATCTCGATATCCTTTTCGAATAACCTATGACCATGATGATTTATGATTTGTGTTTAAAGGTGAATCAGTCTCACTATCATAATCTTATCACGGTCCGATTTTTATTGCACAAATCCAAGAACATCACAATATTCATCTGGATAATGTGAGAAAATATCAATAATAATAAACAAAAAGATCGATGCAACATGTCACAGGTGCTATTGTAATTAACTTGTAGGACATCTATAACTAACAATTTTAACGTAGGTTTAACCTAATTCATAATCTTTTTCATCCAAATATAGTAATAAAAAATTCTTTTCGTTATAATCTATGAATTACTCTAATCCGAGTCTTTAATTATCATATCTTAGTCAACTTGACACTACATCTGAACTCCATTAGCCAGCTGATCACATCACATGGCAGGCAGACAATTGGCCGACGGTCTCTTAAAAAGATAACTCTATTACATGATTTCGTCTTGTTTCGATGGATGCTATACTGGCTAGAAGAGATATCCACCGTCTCGGTTTTGCCGATCTTGACCTATGAAACCAAATCTTGTCATGGCCCACACTTGACTCAATCACTTTGATACGAAGAATCAATTGAGGGTGAAGACAATGATGGCAATATCTATCTATTACTTAGGACCATCATTAATGGCACTAACCTAGCATAAGATTAAATTAGCTGACAATTTAGGGTTAATGCATCCAAGAACAAGGACAAGCACAGCTTTCACCATATCCAACATCTGTTTTCGTTGAACTATATTTTCTCCAACCAATGGTGAAGTGGTGGCCATAAGACAAGTCTTTCATGCATCTTTTTAAGTTGTTGGAACTTTTTTAATTAATTTTCATCTTATAATTTGATCAAGTTTATCTTATAAACTATTTTATTATAGGCTAATTCTAAATTATCCTTTATAATTAGTTATTTTTAATATTTTGATCACTATATTCTTAAAATTTATATTGAGATCCTTATACTTTTAAAAGTGAAATATTAAATTTTATTTTTTCTGGCATCATCAACTTTATTGATCGAAACACTATAAGTATTCAATGATAAATTGAAGTAAAACAGAGCCAATACATATTTAATAATAATTCTATAATGTTTCTATCAATAAAATTGATGACATGAGAAGAAACGAAGTTAAATATTTTAGTTTTATATGTATAGAACTTTTGAAGGTATAAGAATCGATGTGCTAAATGTAACTAACTATAATAAGTAATTTATAATTAATTTTTTTTATTTTATGAAATAAATAGAGATTAGAATAGATTTCTTAATCTCTTTAATGATATTGCTGCATCATAACTAATTAATATTTTTAAAGATGTTATTGTATCATAACATATTAATGCTGTAAGTTCACTGTGTACAAAAGAAGATCTAACTTTTTAGAGGATTCTGATAGAAGATGAGATTTTTTTAAATCGTACGAGGAAATCTCAACGTTTGGTTGAAAAAAATCCTCTCCCTAACCTGTATAAATAGATATTATATTTACGTTATTGAAGTGTGCTTTTTTTTATTATACTTCTCATTCTGTATCAGAGCCACTTATCTAAAGCAAGCTCCCATCGTCGCCTCTCTTTGGGTTGCAACAGCAGTTGTCGCGCCTTCCATCCAAGAGCAGTGTGAGGGCAACGACCCTCGGCAAAAGATGAAGAAGTCGAGGAAGAAGAAAGGCCGACGTCTTTGTTTCCGGCTAGCGGACCATCGTCCCCTCGTCGCCTACTGTTGTCTACGTCGTGCTGTCGACGTCTTTGCCGGATCCTCCTCACTCCCCTATGGACGACGCTCCCAAAGGAGACGCAGGTGCTGCATCACCCTTCTAATCACAACAACTCACCGGCATTCCCTCCAACGACAACAACCCCTCCCCGGTTGCACCAGCGAAATTAGATCTCAAGCGAGATCTGTTGGCGAAGAGCTCTCTACTGTGATGAACCTGTGACGACAGGGTTGTCACCTGCACCAATCTGCTCACAACGATCGTTGCTCGGTGGCCTTCTCTCTTTGCTGCCAATCTAATCACAGTCGACGGACTTCAAGCCACCAGCTGACAGTAGGATGGAACCACCCCTATCTTCTTCCTGCGGAGGCTGAACCAAACTCTTCCCTTAACACGGCAGAACAGAGAAGCAGAAAGGAGGAAGAAGCGTCGTTGCTCTTCGCTGCCTCCTCCTATGCAGTGTGACAAAAATAGGGCAGCACTACGTACCCCTTTTCGCTGCCGACATAAGCAGCAACCGCCGCAGTCAACGTGCGATGCGATAGAAACAGGGCAGCGCCATCGATCTCTACCCCGGCGGTCTTTGCTACCTCCTCTTGGGCCGCAGCCGCAGTTGCTTTCTCCCCACGTCACCGCTATCTTCCAACAACCCTTGCACTGCAGCGAAACAGAACCCTCCCCACGATTGCCGCAAGCGTCGATTGCCACCGCAAACGTCGAGACCTCTCTCTGCTTACTCCCTCACCCTCTGGGTGGCCTCTCAACTCTAGAAGACCTCACTTGATCCTGCTTTCGCCATTAATTTCTCTGGGCCTCATCTTCTGCCTCTACACGAGTCGCTTTCTTCCTAGCAACGATTGCGACGCTTCTTTGCGACATTGAAATCGGCCACCGGACACATCCTACTGTCGTTGCCTGACCGCCTACAACTCAGCAATCCAAGTCGCATCTTCTTCCGCCACGTCTTCCTCTTACCCATCACAGCAGTCGACACCCAGCAGATTTCACATTCCTTTCACTACCGCTACAACCCTTCTTCGATAAAGGATTGGGGAGTTCGTGTCTCTCCACACTAGTAGAAGAGCACCGTAAGGCACTCTGTCTGCCCTGAGCGCCTCTTCCTATCTTCTTCCACTGTTGCTTCACCGCTCCAATCTTCTGTCACAAGATCTACAAAAGTGCAGCTATCGTGCCTCCGACAACAGCACCGCTCCACGTCGCAGCTCTATTCTACCCTTTGTCGATAATCGATAACTCCTTCAGTTGTGTATCATCAGAATATCTTTATCATCTACATCTGACACTCCAGTTATTATTCTTGCAGGGAACCACAACACTTCTCAACCTATAGGTCTTATCACCATCAATACTCCAACGCTCATTCCCTTCAAATTATCCAAATACGATAATTATGTATCTTGACGTACATAATTTTTTAATATTCTATTTGGATATGATTTACTAGACTACATCGACGGCTCTTTTCGTTGTCCATGATCAACATTACATGAGAATCCAATCCAGTACCAAATCCAGCTTACAAACTATGGTTGCGTCAAGATCGTATCATTCTTTAAGCTATTCAAGACTCAGTCGCTGGGTTCATCGCTCCACTGATATCTTCATGTACAACTGTTGCAGAAGCATAGTACAAACTACAAATCACCTTAGCAAATCATTCGTGTATGGTTAAATTCTTGATTAATGAGTTAGATTCTTGGTTAGATTATCGTAGAGCGATGGACCCAGTGATATATTTAATAGACCCAGTGATATATTTAATAGATCCAGTGATATATTTAATAGAGCGATGGTTAGATTAAAATCAAGTTTTAATGAGTTAATAGACATCACTGTCATCATCATTATCATCGATTTACGTAATATATTTTACTAAAATAAATAAACCTATAATTTTTTACTCATTTTTTAAAATAATTTGGTGCCTCGTGCCTTTGTTGTCTTCATCATCATCGGTTTACATAATATATTTTACTAAAATAAATAAACCTATAATTTTTTACTCATTTTTTAAAATAAATTGGTGCCTCATGCCTTTGTTGTCTTCATCATCATCGGTTTACGTAATATATTTTACTAGAATTAAAAAAATAAACATAAAATTTTCGCACTCCTTTTTTAGATAAATTATTGCCTCATAAATTGGTCATTCCCATAACCTGCTTCACATCTAATTCTAAAAATAACTCTAGACCTTTTTTTTCTTGTTTTCGGGTGATTACAGTAACTTTGGATCTCTTTTACTTGAGAGAATGTAACCTTAAAATTGGGCCTAATAAACTTTTCTTGCAACACACCCAACCCTACAGTCTTTTTTTTTGTTTCATATCTATACATGTTTTGAACTTTTGGTAGAACACCACATTTGACATGGTTAGGTAAACCATGATATTTTGTGTGCTAAATGATAGTTTTTTATGGACTCTTAATTTTTTTTTTCCAGCCTACTAAGCATGAATGCCGGCTTATGGGCTATCCCCGAACACCGCCGACACGTATCGATAGTTAAGTCCGAGTTAATAGTAATTGATTTATGTAGTCTCATAAATCAATTTATTAATTTTTTGCTTTAATTTATCGATTAGAACGGATTAAGCCCGTGATTGGTTCTTTTAAGAATACACATAATTTTTTGGGTGAAATTTGTAATCCAAACCATTATAATTCATGCCCTATTCAAATCTAATTGAGCCATTAACTTAAATTTGATTGAGATGATGAGGATCTGAGGCAAGCAAGACAAGCTTCCAGGGTCGCCCACCATGATTCTTCGAACCTAAGACTCCACCCCCACCACCGCATGCATCATTCTCCACAGGAGTCTCTCTCTCTCTCTCTCTCTCGCTCTCTCTTTCTCTGTCTTTTGCTTCATCCATGTGCCCTCACCTGGTGTGTCAGACGAGGCAGTGTGGAGCAATCAAAGCCCCAGGGCCCATCCATGTCCCAAACCACCACCTGATAGCTGACTGTGATCAGCTGCACCCACTGCCCCCACCCTCTATTATGAGAAGGCCACTGTGGTGGAAGCAAAGCAGCTCCCATGTCCTCCCAGGCGCGAGAGCTCTCACCAGTCCACAACCGAAGAGCAGCCATGCACCCATCGAAGCCGTAGACCGCGAGAGAGAAAGAGAGCAGCACCTGCTGGGGATGATGGCCAAGAGAGACGGAAGCTTGCCTTGCCGATCGTTCACCCGGCGGTGCCGCTTGCTGGTGAGGGAGCAGCGAGCTCGGTTCTACATTCTCCGGCGGTGCGTCGCGATGCTCGTGTGCTGGAACGATCCCCGGTGATCCTCGATGGCCGCCCAGCTCGCTAGGTTTCCTGCACGCTGCTTGACCATCCATGCCTGCAACCATTGTGCAGGGTTTAGTACTGCTATGTATCTACAGCTTCTCCTGAGCAACTTTTGTGGTCTTTCGCGCTTCTTTTGTTCCTCATCTTGTTCTCTTGAAGCTAATTAGCCGTCTTATGTTTTCTGTGACCGTGTGAGCTCCTCTCGGTGGGAAGAAGAGATTCTCTCAGCTCTCCTCTGGAAATATTCTCACATATGTCCAAGCACATCAAGCATGATACTTACATCTGAAGCCGCTCGTTGATCCTGAATGAGATCGTGGTTATGGCCATATCAGCATCGGTCACATCCTCTTCGACTGGATAAGAGCAAAGATAACCCACACGGGTTTCTTGTCTCTATTCCCAAGGAATTAACAACCTAAATCAAATGAATTATCTACAGACTAATATGTCGGGAAATATCGTTTAATCGTGATAAATATTTAATAGACTTGCGTGCTTATGATCTCCTTATCACTCCACATTTTTCTGAACCTTCTTTGTTCTTTCCTGAGATCGTGAACTAATTGTCTTCCATTATTCCAAACATCTCGAGAAGAACATGCCATGTTGTGAGTCTCGCATTACTGATGACCGAAAGAGTTAACCAATATTCGATTCATAACTTGGTGAGAGCTGTGTGAATCCCATGAGTTCATAAACTCGAACTTCTTATCAATGAGTTCATAAACTTCTGATTAGATTACACACGCAACAAAGCGAGAGCTGTGTGAATCCCATGAGTTCACCGATGGAAGTTGAAGACTGCCCTTTGTAAGTATGTGCTCCCCAGCAGTGTGCATGGTCTCACTGCATCCCAGTTCTCCTTTCCAAGACTGTTCAGATGATTCCATCCACCTGCCGTAGACAAACAAAGCCATTCCACAGAAAAGAACAACGCGATCCATAAGATGAAATGATGGAGTGAACTGCAACATGGGACCTCCATTTGGTGAGATCATTAATGGCTGCCTTGAGGAAGACGAAGAGCAGGAGAGCACGAGTGCGTGCATGGGAGCTGACAGGAGATAAAGCATGGAGTTACAGTGCATCGCCAAAAAGGTAGAGCAGGCAGTGCTTTCTCATTCAAACTTGTACAACTACATGTATTATATTAAAAGCATACTTCTATTTTGTTGCTGCAATTTTTAATCGAGTTAGAAATCCCATCAAATTATATTAATGTATTTTCTTTATAAGTAGGCCTATGGCCTAATCGAGAGAGATGAAGAGGAAAAAAAAGAAAAAAAAAAGTGGATTAGAGATCAAGAAAATAAAAAATGTGTCTATATTTTCTCCTCGATTGTTATTTTTGACAATCGTCGTCCTTCCAAAATATTTTTCGAGTTCCAATTTTTTAGATATGATAATTATCTACTGCCAAAGCTCTTAGATACATATGGAGCCCAATTAATTCGAAGTGTAATACATCAATTAGGTGTGTCATATCGATATGATATTTAAATTTAATATTTTTTCATTTAAGTATTTACTCTTTTATATTTCATGACGATGATGGTTGCCTTATTATGAACTCAAGAACTTGCTTGTTAGAGATAAATGCTAACTTTATCATCGAATCGAATGAGCTATGTTTTCAATACAGTCTCTTATGAAACATTCAAACTCTTCTGAATACTAGAGAATTTTACATGTTTAATCAAAAGCTCATTGAGATTCAATTAACATTCTAAATCTCACTTCTCAAGAATCATACTTTACTCCACAATAGATATTTTTAAATTTCAAATGTAATAAGATTTTAAGAATACTTAATAATTAACTATATTTAGTGTTTCAATATCTATATTTTTTTTAAAATTACTTTAAAATCCTTATATTTATGAAAATAAAATATTTAACTCGTTATTTAAATAAATTTTTTTATGATATTTAATTTTTTAAAAAATTATCTTTTTAACTTAATATAAGAATCTCGATGTTTTACTTTAGTAAGTATATAAATCCTAATATCGTTTTTGAAAATATTGAGATCGAAATATTAAAGACAACTAATTATGTTGGATAATTTATAATTAGTATATTTAACGTTGGTTACGATATTGAGTCGAACCACGAGTTCGGACACGAGACTCTCGCCTTTCTCTCACAAGCTTAATCGATCGTCTTCAGCTTCAATCATCCCAATTTGGTTCTTCCCGATCGCACGTACACCCGCGTGCAACCAGCTATTATTCGTGATACGACCGGAGGCACGACGGACGTCATGGCAAAATGGTTTGGGAATGACCCACGTCGGGAAGCGCCGTTGACGACCTCATCGCGCCTGACGTCTAATCCGTCTTAAGTCGTGAACTAAGTAATGGGTCAGCTGGACGCACGGAAACGTTTCTAGCCCAAGCTTGTTCTCGACCTTGCTTATCTCACGCACGCCATGTCAGCCCTGTCGTGGCGGAAGTCATGGTGTGATCCGGCGCTCTTCGTCGAACGCCACCCGCTTCGCGTCTCGCCTTCCCCTTCCCGTCTCCACATCCATCTTTTAAGAATAACAACCGAGAAGTAAAGAACACTTCCTATCCCTCCCTGTTTCCAGATCTGATCTCTTCACTGTTCGAATCCTCGAATTCGATCCGATCGGCCCAAATCTCGCGGCCTTCCCCGCTCCGATTCCTAGGGTTTGCAATCTCCCATGCCCCTCCCCTCCTAATCCCCTCCGCACGCTGCCGAGATGGAAGCAGCGCCGCCTGCCCGTCTCCGAGATCCGTCCTCCTTTGGGCGCTCCAGCTCCGCCTCCGGAAGATCATCGCACGATCTCGATTCTCCTTCCTTCTCCTCGGCTGGTGCCGGTGCCGTTAGCCACAGCCTCGCCTCCATCCTCAACAACCCGCACGCCGGCCGCTCCGACGTTTCTTGGACCCTATGGTGGCCCTCCGCTTCCGCCGCCGCCCCCGACCTCGCCGCCCCCATCGTCCCCTCCGTATCCTTCCCCGAGGTCACCCGCGCCGACTTCCTCCCATACCTCGCCTCTGTCTCGGACGCCTACTCCCGGTTCGAGGACATTCTCAACCATAGATCTAAGGAGAGCGCCGCCGCCGCCGCTGGCGGCGATGGAGAGATCCGGGGGCAGGGGGAGGCCCTGGTGGCATGCCTTCGGGAGGTGCCGTCGCTATTCTTCAAGGAGGATTTCGCGTTGGAGGAGGGGGCCACGTTCAAGGCTGCGTGCCCCTTCTCGCCCTCGGCCGAGGAGAACACCGCGCTCCAGGAGAGGCTGACGCAGTACCTCGACGTGGTGGAGATGCATCTGGTGAGGGAGATCGCGTTGCGGTCAGATTCATTCTACGAGGCCCAGGGGCAGCTTCAGGGCCTGAATGGGCAGATCGTGGAGGCGTGCGTGAGGATACGGGAGTTAAAGGAGACGATCCGGATTCTGACAGGAGATCTTGTGGGATCAGCGAGGAAAGTGCAAGAGCTGAATGCCACGCGAGGAAACCTTGTAGCACTGCAGCAGAAGCTCACTGTCATACTCTATGTCAGCCAAGCACTCGGAGCATTAAAACTGGTACATCCGGCTTTGTGCTTGTTTAATTGCTGTTAAATGATCAAATAGATATATATACCAAAATATCATATATCTGATAATGAAACCCTTTTCTACAGTTTTTTGCACCTCCTGCATATTTTCTCTCCTATAAATTGCTTAAAACCACTTCTATAATGCAAATGCATAACTGCACTATAAAAATTAAACTAAAAACAAAGAATTTGCATTGTGAAAAAAAAAAACTGCAAGGAAAGGTTTTCTTTGGCAGTAGTGAAGATATCAGGAAAGAGATATAACAACGTTCAAAACATTAAAAAGGAGGAAATCACATGATACCCTTCTTACCATATAACTGAGATTATTGTTCTTAAGTCCAAAGAAGAAAGCAGCCAAGCTGGGATAAAGGAATAAATATTACACCGGAAGCATCCTGATTCATTTTTCACTTCATGGCCTGACCCCTTTTTTATCATATCCAGCTGATTTCTTTCTTGAGATAGGACTTTGGACACATTTTGTTTGATGTAAATTCCTGTTTCCAGCTACAGACAATGTAAGTAATATTGACATCCTATTATGCCTAGATTGACTCCTTTGCTGGTCTCAATTGTATGATGGTGGATTAGATCTCCTTTAAACTAACAAAGAAGTAACTACGTTCAGAACATGTAATGTCAGACTAAAGTTGTCAATGCTGACACATTCAAAACAATCTAGACTCAACTATAAGCCAAAGGGACAAGCTGACTCACATTTTTTATATTAGACTCATCTATGATTGTGTTTGCATTCTGATTAAATTTTGGTTCGTACTCCACATTTTGGAGTCCAAATACAGTTGTTGGCTGCATCCTTTTTCTTTGCTTTGTGTCTGCTCTTTTTTGAGTTGGAAGGTCCTTAGCATTTGTGTAGGTTTTATTTGACCATTCACACAAGATAAGTTTGCCCATTTGTGAGATAAATAATAAATCAATTAGTTGGTAGACAAGGTCTTGACATGCAGTTGTATATGCTTTTTGGTGGTCTCTGTGCTTGTGGATTGATGTCCTATTAAGGCATAGGTGATGCCTACTTGGTATGACATACATAACATCTTTCAAAATGTCTCAATATGCAAATTATTTAATAATTGTATGTGTTTTGGGGAGTACCTGTATAATGTTGATATTTATGTATAAGACAAGCTATGAATCTTATGATATTTGTTCTGGACACTGACATCCGGTAACATGGTAGATAAAGGGCTTCCTATCTAAACGAAATGTAATAATACAGAAGAGAAAGAAAATCCTCTCTAATTGAAACTTATGTGTTGCTGTGGAACTAATGTACCTCAGTCACGTAGTTTACATTAGATATGGGTAGATTATCACTTCATCTACCAAGGTCTGCAATACCGCATCAGTACCGTACGGTGTATGGAGTTGCTCGGTATGGTACGGCATGGGCAATCGAGCGATACGCCGGCATACCGAAGGTACCATTGAGTATCTTACCATCGGTAACGGTCGAAATCGACCGCTACCGAAGTGTCTTCGGCGGTAATGGTCGAAATCGACCGTTATCGAAGCTGTGCCGAGCGGTAACAATCGAAATTTCGATCGTTACTGCCCGATATATCTCCGTATCGACCGATACGGGAGATACTAGGCGTACCGCCCGGTAGAGGGCGGTCCGCGTACCGGTATCCTGTCGGACCGGTATGTACCGCCCGTACCGGGCGGTACAGCTCGAAACTGCATACCCTGTGACATCTACTATGGTGCATGAAAAATGAATCTCTTTAAAAGAGATCGAAGAAAATTAATTACTATCAGTTTATTAAAGCTTTTGCTCTGTCTTTTTGTTGTCTATATTAGGGAATATGAGTGAATTATATAAGCAGTGCCACTATAGTTAGAAACCTGGAAAACTTTGTGATAGCTACTATTTCCTAACTTGGAAGGAATGGATGGACTATCTCAATTTTACCACATATTGCTTTTTCTTTGTATCGATTCTCCGAGCCTTGTGAAAAACTACTGAATGATAACCGCACATGGGCCTTAAAATTGCAAACCATACAGGCATCTACTGATTGATGGTATCACGTAGCTTGGATTTAAGTGATTTTAAATTGACCAAAGATTTTGTGATTGTTGTTTTCTCCACTATTTTTCTTCAAGCTGTGATATCAGAATAATTTCGACTTCAAACTTGCAGACTGCTTTCTATATTTACTTATTTTTGAGAACTGGATTCAGCTAATCTTTTATCTCTTATCAATCTAATATCTTACACTTGTTATCTTCTGTAGGAAAATATATGATTTAATTTAATTGGTCATGTGCAGCTTGTTGCAGCGGCAGATTGTGCTGGTGCTTTAGATGTAATAGATGACCTGCAGCAGTTGCTGGTAACTTCTTGGTTTAGTGATACATTTTTTTCCTTTTTCTTTTAAGAAGTCTTATGTTATACTGATATGCTTAATTAGATAATCTAACTGCAGTCAGTTACTGCATATAAACAAGTTCAACTAATAGACATATTGCTATCAGACTACTTGTTTCCATTTTAATGCATTGACTTGCAGCCTACATGTCAGGATATGCATGCAGATACTTGATATCAATTACTGCTAACTAATCTAACACTTCAGGGCCCAAAGATTGGAATACGAGCTAATTAATCCCTCTATCATTGTCTCATTGGAGTTGTCTCCAAAATGTCTATTATCTGACTCTTTGTCATTTATCTTCATGCACACTATTGAATTACATCACTATCCTATGAATTTTTCCTTGGTTTTGAAATTTAAAGTTGGCTCACGGATTTAATAATGAATATTGTGCTATTGATGGAGCCTTGTGTGTAGCTGGAAGGATCTAATGTTCTGCAATAGAACAAATACGGGTAATTGATATTTGATAGCTCCTGTAAGTACACTACCATTGAGAAGATGCATCTTGGAAGTGCCACTCTGCATTGTTTAGATTAATCTGACAAATTATCTACAGTGAGATTCTCATGAAAAGAGCAGTAGACTATTTAGGATACTGTGTGGACCTCTAGATTTTCTATTAAAACAGATATCATGTGTGCTTGTTAAAACAGATATCATGTGTGCATGTGTAACATGATGTGATATGTCAGCAGGATCTAGGTTTAGTCCCGAAATATTTGGTGGGATTTGCTAGAGTTTCAGTTACTTTATAGAACCAAAGTTTTAACACTAGGGCATATTGTTGTAAATGAGTAAGATTTGGTTTCTTGTTCTTTAATTGTGGGTTTTATCTTAGTTACATTTTCATTTTATTTTGATGTCTGCAATATCTTTGTGCCTTTTCCAAATTGGGATATTTCACCTAAATGGTAATATGTCATCTTCCTTATCCACTTGAACTCTTTGCTAGGTGGGTAAATGTGATGGGTAGGTATCTCATTGCATGAGCCAGAACTGTCCAACGGGAAGCTAACATGTAAACAGTTAATCCTTTTGGATGTCATGACAATTTTCTCTTTTGCCTCACTTTGTGGCTCAAAAATTGTCACAAGGTTTGATGTTGAATGAACTACAGGTAAAACTCTCTTAAACTTCCAAGAAGCCTTCTTGACTTAGTATGGTTTCTCTTTCCTTCTTTTTCAAAGGACAGATACAGCTATAGCATGAAGGTGGATGACTAATAGTTAATTTTCCATTGTTAGGTTTTGAAACAGCTCTCTTCCTAAGTTTCAGACCTTTCAGCTTGAGTGCAGTTGGACCTCCAATTTGGAATGAACAACTGCCACCTTTCTTTATTGCCCAACTGAACCTTTCAAAATATGGATGGATTGTTTTATAAGATAGTGAAGGTTGTGACTTGTAAGAAATATGCCTTCCATATATTTCTTTATGATTCCTGTGGTTAACACTTTGGTGTTATACTCTTAATTTTCTTACAGTGTACTCTCCAGAAAGGATTCCATTACGAAGTATGCCAGTAATTTGCTGATAAACAAATATTAGTGAAAAAAGACTGCTTTTAATATATTGCTAGTGTTGCAAGTATAAGTAGATCACTGTAATATTGATGTGTAATTTGTCAGGCCCTTGTTGGTCTGGCCAATGGTGTGGTATCTTGGTGTTTTGTGCTAGTGCCTCGTAATGGCATGGGAGTAGCATGTACAACATGATTCATGCATGCTTACCATGTGTGAATTTGTTGCGACATTGCAAACTAGGTTTTTTTTTAATACTTGCTGAAGTGTTGGGCCTACAAAATCTTGTAGTGAACATTTGACTGACTACCTTGATTGACTTTTTATCTTTGCATTGTTTGATTTATGCTGTAATTCATTTACAAAACAGGAAACCGATGAGCTTGTTGGTCTCCATTGTTTCCGTCATCTTCGTGAACAGTTGTCAGGTGGCTTGGATTCAATAAATAGGTATGTCCTGCAACTTTGATTTTGTGTGCAATAGTTTGAAGTTAGAATGTATTTGTCCTTGAAGGAAAATTGGTTATTGAAATGCTACAGTATGTATGAATTTTTTTTGAAGATAGATCTTCTGAACTAACTGTATTTCTTTTGGTTTACTTTCACTTAATGGTGTTTTTATGTTTCCATCCTCATGTGACTTTTCATTATTTTTTGAAGAATTATTTATGTTAATAGCTCTACAGTGAAATTATTATATCTCACCGCATAGAAATACTATTAAAAATAAGTGGTAAAGTGTATTACATCATCTTAGTCACTTGTTATTTCTTCTATTTCTACCAACAGATAAAACTTAAATCTCAATTTTCTTTCCAATCCACTTCCTCGAACATGTTCTGGTTACTTCTAGAAACTATTTAGGCTTGGTAGCTCGTTATAGCTTTAGTAAACAAGCATTGAATTCAGGAAAACTGAGATTATAGCAGTTTCAATGCACCTATAAGTTGCATGCTCTTTGATGAGCAAAATGCCTTATGTGACATTCAATACTTGGCAGCATTGGAAAGTGTAAACTAAATGAAACAGTTTACATGTGCTTATCACATGTGATAAGCCTCTTTGATGAGCTAAATTGACAAGCACATTTGTCAGCATTATCATGGGATAATATTCTAATTAGCACACAACTGCGAACACTAAGTGGAAAATCTTTGACAATTGTTCTTGCTTTTTTCAGGATTTTACAATTTTTGTGGAAATTGAATTACTAGTTTTATAATTAATTTATGGTCAACCTGTTGGGTTCACATTAAATTCCAATTGGAGCATCTTTCCTGTGCAATAATCCTGTTTCAGAATTTAGTTGTGTGTCCAATAATCCTTGAGAGAATTGATTTTACATTTTTGTTGGAATGGAAGGAAATTAGTGTCAATTTTTTTTATGTATCTTGAGATAATTTATGAGTTATTATGGAGATGATCACTTTCATTTGTTATGTGTGATTTGTTTTCAAGATGAGAAAGTTGGTAAATCTTTTTAGCATTGGGGTTTATATCATGTCTGGTATTTCATATCACTTAGAAAGGATACTACGGATAATGAATTGTTGTCTTATATTACCTTTTGCTAGTTATATCATTCTTATATCTGAGACCATTTCTATCCGGTTTTATCCTTGAAGCTATTTATCACAGCATTAGTTGGGTAGATTTCACGTTATTGGCAAGTTTAAACCAATGACTTATTTTGTAATGTCATAATGAAATTTTGAGTCTTCATCATGGCCACTTGTCATTTAGTATTTGCTATTATTGAGACTTGTTTGTTTCATTATCTTGGGCTTGTTGTTTAACATGATATATAATATATCATTTTGTAGCATTCTTTCGGCAGAATTCTTGCGTGCAGCAATACGTGATGCGAAGGTTGTTGACTCCATGATTCTATCAAAATTAAGAACAAGAGCTTCTGATCTCATGAATGGAGTGGATGGCGAAGTATGTCAGTTCTTGGCTTTACTGAATCTCATCTTTGTTCTTAAAGTTGCTTTATCTATTATTTAGTACAGACACTATGCCTACATATATGGGCAATCAATGTGCATATCTTGATATTAGCATAGATGTGGTACTTGTTCACAGAGCAAGAAGTACAGTGCACTTTATTTTTCTGTTTGTTCTTAAAAACAAATGCCACCTTTTTTCTCTGTTTATTACTACTTCTGATACCAGAGACTTGCTATAAGCCAAATCATTTTGCCTAAATTTTAGTATTTTCAAGGTCCTTATGTTTCCCTATGCCAAGCGGACAATAAATTTTGTCCTTGTGATATGAATTATTTGTGTTTCATTTGCCTGCAGGTGAAGTTAGATGATGATGAAAGCTCGAATCTCCAAGATCGTCTTCTCCCTCTGATTATTGGTCTATTGAGAACAGTCAGTTCTTCTTTTTCATACAACTTTATTATCAAAGATGAACCACTCTGTGTTATGCTAACTTTTGTTGTTGTATTCATGAGTTCTATAAGGGAAAACATATATTATGCTGCTTCTGCTTGATTTAGCTGTATCATAGGTGGCTGGCCCCTAGCTGTCTTTGCTCAAGACTTGTGTGCAAAATATAACTATGTTGCTGTGCATCAGTAAAGGTGGCCTAGGTTCAGACGCTGACTAGCTCATCTTATACAGTTTGCTACCATATTTATGTTTTGATAACAATTATTTAAATAATATTGTACTTTTTTATATTATAATTTGGTCATGTACTTCATTGATTCTGCCCCAATATACCTTTGTTGTAAATCTTTATGTTAGTTAATCTAGGAGTGTTATAAAAGTATTTCTAGAATTATCTTTTGCTGCTGTTCACACTTAAATTTGTTTTTTTTGGATTTGTGTAAGTGCTTAATAAATAATCAATAAAGGGATAAACATTTATATTTTTTTATGGTATTAATATGACATGATAATATTAAAGGCACCTTTGTCTGCTACTGATTGGCTCCTGCTTATATGCACATTAATCTAAATACTTTTGTTGCTTGTCTATGATTGAAGGAACATTGTGGTTTCTATTGCAGGCAAAGCTTCCAGCTGTGCTGAGGTTGTACCGTGATACACTAATTACTGAAATGAAAGCTGCAATAAAAGCTACAGTTGCAACTTTGCTTCCAGTTCTATTATCCCGACCTTTAGATTCGGATCTGATTACTGGAGATCGTGTTGGTGATTCAGATGGTTTGACCTTGTCTTTATCTTTGAGCCTTAAGATCTATCATATAAATTTTGTTCCTGCATTCATCTTATATCTTGCATTATGACTCAGGTGGAGGTTTGTCACTGGCAAGCAAGTTGAGGAGTCTATCCTCTGAAAGCTTTGTTCATCTTTTGAATGCTATTTTCAAAATTGTACAGGTAGAACAATTTGTAACTTCTCCAATTTGCATCCCAAATATCAGTTGTTTCATAGTTGTATACCTGGCTGCATATTACCATGTCAAATCCTATAGCAGACATAAACACATTTGTTTTACTGTTTTAAACCCATTTAATTTCTAAAAGAACACATATTCTAGGTTCTATGATTGGTTGTTAACCTCTTTCAGAAAAAAAAGGTCGGCAAACCATCTTTCACTTAATGTAGAAAACCCCAGTCAACTTGTTCATTTCTTTTCCAAGTTAAACTTGTCAACTGGGCTAGGATTTGATATGTGAACTTGTGATGTCAATTGGTCACATTCTTGATAACTAATCATATTATACTAATTACTAAGAAAAATAAACGATCTAAAATTGCTAAGACAGTCAAATCTAGCATTTTTTTTGTGGGTGTTCAAAAAAGTTGTATTTTTTAAACACTTGTTATGTCAAACACTTGATTGAAAACCCACCATCTTACGTTGTCAAATATCATCTTCAACACAATTTTAACCCCTTTTGATGTGGTCAACCTCACTTCCCTCCCAACAATATTTGCACTAATCGTGGCTAAAATGATACTGTCACCTGAATTTTTTGTTAAAAAATGTTCTACATTTAGTTATTAGATTCGTTCTTCTCGACAGGTGGACCAATATGGGTCTGGTTTATGCTGGCATGCTAACACACTTTACAACCGGGGGGGTGGGGGGGGGGGTGTGGGCGGGGGCGGGTGGGGGTGTGTTTGTGGGGAGGGTAGGAGGAGGAGAAGTAGAGGGGCAGAGGAATGGATGAAAAGGGGAAGATAGGGCGTGTGAGAGAGAGATGGCTAGCTAACCTAATAAGAAAACAATAAAAAAGAAGCGTCTTGTATGTCGTATGTACGGTCAGGGGCAAATAGGTTAAATATATAATATATATGGGTAACTAAGTGGGCATCTCTTCCTAATGTGTTCTAACTTCTTTCATTTACTAAATTAATGATGCTAACTCTCTGTCCCTAAAGTTTTCGGACTTAAAGGGGTGGTATGTGGTCCTTGTTTCTTTGATAGGAATATAGGAATACATTTGGATCATTTGGTTTTTTTACAGATATTCTACACTTATTTTACTGAACATTCTCCTTTATCTTTCACCCTTTCCTCCTTCCATCTTTTCATAGAATGGCTTATCCTTTTTCCCTGATTCCACTTCTTTTTTTTCTCCCAATCAATCCTGACAAGAAAAGATCATATACTTTCTTTTAAAAACATATACAGAGAACTCCTTTTTTTTGTTACACGTGTTGTCGAGGATGTCTTGTTGGAACTTGTATTGTAGGAGATGGAAAGTTTAAGATTACATGTGTCCGTGCATGTGCGTGAATGCCGGTTTAGTGTGTGTGAACAAATATGCATGTGCCCATTGGCATATATGTATGTGTGATCAGGGCTTATTTTCTTCTTATTAATTGTGATCCTCTTGTTTCTATTATGTTAACCGGTGCATGTGAATTTCATTTTTTAAGATAACGCAATTAAGTGCCTTGATATGCCGGCAGTTGTTGGAAATGTTATTCTACATCTGCATGTTTTTAGTTTTTATAGTAGGTTCTTCCAACATAATTTATGTTTACTTGAATATGATCTATGATCTTTTAGTGAATACAGGCACATTTGATGCGGGCTGCAGAAGTTAAAAGAGTCATTGAGTGGATTATGGGAAACCTTGATGGATGTTATGTTGCTGACTCTGTTGCTGCTGCAGTTGCACATGGTGCAGCAGTAGCTGCTGCTGCAGAGGGTGTTCAGGAGAATAATGGTCATATTATTTCACACGTATCTCATTCCCTTCCCAGGAATCCACCTAAGATCTCGATGATTCAGGGAAAGGTGAATGATGTGTCAAGTCCGAACACATCCAAAAATTTCCGGTGAGATCTCATAGATTGTGGTTGCATATTAAATTGTATTGAGTACAGTTTTCTCTGTTTTATTTAATGCTTCATTTTTCAACAACTTTTAGGAGTTTTAATCAATATTGTCTCTAATGACAAAAGATAGCACTTTTTTAATATTTAGGTAAGATTTATACTGTGTTTTGATAATTACCTGTTTAAATGCTGCTGTTCTCTCACCTCTCTCTTTTCTACTGTTTCCAATAAGAGAGTTTAATAATCACCTCTTGAAAAGTACTCATTCCTCTTGTTTCTTCAAGGACTTTCCATTAATATTCTTTTTACTGTGGACCTTCAATTAATGCATAATAACCATTATATGGTTGGTTTTTATCTGATGGACCTTTATATTTGTTTATGGGAAAAGATGAAGGTGAATATCATTTTCCTCTTCTTGGTTGGATGAGTAAGACCTTTATGCTACTTGTGACAATGCTTAAATCAATTATTTGTTTTCTTAAATTGAGCTAATATTGGCTATATGATTCTCTCATCTTGTAGTTCTCCATATTATGTATGACAAGTTATCATTTAGAACCATTAAATTTTTGTTCTGCACATATTTCTTTACTTTTTTTTGTCACGATATGTTTCTAGCTATGCCCACATTTATCAATTGGCACAAAAAAACATTGTCCCTATCAGTCAACACTCTTCCATAGATTTGCATTTGGATAAGAATTCCATTCAGCATTAGACTAAATTTCATAGTGGATTCTGGATTGATTTGAAATCCATTCAACGACATGGTTGGTTGCTAGCTTCTTATTTGTGGTCATGGTTGATTGAGCACCTGCATTGTTTATAGTTCTAAGTAGATGCTCAAGCATCCTTTTGATGCTGTCAAATAAGGTTTACCTGGAACAGTTGCAAAATAAAAAAAGGCTAGGAGATGATCATGAAGGGTATTTGGAATAATGGAAGAACTTTCATGTATTTGCCAGCTATGTTCAGAGTCAACTCGGTAGGAACTTGTAGAACTTGTTTTTCGGGGTTAATTTGGTTAGTTCTCAGAACTAGAGGATATAATATGGTTGCCTGGGACTCTTTTGCTCTAATGTGAAATATGTTGCATACTGCCTATGTCTATGATATTATTGAACTTGAGTGAAATGTCATTGCTGATATGCTTTTCTCGAGTTTAGGTGCTTAGAAGTCGTAGTCTTTCAATAATGAGAAATTTCATGGATGATGTAATTTAATTATTTGGTTTGACATTATTCAATTTAAGTGAATTTGAACAGAAACCAGTTCTATTTCTTCTTTTTTATTCAGGTGGCCAAGGTTTTCCAAGTCCTATTTCACTTTTGGGAACAGGAAAGGACCATATTAGTTACTCTTTGGGTGGTACTAGAGGTAATTGATAAAAGAAGTTTGAAATGGGCTTGGATTTTCCTAAGATAGGTTAAGGCAGTAAAAGAATTAGAAACCATGGGGAAGCTGTCTGAACTGGTTGGATTGGCCAAACCATTAGTAACTTGATTTTTAACCAGTTGAAACTGGTCAGACCTATCAGGAATTGGCATGAACAGTTGGATCTAGCAGAATCAGTCAATAGCAGTTGGTAAATGGTGAAGTTCAATTATGCCGTGGTTGATTATTGCCAAAACTAGTTGATCTCTGTTTTTTTATAGTTTCTTATGTTAGGATCAAAAGGCACTAAGAGGGGGGGGTGAATTAGTGCAGCGGATTAAACTCGTATTCTTGAAACCGATTTCACAAAGAAACACAAGTTCGTGGAAGAATTCGATTCAATTTAAAGAGAACTTGAAAGTAATTGCTTGTGAAAAGGAACTAACCAAGAACTTGCAGCCAAGAAATGAAGTGATTTCAGAAATGTAAACACTCACACATTTGAGGACACAATGATGTATAGTGGTTCGGTCAAATGACCTACATCCACTCTTGAAGCCTTTGCGATGAGGCTCCGCTCTTCCACTAGCAAGTCCTTTGAAGGGGAAGGATCAAACACCCCTTTTTACAACCCTTTACAAGATGTTCACACTTGTACAAGATCTCTCAAGAAGAAGAAAGGTGAACACTTAGCAAAGAATACAACACTTTTCAAACTCTTCAAAAGCTCAAGACTCAAACTTTTTCTTGCTCAAAAGGGTTCCCTTTCAGCTGAAAAGGAAGGGGTATTTATAAGCCTCAAAGTGATTCAAATTTGGAGCCCAAACATGGAGCCAAAAATTTGAATCCTTTGAGTTTTTCGGTGCAGTCAACTCTTGGCAGACTGACACCCAGGCGGTTCTACCGCCCCAGCCAGCGGTGCTACCGCCTGGCTTTCCACGCACCAGGCGGTGCTATTTCCAGCCAGGCGGTGCTACCGCCTGCTACAGTAGCCGGGGCGGTGCTACCGCCTGCTACAGTAGCCTGCTACAGTACCCGGGCTACAGTAGCATGCACGCTACTGGTGCTGCTGGCGGTGCTACCGCCCAGCCAGCTGCTGCTGGGCGGAGCTACCGCCCCAGCCAGCTGCTGCTGGGCGGAGCTACCGCCCCAGCCAGCTGCTGCTGGGCGGAGCTACCGCCCCAGCCAGCTGCTGGGCGGTGCTACCGCCCCAGCCAGCAGCTACTGGGCGGTGCTACCGCCCAGCCAGCTGCTGCTGGCGGTGCCACCGCCCAGCCAGTTGCTGCTGGCGGAGCCACCGCCCCAGCCAGCTGCTGCTGGGCGGTGCCACCGCCCAGCACATTGGCTGCTGCTGGGCGGTGCCACCGCCCAGCCAGCTGCTGCTGGCGCGTGCCACCGCCCCAGCCAGCTGCTGCTGGGCGGTGCCACCGCCCAGCACATTGGCTGCTGCTGGGCGGAGCCACGCCCCAGCCAGCTGCTGCTGGGCGGTGCTACCGCCCCAGCCAGTTGCTGGTTCTGCTGGGCGGTGCTACCGCCCAGCATGCATGCAACGTGCATGCATGCACACAGCAGCATGCATGCTGCTGGCGGTGCAACCGCCCAGCATGCATGCAACGTGCATGCATGCACACAGCAGCATGCATGCTGCTGGCGGTGCAACCGCCCAGCATGCATACACGTAGCCAGTTGGATTTGGGCCAAAATTTTGGTCCAAACTCATCCTAATCAAGGCCCAATGGGCCCCACTTTGGGTTATCTAATCCTAACCCAAAATACGTGCTAACTACGAATTTTAAAGACGTTTCCTAAGCTATTACAAAGTCCACATGACAACTTCTTCCGCGAGCTTCGGTCAACTTCCGAAGCGGTCTTCCGACGAACCTTCGAAACCATTCCGCGGACTCACTAAGCTCTCGACTTCACGATGATCTTGGCGAGTTCCCCGAGCTTCTTTGGCAAGCACGATCTTTCTTGGCAAGCTCGCGAACTTCCGACGAACCTCCCGGCGAACTTCCGAAACCCTTCTAAAGCTTCCTACTGTTCTCGGCCGCCCTAAAACGCCTCCCAACGAATCTTCTGACTTCCTTTGAACACTCGAACTCCCAACGATTCATCACACTTGTCTTCGGCCCTTTGTTTCGCTTTACGTCTTCATCCCTATCGTAGTCAATCCTGCTCGATAGTAGACCTGCATAACTCAAAACGCAGTTAGACCACAAATCACACTCAATTAGTTTCATCAACAAAATCCGAGATTCAACATCTTATAGTTTCAACTTTCAAGAAGTTTCCTAACCAATTTAATCTGGATTCCTGATCCTGCAAAGCATGGTGCGACATTATATTTTCTTGTTGCTGTTCTCTCTCCCCCTTGTTATAGACTTAGTAATTTCTTGCCAACGAAATTGTTAATATCATAGGAAACTGCAGACTTTAATTCATTCGTCGGTCGGCATAACTTTTGTTCAAGACCATTTTGACATATTTTGCTAAGTGGTTTCACTTGTATAGATGCTCTATGGTGTTACATTGTCTGCATGTACTAGGTTATTTGCTTAAAGAGTGCTCTTCTTGAATTTTTGCCATAGTGTTCTGTTATTTGTCATCAGGTACAGGAATTCTTGCTGTAAGGTGGTTGTCTTTCTTTTATAAGTTCATGCAGAAATTGCAAAATATTTGCAGTTTTTAAACTGTCATCTTGTGGTTTTGTTCTGCTAGTTTGCAATTGGTTTTGTTGGTCATTTTGATAATGGTAATTAATTTCAGTGCTGATGTGCTGCGGGAAAACACAGAAGCCATATTTGCTGCTTGTGATGCTGCGCATGGAAGATGGGCTAAACTCCTTGGTGTTCGTGCTCTTCTTCACCCCAAATTAAGACTCCAAGAGTTCTTAAGCATTTATGACATAACTCAGGACTTTATTGCAGCTACAGAGAAGGTATCTTTGGTCTTCTCCTGTGATTTATTTTTACTGATATATTGGCTATAAAAATTCATTTTTGGCAGATTGGTGGAAGATTAGGCTATAGCATTCGTGGAACTCTTCAGTCACAGTCAAAAGCGTTTGTTGATTTTCAACATGATTCCCGAGTGAGTCACATGTACTCTGTATATTTTCTATAAGTTGTTTTATATGTTGTTTGAATGTAAAAGCTTGTTTGTTGTAATTAAGCTGCATTTGTCCATTACTAGAACTGTTTGGTGATCCTTTGTAGATGACAAAGATTAAGGCAGTCCTTGATCAAGAAACTTGGGTTGCCGTGGATGTTCCTGATGAATTCCAGGCCATAGTTCTCTCCTTATCTTCTGGTGATGCATTATTAAGCAATAGTGACCTAGCATTAAGCAATCCTGATTCTGGGACTGTTGAAGCAGGTTTTCCTGCTAGCCAAGAACATATTAGTGAGAATGATTCTGGTCAAACTGTAGATCGAGACAAGCAAGCTAAACCCATTCCATCAGCTGGGTCAAACCAAGAAACCAATGCAGCGTCTGCAACTTCTAAACAGAATAGTGATGCTAATACGAATGAACATGGAAGAGCATTTTCTCAAACACTTGTGTATCGGGGTGTTGGCTATCACATGGTAAACTGGTCAGTTATCCATACAATTTGACTACCTGTTTGATCCATTTTCAACTATCCATTACAAAACCACCTTTGCTCGACAAAGAGTAAATAATTAGGATGCTTAACGTTGTAGATTTATTTGTCTTTATGCTTTTGTTCGTAATCTTTATGCTGTTTTTAACCCACGTTCCTGAACTTCGACTTTGAATGTTCATCTGCAGTGGCTTGATATTGTTAAAGATGTTATCCGAGTATGTTGATATTAGTAAGTTCTTGCCAGCATTGTCATCTGAAGTGGTTCATCGTGTTGTGGAAATGTTGAAACTATTCAACATGAGGACTTGTCAGCTTGTTCTCGGTGCTGGTGCCATGCAGGTATCCTATGGTTTAATTTTTATATTAAACGTTTATGTCATTATCAGGATTGTTTGCTGCAACAATAATGTCAATGGTCTTCCAAATATATTGACGGAACTGTTTATGGTCGTCTTGTTTGGTTTTCAAGGATCAAAATATTAAGCCCATGTTCATACCAGTTATAGGTTGGTTTCAATTGATGTCATGCTGCTCATGATGGCATGACTATTTCGCACTGCATGGCCGTTGTATATGAAATGATGCACAACGGTGAGAGCTTTGCATTGCCATGATAAGCATCTTGATAGACATCAGGATGGTGCTTGTATTTTCGAACGGCAGTTGCCTGTGTGCTTAAAGTATTCCTTTCCTGTATGGTTCTTGTTCTTGCTTCTCAAATTTGTTTCCCCCTTGGTTTATCTGTGGGTTGATGTGTTGTCCAGTTTGTATACATTCTGATAGCAAAAACTGGTTATAACTGTTTTCAACATCAATTCACATCTTTGTTGTTACAATTCAATCCAATATTGGGCTCAGGTACCTTTTGTGGCACTATGCTTTCAGTGACAAATTATACATATCATTTTATTGATAATGTTTTGCAGGTATCAGGTTTGAAGTCCATAACTTCTAAGCATTTAGCTTTGGCAAGTCAGATTGTCAGTTTTGTTTATGCTATCATACCAGGTAAACTTCTGCTTACTCAATTACAGCATTTATTCAAAGCAGTTATCTGGATATCATTAACTAACCTTTTTGATTGATCAATACTGTGATACAAACTTGTCATTGTCATTGGTGTACTTGCTGGATTTTGTTTTTGTTTTTGTTTTTTGAAATGTTTACTGGTAATTGAAAAAAAGTTTCAAATCTTGACTGTGGTCAGTAGTAGACCCATATTTACTGATCTGACCAAGTATTGGTATCAAAACATATTTAATGATGCCACGAAATATACTTGTTATTAATTATTTTACATAATGATAGTTTGCAGTATTTTTGTATCACTTGGTAGACTGGTACCATGCCAATTCAGCAAGTTATTGGAACGAGTATTGGTCTGAGATTTAAATCCTTGAATTGAAGTCGGCATGTTTGAATGGTGATGTAAAAAAGTTCTAGGACCTGAAATTTGTGTGGGATTTTCTTTGCTCAAAGTGACTCAGGTCATACATTGATGTGTTGTCTCTATCTTTGTGACTGAAGTTTGATAAGATAATTTGGTGACAACTTGAATTAAAAAATGATGATGTCCACTTGAATTAGAAAGTTCAATCTCTAATGTATAGTAGATTAGGTATTATTATTCTTCAAGCTTTTCTTACATCTGTTTGTATTTGTTACTAATGTATATATATGTTGATTAATTACATTTTGTGCAAATATGAGAAACTTTATTTATGGTTTCTAACAAGATTTGTGTGAATCGGTATTCCACTATATATTATGGTTAATATGGTATCTTTTAATTTCCAATATTATAATGCCATCTGTTCTGGCCACTACCGTATAAAGGATTGGTTTCCTTAAACCTGCTTGATTCAATCAGAGAAGTTGGCCTTAAGTTTGGCTCTTTTCTTTAAAAGAATAAGAGGTCTGGTCATTTAAAAAACTCAAAAAAAAATTAAGATCTGATGAACTGTCATCTGGAAGTGAATGAGAACTTCAGGGACATGATCAAGTGATCAATTCATTGTCTTCATCATATTTGCTTGGTTATAACTGCTGATGTTGTAATTCTAATTTTTTCACATTGTTTCATGCACGTACATAAAGAGATTCAGCGAGTTCTCTTCTTGAAAGTGCCTGAGACTCGAAAAGCATTGTTAACATTAGAGATGGATCGAGTGGCTCAGGTATAATAATTTTATATTTATTGAGATGTTTTTCTTTCTCTATCTTATTGCAATATTGTTCCTATTGGTTCTAGGATCATACTCTGATATTGTGGAAAGAAACTATATTTAGTTAAATGGTCCTATCTTGACTTCATTCTCCAGACAAAACGAAATAACACTATTGTGCAGGACATCGTTATGCTTCGGGCACTTCTGAATATCACAACAACTATACCTAGCATTTAAAACTGGTATAAGATTTGAAACCATGGATTGTCCTATCGTATATCATCTTGTACCATATTTTGCTTTGAATGTTATAATTTCAATACTGTACCATATTGAGTGTCAGTGCACACTGTATGATGATAGATCAATAAAAAAAAAAAAATCCGGACCTTTTGGTTTATATGGATTTCAATGATTTCATATGATTTATATTTTATAATACAAATCATGATCACCACTTCTTCTAGAGCCATAATAACACATGACAAGTATGGTATTTTAATAAAAGACATATGTTACATTAATACTCACTAGAAAAAAGCCAACATGTGTTTATCCAATGATACAAACACAATGTATCAAGTTCCAACAGCAATACAATCCCATCAAGTAAACCTAAAATGACACTGGCAGGCATTGGAGACTGGAGGATGTACTAATACCAATAATGAACTTGAAAAAATTGTTTTATATATTGTCAATACTGGGCTTATGTTATGATATGCTGTATTGCTGAATAAGTTAAGCTTACTGGATTATATACTGTGAATCAAGATTTACTCAATGCTTTATGTGAAATTAGGGTTTTCACCCAAGTAAAGAGCTAGGTCTAGGATTGGCTTATTGAAACAAGGTAAGGGCTTGTATCTGCCTGCATCAAGCCTGTTTTAAATGTGTTCCAACTCATAGTGTGTCTTTAGCCAACACATATTAAACGTGTACCAGCCTATACTGGTCGATATTAGCATGATCCACTTCAGCTAAGGGCATAATATTGGGCGATATGCCATTTTGCGCCTTTACAATTCACCACTATATATATCCATGTTAGAACCTTTTTTGGTGTTGGTCACATTGCAAATTCTTGAACTATTCTTTATATTACTAGTATGCCCAAGCTGATTAGTTTATTTACTTTATTCCTTTTACAACATATACTCTTTAAAATCTTATATCATCATTTGGTCATGACATTTGATTATGATAGGAAATGTCAATATATTGATACCTTTTATATCTGTTGCATTTTGATTGATATCTCTTTATGGAAACTATGCATTTTAACAAGGTTTGCAATACTGCCCGGTACTATATGGTAAGGTGGTATACATAAGTCCAACAGGCTATCGGTGTGTGTGTGTGTGTGTCTATATATATATATATAATTCTTTTCAACCTTTTTAGATTTTCTTTTCTAGACTCGGTATGTCCTAACGTATTGACACTTGATATGAGCCCTGACCAATCAGTACAGCACCTGTACATGGACTTGCAAACCTTGAATTTTAAGAAGATGAAGATAAAAAACTTCTTAGTGTCCTTTTTGAAATTTTCTTCCATTTTTTAATATGGAAATTATCCCACAAGTGTTGGTACTGATACTCGTACTGACACTTGGTATCAAGCCTGACTGACTGGTACAGTACCTTTACATGGAATTGCAAACCTTGAATTTTAAGAAGTTTGAAGTTATAAAAAATTCTTAGCATCCTTTTTGAACTTTTATTCCAAACCTTTTTTATATGAAAACTATTCATCAAGGATAAAAATCTTGGTCTGGCATGAGTTCCGATAAACTACCAAACTGGTACAAAATCAGTATATTGGTGTACTGTATCACTTAATGACATTGAATAAAATAATAAAAAGTGAAGACCAACAATGTTGTCCTGGTATTGAACTCTATGTTTCATTATCGGTACATGGTGGGATCTTTTTTTTTTTTCCTATAGGAATGGTCGAGATTCGAAATATTGTTGTTGTATGGTTGTACCCATGAGATTCGAAATTTGAAGACCCTAGCTGTACAAGGAGCTGGGAAGCATGAACACATCATTTTTATCTTTCTAATTAATTTATCATCTTTTATATTTGTGTTTCGATGTCTGCTGTTAGAGATATAATGTCTTACTATTATAATGTCTTCCTACTATAATAAACCTAAAGTATGAATAGGATATAATAAGTATACTATAATGTCTAATTTATAATGTCGGCCTCTTATTCATAATAACTTAGTGTATAACAAGAGTAATAGGTTAGGTCTTACTATGCTTTTTAATTACTGTCTCTTATTCAAGGTCTGCGTTTGAGCCGTCATCGCTTCGATGCAAGCGACGTCACGTCCGACAGATACCGATGCAGCGGACCGCCTCTATCTCCGTGTCGGTCGAACGAGTAATAGGTTAGGTCTTTCGACTATGCTTTTCGATTTCGACCGCTACCGATCGTAACAATACTCGACCGGCAGACAAATTTCGCAATTACTGTCTCTTATTCATAATAGGTTAGATCTTTTTATTATGCTATTTTAGCCATGATATATGCTACATTGTGAATATATAATGATTATTACAATATAATTTTTATTTTACTTTTGCATTTACAAAAATACATATAAAACACATATAAGACCTCTATAAATATGAAAATTCGACCAGAAATATAATTAGATTTAGATGATTTTAATTATTTAAATTTGTGTGGTGATATTTATTTGTTCAAGTCTACAAAATTTTAATATAAATGTTGTAAAACTTATGTTTACATATATATGTGTGTAATTTAACAAAATTGATAACCTAATTAACTGAATGTGCAAAAGTGTCTGATGTCAATGTCTGCTAAGTAATTTATGATATATAATTTGGATTCTGTTATTGGAACATCATGCAACTATTGAAATGCTTTGTTTAGGGTGTGTTTGTTTTTTAATTACTCTGCCTAAATGCAGGATTACAAGATTCACCGAGATGAGATTCATATGAAGCTGATTCAGATAATGAAGGAAAGGTTGCTGGCAAATCTCCGCAAACTGCCTCAAATTGTCGAGAGTTGGAATGCACCTGAAGATAATGACTCACAGCCAAGTCAGTTTGCTCGATCCATCACAAAGGTCCATTGCTCTTAAACTGTCTCTTTGTTTCTGTATATCATGTGCTAATTCTTTTCACTTGATGGATATGCTTTGATGCCAGCCTTTTAACAGGGAAGTATTATTCTATATATTAAATTTCTCTTTCACTATTGTCCTTTCTTATTCTGCAAACATACTTGTTGGATGGAATTGCATAGTTCCAATTTGTAGATTTTTTTTGTATAGTTTACAAGCCAATGCAATCCAAGTAATGGTTACTCGTAGATACGTTCATGGGCCGGGTTTTGTCCCTCTCCAACAAGCCTATTCTTGCAGGTCTAGTCGATAGAATAGATCTAAAAGATAATCCCATTAGATAAATTGGCCAGGCATCTTGGTAGAACAGCCTAAATACTAAAGTTAATTGGACTAGAAGTTCGTGTAAATAGTCTAGTGGAGGAGATGACCAGTGTATGAGGCCCCCAGTCAGTGCAGATTTTAGGGAGGGTCAAAATCTTTATCCCTGCAAGCAAAGATGTTATTTTTCTTAACTAGAGCCCTTGACAATATAGTCAATCCATGCCATAACTACAAGGCTTGCCCTCTGTAAGAGCCACATGGTAGCACAATATGCAACTTTGGGTTTGAAAGAAGACCAGAACCCATTAAATCTTTAAAATTTGAAGAGTCTCAACGGATCTGGACCTAGTGGGGAAGACCAAAGCCAAAGGTAGGACCGATCATCAACCTGGTAGGTATGGTTGTCTGGCCCTCTGTTATAACTTGTTTGTTGATTCTAAGTATACGTCATGGACAAATATTAAGGTCGTTTGTTAGATTTTTTCCAACTCTTGATGAATCCTTCATGATGTCATGATGTCTATGATTTCAATTTTTATGATATATGTTACAAGGTTTGGAATCTCAACCATACAGTTCAGTATGGACCAAAATTCACCAGTCCAACCAAGTACTAGAATTGAAACATATAGGTTGGTACCTGTAAAATACTTTTTTTTATTAATTTATACAATGGGACTGGGTGGTGCAGATAGGTTTGTCATCTGATATACTAGTTTCATACTGATCCGGTTGTTTACCATAACTGGTGCAAGACCCACATCGATCCTATATATAGAAAGTTCAACCCCAGTGCATATTTTAGAGTATATCTCTAAATAAGCTATCTCAATATGTTAAAGACTAGTAATATGTCTGTATTTTGTACTTTTTGTAATTTTCACCTCTGTGAATTCAAATAATTTCCCTGATGCCTTGTGATTGCTTTTATTTTTTATGTTTGTTCTTTGTAAATAATTGTTACATTTTTTGTATATTATCAAAGTTAAAAAATTTCGTGGTCCAGTTAGAAAGTGTTTTTATATTTTAATCAGGACAGCTTGTCAACAGCCTCCTCTCCTTCTCCTCTTCCTCCTCTTTGATCCATGTCGATTGGTATACCGAATTATCATGTGTCGGTATTGTCAGATACATATCGAACCTGGGCCCCTCTGGCTCTCAGACCAAAACTTGAAATCTTTCATGTCACATTTATGATGATTGTGGATTGCCTAAATTGTGCAAAATATGTCATCATATATAAAATTATCAGATAGTTTTCTATATAATGACAAGTTGTGTCCTAGTCTTTCAAATAACCGTATCAGTGTGTCCTAATCGTGTCATGTCCTTATTCCATACTCATGATCACATCGGTGCCCTTGCATTATAATGAGCTTGTTCTAGTGGTCGCTAGATATCATAAACTCTGTTAAGTGGTCGGCTATGCTCTATGCTATGTGTCCTTGGATTTTCTCTCAAGCACAAATACATCAGACAACATTGATAAGTAGGATAGTTTACAAAAATACTCATACACTTCTTCTGAGTTGCCATGGTCAAATAGGAGAATCTTGAAAGATGTTTCATTTCTTCCTAATACTGTAAACTTAGTTGAATGGTGTTATAGTTGGGACAGTAGATAGTGAAGTTCTCAGCAGCTGGCTAATTTTGCTTGATACCATGAGGTAGCCCTCAACTGGTGTCGACTGCACCTTCACAGATAACCCAATGCTGTATTTAAAATTTACTGTTAATGTTTGAGTGAGTCATTTTCCAAAAAAAAACAGATATTTATTGTCTGTTTGATTATAAGGCTGTATAATGTCATGCCGAATTACCTGGGGAGACCTAAAACTTACAGTTATCTAATCTCAAACTCACAAAACGAGCAAACTAAGAAAAAGGATCGTCTGGTGCATAAGACTACCTGCCAATGCAGGATTGGCAAGGATCAATGGAAGGGAACTGTTTTCATCACGCGAGCTATGGTCACCTTAAATTGCAAAAGAGAAATTTTACCGTGATACCAAGGCTCACCCTTGAGCAGAATGAACAAATGGATGGATTTAAAATGGTTCACACCCCATTGATAGTGACAGTTTGTGTATGCTTGGGTAGTGCAGTGGATACTGGATTGACAGCGACAGCTAGAGATGTCTTAGAGAACTTTTAGGCACACCTTGGTGACAGATCTAGTTTTTAAGATTTTTATTGGGTTGTTTCTTGTGGCTAAGGTTTATACATTTTGCTTCAGATCAATGCTTAAGGTTCTGAACATTTGTAGGTTATTATTTACTTTTTTTATTCAATTTGTTTTTGCATCTGTACTTTATCATGTCATATTGATGTCTATTAAAATTGCAAATTTCGGTTTACCATGGTTAACATTTTTTGAAGGTGCCTGTTAGATGCATGACACGTGGTTGAAAGCTTCATTTGTAGGCATAACTGTTTATGTGTTTTGGGGGTTCATCTGATTGGATGTATGGTTTCAAATTTTTACCTCAGGAAGTTACTTATCTTCATCGCATTTTATCTCAAATCCTTCTTGAGGCTGATGTTCAAGCTATTTTCAGGTAACATCTCTATATTGACAGGGAAGAGATCTATAAATTGCAAATTACACTGAACTATATAGTAAATTTGGTTTATTTTAGCATATCCATCTTGATGATCGGCTAAAGAACATCTTGGAATAGGATTATGCTTGGGCAAATAAAATCAGTCTCTATTGGAAAATAGCATAACTTGACCAACACTTATCTTCTGTTATTACTGATCGTCCAACATTTATTGTCATGTTACATTCTGATAGCTGCATGTTAAGAATGTAACATGCCAACTTACTGTGGCATTAGGTCCTCAACACTTATTTTGATATCTGGAGTAAATGAAGCAGCAATCGCTTTTTGTATCTGTTGAATAATTTGTACAGCTATTTTTCTTTGACAATGGACTTGTAACTGTTTCTGCTGATGAGACCACTACTTTGAAACTTCTGGCTCTTTATCCCACAATAATAGATGGCTTGTGCCTTATTTCATGTTTTTGTTTGCAGGCAAGTGGTTCACATTTTTCATTCCCATATTTCGGAAGCATTTTCAAAATTGGAGCTTAACACTCCCCAAGCCAAAAATAGGTAATAACTGTTTGGTTTCTGCTGATTGATTGAATGTACTTGATACAAACATTATTTTTACATTCCTGATGTTTATTTTTCATAATCCAGACTCTGCCGTGATGTTCAGCACATTCTTGGGTGCATCCGCAAGTTGCCTTCTGACAATTCGAGCAATGAAAGTGTGCCGAATTATGGTCTTCTCGATGAGTTCTTGGAGGAGAAATACGGGACAAAAGTAGGATAATGAAGGACCTTGTGAGATACATGCTAATCATACCTGATAGGAGATTGTCAGAAGTGATGTTTATTATTGGATTCAAGTAAATCACTTCTGATCAACATTATGTTGTAAAATTGCATTCAGGTAATTTCTGAGACTGCTTCGGCTACTTTGTTAATTTTTACTTGTTATTCCTTTACAACCTAAATCCTCTTCTGGTTAATATCTACTAAATAATGTCATATTTTATAACAGTATCAATTGAATGCCTTTTGGCATGATTGCATTTGGGTTTTATGGAACTTAGCTTTGCTGTTTTACTCATCTATCTGAGCCGTGATAATAATCCTGGTCTGTATGCTTTTCTTGCCCACTTCTGCACATCCACAAGCTCACAAAAGTGAAATAGGTCCCTTGGGCATATCAGTTAACAAGTTTTTGGAATGACATAAAAAAGTACAAGTCATCCCTTTCTTCAAAGGGAAATTTTGTAACTTGGTAGAATTTGATGATGCAATCCCCTTGTCCATATGTGCATTAAAGATATTAAGATTGCACCATATTGTTACTATGTTCAAGTTTGTTGTCACATGTGCATGCCTACAGTACTTTGGACAGAGTAATTCTTGTCATGTTAAATGCTGCACGATGAAAAGCTGAATCTTGTATTCAAATTAGTCAGGCCCATGTAAATTACTTGAGGATGATTTAAAAGACAGGTTCATCCATTGTACTAGGCACTGTGGTATACTGGTGTGCTGATATAGGTGTGTGCTAGGAGGAAAACAAGGATTGATTATTTAAAAAAAGTTCTGAAATAAATATCTGGTTCCATATGAACAAAAATAAATGGCAGCATATTAGATTAAAATTTGTTTTATGTCTTTGCAAACATCACGAGAATGATTTTGCCAAAAACAACTTCAGAACACTAATGTCTTTTGAGGACTTGTGCAGGTGCTGCTCTATTCTTTAGAGTGCAAGGTTCTGATATTGAAAGCTGTCGGTGACCTTGAAAGCTGCTGGATTCAGTTTTTTTCTGAAGAAATGTCAATCAAATATTTTTGCTGGCTAAACAGTTTGAGAGAATCAAAGGCCACGGTTCCTGTTTGGATTTAGCGAGTTGTTCTCTTGAGCTATTTGCTCAATGATCCCTTTGTCGCGAAACCCAGTATTCTTATCATTGACTGTGTTATGCTACTTCATTCAGGCTGGAAATATCTTCTCTTCCTGTTTACAATGTGGCAGTCATTTGAAGACTAAAGGTGTTTTATGCGTACTCTCCTATGTAAAAGACAATTGAAAGCTACAAAACGGATGTCGGACACTAGAGTTGTGCTGGCGTTTGCACTTGGTGGCTTCCTATTGGTAGTATAACCCTTGTAATTTATGATGCTTCTAGTTGTCATTTTTAGCTTTCGTTCCATTACGAAACAACATTTTTCGTCCTAAGCAATAAATCTCGAGTTTTTTCTGGCTATGCTATCAATTCGTGACATTTTTAATGTTGCCGTTGACAACTGCAAACTATTTCTGAATTTTTTTGGTGTGGAATGTTAGAGGATTAGTACTCTATGCTTACTAGATGTGCCCCTCATACATCTTGCAGGAACCAGCAGCACATTCCTTGTGATTTTTCTTGACCTCTTGATGTAAATCATGTCGTTATTTTAGTTCCATTCACTCTTGCAGTATTTGCATGTATTAACCATTTATTTTTGTTTCCTCGTCCCAGAGTCAGTTGCGGTGTTCTTCTCCTAATATATATATTGGGGGGGTATCTGCTGTGCTTCTCCACATTGGCCCCACCTGTCACGGGTGGGCATTATGGTAGGGCCGGTTCCCGTGGACGGCCACCCTGCTCAAGTACTGGAGATCTGTACCGGAAAGGTGCTTTTGCTTCCTCGCCTGTTCTCCGTCGGGGCTTGTCACGTGAATGCGCTCCGCCTCTGGTGTCAGGTTGCGTCCATGCACGGAAGGTACGTGCCCGGGAGCAGCACTGCTGCCGTGGCTTTTGAGGACGGAATCGTCCTCTTCGATGCCGCTTTGTACGTGCGCAATAAGTAGGTGAAAAATGTGGAGAGGAAGACACAAATGAGAGGGAGGCGTGAAAATTGAATCGCTTCGCTTGGTTGGCATCATCATCACTCACCCACTCCAAAGTCCGTGACTCAGCAGTGCCGGTTCGGCTGCCATGTCAGTCGTACGTGAACAAAGCACGTCAAAAGAGGACGTACCGAAGAAAGAAAGCACGGATGAGCATCACCCGCTTGTCGCGACCTAAATTGTGCACGAGAAGATAAAATCTTCATTGAGAACGGCTGGCTACATATTGCGACTTGAGTTGTCCAACGGATGTTCTCGAAGACCATGGAGTTCCACCGACGCCATTAAGAATTGGGGCAATCTGGATAAGGAAGTCATCAATTTGTTTGAATTAAATCGTTTGACATTATGGAAATATATGATCATCCTTTAAGAATTCTTATTCCTTTCTCGACAAAAGTCAGCTACAGAGAAGATGATATGAACTGTCGATGTGACGATGGCGTGTTGGACTGTCGGTCCCAGCAGCCAAGCTCGTTGTCCATTCACACTTTGCCTTTCTCATCATTCTAAATCCTGCAGTTGCCATCGCATAGAAGATGATATGAACTGTTTTCTTTCATCATGACAACATTAAACAACAAGAGACTTTGCTGTTGCCACCTTATATCGATATCATCGATGCCGTGTCAGAATCGAGACATCATCCCATCCCATGTATCAATCATCGCCACGTTCTCATACACGAACCATCGTACATACGCAAATGGATGATGATGATGATGATGATGATGATGCATCCATGCATGCCTAACGGTGCCCATCATCATGCCGTCATATCGGTCTTCGGGTTAAAGTCTCACATCCGAAACCCGCCGCTTGGTAGGTCAAACGAAGGCGCGGGGTTTAAACAGTCCGCACTCGGTGGTTCCCACAGTGGGACCCGACAACCTGGGCTGAGCAAGAGGATCAGAACATAGGCAGGACCTGTTCGGGATGGGTCAATTATTGGCCGCATCAACATCATGCCATGGGATGAGATCAAATCTGAAACTTCTAGAAATAAAATTATTATAATAGAACAAAAGAGATCAACAGGAAAGGCGCATCGAAAGGACAACGGTAGCTCATCATCGCTGACCGAGAACAGAGGAGCGGCTCCGGGTTTGGTCAAGATGCAGGTCAAACGTCAAGGCCACAATGCGCATGGATTCCATGTTCATGTCACGGTCGATGATGTTGCTTTAGATGTTAGATCCGATCCGATCCTTCTTTTCCGAATAAAGCATGCAATTTTAATTGCGTGAAATGAGAAATCCATCTTCCATCCTTCGTAGCAAATATAGTGAGATCAACACATCTAACGTATTGTTCTTACGATGATGTAATAAATTTTACGATATTCGATTTGATTAGTACATTATTGCATAAATGATAGAATCTCATATTTGTCACATTAAATAGAGGGATCGATGATCTAATAATGCAGGAAGCTTTCATCGATATTACATATGATTCATAATATAATGACAAATAGATTTAAACTCGTGATGACTAATTTAGGAGATGCCTTGCGGTAGCTAAGACGATCTGTCCAAAGGATAGACTCGAATGCCTATGCATGATTTGGTGAGGAATAATGCACGCACGCACGCGAGGAGATCATTAAACAACAACAACAACCTCGACTTCACGCCATTTTTGGCCTCTCATTCCCAGTCGTAGACGAGGAAGCGAAAAGGGGTCATGGGATTCCCCCCCACGGCGTTGATCGAGAAGGCGCGAGAAGTCAATATGAATGCGTGGGAAAGCCATGGGAAACAGCTGAGTCGTGACTGCGACTAGTCATCTTAGGATTCAGCGAAAGCCTCCCACCTTTGGAGCAGTTGTCAACCTTCTCTCCCCATCAGCTTTGCTGATGCTTCTACGACTCTCCCGAGCCTTATCCTGGAGGAAGCAAGCATGCGTGAATGCATGCTCTTGTTGCGGGAAGCAGTGACGGCGAAGAACGAATGGCCCACACGACTGTGGTCAGAAACATGCGGTTCTCGGTTGGCGGCCGAACTATATATGTATCGTTTCCCACCAAACAAGGAGGAGACAATGTCACCACTGTGGAGTTTTCTTCTAGTAGTGGACTGCACAACACCCCAATCTACTGCTCACTTGTTTTCCATCGCAGCCAACATTAGAGTTTTGCTCTTCAAAAAAATAGTACATATACATAGTCAAAAATTATGACGAGATTACTCTTTTATTACCTGAGTGATTGAAAAATAATTTGTGTTTATGAAAGATGAAATTTATGTACTTGAATATCTCTTGGTTGGAATCTTGTGTGTGGAAATATTCTAAGTTTACTTTTTTTTCTTATTGAATTTGGTATACTTCAGCATCAATTAAAGTTTCAATATGATTATATCGATAATTAACAGATATGTAAAAATATACTTGTCCACTTAAATATATATATATATAATGATTCGTACCTTGTGTTGCGTACTGACTCATGGTTCAAGGTGTTTCCTATAAGTTGGAAAGGGAAATGAAATATGCAATTTCTTTGAAACCCAAGATAAATATGTAACGATAGAGATGAATGGTTGAAGATTATATGGTCATCGAGCTTTGTTTAAGAAAAAAAATCTAGGACCAAATTATATGATGGGAAATGATAAAGGCATCATTAAAATGAAATTATTTTTTTTTCACTCTAAATTAAGCACAAATCCATATCGTAGAATCATTCGGAATATAAAAATTGAGAAATGGACTCTTGACGAATCTGGTTTGCTAATTAAATCATTTAAGTATAAAGAAGTTAAAATATGTTAAACTATTTATTTGTTGTATGAAAGATGTATACGTTTTTCTATTATAAAGGATGACAAAAAAAAATTCTATCATATTCAGTATTCTTGCATCTCTCTTATTATATTTCTATTTTTATATAATTATAAATATTTAAAGTATTAAATATAGGCTGGATTTGGTTCCGATAATTATAAACAATACAATTCAGATCGTGTAAATTGTAAATTAATGCTTCCCAACTAAATTCGATTTTAAACATATAATTATATAATTGAAGGAGATTACTATGCAAACAAAATGTCATCAAATGAGTACCCATCGAGAGAGAGAGAGAGAGAGAGAGTATATAATGGTGAAAGAGAAGGTAAAAGGGTGATGTGCACACATCATGGTTGCTAGGTACGTAAAGCCGATCTCCACTGTACCAGCAAGTTACCATCACCATCATCATCGCCATCGCCATCGCCATCCCATCCGATCCTCATGGCATGATGGAAAGCTAAAGGCACTTTCCTTGTGCACTTTGGACATGACATGGCATGGCATGCATTAAAATTTGTGAGCACTTACTTCTCGACACCTTTACAGGAGCGAGTGAAGCAACAGTGCCTCTCTCTCTCTCTCTCTCTCTCTCTCCCTCGTGTAGATGTTAATATTCCCTGCTGATTGATCCACATGATTGCCTTATACAAACTTCTGGGAAGCATCCTCCGCGGAAGGGGAGAATGATTTGTCTCCACTTTCCAGCTCGGCAATGTCGACTTGGGCAGCCCATCATGTCTCATCTGTCAGCTTAGTGACCACCACGTGGTGAACTTTCCGCTGACTCGAGCGTAGGGATGATCATCATTTCAATTGGGAATTGCATCGTGCATCGATCTTGCTGTAATTTAGGGTTTTGGGGGGGTACTCTTAAAGTATTATAAACAAAAAAAATTATAAATGATATAATTATTATTCTTGATCGATTGTAACTCGAAGAATTTATTGGACGTGCCTTGTTCGCACAGTCTTTTAAAAAATATCTTTTGTCGTTGGACTAATGATTACGAGTGATGTTATATAAACTAAGCTTTTCCTATAGATGACAAGTGAAAAATAAATCAAATGAATACTTATGAGATTTAGACATTTGCGGACGCAAATTAATTTGAGCATCAAATAAGTCTTGCTAGATAAACCTTCATGCAATCTTTCGTAGGAAACGGGGATGTGAGATGCTAATATCTTCTACCCTCAAAATGAAATTAGATAAAGGACACAACATATATACATATTTCCTTTCAAAAAAAAATCTTGGTTTTGGGTGCAAATGGAGGCATGGATTTAGATGAATAATAAAACACAAATCAAACGCATGGTACTTTTTTTCTTTCGTTTGAAGGTCATCGATTCACGCTACAAACACATTTATGAAATGTAGCGTTCCTTTTGTTTTGTATCATGCGTGTGAGAATGATGTTTTGTAGCCTTTGCTATGCGTCATTCTCAAGTCGAAACTTGGATTTGAAGATTGATCAGATGATTCTCGAGATGGTGCATAGTGATCGACCGTGAGGAGTGGAGTGGACCAAGAACAACTATTCTCTCTCCCTCCTACGATTTGGCTTTATTATACCAAATGAAAATTACTTTTCTTGGGGGAGATTAAAAGTACACAATAAGACATTCAAACACTCAATAGTGTATGTCTTAGTCAAAGTTGCGTTCTTCAACCAAACTCTATTGTTTGTCTGTTTTGGAATAATAATGCAGTACACAATAAGAATCCAACTGCGGTTCGACTAAGTTGATGACGAGCCGCAATTTCTTGATCGCAAGCGTGTGTGCATATATATATAATCCAAAGATTTTTTTATCATACATATTATAATTCTAATTGGATTCGAGTGATAATTATCAACTAATAAAAAAATTAATTATAATATTTTTTTTTAAAAGATGATGTTGATGAAATGAGTTCTTTTAATTACTTATCATCGACCTTCTACTTTCACCTATGATTTTTAGATCTGAGGACAGTACTCTTATAAATTAGATAAATGTTATTTTGAATGATATCGAAAGGTATGCATTGTAAATCTATTTTTTTATTGTTTGATTTTAATCCTGATATTAAAATTTTTTGAGATAATAATAATATATTTTGAGCTAAAAGAAGAAAAGAAAATGCCAATGAAAGAGTTGATACCTCCATCGCTTAGTCAAATCAATTATGCAAGAAATATCATTTCATAATTTGATTTCGGATGATTAAAATCTTTCTAAGTTTGATTACTTTCTTTTGTCTTTCGACGTTCGTATCCCTAATCAAATGCTACCTTAGACGAGACGGACTACTATATGGAAGTCGACCTAACAAAAGATAATTTTTTTAATTGGTAGGATTTGCCAAGCAAAATAATTTATCATGGGTTTGATTCTTTTGAGAGATGGAGCTAGTAGTGTTTGTTTTAATGAATCAAATCATGGAGTAGATGTGGCTCAAACTCATGTTGACATATAAACCAAACCCACAAAGCTCGATCGATTAGGTTGGTGACGAGAGTGAGCACATAGCATGCATGATGAGGTGGTAGGAAGGCATGCGCATATTATTCCTGCAATATTAATTGTTCTTGGTTACATGATGACTGAGTTCTCATTTGTTTTTACTGAGCATCGGATCATCCGTCATCCCCACGTCTCTACCATCACTGCATGAAATGAGTCGATGAGAACTAAACATGCAATTATTGGATTTGGCTGTGTTGACATGACGCAAAACTCTGTGGTTGTCGAGAAGATTCAATGGAATAAATCACCTAAAAGAACATACACAATCGCACATGTTTATGCTTTCCTTTCTCCGCATGATCTCACCACATCCCTTTCACCATAATATATAATATATTATTATAATATAAAAATTAAAATAAAATAATAATATATCAGATTTATCATCCTCAAATTTGAAAATCATAATAATATTAATTTAAAAGAAGGATCAAGCTCATCTTTCCTTCTCTTCCTATAGCATCACTATAATATCTATAATCTAATATTTTAGAGTTTCCAAATCTAAAAATATTATAAATTAGAAAATTTTGAATCTTGCATCTATTCTTTTTTTTTCGATATTTAACTAAGAATATTTGTTAATTACTTTCTTTTTTAATTATGCTTAAGTTTCATTCACAAATCATGTCAACTCTACATCAACCTTTTCATCGGATTAAGCCTTTGACATTATTGAACATCTTTATTGGCTCTTAAAGGTACCGTAGATGTAAAATGTAAATGGAAAAGGTCAATGATATGATAATTTGTCAAGATAATATTTTTAGATATGAATATAAAGTTGAAGACTTTCTTTGTGTGTGATTATCCTATTAAAACCACTACTTCCACAAAGTGGAATGTGATTTGATCATCAACTAGGCAGGAGGCCTCTGAGAAAAGTGAATGGGATGTAGCATGAAAAGGAGCAAAAGAAAAAGATGAGGAAGAAAAGAAGCAAAGGCTAAAGGAAAGGAAAAGGTGAAAAAAAAAAAAAAAACCTTATGCAAAAGAGATAAAGAATACATGCTCTGAAACCCTAAAAGAATAAAAGAGTGTGACTTCAAAAAGGAGCTCCTCCTTACCATTGTAATGATGGATGGATAGCAAAATTATATTCCACCCTTTTAAGTAACTTTTATTGGCGCCATTCACAATGAGAGATGTACGTTGTCGGGCAGCTCAAAAGGAGAGAGGACACGATGAAGCTTATATTTTAGATGAAGAGTGGACTTCTTGATGCCAAGACTCTCTCTCCTCATTGTGTCTGCATTTAACTTCAAAGATATAGTTTTTGCTAAAATGCTTTTTGTTTATATATATTGGGGTTAATTATATATTATCTTTTATAATTAGCTAATCTTAGTATCTCAGTCTCTATATTTTTAAAAATTATATTAAGATTTCTATAATGTAAAATATTTAATCTTGTTTCTCTTCAGGTCATCAATTTTATCGATAGAAATATCATAGAATTTACCACTGAGTATATGTTGACTCTGTCTCACTTCAGTTTGCCTCTAAGTATGTATGATATTTTCATCAATAAATTAACAATATAAAAAAAATGAGATTAAATATTTCACTTTCATAGATACGATATTTTAATATAAATCTTGAAAGTGTAAAGACCAGAATGTTAAAGTTAACTAATTACAGAGGATAATATATAATTAGTCCCGTAATGTGAGATGATAAAAAAACTATCTTGAAAATTAATGTAGTCCATCATAATCATCAATCTAACTTAATGAAATTGATTCGATCTAATCTATTTTCAAATTATGCTTGAAGAAACAACAAAAGGGTTCTCGATGAGAATAAATAAATATTTTCGACACTAGCAACCAACTCCTAAGAGACAACACATGAGATGGGTGGATAAGATCATATAATATCATCTTTAGAAGATTTTTTTTTCTAGATATGATAACTCAAAAAATAGATCAAATCAAATAAATTTCTTTTAAGTGGGTTAACAAGCAAATTTGACCATATAAAAAAAAAGTGAACTTTTGTCCATGTATCAGAATAAAAAAGAGGATTAAGCAAGTAGGCAATGCTAATATGGTTAGTAATCTAACCGAATCAAACTTTAGATGAATTCTTTTGAGTTTTCTTGTTTGTCAAGCAGGTAATCATCACACTTGTTATATTAGTGGTGGTTAACTATTGTCACTCCCTTTACTTATGTTTGGTATCATTTACTGTGGAATATTAAGACAGCAAAGCCAGCAGAATCACAAAGCTTGCATTTAAATGATTGGGAACGAAGAGAAGTTTCCATGCGAATCAAAGCAAAAAACTTGTGTTCTAAGTAGAGACCCCAAGTTGGCATGTTGTGCCACCAACTCTTTGAATTAATTGCCAGCAAATGCAATATGAATCTTGAGATGAATGGAGATATGATCATCATCAGCGATGTTCATCCGTTATACGATACAATGATGCAAAACATTACTTTTTTCTTGTTCAAATCATGAATTGGATGCTCATCATCTTCAAAGGATTGAAGTTTATTTTTATAGCATTTTATACAGATCTAAATTTAATGTGTAGATCATATTAAGAGCCCTTAACATGACAAAATAACACTAAGACTATAATTCTATTTTATAAAAAAATTATTTTCCATGATTCAAATTTTGATCATACTGTTAAGCATATAATATGTTGTATCCAGTTAGATTATATTCATAGCATTCATATTATTATGATCATAATATAATCGTATGTATAAGGATAAATATGTTTACCATGATCTGATCACAAGATAGTAAGCCAGCTAATACTTTCATAAAATATATATATATATATATATCGAATGAGATTTCAAAAACTTCAACCATTGATTGAAACATCATTCTTTAAATTTGTTGGATGGTAGAGTGGTTCGAAAACCTCCGGAAAAATCCAGAAGGATCACCAAGTCCTTGTCACAAGAAAAATAATTGATTTGTAAGGTAGGACAGGCCTCGCATCATATGAAAATATAAGTCACCTAATTAAAATAATACCAAGAAAACAGCAGTTACATTGGACACCACCACCAACACCAACACACAAATTAAAATTAAAACACCAACAAAATTAGCTTTTAACCCCTTTTTTTTTTCTTGCTTATTTACATTTAGCTCGTTTTCACACGCTGAAGCTGAGCTGCAACTACGGCCGCTACAAGAGGAGGCGGTGAGATGACCGTCACATGATGGAGCAGGCGTTGGGGTTCTCGTCGCTAAACATCTGCGGCGCGTGGACCATCTCGATGCGGTAACCATACCCCGAGTAAGGGGGGTAGGGGCTGTAGTATTCCATCTTGTTCGCCTCCGTGGTCACCGTCGTCGTCGTCGTCGTCGCCGCCGCCGCCGCCTTTCCGTCATCTTTCTTTTCCTCCCCACCTCCGCCTGCCTTCTCCTTCTTCTCTCCTCCGGTTTCGCCGCCCTTCTCCTTCTTCTCGCCTCCTCCATCGCCGCCCTTCTTCTTCTCGCCTCCTCCGTCGCCGCCCTTGTCCTTCTCTTTCTTGTCGCCGCCGCCGCCGTCGTCCTTCTTGGGGGGTACGATGTCGACGGCGCGCTTCAGCTTGTCCTTGAGCACGGCCGGCAGGTTCTTCACGTCCATGGTGCCCTTGACCGTGACCAGATCCTTCGCGGCGTCCACCGTCACCTCCTCCACACCTGAGGGCAATTCGGTCAATTCTCAGCATCCAACATTATTTAGACCAACTCGGTGGGCAATCTCTGCCGTCAAATGAGGGCCGCCGCCGTCATCCGACGGTCAGAAAAGGGTGGATCACCAACCCAACCGGGAGCGTTAGAATTTGGAGGAACGGGTAGAGAGAGCAGCGTCTAATTCTACCTTTAATTTTGTGGATTCGTCGCTTGATTCTTTGAATGCAACCGTCGCAGTGGAGACGGATCTTGAGCACCACCGTGGAGACCGCAGGCTGATGGATCTTCGAAGTTAGTGCAAGAAAAGTTTGATCGAACTTAATGTTGAGGTGATGGATGGATGGATTGCTTACTGGTTTGGGCTTCTTGTCGTCGGAGGATTTCTTGGCGTCTTTGCCCTTGTCGTCCGCGTCCTTGTTCTTCTTGGCGTCGCCGCCGTCGTCCTTGGGCTTCTTGGGAGGGTCCTTGGGGGAGATGAAGTCGACCTTCTTCTTGGTCTTGACCTCCAGAAACTCCTTCAGCTTCCATGGGTCCACCTTGCCCACCACCTTCAGCTTGCTGTGCGCCGCGTCCACGCTCACCCCTTCCACCCCTGCGGCACGCGATCGATGAGGTGATCAATGGTCAGTCCTTGCCCCTTAAAGAGCACACATGATCGATGCTAAGAATCTGGGAGGAATTCCTTCAGGATTCGAAGTTCAAATCCAATGTTTGACGAACCCAAATTGGTAGATTCTACCGAAAAGAACAAAAAAGAATCGATTTTGCTTGGTATAAAAGGAAAATTGCGATTACCCTAAATTTTCCTCCACCCTGTTTCCTCGTCCAACTTGTGATTCATGCCATCGGGAATTGATGGGCTAAAGTTGGATTAAAAGGCTTCAAAGGTCAAATTTCGGAAAAGGAGAACGAAGGTGAACTACACAAACGAGAGGATCGAAGCAACGTCAAATCCTAGAACGAAAAAAGAGCGAAAGCGAAGGAATCAACGTGACAGAGCGAGCGAGAGAGGAGGGGAGGAGAAGAAGGGTAGTACCTTCGAGGCCCTTGACGAGCTTGCGGACCTTGAGGGCGCAGCCCTCGCAGTGCATGTCGAGCTTCACCTCCACGGGCGTCGGTCCCTCCTCCTTCTTCTTCTCCCCTCCTCCTCCCTTTTCCTTCTTCTCATCGTCTCCCTTCTTCTTCTTCTCCTGCCATTAACATCACAAACCAAACCGATTAAGCAACCAAAATCCACATCCAGTAAGCGAGACGCATGAAGCTGATACAAACAATGGAAGTGCCTCACCTCACCCATTGCGCTTTTCTCCTCTGCTCTCTCTCCCTCCCTCGGGCTCTCACTCTCTATCAGTCTCTCCTCATTGGGGTGGGAGGAGAGGCCGCGTAGGCCGTTCATATATAGAGCGAGGCGAGGGATATTAGTCAGAGGAAGAAGGTGATATCGGATTCGGATCCAAACCTTCTGTGGATCGTGGTGGCTTTTGATCTATGTGACCATGCATGCGCCATCACCAACGGGCATGCATGGGGATGGATGATGGATATGTCATGTGTCGATCCAGCGAGGAGAGCAGGGTAAGCTGGCACGTGGGCCCGGTAAATTTTGCAGGTCGACGGCCGTCGGGTTTTGACGAGACCGGAGGCGTGCGTGATGTGCCGGGGCAGCTTCCTGGAAATCCGTTGTCGCACGACTCAATCCACGACTTATGAACGGGGCATGTTGAATCGGCGCGCATGTGGACGCAGCCCAAACGTCCTCTCGCCGTCCCTCGTATTCGCCCTGTCGGACTACGGTGACGTGGATCGTGTTGACCAACCGCGACCATTGACATTGTGTACGGTTGGTGCGCGATTCTTTGGGAGATCAGCTAAAATGTGGGACCCAGTATCAATCACCAATGATGACACCGGTGGTCGAGCGGGTACGATAAAAAAAGTAACAGAAGAGCATCTGTACACGGCGACGTGACGCCGACGCGAGACGAAGTTTCTTGGCACCTTCCTGCGTTATATACAACAAAAGTATCGGATATCCGAAACGCGTTATAAACTATTGTTATGCGTCAAAAGAACATATTTCTACATCAACAGCAATCAAACTCTTCGATCGACTATAATCAATTACTTACTGCATATTTATGCTTCCGATCAGATCATTGCTCTCATGAATGTCCTGCAAACACAGATAGAATCACCCATCTTTGTTCATCTCTTGGAAACATAGAGGATTAGATGGAATAGTTCCGCAATCCCAATTTGAATTCGATAGATTTATGAACTCACATGAAGATTCATACATGAAATTTCGTGTTTAGTATCACACCTGCTCATATTATACATGCGAAGACTTCTTTTATGGCTGTCTAAAGCACTGCGCATGTAAATGGCAGGCTTGTTGTGGGCCTTGACAGCTCGGCCCATATACTATTTATTTATTTGTTTCTTTTGGAGAAGATATGATGACACATACTTTGAGAACAGTTCATTAATCATAAGATGGTATTTAAGGGCTGAGATTAAACAATTTGGTCGATGGCGAGAATTCCAACACGTTTCTTCACATGTCAAATTCATGTCCAAATCACGTAGAATTTTAATTAAAGCAGATGGAAGATCTAAGGGCCGCCATGTCGATTTTTCTGTCTTTCTTTTCCGTTGAGAGAGTGATGGCAATCAAGGCAGCACCCCCAAATGTTTCTTGATTTAGTTCAATGAGCGCAAGCTCAAAATTCACAGTGGAACTAGAGAAAGCAAACGAGAATGCATTGTGATCCTCAAAACCCGTGACTTGGTCTACTTGGTTGTCACCCACAGCTCATGAAATCAGCGGAAAGAAAACCCTTGTAGTATTGCAGTATCGTAAATGGCTATCTGAATCTTCGACAGCTGCATCTTCTCCGAATCTTCTGTTTCAATGTCTCCCTGTTCATCTGTTTCAGATGCACATAGTCAGTCTCTGTAGCATCAGGTCATCCTCATCAAAGACTATTGTGCCTGCAAGAAGAGGAAAGAAACCAAGAACAAGTCCAGTTTCAGTGTTCCCAAAGATGGTTCTACCAAACTTTTCTAATTGTTCTTGTTGGAGCTGGAAAACCTGCATTGCTGTTTGACTCTATTTCATGGTTGTTATCCTCTTCTCGGTGCAAGGAACAAATTCATTGAATCACCAAGCAACAGATTATTTGTGATGAAAGAGAAGGTTTGGCACAAGTCTGCTCCTGTGATGGAAAACAACGCATGGTCTTGATATCAAAATAATCAGGACTTTTGATGGGGTGACTGCTGTTCTTAGATTCAGACTGTTTGATGGTGTGATTTGCTCACATCCTGACAAAACAACAGGAAACCGACAGAAAGGCCAGTAAATATATCCAGGTAGATTGCAGGAAAGGCACGGAGAGGGAGTTCCAAAGGCTCAGATTTGCAACGAGATTACAAAGACAGACGGCACAAAATGACAATAAACTGCTTTGATGGCTGAAAGTTGCAAGGAACCGCAGCACATGAACAAATCACTGAGAGATGATCGTACAGTAGGGTTCTTGAATTCAATTACATCCATTAGAATAGACGGATATATATTGAAAAGATCTGTGATTTCTGATTCCTACACTACATGTCTGTAACTTAAATGTAAGCACCATCCTTCAGAGTACACAAATGACATAACCTAATGGATTCACTTCAGAATGGTACACAGTTCACATGCACGCAAGCAGCTATGAAGGTTGGGTCTCATCGCTCAGCCTAGTTCTTCCTCATCACCTATGCTCTTAACCTACTGTTTGAGCTCGGATGTTATCACACTAACATTGTCATGCTTCCTTCATCAGAAAAGAAACAAAGGAAAAAGGACTCATGACCCAACTTCCAGCCATCCTTTCACTTCTTCCTTACACTTCTAGTTAGACTTTTGATCCTTGGAAAGGAAACACGAAATACCCAGAGAGAGATGCACACTGGCACAGGGATGGCTTTATCTGAATGATGGTAAGTTTTTGAGGCGCTGAGACTGCAGGATGTTGGAATTGATGGAAACCAGTGAGGCCAGTCTTTGACTTTGTTTCACAACGTCTATATATTTCAGCTCTGTGGTCTCTTGCTTTCTGTGTTCTTCTATATCTCCTCAAAGGCAGTGCCTTGTTCTCAGTGGGGTGAAGCACCAGTTTGCTGCAATCAGGAGTCTCAATGGGGAGGACTCCATGCTGTGACAAGGCTCATGTGAAAAGAGGCCCTTGGTCACCTGAGGAGGACACCAAACTGAAGGAGTTCATAGGGAAGTATGGGATTGGTGGGAACTGGATTTCTCTCCCTCATAAAGCTGGTACCTCCTTGGCACTTTCATTCCCTTTCATCAAGACCATATGATTTGATCTCGAATATATATCATCTTGCTTAGTTTTGAGAGAGAGAGAGAGAGAGAGAGAGAGAGAGAGAGTGATGTAAGGATGGCGGTCATCTTGGCTGTTTGGTGTTATGACAGGCCTGAGGAGATGTGGGAAGAGCTGCAGGCTAAGATGGCTCAACTATTTGAGACCCAACATAAAACATGGCCAGTTCTCGGAAGAAGAAGACAGGATCATATGCAGCCTCTTCACCACCATTGGAAGCAGGTGAGCGACATCCCTCGAAGGGAACAGAAGATTAACGGGTCTTCCTCTTGCTTTAATTACCGCCCTCTTCTTAGAACTGCCGTAGAAGAATTAACTGTTGGCGCTCCTCCTCTGCAACTGCAGGTGGTCAATCATAGCTGCCCAGCTCCCAGGCAGGACGGACAACGACATCAAGAACTACTGGAACACCAAGCTCAAGAAGAAGCTCCTGGGAATCACTAAACCTTCCCAAACGAAACCTCGTCAGCAGAAGCAGCATCATCAAAATCACCAACAGTACTGCCTCCCATCCCCATCTCCACCATTACAAGGTCGAAGTCACACCACCACCACCACCGGTGGCTTTCCCTTCACCCCCGCAACTTCTGGCCTCCTGGAAGTTCCATATGGCCAACATCAGATAAAGGAGAGTAGTGCCATGATCACGTTGGGCAGTGACCAGACCTGCAGTTCTTCTGACGGAAGCTGCAGTACTAAGGCTGGCTATGTTGGAGGAGGAGAACATTTGGACATTGAAGGATATCTTTATGGTGCTACTGAACTGGAGTACAGCTCCGAGGAGATCAACCAGCTTCTGATCTCCATCCTGGGGTGCAACAATGGTGGCACGAACAGCAACAATCTCTATCTGGATTACCCTACAGCCAATGCAGGAAGAGAAGAACTCGAAGACCCACTAAACTACTACTGATCATTCCGTGACTATAGAGGAAAAGGTCATGAGAACAACTTCGTAGGTTAGAGAGAGTGAGGCTTGTTAATCTCACATGCTGTCTACGTCAAATGCTACCTAAATATGCTTTTCTTTAGGATTAACAGTGTCAAACTAAGTTTATTATGCTGCGTTGGTGACTAATTAGTAATTACACGTTTGGTTTTAACATCGTAATTAAAGATATAAATTGAGGGCATGGCTCACATGCCAGTCGGAGGAGGATCCTCTCCAAGTATCCTTTGCATAGAAAACCTCCAATTCCATCATCTCAACCGTTCTTTCACTTGATTCCTCGCAACAGCGGCCTACCGTCGTTACCTTTTCATCCTCTGTTGCAATATAATATGCTCACGGTAAAGTTGATGGTAAAATATTGCAATAGAGGATGAAAAGGTAACCATCTAAATTTAAATTTCAAATAGCAATATAAAATTATATAGGGGAAGGCAAAACAGGAAAAAATTATCTTTTATTAAAAACATAAAAAAAATTTCTTTTTTAGAAAAATAATAAAAATAAAAAGGGAAAAACTAATCTCCTTGAGTGGGGCGGAGACATGGAGAGAGAGCGCGCAGATAAAGCCAAAGGCCTTTTCGACCAATGCCAAGATCGAGCTCTGTTTCAATGGCGATGCGGTACGAAACCAAACACCTTCCGCTTTCCACGTGTAGTTCTCGCGTCCGTCATCTTCGATCTCCGGTCTCCCTCTCCAGATGCTTCGGGTTCTCTCATGGCGCTCGCCCCTTGGCCCTCCTCCTTATCGCTCCTTGCCGATGATCGCCGATTCTTCCCTTCCTTCCGACGGTCCCAGGAACTCCGTCTGCTGTGGAGCTCCAATCCGTACCTAGTTCGCAGAAGCCCCGCTCCCTGTTGCTCTGGGGAGGAATTTAGGTACGCTGCGGCTTTCCTTGGGTCACTTGGAGATTACGATGTTCTTTGGTGAGTGATTTAACGTTTTCTTCGCGAGAGATGGGTTCTTGATCGCTGTTTCTGTTGTAGCAGGAGAGGGAGGGCGTTGAAGAGGAATGAGGAGCTCTGCCATGAACTGCGGGAGTTCATATCGGCGATGGGGCTTGCTGAGAATCACGTGCCCTCCATGAAGGAGCTCTGCGAAAACGGGAGGTCCGTTAGCTTGCGTCTCCCCTTCTACCGTCTTCTTCTTCTTCGTCCTTCTTTCTTAAAAAAAAAAAAAAAATGTGTTTTTTTTCCTTCCTTTGGTTGGTCCTTAAGAATTGCATTATGTGGATTATCAGATGGCGCTTGCTATCATTCTTATGTTTTGTTTGTTACACCTCAACACTTCCTTCAAAGAGTTACGTTTTCTGCATCATTGATCAGAGCCAAGCAAATTTAGAGGGATTAATATATGAGATTCTGTGCGAATGTGAACTTTTTTGGGTTTAGAAATAGCTTGAATTTCTTTGCTTAGTCATTGGCAACCCTGCCTCAAAGTTGGTTATTAATTTTGGTTGACGACTCTCAAGAGGAAAAGACATCGTGACGCTCTATTTGGGTTGTTTCTTTTCGGAAGTTTTGACGGTGGCTTACCTGATAAAAATATTGTGCTTTCTGTTGATATCGTATGAACTTAAAGATGTTTGAAATTTGTATGTCCATCTGTCATGAATGGTGAACCAATGGCCTGTCTTAGTCCACAAGTAAGAAACATGCACTATCAAGTATGTCCTACATCTTCGTTCTCAAACTGGAAAATGTATCTCTTATTCAGAGACCCAATCAGATTGATGTTCAACTTTTGCTGCTCATTTTTTATAATTGTAGATTGTATTGAGCACAAAATCCGCATAATTTCCAACTTCAAATTTTACCAAGTTTGGATTTCTCTCTTCCTACAGTAGGTGGAAATAACTCAAGCTTGCTTCTATGTCATGCACCAGAAACACTTGGTTATATTAGCTGAAACTATAATATGCCCTCCTAAATTTGTGGTCTACAGCATGAATTTGGCATGCCTTGTATAGTCAATGATCTGTTCACTTGTTCAGTTATACACAGTTTATGGAAGGGCATGAGAATAATTAACTCTAGATTCTATTCACCATTAGTTTTTTCATGCCAAGTTAACAAAATCCTGTCAGTTCATTGATTACTTTTATGGAATGGACATCTGCAGAGGTAAGCATGTCTTTCTGAAATTCTGGCTAGTGTAGTTTGTAATGCTAAAACCATCATGTTTTTAGATTAAGAAAATAACTTAAATGATATGTATGATTTGAATCAAAGGGTCGCTCTTGGACAGCTGTTTATTTCAGTATACCACTAGTGTAGTTAGTCCGACCAAACTTCCTAGATGTTTTTTTAGAACTTGTCATTCAATGGTGGACAAGAGAATATACTTTTCAGTGGATTTGTTGACTTAATCAGAAATGTAGTTTATGTCAAAGCAGCAGTTTTTGACAGCTGTAATTGTCAATGTCAAATTTGCACTATTTTAAATGTTTCCCTTGTCCAGTTGATCTCATGAGGACCTGCCACTCAGCAGCTACAAACAACTGCAAAGGTGCATCATGTTGGTGGTAACCATAGTCAATTTGATAACAGTAAAATATAACTTTGTCTGCAGTCTTATAAACACTGCAGTAACCCGAGATTGAACTTCTTTTGGACATGATTTGAAAAGCTTTGTTATTTTCTAGTATTTTTTTGGGTTGGAACCATTGTATATATTTTATATCTAGATTGCTTGTCCTGTGCATGACATGGTGGTACCATGGCTTCTTCTTTTCATTGTTAAGAAGCTTGTAGAAGCAAGGTTTGACTTGAATATATTTCTGGCTAGATAAATGTCTACCTTGCGATTGCCATAGGAAGGACCTCGCAAATATTGTGAGACGGAGAGGATACAAGGTTGTCACAGAACTTCTTTTGAATTCAAATGGAGAGAACCGTTCAGATAAAATTTCAGAAGGAAGACAAAGATTTATAAATGCAGAATTATATAAAGCTGCAGGTTTGCAAGTTTTCCAGACTGTATATTGGCTTCTTACTCACTAGTCATTACTGCTGCTAATTTTATTCATAGTACATTGTAACCTTAGGAGGTCAAGAGACAAAGATACATGTGTCTCCTTATTGTACCTTACGGCGAAGCAACCGTTCTATGGAGAGAGACTTGGTTAAATCAAATGGAATGGTATTAACTGATAATCATGTACAAGTATGTGATAATTCAGAATCTTCAGTGGACTCCTTGCATATAAAGGCAGTAAAGTTTAGACAGACCGGAGAACTGGATACAATGGAAGGTAATGTAAATTTATCTCTTTGTTCCTTATGCTCACCCTTTCTGTTGATTATTTCAAGTTGAATATGAATTGTTTCTTTTACAACTTGTCACCAGAAGTCCGGTGAAGGCTATCATTACGGCTGAAAGTATTAAAAGGAACCTATATACATAACTGTATTGATATGAATTGTTCGATTATCAATTTTGTTCTCTCTTTTTTTTTTCTTTTGTCATCAGGTGAGGCATGCAAACTGACGAACACTAGCTAAGTATATGATCTTGTATTAATCTACAGTATATATATATATATTTCTCTTTTATAGATCAACTATCCTGAGAGCCCCAAAGACAAATTTTGTGGATCAGAATGTCCACATCACATACTGTAGTAGCAAAACTGTCTTGTGCATGAGGCATAGTACTTTGCTTCCTCATGTGTTGTATTTATCATCCATTTCCTATGAAAATTTTCAACACTGTTCTAGCAATTGAAAATCTTGCTCCATGTATGCCTTTTTGTCAGGGAATGGATTAAAATAAAGCTGAAGTCAGAACTGGTCTTTCCATGAATAACATTTTTGCCCTGTAATCTTTAATGGAAGCCAATTCTGGTTTCCTTAATCAACTAATTATTTGTGCCCATGGAAGGTCATGACATTTTGTTCAACTATATATTTTTTTTCTGCCTCTGAGTGATCCATTCCTAGTGACATGTATCAGATACAGTTGTGGCATTTGTATTGCCTTCAAGACCTTGTAGAGGCGTCAAGTAATTGCTTATTTTCTGTAACTAATTAACCATCAGTTTGAGCATAGAAGGGACTGAGTCTGAATGCATGACTCCACATACCATACCTCTTAACGGGCATAAATGCTCAGCAGTTTTGTCTATTAGTTTTTAGTTTTCAGTTTCAATCTTTGTATAATTACATATTAACTTCACAAGCTTTTTTAACATCTAATGCAGTTTCAGTATTCTTTTTTCCCCTAATTTTTTTTATCAAAATGTATGACAAAACCTTTTTCTTTCAGTCTGTTCCTATTCACTTATCAGTGGATATTGATTGAAATACATTGTAAATTAGAAGTTAGTCATAGATGTGATATTTAAGCTTGGTGTACTTCATACCTTTTTCTTAAACATATCTTTTTCTAAATTCCAAATTCATATATAAATGAATAATTGTGTTTATCTACTATAACTTAAAATATGAGAAATTAATACTTAGCCACGTGCTTTGATTGCTTTAGTGGTATAATTCAGACCTCATGTCAGTCCTCATTTTGTTTATTTACTTAATGATTCCTCAGGTGAAGACTGTGAGTTATATCACGATTTGGCTTCGGAGGTTGTAGCCTTTTACATTATTATCTATATAATCTTGTAATAAGTCTAATCCTTGTTTCAATTGTGTATTGTTTCTGTGTTAAGATTTATGAACAAGACAATCAGAATGAAATCAATCGTTTGAAGATCCTGCTGGTAACAATATCATGTCTCATTTTCATTCTCTGAATTTTAATTATTATTATTTTTTAGATTGTAATTTTTAATTGTGAAGTTACCATTTCAAAATGATCACCTTATGCTGGATTGTGTTAGCATCAAAAGAAGATGGAACTTTCCCAACTAAAGCAACAAATTGATGATGAGAAGGTACTAAAGATCTATTATTTTGTCATTAGCTATTTATATATAGAAGCATATCCATAAGAATCATGACAGTATTTTTCTAAGAAGCATTCAAATATAAATTCTTTGATTAGTACAGAATTTTTGCATTCATGATATTTATTACTTTAAAAGTGAGCCTAGGATATTTGTTGATGTGAATTATAGATTCTTTTAGGTATGTCAAAACTAGCTTTAGTAGCTTTCAGAAAAGCTACTTTTCAATTCCTTATGTGATAAAAACGACTAAAATCATGTAACCAAATGATTTATTTTCTCTAAGAAGCATTATGCATCTTTAGAAAGACACAAAAATGATTCTATTTAGAAATTTTTAAAATTAAATTCCTGTACCAATATGTCCACTCCTGTCGTCTTAAATGTTAGTGTTATACACTGTGAATATCATGATATTTTTAATAATTTGTTAAGATTAGAATGATGGTTAATTTTTAAAGCTGAATTAGTTTTGTTATTTCAAGCTACTTATCTGATTGTATGTAATATAAATTTAACTGTTTCATCAAAGATCTATTCTAGTTCAATATCATTATTGTACTTGGCAGGGTTTTCAAAATTTCAGTGATGAATGAACATATGCTCAAAGAAACTGTAATCATTCTCTTTCTTGCCTCAGCTTGCATTAAGTAATCTTCACGCTAGGGCCACAATTGAGCTTGGTGATATAAAAAGAATCATAGCAGAGAAAGATGCGGAACTCCATGCTGCTGAGGGGAACTTAACTGGACTAAAAGAGGTATGCATTCTCCTTTTAATCTTGCCTCTTCATTGTGTGCCCTTGTTTGTCCCATATGTCTCATTAATACGTAAACAACCAGAATACCATCTTAGTGAACCTGGTTTGCTTTTAAACATGCAAGAAATCTTGAATGCTTGGAATAATAAAGCATTTGGATTTACAAGTGCAACTTTGTATTCATGAAAGTCAGAAATGAATTACATCAAAGAAGATGGAAGTCTAATTCCAAAAAGCTTTCACTGCTTACCAAATAGTACATTGATTCTCTGTGGTGAATCAGCAGTATCCTGTGCATGCTATTAATTCTTTTTTTCCTTTAACTTAGGATTTTCATTAACATATAAGCAATTTGCTTACTTAGTCTGCATTAGATTTGGCATTGAAGCATGGTCTTGTTGACACAGGTTCGTATCGACTATTGGGCAAACGGTCAAATCATAGAAGTTGCTGGTAGTTTTAATGGTTGGCAGCATAGAGTCAGAATGGATCACCATCCTTCATCTAAACACGTAAATCCACCTGGGTACAGGTTTAGTCAGCATTTATTATACCCTCTTCCTATACCATTTGAGACCTGTTGTAATCTCTGATGAGTGTTAAGCTTACATAGTTTCATAGACCATGGTCCAAGGTTCGTCGTACCATAGCATATCGCTCGGTACGGGTGATACATACTGGTCCAACAGAGGCTTGATATGGGTGGTACATCGGCATGCTCTCATGTACCATGTGTCGGTACGCTCGATATGCCTCGGTACAACTTGGTACATACCTTACCGGCTATTGGTCGGTACATCAGTACGAACTGATAAGGTGAACCATGGCATGGTCAATCTCATATTTTTTTTCATATGATATTGTCATGTGATGCTTTAAACCTCATTATCTCCAAGACTCAGGATATGTTCTTCTATTTTTATAACAATTTTGATTGTTAGAAAAGAAAGGTTTTAGGGACTTGTATCAGATGGGCAGGGTGGGAGGCCTGTGTTGACATTTTTACAATGAACTGGATAGGTAGTCTGTGGAAATGGAGTGGGCAGGCACCTAGAGGGATCTCATGGTTTTCTGATCTATGTATTGGCTCTGCAAAGTGGGTTAGATTGGTTTGGCTACCAATAATTCAATAAATCATCAAATGTGATAAACGAAGTATCTAGTCTCCACAATGGACCTTACAGGTTTATTCCAGTAATGTAAATGGAGAATAGAGATGACTTGTTTCATGGCTACCAATAGGAGCCACTGCCATGGTGGGCAGCAATCAGTGATCAGCCAACAAAATGGACATTTACATTATCCGGTGCTGTTTGGCATGGCAATAGCAATAGTGACCATTTCCAATTGCTATACACATCAGCAAGTTATTGGGACTGACCAGCGCCTGTATCCAGGAGCTGGTGGCCTGCTCTAAATGCTTGGCCAGGTGATCGTTGCTATTTAGCTGCTGCATATAGATTAAATGTTTGTTTAGCAACCCTAACTCTTCTGATTGATGTTAAAAGTACTTGGTTTTGCACCCCTTTTCAATTAAATTTATAATAATGAATAGTAAGTAAAATTATCTATTTGATCTGCCCCAATTAAATCAGGTCAGTTTTAATTATGACACAATCAACTACTCAGTCAATATAGAAGTTGCAATATTTTTCTAAATTGTTGCATTCCATATTATTTTTTTTACTGTTGCCTGTAGCTTAGTGATTGGGACTTACAGTTTTATTATTGTTGTTGTTTTCTGTAGCTTAGTGTCAATTTTATTTTGTTTTTGCTTTGTGATTTTTGTTCTCTAAAGGCTAAAACATTAAAGGCAATGTGTCCAATGTGTTTGGTTTTTTTTTTTATATTTTATTTTGTAAGAAATTATTTAAGAGTGTAAAATGTTTGGGTTAAAAAATTATAGGGAAAACATTAGAAATGGTGCTAGACCCATTACAGTTGGACTCGAGAATTTGAGACTCCCAATCCTCTTCTTTGATGGATAAACCTGTGATTATAAAAAAAATAATGAAAAAATTAAAGACAAAAACAAAAAAGATAATATTGTTTTCTTGATTGTCTATATTACACATAAATGAAAATGATGCCAGGTGTGTTCTCAGTTATTAGAAAACATTCCTGAAATTATTCTATACATATAACTCGGTAAAGTTCTGGGTCACTATGTGTTTTAAGATCTTTGAAGAAGATGATGTTTCAGCATTTTAACATTTCATTATAAAAGAAATGTATTAATAGACTATAAGCAGTTTGTTTTTATATGATGCAGTACCAATTAGGGATGTGTAAAATGTAGCCTTAGAAGTGCACAAATTTTAATTGTAATCAGTGTGACACTTTTGTACTCTGCTGCAGAACTTCTTCTACTGACTCTAATAATGCTCACTTTTTACTACTGGAACATTGTTAGTCATTTTATCTGATGATGTACTGTGCAGGAAGCCAATGCTCTGGTCAACAGTGTTGTGGCTCTATCCTGGAGTTTATGAGGTATGTAAAGTTGCAAAACTGGCATTTCATATATTTCAAAGTGATATCCCATTGCATAGAGCAGTTTTAGTCCGATCCTTCATTCTAATTGTAGGCTTTTCCACTGTTCTTCCAACAATGAAATAGTTTAGTGTTTGAACTTTGAAGTAGGTTATTTGTAGAGTGTTGTCTCTTGCTATCACTACAATGTTCTAAGGAAGGAAACAACCTACTAAAGCTTTTTTGTTAGTTGCTCTGTTGTGAATTTGATTTTAGCTTTGGGTGTCATGATAGCAATGTCTTAACATCAGTCATAATGAGATGCTTGGTGTTAGAAGCTGATCTCACATGTTACATTAAGGAGCGCAAGTTTAAAAGATTAATCTAATTCTCTTTCCCCGACGGGTTAAACGAGCTTAATCACTTCATTCTTAATTTGTTATCCTCAGATAAAGTTCATTGTTGACGGGGAGTGGAGAATCGACTCTCAATGGGAGATTACCACCAGCGGAGGCATAACCAATAATATTCTGAGGGTAGACAAGCGAGGTGACCCAAAATTTTGCAACTATATGTTTTTTTTCTCTCCTGAATTAGCTTAATTCCATTAGTCATATTCTATCAGTGTTTTTCTATCTTTCTGATTGAGGAAAAATATCTATTTCCATCTCATCCAGTTTTGTACAACTTACTGATTCCATATTCTTTTCATGAATACAGGCTAAAAGCTCAAAAGAAGCTGATCTAGGAAAGAATCCAGAGACCCAATCTATTGTAGAGGAAGTGGATTGATAGGGTTTCAGAAAATGCATTGAACTTTCTGTTGGAATATGTTGTAAAAATGAAATCATCTTGAGAAGTTTCCTCTTTGACATGAACAGCTTATGTGGTGGTCTGTGAATACCAGTTATGTGAGCCAATGCCAGGTGTTTTATATGTTTTTAGGCCCATATATGAAGCAAGAAAAATGATTGCTTGGATTATCTAAGTTCATGTTCAAAAAAATGTTATTTAGTTGACAAGAAGAAACTACATCTGATGATTGCAAGAGTTGAGATCATCCTAAGGTCTTATATCAAAATTTATTTCGAAAAAAAAAATGTTGGGAGCCCGAGTCATAGCTAATGTAATAGTTTGATCAAAGTTTCTTTGTTCTATTTGATCAATAATGAGAGTTTTCGTTCCAAATCCTACTCGTGTGGCTTCTGCATCCTAATTGGTTAATTTAGGTTAATGCTAATTGGTTAATGAAGATTAATCTCGTCTAAATCCAAATATTTAATCATATAGATCGAGTAAGAGCTCGTGTCGTATTCGCCGAATACCGTCACCCGCTGGTTTAAGAGCGGGAGAAGAAGCCGATCCAAGTAAAAGATGTCCGACCAAAACCCTCTCCCTCCTCCGCCTCCCCCTTTCGCCATCGGTCCTCCCTTTTCCGCCCCTTTGGTCCCTCAGAACCCTAACCCTAACCTTCATCCTAACTTTTACCTTAACCCCAACCCCAACTTCTACCTCCAAGTCCCCTTCCAGACCAAGCGCAAGCGCACCGGCGTCCGCCGCCGCGCGGCGGCCCCTCCCTCCTCCGTCGCGCTTCCTCCGCCCCTTCCCTCCCTCGCGCCCCCACCTCCGGCCCCCTCCAACCCCCTCCCCGACCCAGGCCCCCAGAACCCTGATCCTGACATCTCCGAGGAGATCATCGTCATCAACAAGGAGGCCACCACCGAAGCCCTCACCGCCCTCACCGCCGGCTTCCCGGCTGACTCCCTTACCGAGGAGGAGATCGAGGCCGGCGTCGTCTCCTCCATCGGCGGCATCGAACAGGTCAACTACATCCTCATCCGCAACCACATCCTCTCCAGATGGAGGGAGAACGTCTCCAACTGGCTCACCAAGGAGACCTTCGTCTCGGTGATCCCGCCGCATTACGAGCCCCTTCTAAATTCGGCCTACAACTTCCTGGTCTCGCACGGGTACGTGAACTTTGGAGTTGCGCCGGCGATCAAGGAGAGGATCCCCACGGAGCCAACCAAGGCGAATGTGGTTATTGTGGGCGCTGGCCTCGCGGGACTGGCTGCGGCAAGGCAGTTGATGTCGTTCGGGTTCAAAGTTGTGGTCTTGGAAGGAAGGAAGAGGTGTGGAGGCAGAGTGTATACGAAGAGGATGGAGGGGGCTAACAAGTTTGCAGCAGCTGATTTGGGCGGGAGTGTGTTGACGGGCACCCTGGGGAACCCACTTGGTATCATCGCCAAACAGTTGGGTTCAACGCTTCATAAGGTCAGAGATAAGTGCCCCTTGTACAGGCCAGATGGGAAGCCGGTGGATCCTGACTTGGATACTAAGGTGGAAAATGCATTCAACAAGCTTCTGGATAAGGCCAGCCGACTGAGGCAGTGTATGGGAGAGGTTGCGATGGATGTCTCGCTCGGGGCTGCACTGGAGACTTTTAGGCAGGTGTATGGTGATGCTGTGACTGAAGAGGAGATGAATCTGTTTAATTGGCACTTGGCAAATCTCGAGTATGCTAATGCTGGTTTACTATCGAAGCTCTCGCTTGCTTTTTGGGATCAGGATGATCCATATGACATGGGCGGCGATCATTGTTTCTTGCCAGGTGGGAATGGGAGGTTGGTTCAGGCTTTATCTGAGAATGTTCCTATTATCTATGAGAAGACAGTGCATGCAATCCGGTATGGTGGTGACGGAGTGCAAGTAATCTCAAGCTCACAGGTTTATGAGGGGGACATGGCACTGTGCACAGTTCCACTTGGTGTCTTGAAGAATGGGAGTATAAAGTTTGTACCAGAGCTACCTCAGAGAAAGCTTGATGGGATTAAGCGGTTGGGTTTTGGCTTGTTGAATAAGGTTGCTATGCTGTTCCCTCATGTCTTTTGGAACATGGATATTGATACCTTTGGGCATCTGTCCAATGATCCAAGTCATCGAGGGGAGTTCTTTTTGTTCTATAGTTATGCAACAGTAGCTGGTGGACCTCTCTTGATTGCATTGGTTGCAGGGGAAGCAGCACATAACTTTGAAACGATGCCTCCCACAGATGCCGTGACACTAGTTCTTCAGATTCTGAGAGGTAACTTAGTATGTGTCTACCATTAGATTGTTTGCTTTCAGTGTTTGTGAAACCATAGCTATTGTTTCTGTTCTATAGATAATGGTAAAACCTTTCATTTCCTAAATTTGTTTTGTTGAAATTCACTTTTGCATAATGTGCAATGAATTTCCTTTCCAACTTGGGGATCAGAGTCTGAGACATAACTGATCATCTCATCTTGCCAAGTTCTAACTTTGTGGTGGATATCAGTGTTCATATAACTGCTACTGGATTTTTTTTTTTGAATTTTTACCGAATTTTTCTGCATATTATTATTTTTAACATAGTACATCTCCTAGTTAACATCTGTTAGAACTGTTCTGAACAAATCATAGTTAAAAACTTACATACTTGCAAATTACTGGCATCTGCTTTTGGAACTAAGCATTTATTTTGAATTATAAGATGAGATGCTGATGTTTCAACATGTTGAATTCATAGGGCCACAAAGCCAAAGTCATTTAAGGTGAATACTTGTCTTTTCTGCTTATCCTGATGATTTGTTACTAATCTTGCGTCAGTATGGTCTGTTGTTGATGCCACTCTTGCCCTCTTGGAGATATTCCTCCAGGACTTTGTGCTTGAAATGCACCACACCCTTTATGCTAGGTTCTTATCTCTAGAACTATGTTTTGAATATGTTGTATATTTATTTTTCTGAACATATAACTAAAGAAGTTTGGTCTCATCTTTGTTGCATCTTTATTAAGTCTGGATAGCCATATATTGGTCGCAAGCTAAAGGACAAATAAACTAATGAGTATTTATGATGCATGTTTGTAAAATGAAATATTTTGTTTAAATGGAAGAGTATGAGATAAGTGAATGATTTTACGTAGATAATGTATCCATTTGTTGTAAAAAATGAGAAGATTGGAGAGGCTCTGCACTGGAAAATTATTTGAATGTCCATCCGTAATTCCTTTATCTCTTAGTGTTGTGTGGGCTGCCATGATTCTTTCAGTAATAACATTATTTGGACCTGTGCTGCAGTTCCAATGAGAGAACAATCTCTGAGCTTTTGTCAGCATTTACTGCCAATAGGATCAGATGACACTGCATATTCTGATAAATTCATCTTTAATGCACATCGTTGCTAAGCAGTGCTTAGGTTTAGCATTCATCTGTTCTTAATAACTCACCCTTACCTTCTACAGTTAGGTTTTCATAATAACTTAGCGCCAATAGGAAATAAAATGCCGTGAAAGCTTCAGCCATAGTTCAGAAAAACGAGAAAACTTAGTTCATCATGTTATTGTTAGTATCAAAATGAGAACTTCTTTGGAACATAACCCAACTATATTTACCTGTAGTCACATCCAAGCAGCTTGTTTGCATGTACTTCATGCTTGAGATTCTTAGTTATCTTGCATAAGCATTGACTATGGACTTCTGTTGATGAGGCATAAGCAATCAACCATCTTATGGACTTCTGTTGATGAGGCATCTTGGACTCAATGAATTGAAGTTCTACTCTTTTGGCCATATTAAGCAATTTATTATCTTTTTATGGGTTTTTATAAACAGGTATCTTTGAGCCACAAGGAATTGAAGTTCCAGATCCTCTCCAAAGCGTCTGCACTAGATGGGGTACTGACTCCTTCAGTTTGGGTTCTTATTCACATGTTGCCGTTGGGGCATCTGGGGATGACTATGATATCCTAGCAGAAAGCGTCGGAGATGGGCGGCTTTTCTTTGCCGGAGAGGCTACAACAAGGCGCTACCCTGCCACCATGCATGGAGCTTTCATTAGTGGTCTAAGAGAGGCTGCTAATATGGCCCACCATGCTAATGCACGGGCTTTACAAATAAAAGTGGAAAGAAGTCCCTCTAAGAACACTCAGGCTTGTGCTGCCCTTCTAGCTGATTTATTTAGGGAACCTGACTTGGAATTTGGAAGTTTTTCTGTTATTTTTGGCCGGAAAACATCTGATCCAAAGTCTCCAGCAATCATTCGAGTGTCATTGGGTGGTCCACGAAAGAAGAATACCAATGAGGTCTCAAAGGCAGATCAACAGCATTCAAACAAGTTGCTGTTTCAGCAGCTTCAATCCCATTACAATCAGCAACAACAGCTTCATGTTTACACGTTGTTATCTCGACAGCAAGCTCTAGATTTGAGAGAGGTGAGAGGAGGGGATGATATGAGGCTGTTTTACCTAACCGAAAAACTTGGTGTAAAGTTGGTTGGTAGAAGAGGGCTGGGACCCGCTGCTGATTCTGCCATTGCTTCCATTAAGGCTGAGAGAGGCAACCGATGAGCCAAATTGATTTATTTAGATTTAATGATCCATTGATGTAAAGAACAATGACTGATGTTATGTTTGAATGGGTTTGTGAAATAGTCACCATCGCATGGAGTAAGCTGGTTTTTGCATCTTGACCTGGTAAGTATAGTTTACCTTGATTCTTTCAGAAACTGGTTTCTCAAGCAATAACAAGGGCAAGAACAATTTACTTTTTCATTCATCTTTTAATTCTTTTTATCACGTTTATAATTCTTCTTATGCATTGATGCACATTTGCTTGAGCATGCAGCTACCGATGCAGGATGTGGTGACTATTTGGTCGGCACCAATGGGTAATCGTGGTTCGGTTGGTTTAAAGCTATTGCGAAAGATTTGAGGCTATGGACAACTCCTGGACAGGATTTGCATATAGCTGCGGCTTGCTAAATATTGCAACATCTGTTGTCTTTGTTACGTGTTACCTGCTATGTTTTTGTTTGACTTCCTGTGAAGTCTCAAAATCTGAGTCACTTGTTCCTTTCCATACTGAAATCAACTTGGGAAAGATTACTTTTATGTACAATTATTTTTTCTGGTTTTGGTTGCCAAGTATATATAGCTCAAGAAGGCAGAGCCGAGTAGATAGATCAACAGGTCATTCAAGGGTTTTAAGGGGTAGAACGAGTCCTGTTGAATGATTTGTTATGTATTCATACTGATGTAACCCCTCTTTGATTTCATTTTCAAGAGCACTGTCTCTCTTTGTAATGAGAACAAACAGATAGATGCACCAAATTGTTCTCCAATCAGTCCCACTCCCATTTGTCATCTGAATTCTGACCAGGTAGCAAGGCATGTTCTCTTGCGCTTGAATCATGTCGGCTCCTGCTGCTCATGGGCATCATCTGTTTGCTCATGAACTAGTTCTCTATGTTGTCTATTGATGAAGACGAGGACAGCAAATCATTATAATCATCAATGGAAGGCTACATAGGACCAGAAAATATTCAGGCATTTCCTATAGTTTCAAATTCCTTTCCTCTCATCTATAATAGCAAAGAGTGAAGTATGATAAGATTGAATGACAATAATGCATAGTTTTATGTAATGCATTGTTAGGCCTATCTTGTCAATCCAACTCTCAGTCCACACATGTGCATGAGCAGCGTACATGCTTCCACCTTCACATGTGTGTGCAGTATGTGGCCCATCTTGCAGCCACATCCATCCAAACAAGATCAATTTGGTGATCCAATGGCTGGGCCACAAGCTCCAATTTGTCAGTGTGGTGGCCCCCAAGCCCTCACCTTTATAGGCATGTCATATGTGGCATCTCTGTACATATATGTGTATATATATACCACAATGAGTAATATATATATATTAATCATTACAAAACTAATATAGTATATATACTCATCGAAATATTAGGATCCTCCATATATATATTGACGTTAACATCTAACCAGAAAACATATATTAATCATGTCAAGTAAGTAAATAAATTTTTTTGCATTATATATATATATATATATATATATATATATATATATATATATATAGATATATAGAGAGAGAGAGAGAGAGAGAGAGAGAGAGAGTGAGGTTTCTCCTTGGATTCACTGCTAAGCATCAAGGCTTGAAACAAAGACAAAGACAATAAACCAAAATGGCAAAATGGGAAGTGGAAACAAAGAAAGGATCCAAACTACAAGAAACAGATGGATAGCAGCCGACAAGGCCCTGGAAAATGTCATCCGCCCACTTGTAAGTGACACTACAAAACAGTCCCCCTTCCATGTCTTCTGATGACATGTTCTTCTCCTTTGTATCAGTTGTTACGGTCTAAATTCTTAGCTACAGCAAGGTGCATTTTATTCTGTGTCTGCTCCTATTAGATTTAGGAGTGTGTTTGTATGATATCTCCTGCACTGCGGTACCCCCCCCCTCCATGTTCTCTGACGGCATATCCTTCTTTGTATTGTCTGTCAGTTGTTATGGTCCAATCCGTCAGTTACAACAATGTGCAGATTATTCTGTGCTCGTTCCTATGGGATTCAATGGTTAGATCTTCTAAATAGTTGGGACTAATGGCTTTGTTGTTGATGTTGTTGCATCTTCTAAAGATTTGTCTGCATGACGTTGTGCTACATCAACTTGGTGCCATCTGAGGACCATGGCTTCTCTGTTCATGGATGGCAACCAACCAACCGACCATTTGTTCTGAAGGCAAACACTTGCCTCTTAACATGTTGGATTTCAGTAGGTTACCTGACATACTGATTGCATGTATTCTTCACTGGGTTGTTGTTGTGTTTCTCTATTCAACTTGGTTAAACATTGGTTTGATCATGGAAGGCAATCCCTGTTGTTCTAGTCGCATCAAGTTGGTAGATGTTTGAAGTGGTAATTATTTGCTACAGGAAGTCTAATCTTTGAACATTTGAAATCTTCTTAAAGAGTTCATGCATAACGTGAACATCATCAGCTTTGATAGGACCAAACTTTGAATACTTCCTACTCTTTTACTGTTTAACTTTTTCAGGTGCTCACGATGTGATCCAGCCACCATTCATGGCCATGTTCTGCAGACAAGCCTTGTCCGAGTAAATTTTGTTTCTTGCATGACTAGGTTCAGGATCTCCATCTGCCACTGGAATCATGGAAGCCTGTCACTGGATAAACCGATAGAACATGCATGTTAGCCCCAATATAATGCTTTACCAGACATGCTTTATCATGTTCTAGCGCCTGCACATTTTTTATGATCCAAGAGTCCACATCAGGCGATTAAACTTCCCAATTATCATGTGAAGCAGAAGGGGGCTCAATTATTTGGTGGTGTTGTCATCGGTGTGCATGTTCAGCAGCAATTAGGTCACTTTGTTCATCAGCCACCGAAGGACATACACTGTTCCCTAAAAGCCAATAGAAATGATATCTCCTATGTCATGGATGGCAACTTCCAACCCAACTCTCATTTGTCCACACCTCAATGCTTGTTGATTGATGTGAATGGGACCATATCTAGTCAAATAAAGAATTCTTATAAGCAGGTGAGGTTTCACCAACCTAACAGAGTAATCTATGTTTCAATTTTGGGCATTGGTTGCTGTGGTATCATTTTCTCTGCCAATTATTTTGACATTTTTGGTTTGGCATTGCATGGACTCTCTTGTGACAAAATTGCCTTGGCTCATCTTCTAGATTTGCTAAAAGATTCTACTGATATTTAGCATGGATAAACTTCGATGGACTTATATGATGAGAAGAATCCTTTCTGTCACAGACTTGTTATCTTAAATGGCACAAATTAGCATATATTGGCACCATCTGTATCCTGTCAGAGCATGTTAATATGTAAAACATATAGGCAAACTCGAAACAAATTGATTTACTTTGTATTTATATTTTGTTACTATTTGCTACATCATTATATGTGTTGTCATACTGACCCATGCTAACTTTATATGGACTGGTACATGGCATACAACATATTTTGATAACATGAGGCAGAATTCTGTGCCAAAATGATGAAGACATCGCATTGAACTGGTTTCAATCGAGTGCTGGTTGGTACATATCAAAGTTTTGAATCCTGGTCATCGGTAAGGTTCGTATCGACCAGCATTATTTTTATCCTATCTTTTGACTGATACCAAGCTATCCGGTAGACAACCGAAATCGGTACCAGACCAAAACCCTGGTACAGATACCAACCACACTAACAAGTTTTCTTATGTAAGAGACCAAGAGAGCATGTATGTATCGCAAAAGCATCTTAAGAAGCCGAAAGGTTTTCAAACAACCTTCAAAGTGAACTTACTGTGAAGGTGTGGTTGTTGACTTCTCATTTCTGATGGGTTTTGTTGAAATGTCTTTTTCCTCAGCAATTAAAGGACAAATCTATGAAGCAATTATGAGCTCAATCATAATTCCTAACCATGGGAAAGTTCCAGTTCCTAGTCTTATAATGACAATTTTCGAGTTTATACAGATTAATATTATGAACTTTTTCTGATGTTACTGGGATTTGTCTCACATTGGTATGTTCTTATCTCTTTAATCACTTCATCTTTATTTATTGCTAAACTTTTTGAAGTTCTTTGTACTATGTGAAAAATAATCTTTTTCTCATTTTTTAACTTGTCAATCAGTTATTTATAGCTCGATCACTCAAGGCTAAGACTTGAGATTTCTATATTACTCAATCGGAATTCTTCATGGCTGGTGAGACTAAACTTTCTGGAATTCTTGAGTGCAACAATTTGCTATAGAATGCACTTTGAAGGTGGCCTTGTCACATGATCACATTGTCCTGAAATGTTCAGATGGTTCATATCGGTAGGTGCAGAAGCACAGGGCGGATGAAATTAAATATATGAATTCCATAGAGCAATGTTGGTGGCCTACCGTCATGGGAAGATTGCAGATAATCTTACTGCAGATATGCTGCTATTAATGCTTTTTCGACACTATTTGATCCAGAGTGACATAACTAATCGTGCAGCAACCAGTTTCATGGTCTCCGAGTTTCTTAGTGCTTAACTCAGTCTCACCTAAACACAAAGAAGAAAACAAGTGAGGAAAGACTCTTATCAATTCATTCATGTGCAACAAATATAACATGAAGTTGACAGCTGAACTAACAAGAGTGTATTGGAACAAAGTAGCCAAAGTAGGTCTAATTTGACAAGCATTCTGATGGGGGCGTTCCAGCGGTCTCTGTGATCATCTCTCTCTGTGTCATTTGCTCAAGGGATTAACTAAATTGAACATTTAAGTTTCGAAGCTCATATCTGTAGGGCTTTTGATGGTGAAAGCTGAGGTTAGTGCAGAAGAAGGTGGTGCCACAAATGTTAAAAGAGCTTCATAGGAAACAATCCATCAAAGTAAACTCTGGTCCATGATCAATTCTGCTGTTGTGGTCCTCGGAGCATTTATTCAGCATCATGAATGGCAATGTCGGCTGCACTCACCTACCGATGTTGATACAGTATGCACCGCCACTCGCAACTGTTGGCACGATACTCAATTGTCATGAAGTGTAGTTTAGCTAGATTCTGAATGTTGGTTATGGAGCTGAATGCAGGTGGGCTGATGCTGAATTGAATGCTTGGGTTGACTTGTATCTAAAAGAAAGAAAAAAGAGCAGTTCGGTGCATCAATTGTTTGTTATCGTAGAGTTTGTTTCCGTAAACTCGAATTGTAATAACCGGTATCACAATGAAGAACACTTATCATGGCTTGAAAGCTTGACCTTAAATAGGATTAAACTGTTGTCAGAATAAAAAATTTGTTGCCTGTTCCCACCAGAACAGTGAGATTGATCTGAATGATGTTGGTCTTACAGGGTGGAAAAGAGGATTTTGGCTCAATAAATTAACCTTTTTGGAGTTGTAAAGGCATTTTATTGGAAAAAAAAATCATAAGAGGGTAAACTCTCAAAATGTTTGGACTATTTATTTTATGTTTATATAAATGATGACAAAGCATAGTTTGACATTATCTTGAGCCATGAAATCTCATTAGACAAACCCCACTAAGTGCTAATATAGGGAATAACAATGTCTGTGATTCATTGGAATCTGCTACATGCCAACTTCTAATAACTGCATTTTAATCAATTCAATATGTGAAACATGGTCTCAAGAGTAATTAACTGGTTCTTTTTTAGGTCAATGTCTCATTAAAAGAAATCAGACCAAAACAAATGCATTAATCTGGCAAAATGTGATGTGCATATCTACAATATCAACATCCAACATTGAATGACAAACTTCTGAAACTCAAGTTAGACTAAAAACTGAACAAAATCTTAAATCCTTTATTTTGCTCCAATGTGGCCCTTGAAAAAGTGTGCTCTAAATGTGATTAATTGCCAAACTCTGAACATATTATAGCTATCATTTTGAACAGTATCCCCATAATTTTTGATGAATCAAAGCTACACATGCTTTTAGTCCAAGAATTTATGCTCCATCATCCAACCTGCTTCAAATGATCACACTTTATACAGTGACCTCCATCAGTACCAAATCAACCAACTTAATATATGCTAGATTCTGCTGCAGAAAAGTTCAGTTGGGAACTTCCATTGTCATCTTACCAAACTTCACCTGAAGATTGCAATCTAATTCCCTGCTTCGTCTTCATCTTAGTTCTGTAATCTCCAGCCAATCCGCTCATTAATCATATGCGTCTCCGTAGGGTGGAACACCCACAATATTCCTATATATACCATGTGTACTAGCTTACACTCTCTCCACCACTAACACCAGCTTGCATGGCTCTCCTTATCCAATTCCTTGTCTTCCTCATGTTCCACTCCATTAATGCCCAGCCCTCTCCAGGCTACTACCCAAGTTCTAGGATCAAGCCATTGAGATTCTCCCAAGGCTACAGTAACCTCTGGGGACCTCAGCACCAATCAGTCTCCCAGGATCAATCCTCTGTAACAATCTGGCTTGATAGAAGCTCAGGTCTGATGCTGCTGCCACTGTTACTAAATGACCAGTCTCTCTTTCGATCTAGCAAATGTTCTTTCTGCTAAACTAAGAAAGGAAGAATCTGTGTAGGAAGTGGATTCAAGTCGACCCGCCCATACCGAAACGGCTACTTCGGAGCTTCGATCAAGCTCCAACGTGGCTACACCGCCGGAGTGAATACAGCTTTCTACGTATGTCAGAGCAATCACTTTCTTCTACATTCGATCCATCAACGCATCCGCTTGAACTCATGCATGGGTGACTCTGCTTGTAGCTGTCGAACAATCAAGCTCACCCGGGGTTCCATGACGAGGTGGATATCGAGTTCCTGGGCACGATCCCTGGTAAGCCATACACTCTTCAGACCAATGTGTATGTCAGGGGAAGCGGCGACGGCCGGATCGTTGGCAGGGAGATGAGGTTCCATCTCTGGTTCGACCCCGCGGCTGACTTCCACCACTATGCCATTCTCTGGAACCCTGAGGAGATCATGTAAGTCTTGTTTAGTTCCGCCAGAGCTCATTCAGCCTCCGAACATCCATATCTTCATCCACCATGTGTGCAGCTTCTTTGTCGATGATGTGCCGATAAGGAGGTACGCGAGGAGGATGGAAGCAACCTTCCCTGATCGGCCAATGTGGGTGTACGGCTCCATCTGGGATGCATCATCCTGGGCAACAGAGAACGGCAAGTACAAGGCCGACTACGGGTACCAGCCCTTCGTCTCAAGGTTCACCGGCTTCAAGATAAGAGGGTGCTCGGCCTTCGCGCCGGCCGGGTGCCGGCCGGTGCCGTCCTCGCCGTCCGGCTACGGCCTCAGCCCTCAGCAGCGCGCAGCGATGCAGTGGGTTCAGAGAAACCACATGGTCTACAACTACTGCAAGGATTACAGCAGGGATCACTCCCTCACTCCCGAGTGCTGATGAGGCCGGTGAGCTTTGTGAGCTCTTGGCCGCGGTTGCAGTGCCGCAAGGAAGGGCTGCCCTGCTACTGCACTGTGTGTTGGTAGTTTGAGGCGTTTGTGCATGTCTTTCACTTTCTTTACGTGATGAAGAGTGGGAATGTATTGAGGTATTGCTCTCTGTAGCGCTGTAAGAAGACGTCTGCAAGTGGAATGATCCATTTTGTTTGCTCTCCATTCTTCTTTGTTTATGCAGAAAAGAAAAATTATATGGAGATGAGACTCAGCCGAATGGCAACTCCGCGTTGTGAATTAATTATCATTTTGATACCATTTATTATGATCCGATTAGATACTCAGACTTTTCATCGTGTAATATCATATAAATTCTTTCATGATCTTCATCATGTTCGATATTATGTGGGTTGTAATATCAGTTATCATAATCTAATTTCATGATGTGACTAATTCATTAATTTATTAAGCTTAAAGTACAAAATTAATAACAATATACTTGTCAAGTTCTTATAAGCTATTTCAAGTAGTTTGCCAATTAATCAACTTCGAGTGACAGTTTTGGGCCTGCCTTCGTTTTTATTATAAAAGTTCTTTCTTTCATGATGAGTTCTATTAGATTTTAGAACACGACTAATACTTTTGCCAACCAAATTTTGGTCTCATGCATGGTTTAGCTTTGGTGGCTTCAGAGCAATTATAAACAGTAATCTTCTTGAATTAAGCTAATGAGCAGTGTGAAGGGTACCAAATTCCACATAGCAGCACCAGTTGAATGTTGCATCATCGCATTTGCTTTCTGATGAAAATAACTCAAAAGAAATGTTTTGCCAATGTTCATCATGATCGAGCAATGCTGTCACTAAAAGATCAAATGTGTTGTAGAACATTTAATGTTGTATCATTTTTGGGTTTTAAATGCTGGGCCTATTGATCTCAAATTCTGTCACAAAGGAGATGATAGCTTAATTAGTAGGATAATTATACAATAAATGGCTAGTAGGCTATCTATTTCATAGGATTTGAGATGGATTTTATCTGGATTGGATTTGAAATATATGCTGATAGTACTTTATCGAGTTTGGAAATAAATACTGATATCATCGTCCGTTTAAGTTGGATTAGGATGTTTGCTTAATCCGAGTTTGGATGAGTACAAACGAACAAAATAGCTATTTAGTTCAAACTTAAGATGATTTAAGAAGATAATATGTGACAGTCTTTACCCGACTAAACTAAGATAGTTATCATGACTTTACAATGAGCTTAATTCTAACCACTGAGAGATATAGATTTTTATGGGTGTCTTTGTTGATCATATTATATATATTTATATATATAGACTTATTAGTTGTGTTAATAGATTCCAATTTCTAAAGCGGTTGACATGGACTTGAAATGAAGTAGTTCAATTCCCAATTTCCAAAGTGGTTGACCTTGACCCATATGCTGGGAGGTCAACTCCCGTGGACAAATCTGCATCAAGGTGCCAAGACTCCAGCTAGTTTCTACCTTAGCGTGTGACTTAGGCCAAGTGGTAGAGCGGGTGGAAATATTCTACATCCCGAAGCTTCATCCTGCCTTCCATGGCTATCATATTATTTAATTGGGTGTGCGTTTCGAGCATTGACTTTTGCTGCTCTCCGAACATTGGCACCTTAGAATACATCACACGAAGGAATAAACTACGTGAGATTTCCTTTATAGACGAGCAAGAGTGTCGAGGATGATTTCACATTTGTTGGCATGTTCCGATTCATATGGGTGTGGCAACATGGCGCTGTGGTTAATCCATGCATAAAATATTCGAATTGTAATTGTTGTGTTGCGTCATCTTCATGAACCATCAAGCAATTATCTTATTCTGCATCACCACAACCTCAATCTTCTTAAATTATATAAAAGCCTTTTATCGATTATGTTGAAAGCCACATATTATGATAGAGTATGACTATGCTTGGAGAGCACATTAAATATTAATCTAATAATGACACAAATATTAGTTCATTAAATTAAATTAATAAATATTAGTTCATTACTCTAAATGAACATTTTATATACTATTACCATCTGTTTGCAGCTAATAAAACAAATATTAGTCCAGTAAGTGGATCACGCACATAATCACAAGAACAAACAAACTTAGTTCGCAAATGCGGAGAAAATAATTTCATGTTGAGGAGGGCGGAAGAGTTTCTCGAATTAATATTATCTTTTTTTTTGTTTAAAATTATTGTTAATGGAGTTACTGTATAAGATGTCAGCCGACTTATCTGATACAAAATTTAAAATTCAGAGATTAAATCTTATTCTAATCACTGATATCCGACAGAAATGGTCAAGATCGATCAAATCCAAGTCTAATATAATAATCGATTGATGTTAAGTGCGAGATAGACCAATTTCAAACTTGGTGGAATTCACAAGCCTTTCTTTCCATAACGTCACGAGTCAAAAGAGGGTGGGAATTGGGAACAAGATAGATTGATGGACACGGAGAGGGAGAATAAATTACCATCACACAAACTATTTATTTTCCACAGAAAATGTCAGAAAAAGGGAGACTTTTATTGGGAGATAAACTAATTTGTTTCCCACAGAGAAAAAAAAGGCGCTCGGAGAAGTCGCCAACCCCCCACTAATGCTGTCTTATCGAAGCCCCTCCCAAGCGTAACCCTTGCGAGCATTCGGCGTCGCCACTCGCGCTTTCTACTTGCCGCTTTCACGGCCCGGAATTGCTTGTGGGGCCCGCTATGATGTACGTAGTATTTTGACGCCACGAAAGCGTGGGTCAATTTTGGGGTCCTCGAAGAGGGATTTCTTCGTCGCTTACGTCCTATTATATATACTCTCTTCCGCCATTTCATTTCTTAGAACGAGCGCAGCTTTTCTCACACGGTTTCTTTGTTACCTTTCGTGTACCTATTTCTGAATTGGGTGGAACATATCAAGGTGTGGGACCCATATGCTCTATCGAATAATAGTGAAGGTGACTTATTACGTTGTTTAATCGAGTACGAAAAGCATCATTATTCTTAGCACTTTGTTCCCGAGAGAGAGAGAGAGAGAGAGGGAGTACAAACGCTTCTCTTTTTCTCTTTGCTTTTCGTTCGCGATTCCAATCTCAATCTCCTCTTGCGTCTTTGTGTTCTTCTTCGAACCGTCCTCATCCTCTCGATCCGTGCGACCTCAGCTCCTTTTCTAGGGTTTTCAGTTTCCACGCCATCTTCGCTTTCCTCCAGGGCGTGCTCGATCTCAGTGAGAGGCAGATCGGGGGGCGACGCCAGCGGCCAATCCGCAGCAAGGATTGCGGGAGAAGGAGGCCAGTCGCTACCGGCAGTTGTTGGCGTCAAGAAGTTTTCTAGTTGAGTCCGAATTGAAGGGATTCGCGAGGGTTTTGGTCGCCGATTCGCGGGTGAATCTCTTTGATTTTGGCTTCCTGTGAGTGCCGTCTGGGAGCGGTTCGTTCGTTCACCCGAGTGAGGGTAATCATTTTCTTTTCTGAGCATTTAAGGGATTTTTTGTTATTTCAAGTTCTTTTCTTGATTTGGCCGGTTTCTCTTAGCTTTCGGATCTATGACCATGTGAGGTGGTGCGATTTCTTTTTTTGATTGAGACTGCTTAAAATGTAGTGGTCTTTTTAAATTGAATCCGTGTGGCTTACTGATTACGAAATGTAGGGGAAGGGGAAGACTGATCAAGATTTGACCGCATCTGCTTTATGAGATGTTGAGTCAACTGAAAATAATTGTAGCCTTAGGTTGAAATGTGACCATGTGTTCAATCATCGTGACACAAGGGCTTATCTCGGTGTTTTTTTTGTTTTGTGTGTGAAGTCGCCTAAATTGTAGATTATGGTGGAGTTCTTGACCTCGTTGTTGCTTATTTTTTGGGTTGATAATGTTGCATTCAGTTCTTTGACGTTGTCATTGGATATTTCTTTCGATTTTGACACTTGCTTAGATTGAGGTTGCCTTCAGTTAAGGAGAAAACATATTCTTTTATAGTTACCTGCTTCAATGAAAGTGAATATAGGTTCATAAAAGTTCTTCAAATTGTTTTGGTGGTTTCTGTCAACATTGAGAAAGTTAAAAGAAAGGCTTTGTGGGTCTTATGTTGGGATGGAACATTGTTCTTGGATGATTGCGGCCATCAACACAAGAAGTGTTGGATCGGCGTGTATAATACTATGGATGTTGGGTCTTATTTTTCCTAAGGCTTCTCGGGCAATATCTTTTACTTGCTTCTGATCATATTCAAATGTGAGCATCATAAATAATCTGTTACTTTGCTTGTCTACCGAGATTTTTTTGTTCAGTTATATGCCTTTGGTAAATTGTTAGCAGGAAACATGTTGGGAGTCAATTCATGTGACTCTATCATTGCTGCACTTGAAAGAAGTTGTACTTGTCTTTGGACAAAGACACAAAATCAACAATGACAGAAGCATTTCAAATGTCATGATCAACTTGTTTTTTGATTATGCATAGTTATACAGCATTGCTTTGTAAAGATTGTAATGCCATAAATCGTAGGTGATGCTAATCTTTGAAGCTCATTCTGGCCACCTTTAGAAACTAAAGGCAGCAGAGCTTTTTCCCCTCTTGCCATCATGCGTTCCTTCTAAATTTAAAGGAAGTGCTAATCAGTGAAGGTCCTCCTTTTGGCAGGCTGCTTCATTGAGAAGTCCTTTGTTGCTGAATGCTACCATTTAGGATTAAGGCTTTTACTTGAAACAAACCAAGGTTCTTTTGGTGACTTTTAAAGTTATCTGTTATGACTGCTAGGAGTTGATAAACCTGGAATAATTTGGTGATATCAATCAAAATGCCTACATTTTGGGGAAAATCTTCATCTAAGGATGCAAAGAAGAAAACAGTGAAGGAAAATTTCATTGACACATTGCATCGATTCATAAGTTCAACCGAACAGAAAGGCAGTTCAAAATCAAGGAGGATTCAAAGACGTAGCAGTGACATAACTACAGAAAAGGGCTACACATCAAGAGCAGAATCACGATCTACGTCACCCTCCAAGCATGTGTCTCGCTGTCAAAGTTTTGCAGGTAGACCAAATGCCCAGCCACTTCCTCTTCCTGAGATGTCTTCATGCATTACACGCACACCGTCTGAAGTCAGTATATCAAAGCCAATTTTGGAAAAGCGTGGCAAACCACAGCTGCATTTACCCCTTCCAAAGCCTCATCGCATTATGAAAGGATCAGATGCTGCTAATCTTGATGGTGATTTGGCTACTGCATCTGTTTCCAGCAATTGCTCTATCGATAGCGATGACCCAGGCGATTCTCAACTTCACAGCCCTGTGGGCAATGATTTTGAGAATAATAACAGAACTGTTATAGATCATCATTACAGGTATGTACCTTACAATCTAATGAATGCTATCTGGATGCTGATTTTTCCATCTAACTTTATTGACATGTCAATTTTAGAGGTTAACCTACCTCATGTTTTTCTTTTCTGTTTGAAGTGTGGTGCATAAGGATCGTATTTCTGCTACCCAGAGGAGCCCAAAGGAGATGTCAAAGCCGACAACTTTGTTTTTGGGAAACCAAATTACATCTGCATCACCAAAATGGGGTGTCCCAAATAGTTATCGATCCAATATACAAATTCCCCGGAATGGTGCTTTGGGAAGTGCCCCAGATAGTTCTATGTCAAGTCCTTCTAGAAGTCCAATGAGAGTTTTATGCCCTGAGCAGGTTCCAACTTCAGCTTTTTGGGCAACAAAGCCTCATACAGATGTAACTTTTGTTGGATCTGGCCAGTGCTCCAGTCCAGGTTCAGGACAGACTTCTGGACATAATTCAATGGGTGGAGATATGCTGGGGCAGTTTTGGCAGCATAGTAGGGGCAGCCCAGAATGTTCTCCTATACCTAGCCCAAGAATGACAAGTCCTGGTCCTAGTTCTAGGATACATAGTGGAACCGTCTCTCCATTGCATCCACGGGCAGGAGGAACAGCACCAGAATCACCTACAAGTCGGCATGAAGAGGGGAAGAAACAAAGCCATAGATTGCCTCTACCACCAATAAATGTTTCTCGCAGCTCTCCCTTTCCTCCAAACAATTCAACAACAGCTACTTCTCCCATATCTCGTAGCCCTGGAAGGACAGATAATCCAACAAGCCCTGGATCACGGTGGAAGAAAGGAAAATTAATTGGTCGTGGCACATTTGGACATGTTTATGTTGGTTTTAATAGGTATGTCTCTTACTATTATAAAGTTGTGTTACTGTTCTAGAAATATTGTGGATAAATGATTATCTAATTGTCTGTATCATTGAACTGGATAAGGTTCATTGCCAAAGCATATTTTTTTGTGTTAACAAAAGACCGCCAATTGTAATAATGTGTAGTTTGTTTATATCTAGAATGAGAACTATAAAGGACAATGAATTGAAGGTGACAATTGTTCTTTACTGCCAAGGTCAATGCCAACATCTAAAGTTTAAGGATTACTGGAATGTCGAGATTAGCATGAACATAGTTGGTGTGACAATTGTGTGGAAAAAAATAATCCAAGGATGATGATTCTTGTGCTGCACATCTGTGTTGATAAGCTGAGAGTGGAAGGATATCACCTGTGTCTGTATGTTGATAGTGATGCCCCATGTGCCTCCTGAGAAAACACTTTCTGTGTCCTTCCATGACATATCATTCTTCTTAACTGGCTATCTCCTGTATGTGAATCAGTTGTATCAAAGGTATCTGAGCATATTATGACTGTTCTTTTTTGTTGAATCAGAGGTAGATTTATGTTATTAGTTGATTTGTCCAGTAATTTACCATGCTAAGGCAGATACTAGGGAGACAGACTGTTTGAGAGAACCATGAAATTAGGAAATCATTCGACTTGATATTTGGGTGGTGACCAGATATAATTACCAACCGCCAGTCCGATGAAGGATGTGACCGTAAATGAAAAGCTGAAGTGGATTAGATAGACATCTGGGAATGAGTTGATTGATCTGGAAAGTTAATGTTCTATTAGCTAGATCCAAGCCTCTTTATTTGATATTGGTCGTATTTATTTTTATTTACTATCTTGATCTTTTGTTTGTGATTGTCATTCTCTGTACTCAAACTTGTTTAGGCTTTGTTTTGGCTAGCTATCTTTATTTCATTTTTGGCAGTGAGAGTGGTGAAATGTGTGCAATGAAGGAGGTGACCCTGTTCATGGATGACGCAAAGTCAAAAGAAAGTGTGAAACACTTGGGACAAGTGAGTATCATTACCCTACCAAGGGCCCCGCATGATGGGCACTGTATGTTATGTTGATTTATTAATTTTAGTTTTTTTTTCTTTTTTCAAAATGTTGTCTTCTTTTGGCAGGAAATATTTCTTTTGAGTCGATTGCGGCATCCAAATATCGTGCAGTATTATGGCTGCGAGATGGTATTACCAACTTTCCTTGAAATTTCTAGACTTCTGCGATCCTTGATTTTCTTTATCCATCATTGAATGTCATTCTTTTGACCTACATCGTTTACCATCAATTGTAAATGGTTTCATATTCTACAAGTCTATTTAAACTCTGTCTCCTATATGATGGGATATTTAGCAAAACAATGGTGTAAATGTGTTATATATCAGTTGTCAGTAGTCGATATTTTGTTTCTTGAAGCTATACAGAAATATCTCTGTTAGTCGATACAAGTCATGAGAAGTTATGATACCTTAGGAAATTCGGCAGGAGATTTCCCTTTTCATGTCATTTTGTATTGATACTATGTGATTTTATCTTGTATCATTCCTGTTCTAATGTTCAAATCTTTCCTCATGTAGACATATATGTCAAATGAAGGACAGTTCATGTATAAATACACTTCTTGTGGGAACCAAGTACTGCCCATCTGCACACACAGACCACTGGAGCTTGTAATATTACCAATTAATTTTACTTTTATCAGAACATTATCCTTAGTCCTATAAGTATAATCTACACAAGTTTGATAAGTAGACTGAGATGTTTATCTATAGACTCTTGAAGGTTTTTAGCACTGGGAATCTTGATATGTTTATTGTGAAGTAAGTGCCTTTGTAGCCTTGTAGCCACTTTGAATTACTATTACAACTCAGCCAGCAGATATATTTAGTCCTCTATAGTCACTGGACATTATTCTTTGGTTTAGATGTGGGCAATTTGTTCCAGTCAAACAGAACCATAAAAGTCTAGCAGATATTGCATGACATCATGGAAATTGCAATCTCAGCTTGTACGTTTCTGAAGTTATACACACACACACACGTGTGTGTGTGTACATATACATAAATACATATACATATATATATATATATGTATGTATATATGTATATATGTTTATATGTATATGTATATGCATATACACATACATATATATATATATACATACATACATACGCACACATATATATATATATATGTATATATATATATATACATATGTATATGGATACACATATACATATACATATACATAGATATACATATATATATGTATATATATATACATGTATAAATATATATATATACACACACACACATAGGCATTATCTCATGAATAAATATACTCATGGTTATTCTTATCTTTTTGGAGAACAATTGATATATATATGTATGCCTTTAACCTTGAAAACCCTGAATTGGGGATCTCATCATTGAACATTGTATAAAACTAGGAGCCTTTATAGCGGGTTCACTATTTGTTACCTCTCCTGTGATTTAGCTCTTCTAGATCATGCTTTTAGCCACTAACTTCTCAGACCGTTAGCCCATGTTTGTATTAGGTAAAGATTCATCGGAGATACATTTTGACCTTGTTCTACAGCTACCAGCTAGGCAGCTACATGATGTCACTATTCTTTTATCTCTTGGCTTTGTTACTGATGTTGAGAAGGATATGATTTTATGTTTACTAATCCATGTTCCCATCTGACCTCAGGTGGCCTCTTAAGGCATTGACCTTTTAGGTGGTAAGTACTAGTAGTCTACTGTCTATATCTGTGGTTTGATTTAGCATTTTTTTTTCTTTTAACAGATTGAAGACAAACTTTATATTTACCTGGAGTATGTATCTGGTGGTTCCATACATAAACTTCTTCAGGAGTATGGTCAGTTTGGTGAACCAGCAATTCGGAGTTATACGCAGCAAATTCTCTCAGGACTAGCATATTTGCATGCTAAGAATACAGTCCATAGGTATGATTAATATTTGCTTATTCATTTTAGTGATTGATTTAATTTCATAAAGGAAAGAAAGTGATGTTACAATTCTAGATTACCTTTCTGGTTCTGATATAGTGGTTGTTACTATTCAGGGACATTAAAGGTGCAAATATATTGGTAGATCCAAATGGCCGTGTTAAGCTGGCAGATTTTGGGATGGCAAAACATGTAAGATTTTAACATTATTAAGTTGAAGCAAACATCATTTAAGTAATTATGATTTTGTATTTATATGATAATATTCGATATTTAGCTCACTTATGCATGTTCTCTTTCCATGGAAGTTTATGTAATTGACGTGCTTTAGTGTTTAAAACTCTAAAATGCTTTTTGCAATTTTTGTTTAGCTTATATTAAATGAAATATTTCTATTTCTATTGAGATGAATGCTAGATATTCCTATTTTCCTGTTTGATTTTTTATGCCAAATAGATTTAGTAATGTTTTCACTTGACACATGTCTGCTTCCAACAACCCAAGGAAAAACTTGCTTGGTCATTTAAATTGGTGCTGCATGGCTCTTTGAAATGTTTATTTTTGACAGTGATACCACTTGTGGAAAGTGGCCCCATAACTTTGTCTTACTGCATCTTAGCTACATATTACTTTCAGTATCAGCAGCAGAAGCAGCTAATTGTGATCTTTCACATGATTTATAGAATGTTTTATGTGGAAAATCACCATTCCAAATGCAAATATTCCTACTATCCATAAGATTGACATGTTATTTGTACCATTTGTTTTATTGTCTGATGTTGTTACCATAAGATGAAAGCAAGAGATAGTGTGAGGAATTCATGTCTAGTATGTTTATCACAGCTATAGTGCCCTGAATGTGAACGATGTATCTCTAGACATCAATCTATGCTAAAAAAATAATGCTTATTACACTGTAAATCAAACTGTCTGTGCACCTTGTGCAACCATTTCTTCATTGGGAAGTATAGTTATGCAGACTGTAAATTAAGAATCAGGATCAACCTAAAGATGTCATGCACACTAGAATTTCCCCATACTTGTAGTGCATTCCAGTATTCCAATGGATAAATATGATTGGTATCAAAATTTTCAGTATTTTGTGTAAACTACTCTTCTGTTATCCTGAAAATTCTTTCATGGCACAGTTCAAAGTTATTCTATATGGAATTGATTTTTGAAAATGTTGAAAGAAGCATCTTATTTACTTACTGAACATTATACTTATCTCTTAATGTTTTATTTCTTCTAAGATTACTGGACAATCATGTCCGCTATCATTCAAGGGAAGTCCTTACTGGATGGCTCCTGAGGTATGTTATACTCTACAAGTAGTTCTTTTACCTTTCATATTTGATTTGCCAAGTGGATGCCTCTAGTGTTGATACCTGACTTCGTGCGGTTAGGTCATCAAGAATTTGAATGGCTGTAATCTTGCTGTCGATATTTGGAGCCTAGGGTGTACTGTTTTGGAAATGGCTACATCAAAACCACCTTGGAGCCAGTATGAAGGGGTTGGTACTTGATCTTTTGAGCTTAAGATATATAGTTACTGATGAGACATTCAAGCAGGATCAACAGCTCTAATCATCATTTGGTTTTATGTATTAGTAATATCTACCGAGCATATGTGCAGTAATAGTATGAAGTATGAACATATGTTTTAGGCAGGATACTCATCTTTTATAATCATTTGCTTTTATCTATGGAACACACATTTTAGTAAATGTATGAAAATTTGTGGTGGTAAATCAAGTGAATTTATAACTTAGTAATCTTTCTCTTCGTGCCAGTTGCTAGACATTTTATTAGTTGAATTCATGTACTATGGGACCTCAGTTTATATTAGTTGAATTTTCTGTTGTTGCAAATGATATTATTATTATATTTAAGAATCAGACATACTTAAAAGTTTTTGCTTAAGTCTAGAGAGGGTCAATTTATGCAGAAATGCCCCAACAGGCAAAGAAGTTTCCTCATTAAGCATATCCTAATGGAGAAAAAAAAATCACTTTTGTTCTTAGCAGTGTGAGTCTTGAATTGTAGCAGTTCCATGGAAGTCTCAAATAATAGCATTTCTCATTGTGGTTTCTGTGCTTACAATTAAAATGGAGTTGGATGTAGTTGCTTCCTTTATCTTCTTTACCCAATATTGTTTTCTTCCAAAATGCAGAGGGTAACTTTACTTAGTGAGATGTTCACTTATTAGAATATGGAACTATCGCATTTGGTGTATGTAGCTTCATCATCAGAATTGTTGAGATGCTTGTCCACATGAATAACTCATCCTAAATTACATGAAAGTCTCCACATAACGGAATATGGTAGAATTCTTGGATCTTCAAGGTGCCATAATACTGTAGAAACCTTTGGAACATCTTTTAGCTTCTTATGGGGTGCTCTGCAACTTTGGAACTGATAAGCTGTGGGCATACTTCTAATGTGGACTTTAGATCCTTTGTCTCTCTCAATCTGTCAATTTTGTAGAGAGCTTTTGATGGTAAACTTACCAAGAGAACTTTGTTAATGACATAACAATGTTCACTGGTAATTGTATTATGCTGGTGACAAATATTTGTTGGTCCTTTTCCCAACATGTTCTTGAGGTAATAGCTGTTTTGGTTGTTCAATCAACATGTTATCACCTTTGACATATCTCACCTGATTGCGAACCCAGTCAGCCAATGACAGAACATGATGCTAACTTACTTTATGAGAAGGTCTCCGCATTTATTTCATTTGGGAACTGAAGTTACAAGATGAGTTGCACATATATAAGCTACCTATATACTGTATTTCATATAAGAAGAAACTGAACATTTATAAAGCATAGTCATGTCAGTACTTGTCTTGGTGATTGTAATCTTTGAGAAACTTACATGTAACCTGGTGGCTCTAGATTGCAGCAATGTTCAAAATTGGAAACAGTAAGGAGCTTCCAACAATCCCTGATCACCTATCTGACGATGGCAAGGATTTCATAAGGCGTTGTCTTCAGCGTGAGCCATCCAAACGTCCTACTGCAGCTGAGCTTTTACAACACCCATTTGTGAAAAATGCAGCTTCTCTGGAGAAATCTGTTATTAATTCTGAACCTTTAGATTTGTCAAGTGGTGTTTCAGGTGGAGCAAATACTAAGGTATGAATATACGCTGCCCTTCATGTGCTCCATTACATTTATTAATGTCTTAGCCAGTAGGAAATAATGGCTCTGATGCGTGTAAGGTTTGGCTTCACTGAAGTTGCATAAGTTTGTTAGCTGCCTCTTGCTACGTGAGACTGATGATTTATGTATATGCTGATGCAGTGATTTAAATAGGCACTCGGGCGAGGCGAGGCCCGAGTGCCTCATGTGTGGACCATGCAATGTGCTTCAATGAGGCACCGCCTGGGCACTCGCCCGAATCTAAGCGTCGGGCGCTTTGGGTGAGTGCTCGGTTCAAATAAGCCAATCGAACTGGACTTAAACCGAATTAGTTTAAGTCTGGTTCGATTCAATAGTAGTTAGTAATGCAGTTTCTTACCGTCAAAAGCCACCTTCATGCCCGCGTGACCCCGAGCCAACCCTAGCGTTGCTTCTGCCTCCGTCGTCGACACTTTTTGCCATTGCCTCCGCTGCAGACGCAGCGGACCGAGCCTTCTTTTATCATCGACGGGCAGGTTCAACGGCCTAGCAAGAGCCCGTAGCTTGCTTTCGTTGTCGCTCCATGTGCAGTTCCTTCCATTGTTGAGGGATAGGACCGCAGGTTCCTCCGCCATCGATGGACGCCCTTTGGAGCTTCCGCTGCTGTCGTCGCCGCTGCTATCGCTATTGTTGCTCGTAGCTTCCACCATTGTCACTACCACCGTTCGCAGCGCTGTCATGACTGTCTTAAACTAATCCTCCACCACTGTTGTTGCTAGCTTCTCACTGCTGTTGTTGCCACATTCCACTGTCAGTTTCCATTGTCAGTGACCCTTTTATCCCTCTTTGTTACTATTAACAGTTCTTTTCTCCCCCTTCAACTATTGTTAATAGTAAATAATATATCGTTAACAGTAGATTTTTAATTTAATATCATATTTTATTTAAATAATCATATTTTTTTAAAATTATATTATTTTTTATATTTTAATATTTCAGAGCGTCTTGCTTGGCTCGGGTGAGCACTTAGCGCCTCAGGCGTTTTGGGATTTTGGTGCCTTTTGGCATCTAGCGCTTTTTAAATCATTGTGTTGATGGTGATTGTCATCTAGTGGAGGTGAAGAACTTTCATTTTTGTCTAATTATGTAATTTTAATAATACATAGGAAGTCTGAGTTTGAGATTCTACATGTGCAAGCTGCTACCTTCTATAAGAACCCGAGGAAGTTTCTGACCTAGTTAAGGATTGATATAAATATTTTTGCTTCTTATTCTTATTAAATTGAGTCATATGCATCTTAATATGTTGCCCTTCTTACACATTAAGTATTTAATTATTTATCACTGGTTTGTAATTTATTTTCTTCAAGATTCATTTTGGAATTGACCCTTGTTTTTAGCTGCTCTTCCCTGGACTTCTCATCTCTTAGGATTTATGTACATTTTTGAAACACATCCAACCAGCCTACTCTACTATGACCATGCTTTTGGTATATTTCAAAAGAAAAATGAAAGCAAGATGTTGGGAAACTATTTATCAATTGTTTGTAATTTGTTTTCTTCAATATTCATTGTTGGAACTGACCCTTGCTTTAGCTGTTCTTCCCTGGACTTTTCATCTCTTAGGATTTAGGTACGTTGTTGAAACACATCATGGTTGGGTCAACTGACTCTATTATGACATGCTTTTGGTATATATTTCAAAAGAAAAAGAAAAGCAATATATATGGTTGGGAAACTGTGATTGCAACCATCTTGTTTTATTGAATTGTCCATGTTAGTTAGTCCCATCCCACATGGTTTGCTTGGTTGGATTATTGTTTGTCTCAGTCTCATGCTTTCCTTTTCCCTTAACAACTTCTGAGCTCTTGGCGTGCAATCAATGTTGGAAGTAGGAACAGGAGCAATAGTGACCTGAGACTTACCCTAAGTGGCTTTCTCTGTCTCGAGGCTGACCAAACATCACAAACCTCTATCTCATCTCGCACCAGTTTCCTCCCAAACATCAAATCATTTCTCTGTGAATCATTGCAAATTGGAGTTTCAATGTTCAATTGAACTTTGATATTCTGACTACAAATCAGGACAAAGTACAGTTTGTTTTCCACATGGGTTATCACATTAGATGGTTGAAGTTGATTATTTAGTTGTCTTTTAAAAACTCTAAAAAGTAAATTGTTGCATGGGAGATACAAAATAGGCCTTTGACTTTTTAAGCTAAAAAAAGAAAACACACATTTAGGGCCAGTTACATGGACATTTGTCCCATTGAGCTCTATTTAATAGAATTTGGAGCCAATTATTTTATTGTGTTTCTCAGTGTATGTTGCTGTGTATAGGAGAGCTGTGTTACCTAGCCAAATGAGTTTTGATTGAGCATTTTGATAAAGAAAATCTGGGGTGTGACTGTGAGACTTTTATGAATTGGAGAAACAAATAAATAGAACTAGAATGCACTAGTTTCAAATGACTTTTTCTTTTCATTTCTTTTTGCTTGTATTCCCTTTTCTTCAATTATCATCATTGCTTTTTAGTTGAATTTTTATACGAGCAGAAATGTTTTCATGATACTATTTTCCTAGTTTTAAGATCTGAGGATGCCAATGATACAAAAGGAGTAGATGCCAGATCTTAAAAGGGTAGCTTGCAGTTCTACAGAGACTCATATATCCTCCCCCATCTTGTGTCAAATATGCCACGAATGCATACGCATAAGATGAAAAATACCAAACTCTGATATTATAGATTTTGCTGAGCCTGCTGACTGTTGGACACTCCCAAATTGAACAGAATGTACAACCACCATGATGATGTGAAAAGTGATGTTTGGTACTTGCTACCATGATTCTAAGAGTTTTACATGTGACTACCAATTTCTTGAATGCTGATTACATCAGTATGTAAATATCATATAGCTGCTAATAAGTAGAGCTACTTGTACTTCTACAGTTGCAAGCTTCCTGTGGCTTTACAGGCTATATACTCCCGCCTTTCAGGAGCAATTAGGTTTATTCATGGTTCATTGTTCCAACAGGGGACTATGCACCAAATTGATAGGTTTTGCCAAAATTTTATGTTACCGGATTTAAACATTTTCAGTTAGAATAACCTGGGCAATCCCTTTAAGAGCTGATAATATGTCTGCATTTGTTGCATGCAACAAAAAATTCATCTGATTACTATTACATAATTATTTTTTTTATATCTTTCTTTGGGTAGCAATGAGAGGATTCAATCATTATGAATCTTGGATTTAGGTCCTGTTATATGATTTTCATGGGTTGTAATAATGGAATTGTTTAGCGTTAGATTTGTAGAATATATTTTTATTCTCCATATTGTTTCTGTTCTTTGTCCATTTTGCATCTGCTTTGATCTTAAATGATTCTCGTAAACCTTCTCAAGTTTTCTCTACCAATCTTCATGAAGTTATTATTAAAATTCCAGACAGTTGGCCATGCAAGAAATTTATCTTCTCTGGACATGGAAGGAACGTCAATACATCGTATAAGAGCTGGAAAATCTACCATAGCAATGAGGTAAATTGCTTTCTTTGCCCTGTTTTGGCCCTCTTTATTAACTTAAAAGACACAAATAGATTTGTCCATGCTCTTTTCTGCTTGTTCTTTTCTGTTTGTTCTTATAAAAATTCTTCCAGACAGGAAATAAGATGTAAAATTAATTTCAATTTCTAAAAGCATTGCCTATATGTTTTTGCGGCACTACCAGAACTAAATGCAAGTGAAAGTTTTCACTTGATTGTAAAAAAAACTGACATGCTTCATTTTTATTTTTTTTTGCATTTTATTCCTGGTAAAAATTGTTGACATTTTTGCATCAGATTAAATCTTATTGTGAAGGAAACCAATGATTGTTGCTTAAAACACCTTGAGTAAACCTCTCCAGGTGGCTAATTAATGACTTTGGGCACTTACGTTTTTGGAAAATTGAATTTCCTCCTGATAAAAGGTTTGAGTTTTTTAACCTCTCAATTTTGAGAGGTGATATTGTCCAGGTTCCATTTAGGTTTATGTTCAACTAAGCCATACCTATTTTGACTCTAACAATTGGTCTTTAATAGGCCACATGGCACTGAGTTTTTAAGTCGATAAGGTATTAGTTGGAATTCCAATCAAGGCATCATTATTAGTTGATAGAGTTTGATTAAGTCTTAGATTGTAAGGAGAAATGGCTCACATGTATTTGTTCATTTCATTTAGGGCAGTTCTATAGAAGAGTCAAAATTGCTAAAGAGAAGCATGTCCTGGTGCAGGCACTACAGAGGACATTATGGTTTACCCTGTTCAATTTCCATTGAGAGAGTTTTATTTAGAATAGGAGTCTAGTTGGTCATGGTGTGCTGGGATATCTGGCTGCCAAAACTTGATGAATCTGCCATTTTTGATAATGGAATTAAGTTATGTAAATGTTCTATAACCCTAATAAACTTTTTGTCCCTTTTTTATTCATCCTTTGAATCTTATTTTTCATCTATTTTCTCTCTCCTGGCTGCTCTTACTTTTGTGCTAGTGGAAGGAATCTATTATTATCTTTCCTACTTTCAACCTGTTCAGCCCTTAACCTGCTTAGGAGTCTAGCTTGTTTTTGTGATAACCGAACTGAGGTTATATCAAGTTGACAACTTGTTGGACAATTGTTCAACGTATGTTTTTCCTTTATTGGCCTTGAGGTAGCTATCCTTAAGGTTTACAGGAATAACACCTTTTGGCCATGAATGCTGACACACATCACTGGTTGCAAGATTCTTACTGATGTCACACATATTCGATGATAACTCTTTTGTCTCTTTCGTTGATTTCGGATTTCAGAGATCAAGCTTCTATCCTCTTGCTTAGCAACCTCTTCTCTCCCTTTTCAGGTAATAAACAAAACATATATTTATTTATACATGGTGCTTGGTTTGGAGATTGTATGAGAAATTAATAAATTGATTTAATAATACTATACAACCATATCTTGAAGAAAGGATGACTTTGTGTGTGTGTTCATTAGACATCAGGTTTCTGCCTTTGTGGATAATGGGAATTAAAGTATTTGTCATATATATGTTTAAAGTTCTGCAAGAAATTTGTTTTATGATCTACGTGTTAATATGGTGAAATGCCAACTTTGATGCTTACTTCATAGGAGACCTATGCTAGTAGAATATAAAATGAGCATCTAGTGGGTAGGGAAGTTTTAATATGCTTTTGATACCAATTTTTTAGTAGCAATGAGGATAGTCCATTGATTGCAAATGTCTACAACAACAACAACAATGAAACTGTATTGTCCCAAGTATTTGGTGTCAACTTTTTATTGTCATTGAGCTATGTTTTGCAAGGATGACATGATGTTTCTTTTTAAGCGAAAGGAAATGCACTGCTTTTTAATCATGTCAAATAATGATTTTGTTTATGCTTTTTGCACATGCTAATTCCTGAAGTTGTGCAATGTATCTAGTAATCATACGTTGTTTTTTGGGACTTCAGAATCCTTGTTTAATCTTATGCTTTTTCATTGTGTCTGATACGATTGTGTTGTTGTCCCCATTACCTCTTTTGACAAATTTGTTAATGAACTTGTATATGATTGGTGACACTAAATTGAGATCTGACTATTAGCATATGCTGTCTTTGCAGAATTTCAGAAAGTTCTTCAATCTTATGCTTTTAATTTATTTCCCTATAACTAAAGAATTATTATTTTGATTACCTATTTTGTGAACTTTGGTAATCAACTAATTTGTGAATGGAGAAATTAGATTGTATATGACTATATTTTGCCTTCAGAGCACTGCTTTTGCATAGGTCACATGAGGTTTGTTTTCGGGGCTAAAATTGTAGTTTTGGGTTTTATTTTCAAATTTACAGCTCTCTGCACCAAACATCTTGTCTGATTATTTAAAAACATCCTTGTTTAATCTTATGGTTGTCATTTTGTTTGCTTCGAATGTGTTATTATCCCCAAGACTCTTTTGAGAGATCTGTTAATAACTAATATATGATTGGTGAAACTAAATTGAGATCTGACATTCTGACTAGTAGCATGTTTTCACAGAATTTCATAAACTTCAGTCAATCTTATGCTTTTCATTTTTTTTCTCTACAACTAAATAATTATTTTTTTTATTCCTATTTGGTGAAATTTGGTAATCAGCTAATTTATGAATGGAGAAATTAGATTGAGATATGACTATTTTTTGCGCTTTAGAGCACCGATTTAGCATATAAGTTACATGAGGTTTGTTTTCAGGGCTGAAAGTAAAAGTCTCGGGATTTTTTTTTTTTTTTTTTTCAAATTTACAGCTCTCTGCACCAAACATCTTGTCTGGTTATTTAAAAATATTCTTGGTACTTGTCATGGTTTTCTTGTGTGTTTTCTAAGTAAATAAGATAACTCTTCTGATTCCTTTTTCTTTCTTCTGATTGCAGTGATGCCCGTGCAAGGTACATATCTTGTCCAGTCTCTCCGATTGGAAGCCCTCTGTTGAGTTCCAGGTCCCCACAGCATATCAACGGAAGGATGTCCCCTTCTCCAATTTCAAGTCCTAGAACTGCCTCAGGTGCATCCACACCTCTGACAGGTGGCTATGGTGCCATTCCATTTGGTCAATCAAAACAGGGGGCTCGTGATCATGATGGGTCCACTTGCTTATCAAAATGTACAAATGATATCTGTGCTAGTGGGATCATCTACCATGAATCAAAACTCAATTATTTACCTGGAACACAGCAAGGCTCACCAAAAATTTGGGAAAGAACGGCATCTGAAGCTGACATTCTCAGCTCACAGTTTGGCAGGTTTAGACATGGTAATCTTTGGGATCCATATGAGAAGCAGCCCATGCTGTATGATATGCCTCTTCAGGTCTTGAGAGATCAAATTAAGTTTGGGCCAACACAAAATCTTAGTTGTGGTCCTTCAATTCCTAACCATGCAAATGCTAGTTGACTTACAGAATTAGTCAGCCAGATTATGTTTGTTTTTTGGTTGGTTCTGGCATGGTTATATCATCCCCAACGACATAAAAAAAGACTAATTTTATATGGTAAATAATGGAAGTTGCAACTGTACAATCTCATTCTTTGTTCATTGGAGATATAAGAAGTGGATGCAAGTTTCTCATGTGCAAGGTCCATTGAGTTTTATGCTGGTAAGTAGACTTTGGTTTTATTGCAAAATGATACTTTATATGTGTGTGTGTGTGTGTGTGTGAACTGCAATTTCTTTTCTGAAATTGGTTTAATCATTTGTCATTTATAACCTCCATACAGTTTGCTCATAATAATCCAACAGTCTGAAGTCCGTGTATTTCATGTGTCTCATTGATCAGAGTCCTTTTGTATTAAATGGATTTTGTATGGGCCTAGCGATGGTTGAGATTGCCAATTATTGGAATTATGGGATCTTGGCTGATGCTTATTTTATGGTTTCTAAAGTCTGATAAGATTGCTATTTCATCTAAATAAAAATGTTCGACACTTACAAATAGTCAAGACATTTTGTAAAGAACTATATATTTTTCTCTTAATCTGCTGCCGCATCTCTTACACAAACTCGTGTGTGCTGACTTTGTATTTGAAGTTGAATTGCAGATTCAGGCGAATGACTTTCACAGTCATCTAGATCTTGCAGCTTCCTTGACATGGAGAACTGAGATGGTTGATGGTTGCAGGATGAAACCCTATATTAGCAACTTAATATGTTAGAAGAGCCAGAGACAATCTGGAAAATTTCTCCATTTGTACTCTCTGGATACTCTTTGCGAGGCCATCCGATACAGATGATATGGAAATTGATTCCGTGTTTGCATTTTGTGCCACCAAGATCGTCAAATGATCCTCTGCCATTCTGTTTGTATTTTGCTCCAACGTTGTAAATCATTGACCCTAATCTACTGTTACTCTATCAAATTGGATGTGCATTATTGGTGAGGCACTTTGAGCCTTGTCGATGCTGTATGTATACTTGTCAGTAAATTAAGAGGAGAAAAAAAAAAAGCATCTTCTAATTGTTCATCGTCTCTGTTATCCTTTGCATGTCTCTGTTTTTTTTTTATAAAATTTTTATTTTATTAGGTGTTTTGCAGGTACTACGGGATTTATGATTTGCCTGTTTCCTTTCATATATTCTTACGCTAAATTTCCAAGGATTTTACTCTTACCCATTACTTCAATTAAGCCTGCTGTTTAATTGAGGAACCACAGGAGCTGGCTGATCTAAGCCAGAATCTAATGAGTGAAATCCAAGTTGCTCGCAGGAACAAATATTTGGGACCTTTGCTTCGTAAGCTGTGTCAGTCTTTTGCTGGATATATTGACATGTCAACCTTTTATCCTGGTCTAGGCGACTTCATCAACATCCAGTCTGTAGTGTTACATGGAGTAGAATATTTATACTTGTGTGGTGAAAAAATCTTTTAGCAAATTTAGTCGGAGGAGATAAATTTCAGAATGGTGAGAAGTAGGGATCATTAACGGGGTGAAGAATCAATTGGTTTTTCATATCATTCTAATTAATTAATTATTTTTTTAAAAAAATTATTATCAAATTTAATTAATAATATTAAAATTTACATATAATAAAATTTAAATATAAATATATTCAAATATAAACAGAAATAAATAAAGCCATATGCAAAACGATCGACAGAGGTTGAGATGATCGATGAGGCGGGGTAGGCTAGGATGATTGTGAATGCAACAAGAAGATTGGGAACTACGATAAAAGGGAAAGATGAAAGATTGGGAACTATGATAAAAGGGAAAGATGATGAAAGAATATGAGAAAGACATGAGGAGAGAAGGTAGGATGACAAAAGCTACGATGGTTGACAAGATAAGGTGAACAGGTAATACTACGATGATTGATGAGTCGATAGAGGCAAGGTGAAGATGAAGTTGAATAAAAAAAAGGCAAGGGGCGAGGTAGCGAGCACTATAATAATTGACGAGATAAGATCAAAGATGATTCTGATGAAAGGGCACGAGTGGTATGATGAAGGGGAAAGCTGAGAAAGAGAAAGAAGAGAGAAAAAGAGATTATTGCTGCTGTTGGAAGGTAAATATCTAAGGAATGCTTTATCTTCATTCTCCATCAAATCCAAGGAGGTCAGGCATAATAATTTTGGACAGTAATATCCATCTCACAGATGGCATTGCCTTGATAACAAGTACAATAGGGTACCTACAGAGCACCATCACACTACCCCAGTTATTCCAGTAGTTTGCCGCTAATGGAAAGCAATCATTTGAGTTGAAGACTGATAACAAGTTGAGAATGAGTGAAAACAAAGAAAAGGAAGCATTTAACAAGAGATCATATGGGTAAAAAACAGGAAAAATTTTACCTGTTTTGTGAATATCTAAATCATTGCTCTGTAACTGATGATCTACAAGTATAATGGAAAACCCAACCACATTAATTTCTGGCCATGCAAATATATATCTCTTGACAGGAGAATTTAACCTTCTTAGGAACATAAAAGCCAGTTGAACAATGGTCTTACTATCTCATCATTGGTCCTTTTCAGATAAAAACAAAAACAATCACTCGGCAGCTCTGCGTGCCAGCACACTTGCTTTTGTTACCCCATAATAAACTGGTTCGCTTCCTGGGTAAACAAGAAAATTCCAACCAAGTTTGGATCCACCAATCACATAGGTTCCTTGAAATGCTTCATCGAGTTGCTTCGCCTTTTCCTTTATTTCTGGAGCTGTTGACCCCTGAAAACTGTCTGATATGCTTGTGGCCTTCTCAGGTTGAGATGCTTTTTCCGGAGCAGTCGGGAAATCACCAGCTTGAGGATGTGCATTCAGTGTTTCGTTCTCTGGGGGCTTCTCCAATGGTTCTTCATTCTTGACTTTCAAAGAATGTGCTGCCTCAGATGGTTTCTTACACTTCTCGTATGAGGTCACATCACCCCTCAGTTTCTGAGTCAATTCTAGCACTGTCTTCATCTCTAAACAAAATTACAACAATAATAGTAACCCACATAAGACTATAGAATACAAACATAAGACAATAACCTGCAATTTCATACACACCAATTTGGAAGTTAAGCATGGCATTAGTTATCTGTAAAATTATGTTTGCTAGTTGCACACAAAAGACAAGTTCAAGCACCCTGCTTTGATAAGAAATACAAAAAGTGAATTAAGCAAACAGACGAGATGACCATCTGATGAAAGACCAGTGCGATATTTTATGATAGGCTATGTATCATGCTATTTCAGGAAGAGGGAACCAACTACCTGTAATATAATAAAACAGAGAACCTATTTACCTGTCGCTTAAAGCAATGCGAATGCTTTATTAGTTGGATAGTCATGATGCATGACTCTGCATTAGCATGATGGGGCATGGTGGCGTCCTCAGCAGCACTAGTTAATTATGAAAGAATTGTATTCAGCAATGTTGGATCAATTTTACAATTGAGAATATAATGAACCCAAGTTTCTGTGGAATCTTTTGCTGTTCTTAATGGCAGAGAATTCGAGATCAATCCAGATAACAAGAAATACTTGTAGAAAGTGTTAATCCAGATAATGAATAGAAATAGCTCAATTATTAATTCTTCACAGACGTGTCTTCTGCATTTGATGTTTTGATGTCAACTTTAGAGTTATCTTCCTCCGTACAATCACTTAAAATTTCATATAAATTAGTATCTGATATGGACTAGAAGACGATGTGACAAAAAAACACCAAACAAAACAAAACAGAAGAAGAAGAGAACAACAAATACATCCTAGGGCTCAATAAATTTCTGTGAAAAACATGATCATAAATAAAAAGATGAAGCATCAATTTGTGACTGGAGTCATATAACGAATGCAGCAAGGAAAGAATCACCACCTCTTCCCATATCACAAGTTTCCTCTTGAAATTTAGACTTCTAAATAGTCCTCTGTTTTCACATCCCACATTTTGTACTTATATAGTTTTATTATTGTTAATAGCATTTAGTAACCAGAATCCTGGATTTGGCAAATTTATGTAAATATGCATAGCAATAATAGCACGTCTGTAACAACTGAGTATCTTTCTCTTTGATTCATATAACAAGCAATTTCACTTCCAGGATTCATTTTTCATTAGTCCGGACTGAAATTCCTTGTGACTATACCTATTTTTATCACCCCTTTCATAAAACAAAGGTTAATAAAAACAGAAGGAAAGTGAACTCTAAATTCATAATCTACTTGCATTTGCTTGTTTGCTAATACATGTGCTGGCTTCAATTATCCACCTTGACCAATAAATCTAAGTATAATTCCTTTAACTTGAAGGAGAATATAACAAACAGAAGGAACAAGATATTTCTCCTTAGATGCATAGGAAGCTACCATGTGCACGACAAGTTATCTACACTGAACGAGAAAGAAACAGAGATAGCATATTAGAGTCCTAATTCACACTTTAATAAACTGAATTGGTGCTGGTGAACTGTGTTCTTGTAATAAGTTATGTAGCCATGTCATGACTCATAGCAAACATAGTTTGGATCAAATAAATAGATTGTAGCAAAAGGCTTCACAACATGATAAGGACATGATCATGCTACATAAAAGCACAGATATCCAGTACTTACGATTTTGAAGATCATGAGCCACTTTGCTGCTCCGAAAATCTGGTGTGCGAAGAACCTTTAAACCACATCAAGAGGCATTTGAAAGTAATTCACTGGATTTGGAATAAAATGTTTACAGCATCTAAACTTGCATTTGGAATAAAATCTTGATGCCTGTCTCCAGATAACAAAGTTCAGTTACATAAATCCTTTCACCTTTTACTGTTTGCCATTAAATAATATAACATGATCTTCTGAATATATTATTCTTTATAACATGTAAATGCTCTTCTTGAATGTGTAGTTTCTGTGACTTGACTTTGTAATCTGATTTCCTTATCCATGTTGTAGCATACTGTTTCAAACAAGATTTAAAATCTCGATCCAGTCCTGGTACCAGTTGGCAGTTGGACCAGTGTGATTGTAGAATGGATCAATATATCAATATTCAGGACAAGTTGGTACTATCTGGATCTGAGAGAATGAAGGAGAAGAGAGGAGGGAGAGGAGGAGGAGAAGAACAAGGTGAAGGACACATTGTTTCTAGTATATTATTTTAAACAAGATTTAAAATCTCGATCCAGTCCTAGGACCAGTTGGCAGTTGGACCACTGTAATTGTAGAATGGATCAATATCTCAATGTTCAGGACAAGATGGCACTATCTGGATCTGAGAGAATGAAAGAGAAGAGAGGAGGGAGAGGAGAAGGATGAGGAAGAGGAGACCAAGGAAAAGGCATATCACAAGGAGGCAAAGGCGGTGTACAAGGAAGAGGAAGAAGCAGAGTAGGGGAAAAGGAGATTGCATGAGGGAAGAGAGAGAGAGGGAAAGAGAGAGCTGTCAAAAGCTACCTCAGTACATCTGGTTTTAACAATTAAAACAAGCAGTAGGTTTGGAAAGGCAACCATACCGTGAACCCAGTAATGAATCAAAACCGGGCAAATATAGGTGGTCTGCAAGCCAATTTACATTCAGACTGGTAAATACTGAAACTGGTAAATCATGATAAGTTTTTCAAACCTTAATGACAATTTCAAGTCATGCTCACACATTTATGAGCATAACAATGTATGTAGCCGAGTAGTCATATATGCATTATTGACAGTCAATCAGGCTTACTTTGGTTATCATAAGATATAAAAGTTTCACGGGTCGTACCATGTTACCTTATCTACATTCTGCAAGGAAACAACTGCCTCTCCATCAGATGAACCTTTTTTCTTTTCAATTTCAAAGGGAATTTTTCATAACCATATCCCTTGAAAATTGACTGATTTCACTTCTCTCTTCAAACATTTAAATATGTTGCCTATCCTGCTAAAGCTCATGAACTCTCATAAATCATTTTTCAGTGGTAAATATAAAGGTTCTTACCCTATATTCTTTCATATATACCCCTATATAGGGTACGTATGTATATTCTCTAGATTAAAAGCAACATACAATTTACTTTGACATTTCAAGTGGAAAATCAAATACTTTTAACATTTGTTGGAACACAAATGAAAGTTTTCAATAGGAGTAACCACATCATTTGTTCAGTGCAAAGGTCACGCAGGAAGTCAAGTTGATGATGAGAAAATAATTACTAAAGTAAAGAATGAAATGCAGAATTATGCTGAAATCTGCTATAACTGAGAAAATTGCTCATGTTGTCTTTTTATAATTGCTATTAACTGTTGAAAGGTTCCCTTTTTGTTGCCCAAGGATCATCAATTTTATTACTCTCCCAGAATACTAGGCTTTTTAATTAAATCTTCGGTGGAGGAGCCTTTTGCCTAACCAAAGAAGAGACAGAATAATATTTCTCTGAACTTGCAAATCGACAACCATAACAAGACTCAAACTGAACTTTTGAGGCTGAAGATAAGTAATAAGGAAAATGCAACAACAAGATTATTGGTCACAAATATAAAGGAGCTGGCATGAAACTGGTCCTTCAAAGCAAAAGCAAAAGAGAGGAAAAAGAAAATGCTTCTATGTTAAATGTTTGGTCTAAAGGCAATTGATGGCTTCCCAACTAGTGATAAGTATGGGAGAAAAGAGTCTTTGACCTAAATACCAAAACAAAACAAAAGAAACAAAAATAAAGAACACTTTTGATTATGTCAGATCCAACCGAAAGAGGCCTCATCATATGATATGTTATGGTGGTGACAAGATCCACACCGTGCCTAAGTTATGCGGTAGTTATGCACTTCCAATAGATTACTGCCGTCGGGTTCAAGGTGGAAATGCTCATGGCATATATAAATATTAATGTATTGGGTGCGGTGCTTATTTTCCTATTGGATCATAAGGGAACTAAGCAATTAACATTGAACACTATTTTAGGAGAAAACGAAACTATCTGGCAATATATAACAGATTTTGTATCATATTTCTCAAAAGGAAAAAAAGATTAGGTTTAAATTTGACAAAGTCAGTGAAACCAAGTTCAAACAAACTATGAAACTAATCAAGCATGTCAAAAGATCTGTAATGTCCATATGCTAGGAATGTGATCTAGGGTTATAATTGGCAACAGGGAATAAGATTATTTTCACTCCGAAAGTGGAGGAAGAAACTCAATGATCGACACAAAATCCGAGCTTTTTGGAGGCCAAACAAGACGCAAGTCCCGGGATCACCTCGACAAACAGAGGGCGAAGGTTCTTGACCGCGAGGCGCAGCTTGTAGTAATCGGATTCCCGGAATTCAGCGGCGTCCAGCTTCCTCCTCTTGCTCTTGGCCTCGGGCGCCTCCGCCGCCGCCGCCTCTGGGGCCGGAACCGAGGCGGGTCGAGGAGCCGAAGGAGGAGGCTTTGCTTCCTCCATCACCTGAGAAAGAGGTCGCCGGGAAGCTGTTCGAGAAATTGAGTGAGAGAGGTTTCGGCCGCGTCCGACGAAGGCGGGTTCTCCAAATGGGTAAAAAGCATGGATCGGGAAATAAGCCCGCCCGGGCCGGTCCGGTCTAGCTCAGAGTGGGTCGGGTTTGGTTGGGTCAGAATCCAGAATCGAATTGAACCAAAAGAAACAGGATAATGTGCTTTATTAATCGCTTAGTAATTTCGCATATTCCACCTCGACACCCTTATCTCAGCATTATAATCATTTTATACATATTGCTTCTTAGCCATTCAAACACATAATTTATCTTATAATTCTTTTAATCAAAATGACCGCTAGTGAATATTAACTGTATATTAATCAAATTCTTCAAAACAGAGAATAGTAAATACTAACAAATACAAGAAATCCAAAAAATATTATATGGATACTATCGTATGCTTTTTGCACGGTATAGGAAGAGCCAATGATGCAATCTTAACTGTTGCTCTTTTTCAAATTCGATGTATCTGAGGGATGGATTCATAGTGGTGACACCATCAAGACATGATGTGCCAGCCAAGGAAGGAACTTTAATTACTCCTAATATTTGGTATTCAATCACATCAATCTGTACAAAGTGCCAAATGAATGAGGAGAACACAGAAACCAAACGAGTTATTTTTTTGTCATGGAGGAAGAAAAAAGCAGGATGAGATAAAGATGAGAGATTCTGGAAACTGGAAACTCCATCAGATAGAATCGACATGGCGATCATCTTATTGATATCAAACAGCTGCTTGTTTATGAGCAATCCAGTAAGATTTACAACACTAACCTGTTTTTGATCTCCCTATGCGCACGAAGAAGATGCGGCTGTCCTCGAGTTTGGTCAACAGTAAATGAGAAGCGTTTAGTGAGAGATTTCAACGACTGCTTTGACATTTTGGACGAATTGAGTGGTTTTTCTTGGGGTAGAAGTAGAGAATCTTCAGAGGTGTTGGCTGGGCAACGGGAAACCACTCGAAGAGGTGTGAATCGGACTTTGGCAAATGGACTCCTGCATCTTTCAGAGGAATTGTGTGATGTGTTCCTGAGCAACCCCCACGACAACCCATGCTTGTCTGCATCCTCCAATGAGAAGCTCCTACATGTCCAAGTAGATGTGGAATTGCTGAGGGATCACAAAGGTCCTACGCTGTTCAGCCTGAGCAGCAGAACCTCATCTCTCTATCAGGCGCAAGCATGCCGATTATTTGTGCGTGCTGCGTGAAGGAAGTGCTCCGAGAGAGAGTCACAGACCTTCCTCTTCGGATGGCGCAGGTACGCATTTCTTCTCTGTTATAAGTGCTTCCAAGCCTCTTGTATCTTGTCGTCGAGTGGATCTGCTGATGTTTCTGCAGCAGAAGGTGGTGCTCAAGGTCTTGGCCATGACAGATGAGAGGACAAAGCAAAAGGCCATGGAAGCTGTTGCTGATATCTATGGTACTTCTTTCTAACTTGATGATCTTGTATCTGTTGCTCTCAACTTTTGTGGTAACTCATTGATCGATGAAGAAGAGTCTGAGATCTAACATACCTGCAGAACTCACTGATGAATGAATGAAAGTTTCTTAGCATGTTAAAATTTTAGTGTGTTTTTGCAGCTCAAAATTAATTGCTCTAAAATGGTGATAATTTTGTGTGCTAATGAAGCAGCGTAGAAATAAACAAATACACATTGGGGCTGTAAAGTCTAATTCGTAATAAACATGGTTGCTTGTCAGGTTGGATACTTCTTCAAGCACATGATTGATCAAATGCATTTAAATCTCTTTTGGTTTGTGTTATTATCATTTCACTCATATTTAGCATATTCACATCAGCTAATCAATTGCTAATTTGCAAAAAAATGAAGAGTGAGCTGTCTGATATCAAGGAAAATTGCCTGATATAATTCTCAAGAAAACTTGGTGATTAGTAACAACATCTATCCTCAACATTTAAGTGTGTTTATGTGCTCAGGAATCGATTCAATAGCTGCAGACCTGAAAGAACAGAAGATGACCATTATTGGTGAGATGGACGCAGTAAAAATCGCCAAAAAATTGACGAAAATAGGAAAGGTTGATATAGTATCAGTAGGACCAGCTAAAGAAGAGAAGAAAGAGGAGAAGAAAGATGGGAAGAAGTAGCTCGGTAGATGTCTCCTGCTCATACGAAACCGAGAACTAATTTTGTATTTTACTTTGACAGCATCAATAAAATTTCAGAACATGTTTTACTGATCTAAGTGTTCTCAGTTCCATTCTCTTTCTTCCAATAAACAACAAAACTGTCTTGAGATTGATGTATCAATTTACTAGCAACTGTGCACATTATCATATTGTGAGAAAAAGGAGCTTTCAGACAACTCTCACATAGTATATTACTCAATGGATCTAAAAGCAAGACAGAGACAAGTTTATAGATTAGTTGAGTGCACGCTTGCTCAATTTCATCCCTTTAACGACATCATGAACAGTAGTTTGATATCCATTCCAATGTTTAAACTGTAGTTTACATCAGCCAAATGTCAACTTGTGCAGTTCCTTTTGTCTATACATACAAGAGTAGATTGTATATCTTTTTATATGTTTACTATATTTCTCGAAATACAATATGAAACCCAACTAGTTTAAAAGTTGAATGAAAAGAATTATATATGTATATATCTCATCTGCTTGCATATTAAATTATCAGCAAAAATTATCAAGGGGGCTACTGCAGACCCATTGCTTTCTATCAGTTGGTCATATAAACATGTATAATGCAATTGGTTCTTTTTTACTTGGCATAACTTGGATGTAGAATATTTTTTTTTTAATAGGGTAAAGCATTAATCACACCAATAAACATTATCCAAGTATTTGACTAAGGTATGGTTAACTTTATTATTGTAGATAAACCTCTTAAATCAAATGAATGAAACACATTGATATCCTTAGCCATAAACCTTGGCTTGTGAGCCTCTGTTCTCTCAGATTTGCTTTCATTAGGAACTTAGCTAAGAACTGGAGATATAATGGCAATTTAAATACAACAAACCAATAAATAATATAATGTTATTGAGTTGTATCAAAGAATTGGTAATAAATAGCTAATAAACATAAATTAGTAGAAAGGAAGCGCCAGTGCCCAGAAAAGAAGCATATAAAATTCCAAGCAAACTAAACATAAGACTCATCATCAACCATGTTCAGAATCATAATATCTCGATAGGAGAAGTCATGACTTCATATATGCATCCATGGATTGAGCTAATTATGTTTTACTTATATCCAAGAACAAGTTATTGAATTACAAGTCCATTATTCCAATGAGTTAATGTTATGCAAATTAATGTCATGAACTTTTTTGTTATCAAAGGTGCGTATGGATGTGTCAGACTTTGTTGTCTTTACCTAGTCATTAATGGGCAAGCATGGAGTGTATTTGAAGGACATGACCAGTTTTGTCATGTCATCACCCACTATCAACCAAGGATCAGATTGGGGATGAAGAATGATGTGACAAAAGTTACCATAAATCTAAATTCGAATATGATATCAGTCACTATCCAGTCAAAATGTAGTTTACACTCGCAAAACTTCATGAAATCTCAAGTGCTCTGGTGACTTGTAATTGCACAATAGTTCTCACAAAGTCATGGACATTATACTTGTACACACAACATTTGTAAGCTTACATAAACATTCTTCTACAAGTTTTAGTTTTGCTTTTCCCCTTCATGCTTTGGCAGCATGGCTTAATGATAAAGAGAGGACACCAGTAGAGCTTTGTTTTAGCTGGAAAGCAGAACACTGGGCAGCAGTACCATGTTCAGTTGTTGATTTCAGAATATGAAGAATGAGTTCCACTTTGTTTGATGGTTTCTCTTAGGAGAACTCTATAAATGTTTGATCATGTTGAAGATTATGGATGGGATTTCTGCTTCGTAGAACCATAAAGATGAACTTGAACTGGGATTACTTGTCTGATTACTAGCCCTCTCTTTGTAGGGAAAAGAAAAATGTATGGGATTTCATGTTTGATTAGATGCTTGATCTATCATACTAAGAACTTGAACTGTAACTGCTCCACCCGAAAGCAAAAGCATTGATCATCATGACGGGAGCACTTGGAATGGGTTTACATGCTCGAAACATGAATCAGAAACCCCTTATTGTTAGAGTTCTTTCTGGGAACTTGGAAATTGTTGCTGATACTCTAAACATCTCTTGGAATCTTCAGCCCTCATGAATGCATCTGCTTCATTTGGCATGCTGATGGAGGAAGAACCACACTAAGCCAAGTTGGATCTCTTTCTCCATCTGCAGATTTTGTTCTACTTGCATCGAGTGTAATGCCCTTGAAGTCAAGTCATTTAGAGATGAGTTGCTGCTGCTCTCTCGACCTTTTGCTTCCCCCAACCAATGCTGGTCTGCTTGGCCTTTGGACAGCACATTACTCTCTCTCTCTCTCTCTCATGTGTTTCCTTGTTCTCTTCTTAATGCACTGTTTCCCTCAAGTATACAAAGAGGAAAAATGTAGTTTTATTTCTTCTAATGAGAAGATACTGTCACCTCAAAACCATGGTTTTGCTGTTTGCTATTTTTTAAGATTATGGAAGCCTTTGCAGTTCATTCACTGATCTGATGGTATAATAATTAACATTGATCAGGAAGAAAGGGGGAGAAGCACCCAAGAAAAAGAAAAGAAAAGAAACAATAGAAAATTAAAAGCTAAACACTTTGGTCCATCAAGAACGCACTGCTTTTGATGAATCCATCTTAGCTGGAATAATTTCCACAAATCCTTGCAGCTTTTGTGGTCAAAAATCTTGATTGTTTTAAAATTATAAGGGCCTTTTTTGACCAAACATAATTATTTAATCTCCCTCATACTATTATAATATCTCATGCAACAAGAAATCTCCATTTCACTAAAGCAACTTTAAAACATGTGTTTTACATATCTGTCCCCAAAAAGTTTATAAATAGCATATTTGCCCCTATAAATTTTACATATATAACACTACTAAACATTGTTAGAGTCACTAATTTAATTAAAATCTACCTATAAAAGTAAAATATTAAGGTACTCTTAATCCATTTTATTATAATAGAATTTTTCGTGTCAATTATAATTTTAATATCACTGCACATATTCAAATGTCAGTAAGAATTTCTAGTGATAAAAATGTTAGACATAGATTTAGAGGAATAAATATGGAAGTCATCGACTACAGTGAGATGCATATACAATTTTATCATTTTTTACATTCCCAAAGTCCTAATTTCCATTCCTCAGTCTTTTTCCCTTTTCCTAAACATGTTCTCCTCTCTCTCTCTCTCTCTCTCTCTCTCTCTCTCTCTCTCTCTCTCTCTCTCTCTCTCTCTCTCTCTTTCTTTCTTTTAACTAACATCACAGCTTGAAGCAGCTGACAATTCTGTGCATGATCAGATTCTATAGTGACATCTTAATGAGCAGGGAATATTGAACCTAACTCTTTGACCTGCAAAGCTTGGGGCACACTCAGGGAATAATGGCGATCAACAACCAACAGGTAGACATAGTGAATGAGCAACTTTAAGCCAATTGCTAGCCTCAGCTGGAAGACAACTCGGTGACAACTCATGCCTCACATTAAGCTCCAAGACTGCTCATCCATGAGGGACGGGGACAGCAAAGTACCAAAGATCACAGAGAGGACACAGCTGCTGAATCAAAACAAAAGCGAAAGGTGAGCTACCGACAGTGGGTTTCCTGCCAGCATTATATTTCGTATCTAACAAAGCCACTCTTGTGATTACTTTAAGATCCTTGCATTCATCTTTCATGTCCAGATTGATTACCCCAGTCGTAAAGAATCAAGAACATCAAACACAGGAACAGCCATGAAGAACAGTTTTGGATGATTGTTAAGTGCAAATTTGGCGCTTTACTTTTGATCTAGAGATTGCTTTCAATTTATATATATACTAATGGTCAAGACCTACCTCTGTAGATAATTCAAAAGGTGAATCATTGAAGCACGCAAAGGGAAACACTGACCTCCGTTGATGTGATTCAACGGGCCATGCAGATTGCAGACCACCATCTCCTGCCAGTGAGAGACCAAGAAGGCTTGCTTGTCATCAATGCAATCCTTGTCTTAGTTTATTCCTCGTGCAATAAAGACATGAGAACATCGAAACAGAGTCGGAATGCTTGGATTCCTTTGAACTGCATTCTCTTCCACACGATGCAGTGAATCTTCTTTCCTGTCGTGGACCACGCAGCAGTGCGGCGCGTATAGGCCACTGCTACAATCGTATGATGCCAACAACATCGGATCCCAAAGCCAAAAGATTCCAGACCGCTAGTACTTAAAATGTTATGAAAGTTCAGTTCTTTCATTCTGTGTCTGTGGTGGAATTTAAGAGTTTGGAATCCTTTTCCAGGTCTCTTTGGTGCGTAGCTCAGTTTGTGGGAGATGGCAGAAGAGAAGCTGGAGGCGGTGAAGGACGTGGAGGAGGAGAAGACGGCCATTGTGCCGGCGTCGGAGAAGAAGCCTGACGACTCCAAGGCTCTCGCCATCGTAGAGCGTGAGATACATATATCTTTTGCTCTCTTGAGCTTCTTTTTTGGTTCCCTCCAAAAAGAGTCATTTTGGTGGTCGATCGATTGGTATTTGTGCATGAAATTTCTTGCCGGAAAAAAAGAAAGAAAAAAACTTCAGTTCCTGAAGAACTATTCTGCTTTTGTCTATGAAAACTTCAGGAAGATTTTTTTTGCAATAATTCATACTGATCATTATTTTGGTTTGTAAGAACCATTTATTTCAAATCCAATCTGTTTATGATATATAATTTCTTTCAATAACAAGCATAATGTTCTTCTTCTTTCTTTAGAACATCCTCTTTTGCAAGTATGAAACCGTTGCAAATTCATGTATTATATGCGGATTTATAAGCTTAAGCTACAAGCATTAATTGTTAATGAAGCACAATAATTCTTTTATACAGAGGTTGAGGATCCTGAGAAAAGCTCTGGGGATTCAGACGACAGAGGTTGGTGGTCTCACAAACACTTTATCTCTGACTTGCTAATCTTTTGTTCTGTATAATAAACCTCCAAATGTAAGATGAAGAACATTTTTGTAATGCTCTTCCAGATGCTGTTCTTGCAAGGGTTGTAGCAGAGAAGAGATTGTCATTGATCAAGGCATGGGAAGAAAATGAAAAGTTTAAAGCAGAAAACAAGTAAGACATCAGAAGGCTTCTACTTGCTGCAGATGCTTATGTCTATCCATCAAATTCAGGAGCATCTTTAAGCAAACTGGCTGTCGTGTCTCATTGGTGTTCCTCTTATTCTTATTATTTTTTTCTTTTTGTCCTCTACATGTGTATGTTTGAGATATGGCTTATTAGTAGATCTTGCACAGAACATTGGTATGGTCCTTGGTGAAATAGCAAAAAACATAAGGTAAGAGAATGATGGTTGAAGAATTTTAGCTGTATCCTGCTCTACATACTATGTTTTTCTAATTGTACTTGGCGTTTGAGAAGTTTAATCTGACACAGGATGTTCTTATTCAATTATGTTATGTTTTTTATCCCTATTCAGTGAGTCAATCATCAATTTTTTGTTCTCCTCATTGCACAACTGTCCATGAGTTATCTTATGTTTAGATGTAGATATGGACAAACATGCTTTTGCTCAAATAATAAAAAAAAGTCAAACATGTAGAATTTATCTAAGCACTCATGTTATTTAATTTGTTGTAATAAGAGACATCTTCCATTTATCAGTCAACACATGATTTATCATATCTTCCTGCAATGTCAAACAGGGCACTCAAGAAAATATCATCTATTAATGCATGGGAGAACTCCAAGAAGGCAGAGGTGGAAGCTGAGCTGAAAAAGAAAGAGGTCAGTAACTTCTTGTAATATTAGTTTCTGCATGGTAAGTTTTTGTTGTTCATCCATCCAAGTTTTAGTTGGTTCTTACAAGCATCAGCAACAAGTTATATAGCAGACAAAAGAAAAGTTAGGATTAGCTTTAGCTGCAAATTAGCTGACAGGTAAGATTAGATGCCAATTGCCATGATGTTCATGCATGCAATTTAGTTAAGACTTGATGACGTTATTATAGTAAGTTGCAATAATGCATTTGTTCAATGAAAAAGTACTACAAAGTTCCAAGAACATATCTGTATCATTTAACTCCAATATAAGGATTAAACTCATTGTTTAGGAAGCGATATTGATATATTCTACAAATTATTAACTTTGCGGAGTTGGAATATGAAGATTTAGATGGCTAAATAACTTGATTCAGACAGAGAACAGAAGATCATGAATTCAAACAAGGACCATCAATGGTGCATAACATGGTTGGATTAGATATTGCTGGACCGGAAATGTTCTTTAAAGTTGTGACCGGCATGTTCATTAAACGAATGTGTCTCTTCAGTAGATGAAATGTTAAAAATGGTCTACTATCTTGGTTGAGAAGAACTCACAGAACACCTTTTGAACTAATAACATCATACTCCTGATGGAAAAGCAGGAAGAACTCGAGAAAAAGAAAGCAGAGCATGCAGAGGAAGTGAAGAATAAAATTGCATTGATTCACAAGGAAGCAGAAGAGAAGAGAGCAGTTGCTGAGGCTAGGCGTGGTGAAGAGGTCCTCAAGGCTGAGAAAAAGGCTGCAAAATATCGTGCCACCGAGCTTGTTCCAGTTATCCAAAGAAGGCTTTTTGATTTTTTCCAGGCCTAAAAACTGAGCTTTCGTGACAAATTGAAGATGCTATTCAACTGATACTTGTATTTTCTGAGTGTGTTATATCAAAATTTTAGGTAGATCCTTTTATGAGAAAGTTGTGCTAATTGTTTAGAGAGGTTTGGTTGGAATCCTGGTGTTTTGATCTGTAAAATGTGTTTCACGAATATAAGTCTTAAAAACTCTTATACTCTTCAATGTGGACATTCATTCTTCTGAGTGTTTAAACCAACATTTAATTACTTGGTGTCTTTATATCATTATATTCAGTCAAGATAACATCATGTTTTTGGTGTAGATTCATGTTGAAGTCTGCAAAGAGGTGTAAGTTTGTTGATTTGCATCAGAACACTTTGATTCCCAAATTTTATGCTATGATACAATCCCAGATATTGGCATCTTCAAGAACAATTAATGTCCTGAATGACTTGTTAGTTTCCTTATAGAAATTTCATTGCCAATTCTTTTCACATCATCAATTTTATTCAGTTCAACCTCACGGCTGCGCCTATTTGTTGACGAGTCATGTTGGATTTGATTTTCTCAATAGATGTAAACTAAAGCAGGTCAAATTACTTGACAGCTTAGGTGTTCTAGAAGGCATTGTCGGTTTGGTTGAGTCAAAACCAGGAAACTGGCTATTAGTCTCAGATCATGACCATATTAAAATGTTTTTCCTCCAATTTTATTACATCATCTTTGTTCTTGAAGTGAGAGGGTGAGATAGGATGAGTTAAATCACAGTCCAATATGGAAACCTACAGAATATATGGAGTTGAACTGATCCTCTCTTTCCTGTAAAGAAAAAGACTCATCTGAGAAAGACTCAAGTGGAAAAAAAGGAACAAGAACACAATTTTAATCATAAGATTCCTTTAAATAACAGCAAGTGAAAGTGAAACAAGGAATGTTCTTCCCCATCATAGGAGCACCTGTACAGAATAATGTATTAATTCATGTATGTGCTTATCTGTGGTATCTTGCTCTACGTCACAGACAGACATAGCCTTCCTTATAGGTCAGTAAACATGTCATAGTTCAGCTCAAGACCAGTGTAAGTTTCACCGAAGGATAAGGGATCATGGAAACTGACTTCTGGAATCTGTTCTACAGGATCAAACTGCTGCTGAAATCCTCCACGGATGCTTGTTTCTTCAAATTCATGAGGAAAATAACCAGTAGATACCATTCCAAATTGCAAAAATTCAGAACTAAGGACATCAGTAGAATCATGTTCGAAATTTCTCCCACCACTCACAGATGATGAGCTCTGGTCACTGTCATTATACAATGGTAGCCAGTCTGCAAATAGAACTTTGGGAAAAGGAGGTAGAAGTTTCCCTCTGGTCACTGTTGATCGGCACTGACTCACAGAAAATGATTCTGAGAGTGAGATTCCGCTATTATTGTCACCCGATAATTGTTTCGGTTTCAAGAACTGGTTGTCTGAGTCCAGAGATTTGCTCATGGAGGCATGAGAAGATGATCCATCAGCCTTTGCCACCTTCTTCTTAAGGTAGGTGTTCCAGTGGTTCTTCACTTCATTGTCAGTTCTTCCTGGTAGATGCATTGCTATCTGAGACCACCTGCAATACCAATTTCAGATTGCCTTAAGCTCTCACTCAAAGAGAAGAAAAAGGATCTGGCACTAATGGTATCATTTGCAGTAATTTAACTTCTCTGTAGAATTGAAGATTCTCATAATGTTACAACGGATTGTTAGTAAATGAACTCCTCTTAATCCACTTCATGGCACTCTAAGTAAGATGATTTTGATCTTTACAATTGCTTATTTACTAAATTTTGCTGTTAAATTAGGATAAAACATAAATGTGCTTCCTTGATCATCATGAAATGGTGGTATGTGTTGCTGTCATCTAAATCTTCTGAACATATACTTCTGAGATCTTTGCAGGAATCAATAACATTGAATGTGCTTACTGAGAACGACTTTAGCGAAACTAGCACCTGATTCGCGAACTGAATGCTTACTTGTTGCCCAAAATGGCATGAAGTTTCATCACTGTTTCCTCTTCCTCTTGAGAGAAAACACCAAGCTTGAGTCCTGGCCTCAGGTAATTGATCCACCTCAACCTGCAGCTCTTTCCACTTCGATGCAAGCCTGAAGAAGCAAAAGGAGTTGATCATTTGTCAGCTGTTTGTTCATCCCAAGGGAAGAAGACATCATCAAAATGTTCTATGATCACCTCGTGAACAAGAACACAGACGAGAACAATGTAATGGTGTGCATGGACAATCAAAACATGGTTTCAGAAGAATATTTGGATTCAACAAGACCATGCGGAATGGTGATTTAGTTGCAGAATATGCTTTAGAAGGGGTAAGGTCTTGAGTTAGTCTTCAGATAAGAGTAGGCATGTGGAAGGTGGAATTGAGATACCAGCTTTAGCAGGAACTGAACTCCAGTAGCCATGGCCATGCTCGAGGATGTGCTCCCTCAGCCTCCGGTCCTCATCCGGCGACCACAACCCTTTCCTATGCTTCGCCTTCGGCTTCTCCCATGTCTTGCGCCCCATTTCAAGGCAATCCGTACAGGCCGCTTGTTACTGGCTGGTTTCTGCCAGAGTGTGCAGGGATTGCAGAAGAGCTCTGCTTGTTGGCTTCTCTTGCAATCTGTGATGCCAAAGGGTGCCAGAAATCCGAAATTTAAACTACTTGTGCAGAATTGAAGCATGGATTAAGAACAGTAATGAAGATTAGCTTGTGGTATGCTTGGAATGAATCAACACTGCCAATTTTCTCATTGATTGGTTAATGGTGCAGGGAGCAGATATGTGATCATTAATCATTCATTGTGAGAACATACATATCTGATGACTCATCATTCAACCATAGATTTAAGCCATATATTGATGTTCTTTTGGTCTTTTCAGATCATTAGCACACAGAATAAAGTAGAGGGAAGGGATCAAAGCCAAGCGTGCACTTATGGTCAGCTTTGTTGGTAAGAATTATTCAAAATATTTCTTTTCTTTAGGAACTTTTCTTATTCACAATAATCAGATTGGTACAATTAAACCCAACTATTATTAATAAGAAGCAAATAAATTTATATATAGCTAGTAAAAACTTTGCACACAAATACACCCGCGACATGTGGCTATGAAGAACGTGATGATCCAACCTTAGACCCTTCCTCATATAATTGTTTTGAGCTTGTAAAGTGGTCCATTTTAGTGCTAATAAGGTGTTGTTATTCTATTATACCATTTATTTGCATCAGATGGGAAATAGCCCATAAAAGAAACATTTGGACTAATAGGAAGAACATCTTTTTTAATTACATGAGAAGCAGTTTCAGCAAATCCAAGAAAAATATGTGTAAGACTTCATATTGTTTATTCAAAGAGCGTTTGTACTTAAATTAATCAAAACATTCTTTATTACCTATAGTACAAATAAATTTGCACACAGTACACTATTTATATATTCATTATGATTTGACTGATAGAAAATTGCTCATCACCTGCCACAAAAAAAAAAAACATAAAAAAAAATTCTGTGACATTAAAAACTTGAGTTGTTAGGTAGAAAATAAATCTTTTCTTATTTTCCTTCAGTGTGTTCAGTATTGGAAATAAGTTTTTCACTAACTAGATGAAGAGCTCCCAATTTTGGATGATTAAGAAGGGCACTAATCTTAGTTTTATCTGTACATATTAACATCAAGGTTTTGCTCAAGCACAAGAAAGATGGTTTATAGAATTCTGTAAATTCCCCAATCTTTCATACTGTTCAACTTTGAATATGTTGTTGCATGTAAAGATTCAGCAACTAACAATTTTGACAAATGTAAAGAGTTACTCATCATCTTTGTCAATTGGCATCAGAGATATCTGTATCTTGACACAGCAACAGATCTTTCATACTGTTCAACTTTGAATATGTTGCATGTAAAGATTCAACAGCTAACATTTTAGACCTATTCCTTGTGGGTTTGTCTTTCTTAAGGAAGATAAGATCTAGCTGACATACAAGTCTCTAACACATTGAATTAATTTTTTCTATTTTTTCCACTTGTTATGCACACAAAAGTACACGTAGTTATCAAAATTGAATGGGTCCAATTTGTCCATTTATATAAATAGAAGAATGAATCTGTCAATCCCAATCAAACTGGTTTTAATAATTATTGATATGTCTCTTCTTTAGAGTAATAAATAAAAATATATATATTTAAAAGATCAAGAGATCTTAGAATCAAGCTCTAAGTTCCTAGTTTATATTTATATTATATAATTATATTATATAATTATATTATATTTATGGTAAGCATATGGTCTGATACATTGATCCATTGGTTTGACCAATAATCCAATGACACAAGATTTAGAACTTGTTCCAAATATTGTGAAATTGTAGAAGCATGTGGTCCTATGCTCTCTTTGAAGATCTTATAAATAAATCATATGATGACTTCAACTTATTTAAGAGTAACTAAGCACCTACCCCTTGGAATAATGAGCATGCTTTGTACAATACAGAGAAAAATGTGGCCTAGCAAGCTATTCTTTGTTACACTTGAAGCAGCTTTAATAACATTTTTTCTTAGTGACCTTCTAGAACAAATCATACTTTGTTGACTTAAGACCTCATATGATGTTTACCTTTTTTATAGAATATATTTTTTTATTCTTTATGATTTTGTTGTTGTTGTTGTATATACTTTTTTATTCTCATGACCTTAGAAAGATGGAGGGGAAATAGACATGGAGGTGATTGATGTCTTTTTCTTCACCAAACTAAATTCTAGATGACTGATATTCTACACACATGGATAGCTAATCCCCTTGACAGATACAAATTTCATTGACTATATCTAATCTATATTTGATGCATATTATTAATGAGAATTTGAGAATTCCAGGACTTTTTTTTTATCATTTGGGGGACGAAAACTTGTTTAACTCAAAACAATCAAAGAGCAAATCCTAAACAAAATGATCCATTTTGGATATGACTTTTCTGGAGTGTTTTTTTATGATATATGTGAAATAATAAAATTTGTTCATAATAGAAAGAAATCATATTTCATAAAAATGAGAACTTGAGAAAGTCTTTTTTTTTTTTCTCATACACATTCGAGCAATTCAACCTAACCCATCCTTTGTGACATAAAGAAGATTTTTTTTTAATAAAAGTGAGAAAAATATAATTTTATGTAGGCCTTGTCTACATGTATCTAGAGTGTATCTACTCTGTATGGGGATCAATGGCATAGATTGTGAGGCTTCCAGTGTTATGTTGGAAACTTCTACATTACCTTCTCCCCACTTCAGATAAATTAGCTCACTTGAGTGTGATGTTTTGTTATATGGAATATGAGTCTATTTCTCTTCTTTTTTTTCTTTCTTCTTTTACTGGTAGCATGTGTAATTTAATAGAATAGAGATCTGATGTTTCTTTTAGCTTGATTTTTCGTGTTATTATTGCTACTGGGCTTTGATAGTTACAGAAGGCGAAGAATGAGATTGTTTTTAGTCACAAATATATGTCGGTGTATGATATTTTTCACAAGATGATTGCTTTAGTTCCAACTCATGATGTAAGCCAAACAACCTAATGATAGTAGGTAAGGTTTAGTTTAAAGATAGTTTTCTTAAAATAGATCCCAATATGAATGGACCAAATTTAATTATGATAGCTCTGTAGTGAATAATAAATATGGTGGTATTAGTTTTTTGCTAACTTGTTTGCTGAATGTTCAACTGTATTATTTATTGGGCTTTGATTGATAGAACTCTTTTTTAGTTTTTAATGCTGGAGTAATAATTTTTTTATAAAAAAAAGATAATAAAAAAGTTTACGTATACATTCTCCACATATACCGTTGACATTAACATTACCACATATATCGTTGACTTTAACTTTCGAAGAGGAGAATCAAGTTGGCTCTGATGCAAGCTTTTAGCTAAGACCGACATTGGTTCATTTGAGTTAAATAAATAAATTAGAAAATAATATATCTGATAAGTTCATAATTTTAGTTATATTTCACTGGATAAAGACATTCCCGAAGGAAACTTATGTAACTTGAATTTAGATTTAAAGAGATAAATATAAAAATCAGTGGAGGATTTGTGCATGTAAAAATTAATTTCACAAAATCTCGTTAAGCCTTGTGAGTCACATAAGAATTTTGGATACAAGGATAACTGGATCCGACCCGCTTAGTAATCGGGTTGGACCAAACCATCAAGAGGTCATGATCCGCTGTTAGACACTGTCGGACTCAAATGCACTAGCGATCTCGTGTCAATCCGACCCGATCCAACGCGAATCGATCCATCCCCTTGGTCATAGACGGTCGATGATGGGCTGCTCCCATTCAAAGTGGTGGCACATCGGACGGATGCAAATAACCAAATATGGAAGCCTCGAGAGAGGATGAACACCGAAGACTATCGAGGGGTGGGGCTCTCCGCCGCTGTGATCATCGAGCGCTGGAAGTTCTTGAATCGCGGGGTATCTATATTCTTTCTCCAAGTGAAAATTCAGATCTCTCTTACTGGATTTGTGCCTTGGCTTCTTGAATCCTCAATCGTTCAGCCAAGGGGGAATCACTTGTAGATAGATAGTTGACGGTTCAGGAAAAAGAAGGAATCTTGGTGTTTCTTGGTACAATTTTCACGTTGTTCAACCAGAAACTCTACAATTTTCCCATACAGGTGTAGATATTTGCGTTTGTGTAGGATGAATCACGGAATTTGGGAACAAAACAAGAGTTTTTGTTCTTTTGGTTCAGTTCGTATTGGAATTGTAGTATTCCGTTACTTCAACCCGGTTATTGGAATTATAGCTTTCTGTTCGATTGAAATTTAATCGTATTTATCCGATTCTAATACGTGATCATCTCAAATGTACTATTTGTTTTTAGCTTTAATATTATTGATCTTCTAAAAGCAAGACAGCATTGCTGTGTCAACACAATGCATCTGTCTGCAATTTAATATCTTTGTTTTATTCAGAACTGGACGGGTTATTTAATTCTTTACCTCGGTAGTTGAGACATTATGTGATTCAATGTTGTCTTATTGTATTGGTTGGTTACATGTTATGCATTTGGGGGTGCTTGTATTATACTAATTTTATTAGTATTTGTTACAAGTCAAGGTGATGCTTCAAATGGAAACAAAAGAGAAGAGGGAAGTATACAGCTGTGAGTTCAAATTGGTCAGTTAAATGAAAGATCCTTTTCTTCAGTCATTTTCAGTTGCAAACAAATGCAGAAACTAATTGACTTCTATGATTGCATTGTAGAGGGAGAATCCTTTGAAGAGAAAAGACAAAATTTATGTTGGTTGTGGAGCGGGCTTTGGCGGGGATAGACCACTGGCAGCTCTCAAATTGCTTCAAACAGTCAAAGAACTTGATTATCTTGTGCTTGAATGTTTGGCAGAGAGGACACTTGCTGAACGCTATCAGCATATGATGGCTGGAGGAAAGGGTTATGACTCTCGAAGTATGACGCTATCAACATATCGGAATCTTTCAGCAATATATTCTGGAATTTGTTAAATCATTCAGGAATGGAATATGATATAATCTTTTTTTTAATGTCAAAACATGATTAACTTATATTTTACATGTCAGAAGTTTGGCATCCCTTTTCAGAAGCCGTTTTGTGAATGCCTTCTTATGTTTTTTCTTCATTTGTAATGTGCTGCTACACATGATAATTTTCAGTATCAGATTGGATGTCTATGCTTCTACCTTTGGCTGTAGAAAGAGGAATTTGTCTAATTACTAATATGGGTGCAGGTAACAATCTTCTAGATCATCAGTCTGCAAGTTCTTTTATTAGTATCTCTAATAATGTATCCCATTATGTCTGAAACATTCAATTGGAAGTGGATCCACTTGGTGCACAGCAAGAAGTTCTGGACATTGCAAGTAAACTTGGACTAAGTATTACTATTGCAGCTGTATATGAAGTTTGTCAGGAGAAATCAGGTTTGAGACTTTGATAGTTCTCTTAGTATTACTAGTTGGACAAGATTATTTTTTTAAAACATGTAATTAAATTTGAAATGAGCCACAGGATCTTTGTGTGGCTGGTTCCCCAGTTTCTATGCTCGTATTTTAAGATAATGATCTTCAATCTGCTCATATATTTTTCAGGGCCTCATCTTTCGAAAAAAGGATATGGTATGTGGGAAGGGGTAAGTTCCTGAGAGCCTTGATATGAGATCATCATAGATTGTGGCTGAAATTACAATTGATTAGGGTATGATGGACTTAGTTATGCTTGCAATTTTCTTTAGGCATTATTGTCAGTGCCAAGAATGTGTCATGACACTGATTGGATGCCTAGATGGTGTTGATGTATTAGTGCAGCAGACGAGATGTATCATATATGGATATTATCTTATAACATTGCTTCAGATTATCTTTTACATCTATTGCAATCCCATTTGTTAAGAAATGTTGTTCTTTAATTATGTTGTATGCATAGCCTCATATCCTTAAATTTGACTGTGAAGGGCGTAAGTACATACTTAGGGGCTTCTCCAATTGTTCAGTGTTTGGAGAGGCACAATCCACATGTTGTCATTACTTCCAGGATTGCTGATGCTGCACTATTCTTAGCTCCAATGGTATAAATCATTCATCTCATTGTTACGTTTGTTAATCTTTTTCTAATTTTGATAAATAGTTAGTAATTCACCTACTTGATTTTTGCTATGGTGAATGTCATCCTGCTAGGTTAAATATTGTGTTATGATTAGTGGAGATGAATTTGGTTATTAATTCATTATTCTAGAGCTCCAGAAATATCATGTTTTCTTTGGCTGCTGATTTTGCTAATATAGTGTTCGTCATTTTTTTATGTTCGATACGATACTTTGCTGAAAAAATATATCATGTCGTGCTCAAAATATTTTATAGAAGAAAATGATTTAAATGATTTGTAAATTCCATATTATCATTTTAGATGGGGCAATCTTTTCTTTTAGATTTTGATGATCTAGCATGAACTTTTGGTGCAATTATGTCATCATTTGATTTTTCTGGCTAGTAATTGCAGCTTGATTTAATGAAATTAGCTATGAAAGGATTGATATTCTTGAATATGTACTTCAACTAGACAGATGCTGGAAATGACTGACATATACCTTGTGTTAGCCAAATTAGCATGATCAAGCTGCAAATGAGAAAAGGAAGGTAGGGGGAATGGGGGGTCGATTGGGTGGGTCAAGCTGCTGTACTACGTGAAGGAAACATCGTAGTCTGATAACTATTCATTGATCAGCTCAAGGATCATTTCATCTAGAGATGTTGGTTTTATGTTAGATTTGATTTCTTCTTATGCATGCACCTATTAATCTCTAGGACTTTCCTCCTAGGATTATAACCATGTAAACCTGCAATTTTTTTAACAAATAAGTTACATTAAATTGCAATAAGTGTGAGCACAATTCTATGAGTAGAGTAGCAAGGCAGATACAAACAAGCAATATTTGACTATATTTTGGATATTTGTTTTATGCCCTGAGCAATAATTTAATTTTATGATTAGGTTTATGAACTGGGTTGGAACTGGAATGACTTCAGTCAGCTAGCACAAGGGACCCTAGCTGGCCATCTTTTAGAGTGTGGTTGTCAACTCACTGGTGGATACTTCATGCATCCAGGTATGTCCTATATAACAGCTTTCCTGACAAGTGGGTACAATAGATAGATGGTCTTGGTAAACCCAACTTTTCATTGTGTATGTAAATATATTATCATGTCAATAATGTTAAGTGATAGTTTCTTTGTATTATTCAAGCAGGAGACAAGTATCGAAACTTTTCTTTTGAACAGCTTTTGAATTTGTCACTTCCTTATGCTGAGATTGGTTATAAAGGAGAAGTATGTGTAGCCAAGGCAGAAGGTAGCGGAGGACTTCTCAACAATAGCACATGTGCCCAGCAGCTTCTTTATGAGGTTGGAGATCCGAGTTCCTATATAACTCCTGATGTGGTAAGGATTTATGACGGTCCTCCCCACCCTCATAGTTAAAGTTACTGGCTTAAATATTAACTTAATGTCATAGAACAGGTTATAGATTTGAGAAATGTCTACTTCTGCCCATTATCAAATGATAAAGTACTCTGCTATGGGGCAAAGCCTTCTAGTGTTCAATTTCCTGATAAGCTTCTGCAATTGGTTCCAGTGGTAAGTGATTCTTCAGTATGATTATATGAGATATAGCTAATATGTTAATCTGATATGCTTGGTTTTCGCCTTGAGGCTATATGCTACACTACATTAATTTATCTGTTTGAATTACTCTCTTATAAATATAAACAAGGTTCAAAAAACAGGTTGTACTAGTTCGTGTCAAATTATACTTACTGGTCCAACCAGATTTGTGAAGTTTGGTCTGAAACTGATTTTTTGATCATTTTATATGTACAGCTGTTGACTGTCAACAATTGTTAAAAGTCAACGGCCCTCCCCTCTCTTCATTTCCTCCTTTTCCTCATCCTCTCCCTCTTCCTCTCCTCGTCCTCTACTCATCATCCTCTCCTCCTCCTCCCCTTTCTCTCCTTCTCTTTGGTCCATGCTAATTAATACACTGATATGCCTGACTGGAATCACTGGGTCCATATGGGTCTTGGTTCAAAAATTGAAATCTTGGCCACAACCTCTAGAATGACTTGCTAGGATTTCTGGGTTCAGCTTGATGAACCTCTATTTGCAACGAAATTGTATGCAAGGTACCATAACAGATCATTATTTTAGTATGCTAAGTCATACTTAATCAGTTGTTTTTTCATGCTCTTCATTCTTTTTTTAAAATTAATTCTTGTCAACATTCTGCACAACATGAATGATTGAGACCATCTAAAATGTATGTTAGGGGTAAATTGCACCAACACCACTTAAAAAGCATTGACGAGAGACGAGTGAGATGAAGCCATCTCAAATATTTAACATCTCTAACATTACAAGCTTGTACAAAATTATGGTGCTCGACTTTGCTTTTTGTTGCCTCATTCTCACCTAGGTTAATGAAAGCATTTTATCATTAATAGCGTTCTTGAAGGATGCCATTGTTGTGTGTTGATGTGTTCATTATTAGTATGCTTATAGCTTGTTTTTTAAATTATTTTTGAAAATGTAAAAATTATTAGTTTTTCAGGATTGTGGATGGAAAGGTTGGGGAGAGGTATCATATGGAGGATTTGGATGTATAAGACGCGCAGAGGCTGCAGAATATCTGGTCTGTTACTGAAGAATATGTATAAGTCTTCTAGTCCATGTTTCATTAACTGTTAGAAGGTTCTAAATAAAAATTGCAAGATCATAGAACAATCCAGAACACAGATCTGCTCAATCGCTGCAAAAGATTTATATTTTTTTAATTGCATGGTATTGCATATTGTTGTCATCTAGAAACTTGACTATGCTGCCTATCTCATAATTCCGTATTAGGTTAGGTCATGGGTGGAAGATGTATATCCAGGAATTGGAGATTGTATCAAATCATATATTGTTGGACATGATAGCCTGAAAGCAACTGCAACCCATGAGGGCAGTTTCTCCATGGAGCAAATGGATATTAGGCTTCGCATGGATGGTTTGTTCAAGTTAAAGGAGCATGCAGTTTGCTTAGTTCAAGAGTTTACAGCTCTCTATACAAATGGGCCAGCTGCTGGTGGTGGTATTTGGTAAATTTAACTCATGAAAATTCTTCCTTTTTTGTTAACTATTCTTTTGAAAAGACAACATGAATTAAATTTGATGGTTTCTTGACTTTATTATGATATTATATATATCAGTGTATAGGATATTGTAAATGGCATTCTTCTTAATTGGAATTGAATTGATGAGTTTGCACCTGTCATTACTTAAAGCTTAATGTCTTGAGTTGCTTTGTCTGAAATGCAGCACTGGGCACAAGAAGGAAATCGTTCTTCAGAAGCAACTGGTATGGTTCTCTATGTTTAAGGCACTGGTACAATATCTAATTTTGAATAGCTTCTATATATTGGTAACAGTTAGGAAAAGGATTATGGTTTGTTACTAATACTGCTTATAGGTAACAATTTTTGTTTTTCAAAAGCATATAACCTCACACAATGTGGTTATTTGTAAATCAATCCTCCCTTAAAATCGACACCTGAAGTTAAGATAATGAGTCAACTTGATGGTTAAATATGAAAAGGTAATTATACACTTAAATATTTAACCATGGTTAAGAAAAATAAGTCAACTTGATGTTTTATTCTTTGTAATCAGAATACTTTATAGCTACAAGTAATTCTAGTCACAAGATGACAGTCACGATTCATGGTGTTGATTAGGCAGTGATAAAATAAGGAAATGATTAGACAGTGGAGGTAGGAGCACAAGGGAAGTTTGGGGCACTTTTTAAATTTTTTTAATCTGGGATATAAAAATGGATGAAGGTCTTATTTATAAATGACACATCATGCATGCAGTTGTATGTCCTCAAGGCAATATTCTCAATTTCCTGGCCAAATGTCTCTGTTTCCTTAATGGCTTCAAACAGCATCGCTTGGCTTACAAGAATGAATGAGTTATGGAACATTTGTGATCCATTATGATTCCATTTAATAGTACTTTTCTAAACATTTTCTAGCTGATAATTGGAAACCTCCTATCCCAGGCAAAGTTTGGGTACTGTAAAATGCATAAGTAGTTGCAGCTGAAGATAAATTCTTAAACCACACAATGGTGCAGAAGTTTTTTCTGTTAAAATATTTGAAAGTACAAGAGATTTTCCCAGTAGAATTGCGTGTATAGATGTACGAATGTATATCTGTTGTTAAGGGTGAGTGGTGCATGCATGTGTAGCAAATATGTTTGTCTCCACTTATTTTTCAGTCCCTATCCCCACCTGCAACAACAGGCCCACATTTAACTGATTCGTTTCTCTCCAATCAGCAAGAACTAATCTCTTATTCAGAGTCTAATATTTTCTAGGAATCTTTTTCTACTGGTTTACTTGTGGATAAAGTGGAATTCGATCTTCTTCTTGAGGCAATAATTTTGGTTTTAGAGTAACCATAATGCATCTCAAGGATTGTATCGTTGTCCAGGTTGAACGCGAAAACATTTTCTGGGGATTTGAAATAAAGAAATCAAAGCTTATAGATCCATCCAAGAAGGAAGCTACACATGATGGATCAGATCCTATCGGCACTGTAAGAGAAGAAAATAAAGTTCTGCTCATCTCAACCGGCAACTCCATCAGTGGTGCGACATCCTCAGCACTCGCAGCTGCTGCTCCATCCAACCACAAGATTCCTCTCTATCAAGTCGCCCATAGCAGGGCTGGGGACAAAGGAAATGATTTGAACTTCTCCATCATCCCTCAATGTCCGAAAGACATTAATAGGCTTAAACAGGTTATAACAAAAAGTTGGGTCAAAGATGTGGTTTCACCCCTCCTTGATTTCTCCTCCTTCCCTGGTGCTGAAGCTATCGAGCAGAGAAACAAAAAGATGGAGCAGGTGACAGTAGAAATTTATGAGGTCCCAGGCATCCACTCTCTGAATGTTGTCATGCGGAATATTCTTGATGGAGGCGTTAACTGTTCCCGGAGGATAGACCGGCATGGCAAAACTATATCTGACCTCATCCTCTGTCAGGAGGTCATCTTGCCTCCATTAACAACTGATGATGTATAGCTCTCATGTGCACCTTGTTGAATTTGGACTCTAAATGCTAGATTAGAGCAGACCCAATATGGATCAATCTGGATCTATCCTTGGCATCAAATGGCAATTTGTGGAATGATAACTATGTTGACTTTGAAAGTAATTCTCATTTCTACTTCTTGCTGCATTCTTTTTTTCTTTAAGAGTTTGAAGTGAGGCAGAATGAAAGCCTTGATCTGGTGAAAATAGACCTTCAAACTCTGTTGCTTGGTTGCTGGATGGTTAATCAATGTATGGTGTTCTTTTTCCTACTTGAATTGGAGTACAGGGGCATGATAATGCAGGAGTGGGAATCCCCCATTATCTTCTAATTGATAAAGAGCATATCTTGAGATTATAGTTGAGCCCAAATTATAATATCAAATTATGGAGATGGCGTTCACATATAGATTCGAACCACATTAAACTAACCAATCTAGATGTCCCAACAAAGACGAAAGATCGAGGATATCTTGAGTTCATCTCAATTGCGTAATTGTCGCATCAAACAATATGAATTGTACGAGGCATCTTCTGTGGCATTTTAGCTAGAATATTTTTTTGCCAACACCTGAGATTTGTTGATTATTGTCTCAAAAAGAGGATAAGTTTATTAACATACTCTGTGTCACTTATACTCTCCATCATTGACAAGCATGTTAAGAATCTTACATCTGATTGCTAAAGACTGAATTCTCTGAGTTAGCACGAGAAAGAAACATTGAGTTCCTCTCTAAATCAAAAATCTTGCATCTTGATCTGCTTCGTTGATGCTATAATTAACACTCTTTCATGTTACTTTTTGCAAAGACACAATGCGATTTCCAATGGATTATTGCTTCAAAATACTGGCCATGATGGATTACAACCAAGACAGTAACTTATGCGTTCATTATAATATGAGAAAGAGAAGTTAGAATGATGTCGAATCCATGCGCATATCATATGTAGGACATACTTGCATCAGCGTTGAAAGTTTGGGTCACTAAACATTTGTTGTCTTCCTCCATTTTCTTAGCTTCCATGCGAACATGAAAGAAATCATGTTCTAGAGAGCATGAGTCTTCTCTTCCCCAACTTAGATAAGATAAAACTAAGGTCAAAATCAGAGAAAGGCAGTGAGAGTACTCCATTATAAACTGAAAGGGCATGAAACAAGTAGGTGAATCCAGATTTAGCTTACAAGAAACATGTTGGTGAAGCTCTCCAAGGGGGGCAAAAATGCAGATCTGGAACAGCTTGTGCAAGTTAAAGTTGTTGTCTTAGACTCTTAGTGGTGCCACTTTGAAGTAAAAGACTGACAAGTTTAGCATATGTCAGATGGGGATATTAAGCTATTTACAAGATCAGCTAAGCATGCATTAATCTAAATATCTACTTCAGGCAATTTCATGCAGAATTGAAGAGAATCTTTAGACCTGAAGACAAAATCATTTTCAATGTCTGATAACAATCCTGAAAAAGGCTTCCACATCATAAGGCTTAATAAAGGAACAGAAACCTTTTTGACAAGCTAAGCTAGAGAGCAAAAGGCTCACACAGAGATCTTAATCCAGAAAACAACAAGGTATGAGCTGAAGAACAAAATTTAGACAGGACAAACTATTTTTGAAGTCTGAGAGCAACATTTTGATGGTTACAGCATCATAAGGCTTAAGAGCCCTCTTCTTTTCCTTGTTTTTGCGTCTGACATTGAAGGCATTAAAACAGACAAGCATAATAACGTAAACTGTTCATCAACCCATGCGGAGATCATTCCCTGTTTGATTCTAATGACCACGTAATTCATGAACCAGCAAATAGGAGAAACACTTGACGATCCAACGTTTCTACTGATTGCATTTTGTGAGCCGTGAATAAGCTTGACAGCATCCGTGAATTCCAACTCTGATAGATGACAAATTTGTGCAAATATTGTTATCCAGAGGACTTCGAAACAATGACTTGGATGATGGATCTTCTCCATCTATTTATGTAATGTACAGAATCTATTTTCTTATGTAAGATTCAATGTACCACGCCCGGTATGGATGATACGTTTAATCAATAAGAGATTGGTTTGTTGGTATATCGATTGATTGTATCAAACTACTTACAAGAGGATGAGAGCTCGTTATTCTCTAGTTGAGTTCCTCACCATAGGAACTAACCCATTTAAGTAGACCTCCCCTCCCTATGATCCTGATCGGCTTAAGCTCTCTCTCTCTCTCTCTCTCTCTCTCTCTCTCTCTCTCTTTCAATCTTTCTTAGCTCCTGTGAGTACCAATTCTACCATGAGCTCCCAGAATTTTCTTCCACCGCATGAGATATTGTTCCTCCTAATAAAGTGTTGGGCAGCTCACTGAGATCTGCCATGGCAGAAGAATGGTCAACACAGAGGTGCAAAGACAGAGAGGTCTGCCCTCAGCACCATCATTGGCTTATTTTTCCCAGATGCCACCTTCACAAGAGCATGATGATGATATCAACCCAGCTTATGGAGAATCTAAGAGATGGGTGCCTCAGGGTCCAAATCCTCTGCATAACTGACCAGGTTTTACCTGTTCTCCAAGCCTTCTGATAGAATTTATATTTGTAGATAGATGGCTAGAGAGAGAGAGAGAGAGAGTTCAGTTCAGTTTATACAACTTGGTGATATTATTGTTCTGTAGAAGCGATGGATATCTCAATCTTCCCTACATAAGCTAACCAGAGTATATTGCTTCAAAGTACTCCAAGATTTTGTAGGTATTTATACTTTGACATCATATCAGAACCAGTTGCAGCAATTTCATCTGATCAATTCTGCATCAAAGTGCTCCATTCTCATTTGAGACACTTTTAACAGACATTGAACAAGTGGAAAAGCTTGAAAGCTACACACATCTTGGTGAAGAATGTACTGACTGCAGCAAAGCAAACATTACCACTGCAAGAAATGATGCATACATGAGAAATATCAACCTCAACCCCTTGAGTTACAAGTCAAACATGCAATGAAGTGGAACTGGATTTTACCCATTGAGGTCTGTTCATATCTGCAACATCTCAGCTCACTGGATGCTTAACTCGCTTTGAGTGTAGGTTCCTCCTCTCATCAAAATATTCTTCAGGCGAGTTCCTGCTGCGCCACTTTAATGCAGAAGATTAAAGCACTGCATACTGCACTTCCTCAAGAAGGAACAGGGAAGAATACATTCTTAAATCTCTTTGTTTAGTTGCACTAAAAATGGACATTGGTCGCTAGGGCAGCTCATCTGACCTTCTAATATTAATTAATATTGATAAGATCTGAATAATGGACCACTGTGGTTTCTGCCACAACGAAAGAAAGAAGAGCTCTGATCCGCTAGAAAATAGCAGATGGATGATGCAGAAGACAGAAGCTGGGAAATTTGAGGAAATAATAGATGGAAATCATGGACTATTGGACTATGAGAACTCTTTTATGGAGTATTCATCACACAGCATGTGTTTTTTCAACCTGTGTGCCAACCACTTATCACATTCAAAAATAATACTCCAAATAATTAAGGAGGTTTTATGTTTCTAGCATTTCAAAGTCTATTCTCTCGAAATTTAGATTTTTAATAAGGAATATTCTGGTAGCCAATCCAATCCCGACAATTGTTGGCTACGGAAGTATCAATGTGGACGACGAGAGTCGAGTCACCCCCCATGAGGTAGTGACATGAAGGCCATTCGGATTGGTTCTGTCGACCTTCGTGGCTAGCAATCTGCGGACAGTCATTTGAGTCTCCCCTCCCCCTTCAATGTTGTACATGGGAAGCAATTCAAGTCTACTGCCCTTGTAAAAAAAACACCAAGGGGAAGATGTTACGATCATTACAGGGTTATCGCCTCCTTGGGTAAAACGCCAAAGGAAATACATTATTATTATTACGAGTGATTCTCTCCATTGGACAGATATAAAAGTAGACCCTTAACACCAACCTAGGGGTCAGAACTCTCGGCAACTAACCTCTTACCCTTTGTTCCATCCCAAAAAGCTAATTTGAGTGTCAGTAGGGTTAGGTCGAGAAACTCCCACCTAACACTAACCTTAGTGTAGGAACATGATGAGAAGCCAGACCTAATCTCAGTCCGACCTCAAGACTACCTCGAATCCTCAGATTCCATCCGAATGCTACCTCGAATATACCACGAACACCTTAGTTCTCCCTCAGTCGCTTTACAAGACACCTATGCATATTCACCTCGGACACCCTTACACCGTCGGATCTAGATCGAATCGAGCCGACTCATAATCGATGATACTTTCCCTATAATATTTTTATATATTATATATATATGTATAGAATCTTTGGGTCCTTCAAATATGATACTCATGTTAATATCTATCTAATAAACTCAAAATAATTGATTAAAATTTAATATTTCTAAATTAGTTTTTATTATTTTGACCTCTCATAGAATTTTAACACATTAATTAATAAAATACGCTCATTTAATTAATTTAAAATTTTTAATTATATTTGTATGATGCACATGATACACAAGCTCTACGAGATAATCAAAAAAAGGTTATACATCATAGGAGAATTTGATTCAACAATCCCTTGATTATATATATATACATATATTTAAAATATGTATTAGAAAGAGTGTTCTTATGATAAGATTACTTGGATATTTTGGGCCATGAAAAGATCTCCATTTTATTTAAGGTTTCAAGGAACTTACACTGCGACCAAATAGTAGCTATTGGGCCCAATGGAGGCCCAAAACCAGGCTTCATGGTCCAATTCAGCCTATTCGTGGGGGCCCCACTGTCTCAAGAAGCGCGGGTGATGGATAGAAGACGATGGGATAAGAACAAGGGGGAAGAAATCCCAAAGCCTTAGCAGCAGCAGAGCTCAGGGGAAACGGAGCGAGCACTTGGAAGTCGAATGGCGACGGTGTGCCTTCCCGGGGCGTGCTCTTCTCCAGCACGCGTGCGCTTCTCCCGGCGCCCGGCCTCCGCGCCGTCGCCTCCCTCCCAAGCCCGAATCCGATGCGCAGGTGCGTACTGCCGAATCGATTCCCTCTTGTCGCGTCTTCTCCCCTGCGCTTCTTGTGGTCGATTTGTTCTGGATCAATCTAGAATGACTACTGTCCGTTCTTGGAGAGAGCGTTGTGAAGATCAATCAGCATGCGATTGGGTCGATAAAGTTGGCTGCTGCGTTTCTTACTCATGTCTTTGGAATCAACTGATGGCATTGAGTCGATCCGATAAAGTATGTGGTGTGGCATTTGTCTCCAAAAGTTATCTTTTTCTTATGTTATCTTATTGATGAAGGGCGCCTCACATTAATAAACGAAGTTAGCTTCTTTGGCTCTTTTGATATGCTTTCCAGTTTGATTTATTGATTGAAAGAGGTAAATTTCTGGAGAACTAGTGGGCATTGCAGATTTGATATCAGTGGATCAAAAATGCATCAATTTAGGGACCATTGTGAGAGTTGTTATTACAACTAATGATTGTTTGGGACACCCATTTGATTCTCTTATTAAACATATAGACTGTGGAATTTTGGAGTTTGTAATTGATATCTAAAGGATTTGAGATAAAATTAACTTGGCAATCAAGGTCCTGAGAATAAGGCTATTTGTCAATTTGGTCAGATACAAGTATACTTTTCTGTTACCTTGAGACATTCCAAGGTATGAGATAAAATAAAAAATATATACCATCCAAGTAGCTACAAAGAAATAATTGTAGAATATGATCTCTGAATAAGAATCTTTGAGCCACCTTTATTCCTCAACTTTCTAAAGCAATTACCATGTGGACTACAGTTGTCTTCTTAGATGTTTATCTAAGATTAATGTTTCATGTAACCCAAATCAAAGTTTTCATCTTGCTGTAATTTTTTTTGGTTCAGATTATTGGATGCATCATCTAATGCATTCTAGTTGTCTTCAGCAATTGAGGACCAGACAAGCTTCTTAGAGTTTTCTTGCTCCCCAAAAGGACTGAAGAATCTTGCTTGCGGTATGCTTGCTGCCTGGGCAATCACCACTGCCTCTCCTGTTGTTGCTGCAAGTCAGGTTCGGACTTGGATACTAGCTGCATTTATACCACATTACTTTGTGGACTAATTCTTTGTTCTCAGCTTGTTTTTCTTGTAGAACTTTCTTCTCGTGATGTAGTGTGTTCCTAATGAGATACTAAACTTCATGAACAATTAGTCGATTTAAAGGCTCCATTAGCCAATATAACTCAAACTTCTATATAAATGTGACTAAATATCCCTGAACCTGGCTGTTGGCAAAATTCTAATCTTTGTTCTTTTTTTGCAAGTGGTGTTTTAGGGTGACTACTACCCGGTAAGAAATTGGTTGAAAACTCCCAAATATACACAAATGATTCAAGAAGCAGGCATATAATAAAGATTCCAATTCATGCTGGTTTGTTAGTTCTCAGGATGGCCTATTAATGACAAATACTGAAAGGAAGATTCCTGCAGACATTTTGGGTTTAATACAGTTGGAATTTGAGATTGAGTTTGCTGTTTAGCACTGGTGTGGCATTTTTTGTGTGTTCTAATATAAAATAAAAGTTGATGAATTCTTTGATATTAACATCGGCAACCCGATTAAGAAGCATTTCATGGGATTCCCAGGTGTTGAATAATTAAAACTTAATTGAGACTAAGACCTAGGCATTTGAAATATATGTGTCCTTCATTTTTGTCTAAATTAGTAGAGGCTATGTTTGTCCTTAAACATTGTCTTGCTTTGTCTCTTTTTAATATCTGGGCTTCATCATTCAATTTGAAGCTTTTCGTGATCAATTATTGCAGTTAATTCATTCAGAATGACTGCACCTGTAGAACGTATTCAATCATCAGTATGTAATTGGTTAATTTACATATTTGAGAGGACCATATAAATACTTTCATAAACACTGATGCTCTTCCGTGATACCATATAAATGCAAGAACTTGCATTTGGCAAAATGGATGTCATGCTGTACACTTTATCTTCAATAGTCAGACAAATGCATCTAAATGCTTAATTGAGTTTTGATGGTAACCTCACTCTTCATGATATGTTACAAAAATCATGTCTAGATCCTAATGTTGTTGCTCTCGATATACATCTCTGAACTCGCCTTTGGGAAAATGGATCTTCCTTCTTGTTGATGATAAAAAAATCGATAGCCAAAAGGAGAGATCCTCTAAAAATTACGATGGAACATCCAAGTGCTTCATCTTTTAGGTCCATTTGGTCACTGCCCGCTGCAATAAGTCAGCCGACTTTGTCACATCATGTTCTTGTTATTGTAGAGGCTGCCTCCACTTTCAACAGAGCCAGATCGTTGTGAGCGAGCATTTGTTGGGAATACAATAGGTCAAGCAAATGGTGTATATGACAAGCCGCTTGATCTCCGTTTTTGTGACTACACAAATGATAAATCACATCTCAAAGGGAAATCACTTTCGGCTGCCCTCATGTCTGATGCTAAGTTTGATGGTGCTGATATGACAGAAGTCGTGATGTCCAAGGCTTATGCTGTTGGAGCAAGCTTCAAGGGTGAGAAAAAATCATTTATTTTAGCTTTTGCTGGCTAAGTACCAAGTACTGCAATCTATAACCTTCTTGCATAGTTTGGCCTCTAAAATGCAAATTCATAGACATAATAGTAGTAGAACATCAGGAATCTAAGCATGGTTTAATTTGAAATTGCCTCAGCTCACAAACTATCTGTCTTATATTTCTTGAGAATTTATTGACGTTTACCAATTTCATGTTTGTGCATGTAATACGTCCAAGTTTTTGCGGCATCGGATCACTCTTTGTTTGTGCCTTGAGAAAAATGATCTGACTACGGTTTATCAATATTTTTGTATCATCACAGGGGTCGATTTCTCAAATGCAGTTCTAGACCGGGTCAATTTCCAAAAGGCAAATCTAAAAGGTGCAGTGTTCAAGAACACCGTCTTATCAGGCTCTACCTTTAATGATGCTCAACTAGAAGATGCCATCTTTGAAGACACCATAATAGGCTACATCGATCTCCAAAAGCTTTGCACAAATAACTCCATCGGTGCAGAAGGAAGAGCCGAGTTGGGTTGCAAGTGATGTGTAAAGCTTTGACTCATTTTGGTTTCCCCTTGTCCTAATTCTTGCTTTATTCAAATTCCTTATGCCTTGTTTCTGAAGATGCCAACAAACTAATCTATGGATCCATGTACTCCTTTTCTGGTAAAAGACAAACGTTTGTATACATCATTTAAAAGTGGAGAGCTGGAAAAATGTAGAGAAAAGATCACAACTTCAGAAAATACTCACCATCTAGTTCACATCGATATATGATTTGATATCAAATGCTTAAAGAAAAATGTATTGTGTCTAATATTTCATTCGCAAGTTTGCTTTCTGTACTTCATATTTGTGTGTATAAAAGGGTATGAGTTGGATTGGTTCATTTTGACGCTTGTTTTCCAACATCCATCACAAAATTGAAGTTGTTAGTCATAGGCTATCCATGATACAGATTCTTTGGATACCCAAGTGGCCCACTGTTGGGTGCCAACTACATTAATGCATCAAGATCTTTTGGTATCGGCTTATGTGAATCCATATGCAACCACACGATGTTGTTAGTCCACGATTACATATTCTTTGGTCCTTAAATCTAAACACTTGCCTGAACTAAACCATATGCTCTAATATCATTTGGAAGAAATACCATGGGAGAATCTTAACATACTTTTTACTTAAGAAAAAAAAATCATAATGTATTGATTACAGTATTTAATGTTATAATCTCCTTTTCTTTCTTTAGTGATTTATCATATTCCATTTGATTTAATATACAAGAACAAGTTCTCTTTCAAATCCCACTCTTTATCTTGTACTACATTAGTTACATCACACCAAGAAATTATAGGTTTCTAATTACTTGCAAAAGTCCAGTAAATATCTTTAATCAAATTGAATACATATGAAATCTAAAAGTTCCCTTTGGGAACTCATTTCTAATGTTATCATTCATTAGTTATCAACCATAGAAAAACCAGGAATCTATCCCCTTCTTTCATCATCATTCTTCAGGAGAACAAGTCAAAGCAAGATAAATCAAGCCATGAAGAATGCAAACCCTTGTTATTGGTAGTAGAAAACAAGATAATTCAGACTACGTTCTAAATCCCCACTAGTATTTACCTAACCAGACTTGCCAAGCAATCCATGTTTAAGTTTGTAAAGTAGGCCTTGATATCACTACAGACATCAATAAGCTTGACAACACCATAAAATTTCAGCATAATAGATTATATCCATCATGCAGCTACTGAGTACTAAGCAAAAAACCAACATGCTTTAAATTCTGTCACCGGTATGATAATCATTAATAATTGCATAAGACCTATTTTTCTATGGATATAGAAATTGTTCCAGAGCATTCGTCAATTAACTGTGAAAACCATATGGTATACATAGTTTTACCAATCTATCAAAAGCAATAAGCATGGGAAAATAAAACATTTACATTCTTCCTTTGCCGCACCTCCATTGTTTTTGCTTTAATGGGCTAATTTTCCCATTCTCATTCAAAAAAAATGAAAAACAGACATTTTGATATGAAGACTCTTAATTTTACTCTTACTTTTACTCACTAGTATTAAATACACAGTCACTTCCTCTTTTTATAGAACAAAACTAGCAATAGGAGATTTGTCTATCAAGTATGCCCGAACCTTAAGTCCACAAACCTTATCGCTTGTTTGCTTCATGTTTATTTGCACTTTGTTTGGTTTTGCAATGGTGGCTGAAATTGGCCTCACGAACAGCATCACTTAGTTCAGAACTATTCCGAAGGATAGAAAAGAGAGTGTATATTAGTCTGGCATGACCATGCTCGACTTTCCAATATATAACATTGGTGTATTAACATTAATTAGTACTGTTAGCAATTTGTAAGTGGGGTATAACCAAAGGAATTAGAGAAGCACACGATATAGAAAATGGTGGAACCTTCAGATTGACATGAGGCAAAAGAACAAGTTATTGATCTAGAGATTTGCATAATCATATCCTCCTCATGTTGATTCTCTTCTTCTTCTCACTTATTGCAAAACGCCTAGCCATGGCAACATTATAGAACTTCCTCATATGTTCTGAGAGCCGATGGATGGCATTCAGATTTCCTATTGCTGATAGCTGCAATAAAATAGCATCAAACCTTGAATATGGCAGTTTAATCCCAAGGGCTATAATCTCCTCCAAGAGGAAACATGCATCCTGTACTCTGTAACAGTTAAGCAACCCATCAATCATTAGACCATATGTATCTGCAACTCGAGCACATCCTCTATTGTCCATCTCCTGCCATATGTGGATTGCCCTATCAGGTTCATTCATCTCAAAGAACATTGCCATTAACATGTTATAAGTGTGAATGCTAGGCTCACAACCAGCATCTATCATCTTCTCACATAGCCTTAAAGCTTCTTCAGCCTTCTTGAGATTGCAAAGTACCTTGAGAAAGCAATTATAAGTAAGAATGTCAGGTCTAAAACCTGTCTCGGCCATCTCCTCCAATATCTTATAAGCTGCATCATCCTTTCCAGCCAAACACATGCCTTCAATCATTTGTTTATAAGTTGAAACGTCAGGAAGGCAACCAATTTTTCTCATATCAGCGAGGAGTCTAAAACACTCATCCAACTGATCAAATTTTGCAAGACCTACAATCATAAAAGCATAAGTCTTGGCAGTTGGTGAAGACGTGGTTGAACCTTCAGTTCTCATAAAACTGAAAAGCTCTCCCGCTTCTGACAGCATCCCGGCACTGCAGAAGGAATCAATTGCAGCATTATATGTAAAATTCTCAGGAGTATGACCCATCTGAATCATTTCCTCGAGCACCTGTATTGCGGCTTTGGGGTTCCTCACTCTGCACCACCCAAAGAACATAATGTTATACGTCTCCGCATTTGGTGCAACCTTACGCTTCAATCGGTGAAACATGGCATCTGCTTCCTTAACCAGGCTACACTTGCAGAGGGAATCCAATAGCAAGTTAAGTGCATCGGTCTCTGGTGGAGTCTTCATCTTAATTCTCCTCTTCTTCGCGAATTTCCTGAGATGGGTCAAGTGCTTCTCCGAGTACCTCCTCAAGATAGTCAACAAAGCGCCGATGGGCACCGAATTGCTGCCGCTCCTCTTCATGTGGTCCAGGATGTCGCAGACGACACCAAATTGCTTGTTCTTGTATCTTGTGCTCGACAATACGTCGATCATGAAGTTGTATGTCTGAGGCTCGTGGGCGTACCCATCTTGATGGCCTGCCCAGGTGAAGAACCGGAAGGCCAGCTTCTCCTCGTAGCGCAGCATGTGCAAGACCTCGTTCACCAGCTCGGTGGTCAGCTCGATGCCCAGCACATCGAGAGCAGCTCCCAAGCTTTCGCCGGAGCCCGAGGCGGACATTATGGCTTCGTATACTTTGCTCGAAGTAGAGCCCACGCGGCCATCTCTACCACCATCGATTGATGTGCGATTACCGGATGCATCCGAAACAAGCGATTCAGAAGAAGATGAGGAATAGAGGGACTTGAATGAGATATAAAGATCAGTTCTAGGTGGAAGAATCACATCGCCAAGCAAATTCCGACGGCAGGAACAAATCGATTCCCCAAGATGACGCTGGTGATGGATCTGTGACGAGGAAATGCGAGCAAAAGGGATCGAATTTGAGGGATTCGGTCTCGAGCCAAGATTTTTACGGAATATCCAACAGCTAATCGAAGCCGGGATGGATCGGTACGATCTCATTTACGACCACCGCTTCACAGGAACCCAATCAAATCTAGGGTTTATGGAGCTTGAAGGAACACCCGGCCGGTGTCGCCGCTACTAACGATTGTTTTGTGACGGTTTCGGCCGCAAGACGTCGCTGTAACGGTTTCGAGGCCATCGTTTCAAAGTCGCCACAGGTGGGACCAAGAAATCAACGGCTGTGGCTTCTTGGATGGCTACATATGATGCAGATAACAATCCACTGGACGGGCATAGTTTGTGATGCTAATATTCTTTTATTAATCTTTTACTGAGCATAAGATCGCAACATAATGCCTCATTTTGAGTATGTATTTTTTCTCTTGAGTTATCTTGTGAAAAATCCAGAGAAATGTATAGTTGAGTTTTCTCTGAGAATTTATAGTTATATTAATATGAGATTTTGAATATTTCCTGTTCTGATTAAGTACTGAAACATACAACATTATTTCTTTTTGTATTTTTATTATCTTATTCACTGATATGGATGATACAGATCGACAAATTACTGAAATCAACATCAGATTGGCTTTTAAAACCTCAAAATGATGAATCAAAAGATAAACAAACAGCAATAGTGATTTGGGAAAGAACAAAAAAAAGAAAAAAAGAATTAGAAGACAAGATATGGCAACAGTTAAGCAGCTGTCAGCAGATAAACACTCGAATCATCAAGAAGAGGCTTCCTCTTATCATTCTTTGAGCAATTTTAAGAGAACCAGAGGCATGTGACAATAATGGACCAGATATATGCAGAATTAACACTTGATGGATCCACAAGTGGCCTCACCACATCTCCCTTTGAAAAAATTTATTGGTACAGCAGGCATGTCTTTTAAATATGTATTGGAAACCTAACATCACTCTACAAAATTTCATCTCTTGGATCTTTCTATTTCATTTTTTGCCTATTTACCATCAAGGCGTTCTTTTGGCGGCCGAAAACGGGTTTATCTAGGAAATGATAACAGCTATGTCGAGCAAAAGTTGCGCGACTGTCCTGTCCTTATTTCGTAGACTCCAGGTGCCCTGATTTTATACTTCAAGCAGTAGATGGTGACTCTTCACTGGGATCTTCCAAAACAGAATCATCAATCATCTTCTTCATTGATTCAACGTCATCAGTCTCAGAAAGTGTGTGCATGCGAAGAGTGTCTGCATCCTCGCTGCAAGGAGCAAAATAATGTCAAAAAATTTGAAAGTGAATGAAGCGGAACACATATGCATGTGAGAAGTAGCCATACTCTGTAACACCAAATATTTCCTTAACAATAAGTGAGCTGTCTCTTGAGCAGAACTCTGGAAGCTGGACAAAGGTGCAAATTTAGGTACCAGCTTAGGTTAGCATAGCTTTTTAGAAGTGGCAAACCGATATACTAAAACCATACAAAAAAAAATCAATTTGTGCTTGAGGTTTCTAGCAAGAATTCATGTGAGTCATCATTTAAGGCCAATATGGACTTATTAAACAACAGAGCTAAGATTAACTCACAAATTGGAAGAAACCGAAGATTGTAAAAGATGCGAGAAAAAGAAAATAAAATATGACCAATTTCATATATTAAAAGTAAATGTAAAAGATGTTTAAGAATTTTTCCTCTTAACGTCAGATGAGAAACTTGATATTCTCAAACACACTATTATATTCATGAGTAACGAACCTCAGACAGGTAGAAAATTTTCCCAAATAACGCTTGAACAGCAAGCTTTCGCTTGAAACCCTTCTCTGTGAAACCTGATAGATCCATTACGACAGGCCCTGGAAGTGATAAACATGGATAACTGAAATTTGAGAACATAAAGAAACAGTCTTCTTTTGCTGGTTAAATAAGTGTTATGACTCCATGGGATTTCCTCATAGATGCATTCTGCACTACGATAATGGCACATTAACAGAATTAAATATTAAAACCAAATATTAAGAAAGGTTTTTCAATCAAATTGATGCATGTCTCTGTTATTAATTTACCTACCTAAATAGAGATATATATACCTACAAGACATTAAATTAACCAAAACATAAACTACATATCAACACAGTCAAGCAAAGAGAACTAGTTGTTAAAGATTATATATCTCTCAACCTAATAGGTGAACAGAATGGAGTTGGATAGCCTACAGTAAGGACTTCCCAATTTAGTTCTGATTGAAATTGTCTATGGTTAAGTAATCGAAATCAAGGACTAGACCCTAGGGTGCCATGTTACATGCCATACTAACTGGCTTTGGGCATTGTATGAATAGGGGTCAGGCACAGTTATTATTGTGCCATGTACTGGCATGAGTACTAGTCCACATTATACATACCAGCACAGGAAGCGGCAAGAACTTTTGTTTGCTCATCGCAAGTATGGCAAGTAAAACAGAATACATCAGGCACCATAATCTATGCTTGAATGACTACAAACAAATATCTATAATTTATTTGGAATTCCAAAGAAAACAAATATAAAACCAGTTACTATGGTGTTATGACCTCTACCATAATTCATCAAAATGTGTAACCAAATAGTCACATAATTCATCATGTGATAAATGATAGAAGAAATTCAGCATGAAACCCAAGTTTCAGTATTTGCAACAAAGATGTCAGAATTGTCAATCATATTTATCACCATATTATTTGTTAGTATAGCAAGATTAAAGAATTCCAACTTGCCTAATTTACTCTTAAAGGGTTTTAAAAAAGGAAATAAAAGATCAAGTTGCAAAGGGAAAAAACAAGTAAACACAAAGAAAGTACACAACAGTGAATAGTGCAGTACAAAGTTACCCAAATTTCAGGAAGTTGCCATAGGAAGCATCCTTCAAGTGGGTAACACTACCAAGCAGGAAACAATATAGGTACAATCACACCAAAGTAGAACTAAGGTAGTAACAGCACCTTTATCTTTAACAATTCGTCTTGAGACCTCATTTAAAATTTCTGCAACTTGAGCATCTTCCAGCAGTGATGATTTTCTAAGATGTATGAGATCTACAACCAGGTCAGTGTTGAAGGGCTTTTCATTCAAAGCATATCGAATGTACTTTCTTAAAATATCTTCCATGCTGAAACCCGTCTGGATACAGATATAAAGTGGACTTAATAACTTTTAATGATCCAAAACTTTACATAGTTGATAAACCATACTCAAGAAAATGATCTGCTAAAACATTTTACTTTTCTTTTACATTACCAATCACATTGTCAAGTACAGCAGAAGATATGTGGTCACATAATGAAAGGCCTCATGTACATTAAACAGCTCGGCAAAGTGGCAACTTTACTGTTAGATCCTATAGAAATTTGAAAACTAAAAAATTATTGAATTTTAGAAATACACAGTAAAAAAAATGTAAATTTTTCTCTGAGATGTACAGGATTACTTGTTTTGGTGTAGATGTACATCATTCTAAATGCATAAATATCTCAATTATCAAAACCAACAGTGATTTGTCTCTTGTTTGATGTATCATGGAATATTAAAAATGGGTCTAGTTGTCTTCTTCATTGGTCTACCGTATTCAGGTGCCAAATTTTATCACTGAAGTGAGATCGGAGAACTTAATATAGATAGTAAGAAACAGTTTTCCTTTTGGTTGTTATTTCTGGTGAATTGATAGCTGCACTTAAGTAGATTTTCATCACTGAAGCAATATTTGAAAACTTAGTAGGAGGTTTAACTGCTTCCCAAGAATGGTTTTGATTTTATTTCTTGAATTCTCTTATAATACAGCACTTAGGGTTTAATTTACACCTTTTCCTAGTGATACTTGTGTTTTCATTCACGAAGGAATGTTAAAAGATAGTCCTTAGTTCATCACATGGAAGAAAATATATTGAAGAAACCATGCTTACCCAAGAAGAACAGAAAATTGGAGTAAATTTAAAGGCTATAGCATTCCTGATAAAAAAAAAAATTTCACTTAATCTAGCATTTACAATGATTCCCTTGAACAACAATTAGTGTTTTGAACATGTTTCCTTCTGAAAATTTAATAGAAGCTACTGATCTGCAACAGCGAAATTTGACTTAAATCTCAAAATCCTCTAAATACTTAGATACCATGACAAAGGAGACCTGGTTGCAACACTGAATTCAGAAGTTTCTGTTACAAGATTTATGGTTATTAGTTATTACGTGGTAAATAACTCCATATTTGCTTGTCTATTAGAAACTTCAGCAAGGATTCTTAATTGGCGTTAGAAAACATGATCGCATTTGATTCTGCATCATATTTAACACAGCTCGTTGCCACAACAATGGTTTGACAACAACAAAGGCATAATAAAATAGACAAAAATTTCTTAATTTGAATGGAAGAAGATCCAAGATATGAATCTATCATTTGTGTGAATGTATTGTAATATAACAAAGAACAAAAGCCATACATTTAGATAGGAAAGGTTTAAAGCATATGACACCATGAAAAATACATGTTACACAAGGGAAAAAGATCAAAAGCGATTGTACTGATTCCTCGAGTCAATTGCCAACATACAACCTGGCAACATTAGCGTAGTCACTTTCTGCAACTACATTAATACTATCGGCCTGGGTAGGTTGCATGTTTAAAAATATCTCAGCAAATTTTACTGCTATCTGCCTCAAACCAACCGGTATCAATCGAAGTCTTTCACTGATAAAATTTTCTCAATTATCCAATCATATTGTCTAGTTAACTTCCCTGTAATCTAAGCAGATAAGTAACTCCCGCAAATAACCATCAAGGTATATCTGATCAAACAGAGGCAAAAATCTATAGCAAGTACCTTTTGCATAAGATCTTTGAGAGCGGAGTTGTTTACTTCATCCTTGCCCTTCAGAAACAACTCATCTATCGATTTTAACAGGAAAATGTTCTTATTTACCTGCCAAAAAGCACCTGATTGAAGCAATGCAAGGGAAAGACAAGCCAAAAGGTTCCTGAATCAAAAGTAATGCAAGAACGGAGGCGTACCAATCTCTTGCGCTGAGCTCTAGGCGAAGTGAACTTTCTCAGGGCCTTCACAAAGCCAATTACGAAAGACAAGCCCACCCACGCCAGAGGCACCGCGAGAAGCCACGGAAGTTTGCTCGGCCCGACCTTGGGGCCGGGGATGGCTTGGGTCACGGTTCCAGTGAACTCCACCAGATCGAGGGCCTTCTCCTGGATCCATGGGAGGTACTCGTCCACCTCCTCCTCTTCCGCCTCCTCTCGTGACCGGCTCGATTCCTTAGGGCTGTCGGATTGCTGTGTCCCGGGGTTTTCCCTCCCTCCCGCCCTCGCGACGAGGTTTGTGGGTTCAGTGCGGCGTGGTTGCTGAAGTGGAAGAAAGATAAATAGGCGGCGCGACGGGAGGGTCGGCCGTGGCAGCGCAGTGTGGCAGTCGGTGGCGCCGGCGGAGAGGGGCCGGTGAAGAGACGAGTACGCCATAGAAGCAGCTCCGCTGCTGCCACTACGAGGGTTTATCTTACATTTCATAAATATAGAGCCTCCTTCTTACTATTTATAATTATTATATATATATATAATATTTTATTATTTACACTCTCCTCCTTTTCTTATGACTCTTCCATCGCCTGCATACTTTAGTAAGCAATTTGTAAAGATCAAAAACATAATATCTTCTATATTAATATAATTAATCTAAAATTTTATAATTTTTAAATTATTATAGAATATATAAATTATTATAATAAATATACAAAATTATTTTTTTACCATATTCGCTTTTATCTTTAGTTCGTCTCATTTTATTACTTAATTTTTTTCATCATTTTATATCACCTTTATATAGGAGAAAAAGAAAAAAATCAGAGGAAGACAAAAGAGTCGTAAGTAAGGAATAAAAAGATTATATTAAGATTAATTTATAAATTAAGAATATATATATGTTTATTTATAAAGAGATAACTTAAAGATATTCAAGGTTTAATTGTAAATAACAAAAATGGATTGTAAATATTAATCTCTTTCTATAAAGCAACTTTTACTTACGAACCCCTCTAGAGATTGTAAATATCTAATTTTTCCTTACAAAAGTCTTATGGCATCTCTGTTCTTCAAACTGACCGTATATTAACATTCATGATGCCTTAAATATAAATTAATTATATTATTAAAATATAAATTATTAAAAAATAACTTTAAAAATATATGATGCCTTAAATATGCTTAAATGTGTAATTTCAAAAATATAAATTATGTTCAACCAACTATGAGTGGCATATGTATTTTTTTTTTCACTTTTCGGAGGTATATACATACAAAACTCAGATTGTAGGAATAAATACGTAAATAACTAACTATGTAGGAATATATATGAAATTTTGCTCTAATACTTCAAACCCGAATCCAGACCCGACCCGCAATTCTAATGATATGATCCGGATCCGGATCTAATTTCGCTGCGTTACCTACCGCGCCTCGCCTACTCACCAACCCCCTCACCTCACCTTCCCCGCAACGAGCTTTGGGACTCTCCTTAAAAGATCCTCCTTTGACTTCATCGGGACAACAAGCCTCTGGGTTCGGCGAGATCTCTCCAAGCTGCGAGAATGTCCTACTCGATCAAATCTGCCGGCGTCATCACCTGCAAAGGTTCAACATCATCGTCATAATATCCTTTCGAAACGCCTTCGGTCGGTCCTCTGTCGCTTTGATCGCTCCCTTTTCTTTGATTCCTCTGTTCTGGTCTTTGGATTGTTAGCTGCGGTGGCATGGGGACCGGGGCAACCACTGGTGCTGGAGGAGGTGGAGGTCGACCCGCCGAAGGCGTCGGAGATCCGCGTGAAGGTGGCCTGCACTTCCCTCTGCCGCAGCGACCTCACCCAGTGGCAATCCGAGGTCGGTAAATCCACCCGATCGTTCTCGGTGTGTGTCTGTCGAGCACTGCTCATGTTCTTGCTTGTGCCGGTTGCAGGCGCAGCCCGATCTTTTTCCTCGCATCTTCGGCCACGAGGCTTCCGGGTTCGTCCTTTCTCTCAATCTCAGTCCTATTCACTCAGCAACCATGAATCGCACAATGTGATGTTAGGTTGTGAGCGCTTAACTTGGGCAGGATTGTGGAGAGTGTAGGAGAGGGCGTGACGGAGTTCAAGGAGGGCGATCATGTGCTCACGGTGTTCATCGGAGAATGCCAGAGCTGCAAACACTGCACGTCTGGGAAGAGCAACATGTGCCAGAAGCTGGGGTTAGAGAGGAGGGGCGTCATGCACAGCGACCAGAAGACTCGGTTCCGGGTGAACGGGAGGCCTATTTACCATTACTGCGCCGTGTCGAGCTTCAGCGAGTACACGGTGGTGCACTCTGGTTGTGCTGTCAAGATTAGCCCCAGCGTGAGGATGGATAGGGCATGCCTTCTTAGTTGCGGCGTGGCTGCAGGTAAACTCCGGCATCCCGTGCTGTTTCTTCTTGTGGCTTCTTTTGCATCTGTGATATTCTCATTCTCACACCTAATCTAAAACACGAATGCTGTATATTGACTTGATAGACAGATTTGGTTGCATTAAATTTGTGGAATTGAAATTTGCCTAATTGTTCCCTTTATTGAAATCTTTCCACTATGTCATGTTGCAAGATTCACAAACCAACAATGTTTTCATTAGCATGACCATTAACTTGACACAGTTCGTTCTTCTTTAGACCAGTTTATGCAAGCTAGTGGAACCCTGTGTCATAAATTAAAGAGATAAAAATAGATCTGAATGATATGTATCAATACGTATACCCACATATAAACATTGGATGCCAGCTTCAAAAACATAGACTAGAAGATGTGAAAATTGGCTAGAACCAGTACCATTTTATTCAGGAAACTGTAAGGTTTTATTGCTGATAAAAAGAAAACAAATTAATAGATGGTTGTTCAAGCAAGCAGAAAAAGGAAAAGAAAGTACTGCTCTAGAAGAACTAGTGTGCTGATATTGGCACAAATGCTCTCCTTTTGAATAGGCACTAAGGTTTTACAAATTTCGTTTAGGATGTCAGGTAAAAGCTTTTTTCTTCTTATGTCCTTTTTATTTCTCTTTCTTTACCTCTTCTGGGTCATGCCACTCATAGACCTGTGCCGGTGTGGCAAATGAACAGTCACATGAACAGAAATTGTGAAACAGCTTATAGTGATACCACTTAAGGTCACTTATAACTAAATCGAAACCTGACTAGCTAACGCTTAAAACCAATGGAACCTTTTACAGACTAACTAATAAATTTGGCTAAAAGAAAGCTGATGCAAAGGACTCTTTTTAATCTAAAGCAGAGTAAAGGAATTGATGATATCGAAAAGCTGAAAAAGGTCTTCAATTTAATCTCAGTTTAAATCCAATTACTTGTGCTTTTAGTATCACTAGCTATTGATTATAGCCAAGAATTGTCTGATTTCTTGGGAACTTTTTTGCGCATGACCCACATAATTTCTCTAACATGAGTTGTCATCATTTAGAAAATCTTGATCTGGAAATTGCATCTGTAAATTGTAATTAATATTTTAGTCAATGTATCATATGAATATCATTTTTTGTCTTTTTTTTTTTTGTGCGTCCATTCATTGTCATGATGAATGCTTATGGTTTTTTTCTCCAGTCACTACTGAGTCTCATCTTGCTCATATTAATTCCGTCCATTAGTCGATGTATCATATGAATATAATTTTTGCTTTTTCTTTTTTGTGTCCGTTTGTTGTCATGATGAATGCTTATGGTTTTTTTTCTCTGGTCACTACTGAGCCTCATCTTGCTGATACTAATTCCGTCCAATTGATTTTGATGTCATTTGAACTATAATTACATATTAGGCATCGGAGCTGCTTGGAATGTTGCTGATATATCAAAAGGCTCAACTGTAGTAATTTTTGGTCTTGGCACTGTTGGCCTTTCAGTAAGTCCCATGACAGATTCAGCACTGGTCTCCGGACTAGTCAAATACATTAGTCTTTTCCGTGTCAAATGCATTCAGTTATATCATCCTTCATCAGGTAGCACAAGCTGCCAAATCAAGAGGGGCTTCTCGGATAATCGGAGTGGACATAAATCCAGAAAAATATGAAAAAGGTACTATACGGCTGCTGGCTGTAATGTATTGCTTGCAGTTGTTAAATGTCTTCGTTCTTGGTGCAGGAAAGGCTTTTGGTGTAACCGAATACATCAACCCGGATGAGTGCAAAGAGCCTATTCAGCAGGTATCATCTGCAAGCCAAGTGACAAATTTGCAAATTCTGTAAGGGAATACAGATCCATCATACAGCTAATGCATTGATCTGTTTCCGAGATTGGAAAGAACTCTCTGATGATGACTGCAACTGATAAAGGTGCAGTGAGATGATCAAGTGACGAGGAAATAGAAACATAAAGAGTTGTTTGAAGTGAGTGAAAGGAAGTAGAAAAATTAACAAAGAGACCATATGAGCCAGCTGGAACTTAGATATCCATACTATTTTATTTTGCCACTGGTGCCTAATCATAGTTCTCTAAAGAAGTCGTTTAGCTCTCTCCAATATTGAAGTGGTAGATGGTCTCTGATATTTACTTTTACAGTACCCAAAAAATCCTCTCATTACCAGAACTTTGCAGTGCTAGGAAAATCTTTTAAGTAAATTATTTAGTTATACCGTATATTTAGTAAATATTATATATTTACTCGGTTAGTTATCTGACACTGCTTGATTTTGAGCCTCAATCATAATAGCAGCCTTAAGTTAAGATACGACGTAATCGTACAAACAGTCTTCTTTCCATGTATCTGGCAAAAGAAGTGCGTTTTGTTTATTTGTGTGTATTATTTGGTAATGAGATCTGATTTTGCATGGTTTATTAAAAAATTCATTATTATTCTTTTAATTATGGATTTTAATATATAAGAAAAAGATGGCCAGTGCATTAGGTTCCTACTGATGCAAAAGTTCAAAGAGGTTGAACTGCACACAGGAACATGCAGTGAAGCCACTAAATCTCTTGACAGGAACATGCTGAACAGTTCCTGCCTAACATTTTTTATTGCATTTAACTGTCTTAGTAACGTAGGTGTGCTATTTCCTTATGACTACCTAATATTTGATACTAACAATATGTACCTTAATACCCCATATTTAGATAATTCTGAGATAGGTTAATGGGAATTCATTGACAGCCATGTTGTTTTTCTTTCCAGGTTATTAAACAGATCACTGATGGAGGAGCAGATTATTCTTTTGAATGTGTTGGCGACACTAGTATAGTATCAACAGCCTTACAATCATGCTGTGATGTAATTCTCATCCTTTATTGTCTGAAGTTACACATGTTCTGTGCTGTAAATGTTTGACACGTTTTAACTTACAGGGTTGGGGAACGACTGTGACTCTAGGTGTACCAAAAACCAACCCCGTGGTTTCAGCTCATTATGCTTTTCTTCTCATGGGAAGAACTTTGAAGGGTTCTTTATTTGGAGGATGGAAACCGAAGTCTGATCTTCCATCATTAGTCGACAAATATATGAAAGGCGTAAGTTTCTGATATCATTTAAGGAAATGTTTTGGTAGCAAGGTTATCTTACCAGTTGTTAACATTTTTCTTTTACCAAGGTAGTCTTTTTGGCATTATTTTTCTTCTAGAAGTTTTGGTAGCAAGAGTTCATTGTTTGAATTTGTTGCTAAAATAACTTACCACAGGAAATCCAATTGGACGAACTTGTTACACATGACATAACATTTGCAAATATTAATGAGGCATTCAGCCTGATGAGAGAAGGGAAATGCTTGCGTTGTGTGATTCATATGCCAAAGTAATTGTCGGTGTGATAGTATGCAGGTATGTCTCAATCCTTGAGGTATCCATTTGTTTTAATTTTCCAATAACTCGAAGTCTCAATCCTTGAACTAGTCATCTTGTTGTTGTTCATATTTCTCTTCTCCTTGAAGGTGTTCTTGTCTGGTAAAAAATACCTCTTGTTGCAACATTATTCAATGATGCCCATTCAAAGTATCCTCATAACCTGACCCTGCCTCCTGGTTTTGTCATTTGTAGATTAAGCAGGGAATGCCTATCTCCAATCTGGAATTGGAAGTAATTGCTGCCTTTCACAGTGGATTAAGCTCTGGTAAAATTTTTGAGATTGTTTATGAAAACACTGCATCTGAGAGCTACAAGTAGATTAAGCTCTGTTGACTATCGATGTCCTTCCTCATCTTGTATGTGCTGTGTGTTGATGACTAGTACATCAGAGAATGGTGCAAAGGAGATGAAAGCCCTCCACATGTTTCTCATTGATTCTTCCTTTTTATTTCCCGTGAATTCCACGTTCTTTAGTTAAAGGAACGGGTTTTGGTCTCGCTTCTCTATTCTCTACTTCAAGATAAGACTACGTGTATTCCTTCTCTATTCCCTACTCTTAAGATAAGACTGCATGTTTTACTTACCATCCTGGTGGACGACAATCACGGTATATAAAATTTCTTCTCCAATGAGTCCCTCATTTTTCATGTCTATGACGGAATTGATGCGGCAATGGAGGGAGCAACAAGAGCTCTAGCGATCTTAGTTTCAGGTTAAGCAATTCGTCCAACAGGTCAGCAACGAGATGATTACCATCTTTATTAAAGATATTGCAATGATTATTTGTGTCGACGTTAATGCAATTATCAAGTGATAAAAGGATCATCAATAAAGAGGTTGAGCTATTCTTTAATCATTCAATAATTATATAGACGCAACTGCATTAATGTCAACATATATACGGAGTGACCTGTTGGACGCGAATGTTAAAGTTATTTTTTTATTATTTATTTTTATATTTTTATTGATAAAATTGATGATATCATGATAAATAAACTTTAATTATAGAAATATCAATGTACTAACTATAGTTAACTACTTATTAGCCCTCCAGTGGGTCACTTAAGCCGCCGTGGCTGTCACGGACGAGCAATAAGTGAGTTGGATATGAACGGTGAGCAACAAGCAGTCGTGGTGGCCTAAGTCGCGATTTCGACGCTGCGGTACCTTTCTGTGGCAAGACGGCTGTCACTTCCTCTTTAATCGCAACGACATGAGGTGTATCGCAAGCCGTTGGAGTCCCGACATTAATGAGCCACCTGTTTCTGCTGACAAAGCCACCTATAAATAAAAAAACTTCTCTTCCTGACACGCCACATGCAACATTTTAAGAAAAATGCTGATGTGGCACGTGATCTGCATGCCACATTGGAAAATAATTATATGGGGGAAATGGGTTGAGGGGATTAAAATCGGTCCAGTTTCTTTCCATAAAAAACTGCTAATTACTTGTGCTCTCCCCATCAAAAACGTTAAATTGTAACTTTAGTCATCTAATTGAAATCAAAGCAAAGGAGCCTTTGCCCTTTTTATATACTTTTCTTTCCATATATATACATACATATAGAGAGAAATCTGAACTGTATAAAAAATTTTAAGAATATATAAATTATAAAAATTATAATAAAATATAATAATTTTTTTTCAAAGAGCAAACGACAGAGACGAGATTCGAATCCAGATTTTTATGATGAATTATTAAGATCTTCATCTTCAAAAAGTATTAGGATCAAATCTCGTATTCACTATTCATCATTTACAACAACAAAAAAAAAAGAGAGAGAGAGAAAGAAAAATCATCGCCTTAAACAAGGGTAGAGATGGAGCCTTCAAATAACGAGATCAACATGCACTTCGAGATGATATGATCCAATGTTCACTTGGAAAAGATTCTCTTGGGAATTACCATGACATCCTGCAGCTGTACACCACGATGCAGATGCTGAGGACGATATGAGTACCGTGTTCCTCTTTGGTCTTTCCTGCTAATCGATTGACGTGTCCTGATGCCTCCCCTCAACGTTAAGGGCATCACAAACGGGATTCCGCTCTCGGTCATGGCATTTCGTGATCCCGGCCGGTATCAGTCACCACTTACTGAAGTGATAGAGTCGTACACCGGTGGTGATCAAGACTAATGCCCGTATATATTGATTATACAGATCTATTCATTGCAGGATGGTAGGAGGATCTGACTGTATTCCTCTTTGCTCTTTGTTGCTACCTTTCAATGATCTACCCTAATGCCTCCCATCACTGTTCAAGGGCATATCACAAGGCTAGATTGAACTCTCAGCCATGGTTTTTCTTGTTCCCTGCCGGTGTTGGTCGCTGGCTACGTGGTAATCTGATATCTTCACACACTGATGCGTACATATACTGATCGTTTAGATCTATTCATTCTTATCTCCAAGAACATAAAAAAGAAAGCGATAGAGCCATTAAGTACTGCTAACTAATTAGAACACTCGAAAGAGGCTTACTTCTTGTGCATGGTAGGGTTTGTACTATTAATCGGCAAGCTTAAAATGCTCATGTTCACTACTGCTGGCTGAGAACGCAGTGCTTAAAGCCTTGAGGTGCGTAAAGCATCAAGTCCTTCGAGGAAGAAGGGGGAAGGAGGAAGGCCGAGCAAACCATAAGTAGATATATCTTCTGGGGTTTGATTCAGGAGTCATGACATGAGAGGAGAGAAGCTACATGCACGGAGGAGTTCGTGGAGAATAGTTTCCGCAGAGAGAACTTTCGCACGTCATCTCTCTTACTCGCTACTCTCTTGCAGGTTCAGACACGAGGCCTTCTGATCTCAGGATCTCATGGCATCTTGTCACGCATTCATTTCTCTACACATCATCTTCAATCATGCAGAAATCAGTCGAGTTCTCCAACACCAACTTCTCCTTCCCTTGTCACAGTGGTTTTATGTATGTGTCACTTCATTCCCCTTCAACTAACAATTAGTTATCTCTCAGTCTTCTTTCTTTCATCTACCACCAAACCCTAATTATCGCTGCTCTCTTTAACACATGTTCTCCTGCTAAAAAGAAGATGCAGATCATCTAACACATAATGAAATGTCTCTACATCCGCTGTACTTCCTATCGTAATGATGCTCTCATGAAAGCAGGCATTCAGCTGACCAACTTCGACGAGGTACAGCATCAAGGAGATGAGACTCGGGCCAAAGGAGGAAGAAGAATTGGGGAGGGTTTGCTACTACAAGGAGCAGGTGGTGGCTTACAACCTTTCCTATGCCGATCACACAGTCAGTATCAGGTTTTCGTCTCGAATTATCACTTGCTCTTAGTTTACCCAATTACAAGTCATCTTGGCTCTCACGTTAATCATGCAGCAGCATGGCATCAAGCTCATCTTCTCATGTTTCATCCATTGTGTTAATATTCGCCCTCAAGAACATCCATTAGCGTCTCTTCTTGTTCGCTGAGCAAAAAATAATTAGAACTTGTTCGGAGAAGAAGACTTTTGAAGACACCAGCTTTTTTAGGATGCGAGATTTTAATCTAAGCCCCATATTAATGCAAGTTGCTTCCTCTCCAAAATGAGAGCATTAGAAAGGGGATGAATCCACACTAAATCACATACTTTGTAGAACATGTTAGAAAGGGATGACTACTATTTGCTTGAAACAGTAAGATTTTAGTGTCACAAATTTTAATGTGGATTAACTCCATTTTAATTTGAATAGTAACATACTTAACCCATAAGGAGGGATCGATTTGATATTTGCATGCTAGCAATAGTTAGTGAGAGATTTACGTTGGATAGTTGAAGTATTAGAAACAAATAAAAACTAATATCAAGTTATAAAAATAGAGAGAAAGCTAAAAAAATTTCATATCATTTGTTTTTCAATCTACTATATATATTTTTTATTTTTTTAAGGATTCTCGTTCTACCCACTTTGGCAAATCATTTTAATGAAGATTTGATTTTGCTCGCATAAAGGTTTATGCATGGATATATGAGGATAGTGTGATCATGTGAAGAAAGAAGTGACTTGAAAAAAATAGAAAATTACCTACGCAAATGATTTGCTATACCTAAATTTATGGCTTAACTAATAATTCGTGATGCATTATTCTTAAAGTTTTGCAAACAAATCAATTTTCTTTTTCTTTCCGAACCGAAAACTGGATTATATTCGTTCGTCCTTAAAGAAGCATAAAAAACACTCTCACTAGAAGTAGGTGTTGAAGATGGATGATAGAATGATGAAATAAAGAATTTAAGGAGAAGCTAAAGCGAAAGAATACAAGTCGATAGATCATGCATCACCAAGTCGATAGATTAAGACTAAAATATCATCTAAAATTGAAAATATCGAAAGAATGCAAGTTGATAGAATCAAATATAATCTAAAATCAATAGATCATGCATCACCAAGTGGCTTAAGCCTAACCTCCCATGAAGAAAGGTTTTAAGAAGACAAGTCGATAGGTTATGCGAGGCTTTTAGATGGAATGATAATGATAAATAAAAAAAAAAGTTAAAAGAGCATGAAGGGAGAATTGTGCTCTCTTAGTCATCGATTCCCAAGTAGAAACACACAGACTTCAATACAAGGTATAAATGTCATTGACTGGATATTGCATGCAATCTTGATCTTGGGCTTCCATACATGCAAGATGTATGTTATCACATCAGCCTGGTGGCTCTGTTTAGGCCTTCATGAAACCATGAAATAGCCAACAGTATTAAGGAGAGTAGATGGGCCTAATCGAAACTAAGCATCAACGTTTAGGCATCCTTCCTCTTCATGGAGCTTATCATCTCAATCTGGCCCATCCACCTCCCCACTCAGTAGGATTGGTTGGTCCACCGATGTTCTCCTGCCTGCAATAGAGCTGGTGTCATGTGAACTGCACCCCCATTATATTGCAAACCCACTCTCAAATGCTGCGGGGTTTGAGAAAAAGGAGTTTTGTCACTGAAGATCTAACATCCTATCTTGTCTGTGCCTCCTTGATTTTTCCCTGCCTACAATTCAATCCTCTTTCAGTTGTTTGATGCACACTTCTTCTCATTATTACTTCCTTTTCCTGACTATTTTACCATTGTCTGCTTCCCAGCAAGCTAAAAACAAAAGAAGATTGGCCTCAATCATTTCGGTAACGATATAAAATAAATAAAGAAGCAATCTTATCGTGATACCAAAGGTTGAAACAACATTGTTCATCGTCAACTCCTCAGCACGGCTCTGCAGAAATCACTAAGAAAAAGAGGAAGAAACAGTTATTTGTTCAGGACAATAATAAAAAGACGAAAGTAGCAGCAAGCATCTGTTGTGTGTGCAGTTTGTAACATTACTTGTGCTTTTCTTTTTGCTCATAAGAGTATCCAAATTGGCCAAATCGAACATCTTAGCAGCCTAAATGTTTGCGGTAAGCCATCATCATCATCATCATCATATTGAAGTCCGAAATATAGGCATTCTTTAGCTTGAATAGCAGCTTACGTCTTATCTACTGTGAATTCGTAGTTTTCATGTGAAATGATTTTTTATCATCGTGTTTATGAGAAAAATATCTTTGCAGATGGGCTCAGAACGTGAGATCTATTAATTGTGTGAACTCACCACCATAATGTCTCAGTAGCGTATAGAATCAGAAGCTAAAAAGGTAGAAAGATTCTGATATCATATCTACTGGAATCATAAGATTTTTTGATAATGAGCATTTTAATTAGAAGTAGAAAAATCATACAAGGCCAGTTGACTGATGAACCTCTTAATAATTTTTTGATATAGCAGAAATTTTTAGAGGATGAGTCTTTGTATAATGGTAACGTTACGTCTTTACGATTTGAGCAATCAAGGTTCGAGATATGTGATGCATAAAATATATATATATATATATATATATAATGTTAAATAAGATAGCATTGCATTTCTTCTAGTCTTAGCCATTTGATAATTGAGTGTAAGGCGAATTTGTATGCATTTAGAAATTGCATGGATGACTGGGTGAAAGTTTGTGTGGCTAAACATGTCATCCAAAACTATACTCCAAAGTCATCAACATCCTCAACTGCTGTCGCCTGGTTAGGGAGTCGGGTCTCATTCTCTCTAGTAAAGATATTTAATAGCCTTGGTTTGGGATGCATCAACAGCCTTCTCTCTTCCACAAAACCATATCAACCTCGATAATTAACAATAAGACTTCAATGGTGACTGCCCAACCATCTCACAACCAAGAAACCCCCGGTCAACCGAAGCATTCCCAAAGAATACTGTAGCTCTGGTTTGACGATCGTCTTTGATTCAATGCTGAGATGTGAAGCTTGGAGTTGCGGAAGCAATCTAGTCTCTCTCGAGATGTGGAAAGGGTTGCTCAGACGCACGCATCAACGACTCAAGTGACAGTGTCAACCATCATCTACGTCAGCCGGTCTCGCATTGATACGATCATCGGTTTTCCAAAGGTAAAAAGACTTGTTTTCCTAAGAAAAAATGGTTTATTATGAGGTGCATGAATTGTGAACCTGATCATCTACATGGCTTACCAAGAAAACTTGGAAATGGGTGGTTCTCAATCAAAGCTAAAGAACCGAAGCCATAGGAAACTACTACGACCTTTGAGAGGCAATGCATGAACTCTATTGTGTTTCACCACCTTCCCAAGGCCACATAAAGTATCCATCCTCTCGACAGCATTTCCATGCCTCGACAGCCTCACCCACCCCATCATCATCGCCTCCTTTGCTGCCCCACAGGATTCTTCGCTCTACTGTTCATATCAGGATTCCCTTTTCCCAGTACAATTTCCAGCGATTGGCCTTGAAGAAGGCCGATATGTGAGCTTTTCAGGTTCCTACCAACATTTAATCCGTGATACTTCTTAGTCGTACCAATCGAATGGCTGGAGACGAAAGAAGGCACGCCAAGGAATTCCCTACCTGCTCCCCCAACCCCTATATGTACAGCTGTTCACCGCAGTGGTGCCATCAGAACCAACCGACTTCAACTAGAGGTCGACATCATGAACTCCGGCAACCACACCGCCCTCTTCTCATACAGCTCCAATGCTTCCACCATTGCTAATGTGGAGATGGTTCGGATCTTGACGGAGATCCAGGTCTTGGAGCTCCTCTTTGCCATCTCCATATTTGTGACCATCCGCTCCCTGAGGCAAGGGAGGGTTCGTGGCCTCGCGGTGTGGCCGGTGGTCGGCATGTTGCCGTCCCTCCTCCTTAGCCTTCGCAAAGACATATACGAGTGGATCACCGGCGTGATCGACCGTCAGGGCGGCACGTTCATCTTCTGCGGCCCGTGGTTCACCAGCCTTCACTGTGTCGTCACCGCAGACCCTCGAAACTTGGAGCACATGCTCAAGACCAAGTTCTCTAACTATCCCAAGGGCGAGCACTTCCGCAACACGCTCCGGGATCTCCTGGGCGACGGCATCTTCAACGCCGACGACGAGACCTGGCGCGGGCAGCGCAAGACCGCCAGCCTCGAGTTTCACTCCGCGGCGTTCCGGGCCATGACGGTGCAATCCCTGTTGGAGCTCGTCCACTCGAGGCTCCTCCCGGTGCTGGCTGAGGCCCACGAGCACCGGAAGCCTTTCGATCTCCAGGACGTGCTCCTGCGACTGACCTTCGACAATGTGTGCATGATCGCCTTCGGCACCGACCCGGGATGCCTGCGCCCGGGGCTGCCGGAGATACCTTTCGCCAAGGCCTTCGAGAACGCCACCGAGGCAGCCACCATACGCTTCCTGATTCCGACGTCCATATGGAAAGCTTTCCGCTACCTAGACCTCGGGAGCGAGCGATGCCTCCGGCAGTCCTTGTACCGCGTAGACGAGTTCGCCTACGAGGTGATCCGGAGGAGGAAGAAGGAGCTCGCATCGGGCGAGCCAGAGAAGGCAACTAGATCCGACATTCTGACGTCATTCACGAAGCTAAGAGACGAAACCGGGAACCCATACCCGGACAAGTTCTTGAGGGACATATGCGTCAACTTCATACTCGCCGGCCGCGACACCTCGTCGGTGGCGTTGGCCTGGTTCTTCTGGCTGCTGAGCCAGCACCAGGAGGTGGAGGACAGAATCCTCAAAGAACTAAGGGAGATAGTAGCTGAGAGGGAAGGAGAAGAAGAAGGCGAGTTGGTGTTCAAACCAGAGGAAGTGAAGAAAATGGAGTATCTGCATGCAGCCTTGCGGGAGGCTCTCAGACTGTATCCTTCGGTGCCAGTGGACCACAAGGAGGTACGACTAGTACTACGAGACATTATAATCTATATATGAAGTATTTTACACATAATATACATTGAAATAATGGAGAATTCCGTACACCTATTGACGACATAAAAGAAGCAAAAAATCGACTCTGGCGGGTGCGTCGGTCGTCAACACACGCACATATATGTCTGCATCTCTCGGTCTCACTTCTCGACTCATTATACCTTAAAAGAAAGCTACGAGGAAAAAGAACGAGGAAAAAAGATGATAGAAGCTAATTAGTGTCGATCTTTGACTTTGACAAGTTTTTGGTGACAGATTACAGTCGTGTGTCTATCACGAGAATTGAAGCTGGTCAAGTCAAGTCGAAAGGCCGGCCATAGTCATTGGATCTCCGGTTGGACGAGTAGATCAGCCTGTCAGACGAGACCAAAATTTTGTTTTCTGATAATTTTAAAATATATTATAGTAAAAAAAAAAAGGAGGACATACAAGAGATGAAAAGAATGAGAAATATAATGGAGTTTTTTTTTTTTTGTCTCTCTTTTATCAAAGTTAGTAAAAATATTTTAATTGGTAAGACATAAATAATTTAAGATGCTGACAGAGGCCAACCACAAATTAGACACGAGGAGTTGGCCTTTAAATCTGAACTTATTGAGAAGTCAACGAGACAGTCCATGCTCATCACTTCATGTTCGTTGCACTCTCATAATAACAGCTGCATCTTCTCTATCTATCGATCTATCTATCTATCTGTCTATCTGTCCATGTAATGCAGCCTTGTGTGGACAGGTTGTGGAAGACGATGTGTTCCCTGACGGCACGGTGGTGAAGAAAGGAGCAAAGGTGCTCTACGCGCTCTACGCCATGGGAAGACTGGAGAGCATATGGGGGAAGGACTGCAGGGACTACAAGCCGGAGCGGTGGTTCAGAAATGGGCGCTTGGAGAGCGAGTCGGCGTACAAGTTCCCGGCCTTCAACGGGGGGCCGCGGCTGTGCCTGGGGCGGGACTTCGCCTACTACCAGATGAAGTTCGTCGCCGCATCCATCCTGCACCGCTACCGGGTGGAGGTGGTGGCCGACCACCCCGTGGAGCCCAAGATAGCGCTCACCTTGTACATGAAGCACGGCCTGCTGGTCACCCTCCGCCGGAGAGACGAAGCTTAGCTCCCCGAGAAGTCGAAGAGTGGAGAAGACGAATTAAGCCAAGCTAATGGCGTAGTAGGTGTGCAAGTGTGACAAGTATGGCGTAGTATTGTTGTGTTTCTGTGCGATCGATATTGGACGCGTGCAAGTGTGAAAGGTATGCTGCAGTATCCCAAGATTGGAGTGAGCGTGATAGCAAGTACATGATATCTTTAATGTCTCTACTTACATTCAATATGTATGTATGTATCTATCTATCTATCTATCTATCCTCAATCAAACAAAGGGCTTTAGTGGTCATAATGGTTAATTAATTATCTACTGAAACCTACCATGCATCTCTTAAGGCTTAGCACATTCAAACATAAAAACAATCACAAAGGATTTTGGAGCTGAAAATGCTGTATTTCTCGGTATATGAAGTCAGAGCTAATGCGTTGCATCGAAATAATAGTTTAAATGTAGGGTTTATGAAGAGTAAATAAACACAACCTTGAGAGGCTTTTGAGGATAATAGAGAATTTTGTATGGCACAGATGGGTCGGTGCTGACATAACAAATAACAAAGGCTTTAAATGGTGTGTTCCCTTCGGTGTGCCATCCGCAGGCCAAAAGAAACGCAGAGCATGGAAGCTGTGATTGTGACACATCCCAATTAATGGCCATGACCCCACTGTTAATCATGCATACCTTTCCACTTTTAGCGTTTCTTTAGCCATTAACTTCGGATTGTGGTCGACAGGAAACTTCCCTCTCTCTCTCTCTCTCTCTCTCTCTCTCTCTCTCTCTCTCTCTCTCTCTCTCTCTCTCTCTCTCTCTCTCTCTCACTACAATGTAATGGAGTACTCACCAAGTGTATGGTGTATGGTTTTTGATATTTGTTAGTATAAAGATTAGTCATTGATATCACATCTTTAGAACTGATTTTGGAGGAGACAGATACATATTTTGCAAGTTGATTTCCTTGAGATGAGTCATTTTTGTCACTAACATCATAAACGAATAATCCGAGCTCAAGCCGACTCGAGATCTTAAGCAAGAGTTGAAATCGATGTTTTGAATCTAAGTCCATACATGGGTGACCTCCTATCTACTGAGTGACGAGGGAATATTCGTGAAATAAGAAATATCTTGAGGAATGTTTTTCTTTTTAGATCATAAGTTTTCGATTTTGATTGGCTTGAAATATTAACTATATCGGTAATGCACGACAAAACATATATAAAAAACACTAGCGGATAGACATGCGTGTACAAGATAATGGTTTGAAAAATTATACTGCAAATATAAATATTTATATTTATATTTACATTTACTACAAAGGAATGGCTTATATATATATATATATATATATATATATATATATATATATATATATATATATATATATATATATATATATATATATATATATATACTTATCTCACCGACACCCGAATCATATTCCTTTTCTATAATTTTTATTCCTTCTGAAAATACTAGACTCAAAACTGTGAGCTATCATGGATACAGCGAATTTAATTAACTTTTGGTTAGAAATTTTGCCACACATAACATTATTTGGAAAACATATTCAACTAAAGTGTGAGTAGAAGTTGTATTCATGTTTAATGTATAGATACGACCATCATTAAGCCATTTGAACCTCACCATTGACCAAAAGTTGGATCAGTTAATTAATGACATATTCAACTATAGTGTGAGCATTGGTTGTATTCATATTTAATGATAGATACAACCATCATTAAGCCATTGGTGTCAGGCTATTGAAGCATTAGAACCTCACCATTGACCGAAAGTTGGACCAGTAATTTACATTGTTGGTCTTTTGCTTGTTCCTACTGCTTCCACAATCTAACCTATTGCAAGAAAACCAAGAACACAGAAGGAAAACATTTTATGACTTATGTTTGATTTTTTTGAATAAATTTGGAGATAAAAAACCTTTTTTTTATATTCAGGTAAGTTTTCTATTATTAAACCCATCGATGAAGGTGAACTTTCTGAATTAACAAATAACTAATTATCCTTATTTATCTGGAAAAAAAATTGTGACGATGAGGGAGGCATCTCGCATCAAATAAGGCTCTCTAATGTTCATCTTCTGCTCAAGCAAACGGGGAGTTGGTCTCTAAGTCACTGTTGGTAGTGTTGGATGTGATAAGGTGTGATAACTATGAATGCATGGAACCCTATCCATCTTAGCTTCACTATTCTTATGTGATTTATGAGCCATTTTTTCTAACTCTATTATTTTTTTTAATGTTTTTCATACTTGAGTTTGGGATGCCAATTACCTTTTGAGAGGTACATGAACGATAAAAGAAAACTAAGAATTTATACTTACATGTTTGATGATTTTGGCTTAATTGTATAGTATTATGAGGCTTATGGCAGGTTAAGTGATGATGGAATATTGGATTTGGTGACCCCATCACATATTTATTATATCCATTGTATATAATTTATATTTGCCCCTGTGATCCACATGGATTGTTTTGTACAGTTACAAGAAAAAGTGTTTGATGATCTTATAATTAATACACTTCTTATACCATTAATTGTATAAGAAAATAGACTTATGGAGAGATAGTCGACAGGAAATGTTCATCTTTCTTGTAATTACAAATATCAAATTTTTAATGGTATTAGTGAATTATTTTTGAAAAACCAAAAGAGTCAAACCTTTTATATTCAATATCCATTCTTAAATAACTTAATAATTAACAAATCAATTAGGGCAAACCATGATAGCTAGACATCACATCAAAAACACTAATCAGATAATAAGAATAGGGGGCAAAAATCTAACATTTATGAATATATTGCTTTCTCTTTCTCTCTCTAACTCTCTCCAATATTATAATTGTGGGATTAATTATATACTATCTCATGTAATTATCTACCCTTAGTATTTCAGTCCTTATATTTTATATTTATGAAAGTGAAACATTTAATCTCATTTGTATTCATGTTGACGAAAATATCATAAAGTTTATCATACATTACTTCATCTTGATTTACCACTAAATACATGTAGCATTTTCGTTCATAGAATCGATAGCATGAGAACAAACAAGATTAAATATTTCACTCTAATAAATATAATGATTATAATATATATTTTTTTAAAAAAAATATAAAAATCGAAATATTAAAAATGATTAATTATAAAAAAAATAATATGTAATTAATCCTATCTATTCTATGTGTTAACTATTTCCCTCTGATAACCATGGCAATGAGGTGGTTGGGCAGTTGGGACTACGTAATGAATGCATTTGGCAGTGCTTTTGTATCTCTCGACAGTTCAACCTAATTTCGCAAATGTGTTGCGTTCTTTCCTTTTCCACATTAACTTCGCAATTTATTGCTACTACATCTACTCATGCCAAATAGAAAGAACACAAGACGTCGTTCTTCAAGCGCAAAACAAAGACTGCATTATTCTTAGCTTCATGTTTCACGCCACAAACATATTTGCATTTTTTGGCTGGCCCATAGAGAATTTAAAGCGGATACATCAAGTTGTTGGGAGTGTGCAACTTAGTAGCGACAAGCCCGGTGAAGTAAACGTAGGTGCATCCGTATACCACGCACCGAGCCCTCTTTCCCTTCATATTTTTCATGTGACGTCGCGATTGACTAGTTTGGTCGATGTCTATCTCTTTCGAGTACTTCAAAGAAATCATATCACTATCGATAGTAGGCTTAACTCGATGCTATTTTTTATCGGCCATGAGCCAAAGTTGAAAGTCCACGTCGTGCGAGCTCGATCGGTGACATGCATTATTTTGGATCTTATCGATCCACGTAGGTAACGTAATTGTCGTCGGGATCATCGTCGACGAATTAGTTGTAGTAGTTAGAAGTAAACCTCCATCGTCCAACTATCGAATAAATACGACATAATTAGGCTAAAACGAATGTGCAAGCACGAACACGAGGCCATTCGATTAGCCACGATTTGCATTGACCAACATAAATGATCAACTACATTTAGGTCGCAACTTCTTATTCGTCTCCATCATCATAAATTGCTCTTCTCTATTTGGTTTATCCTAAACGTGCACGGGTAGTTATTTAGTGGTGACCCCTAAGAACTTATCGATGTGCTTTCGTTGACGGTCCCAAAAGTCTTTCAGTTGGGGCACCATCGTACACTAAGAATGATACGTAAGTGTTGGGTCTCAGATTTTGATGATAAAACTAATTGATTGTGTTGTGTTATCTAACTACATTTTGAGTAACGCAGGTCTACTATCGATCAGGATTAGACAGTTGACACAGGATGAATCAGCGTTGCGTTGGAAGAGAACACGTCAGGAGCTTGGACGTCGAGCCGGAAGTCCAATCGACAATCGACAGAAGGCTTCAGACATCGGGCATCGAGCCAAGAAGAGTGGTGTTACACTAAGGAGATCGGGATTGCGGAGGTCAACCGTCGATTGGGCAACAGGCCTCAAGAGAGGATGGTGCGCTGAAGAACTGGATGAAGCGTCGACCAATGATGTGCCAAGCAACAGGATGTTGATTCATGTAATAATTGGCTAGATCGAAGTAGGGTTAAGATTTACTTAGTATGCAGGATTAATTACGATAGTGATAAAGACATAAAATAAATTATCAGAGTCAAGTACGTTGGGAGTTCAAGAGTTCGACGGAAGTCCGAAGATTCGTCAAGAGTGTTATTGGAACTTGTTGAGAATGAGTAGGGAGCTTGCCGAAAGGTTTTCGAAAGTTCACCGGAAAGATTCGTCGAAAGTTTATAGAGCTCACTGAGAAAGATCGGAGCTTGCCGAAGAAGCTCGTCAGAATTCTCCAAGATCATTGTGAAGTCTAGGAGCTTGCCGAGAGTTCGCAGAATAGTGTCCAACGGTTCGTCGGAAGACCGTTGAAAGTTCACCAAAAGCTCGCTGGAGGAAGACTTGATGTGCCGGACTTTGTATTAGCTTAGAAAATATCTTTAATCTTGTAGTTAGTTCATAATTAGAGTTAGGATTAAGTATTAATCCTATAACCCTAGTAGAGGCCAATTGAGATCATTAATGGACTGATTTGGACCGAATTCAAGGCCCAACTAAGAGTATTGGACCCTATCTAGCGGTGGCATCGCCAGATTAGAACGGTGGAACCGCTTGGGTTCAACTCTCTATGACATACTGGGCGATGGTACCGCCTAATATACTAACTGTGATAGTGTGTCAGGTGATAGTACTATCAGACTCGACGATGATACCGCCAGTGACAAGCGATGGTACCGCCAGTACCCGATAAACCTAAGATGAGAAGGTTTTTGGCTCCAAGTTTGAATCAGATTGGAGCCTATAAAAACCCCTCCTATCTCTGGGTTAAATACACAAGCACAGAGATTTTGAAAGGAACAAAACATTGTAAAAATTCTTTTAAACATCTCTCATCTAATTCTCATTTGTATACAATCGAAAGAGAAGAATGAAGTGATTGTAAGGGTTACCTCCTAAGCTCGTCGAAAGGAGAGAGCATTGTAAGGGAATTGGTCTTCACCCGTTGGAAGGAAGACAATTAGTAGAAAAGTCGATAGCCTCAAGAGAAGAGGAATCAAGAATGCATGTTGGTCGTATGACCGAATCACTATAAAAATCGGGTTTGTATTTACTTATTATTCTTTATATTTCAGCAAATCTTATTTACTTGCTACTCCACTTCTTCATCTCTTTTTTACGAATCATTTTAAATCTCAACACAATCGAAACTGAATTTCATCCAAACGATGTTTTTATATTTATCATTCATAACAACATAGCGTGTAGATGTATAGGATATGCAAATCTTTGGACCCAAATAAATGTGATTGCTTGATTAATCTATCTATGTACGACATAACCTACGTGGGAGATTTTGTTGTGGTGAACCAAAAATCATTGACAATTGACATTTTAGATCGAATGGATTTTCAAGTGTAAATATATGCAATGATTAAACTTATTTATAGGGCAAGGGTTGAGTTCAACTCGAAGCCATCGATCCGAACCAATCATGGACCAAGTTTGATTTTCTCGAAATGGATCGGATCAATCCAAAGTCGATCTAACAGAGACCAATTCGAGCTCGATAAGGGACTACTTGAGCCTAACAAAACTTTATATTAGCATTTAGTGTTAATTTTTATATTTTAACCTTTTTAAATGCCCTTTAACTAAGTATAGTTTGCATAAACCCATCCGACTTAACCCATCTCTAGCCTAATCGTGCTATGGGTCACAGTTGGAAAAACTCTATCACAAGTGTTTTCGGAAATGGACGATTAGAGACTAGTTCGGGTTACATATATTGGATTTGTTTTGTAATTTAACTATAAGCTCCAATCCATTTCTCATCACATAACCATTTTAATTCGTTTTATAATTATAATATATATAAAACCCAAACTGAGGTTTCTCGAATGGATGTTAAAGTGAGGAGACATATATCCTACACAAAAGAATACGTATCAGGTGTTCTTGCTCTATTAATGTAGCCTACACCATCATCGTGTTTGCTTTGAGAAGAGACATGTTCATTCTCCTAAATTGTTATTTTCCCAAGGGAAAAAAAAAAGACAATATATTCCTTGTATACCCCCCCCAAAAAAAAAGTCCGAATTTTTATAATGCAAAAAATAATTATATTTTGAGCTTTAATGAAGTTGGCTAAATATTTAGCTATCATGTTTCATTTTCCAAAGACATGGACGACAATAAATTCCTCACAAGATTTGATACCTTGAAGAGTATCATTGATTGCCATGAAGATGTTTCTAATGTTGATCTCTTAGTTGCTTCTGAACATTTAGATTGTACACTTCGATATGGAGTCGATTTTGGAAGATTACACACACTACAGATATGTAATAGCTTGCAAGTTTGGCCTACCTCAAGTCAGCTCAGCATGGTGGCCGAGCACTTCTTTGTTGCACTCGTCAGAGTTAATTGGCGCCCACTTACCACAATTCCCCCCTCTCTAAATGAATACTTGAATCTGATCAAAGTTGAGATTTCCTTTTCACGAATGACAATATTTTTTTTAATACAAGCAGTAATCAGAAGAACATAATGTTGTTATTATCTTTTTCGATTCAATGTTTGGTGCATATTATAAGCTAAATCAATTATCATGCAAAATGAGGCTGAGACTAACAACAAAAAGAATCATTATTCTCCAGCCAGGCCAAAGACTTCAAGGTGAGATGTGTGGGAAGCACTTCTCTTCTAAGTTTCCTTGCGATCTCTCTCAGATTAATGCCCTCAATGATATCACAGGGGCTTGACATTAGAAGAGCAGTAGAAGTAGACAGATAACAAGCATTCTTACGGTTCCCATGGATATAAGCTTAATCGAACACAGCTTCAGGCAACAAGATTGCATTTCCTTCTAAAAGCATGTCCAGAGTTGAACGCAGGAAGAGGCCGTCCCTGTCTTGCCTCCCTTGCTTTCTCGGCTCTCTGGTGTCGGAGCAGTCCGATGTCCCGAAGCAGCAGTCCCTGTGTGCCTGCTCCGAACACAAGCTATCTTCATGGTTCTCCCGGTCACAACCTCAAAAGAAGAGGGCGAGAAAGAAGACGAGTCTAGCCGTCGATGCTCCGGCCGCCGCCGCTGATCGAGACAGTCTCTTCTTCTCTAAGTCTGCTGCCAAGGTTTGCCATGCAACCCATGTTGGCTTCGTTTTCCTTCGTTTCGGTAGTAGTATCACTCTCGATTGCACCGAGTGGAGGCTCTTTCCGTGATTCTTTTGGTCACGACCTCACAGGAAGACGACGACTTCAACCTTTGGTGCTCCGGTCGCGGCCGCTACGGCCGGGGTCGGAGTTTGCTGCAGGTGATGGAAGAAGATACCGCAACGAATGTACGTGAGCTGCGCGAATCTTAAAGCATAGCCCTTCGACGGCCACCATCCGAGCCCATCTGATGATGACTCGGATCATGATCCGTAACTCTTCCAAGATCCGATCCACTCATAAGCTTGGAAAGGGCCTAATCACCCAAGTCTATGACTATATCATGGATTGAATCCACATGAGCATTCAAACAAAAGATCCAATTCCAGATGATCACCAACCGTTCATTTCATGTCTGTTGCAGCGACGCAGCCGCGAATCCAAGCATCCAAATCTTGACACCGGCAAGAAACCGGCGCGATTACGTCGGAACCCTCAAGACCGGTCCAGGCTAATGGCAAGTAAACCGGGTGACCCGGACCGAGCCGCAGTGCTTGGGCCGTGTGTCGGCTTATGGGTCATGGCAGTGACGATGGCCGTAATGCTTCTTTCCGGCCCTGTAGCCGCTGCGATTTGCCTGTTCTCCTGCTCGTATCTGCCGCCCCTTCCGAGGACGATGACGGCCGTGGTTGACGACCCAGCAATTTCTCAGGCGGAAGTCAATGGCGACTCGATGGAGCACAAGAAGAGGGTGATATTACAGGGGTTGCTGCAAAGGAATGGCCCGCGAACTATTACCGTTTGCTACTGAAGTGTATTTATATTATGCCTTTTTTATAATGACTTTGAGGTGTTCATTGAAATTTTTCTATCTCCTATTCAACATAGGATTATATAGATATATATACATATATATATATATATATACATATATATATATATATATGTATAGATTTGATGGGGTCCACCTGTTACAAGACTCTTAACTTAAAGAGCGAAATTGATATCCATAACAATATGATGTAATTTCCTTAATTTACACTAACAACAAACGAAGTTGCAAAATGATATTTGTCTGCTGAACAGATAAATGGACAGACATAACATGTGTGCAGAAAACTGTGCCAAATTCCCTGCCTTCTCAAATAAGAGATTACAGTATCTGAGACTGGATGAATAGAAGCCTTCAGAATTACTCAGTGTCATCTTCAATCTCATGCACAGCCTGAAGAGGACCAGTTGCTGGAAGAAAGCCAGTTTCGGATGTGTTCACAGGGCCGTTTCCGAAAAGGCATACCTGTGGTTCAATCCTGTTCATCCTATTCCATTCCTCGTCTGTCAGTGACCAATTGAAGATGTCTATGTTTTCCCTGATCCTGTCAGAATTTAGGCTGCATGGAAGGACACTGGTTCCTCGCTGTAGTCCCCACCTCAGAATGACCTATTAGGAAGTCGAGAAGAAAATCCATCAAGAAGATGCACAAACCTGAAGACAAAGGTGAAACAGATGCAGAATGATTGCACAGCATCAAGCATGATCACGATTTGATGGATGATACATATGCTGCAGATATATTTTACCTCACACTTGATCAAGTCCGAGATGACAAGAAATCCTTACACTAAACCTATTAAATACACACGTGAAGTTAAAGGAAGTGGACTTGCAATAGTACTCAAAAGTAATCTACCTGACAGAGCTAAGTGGAGAAGCTAATGGTTAAATTACCTTATTTTCTGAATTGCAAGTTAACTTAGTACCAAGAATTTTTGTTTGTTCCTCTTTTACACATTGATCAAATCATCCATCAAGTATCACCGACTTATATAATACACTAAGTTATTTGGAAATTAACAGCTGTAAATAGGACCCAAATGATTAAATACTAAAGCCCAAAATCGAAACTAAGTACTTTTTTTTCAAACTTGCCTGCTCTGGCGTCTTCTTATGTTGTTCTGCAATATCTGCAACAACAGAAAGTTGCATCATTGGTCCATGCACTGATCTTGACCTTCGGAATGATATTCTAGGAGTGCCAGATTCATCCTCTGATCCACTGTCAGAAAGACCGGGACTGGTCATTGGAACCACTCGAGAGGTGGGTACTCCGAGTGGAGTATGAGCAGACACATGGATGCATTTCTCCCGACAGAATTTCACAAGTTCATCCTGCCTCCAGAATGGATGCAACTCCACCTACAATTTATTGTTCAATCAGATGCAAATACAAAACTTGCAAAGAATAGGGAAAGCTCTTTAGTAGCTCATGCAAATAGGCAGTTGTTCACATCCACCCCTAAATTAGAAAAAAAAAAAATTGTATCATCCAAGTGAATTCGGATGAGCTCTAGCAGTCTGCTTCATTATTGCTCATCATTAACCATTGCATCCACTGTTTAATGATCAATTCAGATCATCAACTATCTCCAACACACAGATCCTGGAGACAAATTAAGTCCCTCAAATCATCAGTTTCCATCCAATTTTCATTTTAAACTCAACGGTATTCCTATCAGTCCTACTCTACTAATGACATTCTGTAACGACTTGATATAATCTTGGCAATCGGACTATACTTACATAATTGAATCATGAGATATTAGAATGAAATTCATGCAGATAGCTATAAGATACTATGCCTCACCCTCAGTATTCAATTTACATGGTTAACATCACAAAAAAATTGAGAGACAGCTTATTTAAATGATAGACACATATTCAGAAAAAAAAAAAAAAAAAAAAAAAAAAAAAAGCTCAAGAAAAACATAGAACAACAGTGACCTCAGTGCCCCTACTAACGTAAAATTCTTGAGTATCAATTAAGAATATAGGTTAGATGCCTCATCTCCTCTAGTAATCATGAAGAAAGAAAAAAAAAAAAAAAGAGTATAACATGGTCAATCCATCCTTTGATTAGGAGTCAAAGAGAAGTATGCCCAAAACAATGCTACTCGCTAAAACCCATTTCACATCATCCAAAACCTAAACATGAAAGGCTCCAGTTAGTAAGGTGCAGATCAATTAATATAGTTACATATAAAGAGACTTCTGCTAATTTATCTTCGGAAGGACTATATTCGGTTTTGGCAGACATAAAATAAACATTAAATGTAATTAAAGAGTCATCAGCCAGACCTGATTGACTGCTGGAACAATTTTGGCAAATTGGAGCAATTCTCTGATCTGGTGAATGTCGAAATTGCTAACACCAATCGCACGAACAAGCCCCGTTTGCACAAGACCTTCCATGGCCTCCCATGTCGGCTTCAACCGTTGTGAGAACTGACGATACTCACTTGCCGATTTCCATGAAGGATCAGTGGCATCCCCGAAAGCCGAACACTCAGGCCAATGCACAAGATACAGATCCAAGTAGGAGACCCCCAGGCTCTTCAAGGAAACTCTCACAGAATTCTCGACCCTCTTATGTGAATTAGTCGCGCAATAGAGTTTTGAGGTCAAGAACAAACCATCCCTCTTGATTCCACCTTTGAAAGCCTCAGCCAGCGCCTTCCCCACCTCGACCTCGTTCCCATAGAGATGGGCGCAGTCGATGTGCCGGTACCCGACCGTCAACGCTGTCGCTACGGCTTCCACGCAGAGGTCGCCTCCGTATTGCCATGTTCCGATCCCGATGGCAGGAATCTTATCTCCGGTGTTCAGCACAAAGTAGTTCTTAGGAACTGTAGCTCCTTTCGCTGCCATTCCTGCAACCTATTCAAAAAGAACCTCTCACCTTTCCAGCAATCCTCAGTTGCTTGAAGAACCTACAAACAAACAAGTAATACATATGGCAAATCCCACAGAAATAAACCAAAAATTATTGCACAAGTGCAGCAAGATCAGATTTTTACAGAAGATGGGTGCAGAACTAGCACAAAAACATCCAACGATCATGATCTTGGTGTTGAAACATACGAATCCAGAGCAGTCAACGGTCCAATTCATAAATAACTCGTAGAACGCATCAACCAAAGAAAAAGAGAAAAAGAAGGGAGAAGGGATACAAACCGGATGAAGAAATTGCTTCATATGCAAGGAAGCAGCCCCACCAATCCACAAGCCCAAACGCTCAGAAACGGATTAAGCGGGGGGCGAGGGTGTTCGGCGCCGACAGTGGAAAAAGGGGAGAAATGTAAGCAGGCCCAAACCCCACAAAATTTGGAACATCGCAATCCAACGCCACGTGTTCGTCCATATAATGATTAATACAAGAAGATAAATAGAAGATAGATTTTTTTAAAGATATTTTGAGATCTTTGACGAGCGCTGTTCACCGAAGCGAGGTGCGGAGGGAAATGCGACGGCCCACACCCAACAACCTCCACCTACCGCGTGTCGACGATATGGAAACAGTATCCAAGACTTCCCACTCCTCTCCTCTCTTTGATTAGTCTTCAGCGGTTGGTGGGAGGGGATGATTCCGAGGGCCAAGAGAAGAGGAGCGGCCAAACTCGTCGGAGGGATCGATGGCGGCATCTCCGACGAGTTAGGCTTCGGTAACCACTTCGTAGCACTTCCAAAGAAGACTAATTTACCCAATTACCCCCAAACTCGTACGTCTGCTTCCGGCCAACACCCACCACCTTGAGACACCCGAAGTTACACCATCCGATGTGTCGATGGGGTCCCACATATGGCCAAGCGTTAAGTCAATTAATTAGTCAAAATAATTTGCAATTCAAATATGAAAAAAAAAAACTATTTGTGTCGTAACACTCTTTTTTATTTATTTTTTATTGAGTAGTCATCACATTCTTAATATACATATATGCCATTGTAAAGTTTGCATATGATCATGTGTTCCATCTTGTTAAACTCAACCTATGCCAATTCAACCATTTTTAAAGGAAAAAACTTGAATATGATTGATTTGGTTCCTAACTTCACATTTGTCAACATGAGTTGAAAATATAATTAGCATTTTAATTTTAAATTATGAACAAACTTGGTTTTAATATGATATTAATTATAACCTGACCTGATTTGTAAATTTGAAATAAATCTTATGTATACATTTTATTAATATAAATGAATAATATATGTGATCAAATATAGAGTTAATTGAACACCATAAAATAGTCAACGGCCCATCTAAAGCCTTAATCCGTTGAGCCCACAGCATATGAGAAGACTTTCCGCTGTTGTTGACATCAGATCAGATCGAGCTCGTACTCCGTCGTCAACTGAAGCAGGCGTTTCGTTTCCCATGGATGCCGGCACCAGCACCGGGAGCGGCAGCGGAGGAAGAGGGCCGGACGACCGAGCTGCAGGAGAACAACCCCGGCGGAGCCGGTACACGACGAGGGTCTTCGTCGTGCTGCTCTTCGCTTCCTTCTACCTCCTCACGAGGCGGTGGCGGGGCAAGGAGCGCGCCTCTGCCGCGGATGCCGCCCTTACCCCTTCCGAGATCGCCGGCGCCGTTTCCTTCGTCGCCTCCCTCCTCTACCTCCTCCCCATTCTCAGAGACCTCTGAGGTCGACGGCGGCGGCCTCGGATCCCAGCTGCTCCTTGTTTTGATTTCTTGGCTTTGTACAAGTTGGGGATTGGAGGATTTGTGCAAAAATTGTATCTTTTTGTTGCCAAAAACTTAGAATTGAGTAAAGATGAGATTTTTTTTGGGCTAAATAATTGTTTCTAGTTCTTGAAGCATTTGCTGAATGTTGTGGCTTCATTTCCAATCTTCTACTCTTGGATTTCATCCAAGTCATACTGATGCCAGCGTCTGGGACAAGCAAGGGGTTACAGAACAAAAGTTTGATCCAGATGATGATCCAGGTGGAGTTTACTGGAATCCATGTCTGCCATCAGCAGGGATACCCTCTCATCTTGTTTTGCATCATTACACAGAAACTTCATCCAAAAGACAAGCCATTGGTCAAATGAATGTGTATTCAATTGGCTTATGATGATCTTATTCAGCCAGCTTTGGTGTGGCATTTCCATTCAGTGAACTTTCAGCTTTCATTTGTCTTCCAAGCAATAAACTTCTTTGGCAGACATTCTCCTGCAATTCTGCAACAGAGTCATCTAGTGGAATTTAGCTGGCCTGCTTGATGTTGCATGACATGTTTCATCATGTTGTGAAGGATGTTTATCTGTCAGTCTAGGATGCAGTATTCCACTTCAATTGTTCCTCAACAAACAGTTCAGCAAATATTAGTATCCATTTATAGTTCAGACATCAGAAAAGCTTATTTTTCTCCAGGGAAAAAAGAACAAATGCATTTGGATTGTGGTATTATGACTGTCTCAGTCACAGCTTAAGGGTAGAAAAAGGCTGTAACTTAATCTGGAGAAAATTCTTTGTGGTAAATAGTGGATACTGTCATATCTTGGAAACTTGCAGCAATCTGCTTAACTGAGAAATGGTGCAAAATACGATTTACTGAGGGAAACCAATCACTGCAAAAGAAAAGTCAAACTGTTCTTCCCAGAAAGATCACCTTTCATTAAATATTTGATACTGAACAAAACGTCAGCTGTTCTTTCCAGGAAGATCATCATTCAATAAATATTTGTCGCTACATACGATCATAGGATGATTAATAAAAATTGATAGATACTGTAAGTGAGAAAAAAGCAAAAATCAAACACAGAGCAAAGTACGCAAATATTTACTAACAAAATAATAATTATGTTTCAGCAGAGAGAGCACAGTAAGACAAGAAGATTGCATCCTTGAAAGAGTCAAAATAGAGGTATAGCCTCAAAATAGTGTAGTCCCAGGTAGTCCACCAGCAAAGCCAAAATACTGATCAAGTTGATGCATCCATTGGGGCCAATAACATCATACTAATCTACCTGCATTTACTACCATAATGAAGTAAAGCATGTAATTATTAGTCTTCAACAGCTGATAACAAATGAAAAAAGTGCAACTAAACAGCGCAAGTTGATAAAATTCACAACTAGATTTAAAATTTTAACTTCAATATGATGATAGTTTTATCCAAATGGAGAACATCCTAGCAGTATACATTAAGTTTTTATCTATCTACTTGCACTAGTCAAGAAATTACTAGTTCATATTAGCATATTAGAGTAGCTTAAAACTATCATAATCTCAATTTTTATTCTGTGAAGCTACTTGAGTCACTTTCTATAGCATCATTACAAACAACATTGGTATAATTCAGCTTCCAGGCATATAAATTTGACTTATTGATTGATTAAAAAAGATCATTTATTATGTCTATTTCAATGAGCTGCAACATTAATGACTGGCACACTGAAATACATACTGCTGCCGGCGATCATCAAAAGAATCATAACCTGAATGACCACGAAAAACAAATTTATTTGATGTACGATAGCTAATGAACCACAAGATTATTTTGGCATTGTAGACAAATTTAGTTAAACATGACAACATATGAAGTTAAGAAGCCAAATGCAGAATAAAATGTTTATTTGAAACAAAACGATGTGTCAACATAATCATATTAAAGATGCTAACCTTACGACCAAGTAGACTAGCAAAAATTTTGAACAGCTTATGGATAGTTGGCGTATCCAAGTTCCTGGAACAAGAAAGTTACAATTAAGAAAAAAGTTTAAAATTTATAACCTATCATAAAGGAATAGAGAAATGAAACAGAATGGGAAAAAAGAAATTCTGTAGTAATTTAAAAGTATGATAAACAGCATTAGAACAACAGTGAAGGAGTTTTTCATACAAAGAAGTATATAGGTGTGTAGTGTCGTCCATGTAGTATTAATCTTCTGTACTAAATCATTTTTTTTATGAAAAATCAGACTCGGTATTATTGTGATTACATCAAACATGTTCAAACAAAAACGAAAATGCTATCTACAAATCTGACAACATAATTCTGTCCATTCATCATGATGGCACAAATAATGAAGTCCATTAAATAGAATGCTAAGTGTCTAAAGCCCTGTTTCTGAAACTAAAGTATCACTTTTCTGATACAGACCAAGTGCTTCATCCATGGATCTGAAGAAAAAGAAAGAGCAAAATAACAAATTCAACTGAGATTAAGGTAGTGGAACACGGTCAAGCAAAAGCTTTAAACTGGTAATTCAGCAGATATATTTAAAGTCAGGCTTTCGGAAAGTCATTTAAAGAGAACATTTAAGTATCTAACCCAATTTCTGAAACTGAAGTATCAAACATCTGACGTTGACCAAGTTCTTCATCACTAGATCTGTATTAAACAAAAGTCACAGTAAAAGAGATAGCAATCAAAATTAACATAAAAAGTAATTTAATGTTAGAAGTATAAGAACTCACGTGTGCTCCAAACCCCAAGTATCCTTTTCTAGCAAATCAACTTCAGAAGCTTTGTGGATTTCTGAATCTTCAAATTTACTATATCAGGAGAGAATGGCTCAGGACAGATTTGGATGAGAACTGCTAGATTAGCATTGAAAACAAAAAAAAGGAACAAGTATTATGAACCAAAGAACACTAGTTTTCATCTCTGCATCATGTACTGGAATGTAGCAATTGAATTAGACACATAAATTTAGCTACTTGCTATACATTTGAAGAGTCTGAAACACTATCGTTATGATGATTGGGATGCACCAAATTGCAAGAGAAAACCCTTTTGTCTTTGTATGCCATTATATAAGAAGTAGCTGAGCCTTGTGCTTGTTCATGAGTCTTTGGAGCCTCATATTAGATATTGCAATACATGAACTAAATGCACAATAAAATACAATATATTATATGTAAAATGAGAAATATAGCATTGATAACTTGTACAACAACATGCAAAATCAAATTTTTAAAGCATTATAAAAACTAAAAACTGAAAGACCCCAAGTATTTAGGATGGATTCTCACATCGTTGTTAAACCTGCAAGATTCACATTCCTTCCAAGATTAACTGGACCTAAAGAGGTCTCTCCAGGTAAATTTCTGCCAGTACTCACAGGCCTATTCATGACCTTCCAACATTGATTATTCCTCCAAGGTTCCTGCTTTCTGCAAATTCACACAAAAATGAAGTAAGACTATCATATTATTATTGTTTCATGATATTGAACAAATGAAGATGCACACATATAGTCCTTAATAGTCCTTGCTAACATGCACACATGTATCAATTTAGGTAAACTTCTGCTAGAACAGAAAATTCATTAATAGTACGATAGCAGAGATAAAGTATATACAAAATTACCAAATTAATATGTCAAACTTATTCTTTACTTAGTGTCATATCGTGACTCCAGCTGAATTTTATGCATAAATTCAACCACATCAAGAAAATTGGTTTATTCTTCAGTCAGTTAAAATAATATCTCCAAGTTATTATTACCCGAAACATACTCCAGCTAAAACCAATATGAAAAGTTCAACCAACAAAATTTCTGGATAGTGAATCACTTACTCTCTACTTTATGATCTATCTACTCAAACCTATATGTGGACATTGGGAGGGGATATATATTGTGATTTCAGCTGTGGTATTCCGTGCAATGCTACACAGTCAACGAAAATATTAAGGTCTCTTCAATATTTTTCATTCCTTGTTATCAATTTCACACAAAGGTTCAGGTCTGAATTGAACACCACTAAAACCTCAATCTTTTTTCACACATTTCTCAACTATCATAGCAAAAGGCAATCGGAATTTTTGCTTACCAATTTAAATGTTAATTTATATAAATTAATAATACTTGTAATCACTACTCAAAAGATGCCATGTGCAACAACAATGCGTAAACAAAGTATGGCAATTCACAATATACTGGTCAAAGAAGCACTACGGTTAATTTGTAACAGAAATGAAGGGAATGCTCTAGTGGAGCCAAAAAGTGTTTTAGTGACAACTAATAAGATGAGTGATGAGACCTAATGAAAACAAACCTTAAAAAAGCCACAGAATCATCATTGTGTTTGACTGAATTATGTGAAGTTGCCAACCCTTTCCCTTTGGAGGCCTGAGGTTTACTTGATGATGCTGGAAAATGGAGAGAGTTTGAAGTTCCTGTAACTTTGTCATTCTTGAAGAATGCAGAAGCAAATACATGGCCATCAGTAAAATATTGTGTAATGAAAAATTGAACAATGAATCATTTACATGTCTGGAACACTAAATAGCTAAATCAGAACCTAGTGCAAAAGTATCAATGCATCCTCAGGATTCTGATAATCTAAAACATGGGCATCAGTACATTTATGAAGTGATTGGACTGATGATATTTCCATGTTCTCAATAAGCTAGAAGCATACCCACTCAATTTAAGGAGCTGTGACTAAACTATCCGCGAGACCTGATAGCAACAGTACATTCATAAACTATTGAAAACATAGTAATATTTTCCTTTATCACTGTTCATCCATTGATGTTGATCATCAAATACAATGTTCCAAAGAGCATGAAACCAAGACACTGTTGGGGCAAATCTATATGAAGCTTCATCTGTTTGTGCAACAATGGGAACCATTTTCTTTGGAATAAGATGAAATGATTTGTGCATGAACTTAACATGTAATCAGGATATGGCTGACATGTTAAGAAAAAACCATCTCTGGGTGAACCATTTTCTTTGGAATAAGATGAAATGATTTGCACATGAACTTATCATGTAATCTAAGTTTCTCCATGCTAAGAAAAAAATATCTGAGTTTCTCCATTCTAAGGGTTATCTGAAGGTACTGGGTTTCACGGGTAGCTAATTAGAACATCTACCAAACAGACAATTAGAAAACCAATTTTATAACATTTTTAACCTGGAAAACATAGGAAAATGATGTACTCTGATTAATTCAGTATGATACCAACTATGGGATAATAAAATTGAATTTCTGCTGAAGTTTCAACAACAGAAGATCTAGATTCCATTGTAGTAACTCTCTGAAGCTCTTGATTTTAATAATATTTGTTGTAAGGATAGTACCTTTTTAGATTTTCTGCTAATGTATAAGCCATCCATGTTAAGAGAATCGACGCTCCATGGATCAGAGTCCGATCCAAAGATTGCAGAAGCAATATCTTCATCCTCTATTGCATTAAAAAAGCATTGGCGAGACTTTGCATCAAACACTAATTTTGCCCAAATTGATCCACTGCTAATTAAGGTTGGTCCATTACCCACAACCCAAAGGCAATGTCTGCACATCAAAAAAATCCAGAACTCAAAAGGGAAACAAACAATTAACACCACTGAAACAGCATTGAGGTACCTTGCTCGAGTCAAAGCAACATTGGCACGATTAAGATTGGAAAGGAATCCAACAGAACCATCAGCATTGGACCTTACAGTGCAAAGTATAATAACATCCTCCTCGCTGCCTTGAAAACCATCAACAGAATTAACTTTAACAGACATGAATGAATTCAACTGATACATTTTCCCTAACTTTCCTCGAATTGCAAGAACTTGAGCAGTGTATGGACATATAATGCCAACACTAAGCTCTTTCTGTGTTCTGGAAATTGCTGCGCGTAGAAGTAGTAATCACCATTAGAAACATGAAAATAATTAAAAAACACTAGTGGCTGTGGATCAAGAAATTCAGAAAATGAGAGATCGTTCTATTTTAGCATCCATAATTTCTTGGAATAAAGAAATAGATCGAGAAGAAGACAGGAAAGGAGGACTGCCATAGTTTCAAAGGCTGGACTTTCTGGAGTGTTCATACATTATGTATAAAGCTTACTTTTGTATATGTCATGAAAAACATAGTAAATGAATCTGGAGATCAACTAACGACATTAGCACAAGATTAGCCACCAGTGACAGAAGCATGAGTAAATTGATGGAAACTAGAAATACTTCAACAAGTTTATGGACAAGAACTTTTTTATCAAAAATTCGAAGAAAAAAAAACTCAAAAGTGAAGATAAACTTATGAATGCTACAATAGTCACCTTTATGAAGATTTCTCAATATTTGCAAGATAACAACTATTTCAACCTCATTTTTTCTGCTTCGTCCAAGACTATCAAAGCTCTCCATTCCATGGTCGATGTTTATAAATGAATAGGGACCATACATAGGGCCTGGAAGATATTTTCGTTCATGATTCTTTCCAATAACATTTGGTGCATCCATAATTTTTTTGTCGTAGAAATTGGTATTGGGAAACAAACTTATCTGAGGGTGCATCCTGTACTGCATGTTTAGCAGGTGTTTCTTATGCCCTAATGAACTCAACCTTTCAAATAGACTCCTCCCAAACAGTGAATTTTCTGCGGCCTGAGAAAAGAAACAAAAACAGAGAAACATTTAAAAATTTTGCTTTGCGAGAAAACATAATAGTTAATAGACAGTGTAGCAAAACTAAATCCTTATGGATAGACTGGTTTTATGTAGAACTAAATACTTGCAGCCAAATTATTTAGAGTGAAACTGGTTTTATGTGGAATTGGAGAATAAGAACCTAATTACAGAAAATATCCAAGACTAGAAACAGGAGCTCCAATAATGTTACAGATTGAAACATGTAAATAACAACAACGATAAGATCATAAGAACTTGGACCTTGCTTCGAACCATAGCAGGCAACTGGCACTCATCACCAATAAGAACTGCATGGTCTAACCATAATATTTGCAAAGGTATTAATGATTCACATTCCTTCAGCTGTGCAGCTTCATCAATGACTACCATCTCAAATGGTTTCTTGGTCTTTAATTTGTATAATCTGGCTGAAGTTGAAGCAGTACACAAAATGATGTTAGCATTTTGCAAACAAAAATCCTGGATGGCACCTTTGCTAGAGATTGGAGGAAGTTGTTTCAGTGACTCCTCAAGAGCTCTTAAGATTTCACAACAAGAGGCTCTAGTTCTGCGAATCATGAATGACGTGGCTCCTCCGAAATTTAACATTTCTTCAGAGGAAGATACTTCCACCTTTTCTTCATGGGATTGAAATATTTCCTTCAGTTTACTGCTGGCATCTACCCTGAAGAGAAGGTTCTCAAATTCCTTAAGTAAATCAAAAAGGATTAAAATGTCTTTGCAGTTACTTTCTGACAATGCTTCTCTAGGTATATGCAGATACAATATCTTGAAACAACTGCGGATTTGCTTTGAAAGGACCCTGAATTTTCCCCTAGCAAATGATAGAAAAGCCTTTTCATCATTGCCCAATTCATCATCTGAAAACATTTTATCCTCACAACCATCCTTTTTTTCTTTTGAAATGTCTTTGTTACCCTCACTGACTTTTCTGTCACGTAAAAACTTTTGGTATAGAGAAACACCATCTTCAAAAAACTCAAGCATTGAACTCAGGCAATGCTTCCATCCAGTTTTCAGTGCAAAAGATTCTCGGATCCTTTTTACCCGGAAATCCAGAAACACATCCTGCAGGTCGTCACTGATTCTCATCCTTTCTTCATTGCCAAACAATACCACATCTCCCAAGCGACAACGACTGTTGCCAGAAAATTGCTTCACCAGTTTCAGAAACCGTAAGGCAACTTCTTTGACTGCAGTATTTGTAGGTGCACATATTAACGTCCTGCATCTCAGTAGATCCAGAAGCCAAACCAAGCCACTGATTGTTTTCGTCTTTCCAGTACCAGGGGGTCCCCAGATAAGGTTTATTGATTTCTTGTTGCGGCATTGTCGTGCAGATATGCAACTCAATATTGCATCAGTCTGAGACTCATTAAGATTTAAATTGGATAAACACCAGCCGAAGTCAATGCCTCGGATGCTTCGAGCAACATTGGACAGAGAGCATATACAATCTTCTGCATCCTGTCACAAATAAATAAAAACAGATACCAAATGGGCTCGATAGTAACCAGAATTGAACATATATTTGCAGTATCAACATACCTTTGGATCAACTTGCAACACCTTAAGAACGAGACTTAAATTTCTCTTAGCAGCCAGCCCAACGTTGATTGCCCTCCAAATTCGATTGTATGTTATTGTGTTTACTAGGTAAAATGCAAAAAGGTTACTTCTCTGTTTGTTGTTGCTGCCGCTGTTATGCTTCGCTTCATCAATTTCCTCTGTAGCTCTGATTACATAAGTATTGGGTGGCAAATCATCAAATTCATCCTTAAAAACCGAAACAAGCCGATATGATTGCCCATGCTTTGTCAGATCAGAAACATCTGAAGGTTTAAATTCTGACAGAACAAGAATGTCTCCTTTGTGGGGACTATAAATAGCATTGCCTCCAGCTGGTGCAGTGTGAAATGGTGGTGCAATAACAATGGAATAAATGTGCTCCTTCCGCTTTGTGCACCGGAGGTGTTCTATTTTGACGAAAGGTGCTTGAGATATAGATTCCAAGCTGGAGCACACTTCAGCGCGCACTTCTTCCATCAACGGATAAGCAAATGAACTGAAATAACTTTCGGTGGTATCAAAAGTCTTTGGTATCATCTCCACCTGAAGATGCATACAATATAAAAACTAGGCAAGTGATTTCTAACAAATTTGAGTTCTTTGTCAGGCTCATTCAAGAGTACCATTAAAGGTAAAGCCACATTCACTGACTATGGTAGATAAATTTGCATAAACCATTATACAACTGTTGCATTATACCATACGACATGCAGATGAAGCAAATGGTATAGTCTGATGGATCACAAAAGGAACAAGATTGCTTTTCTTTCTTTTTCCCTTCTGTTTCTATAGTTGTTAATTGTATATGGTGCTTGTCTTCGTCATAATTGGTCGGTTGTATACTTCAAAAGGTATATAGCACAATCAACAGAGCAAAAAAGAACGAACAGCAACCAAGAGAGCTCAAACAGAGAGCGACCGCAAACATCGTATGCGATGTTCTTTTTACATCTTCCAAGATCTTAAACTGATACATTACACAATATTAGAAGCTTACAAATTCTTTCACTTTCATATTCCCAATAAAATGTCATATTTATACCTATACCATACCTTTTTTGAAAGCATTGTCTTAATAAAAACGGGCAAATAGATGTGTGAAATAGTTTTGATTGGTGGTAAGTAACACACACAACGAGCACAAAATAGATGCATGAATTTGCAGTAAATTCAAACAATTATCGGAAAAATCAAGTAGAATAAATATGCTAAATTGAACCTTATATAAATTTTCGTGACACCAACTTTTGCTCGTTACAACGCTTTTTTGCCTGCGAAGTACACTTTTATTGATACCTTCAAACAATAAATCTTTCTGTAAAGAAAGAACTTTGAACATAGCGTTCAAACGTAAAACACAGCGAAAAAACACCATTTCAGCCATCGCAATCCCATGGTGTGAAGGCGATCAGCGATCGGGGAAAGATGAAAGAAACAGAGGGAAGTCAAGATGAGTATAACGAGCATGTGATAGGACTAAGTAACGCAACAAAGAAGCCGGGAAGTGGTATTTCCACTGCAGTAATCTAAAGGTCGATCATAAGAGATGATAATGGAGCAAGACAACACATCATATCCAGCAGCAGCAGCAGCAGATTACGAGTAGAGAGCATAACATAGAACCTTATTCTTGAAGAGATCGTTGTTGAGGACATCGGCAATAGACCATGAGAAGATAAGCTGATCCATATTCCAAAACACTGAGTTATCTTTCTTCCCCGTTCCTTCGCTCTTCGCCGTTGCCGCTCTTCCCCAACTTAAAAAAGCTTTGCGTTCTACCCGTTCGTACGATTTCTTTTCTCCTACGCCACTGAGAGACTGCCAAGTGTTCTCGACAGTGGAAATTCCCTATTCTTCATATTGACGATTGACTTGCTTTACTGATTCGAGGAGTCAATTCGCGATCTGAATTATTGGAGATGACGACGAAAAGGAGTTCGCTTTATGCTTTTCGACTACACTAAGCAAAGCTTATTCTTGTGGAAAAAGAGAGCGGAACGCGCGTTCGTCGTTGCGTGGGATTGGAAGTGGGGTTCAGCTTCTTCTCCTGCACGAAGAGCTAAGGGGCTGCCGTAATGAATCCCTGCGTGCATGCAGGATGGCAGGAGGAGACGAAACGTCGAGCTCGTCCGAAGACGAGGAGGCTGCATGCACAGGAAGATGTGTGCTTGGAAGTCTCGCCAGATCTCAAATTTGACACACAAGAATTAGTAACTTTGTCATGCAGACTCGATGAACTCTACGACTGGTCTTTGTGTTTTTTATCTGCACATCGCTATCTTTGCAATTCAATTCTTTCAATACATCTGTGAATTGTACAACAGTAAGTATCAGACGACGACGACGACGACGACGACGACGACGGGTTGATTGACTGGTCACAGTTAGATCATATATCATCGGCTGCATGTGCTTAAATAGTGAATTTTTTGTCCTTCCCTACAAAGAAATGCTGTAAGAAATACCTCAAAAAATACAACTTCAACTTAAAAGGTGAGTAGTTCATTCGGAATAAATGAGTGAGCACAGCAGGAAGGAATTAGCTTGACAAAGCAATTAATTATCAAGTCTCCGAAGCAGTCAACTATCTTACCATACATATTATCAAGATTTAAGCCATATATATATTATATTTTCTTCTACATTGTTGACATTTGCACACTTTGGATTAATTGATCGTCCATAAGGTCATGTTTCACTGTTCATCATTGACACCACACTCTATTCTTCTTAGGGATTTTTTTTACATATCTATCCTTGTTAAAATTTCAAAATAATATATTTGGACAAACAAGTTTCAATGTTATATATATATATATATATATATATATATATATATATATATATATATATATATCCTTTTTACAGTGTATCTCTTATGATGCATTGGCAATTTAGTAGATGTTAATTATACTGGTTGTCTATGGATATTGATTTAAAGTCAATTGAATCCCTATTTGGCGTTGATCTCATAGTAAAATTGTGTGATAAAAAGATCTTTACACCAAATTGCAATGTAGCATCAAAGGTATACTTGGCAAAGTTCTTCCAATATCTATGTTAATTTGAATTGAGATAACGTAACTAGATGTCAAGTTTATATGAAGGTGAATGTGCTCGGAGAGTTTTGATTTTAGAAAGCATAAATCTTTTTATAGTACAAGACTATTGTCATCGAGGTTGTGATTAAAATTTTCATGATAGTTACAAGGTTTCGTGAAAGCTGATGTAGAGAGGAAACAGCGGCTCGTTGAGAACCATCACAGCAGGAGAGCAAGAATTATACAAGAAGAACCACACCTCGGTGGCCAGGCCAACTTCACCTGCGACGTGCAGTAGATGTTTTAAGCAAGAAGCTGCAATGTGAACTTTCTGAAGTGGTCAGGTAGGAGACGATGACGACATATTCCAACAGCTCAAGAGAGTTTGTACAAGGTGTGGGATGAGAAGGTAGAAGAGGACCAGAGAATCTATACCATAGTCACATAGGAACTTTGCTTGTCGGCATCGTAGAATATTGAGAATAAATTATCACTTAAATTATAACTCCATGTCAAGAGAACGCATTTAGTATATTTCAATCGAAGTACAAAACCAAGAGTATTCCTCCCTTTCTTCCGAAGCCTCCTTAGCCTCTTGAAGTTTCGTATCTTGTAGAACTCATGATCGACAGACTGGCGAACTGCTCGCGAGGTGACTACAAATGTGAAAGGCAGTGACGATCACCATTTTATTAGGCCCAAACCACTTGAAAGCATATCATACGTTACTTGAATGATCTCCTATTTTTTCATAATATCTGGAAACAAACAATCATCTTACATTATTCAATTGGAGAATTATATATATATATATATATATATATATATATTATATCATATAATTTATTCTACAATAATAAAATATATATTAATGAGCTAAGGTCTATTTTAATCGATGTGATTTTAGTCTTAGACCTCATAAGCGATTGACTTATATCTAAAATAATCTTTATATTTTCAAAAACATAACATATAAGTCTATCTCGTCTACTTATGTGATATGTTAACTCATAATAAATCATTAATATAATAACATATATAATTTATGTGGAAGTAACCACCAAAACAAGGCATCATATGCATACAACTTTTGCATGATGAGCTTAGGAGCTTCCAGTCCTATCTTAGATAAATGTGTGTCGACCAGTCCGACACTAGACACATAGTGTCTCTTGGTCCCTCTTCCTTGTTCTGAGTGTTTTCGTTCTCATCGTCTATCATTTCATCATCTCTTGCATCCTCACCCACTGTACCTATGACATGATGGTCCAGCTCGCTAGCTCTATGGTGCATGCCACCACGTCGCCCACCATGGCGCTTCCCACCACTGCGAATGACACCCGCTCAGATCTCAATGAGTACCATCATACCTTTGTAAGCCATCTTGCATGCGAAACACAACATTACAAAGACGAAGAGCAGACAAAAGGAGTGGTCGAGCTGGTTTTTATAGCACTCCCACGCCTACTCACGTTCCCCGACTAGCTTGTCGAGGAAGAGGAAGTGGCAGAGGTCGTAGTAACAGATGAAGGTAAAGAGGCAAAGGTGAGGGAGAGCTGGACCACTATGTTGTAGGCATAGTGGGTGGGATCATAAGAGAGAACAAAGTGGAAGTTGGTGGGGATGAAGATGCCCATAAGGAGGAAGAGGGACCAGGAGGTCATTACGTGCCTAGGTTAGACTGGTCGATGCACATCCATCTTAGGTAGGACGGGAAGCTCTTGAGTTTATCGTCAATACGAGAGAGGCTATGTGTGTATAATACTCTATCAGGCATTAACAACTCAGTGTTGCTTCAGGTAATCGCTTCCGTGACGACGTCTCCTCGTACCATTGATAATGTCTTAATATTTTTAAACATAAATTACACGTATCATTATATTAATGATTTATTATGAGTCAATATCTCAAATAAGTAAACTCTAACTTTTGTTAACTCAAACTTGATGGGACTTATATGCTACGTTTTTTAAATCATAGGGATTATTTTAAATATGAGTAAATCATAAGACCTTAAGAGGTTCATGGTTAGAACTACTGGGCTAAAATAGACCTTAATTATAAATTATATATATATTATATTAATAATTTATTATGAGTCAGCATACTATGTAAGCAAACTCAAATATTTATCAAGTTAGATTTAACAAGAGAGTCTTATATACTATATTTTTTTTAAAATATAAGAGTTGTTTTATATATAAATAAATCATAAAAATTTAAGAGGTCCATTGAACAAAATTATAAAGATTAAAATAAACTAATGCAATGACTTGATGGATTTGCATGGTGAATTAATAATTATAAGAGACTTGATGATGACATATATGATCCGCAAACTTGCATCGAAATATATTACACTATTTTTTAAAAATTCAAAATTTGAGATTATAATGACTCAGTTAAATACTTAAGATGGACTTATGACTTGGAATCTTACATATGTCTTTTTTTATTTTGCAATGTCTAATTAGAAGGTTAAATTGGTACAGTAGTTGTTTTACACTTGAATTTGGACTTGTCTTTGTTGATCAATTGGACCGGAAACCGAGCATTACTGGTACTGTTCAGGGGAACAATTGGACCGGCCAATAGCCCATTTCCAGGCCCAAGCTAGCTTGAGCCCATGAAGAGAAGCCTTCCCTGTTCCTATTTGCTTCTGCGACCCGACGAAAGGGCGCCGCTTCTCCTGTCGCTTTCCATCGCCGTCCAACTTTTGCGACCTCCACCAAGAGGAGCCGCTTCTCCTCTGGACTACCCTATAAGCTTTTGCGACGTTACGGGAACACGCGGCTCCTCCTATCGTCACTTCTTCGTTCATCTCTCACTCGAAGCCTCCGAAGATGTTGCAGAGCAAATCCTTCGTCAAGAAAACTAGACAAGGCCGCGTCGTCAAGGTTAACTTTCTCCCCCCTTTGCCTCTTCAAAACCCTAGTCCTATTATTTCTTAATTAATCTCTCTTTCTTCTTCGGCCGCCTCAGGTCGTGAGGGAGCACTACCTGAGGGATGACATCTACTGCGGGGCGCCGTCCTGCAAGACCTGCAACACCTCGGCCGCTCGGCTCAGCACCTCCGCCTCCACCATCTTGATCGTCGACACCAATGTCGTTCTCAATCAGGTCGGCGTCGATGTCTCCCGTGGTCCCTGGTCGTTCTACGCCTTGTCTTGGCTTTATTTTGTTGATTTTGATGGGAATTATGCAGATTGATTTGTTGGAGAACCCCGCCATAGACGATGTGGTGGTGCTGTCGGTGGTGTTGGAGGAGGTGAGGAATAAGAACCTTGCTGTGTATAACAGGCTGAAGGCGCTTTGTACTAATTCGCTTAGGAAGTATTTTGTGTTCTCCAATGAGCACCACAAGTAAGTTGTTTTCTTGTATTCTTGTTCTGTTTTGTTTAAGATAAAAAAAGATATGGTTTTAAGGTAGATGATCTGGTTTCTTGGTTGGTTTCTTTCTGTATAATGTTACAATAAACTGAGAATTATAATTTAGTGTAAGCAGCATGTGGGGTTGTCCACTAAGACTTTGCAAAGTTTGGCCTTTACTTCCCTTTAAGAGATTTAGATATATGTTCCAACTGATAGTGTGTTTGGATCTTTTTCTGTTAACTTAATTCTCTTCATATCTCATGGCATTATTGCTGAGCCTTTTTTTTCTGTACTTCTTTAAGCTCACTTTTGATACATGAAATGAAACAGGGATACTTATGTGAAAGAGATGGTTGGAGAAAGCCCAAATGATCGGAATGACAGAGGTATGCATTTCACGTCTCAAGACTTTTGGACCCTGTTTTGTTTCTTTGATTGCTTCTTCACGTTTATCTTGGAAAGCCTAATAATTTAAGGCAATTCCTTTATTGGAATCAAATGACCTAGATATTATGAATTTCATATCCTTTGATACATCCCACTTATACTAATGTTGTGAAGAAAAACATGCATCTATTAACATTTCTACAGTTTTTGAGCAATTTGTTTCTGTAGTTTGTACTTACCACTAAATATGTTGGCATCTCTTGTTGGTTCTTTAGCTATAAGAGTGGCTGCACGTTGGTATCAAAATCATTTAGGTGTAAACACACAAATATTACTCATTACCAATGATCGAGAAAATAAGAGAAGGGCCATTGAGGAGGGCATTTCTGCAGAAACCGGTAATTCCTTTTAGCTTTAGGTATTTTGACATAGTTCATTGTAATTCACCCGTTACTTTAAAACTCAGCGAGGCTTTATTTTTTGTTGCAGTTGAATCATATGTAAGATCTCTTGGGAAACCTGATTTACTTGACCTGGTTGTTCTTTCATCATCTGGTGATGTTAGCATGGAAGATGTTGAAGATCTCAGACCATCTAAGAAAAAAGTTATTTACAGTGAGGTATATTACATTTTATTTATGGCATTCTTGAATAAGTCTTGCAAGTGTTTTTCATTAGTCACTTTTTCTATAACAACCATAAATACCATACCTTTTCACTTTGATGTAGCACAAGCCCATGTCAGAAATTACTTCGGGTCTGCTTCATGGAGTTTATCATCAAGGAAAGCTTCGTGTGAACCGTTATAATCCATTTGAGGCTTATGTTGGGAGTGAGAGTATTGGTGATGAAATAGTTATTTATGGTCGATCTAACATGAATAGGGCTTTTGATGGAGATATAGTTGCGGTTGAGCTATTGCCTCAAGACCAATGGCGTGATGGGAAGTCCATGATAATTGCTGATGATGGTATGCTTCTGAATTTATTCTTAAGACAATAAGTATGCACTGGCTGATGGTTTTGTTATATGAATTTCTTTAAGAGGATGATGAGGAAGAAGATGTTCATTTGGTCCCTAGTAGTGCTGATGATGCTCCAAGGAATGAAAATCTTGTTCAACCTACTACTGGATCTGTGCCTCCTGTGTCAGGTCGTCCAGCTGGGAGAGTTGTTGGAATTATAAAGCGCAATTGGCATTCGTAAGTAGAACAGAAGATCTGTAATGCTTGTACTTTGTTATGGAATTTGCCTTCCAGAAATTTTTCTTAGAACTATCTAAGTAATAATTGCTTGATTTTTTTTGTAGGAGCTTTGCAGTAACTTAGATTCTTCAAATGATAGGGCAATGATGAATGAGTGGTCAAACTTAATGTTGTGATGCTCAGGATTGAGTCATATAGAATAGAGGTCTTAGGCTGTTTATATGCACTATATTTGCTTTATAGATTTTTTTTTTCAATGTCTATCTTGTCATGGCATCAATAGATGCTGCATATGGTGGTCATCAAGGGTTGTTTGCTGCGTAGGTATCTAAGGAGATGCAGCATATATGGTAGGCATAGGGACCACTATGTGCATACAAAGTGTACTAGGACTTGTTCACTACTCTGGTCCTAGGCTAGGTGCCTAGGTGATATCCCATGATGATAATGTACAGTGATTTCAATAGGCGCTTAGGCGCTCACCTAAGTGCTCGGGCGAGGCGAGGCGGGGCCCGAGTGCCTCGCTTCATTTCGCCTTGCCTGGCCCGAGCGCCTCGCTTCATTTCCAGGCGATGCGCTTCAAAGAGGGGCGTTCTTGGGCGCTCGCCCGAGCCCAGGCGTTGGGTGTTTCGGGCAAGCGCCCGGGTTAAACCAGGAGACCGAACCAGTGTTTTAACGCTGGTTTGGTCTGCTTTAGTTGGTTCAATTGAACCAACTAAAGCACCTTTCTCTCGCGTCTTCCCCAACCCTAACCTTGCTCGCTGTTGCTCGTTGCCGCTGCCACTGTCATCGCTCGTTGCTCCCACTGTCGCTGCTCGCTGCTACTGTTGCCGCTGCCACTATCGTCGCTCCCGCTCCCGCTCTTGCTCCCATTGCTCGTTGCTACCGCTGCCGCTGCCACTGTCGCCGCTCCCGCTTTTGCTCTCGCTGCTCGTTGCTACCGTTGCCACTGTTGTCTCTCACCACTCCCGCTCTCGCTCCCGCTCCCGTTGCTCGCTGCTATCGCTGCCGCTGTCGTTGCTCTTAGTCACCCTCGGTCTTCCCTTATACTCTTTTCGATAGTATACTGTTAATAGTATATTAACAGTATTTTTATTTATTAGATTAATAATATATTATTTTGAATTTAATACTATTAATTTTTATTTATTTGAAATTATTGTTAGATTTTTATTTAAATAATTATATTTATTAATTATATTATATATTTTTATATTTTAGCACGTCACTTAGCTCGAGCGAGCGCCTAGCGCCTCGGGCGTTTTTGGACCTTGGTGTCTTTTGGCGCCTAGCGCTTTTTAAATCATTGATAATATAATATCTTGAGAAAAAAGCTTGACAGTTCATGGGTTTCACGAATAGAAGATCAATTAATGGAGAAAGCATTCAGAACAATGATGATGGGATGTCATTGAAATCAGAAGGTTCTGTTGATCCATATAATGGCAATTTATTGAGGAAACTTCCTGTGATCATGCACATGAAACTTAATATAGAAGGAATAACACTGTTATCTAAACCAAAAAATTGACATAGAACTTTGGCATATGTTTATTACTCTCATCTTATAAATTTAGTACCTTGCTTAACCAACTTATGATTTTGAATTTTTATTATTTTTTCTCATTCTTTTTGCTTATTTTGGATTACCATGTTGCATAAATTGCACTACTCACATGGAATATGCATGCCAGAGAAATTGTTGCATTATCAAGATCAAAGTGCACACTAAATTTTGTTCAAGCAGGCCTTAATCTTCTTTGACTAGCTGACGTATAAGTAAACAATTTACATGTCCTTATTCTGGTAATTTTTTTGGGACTGAGAATCACTTTATTTTATTTTTTAATTCTTGTGCTTCACTTTGTTATTGTGGCATTTTGCTATTACTTGCAGTTATTGTGGGTCTTTGGAGCCAATGCCTATGCCTGCAGGTAATGCTGGTGTGGCCCATGCTTTATTTGTCTCCAAAGACCGTAGAATTCCTAAAATTCGGATTCAAACTAGACAGCTTGGAAATCTTTTGGACAAAAGAATTATTGTTGCTGTTGATACTTGGGATTGTTTGTCTCGATATCCATCAGGACATTATGTCCGAACAATAGGAGAGATTGGGGACAGAGACACTGAAAGTGAGGCAAGTGACCATGCACATGCCTTTTATGATTATATAATGTTTCTTTTGCAGTTCTGCAATTTTCTACAAGGATTTGCTTACTAGATCATTTGAAAAATTGAGGCATCTTTGATAGTTTTTGTAATTCCTTAAACAGGTTCTGTTAATTGAGAATGACATAAATACAAGACCTTTTTCATCACAAGTTCTTGCTTGCCTGCCTCCATTACCATGGTCACTGTCATCTGAAGATTTAGCTAAAGCCAATAGAGAGGATTTGCGGAATTTGAGGGTCTTCAGTGTTGACCCTCCTGGTATGTACTCTTCAATGACACTTCTTTTAGTCTCTTGGGCTAGTGATCATGTTTCTTTGTTTGTTCCAGGCTGCAAGGATATTGATGATGCATTACATTGCATGCCACTTGCAAATGGAAATTTCGAAGTGGGAGTTCGTATCCTCCATCTGGTCATGGATAAAGGATTTTTTTCCCTAAATTTACTAAATTTGCTTGCCCATGATTAAGTTACCTGCATTCTTTTTTTGTTTGTTAGGCTTTTACTTGTTATATAAAGTAGACAAGAATTTTGACAAACTGCTGCTAAGATTTCTAAATTTCTTTAGCTTGCCTGATTTATGGTTTCTGAAAATATTAAATTATGGCACTACGCATATGGTCGAGTTTAATTTTCAGTAGGCTTTGGATTTTTGGTTTGGCTGTTGGCTGTGTTTGACAATGTTAAGAAGCAACTTGTAGGGATAATTTTGTTGGTTTAAGACATTCACCAGTCCATCTTTTCTTAGTAATTCTGTGTTCAACCTTCACAGTGCAATCACACGTCCACATTCCTATTGATATAATGCATTACGTTTATAGTCCTCGAAAATCAGAGTGGAAATTTTTTCGATCTATTTTCACATTTGTGCAGATGATTTTTTTTTTCACACAGCGCTCAGCTCACCAAGTGTTTTGATATGTATGAGCCTAAAATTAAACTATTCATTGGCTTATGAGACTGAACAAGCTGAGCCCATTTTTTCCTAAACTGGATTGAGTTGGATTAGTTGCTGTAGATGCCAATAAATCCTTGATCAAATTGTTTTGGTTTTTAGGAACCAGATTGTTTGTATTATATGTTGTCACGTAAGAACCTACTGCCTAGCTTGTTGGAACTTTAATACTGGATTCAGTTGACCTACTTTCAGATGGACCATTTTCAGTGAAGTTTGCATGCTGAGACACAAAATTCTCAAATTCTAAGCACAAAACTGTTTATATATACTTGTTAAGGTTTATGAAATTCCTCAACAATGAACTAACAGAAGGCTCTATGAGGGTGTCATAAATTTGGAACAAAATGACATTGTCCTTTATTTCCTTTATGTTTCTAATGTTCTTTATGTTAGTCTTTAGATTCAAAAGTATCTGCTACTGTTGGATGGAGGAAATCAGTGCATTTTGATTAGTTAAACTGGATAATTCTTTATATTTTTTTGGATCCATTAGAAAGTAGTAAATATTTATATGATATTTTCGTAATTAATATATTTTTTTAAACAAGGATACAGTAGCTTGATGCTATGCACTGAAACTAACTTATCAGAAACTAAACTTTGCAAAGTATGAGATCTGTTGTTGCTTGTTGTGAATAGTTACAATGCAAAAATCAAACGCCTTTGGAAAGACTTGACATATATTTTGATCAAGCTTCAATAGTAGGTGGTAGAATTGTAATTTTTGTTGATCCAAAGCCATGTACACTAGGTTAAGTTTATTAGACTTGTGTCTCTTTGTGTTCTTCTCCTTAAGGCTCATTTGTCCTCTTGGTCCATGTATTTTGAACCAGTCTCTTGGAAGCCTTGAGAGCACTGTGCGTCTCTCATCCTGGGTTTATACTAGCTTGTGGATGATACTCTAATGTTGGATAACCGAGCCTGCTGAAGGCTTTTGCCTATCCAAATCAATTTGCAGAGACATGATAACCCGTAATCATCTTATGTAAAATTGAATCCTGATGTTGGTTTGCAGCACTTCAAAACTTTGCAGGCAATGTTGAAATGTTTCCAGCTTAACTGAGTTAGAATTGCTTAATTAATGGTTTGCCTTATCGGTCCGTACCAGTGTACTGATCGGTTGTCGGTACGATATGTATCGATCTGTATCAATGTACCAACACATGGTATGTTAGGGCATACTGGCAGACCAGTATGTACCGATTGTACCAGTCCCTTGTTGGACTGGTACATACCACCTGTATTGGACAGTATGATGAATCTTGGCTTAAACTATATTCGTCTGCACAAATAGACTTACTGATGCATGTTAGTAGATTTATGTAGTAGCAAAAAATAAAAAAAGAAAAAAAGAAAATGTTTAACCAGTTATTGAACTTTGAAATATAGGTATCTTATACCCTTAGCTTGAAGTCTAAATGACATCATTATCTGTGTACTGTCACGCACTTAGCAAGAATTGCCTAAGTGGTGAGGCACCCTTGCGGCAAGCCACCGACTTAGCTGAAGTTGCCTAAGTCAAGAATCGCCTTTGCGCCCACTTCGATCGGACTTAGCTTGGATTGCCTAAGTCTTGAAGCGCCCTGCGACATATCGTCCATGAAAGGGTCACCGAGTCCGACCTCGTCGCAGTCCCGTAGGACTGTAAAAAGAGAAGTTGATTAGTTGTTGGAACGAGCGACGGACAAGTCTCGGCGTCTCGCGAAGAGGGAAGCTTTACAAGCAATTGAGCGAGCACTTGGAGTGCAAGAAAGCAGAGAAAGAGAGGAGGAAAACAAGGACTTTAGAGGGGTGAATGAGCAAATTGCAAGTCCGCAAACAACTACTCCCAAGTGCCAGCGCAAGGCAAGTTTCCGTCGAAGTTGACTTGCAAACTTGTGAAAGTGTTCAACGCCCGACACTATATCGAAGCCCCATCCACCATGTGCCACCCGAGTGGTTCCAGGTGTTGAGATGGTCGACAAAATTTTCGTGGCGCGCCTGCAGAAATCAGCCCGCGCGCACACTAAAACGGAGCTGCTTTTGGATTTCTCGGCGATGCACGACAGCGATCGTTACGCTGCGCTTGCGATTCTTTGTTTTTTGCTGTTTTACAAGGAAAAACACACCAAAACATGGCAAAACAGTCGCCAAGGATATGTACAAGCATGGGCAAGCGACGGCGAGCGGACGTTGAACGGTTCTTTGCGAGTGTCGCGACGGCCGCTCGTGATATTCTCCCCACTTAAGCCGCCGACGCCTCGCTGACGCTCTTTGTAGGCTTTGATAGCTACTTCTTCATGCTCGGAGGGTGTCTTCGGCTCCCAACCGCTTCGGTTTTGGGAAGTTTCTGCCACTTCACTAAGTATTCAATCTGTTCAGCTCCATTGGGTCGCGTTGTCCTACGATCTGCTAAAATGGTTTCAACTCGCTTCTCGTAGGAAGCTCTGGTGGGAGGTTGACGAGTTGAAACGCCTCGAGAAGCATCTTGCGGATCGGAGTGGTAGGCTTTCAAGTTGCTGGCATGGAAAACATTATGCATCTTGAGCCACGCCGGCAGTTGCAACTTGTAGGAAACATTGCCCACCCTACTGATAATTGGGAAGGGGCCATCATACTTGCGCACCAATCCTTTATGCACCTTGTTTCTAAAGAATTGGAGTGATCTTTGGTTGAGCTTCACCAACACCAAATCGCCGACTTTGTATTCCTGGGGTCGCTTCCCAAGTCTCGCCCACTTCTTCATCTTCCTGGCCGCTTCTCCAAGTAGGCCCGCGCAATATCTGCATTTTGATGCCATTCTTTTGCCAAGTGATACGCGGACGGACTACTCCTGTATATCCAATAGCCAAAGTGTGAGGAGTCGATGGTCATTTGTCCGTGATGATCTCAAAGGGGCTCTTGTTGGATCAGAGCTCATTGCAGTTGTAGGAGAATTGGGCTATGTCCAACAACTTCACCCAATCTCGTTGATTGGCACTCACGTAGTGCCAAGATATTGCTCTAGGAGCGAGTTTATTCTTTCGGGCCATCCATCCGTCTGGGGTGGAGGCTTGTGGAGAAGTATAGCTTCGATCCCAACAATTTGAACAACTCGGTCCGAATCGTCCCCAAACCGAGCATCTCGATCACTTATAATATTGTGCGGGACTCCCCAATACTTCACCACATTCTTCAACATTAGCTTCGCCGCTTCCTCTGCAGAACAGTGTAGGGGTGCGGCAATGAAGGTTGCATACTTTGAAAATCGATCGACCACCACCAAAGATGATCGAACCGAGTCCCCTCATCGTCCGGCAAGCTAGATATGAAGTCCAGAGAAATGCTCTCCCACGGCCTTTACGGTACCTAAGAACGGCTCTAAAAGTCCCACCGGCCTGTTGCTCCACTTTGTCTTGTTGACAAGTTAGGCACGTCCGAACATATTCCTCCACATCCGTCCCCATTTTTGGCCAATAGAAGGCCCTCTCCATGAGAGCCAATGTTCGATGAATACCCTGATGTCCCGCCTAAAGGGAATCATGACACTCCTTCAAAAGCTCACGCCTCAGATTATCCACCCGAGGAACATAAACTCTATTCCCTTTGGTGTAGACGAGTCCCTCCTGGACCCAAAATCGCCGTGCTTTGCCTTCTTGGATCAATCTGCATCAAGGTTACTTGCTTGGGATCACCGCATCCATCCTTGATTCGGAAAGGAAGTTGGATTGCAATCGACTTGCTTGCCTCTGCCCTCTAGTTGCATAGCATTCACGGCCTCCACTTTTCGACTCAAGGCATCGGCTATGACATTTGCTCTTCCGGCTTGTACTCCATTGCCATGTCAAATTCCGCCAGAAGTCCCGCCATCGTGCTGCTTTGGGAGAGTTTCTTTTGAGTCCAAAGTAACTCAAAGCGATGTTGTCTCGTCCTCGGTACAAATCGTGATCCGAGAAGGTAGTGTCGCCACACTCGTAGCGCGTGGATCACCGCCGCTGTCATCTCCTTCTCGTACAGATACCGCCGCTCGGTCTCGTTGAGCTTACGACTTTCATAGGCCATCGGGTGGCCCTCCGCATAAGTACTCCTCGATAAGCGAAGTCTCAAGCATCTGTATGGACTTGAAGGGCTTCCCATAGTCCGGCAATTTGAGCACCGGTTTCTTCCGAATGGCGATCTTTAGGTCTTGGAATGCCGCTTCACATTTGTCGGACCATCTCCAAGGTCGCTCTTTCTTCAAAAACTCTGTTAGTGAGTTGCGCGCTTGAATACCCCAAAGATGGCGTCGATAGTAGTTCACAAACCCAAGGAAGGATCTCGCCGGGCACCTTCTTTGAGTTTGCCATCCTAATCGCTTGCACCTTTGCTTTATCCATCTGAATGGAACCGTCGCCGATCCGATGCCCCAAGAATAAGATCTCTTTCGAGCAAAGTAGCACTTCTCTCTTTTTGAACAATGAATTCTCCATGAGAACTTTGAAGATTGTTCGGAGGTGTTCAATATGCTCCTCAGTGTTCGGCTATAGACGACGATATATCGCCCAAGTAGACAACCACAAACTTGTCCGATACTCCTTGAATAGCCGGTTCATAAGAGTGCGAGAATGTGGTGGAGCATTGTTAAACCGAAAGGCATCACCAGGAACTCAAATGCTCCATACCTGGTCACACAGTAGTCTTCGCTTCATCACCTTCAAGAATACGCTTTGCTAAAAACCCGACCAAGGTCGAAGTTTGAAAATACTTTTCTTTGCCCGGTTAATTCGAACAAGTCCGCAATGAGAGGGATGAGATACTTGTTTTTCACGGTCACCTTGTTAAGGGTTCGATAATCGACGCATAGTCGGAGACTCCCATCTTGTTTCTTCTGGAAGAGAACTGGAGCTCCGAATGGTGCTTTGGAACTGCGGATGAGACCACCACTCAGCAGTTCATCTAATCGCTTTCGAGCTCGCTAACTCGGGAGGGGGCATGCGGTATGGTGGTCTCGCCGAGGCTTCACTCCTGGCTCCACTCAATAAGATGGTCTACGCCTCTGCGTGGCGGCAAAGTTTTTGGCAACTCAGGTGGCATAACATCTTCGAACTCCTTCAGGACATTTGTCACCGCAGCAGGTTCTTTACGGGCCTCCCCATCGAGTGTTTCTAACTTCATCGCAGCCCAAAGGTTAACTCTCCTTTGCGTACCCCTTCTTCAATTGCAACGCCGATAGTTCTTTGGGGATCTGGGTTCCTCTTCGAGTGACAAAACCACACAGGGGTTGTCACCTCCCATTAGACATATGGAGTCTAGGAACGGCATCGGCACCAACTTTGCGGCATGCATGAACTCCATTCCAAGAATCACTTGGAAGTCATCCAATGGCACCGCCATCATGTTTGTGCGCCCGCTCCACGATCCGATCTTGATGGAGACTCCCTTTGCTAGCCCAGAGATTCGCTTAGCCTCCGAGTTAACCGCCTTCATTCGACTTGGGTTCTTCTCTAAGATTAACCCGAGCCGATTTGCTTCTCGGTCGGCGATGAAGTTGTGAGTAGCACCGGTGTCCACCATTGCTCGGGTGGTTTGGCCATTGAGTCTAATGTTTACATACATCAACTCACTGCTTCCTGTTTTTTGTTGCTTCTGCTTCAGGTTCTCCCCCACTTGACCCCGCAATGCATTCAACAAACGCATCGCACCCATTCGGGGTCCTTGCGACTTCTCATCGTCGCTCGCTGCCGTGAGCTACTCGAACTGAGGGCGACTGCCTTGCCCTTGTCTGGCTTAGGGGTCTTGATGGAAGCCGACAAGGCATTAAGTGCCTGTTTTTGCGGGCACTCCCATACACTGTGTGGTCCTCCGCACAAGAAACATCTCCTAGGTTTTGAGGCCCTGCCATTTGAGTTCGGCCCCTTATGGAAACTCTTCTTCCTTTGTTCACCCCTAGGTTCCTTCCCGTGAGGGTGCCTTGGTTGGTGATTTCTGTGGATCGCTTCTTCTTCCGCGGGTCCTCTCGAGGAAGCAAAGTCGGTAAGCCTTTCCGCGGCTGCAATTGCTTCACCAAATCGGTGACATTCCGTCGATGAAGTTCTGTTGAGCCCATGGCTTCAAGCCATCAAGAAAGCTAAACACTTATCTTTTCGGACATGTCCTGAATGTCCAAAGATCGCTGAGAAAATTGCTTCACATAGTCCCGAATGGAAGTTGTTTGGTGGAGTTGTCTCAACTTCCTCCTTGCGACTTTAACTGTTCTCTCAGACAGATATGAGTTCTTAACTCACGCTTCAAGTCGTCCCATGTGTCCACCCTAAGACCGACCTTGTTGAATCTCTTCCCAACGGGTTCTCCACCAAAGCTTTGCATCTCCGCTCGGATACATAGTCGCTATTGAAACTTTGGTGTCCTCAGAGTCGCCTTGTAGCTCGGAAGTCTGCTCCATATCAAACAAAAAATTCTCGAGCTCCTTCAAGATCTTTAGCACCCCCATAACAATGTGGGTCGGTGCCTTGAAGCTTTGTGTTGGCGCAACGCGGGTGTTGCTTCCCCCCGCATTCAACGCCCTTGTGAGCATTGCAACTTTGGAAGTGAGTTCCGTCACTAAATCTTGCAAATGTTGCACGGAGTCCTTTGTGTCATCCGTTAGTCGGTCGACTAAGGCTTCAACCTTGTCGATCCGGGATTCAGCTTCTTCTTGCGAGTTCTCTACGCCAAGAAGCCTACTTTGGCCTTGGTAGAGTTCATCCAAGCTCGCTTCAAGAACATCCAAGCGGGTTTCCACCGCTGTGACCCTCTCTCTATGGGTCTTTCTTCCGGTTGGCGCTCCAGATTGTGCCTCCTCCGCTCATGGAGAGTAGCCCACTTCTCGCTCCTCATGCTCACTGCCCCGTTCCTCACGAACGGCTCCTGCAGCGAGCGAGCGAGTTTGCACATGCAGCCCTCCATTTGCTTGGGGCAACATTCCGGCTTGCCCCATCTTGCTTGATTCACCACGTTGTTTCGCCATGGTGAGATTGCGAAGTTTCTTCGCTGCTTGCTCAAATTGCTTGCCTGCTCTGATACCACAATGTCACGCACTTAGCAAGAATTGCCTAAGTGGTGAGGCACCCTTGCGGCAAGCCACCGACTTAGCTGAAGTTGCCTAAGTCAAGAATCGCCTTTGCGCCCACTTCGATCGGACTTAGCTTGGATTGCCTAAGTCTTGAAGCGCCCTTGCGACATATGCGTCCGCAAAGGGTCAGCCGAGCTGCAACCTCGTGCAGGTCCCGTAGGACCTGTAAAAAGAGAAGTTGATTAGTTGTTGGAACGAGCGACGGACAAGTCCCGACGTCTCGCGAAGAGGGAAGCTTTACAAGCAATTGAGCGAGCACTTGGAGTGCAAGAAAGCAGAGAAAGAGAGGAGGAAAACAAGGACTTTAGAGGGGTGAATGAGCAGCTGCAAGTCCGCAAACAACTACTCCCCAAGTGCCGGGCGCGAGGCAAGTTTCCGTCAAGTTGACGTGCAAACTTGTGAAAGTGTTCAACGCCCGACACTATACTGAAGCCCCATCCAGCCATGTGCCACCCGGGTGGTTCCAGGGTGCTGAGATGGCTGACAAAAATTTCATGGCGCGGCCTGCAGAAATCAGCCCGCGGCACACGAAAACGGAGCTGTTTTTGGATTTCTGGGCAGATGCAGCGAGCGATCGTTCTGCTGCGCTGCAGCTGCTGTTTTCTGCTGTTTTACAAGGAAAAACACACCAAAACATGGCAAAACAGGCTGCCAAGGATATGTACAAGCATGGGCAAGCGACGAACGGAACGTTGAGCGAAGTTGCTGCGAGTGTGCGACGACCGTTCGTGACAGTACGGAGAGTGATTTAATCAAACGTACATGGACAAGTTCAACGTCATTTATATCTTACTCTTTATGAATAATCCTGAGCCTTCTTTTATAGTTCATGGTTCTGCAGGCCCTAAACATCATTGTAAATCCTTATTGGCATTGTCAGATATTGCTGATGTCACAAATTTTGTTCTTGCTGGTACCCCTCTGGATGAAGAGGCTTCACAAAGGGGTACATCAGTTTATCTTGTTGAGCGTCGGATTGACATGCTTCCCAAACCTCTGACTGAAGGTTTCCTCTCCCCTTTTAGCTTTCACTGAAAGTACATATGAAACTTTTTTTTTTGGTTGAATTACAAAGTTACAAACATTATTATTATTCATTAAGTATGAAATAGTGAGACAAGACACTTTCCGTTCTTTGTAGACATTTGTTCCCTTCGCTCTGATGTGGAGAGGCTGGCTTTTTCTGTCATCTGGGTAATTTCTGTGCCACTCTACCATAATTCGAGGGTAACTTTGGAAGGACTTGTTAAATGGGTGTCCTCCAAAGTTTGTATTCAAACAGTACTTCATAAGCTCTTCATTTCAAATTGCCATTGTTGGTTCATCTCTCTCTCTAGCTGATAAGCAATTTTTTTTTTGTTCAACTGTATCAATCTTCTAATGTAATTGAAATCATAAATTGCCCATCTTGCTTCCTTCCATGTTTAGCACACATCCCAGAACTATTGCTATTGATGTAGTTGTAGTTTTTAATACTTTTTGACATTTGGTAGATACACCAAAATCCTAGTATAATCACAAATTTGGATATACAGAAACATTTTCTTTGTGCATTTATAGAGTGGGCTGAAAATGTCATTATGATAACTGTTACATGTGTCATCTGTGAAGAATCAGATGCAGCTTCATTGAAAGATAAGTTGAGGAAAAGAAATTAAAATGGTATGTAAATGTCCGAAGATTTATAGATGCTCCGGTTGGACTAGCTTAGTCTATTAAAATTGCTTGTATGAGGGACGGTAGAGTGAGACCTAAAAATTTATCAGAAACTATAGAAGGAATTTAACTAATTTTACTTTTATCATTGATATTGCCCTAGACAGCTTAATGGTGGGGAAGATCCATGTAGCAGACTTCATTTATTTGGGAGGTTATGGCTTCTTGTGTTGTCATCGCTTGGTTATTTCATCTTGGAAGTTTGTGCAATGCATCTACACAATCTTAAAGTTTTTGAAGTCTGAAGTGCATTCCAAAATTTTAATCTCCACTCTACATTTTATATCGCATCTTCAAATGCAATCAATCTTAGCTCTCTTTTGTATATGTGCAAATTGATTTGATCAGGAAGTTTGTGCAATGCATCTACACAATCTTATTAGTTTTTGAAGTCTGAAGTGTTTACTCTACATCTTATATCGCATCTTCAAATGCAATCAATCTTAGCTCTCTTTTGTATATGATGCAAATTTATTTGATCATTCTAATATTGTTATCATCTTTGGCAATTTTTTTTTGGACCTCTGACCCTTGACATTTTAGTTTTTTACCATTGTGGTGGTTTGAAATAGTAGAGTATGTTAAAGGGTCTGAGTAACTTCTTTTCTTGTTTCTTTTTTGATTCGGTAACTTCTAAATTTTTACTTGATGATACTTAGAAACCTGTTTTATAGGATGTCTTTCACTTGCATGTGTTGAAAAGTCTTGTGATGTATGTTCCAAGCTTGTAAGCTTGTTGGCTCGTCTGCTTTATGCCTGTATTCATAATTTTCGATTGTTTTTACAATGATAGGAAATGACACCTGATGCAGAAATAATATCAACAAGATATACAAAAAGTGCTATCAAGTCATGTGCTGCACTGTCCTATGTCGAAGCTCAAGCAAGAATGGATGATAGGTCCCTTGTTCTTGCCTTTTCTTCTCACCCATGACATTTGTAACTGCTTCTTTACTCTATTCTATTCTCATGGCCATTATAAGTCTTCTTCAAGGCCTAATAGGCTTATACCTACAAGGAAAGCTGTAAAAAGGATGTACTAGCTTATTCACACAAGCATGTCAATTAATTTAAAAAATGTAAGGCTCCTTATTAATGTTTTTAAATTGTTGCTGCAGCAGAGTATCTATGAACTCTCTATATTTTTGTGATTTGAAGCTTGCATTTTGAAAGAAAAAGATGAAGTTATGTTTGTTTAGCTGATATGTCCATGTAGCGCTTAGGAAGCATTTGATCTTTGCATCATTATTGATTAAAAACAGTAGCCATTCTCTTGCCATCAGTCTTTGGCTTTCCTCTCCTTGGGTAAGGCTATCTGTGATATGGAGCAATCAATGAAGGATAGGTCTAGAATATTCACTGTATCATATTTTGGATAAGAATTTGTATTTCAATAATAGCTTAATAACAATTAAATAAAGGTTATTGAATTAAATAGCCCTGAGTTCATGCTTCACCTTGTTTTACCAAAGAGCTTTGCCTACCAGTGCTATTTTATTAAGAAAATGAAATAAGCAGAAGAGGACAACAGAAGAAAGAGGAAAAAAAGAGTGAACTTACACACTGGAGTGAGATTTCCAAACTGCATAAAATTGTCGATCTCTTCCTTTCTCCCCCTCCCCCCTCCCAAAAAGTCCCAGGAGCTCATGAAATTATCCTTCTACAGCCAATGAATAGTGTTTCTGTCACATCCCATAATTCTAAATCTGAAACTAATTTCAGTTCAAATCATCCTTTTAGATTGATGTGAACCAAGATCTTCTATTAGAATGTACCACAAAGTATCAAATTTAAAAATGCTTGCCCCAGATCCATGCCTTCCAGTATAAACAGTCCTGCCTTTTGATAACACCTTTTGGTGTGATTGTTTGATTGTGTTTACAGAGTGACTTGGATTGCTGCATTACTACTGTGTTATGCCTAATTCAGTTTACATATTAGTTTCAGTAGTTGCATGAAATATTGTGTATAATTCATTATATACCATGGAATGTTTCAATTTAAATTGTGGCTTTAAACCTGTAAAGTTGAACTGAATGCAGATTATATGCTTAACTCCCATAACTAAGGGCAGGTTATGTACTCTTTTGCTACTTGCAGCCGAATGATGGATCCATTGACTACTGACCTACGAAATTTGAACTCATTAGCAAAGGTTAGCTTATCTGGTTTAATTCTTTAATCCAATTAGGTTATAATTTGTTTATCCAGTATATATAGCACTTAAAGATCGTCATGAGCAAGGGAACTTTAAGTATCTTCTACCTGAACAGATTATGAGGCTTCGGCGAATTGAGAGAGGAGCTCTTACACTTGCTTCTCCAGAAGTCAAATTCCAAATTGATACAGAAACTCATGATCCTTTAGATATTGGTACATGTTTAAATTATTATTCTTTAGTAATTTGTCAGATCGTTTAAAATTTGTTTTGCAGGTATGTACCAAATTCGCGAGGCAAACCAAATGATCGAGGAATTTATGTTGGCAGCTAATGTTTCGGTTGCAGAAAAAATCTTGAGACATTTTCCTTTGTGCTCTTTATTAAGGTAGATGTGTTTCATACTTTCATTACCTTTCTTTGAACTTGAACTCTTTTTGTTTCTGATCATTGTTGTGTTAGTCCATGAATTCTTTAAATATAAGTTTGTAAATTCTGTTTCGATTTATTTCATGTTCTCTTGCCAAACTCAGTACTGTTTTCCCTTCATAACTGGTACTTTCTAATCTCACAAGCTTCAAGTCTATTCTTCTTCATGAATTAATTCCTATTGCTATGTCCCTTAAGAATTGTGCATGGTTAAATTTGGTCCAAGTTTTGGGGAATCACAAATCAAAGCGGAAAACTTTAATTTTGGGGATTTTCAAAAATAAACCAAACCATTTTATCATGGAAACTGAAACAAACCTAACCAACATCCTAATGTTAGTTTGGTTACTCTCATAGCTTTTACTCTCCATGTAACCCATCTTCCAGACATGATAAACTTTAAAGTTATAACATGCTTTGAAAAATCATTGATCCGGGATTGCCAAAGCCAAAAGGAAACTCCTCAAAACCATCATTTTTTTTCTTGTAATGTCAGAAATAGAAGGAAAAATGCAACATGATAATGATAACGGAGGGGAAAAAACATTGAGAGATGGAAGAGATGAAAATAGGAGGATGTGCCCTCTATTACTAAGCCCTTAGACATCAGTCCTGGTGATCCCTTTAGTACAGCTGTTTGCTGCATCCATTTTTTGCCTTGCAATCATATCAAAACAATATAACTGATTGTGTTTAACACTTGAGGTAACAATAATGGTTGGATCTCTACCATTGATTAGCTTTTAGTCATAGGCATTGTCCTCTATTTGAGTAAACCTGGAACTCACACCAACATTTTGGAGGTTGAGATTGTCTTATTTGTGAACTTGTCTTAAACTTTTAACTCATTGTACCTTGATAATCAAGCTCACTTATACGGAGTGATACTTTGATTAAGTTAAATAAGTGCTTGATAAATATATTTGTTTTAAACATAAAGTATGCATTAAATGTATATGTAGGCGAGCCTTGGTGCCCATATGTCTTTCCGTACCTAAGAATCAAGCAATAGATTTTTTAGGTTCCCCAATATTTTTTTTTCTCATTTTTGTGCCTGATATCAATGCTATTCTTGATGTGTTTTTCTGTTAATTTTGCCCTTTCTTGGCATTTACATTGTTAGTCATTTTAAAATAATGCATTTGTATTAGAATGTTGTATTGATCACAAACTTTATAAGTCAAGGTTAGAATAATGAGCTGGAGCAAGATTATTTTATTATACTTCTAGGTGCAAAATAGTTATTTTATCTTTCTTGAAATGTTTGCAGAATCATAATTTAGTTCTACCTAACTTGGTTAAAATGGAACAGGCGTCATCCTAGTCCCACCAAAGAGATGCTTGAGCCATTACTGCAGACAGCTGCAGCTGTTGGGCTTGATTTAGATGTTTCATCTTCAAAAGCTTTAGCTGATTCACTTGATCGGGCAGTGGTAAGTAGTAAGTACACATCATGTGTTATTTATATTATACATTTTGCACTCTATTTTCCTTTTATGGTATATGCTTGTGCAAGTTGGTCATTGAGATCATCTGCAGGGTGATGATCCATACTTTAATAAGCTCATCAGGATTCTGGCAACTCGATGCATGACCCAGGTACATTTTAAAGTAGTGGTATCAGTTATTTACTTATAAGTGTAGATGTTCTAGCATGATGTTCTGCTTGAAAATGTAGGCAGTTTACTTCTCTAGTGGAGATTTGAGCCCCTCTGAATTTTCCCATTATGGTCTAGCAGCACGTCTTTATACCCATTTCACTTCTCCAATCCGCAGATATGCAGGTTAGTTGTTTACTACAGAATGGTCCATGTGTATGAGTCATCGATCTTACAGTCCAGATAACAAATGTTGCTGATTTCAGCATTTTGGTTTTGAGTTTTGTTGAATCTTGGCTGGTGTTTTGCCATGTGTATTTTACCACCATTTGTTAATTCACCAGTCACCAGTTCTTAATGCCATTTCCAATTTTGCTTACATAAAGACTAACATATATTGTGGGGTTTTCTTGTTTATATGCCGCATCATGTGTATGTGCTACTTATAAATTTCCTGTGGAGTTATGGGAATTAGCATTGTCATTAAAGTAACAAAAGTATATGCTTATATCTTGACTTGCATGGTAAAGTTATCTTTATTAATTATTTTTCCTTTTCAAGGGGACAGTAAGTATATTCAAATATGCATGTAAATTAGTAGTTTGCCTAACGGATATGATCATGTAGAGGTGGATTAAGTTTGGTCACAAACATTCATTGCTCAAAATGATTTGTTGGAGTAAAAATAGACTGAAGAACAAAAGGGATGGTCTTCTAAGAGCTACCTAGTGGACCACAGAAACTTTACCTAGCTAATCCATGCTTGATGCTCAGGCCATCATAGAAACGAAAGGTCTTCACAGCCACTACTACAAGACTAGAAGACAAGTGGTTTAAGTTGCCATAATTATAAAAATGGAGAGAAGTAAAAAAAAAGTTATATGTGATGTTCAACAGTTTTGTTAGATTTGCTATTTAATTTTCTTGTAAAGGCAAAATTTGATAGGTCATCATGATTGTATTTGGGATGGAGGTGAGAATAAAAGTGACCAGGAAGAATGGATCCTGCAACATCATGTTTGCCCATAATTTTTGACTATACTTGTGTAAAGGGGAAATGATTCTCAAGAAAGGCATCCAGCAGCATCATACATTAAGAGGTCAGCCCAGTGCATCAGGCTTCTGATTTTGAGATGTATAAAGAGGGTCAGATGCATGCAACTTTATCCTTACTCATGGAGTTTGTTTTAGCAATTTAAACTCTTGTGGCTAGGTTGTTGTGGACTAACCGTAGTGATAAGTTGAGGCCCATGCCATTGAGATTATCATGCCGTAGTGATAACCGTAGTGATTTGTATGAGAAGCTTCATACAAATGGGTGAGGATTGATGAGGATGAAGCTTCTCATACACTAGTCACCTTTTAAGGTTCTGTATGATGTACTCACCAAATTTGAGACATTATTTTATACAAGTTATGTGGAATCAGTATGTTTTTGAAGTTTAATCATTCATTCAAATGTACATTTAACAATGTGGAATCTGTCTGAATCTAATTTGATGAATAGTAGAGTCGGTAAAACTACAATTGGTTCTGAACTTTCTGTTTTTTGCAGATGTCATCGTGCACCGGTTGCTAGCTGCAGCACTAGGAATTGCCAAGCTTCCTCCAATTTTTCTGGATGGTCCACAACTTACGGGCATTGCTGACAGTATGACTTTTACTGAGGCCTCTCAAACTTATTTCTTGTAACTTTTAATCGGTTGTTGGCTAATACAATTTTATTAAAGGCGCAAGTGTGGTGTGTAAGGTACGAGGTCCACCAAGGTCCATCAAGCTATAGTCATGAGATGACTTACTCTATTGTTAATTTTATGAGGATTTTCAATCATTTAGGATTAAAAGAAACTAACAAACGGACACTTGTGTTTTTTTACAACAGACACTATGTTCTACCATTTGAGCTAACAACCAAAGTTTGACATCAATGAAGTGGAGGATTACTGTATAATTAGACAGTATACACCTTATACAGTCTAGTTATACCTATACTTCAGTCACCTCGAACCTTCGATAATCTTGAACTTATATTTGTTGTTCTCTCAGATTTGAATCATCGACATCGAAATGCTCAGATGGCAAGCCGGGCTTCAGTTGAGCTTCATACACTAATATACTTCAAGAAACGGTACTATTAGTTTGCTGTCTATAACTTTATATTAAGTGTCATATGCCTTCCAATATCATTTAGTTAACAACATTTTTCATTTGTTGCAGGCCAACAGACACGGAGGGCAGGATAGTGAAGATCAAATCAAATGGATTTATTGTTTTTGTTCCCAAGTATGTTTTTATCAGTTTATCTAGTTTAACTGTTTAAGTATTACATGCTATGTTGATTACATGTTTGTGTACTAAAATGTGGTCTATACATGCTGTCAAAAATACGTATTCTCATATGTTGTGTTATTGTATATGCTAAATTTGTCATACATGTGTTTGTAAAAGTATGAAAAGGTGATCACATGTGGTTTATATTGTATATTTATTAGTATTATCTTGAACTGCTGCGGTACAGTATTTTATCACTTAGAGCATTGCTAACTTATCAATCTAATATCAGAATATCCATCATTATAGAAGTTCGCCATTCGACACCTTAAAACAAAAAGGGCATTACTGAGGATTTGACTGTTGACTAATACTAAGATCTTGTCATTTCTTCCAGGTTTGGCATTGAAGGACCAGTGTACTTGGTGCCCAAGGGAGATAAAGGAGCTGATTGGGTGGTAGATGAGGCGCATCAGAGAGTGACCAAGGCAGGGACAAACATCACCTATGGTGTTCTTCAAACGGTGAGGATTCACATGGAGGTAGTAGAACCACAACCCAACCGACCAAAGCTCGAGCTCACTCTCATCTAGGTAGACATTGTAGCCTTTTGTTTCTATTTATTTCTATCAGTTGAAGCAATAAACACTTATAGGATAATGTGTCCGAATCTTTTATTTCAGGTTTGTGAATCACTGTTCATGGCAAATAGGGGGATCAGTTTCCGATTCTGTGAATCCTGTTCCCTGCTGATAATGCTGGTCTTCCTATGCCATGTCTCTGAATCCTGTAAAAGGTCAGATGAGTTCGGTAGCTTCAAGCTAAAGATGATCGTGATCTCACAATGTAACATTATTACCTGAATGTTAGGATGGACGGAAGGAATCCCTCCCCCCCACTAGTAACAATATCAATTTAATTACATTGGATGACTATACAAACTAATGATATGATGATAGATTGCGCCTGGCATGTTGTATGCATCTGAAATGTTTTAAAGGGGTATGAAAACCATGTTGCCATCAAATCGGTCATGATTCAGGTTGATGGTATAAAACCGATCACAGTTTTCTTCCTTGGGTTCCATATGTGATGGTTAGCAAGAGATCACTCGTGATCATCTTCATTCTCGTGTTGGCCAAATCGCTAAACGTATGTTTCCTGACTATTTCTGCGGCAGGGCTGAGCTGCCACTGAGATCGTCCGGGGGTGACGTCACCTTTCACAGGTCCCACGAGTGGAGCCAATTGCGGTGTCTCACACACCCTGAATGATTTCAGGGCTCATCGTATATGGCGAGTTGCCTAATCCTTTTGCAAGTTCATGTCAAAACAAATTCCTCTATATTTGTCAGTAAACTATTACAAATAGCTGTCATTCAACATGAGAATTTCTACGTGCCTTTTAGCAAACAATGAAATAACTAAAGCGCAAAAATGAGTTTAGACTAAAGCATTCATTAAAACACAAATCATGACGAACTAAAATTATGGACATCCTGACTTCCAGAGTCCAGGGAAGAATTCTACCATTACAAAATTTCCTGTTGACATCCACAGGCTACTCATCCTTCACATGAACCTTTCTTCTTAGTAGGTGCACAAACACTGCAGAAGCACACATGCCCACCGAGTAACCAGCAATTGCTCCATATGTAACACAAATTGGCCATTCCTACATGCAAAAGGATGTTACCTTATTATATCATCCAAGTGGTTCGACTACTAAGTGATATAAAAAAGCATTGAGTTCATTGTACTTCAATGTACTACTTCAATAAGAAAAAAAAAAAAAAGAAGGAATAATGAATTTCACCTGCCATGGCCTCTCCCAGTCAAGTGGCATAGGCCAAGCACCGAGCCATGCGCCGATGACAGCACCTTGAGCCGGTAAAGAGATCACACAGTCAACTCCTTCCGTTGGCCTGTAATGAGCAATGCAATCCATAAAAAAAGATAATTGGAAATTTGAAACAAATTATGTTAAAAGAAAAAGGCTTCGATCGCATAAACAGAAATCCTACTTGGAATAAGCTAGAATACGTTGCCAATCCGTCCTTGATGTCCCAAAAACACAAACCGCAGGCACAAACTGACATAAAACATGTTCACCATATTTCAGGGGTTAGCAACATTCACATGCATTTTATTTCTTAGAAAGAACCTCCTAAAGAAAAATTCAAGAGAATTATCATTTCAAATACATGGACTGCTAACTATACAAGTGCGCTCGATTCGGCTTAAAACCATATTCTTAAAACCAAATTTATTATCGTTGGTTGCACAATAAAATTCATTCTGACTCAATTCGGCCTTGAAGTAAAATGCTTTAGTGCTGACATAGCAGAATGGCAACAAACATTTAGACATTTAGAAGTATACATAGCAGCTTCATGGAATGTTCTTTAAGCATAATACTGTTCAATACTTCAATGTATTCTAGCAGGCAACCTATGCTAATCATGACTGACCCAAGGCAAATTTGCCTAAAGTAGATCAGATAAAATTTAAAGATCTGGCATCCATAATTTTGTTCACTTCAAGACTTGACGAGATTATTTGTTCTTGCAAGCTTCCTCTAAAGACAGTAATCATAAGTTACTTACAGTGAATAATGACATGAGACATGACCAGTAGATTGTGCTTAGCCAGTACCTGCATAGAATAAAACTTTGATAGTCTTAAAAGGAATCTTCGGTCTCTCTTGATCATATTATTCATGCGTATTAAATCTTATATCCAGTGTTTAGAAAATCAAATCATTAAGTGAGCCTCAGAGAATTTGAATTTTTTTACTATCTGATCCATCTAAATTTATCTATAATAGAAAAAATCTTCCCAGCATAGGTGAAGCACAGATCAGAGCACTTACTTAAGACCAACAGGTGCTCCCAGAACAATTGCCCCAAATGCATTTAGCAAAGCCCCTGATGATAATAAGCCAGATGATATGCATTGAACAAGAGGGATTAAAATCTGCAAGTTTAAGGCGAGAAGAGGAAGAAAAATCAAAACTACCAGAATCTTTGTAGGATCTTATATTTTCAAGTTTTCAATAGATTAAATAACGAATAGCAAAGCAAGTAAGTTTAATAGCATAATCTTAGTTCAAGATCTAAGCTATCCTCCACAGGCAATGATATTTCTTTGTCCATTAAAACATGCAAACAACCCACAATTTCAGTTTTGTGAAAGCTCCTAAGCCCTCCGAAGGCACTTCATCAAAACGAAGAATCAAGTGTTTGCAGGCACTACTTTTTTGGGAGATTAAAGCGTAACTGCCACATATTCTTATCAAAAGAAATGTCAGTTTGTCACTTGAAAACAGAACAATAAGGAAGCAGTGAAGTACTTGTACTAGGTAATGAATGCATTAAATGTTAAGGAACCAACACTGATTTTGTTGATTTATGTATTAATGAAGTCTGTCCAACAGCATGTCCAAAAGTGACTAATTGAAGATGAGGATGAATCTGGAAATCAGCCTCAAGCTGAACTTCTGGGTTATATCTGCTGTAAATATGAGTTTACAGTAGCTTTTGGTGTAATTACTCATGTCCTATATAGTATCTTGCTAAGACTTGAACATAAGTTTTCTGAAAAATTAAAGCCATTCTTTTTTATTTCGCTTGCAAGAATTTAAGAAATCTTTCAAGGAATAATAAAAAAGGCTTGAAGAGTAGATGAGGCACCTCCTTATTTTTCAATGTTTCTAGCATGTGAAATCTTCTTACATTTATGGAATGTTTAAATCTCACTGCCTTAATTCTGGACAGTATTAGCACTTTTTGCAGCCAGCCAATTTCCGAGCATAAGTAAACTGAATAAACACATAGTTATCTCTATTCAAGGTTGGTTTGCTAATTAGCATCTGCCAATGGAGTCTGAGAAAATCTGTAACATGGCTTTCAATTTTCAGATTTTCTTTTTAGGTTTGAAGCTATCAGATCAAAGAACTGCAATACAAAGGGTGTTGTGGTTGTGGCTACAACAAAAAAAATAGAAAACCATTGCAATGATAAAATAACAGTAATATGCAAGATAATAAAGATTTGGTAAACAGGAAAAAAAAGAGCAAGGAGAAGAGAATGGAAGAAAGGAAAAATAATCTAAGCCATAAGCCAAATCTGACTCTATTTTGGCAACTTAAAGAACCATATGATTCAGTTGTCTCTAATATGAGAGACCCCTTATTAAAGATTTCATCAGAAGCCAAGTCCAAACAAGACTATCACTTTTATGGGATAAGTTCATGGGATAAAGATTTCTTTTTCTAAGTAATTCTATAAGTTCCTAACTAAGGAGACATTTAAAACTTCCAAACTCAGGTTTCAGACAACTTAATAAATCTTGCAGTTCAATCTTATTCAGGATACCGATCATAATCAGCAATGTAACTTCCATGTAAGCTCCATATCAAACTTGTCAAGCCAAAACCCACAAACAACCTTTTCCAACAAGTACGATTGAGTATAAACCTTTTACTTTGAGCTTGAGAAAGGAGGAAAGAAAAAACCTTAATCATCGAGAAGTCATCAATCTTATTCACCATAAAATAAAGAATCAAACTCAAGAAAAGAAAAACGAATCAATCAACAAAATCTACTCGAGGCGATAAAAACTCACCAATGGGAAGTCCGAGCAGTCCCCTCGCAACAGCCTTCGAATACTGTCCCCTCGAGTAAAAACAGAGAAAAAACGCATCTTTATGGCAAAATCAAGCGGAAATGCGCAGACAATTTCGCATCATAAATGAACGAACTAGTGAATGAGGTTACCGAGCAATGCTCGCAATCTCTACGAACCCGACCGTAAATTCCGATGATAATCGGTCCTTCTACCACCTGCAAAGGAAACCAAATCAAGAATTGGGCCATACACCATCCCATTTGCTTTGACCAGTGAAACCAACAAAGAAAGAAAAGGGGGATTGTAACGAACGAGGAGAAGACGGAGGGTTCGGGCGGGGTCGGCGACGAGGCTGAGATCGCAGCCTAGTCGGGCGATGCCATAGCCAGCGGCCAAACCGACGCCGCAGAGGAAATGGAGCGCCAGGGCCTTCGAGGCCGTGATCTCGCCGTAGCCCATCCTCGCTCGCTCTCTCTGTCTCTCTCTCCCAACCTTTGTGCCGTATAAAGATGATCACAAATACCTTCAAGTTGGCACCTGCCGTTTCACGAATCTTAAATCACTTGGGATCAATTACCAAAAGAGAGATGACCACATCTTTGCTCTCAAGATGGCACATGTGATTTCACGAATCTCAAGGGATCAATGCCTTATCACGTAAAGCTAAAAGAAAAGCTACATCGGGGCTTCCCCTCACATGCCGCTTAGCCCTTGGACTCTTCCTTTCGCCGAAGTCCCAATTCCCACTGCAGCTTAGCTCACCTCAGCTGTCTCTCACCGCTTCTCCACCACACTCTCGGCACCGCCACTTCCTCCCTCCACAATGCCAACGCCGTCACCACTGCCATTTCCGCCGAGGTGTCGCCTCCTCAGCCTCCGCCAGCTCTTCTCTCTCCTCTTCCACTCCCACCGATTGGCGCTGTTATTGCTGCCCTTGACCCTGCTCTCCCGCTTAGCCGCAGCTCACCAGAGCTCGTCGTCCTACGGTGCCGCCGCGCTCACGGAATGGCGCTCCGCCCACGCCTCCTACTACGCCGTCTTCGACCCCCGCGACACCGTCGGTGGGCCTCAGATCTCACTCTCCCCGCGTCCCCCTTTCGCTTCTTCTGTCTTTATGGATGAGTCTTATTGGTTGCGTGGCTGGCAGGGGGGGCGTGCGGGTACGGGGATTTGGGGAAGCGGGGGTACGGGATGGCGACGGCAGGGCTGAGCGAGGCGCTGTTCGAGAAGGGAGCGGCCTGCGGCGGTTGCTACGAGGTGCGGTGCGTGGAGGAGCTTCGCTACTGCCTGCCGGGGACCTCCATCGTGCTCACTGCCACCAACTTCTGCGCCCCCAACTACGGCCTCCCCGCGGACGCCGGCGGGATCTGCAACACTCCCAACCACCACTTCCTCATGCCCATCCAGGCCTTTGAGAAGATCGCCATCTGGAAGGCCGGCGTCATGCCCATCCAGTACCGCAGGTGAGGAAATTACGCCTTCGTTTTCACCCCTACATCGCTTCATCATTGTCACTTTATCTACATTGATTTCTTTCTTAAAGAATTGATTTGACTTGTGATTGGTGTAAATTATGTTCGATTGAATTGAAAATGAATTTGCTTCTCCAGAATGAAGTGGAATCGAACTCAGTGCTAATTAGTTCTGAAGCTTGGAGACATCGTGAATTCTCTTTTTAACCTAGACTTGGGGATACATGGCACTGATTCACGACCCACCTTTCTCTGATCTGTTTATGTCATCTCATAGCTAACCGATCAAGTTCTGAAAACACAAAAAAAAGGTGACATTTTTATTGTGAGTTTTGAAGCCAGGAGAAGTCATTGACCATGAAAAAAAGTCAAATTCAGGTAAAACTTGGCAGCAAGATCCTAGTTCATCTGTGTCCATTATGACAAATTTAGTGCAGAACTACACCCAGCCACCAACCTGATTCAATGTAATTTTGATGAACCACACCTGTCACTGGGTTAGTTCTATCTCTTTATAGAGACTCCTGATCTGACCTAATCTTAGGGAGCTACACCTACCACTGGCTTCTACCTAAATATGTATAAAGATTAATATTGCCAAACTTGCTGAGATTAAGATTCGCCTAGTTGATTAGAAGCAAAAAACCCAAAGATGAGGTTTTTTTGTAAAGCAAGCATAGAATGGATCCTGTATGTTTCTCTTATAGCAGCTCACTAATTTAGTTTCATCTTCTTATTCCAGATGCCAGTGTTAGACAATGTAGAAATGTGATCTGTTACTTTGTCGGGGGGTTTAAGAATCTAGCTGGCATCCAACATTGTGTTGGCAAACAATTGTATTATTCCTAGTGTATCAAATTTAAAAGTTCTCGTGATGTGTGAAGAGGCAAAATTGTTCATATGGATAAATGGAAATATTCCATGAATACAGTCAGTTGTTTTGACTATAGGGCTAGTTTCAAAATTTCTTTATGAGCTGCGCTAGGGATTAATCATAACGTAGCTTTTCTCCCTGTAGTCCATATGCTATGTGTTATTATTATGTTGTGGGAACTAAAGCTATTCTCATACTGCATTCGGCATCTCTGCTGACTTACCTTTCTGTGTTGGATAAAACGAAGTTGAGAACACTTTTCTTATGGAAGCAGAGTAGTTGTGCATCATGCGCAGCTCAGCTACTTCCTATTCATCAAACCATTTATGGTTAACAAATTACAGCACTGGTTGACACAGCAAACAAATACTAGTCTTTTAGAAAATTATGAAGTTGGGAAGGGCATTTAAATCAACTCGGTCCTCTCTTTGCAGCAGTTTTGGCTCTCACATGCATATTTGAGCATGAAACTGCCTTCATTGTTGTTACTAATGTCCATCTAGTTTGTTGGTTTTCTCACACTCTGATTTTATAAGGGAATTTTGTTGGTCATGAACTATGTGTGCTTATTAGATGCATATAATTAAATCTTACAATTTGGAGCTGCACGCTCAGGGTCAAATGCATAAGGGAAGATGGTGTCCGGTTTACCATAGATGGCAAGGGCTTCTTCTACACAGTGCTGATCAGTAATGTGGCAGGTGCTGGTGATATTACAGCTGTGAAGATAAAGGGGTCGGCGACTGGGTGGCTGCCCATGGGCCGTAACTGGGGCCAAAATTGGCACATCAGTGCTGACCTCAAGGGTCAGGCATTATCTTTCGAGGTCACCGCCAGCGATGGTGTCACTCTCACCTCCTACAATGTTGCTCCCAGGGACTGGGCATTTGGCAAGACTTATGTTGGTAAGCAATTCCCTTTCTGATATATCGAAATCTCATTAATATGACTTAATATTTTTGTACTTTTATTTATTTGTGGATGTACATATTCAAGAAACAAGATATTAATACGATGAAGAAATCAGATTTTGTTTAACAATTATCTGTAGAAAGCAATACACTTGCTTCACTTGTTTCCTCTATTAACTCTTTTGTCTAATCATTTAGATTCATCCATTTTATTCTTTTTGTTGTCACAATGTACTCCATCATCGAAGCGTTGAGAACTTTCAGGGGTTTTCACAGGATTCAGTAGAACAACAGGGGTTTTCACAGGATTCAGTAGAACAACAGGGGTTTTCACAGGATTCAGTAGAACAACGGGAGTGGTGACAAGGTAGCTCTAAATTAAATTTAAACCAGGAGGAAAGGATTTAGGTAGATGGTTCCGAGGACTTTCATGGGTTAAAGAATTCATAATAAGATCTATATTCTCTTGAAACCCTGATTTTTCTCATGGCATCCTGCAAAATAGATGTCATAAAAAATCAATGCCTGTGAGATAGTTTTTGCACAGGGATTCAATGCTGCATACTGATGTCCATTTACACCGAATTCATCTTGTCGTTTCATTTGGTTTCTTTCTATTTTACTGAGAAACATACCAAGGATTTACTAGGCTAAAAAATCCTATGTAATGTCTGAAGGATTGTTAGAAGTGACTGTGTTCAGTGTCCAGATCAATCAGAGAGAAACTTTGGGTGAATTTAATTATCTAGAATGAATCTGAAGAAGTGTTGAGCATCAATTGCTATAATGTGGGATTCTGAGCCGGTTGTGTACATTTGATGTAATAGGATTCAATGACCAGCTTGTGCTAGACACCTTTCTTGACACTTGTTGATGCATTGGAGATTATGCAGCATGTTACAGCAAGACATATTAATCATGTTTATTCATTCTAGTTATCTGGCAATCATTGATCATCAATGAGAACTACCTAACAGGCTAATATAAACATAGTAGTGATGGCTAAACATTAGAGGACCATTGTACTTGCCTGTTTTCTTTCTCGTTATTTCTCCCTTGGCAGTAGTTAAATATTAGTGTTGTTATTTCTCCCTCAGTGTTGGTTAAACATTAGAGGATCAATACATCTATTATCATAATAGATGCTTTGAGTGCTTCTAAGCAAACTATAAATGTACACTTTCGTGGTGGTTATAATTAAAGATTAAAATCAATCAAAGAAACTCAGAAAATCACAGCCGTCCGTACTGTCTATCTTTCACCGTGATCTTTGATGCTGATGAGGTTGACCTGGTAGGTTGCGCGCGTCGGTGTCGAACACGCTGCTCCTGCGACCGGTAACGCCAACACGTACGTCTCACTTCCCAATTAGATGCGACGTTTGTAACAGCGAGCGCCTTCCAAATTACGTGGGACCTATCCATGTTTTTTAGGTCTATTTCCGTCTCTTTATATACAAGTCGTTCGTCGACGCCCTCTCATCGGCTTCTTCCCTTCTCGATTCCATCACGCAACCTGGTTTCCTAGATTTCTTCTTCGCTCTGTCTCGATCTATCTCCCAGTTTGCACTACTCACGCATATAGAAGAAGAATAAAGGGGTTAATTCATTTGATCGATCGATAACATGTCGTATGACATCGACGAAAACTCCCCCAGGTACGGCCGGGATGCCACGGTGCCGCTGCTCCCGTCGGTGGCTGGAAGCGGCTACGGGGAACGGCAGATGTCGTCGCAGCCCAAGACGTTCGCGAACGTGTTCATCGCGATCGTCGGCGCCGGCGTGCTGGGCCTCCCCTATGCCTTCCGGCAAACCGGGTGGGTCGCCGGCGCCCTTCTCCTCCTCGCCGTCGCCGCCTTCACCTTCCACTGCATGATCCTCCTCATCCACACCTGCCGCCGCGTCGAGCTCGACACGTTCGACAAGATCGCCTCCTTCGGCGATCTCGGCCTCGCCGTCGCCGGCCCGGTCGGACGCCTTGCCGTCGACGTCATGATCGTGCTCAGCCAGTGCGGCTTCTGCGTCGGCTACCTCATCTTCATCTCCAAAACCCTCACCTTCCTCGTACCGGTCTCCCTACCCTCTCTCTCCTCCACGGCCTTCTACGTGCTCGCCATGCTCCCATTCCAGCTCGGCCTCAACTCGATTCCGACCCTCACACACCTCGCCTTGCTCAGCATCTTCGCCGACATCGTCGACATCGGCGCTATGGGCGTCGTCATCGCCGAGGACGCGTCCATCTTGCTCTCCAACCCTCCACCGGTCCGCGCCTTCACGGGGCCCTCCGTCCTCCTCTACGGCATCGGGGTCGCCGTCTACGCCTTCGAGGGCGTCGGCATGGTCATCCCCCTGGAGGCCGAGGCCGGAGACAAGCCCAACTTCGGGAACACCCTCGGCTTCTCCATGGCCCTCATCGCTTTCACCTACGGCCTCTTTGGCGTTCTCGGCTACGCGGCCTTCGGCGAGGAGACCCGGGACATCATCACCACCAACCTCGGCGACGGCGTTCTCAGCGTGCTCATCCAGCTGGGCCTCTGCATCAACCTCTTCTTCACTTTCCCGGTGATGATGAACCCGGTGTTCGAGGTGGCCGAGCGCTGGCTGCACGGGAAGAGGTACTGCTGGTGGCTGCGGTGGGCCGCGGTGGTAGCGGTGAGCCTGGTGGCCACGCTGGTGCCCAACTTCGGCGACTTCCTGTCGCTGGTTGGGAGCAGCGTGTGCGTCGTGCTCGGGTTCGTGCTGCCGGCGTGGTTCCACCTCAAGGTGTTCCGAGAAGAGCTCGGCTGGGCCAGCACTATCGCAGACATCGCCATCGTCATCGCCGGATTGGTGCTGGCCATCTTCTCCACCTGGTCTTCTCTCGTGTCCATCTTCAGCTCTGTGTAATCTTGATTAGGTGGTCGGCATCAGTAGAATTTCTCTCTCCTTGTACACATTCCAACAGAGAACGTTAGGCCGGGAAACGTTGGATCTCAACTTCTCAGAGTATTAATAACTTGAGGAGACAAGAGAGACGGAGCTGCACCATAGATTTGCGGGCTTTAAATATGTAGCAGACGCACAAAAATGATTTGTTTGTATTCAGATTTACAATAGAATACAAATGCCTAAATCGATCTATCCGTGTCTTTTTGCCTGAAAATAGACAATTTAGAACATAAAGATTGTGCTTTATGGAAAATGGAAAGAATGCTAACAAGCCCCAGGTGCTATTTTGCTCTTCTGAGATGCATATTTGAAGAGCTATTTCCTCTCTGACAAAAACTCCGCCCATTCTTAATTAAGCCAAGGATTGCTTGGTGATAATGCTCGAGTACTCCTACTGCAAACTGGGAGCCAAACACGAACTGCAGCGCCGATATACGTGAGATGCATGCATGCATTGGACCTCATAAAGGTATCAGCTTCATTGACATTTGTAAAGGCCAGTCACAAAACTGTATGTTTTGGTCATCACGTCAACTTCCATTTCAGGATTGATCGCCAAGCTTTATATTATTTGATGGTTGGCTGGATAACCTTTGTTATCCATGGCCACATCTACTTCCGGTGCGAAAAGGGCCTTGCATGTCCATCAACATCATGAGATCATGAAAGTGTCAAAGGAAGGAAGCTCCTCACACCGCAAATGTAGCCCAATGGATGACTCGCTCTGGTAGATTGACACCATGCGAAGACGACCACCTGCTTCAGTACTGACACCACAAGTTTTGAGTCGAGTTGATTTATGCTGCAGCAAGCCTTATCCTGTTACAAACATAACGCAACGCAAGCTTAGCCACGGCAGAGAGTCCCGCCGTCCACCAAACGTCGGAGGAGACGTCGCGGCCGCTCGTTCCACCGCTGGAGACGGCGATCCACGTGTGACGGTGCGATCTTATCGGCACCTGATGGGACAGCCCCACGTCCGCATTAACCCAGCTGATGACACGCGTTTGGTCGGCGCTCCTCTTCGTTGTATGCTATTATCCCGCGACGACACGTAGCAGTGGGATCAGTCTTAAGAAAAAAGCGCGCGCTTGGGACGGAGGCCTCGTCCGCGCGGCGTTTCGGCACGCGGTCAAGATAAGAAAAAATTTAGTCAACGCATAAGCCACGTAGGAAAAAATTTTCGACTGGTCAGCATCATGGAATGTCAAACTTCTTTCTTATTATCGAACCATTTTTTAACTTATTTTCTTTGATTCACATGAACACGACTTTGATTGGGCATTTACATACAATTCTTTTATTTGATCAGCGATCGAGTACATGTAATGCAGCGGAACTCCTCGACGGAAGCCATCGATCATTCGAAGCGTGACGAAGCCGGAGATGTTGGTGGCAGAAACGACCAATATTCAACCACGCCTTCCCACCCGCTTTTTATCCCTCGTCACACAGAACCGGATGCGTCTACGGGACCCCACTGGATGTCCCACGTGGCGAGAGTTGTGAGTGCCCTCAGTGCGTTGGTGGTAGCGACAGTCCAAATTAAAATGGCAGACGTAACTGATGGCGAAACCGAAGGTAGAGACCGTTGCCGGGAAGCATGCGGTTTGTTCCCCAACCCATGCGGCCGTACCCACACTGGGGTCTGTCGGCGGCGTCTAAAGCAAGTCCAACGCGCGGCCGCCTCCCCCACGCTTCCCCGGTTTCGATCTGATCACACCCCGGCCCCAAACGCTTGCAATTCCATTTGCAGCCCTCCACGTAGCTCAATGGCCCGCATCCGATCCCTCTTTCTTCTCCTTTTGAATGCTCCGCGAGCAGAGGGGGGGAGGAGGAAGACGCAACAAACCGGAGCCCACGGAGTGGGTCCCGCCGGCGCAGCTCACGTGAGTGGTTGAGGCCTCGTCAGAGAGCCGAGGCCCCGCCGCGGTCGTCCCATCTCTTACGGCCACTAACCCGGGAAGAAACAAACAGCGAGCCTCTTGTAACGGAGCATCCCTCTCTAAAGGAGGCTGTTTCGAAGACATCCTCTTCCTCCTGGTATCTCTTTAAGAAGACTCCTTGGCCTCTCTATATCTCTAATCTATCTGATATCGACCCCATTTCGATCTCTTGGGTCTTAATCTTGGTAGGGAAATGGCCGCGAGATCGGGGGGGCTCGCCGTGGCCCCCTTCGATCTCGGCTTTGGGAGGATCCGCCTTCCGCCGCTGCTCCGGATGCCCTCCTGTGCGCGGGCCGGCGCCGGCCGAGGAGCGGTGGGGAGAGTGGTCAGGTGCTGCTGCCCGGCGGAGAAGGCGGAGGACTGCTGGCTCGAGCCCAAGAAGAAGGGCGGCACGCGTAGAGCTCGGGCGGAGGCCTTGCCGTCTCTCCCCTTTCCTTCCACGCGGTACGCTTCTTGTGAAATGCTTGGACAAGTCTTTTCGTGATGTGCTTCTGTCGTCGGTCCATTCTTTGCCTTAGGAACCCTGAGCTTAAGGTGCATTGCCCTGCTTCTGCCGCTGAATTCTAGTTGGCCAATGTTGGTCCAAAATGCATTTCTGTCAACCACACTGCTGCCTTTTTTATTGTTCTACCAAGTCTCCATTTTATTACTTAAGAATGAGTTGTCCTCGATTGCACATATTATTTAGTGTTAGTTCTCTGGCTCGGGTGCATATATCTCTTTTTCCTGGTGATTGTTATCAGCACATAGTGTTGCTTATCCTTCTCATCTTGGGGATATGCAATTAATGAGTGGTCTTGCATTTAGTTGTGTAATACTTTTATTGAGGTTGTTAATAGTTTATCAAATGCACAGCCTCATAGTTCCACTTATGGATACTTTATACACATTCCTTGAGGACCTCCATGTACTAATCTTGTGTGCTAGACATGAATGTGTCGTGTATCTCTCTAATTGTATATTTATTACAGCACGGTCAAGGTTTGTGGTTAAATGAATCCTTGAGTTCCATCTAACATTCTGATTAGATATCGTCAAAGCTTATCCACAAGCTATGAAGCTTCCTCTCTTTTACACATTAGGTTCATATAATTTATCAAGTCTTAAATCATTTTACCAGCCAAGTTTGATTGTTTTGTCGCCACACATATCAATTTCATGCTTGTGTTGGAGATCTTACGTTAGTTTGTACATTTTTACTTCAGGATCTAATTGTTGCGATGCCTAAAAGACCAACCTCCCCATCATTTGATGGGTTTCTTTTAATTGAACTTTCTGTTCTGTAATCTACCACCAATCTTGAATTTCAGCATAAAAAGAGTTAATGAGTCACCATGTTATTCTCTAACTTTCTATAGTTAACAAAATCCTTATTTATCCAGTTTGGAATTTGACAGTTTTTAATTAAAGTTGTGATGTTTAATTTTATTGTTTGTTAACAAAGTTAAAACTCTTATGACAGCTCCAAAAGGCTCTCCAAGCAGCAAGATTTCTCCTCTCGCTGCAGTCCGAAAAGTTCTGCTCCTGAGTCTCGTGATACTCCCCCCAAGAGAGGTGTGTTCCAGTGCCAACGAGTTTAGTAGCTATGAATTGTATAATTTTGTCAAAATGGCTCCAAGATATTGGTATGCTTCCGAGTAGGGAAGTGCGTTCCATCAAGCACAAATTATCAATAAATCAGCAACAATCATGTCTTTGTGGTTTGTATCATGTGTTTTCACAAAGAAGCTCATGCACTATTAGTACACTTTATGAATGTACTTTTGTCATTTGTAATATTCATGGAAAACATTTGCTTCTTTGATGTCTCCTTTTAGACACTGGTATTGCAAGTGAGAAAGAATGGGGCATCAACTTACTGGATGAAATGGTCAATGAGTTTGGCACAAATGAAGATGGAAGTACATGGTATCGGGACGATGGTGAAGAACTTGGCGATAATGGATACAGATGTCGTTGGGCTAGAATGGGTGGTAAATCTCATGATGGCTCTTCAGAATGGAAAGAAACTGTAAGTTTTCTTAAATGCATTATAAATAAAGTTATGCACTACTAATTGAATTTAATAAGTTGAAACTAATGAATGGTTAAATTAGTGTTTGTTTTTCTGAGCAATCTCTTTCACAAAAAAGTCAGTGTCATATAGAGTTATATCAAACGAATATCAATTCTGAGTTTACCACATTGGTTACTTATATGACCTATCCTGTATTTATGCATATCTATCTGCTATCTGTTCATGAAAATATCTATTGCCAGATCCACACAGTTAGCTGTCTCTTTATCCTTCAACTTCATAGTCAATGGTTGGTTGCATTACGAACTGCAAGGGTTACTATCGATTAATGTCTTATGATGTTATATGCTTTATCACCTGGTCTATCGATGCTGATATGACCTGACCCTCACATTTACAATTATGTATCTTTTATGGCAACAAGTTTGACATTGTTTAAAGTTTAAACTTTCTTTTTATGAATTACAAATATTAATTGATCTAATATGAATCCTTTTGTTGGTGAACCTTCTTAAAACTTGAAAGAATATTGTTTTTTATAGCAAGGATTGAAATTTCGTACCATATCGGAGTTTCGAGTTTTGCTTGGTACTATATGATATGGTATACCGAGCGGTACGCCTAATTTAGGCGTAAAATCCTTCGAAAATATCTGAAAAATAGAAAAAAAAGGTTAGGATAAGGTTTTTAAGTTAGAAATAAATATAGTAATAGGATAAGTTTTACAAAATTAATATAAATTAGGTAAGAATAGTATCACATATTTTTTTTGGGCTTTGAGAAATAGCCTTATGCAAGGTTCGTATTTCGGTACATTACGGATTGTCCTTCTATAAATATTGAAATATATATAGAAAAATCATTTGAATTGTTAGATTATTTTGTTATAATATAAACTTTAAAATTTAAATGAATTAAATAATTACATATGTAGATATACCTGATCGCTAATTCTAACACTAAAATGAATGACGGGCCTTTACAGATGGTGGATCGGGGTCCTCGATCCTATGCATCTGCATATCAATACAATATGTTTGTTGGACTCAATCCAGAAATTAATCCCATGACATAGTGTATTGATACACCGTATATCATTGGTGCATTAATGTGGTGATGATTATAGGTTGATCGTCATGAATCACATTTATCCGACAATACATACCTCTTGATTAAACAGTTCTTCTTAATCCTCTCAAATTAGTCTCAATTTAATTCACAAATCATTGCTTTGTAGAGTTTAGGAGAGTGCAAATATGAAAATAAGAAAGTGAATGTGAGAAAAAATAAGTTTGAGGTAGTTTAAGAGAGTATGAAAGTGGAATAGAGTGAAATAGGGGGGAAGACGAGTTTAAAAACTCATGAGAAAAGTCTCCAATGATCAATTTGACCGTTGGAACATTGTTACAGGTCGGTAATGGTCAAAATTTTGATTGTTACCGCCCGATATAGCCTTGTATCGTCTGATACGGGGCGATATCCAGCGTTCCATCCAGTAGCGGGTGGTCCGCATACTTGTTTGCTGGTGGATCAGTGCGTACCACCCATATCGGGCAGTATCATTCGAAACCTTGCTTCATAGTTTTACATGGGTGGGACAATCACTAAAATGTGTTCTTCTCATGAATATTCCCTTGTCTCCTTTTTGCATTACAACCTCAAGTAACTAACCTAATTTGATTTTTATGTTAAACAAGGATTATTGTGCCTATCAGTACATATTGACACCAGTTCTTATCGAACTGGGAAAATTAGGTGCAGTTGAAGTTTTGATGCGTGGCTAGACCAATTCATGGCCTTAATACGAGAGCAAGACAACTGGCACAACACAAAACTGTATCATGCCAAATATGTATCAGCTTAAATCCATGCCACAGAATGACAATCCTTGAATTTAACACCTAGTGCTCTGGTTGGCTGATGAAGCCTGGAGAACATAGCTCTAACTTGACACAAATACAACAGCTTGTTAATTTACTGCCTAAGACACATGCTTGTGGAGTTGATGCATTTCACAATTGGATAATTCGTCATTTCTCTCAAGAGTACCACCAGCCAGCAGCACTCAACCCACCCTCATCTGACAGTCCTCTTCCAACAAGTTTGTCATTATCACCCTGAGAGTTTCTATCTGAACCTGTAACACTACAAAATTTAGTCCCACATTGAAGGTGGGTAAAAACTTAAATTGGCTAAGGGTTTGGTGGGTTTACTATGGTTAACTTCCGTCTAAACATTTTGGGTTATATTATTATAAGCCTATCAAGTCAGTGGGTTTATCTCATTGAACGAAGCCAGTTTGAGTTGGACAAAACTATTCATGGATGAGGTTAGGAGGATATCACAGTATAGAGGCCCATGATGAGGTTTGAATCTAAGAAATTTTGGCCCATAATGGGGAGTTGGAAAGAACTATTCATGGATGAGTTTAGGAGGTTATCACAATATAGAGACCCATGATGAGATTTGAATCTAAGAAATTTTGGCCCATAATGGGGACATCATATGTGTGACATTCTGGGGTTAGTGGCTCAAACTCAACAAGTTAATGGATTAGTTATTCACTAACCATCTGAATATATTATTTCCATCCATCCATGACTATAATATTGCACCTCCCACTTGCCATCATAGTCATCCTACAACCCCTTTCCATACCTATCACCACATCTTCTTCCTAGCTTTTTCTCTTCCTTTCACTGAATCGTTTTATTCACTATTTATATCCTTTTTGGAATAGCTTCACAATTATAAAAATGGTGGAGAAAATTTTGGTAATTTAAGAATCTAGAATAGCATCATTTGTACAAACAAACAATCAAACAATATCAAACTCTATCTGCTGTTTACTTTTATGTAATATAAATCCATAAATAATATCAATTAATAGCCTATAAATTTTGGTTAAAATGAAAACTCAGAGCAGGGGAGATCGCCCAGGTAGAAGATTCTAGTAGCTAAGTTTGCATTTAACTCATTTCCATGTTGTACATGCCATTACTTTCTGCCAAGGCCTAGAAGCATTATTGTAAACTTTTCTTTCTGTTATGTACTGTGTATGTGGTATCAAAACGTGGAATATTTTGCCAATGCATGCTACAGAGATCAGAAGAAAGAAATAAAGAAAACTTGGAGTGGAGAGTAGCAAGACCCAGGCTCTCCCATTATATAGTAGCATAGATGCTCTAATCCAACTTGCATTTGTTCCAAAATTTTGGTCTTTTGCTTTTTGGTCTAGGATGATCAGATGGATACCCATTGGAATTTACGATATTTAGAACAAGGGTAACCATATGAAGGGGAGGCCATATGAAAGTTCAGCCATCATATTGGTGCCATTCATCTAAAGGTGCATGTGAATTACAATTTCCGCAACATTCACATTTCCTCATCTGTATGGTAAATAGAAATTCATGTGTAACATTTTCTTGGAGTCATATTCTCAATCTATTTTATTTTCTTTAGAATGTTTACATATATTCTTGGATGAAGCTAAATGTTTTTTTTACAATCAAGTTCCAATTTAAAAGCAAAATTAGGCACTATTATGATTAGCAAACTATATATCAGTTTCATTATGTCTTCACAGTATTTGCTACAAGCATCTTTATTACTCAATAATCAACCTAAATACCAGTTTTACATTCTGTGCTTACTTGACAGTGGTGGGAAAAGAGTGATTGGACCGGATACAAAGAACTAGGTATGCTACTTTGAAATGATAATGATTTGTGCTGGTTGAAGTTCAAATCCTCCAAGAGTTACATTTTATGCATTATGTTTTATGACACTAGCAATCTGATCACCCTTACGCCTGACACTATGTTGATGATATATCTTCCTTAGCTAATGGTCTGGTTCAGTGATGTTTAATTGTATGACATTCAGGATATGCCACTTTGTTATGAAAGCTTTTCCAAAGTTAAGAAAAAAGCAGAACAACATCCACTATATGATTATTTTTAATAGTATTTTCCTTTTTCGTTACCTTTCATCATCTATCTTTGCAGGCTAGACATTCTTTTCTGGTAATAACTACATTTAATTCTGACTCAATAAATTTCTAGTAGTTAACATATAGGGTCACTGCAGTGGGAATGGACTCTTATGGTACATGTACATGTAAAGTGACAATTTGATGTATAAACTTTGTTTATAAGAATTACCACTTAGACAAAAGAAAAGACATCTCAAGGTCATCATGCATAGACACACACAATCTGGCTTGCATAAGAAAACCTTATCGATTGAGAACTACACAACATAGGTAGTTTATAAAAAAATGCTTGATACACATGTATGAGATAGTTGTCCATTACAATGTCTTGAAGTGTCCAGTTTTCAGATCATTATTATAGGAGTATATTTCTAGTTAAAAGGTGATTTCTAATTACTAAGAAATATTAAAGCACTATGCATAATAGATCAGTTATTTAGTACATATAGATTTTACTAATATTATTAAATTATAAATTTTCAGTGCCTGAAATCATACCTCTGCATGTATATGCAGTCCCTGCATATTGTTGAATGACACAGTGTCATGCACAGTTTCTTATTAAAAAGGTTTATTTGTTCTGCATCTTAAACTAAATGTTGCTTCTATATTATTGCCTACATTATCATTGATGTCATGGACTGAATCTAAGATACACTTCTTACAAGATGCTATTAGTTATTTAAAATTATGTTATATCAGATGAATGTATGATTTACCACTTAATCAGGTAATTATTGTCATGTTGTTTCTTCTAAGTTCTAATTTGTTATCACTTTCTAAAGGTGCAGAGAAATCTGGGAAAAACGCTGATGAAGATTCATGGTGGGAAACATGGAAAGAAGTACTGTACCAAGATGAATGGAGGTAATATGATCTCAAATTCACTGATGTTAGCCCTAAAATTATGAACTCAGTTGATATGTCATCAAACTGATTTAGTTTGAAATTGTTTATTTTTTGTGGCATAATATTATAGGAAATACCTTCAGCATAACCACTACATAAAATTTTTATGATTGCTATTTTTGCCCAAACTCCGACGCACCATATTTTCATAGCAAGTACTTTTGGAACATGTAGATACCAGATTATGTACGAATTCCCCTTTGCTGCACATGTATGCCTGCCAAGCATTGTGCCATCATATGAAGGTGCAATTCCACAATGACAAAGGAATGCTAGTAGGAGAATGGAATCATGACCTCACTCTTATTCCTAACCTAAAAATTCTGCAGAGTCTTCAAACAGCACGTACAGCCCCACTCAAATTGGACAACAATACAAAATTCTGTCACATTATGTACTTAGCACACAGTATATCAAAAGATGTTAAAATTTAGATAATGGATCTAAGAACAATCATCCTAACAGAGGAGTTATAGTTGCAGGCAGTTCAATTACCTGATAAATATTCTGCAGCAATGCAGAGTGAGAGCATGTCATACAAACACAGAGTTTGCAATAAATTCTCTTTAACTATTATCAAAAAAGTTACATATATTATGTACTATAAGCTTAGCAACTATTTTTCTTTTTTCATCAAAACTTTCCTGCCAATGCTACCATTAAAAGAGGCAGCTCAGTGCGCACAGTTCCCCCATACATTAGTACTCATGCAAGCTAAGAGACTGCTAATTTCTGCCAATGCTACTATATAAGTATATAGCATATACACCCAAATTCAGAAAAAAATTTGTGGTTGCCAAGAGTCTGTTCTTTGTTTTTTCTCTGTAAAATGTATACATTTAAATTTCTCTGCAAATAATACAATTTAATATATGATAACTGTATAAAGCAGTAATGATGGACTCATTTGCATCTGTAGTAATCTTGCAAGGATAGAGAGGAGCGCACAGAAACAAGCAAAATCAGGCACAGAAAATGCTGGATGGTATGAGAAATGGTGAGAAATGAATCAGTATTTGTCACATGATAGATTCTTGTTTACCTTATTTGTTTTCTGTTATCTGAAGTAGTAAATCTGACTGGACGTTACTTTGTTCCCAGGCGGGAAAAGTATGATGCAAAAGGTTGGACAGAGAAGGGAGCTCATAAATATGGAAGGCTAAATGAACAATCCTGGTGGGAGAAGTGGGGTGAACACTATGATGGAAGAGGATTTGTACTTAAATGGTTTGATTTTTTCCATGGTCCTTTACATTCTCTTTTTTAATTTCTTGTGGAAACCATTGATGTACTTCATCTACAAAAAACAGCCATAAATCTTATTTGATAACTTTTTAAGCATATCTTTCCTTCCAAATTCATTAAATCTTTGTCATGTGCTCAGTAATTGCAAGCAGATTCTAGATCTAATTTTGATTTTTTCTAATCATAATCTGGTGGATCTAAAATATACCTCTGTAGCATTTTCTACTGACTATTAAGTTGCGAATTATCAATTCTTAGTTTTTCTTTTAGAAGGGCAACTTAGATACTCACTTGTCTTGGATGATAAACTTATGAAGTATTCTTCTGCTCCTAAATGCAACATAACTTATCTGCATCTTTGATAGGACCGATAAATGGGCAGAGACTGAGTTAGGTACCAGATGGGGGGATAAATGGGAAGAGAAGTTTTTTGCTGGAATAGGTTCACGACAAGGGGAGACATGGCATGTATCTCCTACTGGTGAACGTAAGTTGTGCTAGTATGTCATTCTTCTTGGCATGTTGATCATTAAATTGTTAGACATCTGCTCTTCCTGAATGTTGATGAACCTGAGAAAAATCATATGAGATGAACAGATTACTAGACAAATTTATTTGTTTTAAGCTTAATTTACAAATTCTTTATTGTGCCCATTCAATCTAAGATAATTCTTCTTTGTAGACAATAGAAACTTAATGATCGTTAGCTCAAAAATTTGTAGTGATTCAAATATTATTTTTTTACTACATCTCTCTGATGCAAATGAGAGAAAGGACTGGCTTAAATACATATTTGTGCCTTTTTATATATCAAGTCCATATGTTTTTCTCTTTTTCTCTACTCATTTTGCCCACCTCTGTACCTTCTCTATCTTAACAATGATAAGCTTTTGTCTTCCTTTCTTGGCTTTCCATCTTTATCTGGCTCTTGTTGTTTAGGGATATCATAGACTATTTCTTAGTTGCATGAGCTTCAAAGGAAATGGAAAACAGAGCTTCTTATTCTACAAATTTGTTCTTGCCAATCATTGGGATTCCAAGTTGCATGACTTTGAAAAGAAATAAAAAAAGAGAGTTCCTTTGCAAATTTAGTTGCTTAAAATATAATTAATTATTAAAGTTAATTGACTAAACTAGTCAACATTTGAATTGGTCCTTTCTTGTTGCAATACTAACCCAAAATTTTTGTTTCAAACACTGTCATATCATTAAATGAAGCAAGGATTGCAATTTCGATCTGTACCAATGTACTGAGCCCTGTTTGGTATGATATGTACTAAAGTGTACTGACAGTACATCCAAAATAAAAAAAAAACCTCTAAAAATACCTGAAAATGGAAAAAAATAGATTAGGGTTTTTTAAGTTAGAAACAAATATAAATTTTATATAATTTTAGTAAAAATAATGTAAATTAGGAAATAATAGTGCCATATATCTTTTTCGAGCTTTGAGGAATAACTTTGTAATAAGTTTTGAATCGTTTTTCCATTAATCTTGAATTATCTGTAAAGAAATTATTTGAATTATTATATTATTTTTTTATATAACTTTAATTTTAAGATTCAAATGAATTAAGTAATCAATTGATGGATATACATGATTGTACCATCAAAAAGAATGATGAGACTCCATAGGATCAGGATCCTTAATCCTATGTATCTATATATCAATATGATATATTTGTCAGACTCAATCCTGAAATTAATCCCATGACATATTGTACTGATACATCGTATGCTATTGGTGCATTAATGTGGTGATGGTCATAGTTTGATCGTCGTGAACCACATGTGTCCGAGGTAGCTCCTAGGGCAAAGACGAATGTGGCATGTATTGGCCTCTTAATCATCCCAAATTAGTCTTCTAAATTTGATTCAATCCACAAATTGTAGCTTTGTTGAGCTTAAGAGAGTGAAAATGTGAGAATAAAAGAGAGAAGTGAGTGAAAACGAGTCAGAGAGAGTGAAATAATTTGAAAGATGGGAGAGGAAAGGGTTTAAAAACCCTTTTCTAATCCTCAAATAGTCAAATTTACTATTTAAAATAGGGCAATTTCAACCCTTGATCAGTAACAATCGAAATTTGATGGTTACTAATTAATGGGTACAAGTCAATAATGGTAGGATTCTGATCGTTGCCACCCGGTATAGACTTCGTATCGCCCGATAAAAGACAGTCCGCATATCAATATCCTGTTGGATCAGAATATACCGCTCATACTAGGCGGTATGCATTAGTATAGCAAACCCTAATATGAAGAGTGAAAATTAGGAAGACTAAAATTGCAAGATCTATTAACAAAAGGCTAAAATTCATGGAACCTTTGAGGGTTCTAGAAGTTTTGTTTAGAAATTTTGAATGGTTGAAAGTGCTGTGCTAGCAGCAGCTTAACAAAAATTCAAAATGATAGATCAGTTTATTCAAATAGCTACATAATCGAGTAAATTATTCTTTTTTTATATTCAGACATCATAAGTAGCTCAAAATTTCTTATAAACACAAACAAGAAAAGAATTTACTCTTTGATTGTTAAACTATTGGTTAAAATCTACTGCCTGATATAGCCACCAGGAAAAAAAAATACTTGGAAGCCTTTGCATGATCTCTCTCTCTCTCTCTCTCTCTGAGCCTCTCTGCTACTACCTGATATAGACACCAGAGGAACGCATAACTGGAAGTCTTTGTATGATCGATCTCTCTCCTCGTTTACTACCTAAAATGAAATTGCAGGTTCTATTCCATTGAATTTCTCTTCTGGATATGCTTAACATGTATGCACCAGTGCAGAATCATGTGGAAAAGCTGGAGTTATTTCTATTTGTGCCTTTTAAAATATTTTACCTCCGCTTACTGCTGTAATTAAGTTATATATCTTACATCACTTGAACCAAATTACATGAAATCAATTGTCATTTGATGTAGGTTGGTCAAGAACCTGGGGTGAAGAGCACTTGGGAAATGGGTACTTTTCTGAGTTTTGGTTGCTTACAGTAATCTTTAAACATAAATCAGCTGTGAATCTTTTTTGGCTAGAAGAATCAATTTCCCCTAAACTTTCAGAAATAGAAAGATCGTAGTGTCTCACTTCCTAGTTCCTAATCCATTTATTAGGCACAGAATGAATGCAAATATGTTTTATTTTAGTCTTTTTTCTCTCTGTGTTGAGAGGCAAACCACAAAATGTAACATATTTTGTTTATATTTGTAGAATTTCTGAAGTTTTGGCTTCCCTGAGCCTTCAATATTTGCCTGTTCCTATTTCCAAAGTTGGTAGTTAAATTATGTCATGCTTATTCAATAAATCTTCCTGTATTGCTTTGTCGGTTCTCAAGACATTCCTTTGCAGAACAATATAATTTCATTCACTTACTCATTATTGTGTATGTTCTTTTTATGAATAAACTTGTATATCAGTGTGTAACTGAATACATGACAAGCAATTAAATAATCCATTTATCCATTTGGAGAGGGGTGTCTCACATGCATATTTTTGGAGGCTAAGATTTCTAATCATCCAGTGGAATCCTTCAGTACTTTGTCCATGTAGGGTGCCCAAAAATTCTTTGATTCCCATTTTGCTTCTCTGCAATAATTTCCTTTGTATGATAAAAGAAATTTAATTGTTGAACTAATTCATAACATAGCATAAATTTTTAATTTTGAATTAACCATAACACACTTATTTTGACTCAGAAAAGTACACAAGTATGGTAAAAGCACGACTGGAGAAAGCTGGGATATCGTTGTGGATGAAGAAACCTACTATGAGTAAGATGATTCTTTATGCTTTGTTGGTGCTTATTGTGCTTCATGCAACTTCTTTTAAGAGAACAATGCATGATACGCTACTCTAATTCTAATGGGGTCATGTCTCCTACAAATCTAATACATTGGTAATTCTTTTTTCCAAATCAGAGCTGAGCCTCACTACGGTTGGGCGGATGTTGTGGGTGATTCCACCCAATTGTTATCGATACAACCTCAGGAAAGGCCACCAGGTGTATACCCAAATCTTGATTTTGGCACATCAGAACCAAGGAAAGATGATCCACCAGTTGAACCTCTTAAGTAGTGTATAGTTTGCGGTAGGCAGTCCTATTTTTTTTACTAAATCTGGTTTTTGTGCTAAAGGACATCCTGAAATGATTTATCAAACCTGATTCTTCTCTTCATTTATTCATTTGTTCTCTTGTGTTTTGCTGCTGTTTTCCTTCATTTATTCACAGTATTGCGAGAGTTCAAACAGGTGTGGAGACAAAATCTCTTAGGGTTGTGTTTAGAACAAGTTGTGTATTTAGGTGATTGCTGAGTACTTCGCACTTGTTTTCACTGTATTGTATCATGGTTTTAGTAATGCCATCTTGATTATTTAACACTTTGTTGTCTGATTGATTTTAAATGGAAATCATCATATCAATTGGAGGAAATATCTCATCGTATGAAGTTTTATGCTCGTTGATTCTCATTATTATTCTTTTTATTCTGGATATTTCTCTTTCGAGTCTTTTGATCCTTTGGTAGCTTCATCAAATCGTAAGTGTTAATATTTTACTAAAAAATCTTTCTTTTCTTTTCTTTTTTTCGATCATAAGTCTGGTTTGCCAATCTTCATAAAGCCAAAATCTTCTACTTTACATGAGATGCCACCATCAATCATCCAATTTATAATTCATCATTTAAAGTAGATGCAACATAGGTTACATCACAGGCGGAGAAGACGACCAAAGCCTCGTCTTTGTATCTCTTTCTTTCTTGCCATTCTTCTTTCCCCTTTTATTACTTCTTAACAAGCCTACAATCCTCCATATACACACACAAACATAGTGTATGGCATAAAATCTATGCTTCCCATGATTGAAGTGTTTGACTCGCATGACTCCAAGCTCTGATGCACTACCAGATTTCTCCTCGCCCACCGTGATGTAACGGAGGACCACGACAAGACAGTTCCACAACCTTCACGAAAATAATAAGATCTCAGTCTGCTCAAGTGCGATTTCAAATTCTTCATTCACATGTTCCACAGTTTCAATCTTCTCACGGGTCTCCACAGCTTCTTTCATGGAAGGGACGGCTATTGGGATCACCATCAACACACCAACGAGTGAGTTGGGCTACTCGAACAGCAGCCTCAAACGGATACCGTCCATGGAGCTCCGGGTCCGTCAGGTTAGCCAGCTTTGCATGATCCAAGAGATAGGGCACTGCAGAGTCTTTAACAACAATGGCCCACCTGTTTCCATTGTCTGCGAATCGTATGTACGCATCCACCTTTGCGCTCAGGTCGCCTGAATCATGGGACTCCAATTAGATGGATTTTCATTATAAAAAGAACAAGAAAAGGAGCTAATTAATCAAATCTGATTTGTTATGCTTTGTTCTCCAGGAGCAGAAATTAAGGATGCTTGTGAATATGTTTCTACGTAGTTAAGCTACAGCTTGACAGCCCGCCAAACGAGTATTTATGTTATAGTTCTTGTAACAAAGGTGTCCAGTACTCACCACAATAGCAAGAAGCCACGAGACATAATGTTGTTCACCTATAATGGAGTTCATCAACATAAATTGGATAAGAGGAATGCACCGTGTCACAAAGAAGTGGAATCACCTATTTGGCTATTTATGCAGAAGTTATGAAAATGTTACATACCTTCACTAAAATACTCAGGAGCTACGTATCCGATGGTGCCAGCCGCTCTTGTGGAACCATCGCCGGTTGGCTCATATGTTGCACATCCAAATCCAGAAAGCTTTGCATTGAGGTTCTAAGAGGAACATGGATTCGCATATATGCACAACTTTACAAAGAGAATTTGGAGTGTTAAAAGGCCTAGAAACAAATACCAACTGCTATCTTCATCCTTGGCTCCCAAGAAAGTGGATAAAACTCTGTTCCTGCAATCCAAGAGTAGCTTATTTAACAATCATATTGCATTGAAATAGATGAGCAGCTGCAGCATAAACATCCAAACATCTCCCTACAATATGGGAACTAAAATAAAGCAGAAGCACAAACGAGATAAGCCTCCGTGGCAAATTTACCAATATTGTACTGATCACACTCAAATATCAATCAAGTCTGTACTGCTGGAGCCAAATTCCAAACAAAGCAAGTACAGGCAATTGACGATCTTGCTCACGTGTCCACTTGGTGGCTATAGTGAGCAATCTTATCTACTGTAACTTCAACTAGTGCATATAAGAAGAGAACAGAGGGATATAAGCAAATCTCTCCTGCCATATAAATCTTATTTAGGTTAGCCATATAAATTCTTTCCTGCCATTTAACTCTATTATGGATGTCATACATGAGCAACTAACACAAGAGTTGTTGAGTCATTTTCTTTATTAGTTCTTTGTAGTCTTCAAAAGTGCGAGCCTTGGTACAACAGTAAGATTGTGTTTCTATAACTTGGGAGATCAAGGTTCAAATCTCGGAGTCAGCCTCTCTATATTTCCTCTCTCTATAAATATAGAGGCAAAACTATATTTAAGTTTACACTTAAATATAGTTTGTCCCTTGCGAAAACCTGGTGCCCTGAGTTTGTCCTTTTCTTTTCTCAGTAGTCTTCAGTTTTCTCCTCCACCTATTACCTTATCTTCCAAATTAATGCATAAATCATCTTTCACGATAACAAAAACATCTAAAATTACATGCTTTTTCTTTTGTACAACTCTAAATTTTTCAAGAAAAAACACATTTGTTCCTCTGTCACTTCTAGAAATACCAGAAACACATGTAACATTCTTACACCCTAACACACCGTTCGGTATGCCTATAATATTTTAATAGAAACACATGTAATCAAAAAAAATAATTTTTTATTTAAAAAATAAAAAAATCAAACCGACTGGTAGCGGACGGTCTGTGTACCGGTATCCTGTCGGACCGGTATGTACCGCCCGGTACGGGCGGTACAGATCGGTATTGCAGACCATGGTCACATGTACAAGAGAAAATGAGTGCATTGGCCAAGTGATCAATTTTTCATAATTTTCAGAATGAACTAAAAATGTCGCAACATATTTCACTGGCTGCATAATGTCAGCAAGATGTTTTCTTAATGTGGTTGATAATAGCCTTTTCAAAGAAAGCTAAACAATTCCACAAAGTGTTTTGAGTTGGGATTATTCATTTGTCAACTTGTTGGAGAAATGGTAAAAACTGTATATATGGCTTTGTGACTATAGAACTTTCCAAAGTCCAAACAATATCCAAATGCAAGTTACTTTTGTTTTTGTTATTCTTTTCCATTTCCTTTTTATATTTGTTCATGACATCAAAGATGTCATAGAATGTGCCAAGAAAAATCCAACATCTGAGTTAGGAAGTAACACTGCTAACTTTTTTGAAAAAACCATAACCTAAAGAACAGCAATCATAAGCTTTAATGTCCATCAAAGCCAATGTGTACAACAGAAAAGTTGTGGAAGCATTCTGACTCCTCTATTTGCACCATCAAAACAACAATCAGATTTCCTTTTATCAAAGTTGGTGATAAGATATCTTTATGCACTACAAATGTTCTAGTTTACAACATAACCATGCCAGTCACAGGCACAGCTGACCTATCTTTGGACGACGTCCACGAAGTTTCCTCTTACCATCTATGTGGGTTTTTCCTCACATTGGTGGTAGCCCCACTACTTACTGAGAGGAGAAAAGGCTAAATCATCTAAGCTTAGACAGGAAAGATCACTCGACAATTACATCTTGATGAAGTACTTGGCAACATATTAAATTCAACCATACTTCTGGCAGATCTAATAAAACACTAATCGGAGTCATACAAATGTTAGGCCTACACAGAGGGGAGAATATCAAAAGAATTTTCTCAATTTTGATCTCATGTGATCAACAAAAACAAGTTTCTAGATATAAAAAAAAAGATATTTTTGTGACCACTAGCCCTTGTTTTATATGAACCAAAATTTCACTCTTCCTGTCTAAAGATCAAGAATTGATTACACCTATGAGATACATCCCAGAAAAAAGATGACATACATGGATATACTCCAGAATATTTATTGATAATAACAAGAGAGAAATATCCCCTAGATTGGCCATCTAGGTGGATGGTGTCAGGGCCCATCAGTTGTGCAACATTGGCCATCTCCCCTAGATTCTCCCAGGATAATGTCATTGCTCCCACGCAATCAGAGTCCTAGAACTAAAACTTGAGCGTCATATGTGTATGACAAATAAAGCTAAACATTCAGCAATGAAGGCTACTTCTCAAGCAAACACTCCACAACTCCAAAAATTGACCCGTTGCAATAAAAAAAAATAATCAGAACACTAACAAAAATGATCAAAGTATATTTTTTTCTTTCTTTTCATTTGATATATTGTGATAGTAACTTTTCATATCATTTAAGAATAATTAATATAAGTTACTTCACGTTTTGATCATGCAAATGTGAAGAAAACGTAGGTTTGCCTGTCCATGCATGATGCACAAATTATTCATCACCTCTTGAATTTTGTTAACTTTTTTAATGTTCTGCATCCTGACGTGTGATCATCCTATTTGTTTCTTTTCGCATCATTTGCCTTTTTTCAACCTTTCTTGAGAACTTATTGTGTGCCTTTAATAATTTCCATTGGAGAAAGTGAAGCCGGAGCTCACTCACCGACGAGACCACACACATAATGTTCCCTACTTTTCTGAGAACCAGCTTGGTTAAAGAAACATCTACATGTGAAACGATAGCTGGATAAAAACTAGAAAAAGTAAATGCAAAACCAAGAACAAAATCAAGTAAAACGTAAATTAAGATGCATCAGAAGAAATTATTTTTTCTTTCGTTGGTAATACCTGGTCCGGAACGCGGGCTTGCCGAGTTCTGAAAAACCGCGACTTCTCTAAGAAGCTGAAGAACCAGGCGAAGAGATAAATAGAGGAAGACGCCGCAGAAGGAAAAGCGAACCCAAAAGGAAAGGAGAAAGAAGGTAGGAAACCTTGTTTTCACTTCACAGTGGTCGATTGCAGATTCCCGCTTGAAACTTTTGTTAGACAAGTGACCATGTCCTCACAAGTCAACCGATCTGATGATTTTTTTTATTGTCTCGTAACCTGCTCCGATGGGCTCTACAACGACGTCAGAACTGGAATTGGGAAAGGTAAGTGGTTGGTGATCCCAGTAGAACTCCACGGTAAGTCGCAGCAGGAGCTGGGCTTTCTACGAAGCCACGAATCACAGGCTCCATTTCAACTGAATCAAAGAGCCTGAAGTTAAACAGCAGGCATCGCAGAAGCGACGACGAAGTCATGGACGCTTAAACTTCTTGTGCCGGCTTGACGACCGCTAGTACACTGCTCGCCCAGCGATCACCAGTAAGAGGTTTGGGTAGAATGAAGGAGCGAGTCGGAAACTCGATGAACCAGTTGCGACCGATAGAGAGAGAGAGGGTGGCAAGGAAGGGAGAAAGGAATTCGCAGGCGACGAAGGTGCCATCGCGTCCATGCCCTTCTCTGTCTTCTCGGAATCCCTTAGGAGGATAACTCGGGAAGGACTGTCCGTCGCCGCCGCCTCACGAGGCTACGCAAAGCGCCGCTCTTGTCCCCCACCACAAGCCGCCTCGCGAACCAACCCGCAAGAATTGGCGGCCGAGCATTTTAGGCTCCCTTATGTGCTCTGCCGGCGGCGTCTCACCGGTTCCGAAGAGCACCGACCCACGCCGTCGGGCCAAGAGGGCGAGGGTTAGGGCTAATAACAAACTCCGGCTCAAGATGGGTTCGGGTTTAGGGGGAATTGGTTTAGTCGGTCTATTTCTTTGATCAAACTGAACCGAACCAGGAGACCACGTCGGGAAATATCTTCCACTGTAGCAGATTTATCTCAACAATAAAAAAGCTGCACGACACAGATTTAGGAAAGATGGGGAATTCTATGGAACTCAGAACCAATTCCATACCATCTTAGAAAATGGCAATAGCTAAAGGTTTTCTGCATAGTATTTTTGTGTGCTACAGATTCTGAACTAAATAGTTACCGTCTGGGAAGTCATATTGTGCTTTCATTCAGAGAGAAAAAAGTTGGGGTCTGAGAAAGATTACGTGAGTCTGCTGTTGCCATCCGAAGCAAATCTTGAATTGTTTAACCATGAATATAAAATCTGCACATAATACAACATAGATTTTACAGTGGGTCATGCAAACAAGATGAAAAGCATGATCATATATTGTTTCTTCTTCTCTAAGAGACAAGTCCCCAAATCTTTGAGAACACAAACATAACATCACTGAGATTCTGAAATATATGGTAGCTGAGAAATTAGAGCAGAGTGTGAAATTTCAAGGTGATTGAGCTCAATCTCTATCCATCGACAGTATCAAATTCTAATCACCAGGTTGCTTCATTCCTCATAATGATGCCACGAGAATTCACCAGCATTAATCAATGTAGTTCCAGGTGTTCATAGATATTCTCAGCATTAATCAGCTGCTTGCTCACTGCAGGTTCCTCCAGTAAAGCCCTGAAACCAACAGAAACGATGGTATGAGGTAATACATAACTAGAAAAAACTTGTCATAACAGTATATGGCGATTAAAATTGATCCTCACAAACTTACCTCGACCACTTTGTCAGGTACACCGTCGTTTGCTCATCGTAACTAGACTCTGAATATATGATAACAATATTTTTGGTATAGAACAGTCTAAGATATCTCCACAAGCATATAATTTAATAGGCACTGTACAACATCTGATTTTTTTTTTTTTTTTTCAATCACGAACTTCTACATCGCAATGAGTTGAAACTGTAAATATGCTACATGGCAGCTTGCAGACTTGGGGCTCTTATGTATAAATTCCTTGAACCTCTTCTTCCTTTACACCCTCAAGATGGTGTACCACTAACCTCCCCTGGGGGAAGTGATGGAGAGGTCTTGATCTTGGAATCAGGCTCAGGAATATATGGCTGAGATGCCACATGATTAAGGGCAACAACCACATCGGCCATGATGGGTCGAAAATGAGGCTGCTCTTGAAGACACATTGAGGCAATGACAACCAATTGGTGAAAGGCCCGCGGTGCGAAGTAGCCTTGAAGAAATGGATCAGCCAACAGGTTGAACTTCCTTCTATCACTGAGAAAAGGTCTTGACTGAAAGAAAGATACGGAAGTAAATAATACAGAGCAGTGAAGAAGCTTTTATCGACATGACATATGACATCAAATTTGACTATGACATTATATGAAATAAGTAGCTTTTAATGTGCACGATATATAGGAATTGCAATTTTGCTACAGAATATGATCATATGCTGTCTAAGCATCGATAAGTCAGCATAAGCTGAAGTATACATGGACAACTTCATGTGGAGTACATGTTTAGAACATCTATTTAGTTCACTTGATTCCAAAATTAGATCCACAAATCACCCCACTAACATTTAGAAGCAAGGGAAAATTAACTATTTAAGGTTTCTTTTGATGTATCATGATAAAGATCATTACATATTCAGTGTTACATCCAAATTGCTGTGAACTACAAGGTGCCATATAACAGAAATTCACAAATATGTTTCAGATTTGTATAAAAAGTTCATGAAAGAAATTGAATAATAATTTATGAGGCACTACTTATTGGCAGAAAAATCAAGCATCATATGCAGCAAAGTTCAATTGAAAAATAAAAAGTTCATTTATACTGATTTTGACAGCATAAGAAGAATTTGCTAGTAGGATGAAGCGAGACTTCTTACTTGTTATGATATGGAATGTAGGATGTTATCCACTGAGAGTAATTATATGCTAAAAAGGAGACATAGGGTCATGCATGGTAAAAAAAAACTGAGGTTTACAGTCATGTTGTGATAGGATAGCTACATTTATGTATTGCAATAGCAGCCTAAACCACTTCACATAAAACCTACTGATTGAGATCTAAAAAGGAGATATAGGGTCACGCATGGTAAAAAAAACTGAGGTTTACATTCATGTTGTGATAGGATAGCTACATTTACATATTGCAATAGCAGCCTAAACCACTTCACATAAAACCATACTGATTGAGATCACTTACCCAATTCGTTAGATATTGCTCGCCTCCAATCCTTGAAGAATCAAAAGCCCTTTGCCCGGTGATCAGCTCCAACAGAAGCACACCAAAACTATATACATCAGACTTCATTGTCAACTTGCCACTCAATGCATAGTCAGGAGCACAATAACCATATGTTCCCATCACCCTTGTCGAGACATGTGTGTTGTCGCCATCAGGCCCAAGTTTTGCGAGTCCAAAATCAGAAAGTTTTGGATTGAAGTCATTGTCTAACAATACATTTGCAGCCTTCATGTCCCGGTAAATAACAGGAGGATTTGCAACATCATGTAGATATGTAAGCCCTTTGGCAACACCAACAGCAATCTTTATTCGTGTGTTCCATTCCAGGGGTGGTTTGCTCAGAGAAGGATCTGAAAATTTTAACAAATAAGCATAAACTGCATATGAAAAGCTTCAAAAATAAAATATAGTGTATCCAGAAAAAAGTGAAAATGTGGAACATAGTTGAGAATATTATAAGACTACAAGGGAGCTGCATACACATTTTGTGAACTAAACACGGGAGCTGCAGACACATTTTGAGAATATTAACTGCAGTAGCACCTTACATGCGATTAATTGTAAACTAAACATTTTGTGACCTGCAATGGAGAGAGCAATTTTTTCTACCCATGATACTAGCTCAATAAAATATGAAAATTAACACAGTATACATTGAATCTCGTGAATACTTCAGATCACAATCAGCAATGTATTATTTGGATACTTTGACAAGGAGTTTGTCTAAAAGCTAACAAAAGCAGTCCAAATATGCATATTTACAATACATCAAAAATTTTGAACAAACATGACTGGCTAGTTGGAATGAGTATATACATCATAGTAGTTGATAAGAATCTTGCTATTATTTGGTCACTTCTAAAGAGAGTTTGTCTGAAAGCTATAAAGCTGGTTGAAATAACAACAATTAATAAAAATCAAAATTGTGCAAATCTAAAGAGAAAAATACAAACATAAAAGAATGGTTGGAATAAATATACAACACCTGCAGATCTAAATATTTTAGAAATATTTGACACATTGGCAAATTATATTTAAGCTCAGACAATTTATATTTTAGAAATAAGAGCCAAATATTTTAGAAAGCTCAGACAAGTTACCCTAAGGGTGGTGAAATTAATATATGTTGCAAATTCCAAAGTAGTTATACAAAACAAAGATTAAAAAGAACTGCATTATGTTACAAGTGGCATTATGGAATAAATTGTTAAACTTGCAAGTTTTCAAAGAATCTTTTTTATGTGGTCTTCGCAATTTTATTTTTGGGTCAAAGCAAACTCCATTGTGGATTACAACAACCAGTACATATAAACCAAAGGCACTATGCAATTTCTGTTGTAGTACATAAATAATAATTGAAAAATTAAGGTAGTTGTGGAACTAGTGAATTGTTTTTGCACCAATGACCTGAAGAAAGTTAATGTATGAACAGCCCAGTCCAAATGTTTTTCCTCAAAAAGTGTTGCCATAGTTTTTACATTTCTTTAGTCATCATTCACCAACAAATGTTGTCTGGTTTCTGCCAGTATCTAATGATGTTTATTCCAGTGTCCTTCACATGCTGGGTTTGGAGTTTCTCCATCTAACCATAAACTAATGAAGATCCTGGCAAGTACCAGATCAAGTCATACATGCAAAGGACGTCGTAGCATGCAAAAAGAAGAATATGCAATCAAACAATTTGTTGTATACCAAGTTTAGAGGTCATCTGCAACCAACAATATACCAATGGAGATCCTGGCAAGTACCAAAACCATTGCTTGGAATACTGGATCATGTAATCCACACCAAGGAGGTCATGAAATATGAAGAAGCAAATGCTATCAAACACATTGCTTCGTCCTTCTGGAATTAGAAGTACATTCAACTACAAGTCCGCATGCAACAAAAACATTGCATCACATCCTAAAACAAGATGGGCCAGCAACAAACAGAACACAAGAAACCCATCGAAAGAGAAGCAGAGAAAACAGATAGACATTGGCTGTGGAATGTCTGAAAGTAAGAAAAAAAAGGCTTACCAAACAGGTGGTCTTCCAAGCTGCCCTTTGGCATATACTCATAAACTAAGAGCCTCTCGTCTCCATCAGCACAGTATCCAATCAAGCTCACAAGATTCTCGTGCCGTAGCATGATCAGCATGAGCACCTCCACCAGAAACTCTTTGTTTCCCTGAAGCCCATCCAGGTTTAGCTGCTTGATAGCTACCACCTGCTCGTCAACATCCAAATCTGATTTAGACAAAGGTAAACTTTTGATGCAAAAATTACCAAGAAAAATCGAATCTTTCCATAATCCAAAATTATAATTAAAACAGTAAAGACTTGCCTGGCTACAATCCAACTGTCCTATGTAAACTCTTCCAAAGCCCCCTTCTCCGATCAAATTGGCTTCTTTAAAGTTCTGGGCAGCGATGGCGAGCTCTCGGAAAGCAAAGCTTCGGGCACAGTTGATCATCTCCTTTCCACGCGATGATACCTCGTTCCCACGCTCTAATCCCACATAAGGAACTCATAATGTCGCCGAAAATCCCAAAGAAAGATATCCGACTAAAAAATTAGAATGTGGAAGCCATTTGAGATACCCACCCGAGGAATCGCCAGGGAATCTGGAGTTGGGTGCGCCGGAGGTGCCCTCTAACCTGCAACTCCTCTCCCTCCAGCGAGGGTTGAAACAACGAAAACAGCTCATCTACGGCAACGATCTCGATCCCTAACTCCGATCTAAAGGGAACTTAATCACACCCACCTTCATTTCCCTGTTGCCGCGGAACGGGGAATCATCGTCAATTTCCTCACTCAATACCCTCCTCCTCGTATCGACTGCCCTCTCTCTCTCTATCTCTAACTTTCTATCCCAAAACCTAAGAACAACTCGCCTTCTATAAACCAAGAATGAAGACGGTTTCAGCTGCGATCCAAAAGACCTCCACAAGAAATAGCAAGAAGCACGACAAGAAACAAAAGGGTAGGCCGAACGAGAATCCCGAGAAGTGCGAGAACAGAAAGCGGGGTAGCTGACACAAGTCAAGGAGGACAGGAACGGCATCATGCCCCAGCCAAGGAAGGTTGCCTTTTCTCTTTGCTGTTTGGTCGCTCCTTCCGTTGCTGCGGCACAGCAGACGAAGCGACGAGAGAGAGAGAGACAGAGACGACATGGAAGAGGCGATTTCTTCGCCTTGTCGTCTCTTTCCTCCGTTGTTGTCTACCTCAGCCTCCGGAGTCTCTCGGAATCTGCCAGCGAGTTAGACTGAATCACCCCTGAAAACAGTCAGGGGTGATTCCGCCACGTCAACCTTGCTCGTTTCCAAGGTGATTCAGTCGTCTGGGAAAATAATGTCCTTCTCGTCTTGTCGCCATCGGCCTATTCCATGATGATTCGCGTCCCGAAGATTCCGCCCTAACGATTACCCATCCTGCGTGGCTCTCCAACAGAGGTCGTTTCGCGGGGTCCACGGCTGCTTCCCCCTTCCTACACGACCCAATCCATCGTATACCGTAAGATTCGCGCGTTCGGTTGATGAGGACCTTCTACGGTCCGCATCCCTATCACCATTGTATGTGTCATATCAGACTTGATTAGATCCGATGTCCGATCTGATTCCATCCACATCACTTACAAAGCATAAGATGAAAATTACATAGTAATTTTAATAAATAAGTTAAGCAGTTTATTGGACGATTCTCCGAGAAAATATTATTTTTTTAAGATTTTTCTCAGATGATACCTTTTTTAAAAAAAATTCATATCATCATTTTTTTTATTTTTAATATTTTAAAAATATCTTTAAAAAGCTATCATTTTTTTCATCCAACCTTTTTTTATTTTTTTGCCAATTCTTTACAATGTTTTATGAGTTGACTTTTATCCACAAAGCACTATATAGTGTTCTAAAAATATTACATAGTATTTAATTTTAAAAATATTATATAGTGTTTTTTTAAATACTATACAATGTTTTAAAAATACTATATAATATTTTATGGATAAAAATAACTCATAAAACACAGTAAATAGTTCTCGGGAAAATTTGGACGCAAAAACACTGTGAATAACTTTTGGGGGGGTATTTTTAAAATTTTTGAAATAAGAGGTGATGATTTGATAATTTTAAAAATAGGATATCATCCGAAAAAATCCAAAAAATGGTTTTTTTTTAATAATCGCACGAGTTTATTAGCTTGCATCTATCTTACAAATTTTTGCATAATTATGTCGATCATTTCATCTAAAGAGAATTATGACCTAATATAATAAGATGCTTTTTTTTTAACTCTCATGTGGCCAAATCTTCAATATAAGAAAACAAAAAAGGCAAAACACAATCCTGTTGTGGTTATGCTTAAAAGAGAGGTTCTGATCCATTGGGAAACCACTGACCTAAGATGGAGCACATATTTATAGCAAAATGACTCCTCTCTACTGATCTCGATAAGGACTTCCATTATTTTGACAATTGTTTTAATGGTTATAATTGTAACGGGGAATATGTTTTAATGGTTATAGCTTAAGGACTTCCATTTCATTGAGCTTTATATATTATTTATTTATTTAAATATGCAATCGGACCACACTCCTCAGTGACTTACCACTGACCCAATAGTCTCATATTTGTCGAGATAATGCTATATGTTTTGCTATGTTAAACCATCCATTTATGGAAGTGTTAAATTAATTATTGATTGTCTGAGTTGGATACTCATTTAACGTCAACCGAGGTTTTTCTTTTACAATAGTCTTAGGAAGATTTGATCGACAGAATGTTTTTGATAATATTTTTTTGATGCCTAAATCAATACAAGTTCAAAAGGATTCAACTTGTGCTTTTAGATTGTTTTGAGCTAAAAAAAATATGATTTTTAGCATATCTAGAGAGCTCTTTTATAACGAGCCCTTGGTATCATTACTCTTATAATCAACATCGATTATGAGGAGAATGATGTGAATGTTAATTACTGTCATGATGCATCAAATCTAAAATACAATAATTCCAATAAATTTGACTTCGTGCTAAAGTGTCACATCCATGTATCAATCACATGGCCTTAAGATATTGATTTTTTAGTATTGTGGTGTTAACCATGTAACCTTATAATGTCAATTATATAGTAAGTATCGATCTATGATGTTATAGAGATAGAAAAGTAAGCATTTAAAGTGACACTAAATACAACCATCTCAATATTTATGAGCTAGCTTATGTTCGATAAGATCGATCCTATGCTTTTGCATGAAAGATTTGTTTGCACCCACTAAAACATAGAGCACAAATCCTTCACCGCTTATCCTTAGAAGTTATTTTACAATCTTACCTGGTAAGGTTATATTTGTGAATACGATGTTGTTTTGTTCTGCAATCAAAATTTTCATTTTTAAGATATCAACTAGCATAGTTGATAAAATTTCTATTAGTTCATTGCATTCCAAGGTTTTATATTTGAATTTTACATTTACCACTTATCCTTGCATATATTTTATTAAAAGTGGAGGAAGAAAAAAAAAAGAAGTGAAATTATTTTTTTTAAAAAAGTGACTTCAATTAAGAAGGAAGAAATCTGAGTTGAAATGAAACTGCCATTATCGTTTTCTCTTCTTCTTTTTTTATTGTTTCCTATATATAGCATCGTATTTCAAGATTTGATTAAGAGTTCAAAATCTAATCTTAAACTTTATATATATTTAAAACATAAGTAACTCTTATACCTAGAATATATATAAATTTCATCAAATATATAAATTTCTTTTCATCCAAAAAAATTAATCCGACGGTAATGAATCTAACACAACTATCTTACGCAAAGCTCGAAACCCATCTTAAGTTTAGTTTGACGAAGTCTTGACGGTCGGATGTCGAAGGATGCAACCAATATATTATGACAATGACGAGCGATAAAGACAACAATGCGAGTTTGTGCATGTGAGGAGACGACGAAACGGTGGATGCATGTGCACCGGCCGATCCCGACTCAACGGGACGTACATTATAGAGAGGGAGAAGAGAGAGAGAGAGAGAGAGAGAGAGAGAGGGTACCAACTACTACATGCACCGGCAATCCATCCCTCATTAATTAGATCCTTCTTTGATCTTAAATAAGTACGCGGTCGGTCCTAAAAAGGACAATGGATTGATTTTTTTCTTATCGATGTTTATTTAGTACATTTTAATTGGTTTGGGGATTTGGTTTAAATTCCGATCCTTTGATAGATTCAGACATCTTTTCTTTTCGATGTTTACGGATAATTGTCGGGCTGTTTATGTCGAACGAACATACACACACAAAAAATTCACCAATCTGTCAATTAATTCCCTCCCAACTCTTCGATTGCATGGCTTTTGATGCCTTTTGGCGTTGGGTTTATCGGTAGAGTCAAATAATATAAGATTTTTATCAAAAAAAAAATTGAACATCTAATTTTTTTTTAAGTTTTAAGAACCGTATAGTTATAATCTAATCGTTAAGGAAAATTTTCCACACCGATAATAGCTTAACACATGATTGCATATATGACGATAAGGAGATAACAACTGTTTATGATTACGAGATATTCCATCCAACAACATTCTACGAAATATATATATTTTTTAACCTATTATAAAATCCTGTCTTCAAAATCAATGTCGTATATTATTTATTATATTTACTTTACTCTTATCAAAATTTACTTAGTATCAAAAAAATTAGATCAAAAAATTATTAACTATAATTGTTATGTAAATTAATCTCGGAATACAATCTCAAATCTACATCAGTTCTCTAAAAAGTTTTTAGGTCCCCTTGATGATCTCCTAAGTCTTGTGCATATGGATCCGAATCACATCAGATTTAATCATCATTATCAATTTTTCACATATTATATATATATATATATATATATATATATATATATATATATATATATATATATATATATATATATATATATTGTTGAGAACTGAAGTCTCAAAAAGAGTTATCATTGTTTCAGTACCATAATTTTGTACGGTGCATCCATATAGCAAATTAATTGCACTGGATTATGGTATTGTAGAGAGTTCATAAAGTCAAACATAGGATGATTAAAAAAAGTGTTATCTCTACATTATTAATAATTCGTCAACTTTGGCTACTGACCTACCAAATCCTTGATTCGTGCAACCGTGTTGAAAAAGGAATCACTCCACCTCATAACTTTCATTTCACTTTTATCCAACCTGATGTTATCTTCTACTGTAACCAAATGAGACCATCCAAGAATGAATGTTTGCTTGATCACTTGTGACGGTTTTCTTCTTATTATTCTTTCACTAGCTAATTCTTGGTGCCGTTGGGAGCATTTGTGGCAACAATGAAATATTAATCGTCAAATATCGACGGTTCCCAAAGTTAATATTATGAGCATAAACATACCTAACTAGCTTAGTTGGTAAAGTTCTTTTTTGGTCGTTATCTTTTAAAATATATATATAAAGATGGAGTCTCTTATATCATTCTTTTGTTGAGTTATATTGGTTTCATGATCATATCCAAGTTAGTAAAACTTCGACTTTAGTTTATCAGTCTATTATCCATTAAACATAAGGATTTTTTTTTGTGCATATATGTTCATGTAAGGTCCCATAAAATGGCATATTTGTCGCATAACGAGTATTGAAGTGTATTAATGTCATGTATTATTTTAACTATAATATATGTATATAGTGAATTTTTGAAAAAAAAATTAAATTTGAAATTTTTTTATTGAGCATCATAACTTTGGAATTCTCATAGAATCGTTCTTTTTTCATAAATAAATATTTTATTTGAGTTTTTATCAAACTCGTCATTACCTTTGCCCTCCATTATCTTTGTAGTGTTCATCTACGATCCTCGTGCTCTTCCTTTCTCATGCAGAGCTAAGGATAAATATCATAAACAAAATAAAAGAGGTGATAAAACTAGATTTATGATTGTAAACGATAATAACGAATCATCGTGCAAGGTTACGAAGGACGAAGGTAGCAAAGTGTTTGAAAGTGACAATAAGCGTAAAATGATCTTTTTATGTAGTAAAAAAAAAATTTATAATATTTTTTAAAAATTAACATCATAAATTTTAAATTTATCTAATATATATATATATGTATGTATATATATATACGCGCCGGTGGTATATGGTGCCGCTGTCTCTTCCTCTTGGCGTACGACAAAAGGCTTTGTGATTTTGATGGAAGGCTTGACTCATATCCCAACATACCATCTTCCACCCCTCTCATCATTAGATTCCAAGGATTCCGTAACACCACCTACCGGCACCACCGTCTGCCCCTCCGAGTCCTCCCATCCCGGCCGCCCATCCCACTCCCCTGATCCCGAGGCAACTCTTGCACACGATAGAAACAGAAGCGAACAAAAAGAGAGAATTGCGGCCCAACCTCGCGGCTCCACCGTCTCCGTCCCTTGATTTATACTTGTTTATTTTGGAAGGTGGCGACTTCTTCATCACAATGTACGGGAGCGGAGGGACTCGCAGTGTTGTCGACATCGGGAGTCGAAGCATGGAGGAAGGGGTGGCGGAGGAGGGAGCGGTGTGCGCGAAGGTGATGACGGACGAGCAGATGGAGGCGCTGCGCAAGCAAATCGCCGCCTACGCTACCATCTGCGAACAGCTGGTGGAGATGCACAGGGCCATCGCGGCCCGGCAGGACTCGCTCTCAGGTTCTTCCTCTGTTCTGTCCCCTTCCCTCCTCGATTTGGTCGATTCTGGTGCTTGTAGATTGCTGGATGTGAATAAAAATCGGATTTTTAAGGGAAGCAATCCAATCTTTGTATTTTTCGCAGCTGGGAACTCCTTGGCATTCGATTCTTGGGGGTAGTGATGGGTTAATTGCTCTGTTCGCTTGATGTTTTCTTGCTTTTCATTGCGTCTGGTCTGTTTACCTCTTAAAATCTCACCGGTGATCCATCATCTGTGTCTTCGTGGCATGGTGTTCGGTGTTGTGGTAGATTTTGGATCTCTGTTAAGATCCTCATCCATTTTCCTTTTCAGATACATGCTCATACTCTCCGGATTTGGAACTCCCGTCTCTGTGCTGAAACTAAACATAAACATAGAGGATATTGTTCTTTTGCAATTCTTCATCCGGTATAACACAAAACCCTTTTGGAGGTGAAAGTGTTCGACATAATTCTCGGCATCCTAAGTAAAAACCATTGCGAAGATGTCATCTAATCACCGTAGAATTGCTGCTGCAATGCAGGGATGAGGCTTGGTAGTCTGTGCTCGGACCCCCTAATGGCACCAGGAGTCGCAAAACTCTCTTCACGGCAGCGGTGGACGCCATCCCCGACGCAGCTGCAGATTCTTGAGACCATATTCTACGAAGGCAACGGGACTCCGAGCAAGCAAAAGATCAAGGAGATCACCTCCGAGCTCTCGCAGCACGGCCAGATCTCGGAGACGAACGTCTACAACTGGTTCCAGAATCGGAGGGCGCGTTCGAAGAGGAAGAAGCAGCCAGCCGCAGGACCCAACGCTGCTGAATCGGAAGCCGAGGTTGAATCCCTGAACGAGAAGAAGGCCAAGGCGGAGCCGTTCGCGCATGGCAATCTGTCTCCTACCGTCGATGATGGCCCGTTCCAGAGCCCAGACATCAGCTCCGAGTTGCGGTTTGCTGATCCAGAATCGAATGGGAGTCAGAGCATGTTTGCATTAGGTGACATATCCAAGTACGGTGATGCGTTTTAGTGTGGTGGAGTGTTGTATCATGCTGACAATTGAAGACTATTGTGAGGAACACGAATCTAGATGGTCGCTGTCCGGTTATCTTTGTAAAGCAGATTAGATTGACATGCCAGGATATGTATCTTATGTTACGATCACGCAGGGTTGGGGGTTGGCAGCAAGTCAATTAATGTCAGCCAAGGTCAAATAACATTATAGGAAACCTTCGGGCCATGTGATTGGCCAATAAAACAATTCGAATTATAAATATAAGTTTTTCACTAATAAAATATTTTAAAAAGGTTTATAGAAAAACTGTGTTGAAAATAACATAGAATTATGATTAGAAATATACTTTTATACACGTTCGCATAAATTAATAATCTAGTAAAAATCAAGATCAGGCGGCTCGCACAAATATTTCACACAAACATCAAGAAAAGAAGTTTAGAGAGAGGTGTCGAATGGATAGTTTGTAGTAGGGAGAATATATAAATATAAATGTAAATATATTTTATATTTATATTTGTAAAAATTAAATGACGAAGATGATAGTCGATTTTAGGATTTTACGATAAATTATCAAAAACTTCATCAGCTAAACTAGCTGGTATCTTGTTGGGAATACATTTCAGTACAATAAAAAGATAAAGTGATTTTATGTATATGTAATCAATTGCTTATCTTATTAATCTATGACTAAAGTAGAAAAGATTGAAAAGGTTGACATAAGATCATTCAGTCTGGATCATCTTTTTATCTCTCTAATTGTTTTCTTTTATTTTTTTATAATATTAAACTGCATACATGATGTCCTTATGTACCTTGGAAATGTGAAGAATTACCTAAGTATTTCATAAATACTTTAATGTTAATGCTATCATAAAATAGCATCAGTATTTGAGCACTTATAATACATCATCCAAATTAAATACGGTTTTAAAAAAATTTACTAAAAGTTTTGTATGGCTCAAATATATAATAAATAAAAATACAATCGTATAAATAAATTTAAAACTTAAAAAATAAATAAAAAAATTATCTTGTCAAAAATATAAATAATATTGGTTTCTCAGTAAATCATTTTGATAATTTTTTTATTTTAGATGAAATCATAAGATATTTTTAAAATATAAAAAAAACTATATTAGCATCCCATAAATACTAAAATACTAATATTGCTCTAAGATAAAATCAAAGCTTAAGCAATTTTAATATAACATTCAGATCAAGTATGATTTTAAAAAATCATTACATATTAATTGTGTATTTAAAATGTATATTAATTTTTTTAACAATATTTTAAATATGTTCTCAAACAAACCCCTTACCTTTAGAATGCTCACCGCCACACGTTATGGTCTGGATCACACACACACTCTCAGCATGATGCGGACCATCAACTAAATGACAAACCAATGTCATGCTCTTGCACGTCAATTTGAGCGACGACCAGGTCACGCCACGCCCCACCCCCAACCCCACCACCTTTGGAGAGACTTGGCCGGCGGATACTTTATTGGATAAGACGAGCATATCAGCTACTTCGACATCATGTCATGTGAGCGCAACGTGCTTCCTACTCGTCCTCTATTCCCCTTGCTTCTCGTGTCACGATATGTGCTCCCAACTTATTAAGTGCTAAGTACCCACTTGTTTATGTTATCTTCGTGCATCAGTAACAAGTGCCGGATGTTAAGCGAGGCCAAAAAAAGTCCACCAAACACGCTGGCGTTTCTCGAGGGCAAGCTGTCCGTGGGACATTTGTGCAGAGGTCAATAAGTCGAACACAGGTGGACTGAGTTAGCGACTCATTGGAATTATGTCGACTCGTGAGGAAATAGGTTAATCTCTGGGTTGGAACGTACCTAAACTCAGATATCAATCTCCGTGCAAAGCAAGAGTAGCTGCATGAGACGGAACGAAAGAGAGGCCACCAGCTCCAGCACCGACGCCCCCGAGCGTCCGTCCAAAAGGAAGCTCCCAAGGCCGGAAGCCACGGCCACAGGCAAAGAGATAAAAAGCACGACGAGATGGAGGAGCAGCGGGTGGGCGGCTGGTCCTCTTTTGCCTGTCCTTTTTACGGCTTTTGCTCCCAAGCAAAGGGTGGCCTGGCCCCTTGCGTCTCTCTCTCTCTCTCTCTCTCTCTCTCTCTCTCTCCTGCTTCTGGTATCCACTATCTATCTCATCACATCACGGACGTCCGCTGATGGCCATCCAATCTCCGATCCCTCATGATATTATAATGTTCTCCCGTCTAGAATGCTTTCCCCTCCCCATTTCCTACTGGTAATTTCTGTGTCACGTGATTCCTGCGCATGTTCCGGTCGGGTGGAGCCACGGTGGGACCCACGCCGCTTCTCTGCCACGTGAGAGGGAGAAAGCTGGGTGCGCCGCGCGGCACGGACTCGGGATCGCGAGGGGGAGAGAGGGTCGGTTCGGACCGGTCTCCACATCGGTCCACCAACTGACTCTCGGGTAGCGAAAACGGGTACGGATGGGCTGGCCCGGAAGAAATTTGCTACTCGTGCGGGACCTCACGGACCGTGAAAAATACAAAACAAAACAAAAGAAGAAGGAAAAAATCTGCGATCCCGACCCCACCTCACGCTCCCTCCCACTGCTGCTCTCCACAAAATATAAGATTCGATCATACTATTATTCTCCCACGGACACGACCCGCACCTATTCCCGACCGCAGGCTAGCGACGAGCATCGTCATCATAGTTGCCAGGATCAAAGGGTGCGTGATTGGGTCAGTGAGTTTCTTGGTGAGAGGTTGAGTAGTTTGTTGGCACAGATCGGCGCCCAAATCCGGTCATACTATACATAGATTCGAAACGGAAACATTGCAACAATTATACGGTAATGTTGACCTGACACCACTAAAATGTTCCGGCGGTTTTCATACCGCATCGATCTCCGTCGATAAAGCCAACGTTAAATCGACCTCGCTTCTCTCGAGTGCTTTGATATCTTCGTGTCTCTCGGCCTGTTCCCCGTTTCTTTCGAACTGAAGGAGAAACAAAGAGGGAGGGATAGTGTAGAGATAGAGAAGGCTATGGAGGTAGCGACGGCGATGTGGACGGCGGTGTTGGTGGGGGCGGTTGCGGTGTACTGGTTCGTTTGGGTGATGGGTGCGGCGGAGGTGAAGGGGAAGCGGGCGGTGAACCTGACGATGGGGTCGATCACAAGGGACAAGGTGCAGGACAAGTACAAGCAGTACTGGTCCTTCTTCCGCCGCCCCAAGGAGGACATCGTCGCCGCCTCCGACAACGATGATGTCCCCGCCTTCGTCGATACCTTCTACAACCTCGTCACGGATATCTACGAGTGGGGCTGGGGCCAGTCCTTCCACTTCTCCCCCTCCATTCCCGGCCGCTCTCACCGCGACGCCACCCGCCTCCACGAGGAGCGGGCCGCCGACCTCATTGCCGCCCGACCCGGCCGTCGCATCCTCGACGTTGGCTGCGGCGTCGGCGGGCCCATGCGCGCCATAGCCGCCCACTCCGGCGCCCACGTCGTCGGCATCACCATCAACGAGTACCAGGTGGCCCGCGCCCGCGCCCACAATCGCAAGGCCGGCCTGCACGAGCGCTGCGAGGTCGTCTGCGGCAACTTCCTCGAGATGCCCTTCGACGACGCCTCCTTCGACGGCGCCTACTCCATCGAGGCCACATGCCACGCCCCCCGTCTCGAGGACGTCTACCGCGAGGTCTTCCGAGTGCTCAAGCCGGGCGCCCTCTACGTCTCCTACGAGTGGGTCACTACCGCGCTGTACCGGGCCGACAACCCCGCCCACGTGGAGACCATCCGTGGGATCGAGCGGGGCGACGCCCTCCCGGGGCTCCGAGCGCACCACGAGATCGCGGAGGTGGCGCGGCAGGTGGGCTTCGAGGTGGTGGAGGAGCGGGACCAGGCGTTGCCCCCGGCGGAGCCCTGGTGGACGCGCCTCAAGATGGGGCGGATCGCCTACAGGCGGAACCACCTTGTCGTCTCCGCTCTCGCCGCCCTTCGGATCGCCCCAAAGGGCGTGGTGGATGTGCACGAGATGCTCTGCGAGACGGCACGACATCTCAGCGACGGCGGCGAGACCGGCATCTTCACCCCCATGCACATTATCCTCTGCCGGAAGCCTCTCGTTCCCGCCTCCTAATCAATTAATCTCCGAATAAAACGGACTCCTCCGGACTCCAGACAGAGAACGAAAACGATGTTAAGAGGAGTTAGTCCAAGGTATCTCTTCTTCTCCTGTTCTTCTACTTCTACAGTTGTCATCACAGCGTCCCTCTGCCTTTTACTTCTTAACTTCATCTTCATCTCTCGGTGATGTGTTTCGATTCTTCCCATTTCTCGTTTGATGAAATCTTTGTGACTATTAATTTTTGGTTGAAATGCACGGCCTGTGTGCGGGGATCAGTTGGAATGCACAACGCTGCTGCTGCAGCGCCGTGAGAGATATGTCCTACGAGATCGGCAGGATCTTGATTTAGCATTCACATTGGCTTCTACTAACCTTAAAATATTACCGGAATTGCTTCATAATTTTTACTATATATATATATATATCGACTTCTTCCCATTTTTCTGTTATGTTATTTGCACTAACTTCTATCAAAACAATGAACCTAAACGTCGCCCGTAAGAGCGCATTTCCGTCATGACAGAGAGAATCAAAAGCATCATATTTCAAGACTTTGCAAAAGAGAAAGGAAAAAGGTTCAAAGAAAAAAGTTTGGAATTGCTTTCCCATCAAGAATTAAGATCTGTATTCTGAAAGTGGTTGATATGGAACATCAAGCGAATGAAAGGAAATAGAGGTCATCTTTGTTTTTTTGGCTAATTCCCGGTTTGAAACCTCGTTCCTTAGACTTAAGCTAAAAAAGATTGGTGTTTTTTACATATGGTAACGATAAGATAATAATCTATACCACCTAAGTTAGTCGGTACATTAATTTTTTTTTTTTACCACCAAATAACATCAATATTACGTATCTCAATGAGATTTGGGGTAGATCGGGGTATTAATTTGATCATGTACATGTTATAGAGATAGCAAGAATATAATAAAAATGGTTAATTGATCGATTAAGCCAGATTAAAGATCTCACTTTTAATTTTAAAAAATATTACGTCAAATGACATGATATTTATACGTGCCTTCAAACTTGAGACCTATAATGTAATAATGTACTAACCACATAACCTAGTAATAATGTTATAGGTCTATCGAATTAATATCAATTCCACACTTATTATTTCTTGGAATATATAATTGCGCTAATCACTTATAAAGTAACTATGGCAATCGGTCACCTATCTATGATTCCTCTTTGAGGAATCCTCATTTTAGGATCTTTTGAGTATGAACCCTCATAAAATGATGGATTTTATGATGATCTATCAAACTTTTTAGCAACTATGCTACCTAGCCTCTATTAAAATATATTAGATCAGGTTTTGAATCCTCATCTTTACTAAATTAGTCTTAAAATTATTTATAATTATTAATAAATATAAACTAAAAATAAAATCATCAATCTTAACTGTTTAAGGTTGTTATATAGATCTTTTATCGTCATTTAGATTTTTTTAACATTTAATATCTTAGCCAAATGAGATAATATTTGTTGACGAAAAAGCAATAAAAAATTTTAATTTTACGATAATTTAATCATCAACAAAGAATGCACAAATGAGTATTAATCGAAACAAAAATTTACTGATAAGCGTATAACATAAGCATCTTTGTGAATACGTAAATGAGCTTATTCACAAATCTATGCAAACAAATGAACTAATTGGTGAGTCTAAAACGAATCGAGTTTGGATATACTCCAATCTACTCATTTAAAAATAAGACTTCAACAATCGTCTTCAACTTTTCCTACCTTCACTGTACTCGGAGCCAGCGTTTAGGTTATCTGGGTCCCACATGATATTTACCCAATCACAATTGCGGTATGTGGGAGTGTTGGAGATGAATAGCATACAGTTCCGGACGAAAACTAAAACCCTTTCGACGTCTTCCGCTCCCTTCCTCGCAGCGCCGTCGACCGACCTACCACCTCCGTTTTCTTCTACGAGAAGCAAACGAAAGCAAAGCATCCAAACCGCGTAGCCCTAGCCTTCTTCGATCCCCAGACGCCCAAATCCGATTCCCTTCCGAGATTGATCATGGCCACCGTCTACCGGTAGAAGAACTTATACCCTATCTGCCTAATTGATCTCTATCCATGGATCTTTGAGTCGATCTTGTGTTGTTTGACTTTGTAATCGACGTTAATGGCAGGTGCGCGGGGTGCGGGGCGGACCTGAACCTGAGCGCGGCGCACCTGTATCCGGCGGATGCCTACTTCGAGGCCGGCAATAAGGGCACCCTCTCCTTCTCCTGGGTCGACGACGCCAGGTTCCGCTTCGCCAAGGAAGACCGGATCATGCCCTTCTTCGAGACGGTCAACTACTGGGGCATCCAGCGCAGGCGCACCCGCATCCTCTGCGACGCCTGCGGCCGCCTCCTTGGCCACATCTACGACGATGGCCCCCCCATGATGCGCGGCCACGGCCAGTTCGGCTTTGGCCCAAGCCAGGCCATTCCTCGCGCCCCCAGGTACCGCTTCAAGATCAAGGCCATCAACATCTCCTCTTTCTGATCCTGATCCGTTACATGTTGTTGTTATTGATGATGATGATGCATGATCATGGTGATGGATGCTTTATTATGGTTAGTTTTCTTGGGTTCTCGGGCAAGTTCCATTCTCGATGCTCATCTGATTGCTCCTTTGAATGGTTTCTTGCTCGTCCTGTTAAATGTTTCCCGTTGAAGCGGGTACAAGAATTGCATTCGACATTTGCTATGATCACGTTTTACGCGTAGCTGGTGATACATCAATCTTCCACTGGTGTAGCCTCTGCTTGTTTCTCGATCACTTATCTAGTGATCCTGGACCATATAACCTTGTATTTACATCACTGTAATCTTTTCATGTCACAACTGAGGCATAATTGTAAGATTTTGTTTTTGGTATCAGAAGCTCTGATCTGAATTCATTCATCCTTCTCCCTTTTTTTTTTTGGTTTTTGTTTCCTCGCCATTGTTGTTCCTAAGAACTTGATGTGAAATGCAAAATGAGTACTGTTTGATAACATCGGATGAGGCTCAGGAGCCGCTGTGTATGGTCTGTGTTCTTCCTAATGGTGGACGGGAAGCTATATCTGCTATGAAGGATTATGTTCTCAAGCTTGGTACCAGATTCTCTCTGATACACATTGAAGATTAAATGAATTAATTACACTATAATAGATAGCTATAAATTCATAGACGTACTGGATTTAGATAAACCGATGACTAAATCGTAAGTGATCAAAGCAGGGAGTTCTCGATGATTTTTATTAGATCATCCCTAAGCTGTTATAGTAGTATTGGAATAACATTTGCAAAGCTCTCGGTCAGATGTTATTCGGAAAGCATTTTTGATCGAAATAGAGTTGTGTTGTGCCTTCACGTATTGTTGATGGACTAATTATATATTTTCTCTTGAAGTTAGTTCTCTTTAACATCCTGATTTTTATATTTTTAATATTACATTGAGATTTTTATATTTATAAAAATAAAATATTTAATTTTATTTTTATTTTTTATTTTTACTTTTGCTACATGTTATCATAGGCAGAAAATGATATTAAATTTTTTTTAAAAAAAGGTAATTTTGCAATGTTATTTTTATTAATATTATTTTTTCCTTATGTAATTTCTGTAAAAGCGATTTCTTTATCCGGATTCAGTATCCTCTCGAACTGTCTTTCGGAAGAAGAAAATTTTGATTAAATTTCAAAAGCTTTTGCGTCACTCTGAGCTTGGGCTTGACTATCGTTCAATAGTTGGTTCTTTAAGTTTTCTAAAAAAAATCTTATTTATATTTTTTTCCTTTGAACAATAAAAATAATATTATAATATTATTTTTAAATTTTGCTCAAATGTTATTTTTCATACATATATGTGCAGTATTTTTATCAGTAAAATTGATGATGTATGAAAAAATAAATTTTAATATTTTATTTTTATAAATATAAAAACCTTAATATAATTTTTAAAAATATAGGGTAAGGAGTGTAATGGTAGTTAATTAGTTTGATTTTAAAGAACTCGAAAATGTTGCTTTGATCGGTCTCCTTGCTCAACCCAATTGGTTTTGCATGCCGCGTTAAAATGTTCGGGATCCAATACCCCTTCTTTCTTCACCAATCTCAAAAGTGGCATGGAGCATGGCTTCCACTTTCCTCGTTTGGTGTAGATTTTGGTTGATGCTCCCGTACCTTCAGTGGCGATCACTTCATGAAGGCCTTGACACCATCAAGGAGCTCCTCAACCGTCACCTCATCAAGTAAGAGCCCCAGGGGTGACGATGAGGACGAGCTTGTCGCCTAACGACGACTCACGACCACGTGGAAGGAGGCGCTATCCCTCAACTGTAACATCTTTTGGACCTCACGCTTCTTCACTTGGCCAAACTGTCACGGACAAAATTGTAAACGGCTTGTTCGGTGTAATGCTTATGCTTGTCCGTGTCCCTTTTGGTTGGTTGTAATTTGTAAAGCTTGTAAAGGGCTTGTCAAAGGCAAAATGCCCCATTTGAGCGAGTTTGGTAGCCATTGTAGGCTTGTACATAATGTTTGCATCGAGTGCATACTTGTACTAGAATTCGGTCTGTAGTGGACCAATTTTATACCTTTGTTGTGCAACTGTTCTGAGCTTGTAATATCCATGGTTGGAATGTGCATTGGCTATAAAGTGTTTGCTAAAAGAGCGGCTTGCGGATCCCGTGAAGAACGCTTTCTCTCTGTCTTCTTTTCGTAGGTCCTAAGGGATTGTAAGAGATTTGGGGAGGTGACCTTTGCGGTGATACGCATTGGTGCCGCATGCGGCTTAGGCAAAACCAAATAAGTCCGTGATAGCGATTGGTATCGAGCGGGACAAGCCCACTTACAAACACTTAGCATGCAAACGTGGGGGACCTAGTGAGGCACCACGAGTACAACAAGCTAAGAAGAATTACGGAGCGCACAAAGGTCGGGATGGCCGAGTTTGAGCAGTGGCTCGACGTTAGCACCCAATCTTGATGGTGCTCGAGGAAAGCGGAGTGCTTGGCAAAGGATGAGACCGTGCAAGGTGGAGTGAGTTGTTCAACGATCGAATGAGTTGTAAACTCATGGAATTCGATACTCATGCATGGCCTTGCATGCGGACGATGGATTGTTCGCGGCCATCCCAAGGCGACCGAAGGTCGGCGCCATGGAGCATTGAAACTTTCTCTTGAAAGATGTTCGGATACTTTCGTAAGAGGTGAAGTGTGCAAAGGCGAGTTCAAAGATATTGCTAGACCCAGAGGGTGCAAAGTCATGGTGTATTGGTGAAGTGTCACAATCTAGCAAGTGCATTTGCAAAGGCAAAATTGGGCACGCTTTGTTCAAAGAGAGGCGAAGTAGTCCAAGGGGATGGTGGTCTCCAAAACTTCCAAAGGAAAGGATGCGAAGAGAGAAGTTGCTCCAACGGGCGGATATCCAGAGGGATAAGTCCGGTTCTCCATAGGGATAATCTTGTGCAATGAACCGCACCGATTGAGGAGAACCTCAAGACAAAGCTCGATGGTTCGAGCAAGCGGCGTGGAGTTGTCGCATGATCTCGCAAGAGGTAATGTGTTGGTGGACGCATAGCGAGGTCAAGTGGGGGAGCAACCCAGGCAACACAAAGTGAAGGCACACTTAGAGTCGATAGTGAGATCGAACTCAACAGAGGGCTGACCCGTGGAATGGTGGGCGTGAGGGCCACCATTAACGTAATGCAAATCGAGAAGCGGAACAACTTGGGGGTAACTTGTTGATGTACCCAAACCGCATGAAGGGAGTTGGCAAAGAAGATAGAACATGGAGCGGAGGCGTGAAGCTTTCCTTAGACAGAGGTCAAGAACATGGACTCTTACAGAGGCAGGAATCGGATCATGTCGTTCCATGGGTTTCATATTCAGATGGAGCCGACTCATCTTGCATGGTGCCAAAGACAAAGGGAGCTTTGAGGCACATGCACCTTATCTCGGTGAAGCATTTGACAGATTAACTAAGGCGATACAACTTGTAGTGGCGAAGTTGGTGTTAGAAGGCCTTGGCATGGGGCAAGAGGATGTAGAGGCAGATACTCTTGAAGAATATGCCATAGTGTTGCTATTCAAGTTACCATGAGGAAAGCGGTGCGCAATGAGATTGTCTTTGGTAGGGGCGAGTCCCGTGATTGATAATGGTGCACCTATTTCAAATGAAGTTAGGGGACTTCAGAGGAGCTGCTAGGCGATGGACTGTCCTAGAGCTAGGCTTCGTCCGAGTGTGACCCAAGAGTGGGTGGACGAAGGTCGATTGCCAAAGGAGCGAACAGAATCGAAGATGGCAAAGGCCCTGCGATGTGTTGGCGGAGTCCACACATGGAGATATCGCAGTTCGAGCTCATACTACAGGGATCAGAATGCAAGGAGATGTCATCAGGCGATGACATGATGCAGCGGATCGTGGTGGAATGGTTCGTGGTAAGTCGACACACACAGTGAGTCCCATGGGGGGACTAGATCATGCAGAAGTATGATCGGGAGCGCGACTAGGAGCTCCAAGTCGGTGAACAACACGACGGCAAGAAGAGCTATGAATTCAAGCAGTGAATGCCATGGTACCGCAGAGGCGGGTCTTCCGTGCATGCACCAAATGTTGCATTGAATGGAAGCCTTAGACATCAGCTTATGGGGGTTGTGCCCTATCGAGGAAGAAGTTCAGATGCAAGTACCAGGGAGTCCCACAGGAGGACTGGATCATACAGAGGTATGATCGGAGTTGCTGAAGAGTGGAACTACTTCAGAGCTCACATTCGCTTAAGGGAGCCCGGCAAGTCAGAGGACAAGGCCGAGTAAGCGAACATTGCAGCCAATAAAGCTAAGGAGAACAGAAATGGTGCAAGTCCTGCAACATGAGTGGCGGTGGCCATACATGGGAGTTGCAGTCTGTCTTTCTAGCGACCAAGTGGAACTGTCCAGAGAACACATAGGTGTCGAAGCAGGTGGTCGAAATTTGGCGAGGAAGCAATGACGAGTCCAAGAGGGACTCAGCTACCCAAGATCAATCATCGGTTAGATTGAAGGTGAACTCAGAGGAGTGTCACAATACCGCAGAGGCGGATCTACCGATCACGAAGAAGGGATGCAGATGTGAGACAACGGATAGTAGTGCCATGGGCATCGTAGTGTCATGGTACCGCTGAGGCGGGACTTCCGGGGAGTCATCAATCCCTTGCTCTCTCAGAGGGAGAGCACTTGGTCATGATATGGGCCGTGGAGGAGGAGAATGCTTTGGCAAACTCCATGTACCAAGACAAGGCTGAAGGGCAGATGCCAGAGAACTTCGTAAGACTAGTGTCATCAGACTTTCCATCAAGATAGTCGTGATTGAAGGACTTCGGGTCGATGCAAGAGTGCATGACCAAGGATCGGAGCAGGCAGTACGCGGTGTTGTACCTTTGCTACTCAGAGGAGTCGGCGACAGAAATGATAGAGAAGGTGGTATAATCCCAAAGGCGACCAGATCTACCGGAGACTTACTCCAAGTCGGAGTGATAACTTCTTGCATTCCAGAAGTTCAATGGCAATGAGAAGGTGAATCATAGTAGCTAACTCAGCCATGAAGGATTGCAAACACTTCAAGTACTTCTAAGTGTGAGCTAAGAGCAAAGCGAAGTCTAGTAACCACTCGGCGCTTGCAAGTACAAATTCGAGGAGGCGGGCGAAGACAAGTAACCTTTGCCTTCTCAACTCTCAAGAGAATAGGTGAAACCGAGTACCCCACTCTCTTAGTTATCCAAACAGAGGAGCTCTGTACAAATTTGAAGACCCTTCAAGAGACTAATGGAAGACAACGGTTGTTAAGTCCTCACCAACGCGGTGATCGGTGCTCACTTGAGAGTAGATTGTCCGCTTCATTTCCCAATTGAATGCCAATCGAAAGCGGAAGTGATGCGAGCCTACTTGGGCAAGACAACTAAGTAGAAGAAGATTCGATGGGCAAATTTTGCGGAGGAAGGACCGGAAAACTTGAAAGGTTGCGAGGCGATGCTCGTCAAAGCTCCAACAAGCATCTATCCAGTTCAGGAGACAAGAAGAATTTGAAGACTGGCGCATATCAAAGATGGTCTTTTCTCTTCATCAGATCAATCCGCAAGAACCAACAAGGATCAGCATAACTCTGCCAACCCCATAATAGAGTCAGAGTCATTGGCGAGTTGAAGCAGCATGGCGGATTAAAGTTCGACGACTCAACAACAACAAGCGGAGAACAATTGGGAGTCAAAGGCGCGTCGCGGCGGGAGCGAAGATCGAAGATCCAACAAAGAAAAGAAGTTGCAGCGTCAGCAAAGGCTTCAACGAGGACGTCGAAGGAATAAGTGGGGGAGAATGTCACGGACAAAATTATAAACGGCTTGTTCGGTGTAATGTTTATGCTTGTCCGTGTCCCTTTTGGTTGGTTGTAATTTGTAAAGCTTGTAAAGGGCTTGTCAAAGGCAAAATGTCCCATTTGAGCAAGTTTGGTAGCCATTGTAGGCTTGTACATAATGTTTGCATCGAGTGCATACTTGTACTAGAATTCGGTCTGTAGTGGACCAATTTTATACCTTTGTTGTGCAACTGTTCTGAGCTTGTAATATCCATGGTTGAAATGTGCATTGGCTATAAAGTGTTTGCTAAAAGAGCGGCTTGCGGATCCCGTGTGAAGCGTTTTCTCTGTCCCGTCTTCTCTTTCGTAGGTCTTAAGGGATTGTAAGAGATTTCGGGGAGGTTGACCTTTGCGGTGATACGCATTGGTGCCGCACGGCTTAGGCAAAACCAGCTAAGTCCGTGACAAAACGCCTGCGGCGTGCCCTAGTGTGCAGTGCTTCGCGAGAATGCCCATTGCGAGTTTGAGGAGGCGCGCTTCGAGCGACCTTTGGAGGTCGTCATTCGCCTGCTCATTGATGGTAGCAATGCAGCCCAAAAGACCCTCGATAAACTCATTGAGGCTAGCAAGCATAATGGTATCAATTGGCAACTACGTTGGCACTATCGTAGATGCAGAGTGGTATCGCTCGGCATTGACGTAGATGTAGAGTGACGTAGCTCAATATCTATATCAATGTTGATGCAGATATTGAATGATTTTTTCACCGCTCGATAATTGCATTGATGTGGTGGTAGCCATCGTGACATTTATGGTAAAGATAGTGGCCGCCTCGCCATTGACCCATTGGGCGGGTCGCTCGACTTAAAGCTATGATCGTTGGAGCTCTTATCACTCCCCCAGTTATCGTGTTAGTTCTGGCATGAGCATGAAAAAAGGGAAGATGGAGAGCTTGTTGGAGGAGAAGTTGCTAATTATAGGTGCCCTACAAGCCAATCACATGAGTGATTGTACCTGTAACAACGTGTTACAATCTCTTTGCTTATGATTATTGACATTATCTCACATTATCTAGATGTATATTGTAATATCCTTGGATCTGTGCAATGGGAATCGGATCGTGATGAGATCATGATAATGTGACTGATTCACCTTTAAACATAGACCCTAAATTATCCTTGTCATAGGTTACTCGAGAAGGACATCGAGATAACCAGATAGACTAGTGTGCTGTATATTCATCCATATGATGGAGGTGGTTGGTCTCATAGCTACTCGTTTGGGGACACTAAGGGTACAGTGCAAGTGCTCGTTGGGGAATGAGTTCACTGATTGATCCGCCTACGAAATGTTGAATGGTTATTGATACCTCACATCAGATAACAATTCTGTAGTCCCAGTAGTGTATCTGGTCCTTAGACTTGAGATACCAAAGATATCTTGTATGAGTACTCCACTCTTTGATACTAGACTTATAGGTTTGGAAAGTTTCAGATCTAGTACAACCGATTATTGGGAATGGTAGCCAACCTTACGAGGGCTATTGAGTGTCAATAGAGGATCCTCCGCTCTCGGTATCATGAGAGAAATATCCAATGTATTCTTGCTCAAACAAATCCTTAGCCAAGGTTATTCGGATTGAGAAAGAAAGAGTTCTCTGGGAGAATCCGACAAGAGCAAGATTCGAGGAGAGACCGTATGAGCTTAACAGTACCATGCCCGGTATAGGGTCTCTGGGATATTAGATAGACGAGGGACTATAGATATATGATAACTAAGGACAGATAGGTCCAAAGGATTGGATTCCCCTGTATCGTCTAGGGGCTGCGGCGTAGTGGCCTAGTACGTTCGTAGTCGATGAGTTGGGTGAATTATTATAGAGATAATAATTCACTAAGTCAAAAGGAGTTTTAATAAGTATGACTCACAGTCAGCTCGATATTGGGACTAGGGTCACACATATAGTAGGTGTTGCGACGAGTAGAGGTTCAGATATGAGATATCCGCTGAACCCCCTATCTTATTGGATATCCATTAAACCCCTGAATTATTGGATCATAAGATGAGATCCAATAATTGCTAATAAGAGATTATTGGGTAAAGACCCACTAATCCAAGAGTCTTTGGTAATTGGATGAAGATCCAATACCAACAAGGCAAGATTCATTAGGGTTTACAAGGGGCCTCTATAAATAGAAGGGAACCAAAGCTCTATAGACTGAGGGTAGGTATTTTCTTTTACACATGCAGTTTTCGCGGATTTGTTTTGACGCACCGATCTTCGCCCGACAACGGAACCTTTCTACGGGAAATCTAGGGTGTTTTGTTTTCTGTTCTTCCACTGCGCATGAGATGTCGCTCCCGAGAAGGATTTCCCAACAGAAGTTCTATTCGTCACGATTGTTGTCAATTAGGAAGGGAAGCTCTGAAAGGCTGGTAGGCGAGCAATTGTTGAGCTCCCGCTGAATATATCCGAGGACAATAGAAAAATATGAGTCCTGGAATTCGACACTAAGTATGTTGTTGTACCAATCATTGATACAGTTGTTGAGGGCTTTCATTTCTCGCTATCATTCTCCTCATCTACAACATTCACCCATGGCCCCCTTGTGACGTCGTCGTTCGTCACCATCGACGTCATTGATCATCATTAACTGAAATGTTAAAATTATTTTTATATCTTACTAAAAGCAAATCAAACTCTAATGGCTAAACTTAAAATATATTAATTTCTTCGACGCAGCTCTATCTAACAATAGTTAATGCTCTTTCCCGCTCTAGTATTCTGGATCAGATAACTACTCTAAAAAAATATGAACAACATAAAATTAGGAAAAGCTAAGCAGTTACCTCTAATACATCATCTCAAAACATATAGAAATTGGTACAATAGATACATAACAAATAAATTAGAATAAGCCATAGATCATACCATCACAATTCTTGAAAATCAGATTTGAGAGCACAAATTAAAACAAGGATTAATTTTAAATCACAAACATAACTCATAACAGATGACCTAGGTCAAACACTCGATAGGGTGTACTCTCAACAATGGATAGAGATGCTTAATCCCTCGATATGAATTTTCTCCTAAGCAGACAAAGTGAATATATGCATGCCCGATAGTAGATGGAGCGATATCCATCACCTGTCAAAGTGTAGATACATTCCTCCCACCAACATATGAAGAAACTATCAAGCTGTCATGTCTAATAGCTTACTAATCTCTAAAGGAAATCATCATCTAATATACTAGTCCTCCTGCAATTGACATGGATCACATAGGTCCTTTTATCATATCAGCTATATAACTCATATCAGTCTAAAAACCTATGCTATCATATGCATACATTGACCTAGAAATCATTAAAGAACATCAATATCATGAATCATACCCTAATTAACCCTTAATTGACATGAACCTCCGTTGAATTGGATCACTCGACTTGAATCAAACTCAATTCAATACAAACCCAACTGAATAAACTCATAATCCGCGTAAGACTAGATTGGAATTATTCTAAACTGTTATAATTTAGACTTGATTAGATCCAATTTACGTCAAAGCAGCTTGGACCAATCTAAATTGGTTTGGAATCATCATAAATTGATCAAGATCGGTCAAACCAGCTCAATGCTGGTTCAATTTAAGGGCCAACTGGCCTCAAATTCACAAAACAAGCATAACCTGGGCAACTAGGCCAACCCCGGCCCGTGGGTGCCACGTGCATGACACGTGCAGTTGACAAGGGGCGGGCTTCTGGCTAGGCTGCAGGCAGTGGGCTGCCATCATGCTGCAGCCTGTGGGCTACACAGAGCTGGGCTGCAAGCAGTGGGCTTTGAAGCCCATTGTCGGGCCGGACGGAGCCTATTAATCTAATTGGGTCCAGTCGAGCCACTGGACTGGAGTCGAACCTGAACCCATGCTCAGGTCGCAGTATCACAATTTTTAATATGACATCTCAATCTATTTATTCCAATCTGGATTAATTTGACTTATTATCGTAATATTTAATAATAGAATGACAGTAGATAAGATACTCATATCTCATCGAGTTTTTTTGTATGGATAAAGAATGATATCTTATCTCTTTAGTCTAAATTATGGAGGAACGAGAACAACGAGGAGATTATTTGCAGGGGATTGGGGATGGTCGGAGCAGAACCCGTCTTTCATCACGTCTGGTTTACCATTGGTCTCTCAGAAACAATGTATCGAACCAAATTACCGTAGTTGGAATCGGCGTTTTCGTCGTCTCCCGTCGCCAGGCCTGAGAACTCTTTCCATCACCCCTAACATCCGTACGTCACAGTAATGGCGGCTTTTGCTCAGCAGCGTCCATGGGGCCCCTTCCTTTATTTCTACTGTCATCGCATCACCCCGCTCGCTTCGGTGCACGTTTTGCTAGCTCCTAATACACCGAGGAGGCTGCTTGCTCGCCTTCTGCACCGGGATCACTTGCTAAGAAAACAAACGTAAAGATGACGTTCTTCTGCCTTCCAAGAGCTGCTGCCGCTGCACTTTTCATCTTCCTCCATCGCTGTCTACTTTTCCCGGCCCCTGTGCTATCCCTCAACCAGACCGCCGCCCTGGTGCCGGCCGTGATCGTGTTCGGCGACTCCATCGTCGACCCGGGTAACAACAATGTGGTGAGGACCATCGTCAAGAGCAACTTCCCACCCTACGGCAAGGACTTCATCGGCCACTCGCCCACAGGAAGGTTCTGCAATGGGAAGATCCCCACTGACTTCATAGGTATATCTACTCATTTCCACAGCATTCAATCTTTCATCTGTACCAATCCAATCAATGAAAAGTTCAATGTATAAACGAAGCCTAAGTGAGCCAACGTGGGCGAAAAAGGACTTGTGTGCATGGATAATGACCCAAGACAAGCATTCACTTCTCGGCGTGTTATCTTGTTTTGATTAGCTTCAACCCTGGGAGTGAAGGAGCTTTTGCCGGCTTATCTCGGAACTACGTTGGGACCTGAGGATCTACTAACCGGCGTGAGTTTTGCCTCGAGTGGGTCGGGGTTCGACCCTTTAACCCCTACAATAACGGTACTTATCTTATCCGTGAAGCCACTTTAGGGTTCTCGAGCGTTCATTGGCACGTACTTGTTTATTGATCATCTTTGGTGGGGCAACCACAGTCGGTGCTGTCGCTGCCGGATCAACTGGAACTGTTCAAGGAGTACAAGAGGAAGGTGATAGGCATTGCAGGCAAAAAGAGAACCAACAACATCATTTCTGCAAGTTTATACGTCGTATGCGCAGGGAGCGACGATATAGCCAACAACTACTTTCTTCCCGCATCCGTAAGGCAGCATTCTTACGACTTTTCTTCCTATGCCAAATTCCTGGTACACAAAGCTTCGGGTTTTGTTGAGGTAAGGCCTTCTAATTGCTTGTGCTCCATTAGTTTTGGCTGTCACGTCTCCGAATCTTATGCTCGATGCAGATCGTTAACTAGTATTTATTATCTTATCTGCTGTTTTGCTTCATTAAAAATGCATCATTGCAACATAAATATGCTCTCCTACCACATTCTGTGATAATGGCATTATCGAGACCTACGTTGGGCCTGCGAGAAATTATATGAAATGCTCTCCGTGGAGTTCTACAGATTTTTTTTCTTTTAATAAAATATTAAAGAAATAAAAAAAATGACTACATCTATATTTCAAATTAAAAATTACAGAGCATGTTATGGATGCCGCTGTCATGACTTTGGAGATGACGAAACTCGAAGCTTTCCATGGACAGTCTAGTGGTTACTATGACACAGATCACGGCTTTAAGTTTGATAGGGATACCAAACTAACAGTGTAGATCAAACATCTGCTCCAAGAGCTCAGGAAAACACAAGTCAAGGAAGAGTTTCTCAAGCTTTCCTTTCCCTAAACTCCTGTCACACTAGCTAGCAAATTCGAGGGCCACATGTATCTGCACTAGTTTCACTCAGATAAGAAGAATAGTATTCTTCGTTTAGGCCAAGACAATGGCTTGTTTGCCAGTTGAAGAAGCAGAAAAGGTAGAAAATACACAAAAGAGTCGAGTATATGACTTCAGAATAGTACTTAATAGTTTATGAGGAGAAGTGAGTGGTCCATCACAATGTAATGCTTCTCTTCTAGTTTCTGAACTGATGGATTCAAATCTTCTACTGTAACTCTTAAAAACGCCAGCTCGAGTTTGTCCTCCGAGTTAATTGAAGGAGCATGTGGAGTATGTTCCGAAGTAAATGTAACACTGTTCAGAAACAGTACGAGAATGCATTTACGACGGTCGTACTCTAATCTCTCTTCTCCTTGCTGCTCTGGATCACCATGCGACTGGTTTTAGCTCCGGTGAACAAAGTTGACTCGGGATCTGTTGACTGAAACCACCACAAGCAAATCTCAGTTGCATGGATTACCTGAAGCTCGTAAAAAAGCGCTTCGTTTGGCACTTAAAGCGTCCTGTGGGTTTCATCAACCTTTCTCCTTCCTATAGTAAATCAAATCTTACTGCAACAGTAGTAGCTATCTCTTCTGTGCTTCGCTTTTCTTTTTTGTCAGCTGCCTGCGTATCCAAGAAGGGAAAGAGAAGATCCTGTGCGTGTCATAAAGGAGACATGTCCTGTCGTAGCACCTGTCGCTGTGAGGACGGTTGGCGGCGTGGTTGGGGCGTAAATGTGTCATAGCCCGCCTTCCCCACATCACTTAGGGATGCAGTAGTGTCTGAAGTATTGTACGCTGGCGACCAGTCTTGACGAGACGTGGCCTACCTATTGAGTCATGAGCCGTACGAGCTTGATTTAAAATAAGATATCCCATCGTATATTTATTATGAATCCGATTGAAGATATCCTTCGACTTCAATATCACATAAAAAGCTTCATCTCCTTTGATAGAAAATTGTCCCACCAGAAGATACAGGATCGGTGAGGATCGAGATAAGATCATCTGAGTTGTAGTGACACAGGACTCGCCATCAATGTAGATTCCTTGGGGACCGGAACTCATCTCGTTCATCACTGACTTGTGCAAGTTGTGTTCATCTGAGTTGATTATTAATATGGTAGCTCATATCACCTTAAGAAATAGGAACAAGTTCTTAAAGGCTTTGATTGTAAGGACAGTTTTGCCATGAACTCAACTACCTACACTTGGATATTTCAAGACACTTCAATCCGCTGATCAAGTTCTTGGAGCGACAAGAATGGATGCTACAATTTCGTCAGTTCAGGATTCTATGTTATCCTCATAATTATCAGTGAAACACATTTTAATCTTTCCTACTCTGCGTTGACCGCACAACCCCTTTCGGCATTGAGGATTAGGTGAAGAGCTTCGTCATGATCGAACGTCTCTCGCTGCTAACTCTTTCGGCCTGCAGGATCTGGTCAATCTTGGAGCGCGGAGGGTGGCTGTAGTGGGGATTCCTCCGATCGGATGTGTGCCATCTCAAAGAACGTTAGGAGGAGGGATCATGAGGTCTTGTGCTTCCGGTCATAACCAGATAGCCCAGCTGTACAACTCAGGGTTGAAGGAGGAGTTGCAGAGACTCAAGACCAAGCATCAGGGAACGAAGCTGGTCTACGTCGACATCTACACGATCTTACTCGACATCATACTGCATCCCAATGCTTACGGTGAGTCATGACACATCACATCTCATTTCACTTGAATATTGGTGAGTGATCGAGATGCTTCGTGTAGGGTTCGAGGTTTCAGCCCAGGGATGCTGCGGCACAGGAGACCTTGAAGTCTCAGTGTTGTGTAATGGATTGACAACAGTCACTTGTGCAGATGCATCCAAGTACGTCTTCTGGGACAGCTTCCATCCCACAGAGAGAGCCTACGAGATACTGGTGGACTGGGTTCTCAAGACGTATCTTCCCTACTTGCTTTAGAGAGAGTGTTGTGCATGGTGCCATTTCCATTTCCATTTCCATATCCTGCTCCTCTGTTTTCACTATCTACATGTCCTTTGTATCTGTCTGGTACGAGCTACTTAAGTCGCCATTGATGTCTAATATTACCGCGCTTGTTCCTCCACCTATCTCTTATTTCTCCCCGTGCAATTGTTTCTTCTTATCGTTTCTCAAAAGCAATATCCAAAACTAAGATAGAAAGTAGACAATCTCAGAAACAAGGAACATTTTACTTGGTACTCCTAACCCCCTTTAATACTTTGGTTGTATTATACATTCAATCATTAGGGTGCCAAATAATATAATGGATACATGGTGTGGAACAACCGCTCTAAACGTAGAGATAAGGCCAATTGCATCAATCGACATTGGTAGGAGGCCTACTTCACCCTTTGTATAATGTTAAGCCCCGTATTTGGCCCTAACTAAAATCCAAATCAAACAATTCAATTTCTCCGTTGTATTTATTTGCCTATTAACTCTCTAAATTTAGTTTCTAGTTGACGCATCAATAAGTTCTATCGTCAGCTAAAATTGTCTTCGTATCATGATAGGAATTAGTTTGCCAATTTAGTATGATTTCAATAAGAAAGAAAATTTGTTTGATGAACTCGAAGACATGCGATTGAAAAAATGGTCGAACTTAATTAAAATACTTAATGATAACTATACAAAATCAATTAGTAGAGCTAAATTCGACGATCAAATTGAAGTTTGTGTCAGAATTTATGAACCAATCATATAATTTTTCATTTTTAAATGTTAGGGAATACTTAATATATATTTAATTATATTTATATAATCTAATGCTTTGTCGTATCAAAACAACAAAAATTAAAATGTGCACTAAATTGGTATGATTAAATGATGTGCAAAAATGAAATTATCTTCTTTGGTAGTTTTGACTAGGGTAAAATAAAGAAAAAAAAGATTTGAGATAGGCAACTTATAATGAAATTTATATAGTGAAATCAGGTAAAATAATTAATATTTTATTGAAAATTTTATCTGTTGACTACATTTATTTCAGGATTATATGACTGGATTAATATTTTTAGTCATCGGTAAATTAATAAAAGATAAGTTATTTATATTATAAACAATATGTATTTATTTATTTTCGTTATTGGCCCCAAGTAATTGAGACATTAGAGCTTTCCGTCATTGGCAATCAATAATCATTCGATGTAATAACATTGAAAGACTTGAAAGCTTGAACATTAAAACCTTAAGAGAGAGAGAGAGAGAGAGAGGAGGGGGGGTTGAAAAGTGGCTGCCACATATGTGGCCAGACTACCACAAGAGACGGCAACACAGGAGGAACATGAGATGGACCACCACCGTCACAGGAGCGGAGCAGCTCTTGCTTTCTCCCTCACATGGAAAAACTACGTTGCACAAGACAGAGGGAAGACCATTGGAGTGACCTCATAAATGCCCAATCTTGATCCCACCACAAACCAAAGGTACTTTCTGATCTACGGTTCACGCCAATCCATGTTGTTACTGCTAGGAAAGTGCAAAGCAATTAGACGTGTCAGAGGCAGCCAGATCTCGTCACATTTAACACGGACTTTTGGACCAGAAGCTGGGATATATGCATTCCAGTGTAAGTAGACAGAGAAAAGAAGAAGAAGAAGAAGAAGACTACAGACAGGGAAGAAGGATATGTAGTCAGTGTGCGACACATCACATAAAGTTAGATGTTTCATGATGTGATTGGTGTCAGGGACTTGTCATCTCTTCGTCCACTTGGAGGAACAATTGGATCAAGACATCGTTGACATAATTACCTTAAGATTTATGAGGTTTCCAACGATATATTGGTGCAGTATTTCTTCATCAGTCTCTCCTAAGGACCAACGGATGAATGTCTTCGTCAACCAAGTTGGCCATCGAAAACTTTAATGCCGGATTATATGCGCGGAACTGATTCGCCCACTGAACAGACAACATAATGAGCAACTTAGTGCATACAGCGAGCAACACACAGAATCAGATGCATATCGTTTTCGAGTCCTAATTGGCCGAAAGGAACATTAGGCATATTTGGAGCCGAAAGAGTGGATAGAACGATGCGTAATAGTCCGACGAACCAGTGAATCACATCAGTAATAGGAGACTCGCTAACCTAAACACCACACCAACATAACATGATGATCGTGATGCTTAAAGGCTTTTTGATTTCATTTAGCACTAATGAAATAGAAACTTGAGTTCGATGTGAGTGTCTCACCATCAAAAATCAAATCAAGTAGCTTTCTTGCCACCTCTCCGAAAACATCTTCCAAGTTCAACATAAACATGGAGAATAAATAGCTTCATATTTCAGCAAGAAGCCACAAGTTTACGTAGAAACTTATCATGCAGAAGCCTGAATGGGTTAATGGAGTAAGTTGCTTTGGGCATGCAATAGAAGAATTAATTAGACCTATATAAGCATACTGATAAATGAGATCATTGATATCACTCAAGACGTCTTCTTCATTAATAATGTCGTGCCGAAATCTTAAATCGGGGTGCCAAACAATCATCAGAGTTGATGTCAAATTATACCTGTAGCTCATATAGTAAATCCCTATATTCTCTAGCAACCTATCTACAATTCTAACCAAATCCAACATGTAGCTCCAAGAGGCCACAAATGTTGGCTACTTGGTTGTAGCTTAAGAAGAGTAATGCTTGTGCATACAGTGAACATGTTTCCGAATGTTGAATTATCGATAAAACAGCTTTCATCCCTCCATTTTTGTAGCTGTAATCCGATACTGAATGGCTTACTATCATCTACCAAGCATGCACAAGAGTAAACTTTTCTTAGAAATCTTGTTAAGACCATGATGATTGATCAATTATCACGTTGTGATGAATTCTTGGAGGAGAGAAGATGAAGTGATGCCATGGAAGTTTAAATCGAGCAAAAAGCAGGTGGCAAATGTGACGCATATCTACCGAATGAATGCTCTTCTTTAATGCAACGACATGTAAGGTAGACTTACGGTCCATGTCGTAGAAGTTCCATCGTGACTAAATTATTCATTGATAGTAAGTAATACCATATCTGATTCTGTCATCTAGAGGTACTTTGTGTGCCATGTTTATGTGCCCCAAAGATTTAATTAACCCTAGTGAAGATGAGGTCAAACATCGAGGTCGGTTGTAAACAAATGCTGGGTTACTCTCCTTTCGCTTCTTCCTCTTTTCCTCACTCCATTTCTTATACTTATTTTGCCTCATACGTTCTATAAGCCATCAATATCAAACCAACTTATTACAAGTTGAGAGAGTGAGACCTCGTTCATAAATATTACACTTCAAATATTAGTTTAATGATGATATACCAGACCCACTTGTTAGGGGTTTAGATCCAATATATTTTGAAGATAGTAAATAGCTTAATTAGTAATAATTTTCTTAAATCATCATAAGGTCTTAAGATTAAGACATGGCTTCACAATCTATCCTTGAAAAAATATTTTAGTTTGATTTCCGATGTCATCTTTCCAGCAACAAATTGAACAACGTCATCAGTGATCTTTTTTCAATTGGCAAAGATTAATTATCTTTCACAGTCGTTTTTCCTTTTTAAGAAGACAACATCTACGACCCCACTCACCTCTTTCTTAAATTTAACTAAAACTTAGAGTTAAATGGAGGAATTTTCATACAATTACAATAGTATTTTCTTTTCTTTTTTATTCTCAGTTAGTGTATGTGTTACCCAGGGATAAGAGGGGTATTTATAGGCCCCAAATGGATTCAAATTTGGAGCCAGAAAGGTCTCATCCCGGGTCTTCTAGTATTGGCAGTACCATCGCCTACAGCATTGACACTAGATGGTACCATCGCCCAGTCTAACGGTACCATCATCTGACATAGTCTGAGAGACTATGTTTAGGCGGTACCACTGCCCAAACAGCCTAGAAGGCCAAGCTTTCAAGTAGTTCCACCACCAACCCTAGTGGTGCCACCGATTGATGTAGCTCCAAGTCACTGTTTGGGCCTTTCATCTGGTCTAACACAGTCTTAATTCAGGTCCAGTTGGCAGCTAATTGAGTTGGCTTAATTCTAACCCAATTACAACTTAATACTATTTCGATCTACATAATTATTATAAAGCTTGAATCATTTATTATCCAGCATGTCATTGGTTCATCGACGCTCGTGCAATCCTTCAGTGCCTTAACCTCTTTTGTGGCCTATTACCTAATCGACATGTTGACCTTGCAACTCCGATCTTCTTAATGTAATTTTTGCTTTTCTTGGCCCGATGTCCGAACCGATAGAATGAAGTCTTTTGTCAATGCATCGATCGATTCTCCGGCTCAATTTCTAATCTACTGACATGTTCCATACCGATCCAACTTCTGATTCCTCCTACTTTAATTGTCTCTCCATGATCGAAACTAGTCTTGCGTCACTCAAAATATAGATTAGATCATAAATCCTATCAATTGGTTTCATCATCAAAATTTGAGATTAAATAATAAGGTCTCTTTCTAATTTAATTAAACAATAAGATCTCTTTCTAATTTAATTTTGAATAAAAGTTTCATGTTAAATACATACCATTCCTTAGAAGATATATTTTGAATAAAAGGCCTATATCACTTTTGCCACGATGATTATTTATTACCATGATTAATTGGACCATTATTTTTTTTCCCATTTTTAGGGTGGTAATTAGAAAGGGTCCAATTTCCCCTTCAATGTAAATTATTAATGCATGAGTAGTAAAATAGGATTGACAAAACTGGTAGGGCATCTATTAAACTACATTACATTTTAGCAGTATGAAATAATTAGTTCGAAAGATATTTTTCGGAGATAAAAAACTATTACATCAAATAATATATATGGCGCTCTTAATATTTATCTCGTATAATATTTTACTAATCAATTCGAACATCTCAACTGAGACAATAAATATGGATTAATTAGGCTTCTAGGCTCATAAAGAAAATAGAGAATGACTTGCATCATTATGCGAATTAATTTGGAGATGTTACAGTACTTTAAGTCCAAAAGTTCCTCACTCTACTGGTTTTTAGAAATCAGTGACATCTTATTTCCTTAATTACTTCTCTAAATTCATCATTAATCTTTCTAGTTACTACAATTATTATTCTAAATTCGAGCTTACATAAGTCAAAGTGCCCACTTTTTCTTAGTTCCGAGTGAACCACAAGTGAGTTTGCCGCTGACCAAATATGCTACAACAGAGAACAACTGCAGCTTCTTCTTCCTCCTCGCGCTCTCCTCAGAGGAGGAAATGGAGGGAAATTGGTTGGAATGTCATGATCGGATCGGACGTTCGCGCCATGTGATGCGTCCCCCACCTTTAAGTGGTAGAGAACACGTCATGTGTCCCACCACAACCACCTCATTTGATGCACTGCCCCCGCAGCAATCCAATACAATCCCTTTAATACCGGTAGGAAAAATTAGATGGGCCACTTTGATGCTGCGTCCTTGTTGTTATCTCACTCACTAATCACCACTCGTTCGATTCCGGGAGCTGTGTGTGTTGGGTGACAGATAGAACACAGATCGAAAGCCTGGTGCGCACAGTGCTCCTTCACAGGACCATCCATCAGCTGTCCTCTATAAGAAGGAGCTGCCCCGTGGAGGAAGCTGCAGCTGGGGACGAAACCATGGGGTTGAGAACGAAAATGGTGTCTCACAGTGCACCAGCGCTCTTCACCTCGCTGCTGCTGCTGCTGTTTGGTCGAGCGCATGGATACTCCCCGAATCGAACGACGGGGCCGATGGTGCCGGCGGTCATCGCGTTCGGCGACTCCATCATCGACCCGGGCAACAATGACGTGCTTCTGACCTCCATCAGGTGCGACTTCCCTCCCTACGGCCAAGATTTCATCGATCACCAGGCCACGGGAAGGTTCTCCAATGGACTGATCCCCACAGACCTTATAGGTAAGTTTTTATACGTGTATACATACACATCTTCCTCCTCCTCCTTGGCATTGCATGATCATTTAGATATACGGCATACTGAGTATATATGCATGGAGGAAGACTTTCACTACTGAGGTGTTACACTTCCTTGAGCTGTCTCATCCAGCATTGCCCATGCAGAGCTAAAGAAAATAAATGGCTTTCAACGTCTCATTTATTAGCTTTCCCGTCGATGAAGCAAAAATGGTCTTCAAACATTAACCACTTGAAAAAGATGCCTCAGTTCATATGTCAGCAAAATAAGCTTCCTCTGTTCATCATGTCAGCCCATTTCTGCCGCCACTGCTGACTTTTCCAAAACAGGCGACAACTTGCTCGTCACTTAATGTTCAACTTGGCGTTAAAATGTGTCCAACCAACTTCTGTATCGACCTCTCTCTTTTTGTTCCATTATCGAGTTAACACACATCAAAAACTGCGGAATAAATGATATATATATATATATATCATCTTACAAAACCTATCTGTTTATGTAAAAGATAATCTTCGTGTAACATACCGCCTCGAGGAAATTGGAATAGTGATGTATAGAACTGCTTTTGTTTGGAGTTACTGAATCAGATTGCTATGGATCAACAACTTGCAGCTTCAGGGTTAGGTGTGAAGGAATTGCTTCCGCCATACCTTGGCGTCGACCTCTCACCAGAAGATATTCTAACTGGTGTCAGCTTCGCCTCCGGTGCAACCGGATTTGACCCTCTCACCCCCGAGATAGTGGTATCTATCAGATCTGTCGTTGAGGACGACCTTGTCGAACCATGAACACTAACTGGGTACTGTTTCAGGGTGTTTTCTCCATGACCGACGAGCTTAAGCTCTTTGCGGAGTACAAAGAAAAGCTGAACGCCATTGCAGGCGAGGCGCGAGGCGCAGAGATCGTTTCCAAAGCTCTCTACGTGGTTTGTGCCGGAACCGACGACATCGCCAACACTTACTACACCACCCCGTTCAGGAGACCACACTACGACATCCATTCCTATGTGGATTTGTTGATCGCTGGGGCTTCCGACTTCATCAAGGTGCGTGAACTCCAGCGGGATATTGGATGTATATCCTTTAAGACTTGCACTTACTTCGATGCTATCATCATTGGGTTCAGCAATTACACGGCATGGGAGCAAGAAAGATCGGCTTCGTGGGTCTTCCACCCATCGGATGCGTACCATCGCAAAGAACTGTGGGCGGAGGGATTCGGAGAAAGTGCGAGGAGACTCGCAACCAAGCCGCACAACTCTACAACTCCAAGATCGAACAGGAGATCCACAGGCTTTCCGGAGAATTCGGTGACGGCACAAAGCTCGTCTACATCGACATATACGACATCTTGCTCGATCTCATTCGGCGACCCGGCTACTACGGTAACCCATCCGTCTTTGCGTTCCCACTCACATCCATCCTTCAGCTTTGCACACGGGTTGCTCTTTGGATTACCGTCTCCTGCGTGTGTGTAGGATTCAAGGTGTCGACGAAGGGATGCTGTGGCACCGGAACAATAGAGGTGACGCTCCTGTGCAACAGCAAGACGACCACCGTGTGCAGTGACGTGACGGAGTATGTGTTCTGGGACAGCTACCACCCGACCGAGAAGGCCTACAAAATCATAGTCGGCAGCATTTTTGATAATTACATTCAATTCTTGCTTTAATGTGATTCTATGCTCCTTTAACCATATTTCTTGTGCCGACAAGAGGGAGAAAAGAACCCAATATTTCTTGTGCTTGGCTTGTCTGCAAGCCTCCTTAAAATGTTGTTTTCGCATTGTGAAATAAGGCCGTGGAATCAAACGTGTATGGGCTGCACTGCCACTATTACCAATGATGTAACAAGGTTCTTCGGCCAGTTAGAGTGACGTGTTCGGGGTAATGCTGGTACTATTTGATGAATTCATGTTTTTGATTGATCCCACGCGCCCGGAGGAGCAAACTCTAAAGCTCGATGATCATCTATCGGCCAAAGTATAACTTTGTCCTTCGTTTCTTTGGCAAATTAGTGTTAAAGGCTCTTCTTATGGTCAATTTTGATCAGCTTGATCTAAGTAATATTGTGATGTCTCAAAGAGGGAAAGAATTTTATTAGGTTGAAAAAAATTTCACTTGAGGATAAAACATATTTTTATCTCATATTCTAGTTTGACTTGATCTTATAAAATATTACAATGACGGTGCATCCGCAAGATCTCTCTACGAGCAAATTAGTTTTCACTCATTGCGGATGCGGATGCGGATGAAAAAAGTCTATGTCTAATTAAAGTTCTATTATATCCGAGTAGCCTCCACGTAGTCTTGATCGATCTAAACTACTAATTATAAGATTCTAGGCTTGAATCTCACTTTCGTTATTTACCCTTTGCAAAAAAACATCAAAAACAAATTAATTAACTCCAGTTTTATTGATAGAATAATACAGTTTTGTATTGTGAATATATTTTGGCATCTAAACACACATTATATGTAGAATTAGTCATTACATTTTGATCTAATTATCATGATTTGATCACAAAAGGTACAGTAACTAAATCTTCTCCTATTTATGTGGCTTTAGTAAATAATCTAACGTAAGCAAGGCAGCTTGTCGTTTTGGGCTGTTCTTCTAAGACACTAGGCACAGGTTGGATGAGCTCAGCCCAATTGGAGACATCGTCCATCCTATTCCAATATCTCAGCATCATTCTTTATTTAGTGATATAAATAAGTATGATTAGTTGCTGGCTTATTGGAATGAATCAAATTACATTGATGCAATCTCACCAATGCTTATCATATTTTGAACTTTCAATAGAATTGACTGCATGTAACCTTTTTGAGTACATTATCAAAAAAGGTTCTTATGTGCTATGCATCTCAGAAATTTCAAATATATTTATTGGGGGAGGATTAAGAGAGAGAGAGAGAGAGAGAGAGAGAGAGAGAGAGAGAGAGAGGTGGGGAAGCCATCGATTCTCTAATGCTCCTTTTCCGAACTGGGCGGAGATGTTTGCATTCCAAGCAGGCTGAGTCCATGGTGACTCTCTTTACCTTGGTTTTTTCGGATGCAGCTTTCTTCAGAAGCAGCAGCAGGACCACTCGAAGGCAAACATGAGCTGTACAGAAATCATTGGGAACTTTGGCATAATGTTGTCTCCAAGGAAGAGTAGACTGATCCAAGCCTTAGCTGGTCTTATCATCCTCTACCTCACTGTCTGCTTGGCCTCTGGGTCTTCAGTTGTGATGCATGATCGTTGCTTCTTTGTTCTTCACATCTACTTTTGATTTTTTCTACCTATAAGTTTTTGTTGATATCTTTCAATCACTTACCTTTATATATCGTTGTAATCTTAGATGTTTACACATCTATCCGCACCAAAAGCTGATTTCGTGTCATTATTTGAATTCATATTCACCATTGCCTGATCCAAATCTTATGAGCTGGTTGAGAAAGACAACTGCAAAGAAGATCTTTGCTCGGCTTCCCATCTGCGACTTGTGATCACATGAGAGTGCTTCTTGGTCTACGGAAATCAGAATGGAGATGGAATAAACAGACGAGGCGCAGTGATCTGCGCGTAACGAATTCTTGTCCTTTAGTTTCAGCAGCAAAAGTGGTGTGTGACCAGTAGCTTTTGGTTCCCATCCCGGCCAAGAAATAATGTCACATCATGTCACATCTTGATATCACCTCCATTGGCAGTCTTCAACCACTCTTCAACTTGGAGATGGTGCTGCTGGTCAAATGAAAGAGCTGTTTAGTTTCTGCACATGTTACAGTCATCCTGTCTGTATCTTGATAAGCTCCTACCATGGATTACTACTTGGAAAGCACAGCTCACTGATGGACCTGATCGGTGAGATGGATAGCTTGGTAGAGTATTATGCCCCATGTTAACAATAAGAATCATACTTTAAGCAAGTTGTATGCATTTTGTTTAGTTTAGTTGGTTGATGTGCTTGTCTTCATCAAAATAGTTGGATATCCAATCCCCCAAAGGGGTACTACTCTTTATTTTATTGTAAAGATATTGTGATGAGTGCAGGGAAAGGACCTTTGTTGTGCCAAATCTTGATGATATCACACACCAAAATAGGGCTGTTGTTAGAAAATGGGCAAGAAGATAAGGTTGGTACTTCGTCTAAATTGTTGAGATCCATGTATGCGTCCCTACAATCTTTCACCGCAGATGATATTTAATATTCAATTAATTCATCAAAAGAATAGTAATAATCTATGGTAAATAATGATGATCCGTAAACCAGAAGTTTTCTGATATGAGCTGTTGAACCGAACTGCAGCATGTGGATTCGAGCTCCGTGTCGCCAAGATGCTGGTGCAGGAGAAGACAAGAACATTATATTTATGCTTACGCTGGATATCGAGCATGTCTTCGGGCGGCGACGGCGGCATTGGCGTAGGCGTCGGCACGTGGTTGTGGTTGCGGTAAATGCATGAGATGAGGGGAGGGGCTGGGGGTTTCCAAGAGCTCGCGCACCGTCGGCCATGGTGCGGTCAAGGCGAAGGGCGACGATGAAGCCGCCGCACCGCAACTGGGTTGCCTGCGTCGACAGCAGCAAGGCGCAGAGGAGGCGGCCACCGGATTTTGGGACGTCGAAGAGGAGCTCACCGAGGAACTGGGCGATGGGGATGTGGGAAAGCAGGCCGTCGTTGCCGTCGATGCGTGTCGGCATCGCGGCGGAAGGGGTACGGTGTCGGCAGTGTCGGTGCATCGCATCCAACCTGAGATTGCCCCGACCCGGTTTAGATCCGACATGGGCCAATCCTTATGATCCACGACAGACAGCTTAGGTTCGGATCGGACCCGTGTCGATTAAGTCCGACAACACAGTCCATCAGTTAGTCAAGATTTGTTGATTCGAGGCAAAATTAGTTCTCATAAGTATCTCGAATTAAATTGATTCATTAAATCAGTTAGCTGGACATTCCATGTTTGTATATTAACATATTTATTGGATATATATTAATAGATTCATCTGACGAAATTAAAGTACTTATATAGTTTTCTGAATATATATTTATGCGATTTTTTTAGAAAATATTCATATTTTGAGTATTTTTCAAAAAGTACCCTTCTTTTTTTTTCCTTGAAAAATATCTAAAATATCCTCTCAGAAGTTTTCATATCAAAAAAATTTCGCTCTTTTTTATTTGTTTTTAATTAGAACATTGTTTTCATTTAGTTCATTTATAATATTTTTTAATAACATTTAGAGTGCTTTATTCATGTATTAAAAATACTATAAATATTATTTATAGATTGTTGATATTATTATAAATGCATTCAGATTATTTATAGATTGTTGTAATATTATTATAAATCATATATAGTGTAGCCAATTTGACGCTTTTGACCGTCTCGGTGAATGAATCGATCAGCATAGAGATCTAATTTTATTAGTGGATTCGGTCATCTTTGCCCATTTTGGATCCACCTCTTATTGCGAGTTCGAACAGGACAAATGTTCGCCTCGTCAGGGCATGTGGCACGTGGCTCGAGAATACAACAAAAGTGATCCTGTTGGTGACCCAAACGTGTCCCCTCTCTTTTGGCCTTTTTATTTTGTTGGACATGGCATTTCCCTGTTTTGTCCATATGCTCTCCTCACCTCCTTTCCTCGTTTACTTTCTCTTTTGCTTTCCGTAGTTCATCCTCACGTTGCGTTTAAAAGCTTTTGAAACGATTGTACTGCATTGCCTCCCCTCCATTTTATCTATAAAATAACAATAGCATTTGATATCTTCCCACATATCAAATGATCACATAAAAAATTAAATTAAATAGTGGAACTCATCATGATCATCAATTGGTTTTTTTTTAATCAAAATAGGTTGTCTTTGATCGGGCGATAGAAAGACACGTGGATTTGCTATTAGGAAAGTGTTCTCCATGGTCACACGATGTTGCTCGGCGCGGACGTCACCGTCGCTGGCAGCTGCATCAACCCTTATCACGCATCTCCAAACCACAGATGTGTGGCCGGGATCTGGTTGTTGACTGTATTACAACGGGAGTAGGAATCGGAGGACACGTTCAACCCGATTTGACCCCGAAACCTCACTCCACCACCTGACCACCACCCAAAACACCGCCGTCCATCTTTCCCCATCCACCGTCGATGGAGCTCCGAGTGCGGAGCAGCACGCGATTTCCCCGCGGCACCCAACCGAAGTAACTGTTCATCGGACGGTATAGCCCCTCGCTCGCTCTCTCTCCCTCTCGTCTCTTCTGACAGTAAAATAATGCATAATGTTAGCAGATAAGCAAACGGATGGGGATGTGCGAGAGAGAAGAAAAGGAGTGTGTGGCTGTGAGTGTCACAGGCGAGAGCTTTCAAAGCCCATGCAGCAGCGCGTTACCGACAGTCCCCAGGGGCAGGGGCCGGGGCGCGCGCTCACACTCTGGCGCTCCCAACTTTTATGGCTGCCATTAAATCCCGTTCTTAAGAGGACAGCCTAATAAATCCACCGATGGAAACGTAGATCTTTTCGGATCCCCTTTCTCGCCGCTCCCAGCTCTTCCCACTTTGCGGCCTTCCCTTTCTTGATCCGGGTTGGATGAGGAGGAAGCTAGCTTAGGTGATCCGGGCATCGGACCGCGGAAAGGTGGGGTTTTGTGCGTCTTCTTCCTTTCCCCGCGTTCCTGGATCTGAAGAGGCCATCCGACATGGGTTTCTTGAGCTCCCTGGTGGGTTTCTTGGGGTTCGGAACCGGAATCGGCGTCGGGCTGCTCATCGGCTACTACTTCTTCATCTACTTCCAGCCCACGGATGTTAAGGTAGGATTCTTGATCCCTTTCTCTGCCTCTTCCTTGATGGCCTTTTTTGGGGTGATCTTTTGGCGTTTCTCGACCTTCTTGGCTTTCTTTCTTGAGGGTTTTGTGTTGCCTTATCAGATTCAGATTGCTGACCCTTTGCAGCAGAGAAAAGAAGTTCCCGTTGGAATGTTCCGTCTTTCTTTCTCTGATGCTTTTTCATCACCTCTAAGGTTTGCATCATCAGGTTGTAGAAATCCATCGGCGTAGTTTGGATTCATGAGATGTTCCTTTCCGTTCTTGTGGTTCATCAGGTGAAAATTGCTACTCTAGCAGGCTGTGTCATTGGGGAAATATCCAACGGCCCCTTCGGGGAATCTTGCTCGATGTCTGCATGAGCACTGTAGGGGACGATTTGGAGAAATGGGGCATGTTTTGCCAATATATAGACACTCTATGCCGACTACCTAATTCCACCTCTAGTATTGAGAATTTTAGAACTGCAGTATGAGGTACATGTATATTTGTTGCCAAGAAAATAAATCATTCAAATTGTAGTTAAAGAACTTGACCTATGAGAAAAGATTGATGGCTAATTTGTGGTTAGGTGTGATAATAGTCTGCCACTCGAACAATATGTCAAAGGATAGCTGTTGGCATGTTCCTTTTATGTGTGCATTTCAGCTCTGCCGATCGATGTCATGTCCTTGTTATTTTTCCAGTATGCAAGTTGAGATACAAATATACTGAATTGCTGATTGTGAAACGAATATACTCAGGATCCTGAAATTAGGCCGCTTGTTGAACTTGATTCAAAGTCACTGGAGCAGATGTTTCCTGAAATTCCTCAATGGGTGAAAAATCCAGACTTTGATCGAGTAAGAAATGGCATTCCTCTCTATTTCCAGTTCATATTTATGTCCTGTAGCCCGTTGATTATTTCAGAAACTAAGCTTCTTGTGGTTTTGTCCTTGAAGATTGACTGGCTAAACAAGTTTCTTGAACTTTTGTGGCCATATCTTGATAAGGTGACTACTCTTGAAATTTTAGCAAATTCTTTGAGTGTTTACAAGATCCGATGACAGTTTTTGTCATGTTTACTTTTCTTTTTTGGCTTCTTTCTTATCTAAATATTGCATTGTAGGCAATCTGCAAAACTGCAAAGGAGATAGCAAAACCAATTATTGCTGAGAATACTGCTAAGTACAAAATTGACTCGGTTGAATTTGAAACTCTCACTTTAGGTTCTCTTCCACCGACTTTGCAAGGTCAGTGTTACTCTCATGGTTACTTGGCTTTTTACATTAGATTATATGCTAACCTTAATCTCACATTCTCTCTCTAGATATCACCAGGAAATCTTCCATATAATTTGGACAAAATAATAGTGAATTTCTGCTTTTTGTGGCACTTAGTATTTAGCCTTTGGACTCTAATTTCAAATCATCCGATATAAATATATCTTTGATTTCTTAAAAGCATAAGAATCCTTGTAGATATCAGTTCAGATTGTTTACATATTTTTCATTTAGTTGGCTTGAGAAACTTCGATACCAGCTCCAGATCTGCACCGAAATCCTTTTTACACATTGCTCTTTTCTGATCTGATCTATTTTTCTTCAGTGTTCATATTCTTCTCTGTGCTGCATTCAATTGACATATGCGGTTCATAGATATTTATCATAGTTTCATAAGTCTAAGTACCTTTACTAAATTTTACATTATATTTCAGGAATGAAAGTGTACATTACAGATGAAAAAGAACTAATTATGGAACCATCACTTAAATGGGCTGGAAATCCTAATGTCACTGTTGTGGTTAAGGCATTCGGGCTAAAAGCAACTGCACAGGTTTTTCTTTTTTTCTTTACATTCATGTTGTGAAAGTAAATTAAATTTGACTTTTTGCTTAAGCTCATGTATTTTTGTAACCGATGATAGTCATCCCTAACATTTTCCCAATTCTCAACTCTTTTAGGTAATAGACTTGCAAGTATTTGCTACACCACGTATTACATTAAAGCCACTTGTCCCCAGCTTCCCCTGTTTCGCAAAGATCCTTGTATCGCTCATGGAAAAGGTGAATGAGAAACAGAGCTCATCTTTGATACTTATTGTTCTAATTATTTTCCTATTTTTTGACCAGTCTTATAATATTTTCACCTCTTGTACTCTGTTGTAGCCACATGTTGATTTTGGACTAAAGCTTCTTGGAGCTGATGTGATGTCAGTGCCTGGTCTTTACAGATTCGTTCAGGTGTTTCACTTGTTTTGAAAAGTTGATCTTCATATCAGCCTTTAAATTGTAATTTTCTGCATATAATGAGCTACATGTTACTTCTGCAGCTGTCTTTTCTGCTTCAGTTATTTGCACAGTTCTAGACTGAGATTTTCACTGGAAAACTGAGCAAGAATTATGATGCTCAAACTTGTTCAGAATCAGGATTATTAGGATCTTAAAGTAAACGACAACAACTTATGTTGAATGTTCACACTTCCAAAAGTGTAGAGAAGCTATACCTGTTCTAGACTTGCTTGTGTTTATTCTGCATCCTTTTAGAATGTAGCTACGAGCGTCAGCTGTAACCCAGAACATCACAGCCCACTAGTGACATTTATACAGCATTGGCCTACGTATCATCGTTGAAGAGATGTGTATATTAAGTTTGCTGTTTGTGCCTTTGTTTTATTTTCTAGGTTCCTGATGTACATTCTTTTTCTCTACATTCATCTACAGGAGACGATCAAGAAGCAGGTTGCCAACATGTATCTTTGGCCTAAAACACTGGAAGTGCCAATAATGGACCCTTCAAAGTAGGTTTACCAGATTCTTCTTATTATATCTTCACCTCTAACTGACTTCCTATGTTAAGCATCTCTTATGTGCTTCTTGCAGAGCTATGAAGAAGCCCACTGGTATCCTAAATGTGGTTGTCGTCCGGGCATATAAATTGAAGAAAAAAGATCTTTTGGGCAAGTCCGATCCATACATAAAGCTAAAGCTCACAGATGACACTCTTCCATCAAAGAAAACAACAGTCAAGCGTAGCAACCTTAACCCTGAGTGGAATGAGGAATTCAAGATGGTTGTTAAGGATCCAGAATCTCAAGCTCTAGAGTTGAGTGTCTACGATTGGGAACAGGTATGCCTTTGTACTATATCTCTTTGGTCGGTCATCTACTGTCTTGTCTCATAATGTGCTGTTTTGTCCATATATTTCTTCCTCTAGGTTGGAAAACATGAGAAAATGGGCATGAATGCTATCCCATTGAAAGATCTCATCCCTGACGAGACAAAATCTCTAACCCTTGACCTGCTCAAGAACATGGACCCTAGTGATCCTCAGAACGAAAAGTCACGTGGACAGATTGTTCTTGAGGTCACTTACAAGCCATTTAAGGAAGGGGAAGTTGCAAACAACATCAGTGATGGTGAAAACGATGTAGAAAAGGCTCCTGAAGGCACTCCAGTGGGTGGCGGCTTGCTTGTGGTCATCGTACATGAAGCTCAAGATCTTGAGGGGAAGCACCACACAAATCCATATGTTAGAATCCTTTTCAGAGGAGAAGAGAAGAAGACCAAGGTAGAAATTTGTGCAGTTGCCTGGCTGCATTCTCAGTTCCAATCAGCATTGCACAAGGTATCTTATTTTGTTGTAATTGTATGCAGTACATCAAGAAAAACAGGGACCCGCGTTGGGAAGAGGAGTTCCAGTTCATGTGTGAGGAACCACCCACAAATGATAAAATGCATGTAGAGGTTCTCAGTAGGCCACCAAGTATTGGAATCCACTCGAAGGTATGACCAATATCTTTCGCATTAGAGAATTTTGTTACTTTGGCTCTTCTGTGTAGTTTCTATCTTTATTTGCTGGATTGCCGTTTTGCAGTGAAATGGATCCAAGTCTAATGCATGCTTATCCTGATTATCTTTTTTTTTTTTTTTCTTTCAGTTTACCTTCACTGCAACTAATTGATTATGTTACATAAAATGACATGCAAAACCTCTTTTGTCCAATTAAGAGAGCCCCCGAAGAGGCTATATACAGACATCCAGGCCAGCAACATTGTGGAGGCACAAGGTTGTTGCCAAAACTCATAATAAACCCGACAAACCTGTTTGTGTCGGTGTTATGAGTTTTTTATGTTTTATATCATGTTGACAAATGAAGTAAGATTAGTCGTTATATCCTAAAACTGCCATGAGGGGGGACCCTGCTGCCTTTGAATGAGTGGTTGTGGTCAGGCAATATAGGAGTTTGGGGAATCAATGTATGCAGTTTATCACTACAAGGTGCAAAAATGTTTTTGCCACTGGAATGCTGATGGCAAAGGAGCAACTTATGCTGGCACCAAATCTAGCCCTCTAAAACCTACCAATGCACAGTTTTCTTTTCCTTTTTATTTTTTATTTCCAACGATGGCCTGTCTATATGTAGGATTTTGGATTGCCTGCCAATTGTCATATGCTGTTCATCAATAGTACTTGTACGATAGACACTAATCTGGTGCTTATAAATGTTTATTTTGAAATTATTTGTCAGGAAATTCTGGGGTACGTTGTCATCAGCCTTGCAGATGTTGTCAACAATAAGAGAATCAACGAGAAATATCATCTAATCGACTCCAAAAACGGTAGCATACAAGTTGAGCTGCAGTGGAGGGCATCATAGTTGAGCCACACCGTGTACTATCTCTAGAAGGAAATATTTATTGAGAACTTGTGGCGCACCGCATGCTGAATAATTGGAGAATAAACTTTTCTGTATATATCTGAATCAGAGCTGCTCTCATCCTCAGAATTTCTGTTTTCGTTTTCATAGCTTCATAGAACTTTGTGTTTGAGATTTTCTTAAATTCTTTTGAGTGGTGTAAGCATGTTGTAGACGATGGTTTGTCAACGAGGGGTGTGTACTGTGAATTTATCAGATTTCCCAATTCCTTTTCTTTTGTGTGTGTCGTGAGTGTGGGTTCCTGCATCCGTCTGTTGAGATAGGTATGCATGCAGTCGTGGAGATTATTCATTTGGGATTTCCTCCTTCCACGAATAGATTACATTATTTATGATGCGACGTAAAGACGACAAAGAGCATTTTGTACGAGTAACATCAGCAAATAGTAGAAACCAAGTGGCCGAAACAGCCAACTCGACTTGGGTAAGATTTCACATGCATACAAATTTTAGGTGGTGGCAATTTTGTTATTCTGGCTCTTCTGTGTGTATAAATACAGTATCATTTTTGCTATGTGCACAACATATACATCCATACACCCATAAGATCGATTGACCCTACCATGGGGCCAAAGCTTGGATTTAGGTAATAAATCACAACCAACCAAGTTAAGAAAACGCAACTTTACCCTTGGAACTTGAAAGAGAACATACTAAAATCTTTCAAGTATATCAACAGACATGTTCCTTATCATGAAAGGAGATCTGTAATAGAACACCCAGAGAAACCTTAGGCAGTGTCGTTTGCCAGAGATGATGCTGAGTTGGAAGAGTATCAGATACAAGTAGCATAAAACGAAACATCCCTGAAAATAAATGTTTGATAGTCCACAGGCCATATAGATGTCACAGTGTACAAATTCGAGCTCCAAAGAAAAGGCAGGCCCTCGGTCCACCGCGAAAGATAATTGTTCTGCAAGTAAAACAAAGTTAACACGGGTTGTAGCAGTTTAGTTTCTAAGGATGAACTTTGAGATTACTGAAAATGATTAGGGAGATGATGGTGACATATAGCATGCTGGTAAGCAGAAAAGAGTTCAGCAAAGCATCAAGTATGAAGGAATGTGCAAGGTTTACAACTCAGTGCAATGTCAAGAAGATACATAAACATCAGCACATTATCTCTCAGCCGATGTTGGGCAATGTTCATGATATTTTTGTTTTTCCAAAGTCCTCATTACAGAATTTTTTTTAAAAAAAAAGGAAGCAGCTAGAGATATTCAAACATGTTAAATCCACTTACAACTCCTTTTTAAGGTATATAAGAATATGCCGCTAGAAAGGAAACAAAATCCCTATGAAGGTTCAGGTGACTTCAAAAAAACCAGAAGTAGTTTTGAGATGAGGTCTAAACATCAATTATTACCTCAGATAACAAGGCATAAGCAGCCTAAACTAATCCTTTATTTATCACCACCTTTTTCTGATTCGTCTTCCTTTTGCTTCTGCTGGGTCTGAAAACACAACACCAAGTTCAGCATCAGAGCTCCACATGTTAGAAACACATGTGATTGCAAATAAAAAGCACAGGAATAACAACCAAAGCAGCTTAGCAGGAAAAAAAAAGGTCATGTACGAGAACATTCATGAGTACATCACTTACTAGGTACTTTAAACGCAAATGTACTTTGTGCAACTAATTGGAATATCGAAGCCACCTAATTTCAAGGAGGGACAAAATCTTGAACAAAATTCCAGAAAAAAAATTCATAAAAATCCCCATACCAAATTATGGTTTAAGAGAAGGCATCTATATTATTTCTTACAATTTTATTTTAGAAACTATGTATCAAACATTATATCTTTCAATTTAGTTTTAGAAACTAGAAATCATGTACAGTTAATGAATGTGTATGATATATTCATGAACAGCTTAGTTCATTGAGAACTCAAGGGGGCCATCCTATTCTTATATATCACCTCCAAACAAGTCAGCTTAAGCTTCTCATCTCTCTATTAAAATTTCTATCCTAAATTTATTTACTGCTTCTTATTGGTGGATTAAAAAGATTCAACACAACCAAGGAAAAACCTCCAAACTACCAATAAAAATCATTATTATTATAATTGAATTAATTTACAACGTTAGCATCCATCTCAACATCCTCACATCCCTAATAACAACTTTTGGATATCTTGTTTCTTAATATATTAACACTGTGATGCATAATGAATAATAGGTCATATAACAATTTTATATAATTGTTCTTCTAATTGGAGGATTACAACAATCACAAAACACGGCAAATTCAAGTCTTCACTTTAACTATCATTCTTTTATTTAGTAAACGATAGAATAAATGATGCAATATGCAAAAACTTTCTTTTTCTTTTTCTTAACTTGATCAACTGTTGAGCAATGCCATTGTTTTCCTTTGTTTATAATTACATTCTCATATATTCTATCTTAATCCCACTTTTGAACTATGTTTTCTGAAGCTTAGTTCCAGAACTCTAAACAAGGTTTGCCCCTGGTTCACTGAAATCAATAGACAAAATCCATAGGAAATACTCGATGCCATGTAATTCCATCCTAAATATGCCATGCATCATTAGTAAAAATCAGTTAAGACTTTGAGCTGACCTTCATTATAGATATATTATGATTGCCTGTGGTTTTTGTCCACATTGTTTTCATGGCAATAAGCATCTTTACTTAAAATGTTCCACCACCGATCAAGTAAATATATTCTCCAGTTGATCTTCTGGTTACTTATTGTTCATATTAATTCTGGTTCAAAAGTTCTCAAGAGTTTCAGTCTGAGTTAAGTTCATAATAATTTACTAACTTCAATAATACCTTTTTTTAATACCTCCTTCATACAACCACGAAAAGAGTGGGTCACATAACCTACCAGCTTTCATTTTTTGAAGAGCACCCTCAACTTACCCTAATTTTTCTTCCATCCAAATAGCTTTTAGTACTATCCCTACTCTCAAGCAATTTCTAAAGAGATGTCACAGTACTTAGGTGGTCAAGTACAACACTATATATGTGGTATGCAGGTTCATAAGACAGCACATGCATTTCATATTTAAATATAAAAATTGTATGAAAAATAAACAAGTATAAAAATAAAAAAAGACAGATAAATGCTACAACTAAATTAAAAACTCGTGGACTGATATTCTTACTCTTCAGGAAGTTAATTGTATTGACTAAGTTATACATCATCAATCAAGTTTAAAGTATCAAAATAATACAAACACATAAATGGTAATAATGTTGAAACATGTACCATATATGTGATCATATTTTCATGCTCATGCATTGGTATATGTGGTTGTATATGTATCTGCAGGCCACATAGTCAAGAGTAGTAAGTTGGTAAAGTATCGTAACCATCTTTCTATTTTGGCCTAATTTTTACTTGTTAGACTCCCTTCAATCTTAATTATTCATGCACCAAATAATAACCTGAATTTTGTTCATCTTTTCTCTCACTTCAGCAAGTGAGCAAATACTATATGTACCATCTTTAGAACCTAATTTCTTGTAAAATTTTATCATTTACATCAAACTAAAAAAAGGGGATATTTAACAAGAACAATACAATAATCAATATACTTGTAAACAATAAAAGGTTTCGGAGTTTCAGTACAAAACAAACCTCTGATTGGCCTTGTAAAGATGCCAGAAAATCTTTCAGTGAAGGATCATTGGGGTCAACACCAGGAAGCTGTGGGAAGAAGCTATTAATATATAGCAGGAACAATTACTTCAAAGTTACAATAACTTCAGCAAAATCAATATTACCGAGTTTAGGATAGATGAAACAAATGATTGGTCCTCAAGCACCTTGCTCATCTCTGACTGGGATGACGAGTCTCTCGCAGTTTCTTGAACAGACATTTGAAGGGCTGCATGCAATAGGGTAAAACTTTGTAAACCTGCATAAGCAGTTATTGAAACAAAATGCACAGAATTGCAAATGTGTTTCTAGAGGATATTGCAAGGTAATGCAGCCAAAGTACTAAAAGTTGTGAAACCGAATGGGAAATAGCAAATAATCTTTTGGAGAAGATATTAGATTAGTTTGGCTCAAATACCGAAGCCCCCCCTTTACCTGTCCCTTGCTCTTTGCTTTTTTATTATTGTCTAGAAATCATCAAAAGAGCAGTTGGACATAAAATTTAATCATACATTTTCAGGTATTATCAATTTACCAAGTTTGTTACGTAGAGTTCACCCAATATATATTCAACTCTCTAACAGTTTATATCTTTCTGAAAGTATTTCCCAAACTGCAATATAGAAAAGAACATGACATCAATAATACCATGAGTTCTAGCACATAGACAAGATTATCTACAATTTAAGTGTCATTAATAGATGGTCAAATGGGCACCAAGTAGTTAGTCACCTGGCAATTAGCAAAAGTATAACAAACAGAACAAAATACATGCGGTAGAAGATTTTCTGTAGCAGGCTATTTTACCAATACAGTGACTTCTAGATTAGAAGCAAACCCCAATCACTTACCTGTGAGGTTCTCGAATCAAACATCCAATTCATATCTGTATCAGACATCCAATACAAGTTCAGTGATTTCTTGAGGTTGATTTTTTGACCTTATCACTAAAACACAGTCGGAATCAACTAGAAAGACTCAAGCTCAGCCAGAGCCTTTCCGTTTGTGCAAACTGGCCCTTACAATAACAGCAAACAGTTACATTTTGAAAAATGTAACTTAACAAATTCTAATCAAAGGGCTCATGCCGGGAAATGCTTTCTTTTCAATGTGAAGATGCTGGAAAGAGATGGATGGTTATAGTTGACATAAGGTAAAAAGGGAGGCACATAACAAGGAAAATTACAATCCTGAACACATCTAAATCATGGAAAACAATGATTACAATAACTAAATCATGGAGCATAATAAATCAACAACATGGCCTAGTAACTCCCATCTAGAAAACAAGTGTACATATGGTTGGAGTGAACAGTACCACTAAATACCATTTATCATTTACATACAGCAAATAACAAGTTAAATATACAATCTATTTGTAAAAGAAAAGAATAGTTCAACCAGTTTAAACCTGAATCCATATGAAACTACTGTAAGGGTTTTCAAGTGTTCTTAACCACCAAATCATGGATGGCCAAAAAACTACTTTTAGTTAACAAATTTGTCAGTAAGATTAACCACTCCAATGCAGAAATCATATGAAATAGCACCATACATATACTAGAACAATAATTAAATGCTAGAGATGATGATAACTAAGAATTATGTACTAAAGCTTAAGACAAATGAAAAATCAATCCTAGAATACAATAATGCCGTCGCATCCATTTCATGGAAAAGACAGGTTGTAACTAAGGTTCACATAATCAAGACTGCTTCAGAACCAACAGTAGGACTTAGAATTTGGATTGGTCTTGGATTAGCCAAACAGGTCAAATCAGATCATGAAATAGGGTTATATCAGGTAAATCTGATATTCAACAGGTTCTGTTGGAATCAGCTGCAGCATCTGAAAAGGACACCACACAGCAAGATAAGGCAGAAATCAGCTGGGATAAAAAAGATCAGCCAAATCTGGCCTATCAGTCAGTAACCTACTGAATTGCTGAGATCGACCACATATCAACAACAATTAGAGGGACCAGTCACTTCTTGTACTTTGCAACCGGGCTCCATTATCCACAAAAGAATTGAGATTGGTGCAGCCGGTCCCAATATAAATTGGCTAAATTGGATCAAGATTGTTTAATCCCATAAATCATGCTTGGAACAAAACCATCTATTATGTCTTACTAATTTCCCGAACATTTTAATTTAACAAAAAATAATTCGACAAGAAACAGATAATAAGCATGCTCTATCTTCAGGTATATTCAAAAAGTAGCAACAGCATTTGTATCATACAACGTGAGATTAGTATTTAGTTGTATATAATCACTATAATGATGTAGAAGCAAAATGAGATTAGTATTTAGCCATATATAATCACCATAAAGATAGAAAACAAGATAGATGCAAAATTTTGCCATGGTAATTTAAAGGTAACGGAAAGTAACTATATGACTAACCAAATGCCAATTCAGGATCTTCTGCTGTAGCATCTGACATGTCAGCATCAGTGATATCCACACTGGTGGACTTAGCACCATCCATGGACATTGCAAGAGCTTGTTCTAGCAATGCAGCCTCATCATCCTGTTAACATTTTAAGTGCATTCAAGTATAACCAGTCGTTCTTCTGTGTAAACTCAAGATATGAGAGACAACATGGTAATAGCAGATTAAATAGCATAGAGAATCCACCATAAAAGAAAATATTTTGTTCAAAACACTCTACTTGTTCACTATAAAGTTGAAACTCCTCTTAAACTATTACACTAATTTCTATTGCATTTGCCTAAAAGTTACTAGTTGCTAAGAACTTCAGAGATTTTTATGGCTATTAAAACTGAAAAATTGACATTAAAGGTATAAGATTTGACAATTTTACAGCTCATCAACACTTGTTAAAAAACAAAATGGCTCGAAAAAGAAGATATAAAGGATAATTAAATAAGAATTAAAGGTTGGTATGACAAAGAACACACCGTTAAATTTTGTTTTTTATCATCAGCCACAACAGCTAAAGAGTTAACTGCTTCAGTCATAGCTGCATCCTGGGAACTTGAAGCTTGCTCCCCTACTTTCTCCTGTTTAGCAGCCTCTTCAGCAGCCTTTTTTGCAGCAGCTTCTTGTCTTGCTCTTTCTTCTTCCATGGAGATCCTCAATGCCAGGGCCAACTCAGGATCTCTGTTAGGATCCACACCAAATTCAAATCCAGACATGCCACCAGCTGCAGCTGCTGCCGCTGCAGCAGCAAAACCACTCCCACCTTCCCCATCTCCAGTAAAAATAGGTGTGCTGTAAATGATACAAACAAGTCATAAATTATGGATCAAAGAGCGTGATAATGAACGTTCACAAATAACCACAGAAACCTGATAAGCACATCAGAAAGGGCACTTGGACCAGGTGGAACATGAACTATGTGACTGTTGTCATTATTGTTCACAGCAGCAACCAAGGCCTCCAACTTTTCAGGTTTCCCATCATCAGATTCTCCAAAATCAACAACATCCAAAGCAACACTGTTCTTTTTCAACTTTCTCCCAATTGCCTCCAATGTCTTCTTGTCATATTTGATTGGACTTGACATATCCAAAAAAAGTATTAAAAATATGCAAACTAGTATAAGTAGCATCAGGGAGAAAGAAAGAAATCAGAATGATTTTGAGGATACCTTCCAGCAAAAACTATGATTCTTTGTTTCTGTTTCTTGTTTTGCCTGTGTTTAAGAGCCAACTGGGCTACCTGTATTCCTGCAGTCAAGTTCATTTCACCACCGATTTCCAAACCTACACACAGACAGCAATATACAAATAGATAAGAAAAACCTTCAGGGTTTCCTAAAAGACATTAAACATGTTATGATCAACAAGGGGGCTTACAAATCTTCTTTTTATGAATTTTACAATCAGAGAACTGTAATTCCACAAAAGGATCACGAAGTAACAAACTTCAAATACAGAAACAAATGCTTGTTAATCATCACTTGTGTTAGAAAAGAAAATACTATTTCTGTCATGCATAGCTATAATGCAAATCTAACATAGCTTAGAAGCATTTGAAATCACCAGTGTCAATTACAAATACCAACCACACAGAGAAAATCTTAAAAAATAAGGTCAAACTACAGAGCATATTGGTAAAACATTTGACTCAAAATTCATTCAGCAAGTCTAGTATCATCCCTAGATGTCATCAAATTTTCTCAACAAAAGATTGACCAATTGACACTAATATCTGAATTCCTACTTATAGCACATAGATCATAATCAGAGGTATCTGTCTTAACCATAAGCTCTACTTGTCTGATTTCAATAGACAGCAAGGCATCAGAACAACTGACCAATTAGGTGTTAGGTTGAATAATAAACGCACTATAGGCACGATGATGAAAGGTTCGTGCCAAGTGTGGGAACAAGAAAGATTTTGCAGCAAAAACGCCTACCGTGCATGCAAGCCAGGATCTTTCCAAGATCACTCGTGGGCGTCACCAATACACGGACCCCTTTCCCCGCCATCGTCAGCACACCCACCGTGTTCTCTGGATTCGACTGTCAAAACAATAATTTGAATTCCCCAAATTCGCATTACAACCAATCGGATCCCAAAAGAAGACACCTCTAGACCCTAATTTCCAAAAACCCAAAATCGAACCCGCTCCAACCTTCGACTCAAGAACCTTCGTTGCAGAAAGGGAAAGAGACGATCACCTGAGTTTTAGCTCCGCATATGAGATTGATAGCGTCGGCCTGGGCCTGGTATCGGCTGGGCGAGTAGTCCCCATTCCGCATCCACTCCGAGTTGTCGATGCAGATCATCGTGGCCTGCAAGAATCGAACCCAAAATCCTCAAGGAAAACCCTAGCAACAAGTAGAGATCGTGCAAAGGCGAGGCGGCGGAAAGAAAGGAAAATAAGAGATCTAAAGGGGCCAGAGAAGTGTGACCTCCAGAACCATGGCGATGCGTCGAAGGGCGAGACGGAAGATTAAGATGGGGAAGGAGAAAGGAAGAGAGCTTCGGAGGATCGAGAACCAACTCTTCTGCTGTTGTTTTGCTTGCGGATCAAACCAACCGGGCTTTGAAGACCAAGAGGTGGGCTATATACGAACCAAGCTTGGCTATGGGAACCAAACCCACGCTTATTTCTGATCTCACGAGTACAAACGCCATTCCCATGGGTCTAATTCGAACATGATGGCCTCAACGTTACACGCCGTACGGAAATAGAGACGACTAATTTGGTTCAATTAGGTCCATTTGGTTGATTTGACTTGGGTCGATGGCCTAAAGTCATAGGTCGGGCAACGACGGGGGCCGTGAGGGGTCCCATTCAACAGTTGGCCCAAAGCCCATTAACGGCGCATCCTCGTTCATAGTGGGCCGATAGCTCTTGGCTTTTGTAGGGCAAGGAAGACGGGAGCAGACTGTGTCGAGACGAGACGATGTCGGAGGCTTACAAGAAGGTGAAGGCCGGGAGGCTCGTCTTCAAGGGCGGCGACGTCGCTGGCGTCGACAAGAAGAAGCGCAAGAAGAAGAAGAAGGCGGAAGCCGACGCGGAAAAGAATCCCTTCGCTGCGGGCGAAGACGCCGACGGGGAGTCGGCGTCGGCCGGGGCAGAGGCGTACACGATCGACGCGGCGAAGCGGATGAAGTACGAGGAGCTCTTTCCTGTGGAGTCCAAGAAGTTCGGTTACGACCCCGCCAACGCGTCCCGTACGAGCGCCCGCACGGTCGAGGAGGCGCTCGACGACAGGGTCAAGAAGAAGGCTGACCGCTACTGCAAGTGATCGATCCTCTCGCTTCTTGTCTCGGGTGCGATGAGAATTTTAGGGTTTGAAGCTTTCCTTTGTCTTAATGGTCCATGTTGAATTCTATTTAGATTCTGAGGTTTCCATGAACATGTTGGCTGTGGTTTTCATATGCATTTATTTCTGTTCTCTGTCTCCTTGATTAAAGATAGGATTTTTATACCTTGTCGTGAATATTTTATGAGGAGAATTTATGCTTTATTCTGCATTACCGGTTAATTCTTTCTGATCATGTTTCTGTGATATCTGACACATAAATCACCAATTAGAGAGAAGATATGTTGTTGAGGTTCTACTTAGATGAACTATTGCTCTGAGACTGATTTAGAAAGAAGAACATGATGTGAGAACTTTGCTGTTGGAACATAGAGCATGGATTTTAGTAGCTCTATAATTCATGTACATGAAGAAATCTGCAACGGAATTAGTCTATTATGCTATGTTCTGATTAACAAATACAAACAAGGAGTTGTATGTTCTGATTAATCAATTACTGTGATGATGGGGTACTTTTTCCTATAGCATTGTGGTGTAAGCCTTGAAGCTCCTGTTACCATCACATCTCATTGAAAATAAGAGTAAATGAAAAATAAAAAAAGTATCCTTCAGGGACTTATGATTATTGATCTTCTTTTGCTTGCTAATATGTGTCACAATGGTACTTCCCGAAATAGATCTAAAGTCATCTATCTAAATTTTGAAAAAAAAAAGAAAAAAAAGAAAAGTTGTATCCTCCTATCATAGAAAGGCACCGATTACAATGAACTCCCTCGTAGTATCTTTTTTTTTTTTCTTGGTACTGGCAGTTCTCAAGATAATGGAAACTTGACGTTTTGGCTTTAACATGTGTCTCTCTTCTATTCTGATCTTCAATATTTTGTGCCTGTATTGATGTACGAGCAAAGGGTGTTCTGATCCTTTGAACAAAGACTCTATGAACTTGTTCTGATCCTCTTCTATTCTGATCTTCAATATTTTCAATAGTAGAAGGATGATGTTTGTATGCAATATTCTTTCTGGTATTGTCTAAGGTTTGGATGAATTGTGCACATAGTTGTTTTGCTATTTGGTTCTTTTTCATTGTGGTGTTAAAGAAGCATACTATTGTTTTTTAAACACAAAGCTACATTGGCTGTAGTTGTGAATAAGCTTTTGCACATTGTTGAAGATTTTTGTGCATAATTATATGTATGTGTGCTTGATGACCATATTTTGTGTCACTTTTCACCGGATAATATTAAGACATTCTCCACATCTGAACTTTTTTATATAGACTTAAAGCACTTGTCGATTGACAATTTTGGTATAAGTGGGTTGATTATCATTATCATCATTTGTATATATTTATGTCAATGGCTCTTGGGCTCATATTCTACAGAAAATATATAGTTTCTATTTATTTCCTTCCCAATCTCATTATTATATCTCTTCCGATTTGCCTTTTGCTTTTTTTAACTTACTCTCAGGTTGTTGTCTATTTTCCTTGCTGATTCACCAGGGACGATACTTATCAAACAAGATTGCTGTCAAGAAGATGTTAGGAGCAAAGATTACGACTGAATTTTATATTAGCCCTGTTATTAGCACCTTGTGATGCCTTATAATTGTATCTTTTGCACTGCTTATGATGTTGGGATCCAAATCCTTTGCAAGTCGCAAATCCTGTAACAATGCTTTTTAACAGATTCCCAATACTTTGAAGGGTTCAGATATTTCATCTGCCAGTCTGTGAACTGGTTTATCTTCTCCTAATGTCTATAGTTTGTGGTTCAAGTCATTTCAAAGTGTAAGATGTGCCTGGGGCCAAATGAGGCACGAATTCGCTGGTTTTAAAAGAATGTTCGAATTTTAACATTTCTCATGGGTTCCAAAGCAAGATTGATATACATGAGCTTCTAATGTCTGTGTTTTGCATCGCAATTTGCTTTTTCAGGGCATTTGAAGGTCGGTTGCTTGACCGTAAAATACACGAATTTATCATTCCAATGCTAGAAAGGACAGGAGCATCTTTTAATTTTGGTCAGCATATATAATCATAAACGATATATACCACGCCAAGTTCCATGCACAATTTACTCTTAGTTTTAGGATCTTCATAATCCTAAAACCAGAGAGTTGCTTTCTATTCCCAAATCCGTTGAATTGCCGATCCATAGAACAAGAATCATTCAGGCATAATATGATAAGCTTCATGATTTTTAAAGAGTAGTCAGAGAGATTGGATCTATCCAAACACAGAAATTTCCCCAGTCCAGCTGCATGAAGCCACGATATCAGGAATTAAGGGGTGGAAGGCAACGTCAATGCATGCCTGATCGAATGCCTTTATTTTTCTCAAAAGCTCCGAGGATTTGTAACTGTAGAAGTATACACAACCATCCGAGGAGCCTGAGGCGATTTGCTTGCCATCCAAACTGAAATTGCACTTGATCGGGAAGCCGCATACACCGTGCATCTCGTACCTCTTGGACTTGTCCATCTTAAAGGGAGGCCTTGCTGAAAAAATGGCAATGTAGTTACCATTGGACTGTGCAACGAAACAACAATCAGATGGGTGATACCGGACACACGTGCAGGTGTAGGCCTCCGTGTAAACCTAACAATGGAAGAAACACAAAGATTAGATGGATTAGCATGTTTAACTCGTTACAATGCCTACTCAAATGCAATAGTTGGCAACAAAATGATACCTAAGCAGTGTGCCTAAATAGCTTGCACAGCAACATCTTCTCATAGATGATTGTAAATGACATCAAAAACTTGAATACAACAGCCTTTAATGCAATAGCACGACACAATTAATCAAGTACAGAAGCATATCTAGTTCATTCTCCAACCATTTGTTTGCAATGAAGACTAGCAAACATTTTATGTGCAGCTTTTGGAGGAAAGAAACAACTATTATATTAACACACAGATATTGAATTTGCATAGACTGTTCGTAATCCAGTTCAAATGAGAGAAAGAATTTGGAACTGATGAAGCTTGCAAGGGCAGTTTTCAAGTTCCAGACAATGTTACAAGTACTGAGAAACATAGGCATATATTTCCTGTGAAGAATCCTGATAGCCAATCCAGCAAATTATAGTTACCATTCATTGTCAAGATGACAATTCGCTATTGATACTTTAAAATTTAGTGTCCCTCCTCTTCAATCCAAAGAGATCATAAATCTTATTTGCAGAACATTTTATCCTTTAACATTCTTGTTATGTCATTTTCAGTTTGTTAATTTTCTTTTTTGCTTTCACCCGATAACAAGGGGCAGTATCTAAACCCTTTAATTTCTTAAACTGTCAAACTAGCAAGTATTTCAAATTATCACTTGAAGCCAGCCCTCATCCAGACAACTGAATTTGCCATTAAATGTTCGAATACTAAAATGAGTCATTTGATATGCAAAAATAAGAGATATATGGTGAAGTTATAGTACATTCGTAGGACATCAAAGACCACTAATAAGGATAGGAGTTAAAGAAAAGATAGTGCGGAATGTTACCTGGTTTGATAAAGGAACTTGTCGCAAGACATCCCAAACAATGATAGAGTTCTCACTAATACGGCTCTTTGAAGTGTCACTGGAACACAGAAAGTTTTTTCCATCTAAACTGAATTCAACATCAAGTATGGGCCCAAGCCCTTTAAGATACTCCTTTACCACCGTCCCAACTCTTATATCCCATAATCTGAGTACACCCTTTGACCCACCAGAAAGGAATAGACTTGAGTTATCAGGATGGAATCTGATGACCTCCACGGTCTGATCCTCTTTAAATATTTGTGTTTCCATTCCCTTTTCAACATCAACTAGCCGTGATGAACAGTCATATCCACAAGAAAGCACAGATAACCCATCAGAAGACCACCTAACATCCTTTACGGCTGCATTATGGCATCTGAAAACACGAGCTTTCTGCTGATTTCTGCTCCAAACATTCCATACATTAACCGTCTGATCCATTCCAGCAGAAGCAAGAAGATGTCCTGTTTAACTAAACTTATTAATAGCAAAAAAGTAGATAATAGTGACTGGCCAATTTTAAGTAAACAAAATGTGTACCCTGTTAAAATTAGCTATAGAAGTATCACACAATGATCAACCATGGTTAACGATGATAGAGGATCTGTTGGAGAGGGGGGTCGGAAAATGCACGCTTTGAGAAGGCATCTGATTTTTCTAGAAAGACTAAAATATCCTTGAAAAGAAAAAAGATAAAAGTACACATTTAAGGGTATTATGGTCAATATCGATACATAATGGTCCAATTAACAACTTGGTTCCTGGTTTTCCAACGGTATCAGCTGATCTGTTCAGGGTTTAATGACTTCAGGTACAATGTCAAAAACTAAAGGACCATTTCAGTGAACCAGCTAATTAGCTAAAACACTCTGGGGTTGGGAACAAAAAAGATACTAGCATTTTTAGTACATATTTAACATGAAATGAAAGTGTGATTACTTTAGAGTAGAAACAATATGCTACACTTCTATTTTAAAGCCATTTCTCATCCTTTGGTAGTGAAAAACTACAATTTGTTAAGTTCCTTGAAGTGAAAACTACTGGGGTTGTAGAACAGATCTTGATATTGCAGAGTTATGAACTCATACATGTTAATAGATTTGGATTTATAAGTGCATCTTAACTTAAAATATTGGAAAAGATATCCAGAGAAAAACAATGATGACATTCCCAATTACGAGACATAAAATGACATTAAAAAAACCTTCTTGCTAAAATTTAGAGAAAAGCCCATAGTTACCACATATTTTTGAGGATTTAAGATTGGCCAGTCCTTATAAAGAATCAGAGTTCTATCTTTAGTAACATCTATAAAAAAACACCATATCATGGGTGATTTTGGTATAACAATGCACACTGTATACCATATCATGGCATACTTCATACTTTGTAGTATCAAGATTAAAAAGAAAAAACTTCAACACAATGCTTAATCATAATTTTGTCACAATCTACTATCTCTGCTAATAGGAGGGGAGCCTAAGGTGTGACCAAAAGGTTCCAAGTTTTGACATAATAAAATATAATTGTCAAAGTATTGCATCACTGTTCTGCACAGTTCAGTAAACTAATTTAATGTTTAAAAGATTCTTAGAACTTAGATACAATGTAGAACTTATCCTTAAAATCCATTAATGATTAAGATGCCCTTTACCCACACTTTGTTACAATATTTTGTTTTTTACATGACTACTTAGAATTGAACATTGTTTTTAAACAAATGTTAATTCCTTAAGATCTTTTACGCCAAACAGATAATACTTGTTAACTGAATCCACTATGCCATAGTAAGTATGATACAAAGGAATCCACATTTTACTATTGAAAGGGCACACAAGTCACATTGATGAGAAATGAGAAACAAAGCAAAAGCCAGCTCCATGAAAATGATAGAAGTGAATTTTCAAGTGAAAATGATAGCCATCTCCATGATATTATAATCTCCAACTATAATATGGAAGGAACAAAAACATACATCTGCTAAATAAGAAGATGACTGCTTAAGGTTTTTAGAATTATCATAGTGGAACTGTGCATAAACCCAACAGCATATATTCAACTATAGTACAATCAATCATTATTTCAGAATGTCCATCAAAACCAACCAGGTGGATATAATATAAGAAATTTCGGGGAAAAAAAGAAGAAGCAAAATCAGATATACAAACCATGACTTTTAGACCATTGCAAAGAATTGACAGCAGAATGGTGACCATCTAAGGAAACAGCGAGTTTTGTAGAAATCCCACGTCTCCCAGCAAGGCCCTTCCTTTGACACTTCAAAAATGTCAATATATCCGATGGCAAATCTGAATCTGAAATAGATCCCACAACTGCAATTGAAGACCAACCAAAATAGGAAACTCAGTAACTATGCTAGAAAAGAAGTTGTAGAAACATCTAATCAGATTGAAATAGGCTTAGCTCTCTTTCTTTACTAATGCAGCCAAAGCATCATAAAATTGACATAACCAAAGTTCAGATTGTTCTACGCTGAGCTTACTAGAGTTCAACTACATCAAAGTCAAGATTGGACAAACTTTTAAGTCCTTCAGCAGCTCACAACATAGACGAGGCTTATGATGTTAGAAACAATCAAAAGCAAAACCCTTGCAATCAATTTGAGCGTTACTAATTATCAGATATTCATAGCAAAATTATGATATCTGGAAATATTTTCTACAGAACGTAGCAAGAGAGAAACAAAAGAGATACTATTGTAGTGTTTCCCATCACGTTTTGCTCAACAAAGGAGAGAGCTTCGCTATGTTGCTTAGTCAAACATCTCTCTGTAACATTTCATCAAGCAGTGGGCAAGCACAGAACAACGCCGGGGGGGGATCAAGATACCAGGAGACGCGACACTCGTGGAAGGATGCAGATGAGGTGGAGGCAGAGGTGCAGAAGCAGTCGACGACGCTGCCACCGCCGCCGCTAAGATCGCCCTCTCCCTCTTCGATACGTATCTTCCGGAGGGCTCCGGCGGAAAGACCAGCGGTGGGGCGGGGCTCTGAGGAGGAACATACGCTTCCGATCGGAACCTTTTAGGAGCAGGCAGAGGGCGCTGCAGGGGTCTGTGTTGGCCTTGGCCTGTGTCTTCTTCTTGATCGGAGGGGGCGCCGTAGGCGTCCCAGAGAAGATTCATGGCGCGCCCACCGAGTCGAAGCGTGATAACTGCTGTCACTAGAACAAAGGTTGCGGAAACCGAGATCGTCACAACAACGGAGACCACCTCGGGGACCGGCCGTCCGGCCAAGTCCTAACCCGAGCACGATTCGATCAAAACAAGCAATTCCCGTGGTAAAATTCGCGGAAGGAAAATTTATTAAAAATAAAAATTTAAAACAGAATGATGGAAAATAAATATAATATAAAATTTATTTTAGAAATTATAGTAGTTTAAATGATTTGATATTATAAGGTGACTAATGACTTGATCGACACCTTAGTTCTCATGTGGGCGAGACAAGATTGACGCATTCACTACTCAACGCTACAAAGATGAGATGTGGTTGACAGCTTATAGTTGGCAACATGGCATCATGTAGATAACACACAATCGACACATCGACCACGTCGGGCCATGTTGATGGTATATGGCATGTGGATCAACTAGTCAAGTTATATCTCAGATTCCGCACACCTTGACGCCATATGCCTCGAGACTAGGTTAAGCCAATCAAGACATTTCCCAAATACAACGCATTTCTCCACTACCACTTTGATTTGATTCGAGAACAACGCACAATCACTTCCCATAATGAACGATGATCTTAGATGTAACGGTTCTTGGATCCCTTATAACAAGAATTCCTGAGTGTGTTTCTCACATATATTGAAATTTTTTTCAAAAGCTTATCTGATTTATTCGAACCATTCGAACTCAAAATTAATTTCATTGTCAAACTGATATTTATCGAAGATACCACTGACTTAATTTACATGTTCGATACCTTGTGGTCAACAAGAGGTATAATTTATACCGAAAACACGGAAGAAATCTCAGTTGGCTCCAAAATTGATTCCAGCTCCAACAACCAAAAGCTGCACTAATATCTATCTATTAAATTTTTTTAATTTTTAAGCCTCATTTTATTTGTTAATACCAATAAAAATCATAAAGAAAGACTCTTATAATAAAATATTAAAATATTCTCTCAATACGTTAGATAGATTAAGTAATTCTGGGATTCTTAACAATGATTATTTGAAGTTATATTGGGAGAAAAAGTCATTACTTTCCTAATCAGTTCGACGTAGTTTATACCTGTATATATAGGGTTGCTTGAGGAACATCCAAGATAAAAAATACTAAGCCCTCGAGATGTCCACCTACGAAGATAGCGATCGAAAAAGGTTTCCTGATCCGATCCCTCTAACGCCTAAATTAGTAACCCCAAGTTTAAGAGTGCGAATATGAGTGATAAAAAAATGCAAGTTTCCCTAATTTATGTTATGAATGTGTTTTTATACTTAGTCACGAGAGGCAAAATATTTCGTGAAATAGTCCATGGGGGGAGAATACTCCATGGAATATTCTTTGGACTTTTGTTCATGCTAGCAGATAGATGGAAGACCACCTTGACTCCACGTGATAGTTGTCACGAACGGTCGTCGCACACTCACAGCAACTTCATTTAATGTTTTGTTCGTCGCTTGCCCATGCATGTACATATTCTTGGCAGCCTGTTTTGCCATATTTTTGGTGTGTTTTCCTTTTAAAAATGTAAGAAATGCAAGAAATCGCAGTATTGTCGAACGATCGCCACATCTCGCGCCCCAAAACCCCCAAAACAGCTCCATTTTCACGTGTCGCGGGCTGATTTCTGCAGCCCGTAGCCACCAAAATTTTATCAGCACCCTGGAACCCTCGAGTGGCACATGGCTAGATGGGGCTTCAGTATAGTGTCGGGTGTTGAACACTTTCACAAGTTTGCACGTCAACTTGACGGAAACTTGCCTTCGCGCCTGGCACTTTGGGAGTAGTTGTTTGCGGACTTGCAGCTGCTCATTCACCCTTCTAAAGTCCTTATTTTCCTCCTCTCTTTCTCTGCTTTCATGCACTCCAAGTGCTCGCTCAATTGCTTGTAAAGCTTCCCTCTTCGCGAGACGTTGGGACTTGTCCGTCACTCGTTCCAACAACTAATTAACTTCTCTTTTTATAGGTCTTACGGGACCTGCACGAGGTTGCAGCTCGGTTGACCCTTTGTAGATGTGTATGTCGCAAGGGCGCCTCAAGACTTAGGCAATTCCAACTAAGTCCGATCAAAGTGGGTATAAGGGTACTTCTCGACTTAGACATTTCGAGCTAAGTCCGTGTTTGCCGCAAGAGGTGCCTCACCACTTAGGCAATTCCAACTAAGTGCGTGACATTGTGGTATCAGAGCAGGCAAGTAATTCGAGCAAGCAGTGAAGAAACTTCGCAATCTCGCCATGATAAAATAACGTAGTGAGTCGAGCAAAATGGGGCAAGCCGAAATGTTGCCCCAAGCAGCCGCAGGAGGGATGCATGTGTAAACTCGCTCTCTCACTACAGGAGCCGCTCATAAGGAACGAAGCAGCGAGCATGATGAGCGAGAAGTGGGCTGCTCGCCATGAGCGGAGGAGGCGTAATCTGGAGCGCCAACCGAAAGAAAGAGCCACAGAGAGAGGATCACAGTGGCGGAAACCCGCTTGGATGTTCTTAAAGCGAGCTTGGACGAACTCTACCAAGGCCAAAGTAGGCTTCTTGGTGTAGAAAGCTCGCAAGAAGAAGCTAAATCCTGAATCGACAAGGTTGAAGCCCTAGTCGATCGACTGACGGATGACACCAAGGACTCCGTGCAACATTTACAAGAGATGGTGACGGAACTCACTTCCAGAGTAGCTATGCTCACAAGGGCGTTGAATGCGGGGGGAAGCAACACCCGCGTTGCGCCGACACAAAGCTTCAAGGCGCCCGACCCACATTGTTATGGGGGTGCTAGAGATACGAAGGAGCTCGAGAATTTTCTGTTTGATATGGAACAGTACTTCCGAGCTACGAGGCAGGATACCAAAGTTTCGATAGCGACTATGTATTTGAACGGAGATGCAAAGCTTTGGTGGAGAACCCGTTGGGAAGAGATTCAATAAGGTCGGTGCCGAGTGGACACATGGGACGACTTGAAGCGTGAGTTGAGAACTCAATTCCTGCCCGAGAATACTGAGTTCGTCGCAAGGAGGAAGTTGAGACAACTCGAACAAACAACTTCCATTCGAGACTATGTGAAGCAATTTTCTGCACTGATATTGGACATTCAGGACATGTTTGAAAAAGATAAGTTGTTCAGCTTTCTTGATGGTCTGAAGCCATGGGCTCAACAGGAACTTCATCGACGGAATGTCACTGATCTGGTCGGAGCTATTACAGCCGCAAAAAGGCTCACCGACTTTGTTTCTTCAAAGGACCCAAGGAAGAAGAAACAATCTACAGGAAATCACCATCCAAAGCATCCTCCTGGGAAGGAACCTAGGGGCGAACAGAGGAAGAAGAGTTTCCATAAAACGCTGAACTCAAACGGCAAGGTCTCAAGACCTAGTGGATGTTTCTTGTGCGGAGGGCCACATAGGGTGTGGGAGTGCCCACAAAAGTAGGCACTCAATGCCTTGTCGGCTTCCATCAACCCCCCCAAGCCAGACAAGGGCAGGGTAGCTGCTCTCAGCTCGAGCAGCTCAGAATCAAATAGCGACGATGAGAAGTCACAAGGACCCCGAATGGGTGCGATGCGTTTGTTAAATGCATTGCGGTGTCAAGTGGGGGAGAAAATTAAGCCGAAGTAACAAAAAGCAGGAGGCAGCGAGCTAATGTATGTGGACATCAGACTCAACGGCCAAACCATCCGAGCAATGGTGGACACGGGTGCCACCCACAACTTCATCGCTGACCGAGAAGTAAGGCGGCTTGGGCTAATCTTGGAGAAGAACCCAAGTCAGATGAAAGTGGTCAACTCGGAGGCCAAGCGGATCTCCGGGCTAGCAAAGGGAGTCTCCATCAAGATCGGATCATGGAGCGGACGCACAAACATAATGGCGGTGCCATTGGATGACTTCCAAGTGATTATCAGAATGGAGTTCATGCATGCAGCAAAGTTGGTGCCGATGCCGTTCCTAGACTCCATATATCTGATGGGAGGTGATAACCCCTATGTGGTTCCCGTCTCTCGGAGAGGAACCCAGGATCCCTAACAACTTTCGACAATGCAATTGAAAAAGGTGTGCACAAAGAAGAGTTAACCTTTGTGGCAGCTGTAAAGCTGGAAATGCTCGATGGGGAGGCCATTAAAGAACCTACTGTGGTGGCAAATGTTCTGAAGGAGTTCGCAGATGTTATGCCACCTGAGTTGCCGAAAACTATGCCACCACGCAGAGGCATGGATCATCTTATTGAGCTAGAGCCGGGAGTGAAGCCTCCAGCGAGACCACCATACCGCATGCCCCCTCCTGAGTTGGCAGAGCTAAGAAAGTAGTTAGATGAATTGCTAAGTGGTGGCCTCATCCGCAGTTCTAAAGCACCATTCGGAGCTCCAATTCTCTTTCAGAAGAAGTAAGATGGGAGTCTCCGACTATGCGTCGACTATCGAGCCCTCAACAAGGTGACTGTGAAGAACAAATATCCCATCCTGCTCATTGCGGACTTGTTCGACCAATTGGGCAAAGCAAAGTATTTCTCTAAACTTGACCTTCGGTCGGGGTATTGGCAGGTGCGTATTGCTGAAGGTGATGAAGCGAAGACTACCTGTGTAACTAGGTATGGAGCGTTTGAGTTCTTGGTGATGCCTTTCGGTTTAACCAACGCTCCAGCCATATTCTGCACTCTTATGAACTAGCTATTCAAGGAGTATTTGGATAAATTTGTGGTCGTCTACTTGGACGATATCATCGTCTACAGCCGAACACTTGAGGAGCATATTGAGCACCTTCGAACAATCTTCAAAGTTCTCAGGGAGAATTCTTTGTTCGTAAAAAGAGAGAGGTGCTACTTTGCTCAGAAAGAGATCTTATTCTTGGGGCATCGAATCGGCGACGGTTCCATTCAGATGGATAGATCAAAGGTGCAAGCGATTGTGGACTGGCAAACTCCAAAGAAGGTGCCTGAACTGAGATCCTTTCTTGGGTTTGTGAACTACTATCGACGCATCATACTGGGGTATTCGAAGCGCACAACTCCACTAACAGATTTGCTGAAGAAGAAGCAGCCTTGGAGATGGTCCAACAAATGTGAAGCGATATTCCAAGACCTGAAGGCTGCCATTTTGGAAGAACCGGTGCTCAAATTGCCAGACTATGGGAAGCCCTTCGAAGTCCATACAGATGCTTCAGACTTCGCTATTGGGGGAGTACTCATGCAGGAGGGCCATCCGGTGGCCTATGAAAGCCGCAAGCTCAACGAGACCGAGCGACGGTATCTAGTGCACGAGAAGGAGATAATAGCGGTTATCCACTGTCTACGAGTGTGGCGACACTACCTTCTCGGGTCGCGATTTGTGTTAAGGACAGACAACATCGCTTTGAGTTACTTTCAGACTCAGAAGAAACTCTCTCCAAAGCAAGTAAGATGGCAGGACTTCTTGGCGGAATTTGATATGGTAATGGAGTACAAGCCCGACAAAGCAAATGTCGTAGCCGATGTGTTGAGCCAGAAAGTGGAGCGTGTGAACGCTATGCAACTGGAGGGCGGAGGCCAAGCAAGTCAGTTGCACTCCAACTTCCTTTATCGGATCAAGGATGGACTGTACAGTGATCCCCATGCAGTAACCTTGATGCAACTGATCCAAGAAGGCAATGCACGACGATTTTGGGTCCATGAGGGACTCGTCTATACCAAAGGGAATAGAGTTTATGTCCCTCGATTGGACAATTTGAGGCGTGAACTCTTGAAGGAGTGTCACAATTCTCTTTGGGCAGGACATCCGGGCATTCACCGAACATTGGCTCTTGTGGAGAGGGTCTTTTATTGGCCAAAGATGGGGACAGACGTGGAGGAATATGTTCGAACGTGCCTAACTTATCAACAAGATAAGGTAGAGCAACTGAAGTCGGTGGGACTCTTAGAGCCATTGCCTGTACCAGAAAGGCCGTGGGAGAGCATTTCTCTAGATTTCATATCAAGCTTGCCGGCAGTAGGGGGACTCGGATCGATAGTTGTTGTGGTCGATCGATTTTCGAAGTATGCAACCTTCATTGCTGCACCCCTATACTGTTCCGCAGAGGAAGCGACGAAGCTAATGATGAAGAATGTGGTGAAGTATTGGGGAGTACCACAAAATATCATAAGTGATCGAGATGCTTGATTTCTAGGACGGTTTTGGACCGAGCTATTCAAAATGTTGGGGTCAAAGCTATACTTCTCCACAAGCCTCCACCCCTAGACAGATGGCCAAACTGAGAGAATAAACTCGCTCCTAGAGCAGTATCTTTGGCACTACGTGAGTGCCAACCAACGAGATTGGGTGAAGCTATTGGACATAGCCCAATTCTCTTACAACCTACAGCGGAGCTCTGCATCCAACAAGAGCCCCTTTGAAATCATCACAGGACAACAGTCGTCGACTCCTCACACTTTGGCTATTGGGTATACAAGGAGTAGTCCGTCCGCATATCACTTAGCAAAAGAATGGTATCAAAATGCAGATATTGCGCGGTCCTACTTGGAGAAGATGGCCAGAAAGATGAAGAAGTGGGTAGACTTGGAAAGGCAACTACAGGAATACAAAATCGGTGACTTGGTGCTGGTGAAGCTCCAACCAGCATCACTCCAATTCTTTAGAAACAAGGTGCACAAAGGATTGGTGCGCAAGTATGATGGCCCCTTCCCAATTATCAGTAGGGTGTGCAACGTCTCCTACAAGTTGCAGCTGCTGGCGTGGCTTAAGATTCATAATGTTTTCTATGCCAGCAACTTGAAAGCCTACCATTCCGATCCGCAAGATGCTTCCCGAGGCGTTTCAACTCGACAACCTCCCACCAGAGCCTCCTATGAGAAGCGAGTTGAGACCATTTTAGCGGATCGCAAGACAAAGCTACCCAATGGAGCTGAGCAGATTGAATACTTGGTGAAGTGGCGGAAGCTTCCCAGAACCGAAGCCAGTTGGGAGCCAGAAGATACCTTTCGACATGAAGAAATAGCCATCAAAGCCTACCAAAGAGTGTCAACGAGGGCGTCGACAGCTTAAGTGGGGGAGAATGTCACGAACGGTCGTCGCACACTCGCAGCAACTTCGTTTAATGTTCCGTTTGTCGCTTGCCCATGCATGTACATATCCTTGGTAGCCTATTTTGTCATGTTTTTGGTGTGTTTTCCTTGTAAAAATGTAAGAAATAGTAGCTCACAGCGTTGTCGAACGATCGCTCACTGTATCTGCCCAAAACCCCCAAAACAACTCCGTTTTCGCATGCCGCGGGCTGATTTCTGCAGCCCATAGCCACCAAAATTTTGTCAGCCATCTTAGCACCCTAGAACCCCCCGGGTGGTACATGGCTGGATGGGGCTTCAGTATAGTGTCGGGCGTTGAACACTTTCATAAGTTTGCACGTCAACTTAACGGAAACTTGCCTTCGTGCTTGGCACTTGGGGAGTAGTTGTTTGCAGACTTGCAGCTACTCATTCACCCTTCTAAAGTCCTTATTTTCCTCCTCTCTTTCTCTGCTTTCATGCACTCCAAGTGCTCGCTCAATTGCTTGTAAAGCTTCCCTCTTCGCGAGACGTCGGGACTTGTCCGTCGCTCGTTCCAATAACTAATCAACTTCTGTTTTTACAGGTTCTATGGGACCTGCACGAGGTTGCAGCTCGGCTAACCTTTTGCGGATGCGTATGTCGCAAGGGCGCCTCAAGACTTAGGCAATTCCAACTAAGTCCGATCGAAGTGGGCGCAAGGGTGCTTCTCGACTTAGACATTTCAAGCTAAGTCCGTGTTTGCCACAAGGGGTGCCTCACCACTTAGGCAATTCCAGCTAAGTGCATGACATAGTGATGTGTCAAATAATGATTAGTCGATAATATATCCCCCCTGTATCATTTAGCCTCCTCCAAAGGCATGTTTCGAGACTCTTGTGAGAGGAGCTCAAAGTGCAATGTATGTATAAGTTAAGTCTCAAATAGAAGAATTACTTGGTAAGTAGGGTTCAGGAAGGGCATAATCAATTACAAATGATGAATAAGTTAAGGTCTACATTACAAATGATAAATGAGTATCTTGTATGTCTTGAATTTTGTTAGTGAACCAAGCAACAAATTTCGAGAGTGTTTCCTACTCTCATTGCCTAAGTCTAAAAAGCATTATTGTCGATGGCCTCGGGCATATATTCTTGAGTAAGTGAAGCTTGAACTCATTAGTGAGCTGAGTAAAAGAACTGATAGAGAGGGACTTCATATGAGTGTACTATTCTTGTGTTAGGTCTCTTAATATGGTCAAGAAGGCATGACACATCAAGGTGTCTGAAGTGTCATACAATGATATTTAGGTGTGGAAAGCAGTGATGTGCTCTAATAGGTCGATACTTCTATCAAAGGCCTCCAATGATGAGAGGTGGAAGTTGGCTAGACTTGACTCCTCTTGGATGTCGTTGGTGAATGACGATTAACCCGAGATGGGGTTAGACAACCTTTTCCCTCTAAATTATTGGAATTCTTATTGTATCTCTTCTAAGTATTGATCCATTTAATGTAGTTAAATTCTTAGGGAATCAACTATCAAATCTATCTACTGGGCCTGAGATTCAGCTGGAGCAGAGTGGTAGTGTAATGATTCTCTAAAGTCCACAGTTGGGGAGTAGGGTGCTCTCTTAGTCGATAATTTGATAGGTCTCGAGCGCTCTAGAGATATTGGCATTGCGTTAGGTGGGGGACCCAGATAGGCATTGACGGTGGTAGTGTTAAGCTACTGATTACGGTTGAGACATTGACGTCACTTGTTGAGCTAGCTAAGGTAAGAGCCGAGCAACAAATTGCATCATGAGTTGAATCTCAGATTTTGATGATGAAATCAATTGATAAAATTATAATCTAATGTATACTTGAGTAATGCAGGACTAGCTTTGATCAAGGAAAGACATTAATTAAAGCAAGTAGAATCGAACGTTAAGTCAGAGTGGAATATGTCAAGAGATTGGACATCGAGCTAGAGGATTAATTTAAGTACCAGCAGAAGGAATTTGTGCCATAAGATCGGGCATCGGACCAAAAAGATCGGATATTACATCAAGGAGATCGAGTGTTACGAAGGTTAACATACTAATTAGGCAATACGTCGTAAGAAAGAATGATGTGCTAAAAGTTCAAATGAAGCGCTGAATGAACCAATGATATGTCAGACGACTTAGTATTTTTACTTATAATAATTTGTTTAGATTGAAGTAGTTTAGAGGGCTAATTGTGTTAGTTTCAGGTATAACCATACCAACTCAATTAGCGACCCATTGGGCCTGATATAAGGCTGTTTTGGACTAAGAGGAAGGCCCATTCAGTAATCCAAAAGTTGGGTCAGGTAGTGGAACCACCAGTGGCTTGGTTTCCGAGACACAGTCTCCAAGAGTGTGTCAGGCGATGGTACCACCCAACACAGGTGGTGGTATCGATAGTACTCTAAAATCCAGGGATATTTAAAATTTTGACTTCATTTTTAAATCATTTGGGGTCTATAAATAATCCTACTATTCCTGCTTAGAATAGCAAGAAAGTAGAACAAAACTCTATCATTCTAAAGTTGTAAACTCTATTAAAAAGCTCAATTCCCTCCTCCATATACTTAGTGATTGTTCTAATGGAGAGTACGAGAGAATACTTATAAAAGAGGGTGTAAAGGTTCTCTCATGAGTATGTCAAAAGGAGAAAGAGTAGTAAGGGTAGTTGATCTTCACCCATTGGAAAGAAAATCATTAGTGAATGCCGGTAGCCTCGACGGAAGATGAATCGAGGGTGGACATAGATTACGATCATCGAAACTCTATAAATTTAGTGTGCACTCTTTTTCTGCTATTCATTGCTATAGCATTTTTGTTTTAACTACTTATTACGTTTACTTTAAGTTAAGCACAATTAGATATCATTTTCGATATGGGCTTTATCGAATCATCGAAAGTTGAATACTTTAACGAGGATGAGCAGTTGACTCGAGGTCATCTTAAGGTCATTAAATAGAGGCTAGTATCACATTATGGTTTGCGTCGAGATGGATGCATCCGTGTGCGTAAAAGTGGGCTGTTATCCCTTTGAATGAAAGTACTATGGATCGGGGGCAAAGCCTCCTCGCTTAGGGGTTTAATAAGAGAGTTGGTAGGTAAAAATTTTTGTGACATTGAACCCTCCTTCTAGCATGAAAATATTTAGGAAAAACATCGTTGACATTTTTGTTAGCTCGTCATAGTCCGGACCCATATACACAAGATTGCTCGAGGTGAAAATACTAAGCTATCGAGATGTCACCTATACGTAGATCGAGATTGAGAGAGATTTTCTAACATAATCCTTTCGACGCATAAGTTAGCAATTTTAAGTCTAAGAGTGTGGACGTGAGTGGTCAGAAAAGATAAATCCCTCTCATTTGTATTAATGATGTACTTTTATACCCGATCGCAAAAGGCAAAATATTCTATAAAATTTTCCATTGAGGGCAGGGGGAGAATACTCCATGGAATATTCTTTGGACTTGTTCATGTAGGCAGATGGATGGAAGGTTACCTGGACTCCACATGGTGATGACGTATCAGATGACGATTAATCGAAAATGTATCTCTCGCCAAGTTATAAACTACCTATTTATCTAATAATTTTTTTTAGTTTATTCTACAATTATCAAAGATAAGTTACTTATCCTTATAATGCAAATAGACACTACATGTTCTTAGCTTAAAAGCTAAGATCGTGTCAAGTGTCATCCCGACGATAAGAGAAGCAATGTGATAGCTTTCATTATATGTATATTGTCTCCATCATCGAAAACTTCGACATCTTCTTGAAGCAGGTTGTTTACCACCGTTGTGCCTTTGTCAGCACTCAATCACCGATCTCATCTCTCCCATAACCTCCATTAATTTCCTCTCACCGATAGTTTTAGCCCGTATTATTAACTAATAGAATTTAATAAAAAAATATTTTCCTCTTTTGTTCATTATTTTTTAAATGACTAGATCTTTGCAAATTCAAGTGGACATGAACACCTAACATTGACGTGTGAAGTTGAATCAAAACCTCTTGAGAAGTATAACTATATATCTGTTCTTTCTCGGAAGTGTCACTAAACGGAAAGTTCTTGCAATGCTCAACGAACATACTGCTGCTGCGTCACATCAACGACAAAGGATCAGCATGCATGACTGGTCCAGCATGCGTGCATGTTTTCTTGCTTACCTCAGTTCGCCATGTTCTACGTGGGTTGGTGATAGACTTGCGGTGTAAAGTTGCATCGATAAGCGAAAGACGCAGTTCGACGTCAGTCTTTCCTTTTTAATTCCCTTTTACGGGACATTCAAGTCACTGCCCACTGGGAGTCGAGCTTCGTACAAGGCTTTGCAGATCATCTTACTGTTTGAAGGCGATTTCCTTCCCTGCTTCTTTCCTTTTGCATCAGCCGGAGGTGTCATTGCCTTTAATCTGTTCATGGATAAGGATGCCAGGTCGGAGAGACAATGAACAACTGATAGTGCTTGCTTGCATCAAAGGCTCCTCCAAGATTTGCCACTGTTGAACGTTCACGTAGGAAATGGAAGTTGAATGGAGGGAAGGTTTTGCTGTCTTACATGTACCAGTAAGAAGACCACGGCAGGATGTTTAGGATTCATATGTTCTCAACAGTGACTGTCTGAAACAAACTTTTATATGCCGAATTTACTTCATCATCATCAAAAAACAAAAAAAAAAATTTGTGGGTTTTGAAGAAGTTGTGAGGTGCCTTTAGGCATTATGAATGGAGAAACCAATTGTTGCATAAGCCATATTGGAACGAATACAAGCTATGTGTTATATCCAGATCACTGACCACACCTTTACGGCAATTTGCAGTCCTCGTGAGATACAGTCATCGTCTATGAGCTTTATGTAGACTTTACAGTGGATTGAAAGGGTACCTTTTGGTGGTTCTTGTGCCATACTCGACCCCTGATCCAAAGAAATGACAAACATGCATGAGATGACAACAGCCAAACACCAACCATCTAAATTAACTTGGCAATCAAATGTTATCCTGGACAAGTTTAGTTCAGAAAGAGACTCCTCATAGAATCTAAAATATGACCTTTAGGTTGGTGGAAAATTTCTCCTAGAAGTTTTCATGTCATATACATCCTATTCGTCGTTTCCCTTCCTTCTATTGCAAAACTTGCCTGTTATTTAAACCCATCTGATACCTACACTTGCATTATTCCTTCCTGGTCGATCGCGAGTGGCCGACCATTAATCCTAATTTATAGATAGTTAATATGTACTCATAGAAAATCTAGTGGATATGTGATGTTGGTAACTTGCCTGAGTAAAGTACGTAGAGACAATCCATACTACATTAATCTATTTGTAGGTAGATGTCAATGGCACACAGTTTTCTACAATGGTTTTGGTGCTATTGCTTTCGGATATCCACCATCATTTTGACAACAACGTATCCACTCCAAATATTATATACAGATACCTTTCACGTAGGCCTCACAAGGTGCAATATGTCCATGGAATCTTCATTTCCTCATACTAATGAATTCTTTAGTTCAGATGGAGTAGATAGATGCGAAGAACATACACGTTTGTCCCTCTGTAAGATTGGGCAGTGGCCTTGAACAATAGATCCAGAAATCTCAGGTTGCTTATGCTAATTTGTTACGTGTTTTGGTGCATTCCTTAATACACACCGCATGAAAAAGATGGCGATATCGACGTTAGATAAACAGACAGTTCCCATTCACTCTTGGAAAGAAGAGACGAGGCATGCAAATTGGTTTCTGCTTTTGTGTTCGATCTTTGTCAACTCTGTCTCCTTTTTCTTTCTTGCTTCTGTTTTGTTCTTTCTTCAGAGAAACCACTATAAAAAAATTGAAGTGGGAGCTGACCTGAGGGGAAGAGGGGTTGGCTTATGGCGGCGAACATGGACAAGGTTCTAATCTTCATCCAAAAACATTGAACATAAGATCTGTGGGACAGGCATGATGTTACAAATATTGATTTATGTATGCATATAAATGTGCCATGGAGAAGTGGATTGCTCCACTAAACGAGGAGAAAACAAGAGCTTGATCTATCTCAAAAGCGAGAACTGGTATGGAAGTTTAGGTTAAAGATCACCATTCAAAGATATATAACAGGCACAAACCCTCGGAAAGCAGACACACAAGAGTCCAATAAAGAATTCTCTCTCGCCTTCACCTCCAATAAAGGGTTGGATGTTCGATTTCCCTGGTCAGAATACTTCACTGTTACTGTCTTCTTCTCGGAGTGTGCTACCGTAGTATACGCATGTTGCTCTACTCTTGTTAAGTCATGTATGTTCTCCAGGAGCTTTGTGTTTTGGCTCTCACGAAAGATTGCATGGATCTTGATCTGTTCTATTATGATCGATACATTTCTTTCATATGAACTTTGCCTCTTTGTCCCAGAAATTGCTCTCGATCAGGAAAAACACATGCATGGGAAGAACACCACTACATCTAATAATCGAGTTCTACTAAGCTTATGGATTTGTGTATTTCAGAGTTTTTGTATATCAGCTTAAGCACTGCATCGATCACTTCACAGCCTGTCAAATTTTAGACCTTTGACTCAACGGATGTTGGAAATCCCAAGCGGTGAAGGTACAATGACGTGCATGACGATAATAGTTGATGTCAATGATTAAGTTGAAGGCTTTTAAATGATTGTTTTATTCAATTCTTTTCGAGTCAATCAAGTTTTCCTGCAATATTTCTGTCGAATGGATAATCGTTGTTTAATCTTGATTTGATGGAAACTTAGTTTGTCTTTTGACATAGCAATCACTCATTAAATACGAGATTGTTTGTGATAAATGAAGGCTCGTGTTCTTGTAAAAGGGAAGAGATTTATCCTTTGGCAAACAAAGACAGAGAGAGCTTCAAGAACCCTAAGGTGCAAGTAAAATCACGTTCCTTTCAACGTAGGGAGATACTGCACACAAACCAAAACATTCGTCAACGGTGAGATGCGTGCATTCTTGGCTTATGGCTTCTTTTCATTCCCCAGCTTAAATAACATTATCCTTTCTTGTGCGAGGAGAGCGATATGAACCCAGGAAAGGTCACGATGCAATGTGAAACAATGTAGACCTGTATGAATGATCAACCAGAGCAAACAACAGAACAAGCTTAACACGCACGCTTATATTTCTCTCAGCGTGATGTCGTTGTCACTCCTGACACACCTGATGAGCAATACTCCGGAGCTAAGAATCCACAGATCAGCTCCTGCGATAAATCACATCGTCATCCATGAGAAAAATCCATGCCAACTTATGGACTTCGCAGCAGAAGCTCTTTTCGTTCTTCGTCAGATCCGTGTCAGCCTGACAAAACCGTTCCTGTTCATCGCCGTTGTTCATGACGAAAAGGACAGCCATGGGAGGTGCAAGGTAGGTCCCCGAGAGCAACGTCTCTCCCACCACCCTCTGCTGCTCCGTTGTAGTAGGCGCACCGAACGGCCGGCGTAGAATTTGCGGTGCGCATGTGAAACATGGCCGCTGAGGCGTGGCCTCCGCGCGGCCGCTCTAAAAGCCGAGACGTAAGGCGAGGACAGCGAGGGAGATGGGAAAAAGCACGGCCGCCATGCGCGGCAGGGTTGGCGCGGCGTGGCTCACTTGCTCGCCCCCCGAGTAGACCATCGTGTCATTGCTCAGCGGCATGCTTGCTGCGTCCGCATTCGAGTCCGAGGACTTCTTCTGGCTGTCAAAGATTAAAGATCGCATTCAAGATCTATGGAATAGGCAATAGTTAAATGACGACTACGGGGAGGCAGCTGCAGAGAAAGGGACAGATTGACGTCTGAACGGACTAAGGTCAGAGAAGCGGGTGTGGTCTCCACCGCCGGCCTGACGGCGACATGTTTTCTTGTTCGGTGACCTAAATCCAACGGATCTGACGTCTACAGCCACAAAAGTTAAACGTGAAGTTGCAAGCAAGCCAGAGCATGCCATGAGTCAAAGACGTCACGGAGCAGCTTGGCGAGCCCAGCGCATGCGCCATGCTTGCCGCGTTCGCCTCCGCTCGTTTGGACATCCACACGCATCTAAAATGATCCGATTGACCCGTAGAAACGAAGACAAGGGGTTCATAATTAGCTACGTACCTTGTGGTGCTGGGGCAGAACATGATAAGGTAATTGGCGGATGCGCAGGTGAACGTAGAGGTGGCGTCGTCGTAGGCGTAGCTGTAAGCCCTGGGGCAGGCGTTCTTGAAGAACTGGGAGTAGGACGACGGCTTGCACGTGTTGGGGCTGCCGTAGTCACCGCTGCAGCAGTACTGGGGCGACCGGAACGCCTCGCATGCGCTCTTGCACGCGACGCTCTCACTGCCGCCGTCCGAGGTCGACAGCACCACCTTGAGGTCCGACGGGCACACCCCGTTGAGGTCCACCGGACAGCCGGTGGAGCTGCATCCCCCGCCGGAGCCGCCCTGCGGCACCACCAGCACCGGCAGGTTGTAGCCGTCCACCAGACTCACGTCGTAGAAGTCCATCCCGCCGCTGCCGTCGAGCGTGAACTCCGCCAGGGTCGCCGGGGGTGCCGCGCCGACGCCGGAGCACTCCACCGAGCCAGACCCGCAGTCGCCGGTGGCGCAGCTGAACTTGCCGCTCGAGTCAGTGGCGCAGTGAGTGCGGCCCCAGAATCGGCCCGACCACGCGGCGGGCGCGTCGAGGCTCCGCGTCTCGCCCTTCTGCAGCGCGAAGCCCGTCGTTGACAGCGCAGCCGTGCCAGCGCTCGAGAGCACGCCGGGCCATACGGTGTACTCGCAGTTATTTGTCAGCGTAAACGTAGCCGCAAGAGCCCCTGAAAACAGAGTAGGAAGCGTGATGAACACATAATCAATAACAGGGGAAACAGAGCACAACCATGAAATCAAATAAACAAGACAAGGAAATCGAGAGAGAGAGACCTGAAAAAGAGAAGAAAAGAGGTGAGAGAACAAAATAAACTATTGCCATATTCACGTAGGGTGGCAAGTGATGAATGCAAGATTTGGAACTTGAGGGATTCTGCAGCACGGTGGTGGGTGGAATTAATATAGGCAAGGCCGCGGAGGATAATATGCTGGCCCCGCAAAGTTAGCAACAGACAAAAACAGTGTCAAAGCTCGAACAGCAGATTTATTTTTCTTCATTATTTCGCCGTGAGTAACTTGTTGTCTTATTTCTTAATGGAAGACAACCTCAAGTTATCGAGTGACTTGTTAAACTGATTCTTACCGACATGGTCTACGTGTGATGAACTAGCTGGATTCATCCTCTCCGTTCGAAACCGTATCCTCTTCGATTGACCCCAGCGAGTCGAGCAGTTCTACAGCCGCATCAAACGAGAATGCTTCCCACGTAATACTTCGGTAATCATCCACTCTTCCTTTCCATGGAGAAGACCGCATGATGCCAGCGATTTTGGTTTTGGGTATATTAGCCTCGTAGCAGGTGTCCAATTAGACCCAGTAAGATATATTCCCACCGATCAAACATAATATGTGATCGGCTCAAACGGGTTGACTCAAATAACCCGATCGATAAATCCGTCGGGTTCGAGTTTAGGCGATTGACTCGATCACAAATCAAGCTATTATTTCAGGGGATGTTAATTCGAAGAAGATGGCGTAGGAGATGAACATGGCACCGATTTGCCACTCTCAGCCTCCTCTTCCGATATCATCGATGGGGCTTTAATGGCAGTTTGTAGCCAGGAATGGTGCTGCAGAGTTCTTTCCAAATGCTCCTCACAGGGCGCGAGGGGCTGCTTTCGGAGAGTTGGGAGGAAGACGTTCCGTCACTCACTCCACAACGTGCATGCCAGTCACAGCTAATCAACTGCTATCATGGCGGCATTGATCTCTGTGTTGCCGTTGGCACGAACAACGGCAGACGTCACGTAAATGGAGGCAGATGCCATGGATTGCATCTGAGAGAAAAGGAGAAATAATTGGAGCAGGAACGTGCCAGCCTCGAAGCTCGGAAAGCTTTCGCGGATTCAAGAACTCCTGCAAGCGATGCCCTCCCCTTGTCCCTTGTTGCTGCGTCTCCCTCGCTCTCTTCTCCGACAGCGGCGTCGACTCGTCCGGTTACCATGAAGCTCGGTGCCTTGCTCGAGATGCCGAACGGGGACAGCCCGGCCAGCTGTCGGGGCGAAGACTGGGCGCGACAAGGGATGGCTGGTCTAAACATCGACGCGGAGACAGGCGAGACCTGCATCTCGCGTTTTGAATCTTCATGTCGTTCTTTTTAGCATTTCTCTTTTTCTTAGATCTTGGAATTGATCAGCTAAGAGGCGGTCGGAAGTGATTGAATGGCTGAACGGTTTGTTCCACGGACTTAACATGTCGCTCGAAGCGTCCGAGGAGGAACTCCGAGCTCGGTTGTCCGACGGAGCTCTCTTGTGCGGCATCATGAGGAGGTTCAGTCCTGGCTACTCGGAGGTTGAACTACTGACAATTATACTTGCAGCTGTTTGACGTTTGGTCTTAATGGGGGATTCTCTTTTTTGTCTTGATTTTAACTTTGGTTGCAGATCAGGAATGATACTTATGCATCGAGGACCGAGAGCAGATCGGAAAACACAAGGAGGTTTATTTCAGCCGTAGAGCAGATGGGATTGCCGGGCTTCAATGTATCCGACCTGGAACAGGTAACCGGGCAGAGAATCATATCTTTACCAAGGAATTGGTGTCGGTGTTACTCCTCAGCTAGTGAATTAAGTGTGGTATGCTTCACTCTGGAATCAGGGACCTGTCTCTTCGGTAGTATACTGCCTTTGGTCTCTCAAGGATCACCTCCTCTCCAACCTTGGGGAGGACAGGGACATGAACCCACCAGTTAAGAGCTTAGGTGAAGCAAGAATGAACTGGAAAGCTCTTGAAACTATAAGGACCGATCCACTGGGCGCTTTGAGAGGAGATAGCATTCTGAACGGCCAGAACTCTGTTGTGTTAGGAGAGGAGAGAAGACACAGCTTTCAAGGTTCGAGGTTGCAACATGTCCTGCCAAGTTCGGTCATGTCAGGCATGTTAATTGTTCTTATTGCTCATCTATTTCACCTGATAATGGAACTTCCCTTATTTAATGTGGTACAAATTCACATAGACTTACATGTAGCTTTTACATGATCTGTAATGTTGTTTGTATGAGAAATTGGTCTATTGCTGGGCTCCCAGCAGTCTTGTTATGTGTAGCCTGTACGACAGATAAATTTTGAAATAATTCTCATTACCTGTTCCTTTGTTGCAATTCTTGTTCATAGACTATAGACCTTAATTTTCATCATAGACGTTTCCTATAGTATCCATACGATTATGTTATTGACTTGGAAATCTCTGGAAATTGGATATGCTCTTGAGCTCATTGTCATGGTTCTGGTCAGATTATCGACTTAAGAGAAAAGAGGTCAAAATGTCATTTCTGATTTGGCTAAAGATATTTTCATATAGGTGACAATGTAAGAAGTGGGATGGTGAGGTTAAGTGTTAGCGGGAAAAGTTTGGAAATTTAATCTGCACATATAGTTTTTGTATGACCTTCTGCAAGTGAACTTCATGTTGTTGTTTATCCACATTGTTCTGGTGTTGCTAGCAGCTATAGTTATAAGGGACCAACTAAAAAGCTTTTAGACAGCAAACATGCCAAAAAATTTATGTTACCTTTCTTCACTTTATGCCATGATACTATCCGGCCTCTAGCCTTGTCACACCATAAGCTTCTTTCTCAAAGATCTTAATGGGAAAGCCTTTTGTAATTCCTATATGAAACTTGTGATGGATCCTCTGCTACTTTTATGCAATTATATGGTTTCCTTCTAATCTAGGCTCATATACTTCGATGAGATACTGTGGAGGCTTCAATCAATAAGAGGAAAAGAAAACTTGAATGTTTTCACTTCACATTCTTTAAGGTGCTTTAACATGTTTGGGCCCTTGGCCATGTGGAAAGTTATGGAGCTTTATTCAAAGGATATTAGCATTATAGGTACTTTGTAGACCAAGTGATGGTCCTGTTTGAATATGAAGAAGTTTTTCAAAGTACTCCTCTCTTGTTTAACGAACATTTGTATTTTAATGTCTCAATTATCTCATCTTTTACTGGCAGTAAAGTACAAATGAAATTTTTGTGGTCAGTTAAACACACACACACACAAACACACAAACATATATATATATATATATATATATATATATATATATATATATATATATATATATATATATATATATATATATAATGCAAGTGATGCTGCACACCTTTTTGTGGAAGCATAGATCTGTTATGTTCTTTAGAAGCATATCAATTGTCCTCTCTGCTATGAAAATATTTTCAAACTACACTATGTTTTGGAGCATTCCTTGTGCTCATGATATTATTTGCTTACTGCAAAGAAGTTACATTTTGCCATATAGTAATAAAATTTCATTTATAAACTTTAATTACTATATCCACCTTTTACAGAGCCATCATCTCCGCAATTTCATCATGGTGGACACAAATTCCATGAGGTTTTCCAATTGAAACAAGGGCATTATTATGATCTTCCTCCAGCTAAGCTCTCAGAAATGATGAAATCAAATAGTTTAGATGTAATCTTTTAAATTCATAATCAAGACACTTAGTTTTCACTATCGTTTATATAGTTATATGTTAAGCATTGAAGTATGTTTTTTGTAGAATGCCCCAACTCAATCTCTTTTGAGTATTATAAATGGCATTGTCGATGAAAGCATCGAGAGGAAAAATGGAGAAATACCTCAAGTATGTAATCAAATACAAGAAAATTTACTTACATGCTGGTCTATTGTATTAATGTATAGTCCTTATATCAATTATGTGCTCATTATATGATATCTTTTCCTGTAGTCCTTAATTTCTAATATATTCCGGCAGTTGATGTTCCATGCAAAGAAATAGGACAAAAGATTTTATTGTTTAAAGCTTTCATTTATTGTTCTTTTCCCCAGCGTCTGCCATGCTTGTTGAGAAAAGTTGTGCAAGAGATTGAACGACGTATTTCAACTCAAGCAGAGCACATAAGAAATGTAAGACAAGGTGATTTTACATTTAATTATATTCAAACATTTTATGACTCTCTTTTCTGTAGCAAAATAATCTCATTAAAGCACGTGAGGAGAAGTATCAATCAAGGATTAGGGTGCTTGAAACGCTAGCAACTGGTACGAAAGAAGAAACACAGGTAATTTTAGTAAATGCAGCAATCGTATCCTGTGGATTTAGAGTGCAATGTTGTTCTTTCAATCCCATAATAAAATGATTCTTTTCTCATCCTTTATGTTTCAGATAGCTATGAACCAGCTCCAGCTGCTAAAGGTCTGTTTCTTAACAAAACTGCAATCTATTTAACTCAGATGGCTATTATTCTGCAGATAATGTCTTCATTTTCCCATCTTTTGTTTGCCTTTAATTTTAATGATTTCACAAGGTTACAAAAGTGACTTTGAGAATGGCTTCAGGAATTTGTAGAATTTGTTTGTCATTTAAATCAAAATAAGGTGATCTTCACTGATTTTGGCACTCTTTGGGACATGTATATGACCGATGGACTAATCTATATAATAATAATTTCTTCATGAATGGTCATGAACTCTTTAGAGGTAGTTTCCTGATTGACTTCATTTGTGCAGCAAGGATCCCTGAATTCGTTTTGGACACACCTTCTGTAGTTTAACCAAAGCTTCATGGTTGATATATTCTGATGGCTAATGCCTTAATAACATTTGGAAAACTAGTAGTCATAATTCATCAGTTCCATTGTAAGCAACATTTCTGTTTCATTAAAAAAAGTGCAATCTAGATATTAGTTCTATTAGTATACAGAAATTAACTCAAACTTCAGTACTTGTAGAACCATACAATATCCACCACATTTCACTCCAATAAACATAATTTATCAGTCAAATGGTAACAAATAGTGTAATATGAAATGTATCAATAGAAATGGTTCACTTGCCATAGTATAGCCCATCTCAGTTGATAACTAACATTATGTCCCATTGATATGTGCCATGTTCTGTTTGGTGCTGTCATTGGTACGTTGATGCAATTAGCTTCTTATCTGAATTGATTTATCATCAATTTACTTCAACGCTATTCTTACATGGATACTTCTGCATTACAAACACAAAACATTTGTTGTCTTTGATTGCTAATGATGTTTTATTAGTGATTTCATAACATAATTGATGAGTTCTATGACATCAAGTATTTGCAGAGTGCTGTTTTTGAGCAGCAGATGTTATTGACCTTCACGTATAGAGGCAAGCCTTATTAGTAAAGATCACCGATGATATTGTTGTCCATAAAACTCCAATATGAAGATAGATATATGCTCCTGCCCCAGCGAATGTGAATCCTGTCACTGCAGCCTTTTCCTTTTCATAGTGCTACAGTTTCCATTTTCCTAATGAAGTAAATGATTTGAGATACAAAAAATCTGGACAAACTGTAATGAACATATATAACAGACAATGAGTTGAAAGAAACCAGAACTAACAGCCAATAGACTTTTTGATGTGATCTAGTAAATTTGCAAAGGTCAAAAAACAATATTGTTTAGGTTGAAGTGTGTTAGTGGCTATATTGAGCCCGACCAAGGTCTTCCTGTCATTTTTGGAACAAACTGTATTCACATGTTTGATATTGATCATTGTCCTTTTGCAGACAGAAAAGCAAAAAATTGAAGAGAGAAACAAACATGGTGAAGAAGATATGTCTAGGCTAACAAAGGAAAATGAAAAAGCTGACCAGATGATTTCAGAACTAAAGCAGGAGTTGGAAATAATAAAAAAAACATACGAAGAGAAATTTCAGCAAATGGAAACTAAGGCCAAGGAGTATCAAACAGAGTTGGAGCAAAAGCTAAAAGATGCTAAATCTTCTTTGGCAGAATCACAAAGGAGAATAAAAGAGTTAGGGACAATTGCTGAATCTAAATTTCAGAATTGGAATCAAAGGGAACTTGTTCTTCAGAGTTTTGTAGATCTTCAACTGCAATCAGTGCAGGTATGTCACGCTCAAGCTTGTTGTAAGTTGTTCCTCATATGATGCTCAAGACTGAGCATTTGTGTTTCTTCCAGGAGTTGAGATCATCTTCCAATTCCATAAAGCAAGAAGTCAGAATTACACAAAAGAAATGGTGTGAAGAATTTGCCAGATTTGGTAAGACATGTTTTGCTGATACTACATTTTAACTAACATTTCAGTACCTCTTTAGACATGCATTGTATTCGTCTGTGCAGGGAAAAAACTGAAATTACTGACTGATGCAGCAGAGAATTATCATACCGTCCTTGCAGAAAACAGGAGATTGTACAATGAGGTTCAGGAACTAAAAGGTGTCCATTTAACATTTAATTATCATCATGTGATATTATAGTTTTACCACATAGTTACATCTTGGCTCTGGCTAATGTATTCTGTGTAGGAAATATTAGAGTTTATTGCCGAATAAGACCATTTCTTCCTGGGGAAAATGTAAAACAGACTACCATAGAGTATATTGGTGACAATGGTGAGCTTCTTATTGCAAATCCCTCCAAACAGGGAAAAGATGTACAGCGGATGTTCAAGTTCAATAAGGTCTTCAATCCAGCTGCTGCTCAAGGTTATCATACAAACATCTGTTAAAATCTCTAGCTTTTTTAGTTTCCTTTTTCTTTTGTTGTTTATGGCATTTATTTCAATGAAATGGCAATAAAATTTGTTGTTTGACTAGGACAGTTCAACCATAGTAGGTATTTTGCATTTGTTTTATCTATTGCTAAGCAACTTCTTTTCTGATGCTGTAATAGAGGAAGTCTTCTTGGACATTCGGCCCCTAGTCCGATCAGTTCTTGATGGTTATAATGTATGCATTTTTGCATATGGTCAGACTGGATCAGGAAAAACATACACCATGGTGATCATTGTTTTTTTTATATATATATATATTTAGCTATTTCAAATTACATTTTCCACATCTTATTTCATCCTCATAACATGATGAAAAGTCTTGTTTCAGACTGGACCACACTTGGCAACTGAAAAGGAGTGGGGTGTCAATTACCGAGCCCTAAATGATCTATTTCATATATCTTGGAATAGGAGAGATGCCTATGTATATGAAGTGGGTGTCCAGATGGTTGAAATATATAACGAACAAGTTCGTGATCTGCTTGCAAGTGATGGCACACAAAAGAAATATCCTTTTCTGCACAGTTTTTTTTCATTCTATTATTGTTCTATGATAGTATCAAGGTTCATTAAAATCCAATCTTGTTCTTGAATTTTCATTCTAATGTTTTTTCTGTGTGATTATAGTTCCTTTGGTTCCTTCTATTCCAAGTAATATGCTCTATTCTTTTGTTACAGAGATTTATGATTTCAAGTTTAACCAAACTCATGTTATCCCAGCTTCTATGTGGTATAGATTATACCTGCTGTTTCCCTTTAACTTGCACACACTTGGGATTTTGAGTAATTCACTGCCCAATGGACTTGCTGTCCCTGATGCAAGTATGCTTCCTGTTAAATCGACTTCTGATGTACTAGAATTGATGCGTATAGGACAGAGTAATAGGGCTGTGGGTGCTACTGCTCTCAATGAAAGGAGTAGCCGGTCACACAGGTTTAAATTTTGTCATCTAGATGCAATTGTGTTTTCCCTGCATTATGTCATCTGGTATTACATTACCTTTCTTTTACAGCATTGTGACAGTTCATGTTCGAGGGATGGATTTGAAAACTGGAGCTACTTTGCGAGGCTCTCTTCATCTGGTAGATCTTGCTGGAAGTGAGAGAGTTGATCGCTCCGAAGTTACAGGAGATAGACTTAAGGAAGCACAACATATCAACAAATCTTTGTCTGCTCTTGGAGATGTTATATATGCTCTATCACAAAAAAGTGCTCATGTGCCATATAGAAATAGCAAACTGACTCAAGTGTTGCAAAGTTCTTTAGGTACCCATCTACATTCTTTTAAATGGCATTTGCTTTATTTGTTTCAGTTTAAGATGAGCTTTATTTAATGAAAACCTCTTCTTCAATTGGTCTTTTTTCACTAAAAACAGACATGAGATTTTTCATTCTTTATTATGCAGGTGGACATGCTAAGACACTTATGTTTGTACAGATAAATCCAGATATAGGATCTTATTCTGAGACTTTGAGTACCTTAAAATTTGCTGAAAGGGTATCTGGAGTGGAGCTGGGTGCTGCAAAGAGTCAAAAAGAAGGGAAAGATATAAGAGATTTGATGGAACAGGTTCTTTGTGCTAGTCATTTTATATTTTTCGTTTTTCAATTATATGATAATGTAATGATTCTATTCCTGTTCATTATACATTTTGTCTTTTATGCTCTCTAACAAATGCTACAATTAATTAATTACGTACGAAATGAGATAATAGGTTCAAAATGTGTCTTAGCCTCTTTGGTTTTCTAAATTTCTTCACCATGCAAAGCCTTCAATGGAAATGTGGAAGACCTTAACTTTTAGCAGAGCTAGCTCTAATAGTATTTTTAATTTTTAAGTGGAGACAAAAGAAACCCCAGATCTGGTTGAGTGACCTATGTATATCTAGAATTCGTGTAGTACCACTAAGAAAGGTCTTACCTCTATGAATCAGCGAGTTTTCAGCATAGATTTGAAATGTCCTTGACAAAGTCTTTTGCTTATACTTTGAAGGTTCATTAATTCTTTTGAGGTCATTTCCTTGGAGAATGTCTAACGACAAGTTTAATATTTGATATTTATCTGTGTTTCACATCAATGTCTTATGCAAATATACTATGGAGTTCCCAAAACAAAATTGATGACTATTGGACGAGTCCAGGAAGGGTCATTGATTTTCATCTTTGACTAATCATACAAAGATATGAAATGCCTAATTTAGATGAAGAAAGTAGATAATATAATATTTCACCATGAACTATAACTCTGTCATGCATATATAAGCATGTGAGTAGTGTAGTGATTGCTGCCCAGATGTTTCTTTTTCTTCAACACCAATTTATTGTTCTCAGCAGAATGATTCTTTTTAATTATTTTGCTAGGATTCAGTTTTTTCTTCTTTTTTCTACTTGCAGATTGCATCACTTAAAGATATTGTTGCAAGGAAAGATGAAGAAATTGAGCAGCTCCAACAGCTAAAAGACATTAGATTACAACATATTAGTAACTCATTGAGGCATTCATCCTCCTCCCCTTGTGGCATTTCATTGCTAGGTGGGACCATTCAACAAGAACAGAAGTCATCCAATGGAAGGGTAGTGGCTAATGATAAATTGGGTTCAGATCATGAGAACTTCTCAGAGCAGAGTGGTGATCATTCTGAATCTGGTTCTCAACTGTCTGCGGAAGACAGAAGGCACCAGAACGAAATTTTGGGCCAGTCAAAGCTGATAAAAGTGGTAGCAGATCAGAGTTCTGCTGATCCTGAGCATTTGGGCCTTGGTGATGCAGATTCAGAGGAATATCTATCAGATGGTGATCTTTCCATGGGAACAGAAACAGATGGTTCAACTGGCAGTCTTGTTGAGTTTAATCGCCTCTCTGAACAAGTGAAATCATTAGAAATCACCAAAGAGAAAGTGTGAGTATCTCAGGAATCTTTCATGCATTTCCTATAACAAATAGAGCATGATGGACTTTTCTAATGTAGCTTTAAAAATTCCACTTGTTTGCTACCAGGAAATTATGGACTACTACTACATAAGTAATAGTATGAACCTGAAATTTTAAGATTAATTATTTATGAAAACTCGACAATGTCATGAAAAATGGATTCTTTCAGTGATGTAGCAAATACAGTAGGTCTAAATTATTTGTGATACTATGTTAGATACTAATTGTAGCTACATTATAAATGCAGGCCTAAAAATCCAACCCAAGCACCTAAGCCACCTTTGCGGAAGACTGGACAAGTCCCAGCATCCAGAACAAGTTTAAAAGATACCATAAAGTCTCCAAGTAACTCTCTCTCTCTCTCTCTCTCTCTCTCTCTCTCTCTCTCTCTCTCTCTCTCTTTTTTGAATATCAAATATATACATATATATTATGTTGAAAGTAGTCTGTGTTAACCTAGAGAATGGTTCTAAATACATGTTGATATATTTGTCATTAATGAATCAGAATTTCAAACCAATAATGTCACTTTAATTCATCTTCAGTTAATGTTCCATACTGAGTGATCTAGGAACCATAAACATGCAATTCTTACATGCCATATGAATATTAGCTTTAACAGGATATCGAGCTGGTATTTGTTCTGATTCAGTGACAAATAACAATAATGAAACAGTAAAGAATTTGACTGTTGATCACAAATTCCTGGGATCAAATTCCAGTTTCGCCATTTACCTTTGCACCAATATATATATATATATATATATATATATATAATGAAACCCTTTAATTATGTAAATTCATCAAAAAGATCAATGTTTTGAAATATCAGTACAAAGATATTGATGATAATTTTGACAACCAAAACTAATGTGAAGCATAGAAAAAGTCAATTTATGCATACCTCCACAAGCGAAGAAGCTGTTCTCATGGCTTTGACCATCAACCTCAACTTCAACCAAACATAACATAGTTAAGGGTGATGTTACACTTGCATTTGCATGTTCATCATTGGTCATGTTCTTTGCAGCATTATATTCTCTCATCAGCTTCTCTTACAATGCCAGGTACAAGTAAAAACACAACTCAAGCAGCAGTGCCTTCATCCAAGCTTCCAAAACGGTGGCAGTAGGGCAAGTGCTTTTGTCAATTGTTTATTTTCTATTTGTACAATTTCCTTACAACAAAAATCCAAATAGCTTCACAGTGATGAGCAGAAGCAAACTTGTATTATTTATATTATGGAGTTTGTTGATTGTTAAGTTGAGGTTAGGTGTTGTGTACTTTTATTCTCCAACTTGAATACAAGATTTCCCAGAGTAGATTTGCCTTCATGTTTGATAGTGAAACTGGGGTAAATTTCTTTTCAATGACTTATTGCACAAATCTGATCTACTTTCAGCTATGTTGTCTTAGAAGATCAACCATTTGTCCTTTTTTTTCCTTTTGTAAATTGTAAGAGATGAATATAGGTTTTGACTCTTCTATAAACAATCAATTTTTTTTTTGTCTATGTTAGATATTTACATATATATACTTGGAAGTAAGAGTATATCTAGCGATCCACGAGCTTGACGAGGATGAGAGGGAATAAATGTAATTAGCTGAGGGAAGATGTTAGTATTTCATTACTCATATATATATATATATATATATATATATATATATATATATTTCTTGTATACTTGTTTAGTCGAACCCAATCCGAACAAGTCATGTTTGGATTGGGTTCATTAAAAGGGGTGCAGTTTTAACCCGGGTCGAACATGTGCTCAAATTTGACATGTTCCCGGGTCCAATTGGACTCGACTTCCCCGCTCGAGGCCTACTCGCTCTCTCTCTCTCTCTCTCTCTCTCTCTCTCCGGAAGCAGACACCGAAAGCACCACCTCCTCCTCCGGCATCCCCAAAGATGCTCTCGTTGCTTCGGGAGAGCGTCGCCTTTTCTCTAGCCAACCCGGCATCCCCGAATATGTTCTCGTTGCGGCCGCAGATCGCCGCCCTTTCTCTAGCGATCCCCGGGCACCGGCGCCGACTCCTAGCTCGACAAAGCCCCCAGCGACCCTCTTCGGTCGTCTCCGTGCTCACGAACGAGTCACCCAACATGTCCCCCGCCTTCGCGCCTCCAAATCTTTCTTTCCCTGTACTGGTATGTGTGTCGAACAACTGTGCTCTGGGTTTAGGGTTTAAGGGTTCTAAAACCGATATCCTGCGAAGCTATAATGGGGAATTGCTTTAGTTTAGGTTGATTTCGCTAAAAGATCATAAATCGACCCTTACCCTTCAATTTGATGACGCCTTCAAAGGTTTTAGTCAATTAAGGTGGACTGATTGTAAAATAAGCAAACTTTGGTTGCCGTAACATTGTGTTCATATGAAGAACTTCGAGGGTTGTAAGTTAAAACTTTTACACTGTTTCCGCAATTGGAAGATTTTGGTTATTGTGCATGGACACGGACAAGTGAAATGGAACAAGTATGTCAGGATGTCAAATTTTAGGGAAGATAGAGCACAACAATGTATGGACATGGCAATCAATGAATGTATGTCATATATTTACGTAATTATATATATAAAGATATATGTTGTGCCACCCAGACAATCCACGATGCCATATATGTCTATTATGAGATGTAGTATACCATTCATGTGATTAAGCTTTAAGAAAAATAATTCAAATATAAAAACATTTAGGATGTTGTTGGCATAAATAGTAACTCAAGATACATACATCTTGCAAATATGTGTCTTATTCATGAGCTTTAATGTAGATGAGATGCATGCCCTACATTTGTACTCTGCCTTAACAATACATATGCAGATGATACATTTGTCCTATGTAAGTTTTGAAGCACTGAACATGTTGGGGAGTATCTATCAAGTAAAGTTGTCTGACATGGATATTGTAATCATATTAAAGTCTTAATGCTTCATTAGATGCTTCCTGTTGTTTCCATCACTTAAAAAAATGTTAGATGTTAACACAATACTAAGTTTAATATAATATATTTATTAGCACAACATACTCTAACAAGGATAGGATGCTCTTAGATTGTAGGTTTGCTAACTATATGCTAGCCTGTACTATGCTAGCATAGGTATTGGCACTGAGCGCCCTGTATTGCCAAAGATAATACATACCTTTCCAGAATCCACGCACACCTTGTGTTCCATTAGGATAGACCCCTGCGCCAAATCATGTACTATTCTGGGACATTATGGTCTTGTTCCATGCTCGCAATTTGCAGTTAAATCCTTGCTATGGTAGTATAAAACTATGCAGTTAAAAATGTTATTATTTTTTAATTAATTCATGTTTATTAAGAATAGAGGGTGTTCCTCATCGATGATAAGACTGCTATTGCAACTTGAGAATCATCACGTGAGAGGGTAAATTTGCATAAATTTAATCCTTTACAAAATTGATGTGGCTGGATCATTTTGCAGTATGCTTTCATTCAATATGTTTTCAGGATCAACATGTGAAAATACATGTCAACAGAGTATATCCTATATTTTCTTCATATAATCATTGGAATGATTTTTTGAAACGATTTTCTTCTCCTCATTACCAAATCCTCTGTTGCACTTGCCCCTTCTCAAGATACCTGCGGTGAAATTTCTTCGAATTATCTGCTACCTTCAAATTTTAGGCCGTTTTAAACAGTATGATCGGATGCATGTTGGTTTGCACAATATCTTAATATATGAGTTTTTAGGCTTGAACTTTGACAGAAGCAAGTCTTATGCACATTGGTGATTGATTGGTTTCCCTTCTCATTACTCTGGACAGGTAAATGGATGCACTGGAAAAATGGGGAGAGCTGTTGCAGAAGCAGCGATTTCTTCTGGACTTCAGTTAGTTCCTGTGTCATTCAGTAGTTTAGAGAAGCCTGGTAGAACTTTAAAAGTAGGCAATACTGAGATTCAAATACATGGTCCATCTGAAAGAGAAAGTGTTCTTTCTTCTGTCTTTCATGAGTTCCCTGATGTTATTGTGGTGGATTATACAGTGCCTGATGCTGTGAACGGTATATACTATATTCCTCATTTTTTAGTAGTTAATATCTTTGTTACTACTCTCCAACCCTGTTTGTCTGGAACTCTGGATACCTATGGGAACATAGGTCAGAACACCTTTCTTCATTAGAGCATAGAATCTTTAGTCTTTAGCTTTATTATGCCCAATATTATTGCATCAGCCTTTGGCATACCACAAGGAACATATAGCTTACTGACAGAAACATGCTTGATCTTGGATGAATTATGGCTGTGGTATTTTAACGTTTTTTGTTGAGTTAAGAAGGCCTGAAAGTCTTTTGTTACATTTATTTTCTTGTTTCATGGCTCTTGTGATGGTTGCATTTTATGTACTAGTTGAGTGATTTCATCTCAATATGTCACCTGCTTTTTGATAATGTAGTCAATGCTGATCTTTACTGCAAACTTGGTATCCCATTTCTTATGGGGACTACTGGTGGAGACAGGCAAATGTTGTACAAAACAGTTCAAGATGCAAATGTTTATGCAGTAATCTCTCCGCAAATGGGAAAACAGGTGTTTAACAAAATTTATCTGAAAAGATGTGTTGTCAATCTTTTATATTTTTAATAGAATCCCTAAAAATAGTTAACCCATAATTCAGTCTTTCTTGTTTTATTAGGTTGTAGCATTTCTTGCAGCCATGGATATCATGGCCGATCAGTTTCCTGGAGCATTCTCGGGCTATACACTTGAGGTATATGTAAAATCTTCACATTGTTACAATTTCCAAGAGCACAAAGGAAAATTGCACTAAGACAGAAAGAGGACTGGGTAGTTTCTCTTATGTTTAACTAGGAAAAGTGTAAGTTGTTACAATTGTAAACAAATTTGTTATGACTTGTTTATTCTACTTTACCTTTTTAATAGAAAAACTCACAAGATAATAATAAACAGATTTCCAAACCAAGTTGTCAAATAATGAATTAGTTCACAGTCCACCTGTGTTGAGAGAGATTGTTAAATTTGCTAACCTGTGTAAACTATGATTTTCTGTTCATCTTAGAAATGTGTTCATGAAGGTTATAAATCTTGGTACTGTACTAGTTTTTGTTATCTATCGGATTGGTATGCTATTTGGTGTAAGGACCACTGGTATGTACTATCTGGTATCAATCAAAAAAATAAAAAATACATCATCAGACCTGTAATACTGGTCAATATGCACCATATTGATCATTATTTGAGATCTCGATGTTCGCAGTGATGGTTTTCTAGTATTTGCAAGCCAAGCCCTGTTGAGATGTTTTGATTTGCATCCATGCTTGCAAATTGTGAAGTGCATGGAGATTATGGTCAACAGTGAAATATTTGATTTGAAATATTTAAATGCGATATTGATGTTTTTTTTGACTCCTGCATGATTTGGGTATCAAACTGCACTAGTTTTGTTTCCAGTAAGTTGTGCTAAAAGAAGTGGAACCCTTGTGATAATCTTTTTTTACTGTTAATTTAAAGGTCAAAAAATTGGATCTTTATTCAAAATGGAATTTGATGCCAATTCTCTGTCTGAAAATATTGAAACAACAAATGTATTTTAATAAGTATTTTTTTTGTGCTTCTGACATTGCAATAAGCACTATGGACATGCAAGCTTTGTGAAAAACCACAGTGCAAATGATGTTGAATATGGCGGTGCATTTCGAATACTCAAATTCTGTCAATTGTTAAATTTGAGACTTTTTATGATAGTAATAGGAGTGGTTCTCTTGTTAATTCCTAGGGTTTTTTGGAAATACTGGAAATTCTAAAATAGTTAATGATAATGGGATTATCGATCTGTTTGCTAAGTTTGTCATCAAGATGTGAGGCATGTGGTCATCATCTAGAACATTTGACTAATTATCTTAAAATTAGCATATTAACAGGTGATGGAGTCGCACCAAGCAAGCAAACTGGATACTTCTGGCACAGCTAAAGCTGTCATTTCATGTTTTCAGAAGCTTGGTGTCACATTTGATATGAAGCAGGTTAGTTATAGTGAAGCATTGTCTTTTTAGTTGGAAGGTAGACACACATTAATATAAGGGTCTACATACTTTGTGATTCATGCTTTGATCGTACTATTAGCTGCTGGTTACACTCAGTGCACTTTAGAGAAGCAAATCAGTGTTCTGACTTGAAGCGCTTGTTTTGCAGCTGAATTAAACTTTTCTTCCATATTTAAGCTTTGATGTATGTTTTATTGAAAACTTTAGATACATAATTCATGGACATAATGTTTTACCCATCTCTTTCCAAGCTTTCCTGAAAACTGTTTTTCTAAACTTGTAGATGACTCTTTCCAGCACATCTGACAGCAAGTGCCATGGTTTTAGTTGACATGTATTTGATACACTCTGTGGTTAACAGATTAAACAGATCAGAGACCCTAAGAAGCAACTTGAGATGGTGGGTGTCCCTGAAGAGCACCTCTCTGGTCATGCATTTCACATGTATCATCTCACATCACCTGATGAAACGTAATAAAATCTTCCTGTCACTCGAGCACCTACATTCTGAAGTGCTTCTCCAACTCCATTTGCATAATGTGTTTCATATTTGATTCTTGGAGCAGAGTTTCTTTTGAGTTCCAGCACAACGTCTGTGGTCGCTCGATCTATGCGGAGGGAACCATTGATGCTGCCATTTTTCTGTTCAAGAAGGTCTTATTGCATTTTCCATATCTTTAAGATATTATGCCCTCATGTTGGTCAGTTCTAGGTAACATGTGTTTTATTCTGATATTGTTGCATCAATGCAGGTCCAGTCCAAGTCTGGCCAAAGAATATACGACATGATCGATGTCTTGCGAGAAGGAAACATGCGATGATAAATTTTTGGCCGTGAGCTGTATTTGCAGTTAAGGTCTTAAAGTTTGTGTCCTGTATCTTAAGTTTAGATTGGATCAACAGGACTTGGAATTTGATGATAACTGAGATTTTATCTGCAGATCCAATTTCTTGCAACATATTTCAGACTCCTATTGTTGATTCCTGATGTTCTTGGTTCCAACACTGCAAGTTTGTTTATGATCGGCCAATCCAACAACTTCTTGGGTAAAGAATGGAAACAACAGGTTTGTTCGTGATCTCAAACCGGCTTATTATGGAAACTGGACAATTGCAGTGCCATTATGCATCGTTTTCTTCATCTGCTACCGATTCATGTCCCATCTGTTAGATACCATCAGCCACCGATAGGTGGGTAAGGCACAACGTTTAGCAAACTGGCGAGCAATTAAGAACACTGGAACACGCAAACCATCAGACAAATATGAAACATCTTAGCAGGCCTCACCATGCCGCCAACGAATCCACTCTTTATACATTTCATGACCAGCAAAGTCTGATTATGAAAACTTGATCCACATTTGCACACATAATCTAATCTTGATAAGTACATAGTATACCATCTTCCTCCGAGCAAAGCCAATAAGCATATGCGGCAGTAAAAGATGCATCAATATTAAGCAGCAAAGCTAGCTGAAATAGATTTTAATTGCATGAAATTCTCTGGAAAGTCACATGATGGCACGGTCATGCTCAGAGAGCACAAATGTTGACATTCAACTACAATTTGGAATCAAAGACAGATGACATTCTTAGAATATGTCAAATGATGCTACCAAATATTAAAAACAAAATCCTCCATAGCACAAAGAACCTTACAAAAATGCAGATGCGACCTTAGATCTAGACGCACTATACTCACTCTGCAACTAACTGGTAACACGCTAAGAAACTTATCTAACAAAATTGTCTCGTCGTGTGAAAGTTTCCGATCACTGGATGGCCCATCGGTTGGATGAATCTGTATTTCTGAGGCCATCGTTTGTATAGCTTTCAAATTTCAGGTGCTGTGTTCTCAATCTTGTCTTCCCTGTAATTAGAAATTGCAGAAACAGTAAGAGGTTGAAAAAAGTGAACAGGCAATTCAAAAGATGAGCTTTCATGGTGTGATGCAATCACAAAGTGGATATATCGAGTAGGATATGAGTAGGCAATAGGAATAAAGATTACACACAAGCCAGTGGGTGTTTGGCATGGAAGCACAACTATGCATGCAAATTTGCAAAAGCTTGTAACCACAGGTCAAAAAAATAAAAGTTAGGCGAAACTATGCATGCGAATTTGCAAAAGCTTGTAACCACAGAGCAAACAATAAAATGTAGGTGATAGGAAGGGCGGAAGCAACTAAAAAGCATCATCAGAGGTTAGAGTTTCAAACACCATGGCTCGGCATTGGGGGAACAGAGTAACAGTGATGTAGTTTAACAAGTATGCCAGTCGATGGCAACAGGTCGGACTGTTTAGGTTCAGTCCATAAAAGATCAATCAGAACACACAAAAACCTTGCCTTAGATCAGTGAGGGTCTAATCAACTTGAGCATAATCCAGCCATTTATTTTGCATAGTCTATTTCAAAAAGTCAAACTTGGAGAATCATTCTGAACTAGCGGCCGATGATGCTGGTAAGTCAAACTTAATGAGATCGCCCTAGTGGTAGTGCCTAAACATGTGACCCTTAGAACAGATACTAAAATTTACTTTTGATAACAATTGACAATAAACCATTTTAACGGCAAGCAAATTGTTTGTAGCTTGCTAAAGTTCACTCCAATTTCAACCAGAACAACAAAGATTTTAGGTTCGATGTTAAGATTTTTATGCCTGATTTCAGTTAGCTTTGCTCATGAACGCAGAAAAGAGAGAACTTAGAACATCAAATAAAAACACAAAAATTGTGAAAGTAAAGATTCTCAAAGCCAGCAAGAACTAAATAAATTCAATTATCTTTGCCAATTCATGAGAAATGGCATTGAAAACTTTATGCAATGAACGAGAGGTCCTCAAATCATTCTAACAATTTCACTGTAACATTATCGTTGGTAGAAACAAGAAAATTGCATTGAAAATTTAATGAGCCGTGCTACTATTTTAAAGTTTAATATCGTGAGGAGTCGAATGATATGTTGTAATGTACTCTTTTCAAGGGCAAATCATATCACAGGTCAACTAAAACAAAATAAATGAGAACAAATTATGAGTATCAGCAATTGTAAATCCAGCAAAAAAGCAGTTATAGATTCAAACAACAGGTGAGAGAAGAGCTAAAGATCAGACCTTGGAGGAGATGCCGCAGCTGCGTCGGGGTTCCTCCAAGCCCTGTCTGTGCGGCCCTCCGGCGACGTTTGAGTCCCATTTGCCGCCCCATATCCCTTCTTGCCAAACGAAGACCTTTCTGGCGGAGCATCACGGATCTTCCTGGTTTCCAACTTCTCATCGATCTTCTTCCAGTCCTGCCCCTTTTCTGCTAATACATCTTCTCGTGGACGAGCCTCTCCAAAGGGGTTCGAACCCTTGCTCTTCTTCTCCGTTGCTCCATTGTCCTGCTCTCCATGGGCCGGTGCCCCGTTGTTTCCATTGGACAACAGCAGCGAGCGGGGCTGCAGCACAAGCCTACGCCTTCCACCGCTGCCTTTTTCCTCCTCCCTCCTCCATGCGCCAGAATCTGCGACATCCTTTTTTCTCCCCCATGTTTCGGAATCAGCGCCTCCTCCGTTGGATCCCTCCTTGGTGAACGTGTCGAAACCACCCCTCCCCTCCCTGGGTCCATCGAAACCGCCGCCGCTACCGAACCTCCGGCCGTCTGCCGGCGGCGCAGTTCTCTTGCTCGAGATCCAGCTGTCCGATTCGTCCGCCTTGGACTGAGAGTCAAAGAAGCCCCCTGTTCCTCCCCTCTCCCTCCTCTCCGGAACCACGGATATCTTCGCCGCCCCCCAGTCATCGACCTCGTCGGCGCGGGATGGCCCCAGATCCCTGTCGGATCCACCGCCAGATCCGCCGAAGCCACCCCTCCTCGGCTCGTCAGAAGGCCTGGACGAGCCCCAGCGGGAGGGGTTGGGGTCCTCCCCGGATGCGGCGGCCCGGCCGCGGGCGCCGCCGTAGGACTGGCCGAAGCCGCGGAAAGAGGAGCGTTCGAGCTCCTCGGCGGAGCGCTCGCGGGGGCCGGTTGGGAGGAGGAGGAGCTCGTCGGGGGTGAGGCCCGCGGAGGAGGAGGAGGAGAAGGCGAGGCGAGCAGAAGAATTGTGGGAGACGGGCTTGCCGGTGGTGAACTCGGCGAGGGACATGCTCTGCGCCTTCTTCTTCTTCTTGGAGCCTTTGGTGGCGGCGGCGAGGGAAGGGAAGTCCTGCTGCTGCTGGTCTGAGGCGTCGGATGTGGAGGAGGAGTCGTCCTTGGCGACGGCCATGGCGGCCTCGTGCTGCTCGGCGTCCAACGCCCAAGAGATCGGTTTCGCCCACGCCGACCCCGAAGAAGCCATCGTCTCTTTTGGTGAAGTCCGTGAACGATGCGTCGGTGGCGGCTGCGAAACGCTGGACTCGGGCATACTGGTTCGCGTGCGCTGTCCTTCGCATGATATAGAGAAGCGTAAGGAAGCAGGAAGCGTTGCGTCTCCTGTGTCTCTCCCGAGCGGCCAAACACTACAAGTTTATACCCCATTGGTCCTCCATGCGGATCCTACGCCGATGACTGTGGGACCCATACGGTAGAATCAATGGAAAGCATTGCGTGTTGCACAGGAGAGTAAACGGCCACGGTGACTTGGGATCGGATTCCGAGCGCGTGTACGCAGTTGGAAATAAGTCGGCATTGTTGGAATTACTGACATCCCAATCCTATTCATATGCAAATTATATGTATCTGAATCAACAGAAAGCCATTCCACCTCTAGATTTTAATTTAGCATGGAAAATTTAGAACCTATCTATACACTTATAATTAATCTTTCATCAATTTGCTAAATATTTTAGTTGTCATTACTATTCTAAAAATTTCTACCCAAAATTGCTATGGTGGTGAGATATATATATATATATATATATATATATATATATATATATATATATATATTCTCAATTCTCATCCATTCATACATGGCATAAAGTTCTATTTTTCTAAAGGAAAAAAGAAAAAGAAATCCGGTGCTTCTCCATTCATCATGCATGATGAGGGCAAGTAGCTTCAACAACCTTTATTCATCAAAAGAAATGCGTCCATTTATCTGTAGCAATAGACGAGCTTGATTCATTCTTTCAGTTCTCCAACAGTGGAAGTATACGTGCAAAGCAGCGCACTAATTAAAAGGAATGGATCCTAATGGACATTAATTGATGACAAACCATATCAGATGGAATCTGGAGCTCCTTCTCAGTCTATTTCACTCACCACTTGTGCAGCCATTAACTAAAGCGTTGCCGGGTTTGGTGGCTCCCGCGTGGGAACGTGTTGTCGACAACCCAAAGTAGTAGAAGAAGAAGAAGAAGAAGGTAGCAGCAGTTACTTATTCTTCTTTTCCTTCTTCTCGAGTTCCCTTATGGAGGCTTTGCCGCTTTCTCGATGCCTTCTGCTGCAACTCTGCGCGATGATACTACTCTTGAGTGGATTCAGCAATGCTGCTCCGGTGACCGCAAGCTTCGCCACCGTGGCGGGCACTACCCAGTGCTTGGACCGCATGCAGAACAACAAGAAGTCGAAGGTGTACATCAACAATTATAGAGTTCCCGAAAGAAAGATCAAGAGAGTTGAGTTGTTGTTGGTTTGATTCAAGCGGGACTATGTGTGGCCATTAACTGCAAATTATGCAACGGGGAGTCCGAAACTAAAGCCACAGCTGCGGTCGAAGAAGAGGGAAGTTTCAACGTGCAGATCCCGAGCGAGGTCAAGGGCGAGTGCTTCCTGCAGCTTCATGATGCCCTGGACGTGCCTTGCCCCGGCGAGAACGGGCTGCGGCCGTCCAAGCTGGTGCTCAAGTCTAAAGAGGAGGGAAGGCATACGTTCGTCGCAGCATCGGGGAAAGTCTTTCGTTCTCGTTGCCGACGCGTGCATCGGCCATCCCCCGGCCATTGTTTGAGCACCCTGCAGAGTGGCATCGTCTCCACATGCACTTCCTCCCCTGGCACAAGCCATGGCACCGCTTGGCCCCCACAAGCCTTTACGTATAAATCTTGCACGAGTGCACATTTCTTATTGCCAGAATTACTGGAACAAGCCTTGAGTCATTAGAACATTGATTGAGTCGGTGAGGCAACTAATCGAACTATAAATTTTTAATATTTTTTAATATATATTAAAATGTATAAATATTTTTATAATCTAATTAAAGGCAAATTCACTGAAGCAAATCTTAAGTTTTCACTTTTTTCCTATAGACCGAGCTATATTTGTTTTATTTCGTCCCGTATTTTTTAATAAATAAGATTATCTTTAACTTCGGCATATGTTGTGGCCACCTTCATGCCACTCATGAAGGTCTCATCATCGTTCTCTTCATCTCTATCTCATGGTGGCTTCAGCACGATCCTTATAGGTTGTTGGGAAATCTGGAGCGAGATATGTGGAAGAATAGAAACAAAAATCTTAGAATTTTCGTAAAAAAAGTTTCTTATCGTTGTACGAAGATTGGGGTATAAAAACTAACGAAATAAAAAACTGTGCGTAGAAGAAAATTATGTTATCTAAAGAGATCGTATATCTCTGAATTCCTATAGATCTGTGAGAGAGGGTGAAAGAGGTCAACCGTACTCCTCTCTAACGGTGATCCACGTGGCAGGGGCTATAAAGATACTCCTCAAATGGAGAGAAGAATAGGAGATAGCAGCCAAGAGAGCCATAGCCTATGAGCATTTGATTCTCTCCTATTTATAGAGGCCCATTATCAACTTAATTCTAATGGATCCTATCTTATTGGGTACTGAATCTTCATCCCACTACCAAAACCTCTTAGATTAGTGAGTCTCTACCCAACAATATCTTTTTAGCTCTTATTGGATCTCATTTATTAGATCCAATAATTTAGGATCTTATTGAATATCCAATAAGATAGGGGTCCGACGGACATCTCATATCCGAACCTCTACTCGTCGTAGTACCTACCAAATGTGTGTGATCCTCTAAGCCCAATATCAAGTTGACCGTGAGTCATACCTGTCAGAACTCTTTCTGGCTCAATGAATTATTATTTCAATGATAATTCACTTGACTCATTGACTATGGACGTATTAGGCTACTACGCCACAATCCTCAAACGATACAGGGAAATCTAATCCTTTAGACCTATTTATCCTCAGTTATCATGTACCTATAGTCTCTTATCCATCTAATATCTCAGAGATCGTATATTGGGCATGGTACTATCAGACCCATATGGTTTCTTCTCAAATCTCTTTTTAATCATATTCTCCCTTAGATTTCTTTCTCTCTCAATCTGAATAACTATGGCCAAAGATTTATCTAAGCAAGAATATATGAGATATTCTTCTTATAACACCGAGAGTGGATAATCCTCTATCGATACTCAATTACTCTCGTAAGTTGGCTGCCACTCCTAATGATCGGTTGTGCTAGATCTGAAATTTTCAAACCTATAAGTCCGGTATCAAAGAGTAAAGTACTCATACATAATATCCTTGGTGTCTCAAGTCTAAGGACTAGATGCATCATTGGGACTACGGAATCGATGTCTGATAATAATGTATCATCAATCATCTAACATTTTGTAAGTAGATCCATCAGTAAACTTATTCTCTAATGAGCACATGCACTATATACCTAATGTCCCCACATGAGCAGCTATGAGGCCGATCGCCTCCATTATATAGATGATTATACAGTACACTAGTCTGTCCGGTTATCTCGATATCCCTCTTAAGTTATATATGACCGGAATTATTTAGAGTCTATGTTTAAAGATGAAAAGTCTCATTATCATGATCTAATCATAATCTGATTCCATTGTACAGATCCATTGACATCACAATATATATAACATATAAGATAAAATAATATAATATCAATAAATAATAATAAGTAAAAAAAATATATATCATGTTACACGTGTCATCACTCATATGATTGGCTTATAAGATAACTATAATTAGCATAGGCCCCACAAGGCCTCTTATCATCATTCTCGTTATCTTTGCTCGGTTATTATTCTTGGGCATCATTGCTCACAAACCTTATGAGGCCTATTGTTATTGTCCTCGTCACAATCTACATCCCTATGGTGTCATCGTGGAGCATCCTCTCAAACACCCTTGTCCTGCTTTTTTGTCTCGTGCTCTGAACCCTCATTCTACACATGCTCTTTCGAGAAAAGAAAAAAATAATATAGAGCAAAAGCGATAATGACGAGAGGCCTCACGAGACCTCTATGGGCCAAGTCAACACAACGAGGATAATGACGAGAGGCCTCCGAGGACGATGGTGAGGCCTACACTAATAGTGAGTCATAGGCAGCCATAGTGGGGTAGCGACTAGTCGGGTGGAGGCAATGATAAACTCATATTTTAGAAAATAAGAAGTGTTATGTGAGAATAAAATAAAAAGATGAGGCTATCCGAGAAAGAAAAACATGAGTTTCTTTTTTAGAATTTGTCATATAATTAAAGAGGATGATAAAGGGGTAACAAAAAGTAGCAAATTTTCTTCTCTTTCATCCTAATAATGATATAAAAAAAAAGATAGATGCCCTTTTGGAAAAAAAAAAAGAGTCATATATTCTTATAATAAATAAATAATTGAAGTCATTTTAATTTTCTGAAACTTCAATTGACTGAATTGTTTAGGCACTTGAACAAAAAAATCTTTAAATGACAATAAAAACAATAATAGTAAAGCAGTTGTGTGTTCATTCCTATTAGTTGTAGCAATTAATCTATTTAGGTAGTGTCTAACAATCATAAAGCGCCAATTAGCATCAATATTAAGAACGTAATGCAAGTTCTTAGAAAGCCACTTCTCAAATCACGCTTTTATTGTAGAACGACAAAGAAAATTAATTTAACAAGTTAAAACTCTCGGCAAGATGAGACTTATCTATCAATAATTAAGAAGAAATTACTGATGAGTCACATGGTTGAAAATTAACCTACTATCTTTGACTTACGGTTAAGTATTTTGCAACTCTACTAATTTAATTAGTTGCACCCTACATATTATTATAACATATTGCTAAGTTAATAATCCATTTTCAACATCGAAATAATCTGAATCTCACATTATAGGGTTATGATTAGAGTGTATAGAGCTATTAATTGTGAAAATTTGCATGAGGTAAGTGATGTTATTATATATTATTAGACTAAATATAGATTATCTATGTAATTAGATCTCGTTAGTATCTTAATCTCTAGATTTAAAAGGTTTATATTAGAATCTCTATAGTTATGAAAGTGAGTCATCTAGGTCTATTTAGCCTAATGCCATCATCGATTTTATCAATAGAAACACGAAAACAATAAGTAAAAAAGTAATTTCAATATTCCAATTGATTTTGACACACGATGATGCTGCTAGATGCTGTAAGTGGTTATTGTACATGCGGAGAGTGATGATGAGAGATGAGGATCGTTCTATATCTGCGTCGACGTCGGTGTAGTTGTTGAGCGATGAAAGAGCCACTCGGTATTTACATCAATAGCCATTTCGCTACTTGGCAACTATGTCAACTCCAACATACAGCGATGAAAGAGTTACTCGACAACTACATTGGCATTAACGCAATTACAAAGCAATGCTACTTTGCATCTGCGTTGGCGTCAATGTAATTGTCAAGCGAGAATACTCTACATTTGCATCGATATCAATGCAAATGCCAACATTTACGCAAATGAAAAGTGACGCTCATCTTTCGTCGTCAATCTTCTCATCCACGGCAACTACCACGATCCCCAACAGTGCCGTTGTTCGTCATCACTAATGTCGTCCATCATAATCAATTGAAACATTAAAATTATATTTTTATCTATTGTTTTCATATTTTCATCGATAAAACTAACGATGTTATGATATATAAATCTAGATATTTTAATTTTATAATTATAAATATTTTAATATAATTTTTAAAAAATTTAAAAATTAAAATAGTAAAGAGATATAATATATAATTAGCCCCATGCCATTCTATCTCGAAAAGAGGCAACTTTTTGTTGGTCCACTAATTGTGCGAAAATACTTCTATTTAGTTTCATATACATCTTGAAAGGACTAATGCCAACACAGATGATCCCTTACAAAGAACAATTTATGGTCCCTCACACTGGAAATCTCGATAGGCTTATTTTTGTTGTTAAGGTTTATAGATGATAATAAATGCAAACACTTTGTTGCTTTCATGTTGCAGGGTGGCGTTGCGTCCCATCAATTCGATTCCAACCTCTGGTCTATCCCTGTGGCAGGGTAGCTGTCGACGCAGTCCGCCCAAGGGTTGCAGCGTCCGCGGACGCCGACAGCGACGTCCCGCAGCGCCCGCCAGACCGCGCTGTTGCACTTGAACCCGGACCCGAAACCGATCTGCCACACCCGGTCCCCTTGGCGCACCCGCCCCTTGGCCTCGGCGTAGGCCAGCTCGTACCACAGCGAGCTGCTGCTGGTGTTGCCGAACCGGTGCAGCACGCTCCGCGACGGTTCCATGTCCGCCGCGCCCAGCCTCAGGTTCTTCTGGACCTCCTCCAGCACCGCCCGCCCCCCGGCGTGAACGCAGAAGTGCTCGAACGGCCGCCGGAAGTTCGGGATGTAGGGACGCACGCCCCTCAGCCTCAGCACCCGCCGCGCCACCAGCGTTGCCAAGAACTTGAGCCGCTCCGATGGCGGTAACACCAGGGGCCCCAGGGTGGTGATGTTGGTCTTGAGTGCGTCCCCGGCCACGGCCATCAGCTCCCGGGCCAGGGACACCCCGACTACCCCGTGGCCGTCCTCTCGCTGGTACACACACCCGTAGCAGCCGTCGTCCGCCCCCTTGTGCGTTCTCACCGCGTGCACCAGCCGGTACTTGGCCCGCCCCGCGTCCGCCCGTCGGTTGGACAGAAGGACGGCGGCGCCACCCATCCGGAAGATGCAGTTGGACAACAGCATCGAGCGCTCGTTGCCAAAGTACCAGTTCAGCGTAATGTTCTCCGTGCTCAGCACGACCGCATAGGCGTTGGGGATTGCCTGGAGCAGATCCTTGGCGAGGTCGATGGAGATGAGCCCCGCGCTGCAGCCCATTCCGCCCAGATTGAAGCTCTTCACGTCTTCCCGCATCTTGTAGTGGTTCACGATCATGGAGGCCAGCGACGGGATCGGGTTGAACAAGCTGCAGTTAACAATGAGGAAGCCGACGTCGCGCTCCGGGTCGACTCCCGTCTCCTCGAAAAGGGCGTCGAGGCAGCCGAACATGACGGCCTCCGCCTCCGTCCGGGCATCCGCCATGCACAGCCGAGGGGGCCGCGCCTGCACCGCCGGCGGCAGGTACGTCTCGTCCCCCAGCCCGGACCGCATCGTGATCTTGGTCTGGAAATCGAGCGATTCTCGGGTGAAAATGTGGGTGCACTCGGTCATCTCCAAGAACCCCTCCTTGGAGATCTTGTGCTCGTCCTCGGGCCTGTAGCAAGCGAAGTCCACGAGGTAGACGGGGCGCGGCCGCCTCAGGTAGTAGGCGCCGAACAGAACGATCAGGATGGCGACGGAGGCAAGGCCGGTGGCGGGGTCCAACGAAAGAAGCCGGTCGAGCCGTAGCGTGGCGGCGACGGCCGCAAGAATGAGGGGGACCAGGAGGTAGGCGGTGGGGACGGCGGCGTAGTGGAGGCCAAGCCTGACGTACTTGAGTTTGACGGACTGGAGGAAGTCGGGCAGGCGACGGCGGATCTTGATGACAATGGAGGAGCCCCCGAAGGCCATTTCGGCTGTCAGGCACTCGCGGCCCATCACAGCGGGCTCCGCCGTCGCTACCTCCATCCTAATCCACTAAACAGGGATGGTGGCACCAGCGACAGCCAGTGAAGGAAGATATATAAATGGTAAGAACTCAATGCAGTAGGAAAAGACGAAGGACAGAGAGTAAATGTGTGTGCGTGCCGACGGCAGCGACAGTAGTAGCGGTCGTGGATGGGACAACGGCAGCTGGAGAGAAGACTGGGGCGGCGATGGGCGGAGCAGGTGGCCGATATTAATTGGAGATCGCTCAACAACCAGGCAGGGTGGCGGGCGGAAGCTGCGTTGACGCGTGCCGTCTCCGCCCTGACTAATGACCGACGCTGCTTCCTCCGGAGCTTGACTTGACCAAGAAAGAATCACGAACATTTTGACATATTTATCCTTCAGCGGTTTCAAAATAACATATTTGTCACACGTATGCTTTTCCCATTGATTCATATCAGCGTCTTCCTCTCTACTCTCCAGGCGCTGTTCATCCTCTCAATGAACTCCTCTGCCCTCTTATGCAGCTCAGCATCTTCGCTGTTGGAGACTTGTATCTCAGTGAAGGGTCAACTCTGCTCTGGAAGAGAACAACGCATGAAGAAATTACAGCGACAATAAGGCGATTGCTGACAGACATGCATAAGAACAATTTTGATAAGAATATAATACAAGGTAAGCATGTAAAGCATAGATCCCTTCAAATTCTAAGACTTCTGGTTCACGGCAAAAGCTATAGAAATTGATTGCAGCTTTTAAGCCAATTAACTGTACATAAAAAAGCACAGATGTTTGCAGAGCTTGTTTGTGCCTCAAGAGAACAACAATTTCACGATTAATTTGTACAGAAATTTATGGAAAACTCACGACATGACATGATAATTACTTATCATCATCGAGGACGTGGATGCTGCTCCTCCGTGCAAGCTGCAAGTCAAGCAAACTTCTCGGATAATGATGTTTTGCATTGCCAGAAAAGGAGTAATTTGCCATCAGAAACAAGCATCATCTACTTCAGGCTCAACGCTGCAATCTGCTGTCCACCATTAACTAGAGTGAACTCAATCTATCCGTTTGAAAAGATCTCTACAAGCATAAGCTACTGATCACTTCTTCCTCTGTAGAACAACCTGCCAAAAACCACGCCCATGCTTATCAGGCGAAACATTAGGAAAGGAAGTAGAAGAGGATGACTGAGAATACATACCTATGCCTTCGGTGCTTTGAGTTGACAGGCGATCTTGTAAGATGACCTGCTTCTATGTCAGATGGGCAAACCTGGCAGCCGAATCTATCCCATGGAGACTCACCTCCATATGTTGGTGTAATAAAAGCAGCAGAACTTTCTACCTCTGACATGGAGTGCCTTGTTTTGTGCATGGCCCGAATGTTAAATCCGCTAGGGCCAGGTTTACCTTCAAAACGGTCATCATTCATGAGATTTGTATTCTTTGGAGAAGAATCCGATCGTTCTGCCAGTGGGCGCAATGCTTGCAATTGCCTTCCGAGCACAAGTATGGTCTCTTGACACTCTGCAAGCTTTTCAGCTGCAGCTTCTATCTCTTTCTCCTATTATAGGACATTGATGATTTAAAAGTTGAACTAGAAGCTACACATCATCTGAGTCTTTATGCGACTTAGTTCATGCAAATTTCAGACCTTTCATTAGTTTGAGTGTTCCATATTCATAAACTTAAGAACAACCAAACGACAGATAGAATTGCAATAGACCCTTTGGAAGCCATAAAATCAATAATTTATGATACATGCCTATCATCTAGGTCAAAATAATGGATTGTGAAAATAATATCACATAATTCCAATTAAAATTGATATCACGGAGTCAAACACATTATCATCATAACTGACATTGTTGCTTAACTGAAGACAATGGGTCAAGTATCACAAACATTACAACTTCATCTTGAAAACGTTACACAATATAGATTGCTACAAGGGGTTAATCTGAAGTAGACCAAGATCAAGGTTATAATTTTAATAACAACATCCCAATACTGATCCATGTCAAGTGACAATGGTAGACCACAGCAAACTCATGAACAAGTGAGGATAATTGCTTTGGTCGTTAGCTGTAATGGGATGTTAGTTCTGATCTAGTTCTTTTTCCTTGCAATTAGCATGCACAATGTGGGTGTTAGGCTGCTTTAAAAACAACCTAGAACTCAGGGTTCCATCTTGTAAAGCAACGTAAGAGAAGCCGGAAATGGGCCTGGGAAGGTTTCCTCTGATGGCTAAGTCAAGGTGTGATCAAACCCCTGAATATAGGCGAGTAAAGGCGAGAGTCAATGAGGAATAATGATGGTGTAAGTCACTCGCCATCTATAGAGGCATCCAGGTGAAAACTCTTAAATGCTGTAAGGTTGAGCCAAAATCTACCATCATTAATGGTTGACTAAAATAGCATGATAATTTCTTGGAGTTGCCACTGAGGTGAGCATTAAATGCCTACCATGTGTTGTCCGATGATTAGTTGACAAGAAGCAGCCCCTCCACAAGTGATAAAAAACCGGATTGAAAGTGTCCTGACTAGACACACTTGGAATGCCAATTGGTCCAGCAGTATGCTTGATCCGATGTAAACAAGCTGGTAAAGGCTGCTTCTAGTACTGAATTGCTGATGGATGGTTACACCATCTCTTATAGACAAGCACCTTGCTCCCATTTGCTGGGTGACGGTGCAGAGCAACATGGACATATGACTATCTAAATGTTTTTAAAAGCATTAGGCGCCAAGGTCCCAAAACACCTGAGGCGCTAGGCGCTAGGCGCTCGCCTAGGCATCCCCGAGCAAAGCGAGGTGTTCCTGAATATTATAATTAAAATAATACGCATCTAAATAGAAATATGCTAAATAGGTTTATGGAGACCTATGTTAAAATTAAACTGCTCCAAAAGCATCTTGTTAACCAAGAATGTTTTGCCGCTCTAAGGCATCATCAAGTAAAAGCTAGGAGAGTTTCATGTATAAATCAAAGTGCATATTGCCGATGCTATTGTAGAGACAACAAATATATTTAAACTACTTCAAACGAGTTTTTGCTTGTTTGTTCGCAATTTAATTAATAGGAAGGTGGGGGAAGTAGAGGGCGATGAACGAAACTGCAGCTACGAATGAACAAAGCTACAGTGGAGGACGAAGGCAATAGATGACATTATTGATGATGGTGGACGGAGCTGCAACGTTGGACGAAAAGTGCAAAGGTGGCGAATGAAGGTGATGGAAGAGGTTGTTGGCGACGGCAGACAGAGTTATAACAGACATTAGGGTTTATACAAGCTGTAGTGGCAAACGAGCTATAGAGACAGGCATGTTGTAGTGACGGTAGTCGAGCTGCAACAGCGAATGAGTTTGGACAAGGCTGTCGACGATGGCGGGTAGAGCGAACCAGGGAACGGATGTGGGGTTTCATTTCGCCTTTGTTTTCTTTTACTAGGTCAGGCAAGGGAGGGGATTGGACGGTGTTAGGATAACTATGTTAGTTGGTTCGATTGAACCAACTTATAAGTCCAATCAAACCAAAGTTTGAACCCAACCAAATTTAGCTCAGGCATTCGCCCGTGACGCTAGGCACCTGGGCTCAGGCAAGCACTCAAGTAGCACTTCATTGAAGCACTATGCTTGGGTTTCTGCGAGGCGCTCGGGCCTCACCTAAGCGCTCAAGCACCTTTTGAAAACACTTAAACTATCCTCTGTTAAATGCAATTGCCTTTTCTTGAGTCAATATAGCATAAATATTAGTCTGGGCTTAGCAAAGTTGTTTGCACAGTAAAATAGTTTGGCAAAGATTTTGAAACTATGACAACTACTGTACAAATTTCTGTAACCTTTAACTTTGTGTTGCAAGAGATCATTATAAGTGGCTTATGAGAACCACCTTAAGAGGTTTTCAATAAGGTAAAATGTTCAAGTCATCCTTCCAACTAGATAATATCAAGAAGAAAAATGGAATGTACATGGCTCAGCAAAATGTCTACATGATGAACTCAAGCATTGGTTAATACCTGTTTTGCGTTGGTACCAGTGTAAGCATCTGAGCACATGCAACACTTATCATACCTTCATTTTAGCAAAAACAAAAACAAGAAGATGACATCAGATAATGTACCAAATATATGAATGACACCAACTAACAAAAAGCCAACTTCAACAGAACCAGATTTATCTAGATTAAAAGATTTAGCAATTCAAAGTATATGTAATAATTAGCTAACCTGTCAATCTTCTCTTGAGGATCTCTTAATTTGGCCAAATCATCCTCATGTAACTGCCTCTCTTCCTGAAGCTTGTTGCTTAATGTCTGTACTTCTGAATGTAGGACATTTACTTCGGTTTCTAATTCCCGCGCACGTGATTCCAGCAAATTGTAAGACTCAGCCATACACTTCAATTGTGTTTCAGACAAGCTATTAAATTTTTTACTAGCGGCCAGTTGAGATCTAAGCTCTGTCATGTTCTGTTCAGTTTCAACCAGCTGAAGTTTCATCTCTTCCAGTAATTTGGTACAAGTTGACAGTTCCACTTGCATGTTTTCTTTTTCCAGCTTCAACTGTTCAAATTCCTTCAAGGAGAATTTCTGCATTGTTGTTCTTTGTACATTGATATCACTGATAGGCCCATCAATCTCGACATGAGATGAAGAAGACCTCCCTGAGAAATTTTCATTTCTTGGTTCATGCTGAGCTACTCTGTTCTCGAGTAATGTTGCTTTGTCTATGCAATCTGAAATACTACTTTTCCATTCATCATTCATATTCAATGACATCCTAAAGCCTACTTTATTGGCTTCAGACAGAATATGGGATAAAATTAGTATAGCATCATTCAAGCTTTTCTCATCATGTTGAACATCCTTAACACAGGAACAGAACTGCTGGATTTTCTCACTTAGTCCTTGAATATCAAATGGATGATCTTGTGTAACTATAGCTTCTTTCCCAAGATATGTAACAAAATCTTGAATCTCAGTTATAGCATTGTTTAACTCTTGACCCAAGACATTCTTACCATCAGCAGATGAAACACTATCATGCATAGAGATAACAATATCGGTGGTCACATTGATGTCATCGTGACAAGGTTTTTCATCACAAGAAGTATCTGTCAAAAAATTTCCTTTAATGACACAGCTTATTGAGTGCTGAGGCAACTCTTCCTGTGTTTCCTGCATGATATGTCTTATATCTTCCAAAACTTTACCAATATCAACTTCTTGATCCTGCAATCTGAAAATAGAAGCTATTCTTGACTGAAGTTTCACCAACAGATGATCATGTTTATTTATTACAAGTCCATAGTGGTTTTGATTGGTACAAGGCAGAATTTCTGGCTTCTCTGATGCCATCACTTGTACTTCACTAGTATTGTCCTTCTGAACATCACCTAATAAAGTAGCATCGGTATTTTCAGTTCTCATCTTATCAAGCACACCATCAGATATGGTGGTTGCTCCATTGGACTCTGTTGACAAACATGCTAATCTTTCCATCTCTAGAAAGTCATCCATAAGTTCCAAATGATTTGAATTGTCTATTTTCTTGTACTTCACAGTATCTTTTTCTTTCCGAAATTGTGAGAGCTCTGACATTAACGTTGTAGCCCAAGGTACCGAATGGTTTCCTTCCTCATCAATTCCATCTTCAGACATGGAGGTCAAGCTTGACGGGTTGCTTTCGTTTTGGGTTAAGGTTGTATCGGAAGAGACATCAATATTTGGTGTTGATGAGACTTTTTGTTGGTTCAGAGCTAGCATCTGTGCTTCAACACTACAAAGCTTGCTTGCTGTTTTAGCACACATATCTCTTGAAGCCTGTAACTCACTGTTACGCTTTGACAGAGCCTCTCTTAACATCTTTGTTTCTTCCTCGATGGTTAATAAATGTGTGGTAAGAAATTCATTCTCCTTTTGCAATGTGTGGATGCTTTCTGAAGCAAAATCACAAGTAGGAGTTGATTTGTGATGTGGACTAGGATTCTTTGCAGGTGAGTGCCTCATTCTAGTCTCCCTATGGTCACAACCTAAATTTTCAACTTCTAGTTTCATTTGTGCCAGTGCAGCAGGCCCAGGCAGCTTTTTCCTAACAAGACCACGTAATCTTTGGCATTCTGCCTCCAACTTTGATATTTTCTTAACATCCTCCAAGTGCTGCTTATTTGCTGCATCAGCAGATTTTGTGCTCATATTTTTCTCTTCATTCCGAATTTCAAGCTCCTTAGAAGTGACATGTAACTCATATTTCAATGAATTAATTTCTTTTTTGCATGAGTCTATATTGGTCTTTAGCACTTCAATTTCAGTATCAGCTTGCATCTTCTCATCACTAACTTGCATTAGAATATCTGAACGCTCTTGAATAGATCTTGAAAGTGCTGCATTTTCAGCAGAAGCCTTGAGCAGTTCCTCCTCAAAAGCAACTAGTTTTGCTTCTAGTTCTGCTTTGATTTTTTCCCATTGCTTAGTTTTGGCAAAGATCACATCATGTAATTTTTGCTCACTTTCTTCCTTCACATTCCTTGTCTGCTTCATGCACTCCTTCAGGGCACTCTCAAGATGAGATGCACGTTCTACAGCTGTAAGCTTCAACAGTGTGACAGATTCAAGTTGATGTTTTAGTGCAGATGATTCAGCTTCAGCTTTTTCCCAACCTAAAATAATTAAGAAAAGAATAATACTCGTTATCACCAACACTCAAAATTAGAAATTTGCAAAAAAGGAGGTAATCTAAGTCATCATCTCGCAAAACTCCTAAGAAAAATACTGAGTTCGTCATCAGTGTTCTAAGATGCTGATGTGTTATGCAAGAATCAGGTCACTGCATTGAGAATATACAGGATGTGGCTACATATACTAACTTTGGTCATGAATGCATCTCATACGGATGTATCTTAATGAGCAAGCTTCAAAAATTAGGCAACAAAGTAGAAGTATATGGTCAAGTTTATATATAGATAATTCTTGCTAAATTAGAAGCTTACCATGCAACGCATAAGATGGAATTACATTCATTCCAATGTTCAATGGATGAGAAGTAAAAACATAACATGAATGTGAGATGCATGTTTCATGGATGATAAGGAGTGTGAAGTAAAAACATAACAAATAGGATGAGAGAGGTGCGGAAGAATAATTTAATATCAAATGTTACATGGATGATAAGAACCTAACATGAATGGCCAAGATCATAAAATAAGGAGAAAAAAGGAAAAGCAAGTGAGATGCATAAAACTGGATTATTGGGTGCATATGCAACAAAAACACATAATGAAACCATGTAGGTATTATATAAGAGATCACAGGGCCAATCAACCAAAATGTCTTCTTGTAAAGCCACATGAACCACATTTTAGAATATTGGCACGAAATATATTCAGGTAAAATAATGTAATAGAACATGTCAACACCTGAGACTGCTTCTTCAGCAACTTTAGCATGTTGCTTAACTAGATCATCCTTAGCCGTCATCTCAATTAGTGTTGCAGACAATTTTTCATTTAAAACGTTCACTTGATTTTCCAATTCAGTTACGTGTGCATATGATTCTGCAGAAATCTGTACATAATTAACAGTGTAGTTAACATCCTGCAAAACAGCAAGTTGTCTCAAGTGAGTGACTATGTGAACCATATCAAGAGAATAGTAAACTGGAAATCTAACAGATAACTTATCTCACTATATGCAGGAAGATAAGATAGGAAATAATAACTATAGAAATATGCAGTTCAGTCAAAATGAAATCTTACCATTAGATAATTGGCATTCGGCTTCAAATAAAGATAAAGAAAATGTTAAAGTAAATATGGCAGTATGCATAAATGTCATCTGCTAGCACAGATGGTATATCTTATTGTCATTGCATACCAATTGAATTTGCTAGCTAGCTCATGAACTCTGCTAGCAATCCAAAGCTTTAGATAATTTACAAATTCATGACCTCAATGACTGCTTTGAGTATAAAGATGTTATTTCAGATCTCTGTAGCATAAGCACTTTCATGTACTATTTCTAACAAGCTTGATATCATAGAAAAAGGTATAAAGATGTGCATATATCTTTTATGTCCTTTGCAGTTAAGCAGAGAAAGCACGGTAATGAATATCTCATGGAAGGAAATTTATAAAGGCCCCAAAACATATGTATGTATGTATGTATGTATGTATGTATGTATGTATGTATGTATGTATGTATTAAAGATCATGCTTAGAAAAATAAAAATATCTTGTAGTGATAGTGCTAGATAATAGTATTATATTTTATATCAGTTTATTGCATTTTATTTAAAAGGTTTCAGTATTAAAAGCCTGATAGGAGTAGAAGTTTGAGAGGCACCTCAAGCTATGTATCAAATGATGTTTTGAAAATGATCATGTTGAACTTAAGATCAGGTATATTTTTGAATTTTCAAGAATGATATTCACTATTCAGAGTGTGTAATGCTCATGAGGGCATCATATATGTATGGATACTTAGAATTTAAGCTGAAACCAATTCATAACCTGTTTGGCATAGTGAAAGGAATATCAACCAATTTACAAAAAGCTTCAATATTTTGCATATCATTTGTTCCCATAAATTAAATCATCATATGCAATTTTTGAAAGAAGCAACAAAATAATGAAACTAGAAACATTGTTCCTTGGATTTCATGGACCCATGCATTTCACAAATTAGTATCATAGTTATTAGCCAACATGGACTTAGGTCAGCTTATTCTTTTGGCAGTCTTAAAGTTGTGAAATTAGTTGGAATTCCAAGAGGTACCCTTTAAAGGAGTCATGGTTTATGTTCTTTCAAAGTCAAAGATCAATTTGCAAAATGAATCTGAAAATTATATAACATCACTGAATGTTAGTACAATCAACATGCATGAAACCTGCTTATCAAACTCATATCTTTGATGTCAATCTATAGACGATGGCCAAAATATGTTTACTATCGATGATATATAGATATTATTTAGTCCAATTTTGCACCAATAGGTGCAAGAAAGAACAAACCTGATCAACTTGATTTCCACCAGTGTTGGACAAAGTTGAATGAGAGGAATCAATTGCAGTCATAACCTTCTCAGATGACTTCTTTTTCCAAGGCCAACTTCGCCGATCCATCCCCAAATAAATAGACTACAGTCTATGCCATTCATTCATGCTTCAATCTGTAAAATACAAGAAAAATGAAAATTCAAACTAACAAGTCAAAAATAAAAATTAAAAAGAAAAGTGCATTGGAAAATGAACTTGTGATGACAGAAAATTTGCAAGTTATTTAAGGAAGATAGAAAAAAAACAAATTATATTATCAAGAGAAAGAACAGAATCACTTGAGATTTTCTTTTGAGGAGGAGGTATTTCAACATATGTAGTTTACAGCCACCAGCTGGCAGGAACAGGAACTATCAACAGAACCTTGGCTACAATATTTTAGCTTTGAAAAAATGTACTCCCCATTCTTAGCAACTCCAATCTTCTTTGGGTCTGCATCCTAACTGCTAAGTATGTAAACCTCCACCCCTGGACTGATTCCCCTAAATCCAATCTCTCTCAATCCAGGTTCAATATCGATCATCTAATCAAAGATATCAAAACTGGGTTTCTAAAACTAATAGGTGATGGCAACAATACCAACATTCGGACAGACCCTTCAATTGAGAACCTACCCATCAGACACTGGCCTACCCTAATTTATATTGATGTGATATCTACTTTCCACATTGTTTCTGAACTGTTGAACTCTAATTGCTAGAATCTGACCAAACTTGAGCTTCTATTTCACCCTTCTCTAGTTGACCAAATTCTGAGGATTCATATTGCTAAGCTCCCCCATGTTGATTCTTGGATATGAGTCATATGACAACCCAACCCTTAAGGCTCTCTCTCTCTGCTAGTGACGCCTATCAATTTCTAAAGTTTGACACTAAGGATAAGGGATGGCATGGCTAGAAGGCGATATGACACCTTTCTGTTTCTCCAAAGGTCAAACTCTTTCTTTGGAAGCTTTGTTGGAACAGACTGCTTATGTCTAATCTCTTTGCTCACATCCTACACCACCAGATTTAGCAGTGTGCAATGTGTCAACTCTATGAGGATTCTCCAGCTCGCATATTTCTTGAATGTTCTTCATCCATCTTCTTTTGGAACTTGCTTCAATCCAAAATAGGAATCAGATTCAAACACTTTGATTCTTGGTCTGCTGGCTCTTGGCTGCTGGGGCTGTTGGAAGGTGAAGGCTATGAGAAATCTGCTTCTAATTAGATGCTTAGCCTTATTTCATACTCTTTTTGGACTCTTTGGCTTAATAGAAATGATTCCAAATTCCGCAACAGTCATGCTAATCCCTCTACCTTAGTTATCAAGGCTCTAGCCCTCATGACTGAAACTAATCAAGCATATCCATCACCTGAGGGGACTAGTAATATAATTCCTCAGTTTACTACTTCTAGAGAAAGGTTTTTTTATTGTTTTTTGCAATGTGATGCTTCTTTTGTTTCCTCTGACCTTCCTGCACGTATAGGCTTCATCTTCACCTCCATGGACAACACTAGTCTAGCTGTTGGTTGCCAACCTTGCAATGCCCACAATGCTGCAATGACGGAGGCGCTTGCAGTCCTTGAGGCTCTCAAGTATGCTGCAACCATGGGCTGGGAAAACATTCTTCTCCAATCAGATGCCCAACCCATCATCAACTACATTCATGGCTCCCAGCAAGTTCCTTGGCAACTCCAGGCTATCATCTTTGATGTAAAGCTCCTATTGAGCCAACTTACTTTCTTCTCTGCTAGCTTTATTCCAAGATCTCTCAACTGCAAAACTCACCAGCTTGCATCTGTTGGTAGAACCAACAGGTTCCCCTCTTTTTGTACACTGGATGATTTGTGTTGTTCATCGAGTCCCCTAACTATGTTTTTCTAATTTAATGAAATTTATTTTACTTCAAAAAATAAAAGTAATACAGTTCTATTGAGAGGTTGTATAGGGTTTGACATAAATGGAAATAAAATGTAATTGTAATCTGCTTGCAATACAATCACTTTTGCGTCACCTAGTGCACAAATGATGAATTTTTCATTTCACAATCATTGTTGAAGCCACTCTGCATGAGGATTTTTGTTACTGATTTGTATTCTGCAACATGTTCATTTCCTATATGATGTTTAGTTTGAGTGAGCTTCCACAAAATTCATCCACAATCACTCTTCCTCTTCACCCCTCTCAATATCTGAAATCTCACAATCTTCATCAGAGGTGACAAAAACATCATGTTAATAATTTTAGCTGATCACCAGTGAGACATCATTAAGAGAGGAAATTTTCAATTAAAAAATATCAAATAGAAGAAGAGATATCTTATTGCCACTACTATCTGTGGAATATTCCTTTTCTATGCTCTCCCCATGATAAAGCTACTTTTGTATAACAGCCAGTTATCCCTGCACTCTGTATCATGTCTTTTTAGCTACTATGGTGCATGCCCCATTTTTTGTTCCCATCTCCCTGAAACTGTGAGAGGAGGTGTAGTTAAGTAGGCTCAGCTTGAATCTCTACCATACCTAAATCCTGTAAGTGGGTACAAGAAATCTAGGTAATGAAAGCCCTAGTTAATAATTATTGGTCTTCAAAGTTACATGAAAGAAGTTCATCTAGTAAGCAGATGAAAAGTAAGCAACGTTTCACCATAGCCTACAAGAAAAGAGTGGAGAGGAATCAAAACTATAAATGCGAACGTTAGATGGTTAAGGACACATGCAGTGATTCTCAGTACTGACCTTTGCAGGAATAAAGTTTGTGAATGTCCTAATGCTGCGAGAGCAGTGGCACTGTTCACTGGAGAGGAAAAAGTAAATTAGCCAAGTAATTATTACTCTGTTTGGGCATTTATTTCGATCAGATATGCATGCGAAAAAGATACTTGAAAAAAAAAAAAGCATGGAAGAGAAACCGTAATAGAAATTGTGCTGCTAGAACAGCTTGAACAGATTTTGCTACATATGATGTTAGTCTGGCCTGAAGCAAGAATGCTTCAAAAGGAATGGTTTGGGCCGCTTGATTTTTGTGCTAGTTTTAATCTCCATAACGAGAAAAACAGAGTTTGAGCATCCACTACAAATCACATTAGAAAAAACTCATGGTTTTAATCAATCGAGTAGAGAGGAGAAAAGAGCAAACATTTAAGAAAAAGAAGTGAGGAGTATTCTTTTCTCAATGCCATCGCGAATCTGTAAAACGTAAACCTAGAAAAGCACAATTCGATCGATACCATCCAAGTTTATGAGATAAAACCGAGCCATATAAATCTTGGAGAAGGAGAAAAGGGCAGCTAAAAACCCAAAATCTGAATGGCAGAGGGAGAGCAGACATGGATAAGGCTTTGATGGACAAAATGTGGGTCGCGCGGTGCGAGTTCTAGGATGAGATCCGACGAACCGTATGGTTATGGACCAAAGATGTGCAAGAGAGGAGATTGCTCTTGCTGTGTGTCGATCCTTGTGGTCGTGTCTTCGACACACGAACAAGTTTGGTGTAGACAGTAAAAAAACGAATGAGGGGAGGAGGAGGAGTAGGAGGCGATCGAGGTAGTTACTGTCGTCTTCTCCGCGGTGCTACCCCCTCTCACGCTCTCTCTTTCCCTCCGCTGCGCTGTACTTCCAGCTGACACTCGTGCTGATCAAAGGAGCAGAGACACAAAGAGAGAGATGGGTGGGAGCAAAGAAAAGGCAGGGGAAAGAGTGACCATGAGAGCGCAAAGTGGGTAAAAGACGGTGCCGTTAGCCTCGCTCGCTTAAAAAGCACAACGTTGTCGTCGCAAGCGTTCCGTGGAGACGCCGTTTCGCTGCCCATTTCTACACCATCCTTATTCTTAGTGGGTCCCTGAGAACACTCATCATCCCATCAAATTGACGAACGGGTAAGCGGGAGGAATCGTGCTCTCGAGTGTCGTACAAGCCAATGCATTAAGGCGTGCTATCATATATCTACGTAGACATATATTTTTGCTCCCAAATTTCTTCACCACGCGCCCGCTGTGTCCATCATGCTGCCTCTCAAAAAAGCGCTGTGTCTGGTGCAGGGCGTCTATACTTGAAAAGTAAGAGTGTGTATATCATACCAAATATCTTAAACGCATATTACCGGTTTTTAAAATAAGAAAACATTCCTTCGGAACACCAATTTCTCCGCCGCATAATAGAAATAAGTCTTAATAATAAAGATAAACAAAATCATCAGTTACAGTGTGGACGATGGTGATCGAACGGGAAGCCACCGACGGATGAGTTGGTCGCCACGCCAAGTCTCTCTGTTCTGTTTTCATCCAATTTCTCACGTACGGCTTCCGAATCGAACGATGAGTCGCTTATCGTCTGATCCGCGTGCGACGGTGATCTGAGGGTGGAGCACTGTAGGGGACCGGTGGCCCGCGAGGTCCACCCGCGGTCTCTCTCGGGCGGCGACAGATCGACACGAGGCCGACTTGGGGTCCTGACCCACGCGGAGTCCGAGAGCGCGTCTTTGTTGCCATCGAAAGCGAAGCCGATCGTCCGATCGCCATCGGACGGCTCTCGTCGTCGCCAAACAGGTGGGCCCGGACGCGTGCGCAGACCTCGTTGTCATGTTGCGTCCGCGCTAGACCGCGATGTGGTGGCGCCCGTGACTTGCGTTCCGTAGCCGCGTGCGGGCCGCTTCCCGTTGGTGGTGGGCGTGAAACAATATCGCACCAACCGTGGTCTGTGATCGACGGGCTCATGGCCTGCATGAAACGTTGCCTTTGCTGGTGTGGTTTCGCAGTTGGAAACGGAGTCCAGGGGACCCACTCGCCGCACGAACCATCCACTCCCATGTGAGACCCTCGCCTCCGTACGAAGCATCGGCTCGTGACCTTGATGGACGGCTGCGTGGAGCTCCAGCGTATCCGGACTCACTCGCATTATGGGCTCGTGTTCCATCAGCCACCGGGGCAAGCCGAGATTTGATTAGCGTCCTTAAGATTCGTGCCAAGCGTGTCATTTATACAACATATAAATATCATTTGGTGTGATCATAAAAATCCTAATGCACCAGCAAATTTACATATAGACAGGTAACTTGGATACAATTAGTAGACAGGTGGATTCTAAAAATAGATTCCACCTAACTCTTTCCTCAAAAAAAGGAAAAAGGTAAAACCTTTATTGCATGAGTTCTTAATTTGTAGGTGTTGTAATATTAAATTAAATTTTATGATCAGATAGGATATTGGTCTAATAGTTTTAGTAAAGATGTAAGTTATTTTCTTACTTGAAGTTAAAGCTTTGGTTTGACCCTTATAAAATAAGGAGGTAATATGATTTAATGAGCATCCGAGAAAATTGGAAAGATTAGGTAGAACAGAACTAAGATAAGAAGAAGAAAATTATGATTTGAGAGACTGTAATTTATGACGATGAATATAAATTTTTAATTTTAAGCAAGGATCGTCAAATTATGTCAACACGTGGTATATTGGTTGTATCATATGTCAGTGTGCTGATGCATATTGAGTTATAGAAAATAAAGTATGTCTAGTTTATTGATATGCAAATTATATTTAGATAAAAATAAAGTATATCTAATCTATAAATTAATGAAAATTTTAGATAAAAATAAAAATTGAATTTATGAATAATTTTGTCATATGAGCTTGCATCGAAAGAACAACTTTGTCACATGAGCTTTTAAGTTTCATGGAATGAAGTGAATCAACCGATTAGAAACTTTAATCGCAAATAGGAGTGTAAGAAAGAGTAAATGAAATAGGAGAGAGAAAGAGATATTTAAAGTCCAATTCTAATAGTCAGTTTGACCAATGTGGTCAAACTAGACTTGATTTGGATGGATATTGATCAAATTTCGATCTGACTCGTATCAGTTGATACTATATAAGTTTTGATTATATTAATCATTATTATTTGAAATGGATTACCTCGTGTACCGATCAACCAATGAATAGGGATGTACTCAGTTTTATGCCATTTTAAAAAATATATAAAATATTTGTTTGAATATCTCTAATATCTCTTCTCTAATTTTTTTTTTATGACTATCATATTTTCAAGAATGATTTTTTTCTAAAAAAATAATTACATGCAATAAAATCCAACTTCGGTGTAAATGTTACTAGTGACAATGATTTGTAACAGAGATGATAATAAGAATTATGACGCTGGTGGTACTATCATTATAAATGATGGTAATAAAGTTTTCATGGAAGAGATCGATGCTGAAGTAACAACGAAAGTAGTGATGCCACGACACAAGTTGGACTAACGACGGTGATTGTTGAGATGAACATTAAAGTCAGGCCACGGTGGCGATGATGGTGGAGTCTATTAGTGTAATTAACGAAAATAATGATGATAGCGTCAATGATTACAACGGTGATGATAATTAATAGTTGTAATATTTTTGAAGAGAGCGTATTTTACAATAAAGTCAAGAAGTCAAGTGTTCAACTTTGAGCCTAATTATCTAATGCCATGATAAAATAAAAATACTAATATATAAAAGAAGAATAATTTTTTAAAAACAAATTTAACTTAAAATTTTTTAATAGAGCATCCCGAACTTAAAATTTTCTAACTAAACATTTCTAATCATATAAAAATATTATTTTAACTCTTATCCTCGTTGGACCCATCGATGACTCCGTTATTTTTATTTTTTATCGTTGCTTTCTTCTTGTACTATTATCTTGTGTTACCTTTGACATTATTATTATATTTTTATTGAATCTATTTAACATCTATAGTTTTCGTGCAAAAAAGAATAAGACGTAAGGAGAGTGCCCGATGGGATAGAGGCGTGATCACGTGTTGGGCAAAGGATATTATTTTGAAATAATATTATATAAATATTTTAAAATTAAAAATATTATTTAAAAATTTTCTCAAAGTTAATTTTTTTTTAGATAATTGGCCCACAAGCTTTTATGTCAAAAAAAAAAGTGAAACAATGTAGCAAAGGTATGATAAAATTATGTCGGTCATAATAGGATTAAAAGCAATAAAATCTGATCTAAAATTATTCATCCGAAATGCTCCAGCCAGCGTCATTCCTATCCATTATTTAGTGGGCAAGACCTATTCAACATCCCCACCACCCCACCACGCACTCCCCCCTTTTGGTCTCATCTCTGAAAGAAAATAATAGCGTGGGAGAAACAAAAACTAGGGCACAAAATTAGAGCAGCACAAAATAGCTACATCTCCCGGGTCGGCTCGGTTTTTTCTCTATTTTTAGAATAGTTCGCCCTTTGGGTTACGGACGGCGGAGGGCGTCGAGTAGGGCTCCAAAAGAGGGGGAAGTTTCTCCGGGCGTGTCAGAACAAGCAACCGGTGGGAGATCTCGACGTCGTCGTGGAGATGAAGAAGGCCGGGGCCTACGCCGCATCCCTCGCGGCCGCCTCTGCCGCCACTCTCACCGCCCTCAACAGCCCCGATCACGGCGCCTCCAGCTCCCCTTCCTCCGTCAAAGAGGTATTCACGTCCCCGTCTTGCTCTCCTCCTTGCCGATAGTGGCAGAAAGGAGAATCACTCGGGTGGGTTCTTCAACAGGGATCGGGATCGTCGATTGATAAGGACGCCGCGGGATCGGTGGTGGAAGACAAATTCGCGCCGAGATTCGACGGGCTCAGGTTCATCGAGACGCTGGTGACGGCCCATCGGTGATTCACCGACCTCTTATCTAGCGGTAAGATCCGATCTCTGCAGAGGACTTCTTGATTTCGTCTTTTCGTTGTTGTGATTGGTGGTAGCGTAACATTGCTACAAGTTTTGTTGTTGAGGACTCTCTGTTCTTCTCGGATAAAGTAATTTTAGCTTAATTTCTTGACTTTTGATTCATCTCTTCCCTCTTTACTAATATTCGAGTTTTTCCTTCTATATTATTTATTTACTTATTCATATATACTTTTGTTGTTATTGTTAATAATAATAATATTTTTTTATTGTCGTTCACGACCGCTTATATTATCACATGTTCATTTTGTTATTATTTTAATCAATATTTATCCTCCATTCATAATCATTTTCGCTACTAAAATAATGATGGACGTTATTAGATATATGTAGGTAACAATTTCTTGTCTTCTAAAAGATAATTGTAAAAAAAAAGAAAAAAAAAAGGGACGACTCTTTCAATATAAACACCCATGCAACATAATGTCCCCACCTACCCACCCACCCACCCAACGCTCGCGAGCAACAAACGTAAGAGAACCTATAAATAGGGCTTATGTTATGATAGTTAATTTTTTTAATTTAAACTTTATCGATCCTTGATAGAGTAATTTATTCATCGTAAACATTAGCTTGGTAACGATGGATCAGACTCATTTAACAAATGTTGAGGGTTTCAAATCTCATCTAATATATTTTTAAAAGTATTATTTAGTAATTGATAAAAATATTGACGTATCATCTAATATATTTTTAAAAGTATCAATTAATAATTAAAAAAATTAACAGTTCTATATGCATCACTGACCTTTAAAAAAATTATAAAAAATAAAAAAGAACTGGTAACTCGAAAAAAGGGTTCTTACGGCTGCATTTAAACTTGTGGCTCGGATCAAGCTAGCGTTCCAATCCCGCCCCGATCACGTGCACCGCGGTGAGCTAAGACGGAGTTTAGTCTTTAGCGACGGATCCGCTCCTCCGTATCAGATTTGTCCACTCGCGACTGACTTAACCAATCCCGGACGATTCCTCCTGTCTTCGACTCTGTTTCTCTCTGAGACACAGGACAGTCCCGTTGCAATCATGGCTCCTCTCCCTTCTTGTCCAGCCCAGTTGTGAATCACCACCCCGCCTCCTCAATTGCCTTTCTTCTGCTCTCATAATTCCTCTACCCTTTCTTTTGCTCCGCCGTCACTCCCCAGCCTTTCTTCTTTGTGGGTCGAGCTCAACACTGCTACGCCACCGCCGAAGCTCGATGGCCCTGCAACGTTCTAAGCCGCCATTGCTCATTATTCTCCTCCTCATCGCCCTGGTGGTCCCTTCCGCTGCCACATCGGCCGCTCTGGTCGGCGTCAACTACGGACGGGTGGGCGACAACCTGCCCCCGTCCGAGACCGTGCCCCGCCTCCTGGCCTCCATCGGCGTCGGCCGCGTCCGCCTCTACGACGCCGACCCCGCCGTCCTCCGCGCGTTCGCCAACACCGGCGTCGAGCTCATCGTCGGCATGCCCGACCGCTGCCTCCCACCCGTCGCTGTTGACTCGACCGAGGGTCTTGCCTGGGCCCGCGCCCACGTTCAGGCCTTCGTCCCCGCTGTTAAGATCGTGGCAATCACCGTCGGCAACGAGGTCCTCACAGGCGCCAACGCCTCCGCCCTCGCCCACTGCCTCGTCCCGGCCATGGAGAACCTCCACGGCGCCCTCGCGTCTCTCGGCCTCGACCGCGATGTCGCCGTCACCTCCGCCCACTCCCTTGCCGTTCTCGCCACGCCGTCCTATCCGCCCTCCGGCGCAGTCTTCCGCCCGGACCTCCTCCCGTACGTCCGCCCCCTCCTCGCCTTCCACGCCCGCACTGGCTCCCCCTTCTTCGTCAATGCCTACCCCTACTTCGCCTACGTGAGCGATCCATCCGGCGTCGCCCTCGAGTACGCCCTCCTTGACCAGGGGTCCGTCGCCTTCACCGACCGGGCCACTGGCCTCCGCTACGCCAACCTGCTCCACGCTCAGGTCGACGCCGTGTACCATGCCATCGCGGCCGTAGTGTCGCCTTCCTCGAAGGGTGGCGGGGTCGAGGTGCGGGTGTCGGAGACGGGGTGGCCGTCCGCGGGCGACGCCAACGAGACGGGGGCGACGCCTGAGAACGCGGCGCGGTACAACGGCAACCTGATGCGGCTGGTGGCCGGGCAGAAGGGGACGCCGCTGGTCCCTGGGACGCCGCTCCGGGCCTACGTCTTCGCCCTCTTCAACGAGAACCAGAAGGCGGGACCGTCCTCCGAGCGCAACTACGGCCTCTTCAAGCCTGACGGCACCCCGGCCTACCAGCTCGTCGGTCTCTCGTTGCACCAGGCTAGCAACTCCACCTCCTCCACGGATGGCATCGGCGGCGACGACGAGGCCTCGACAACAGGGCCGGACGGGGAGTCCGGGTTCTTCAGCGTCTCCGCCGCGTCACCGGTACGTTCCATCTAAATCGTACATTTTGCGCGTATTTTTTTAATTGCAAATTACATTTGATTTAAATTCTAAATACGAAGATATTGGAGACAGGATTGGCAGTGCCGGGCGGCGGTAGCGGCGGCCATCGCAGGAGCAAGTGTGTTCTTGAAATTACTCTGAGAGATCGACAATAATCATTGCCTTTGTTCTCTTTCAGAGTGCAGCCGAGAACAGTCAGAGGTTGTCTTGTGTCTGTGCAATGTAGATTTAGATGGAAAGATGTGATCATTTCTACTGTACGACTGACTCAGCTTGTCTTGGTGTTTGTCCATTCTTTTGTTTGCTTTTGATATCGCCCGAAGGCTAAAGCGCTTTAAATTTCGAAAAGAAGGGATCACGTGATGCCTCGCAAACCGTGCTATTCGGACGCCGCACCACCCGAGGCCGCCTCTTGCGTTCACGGACGTGGTTTGAGTGGGCTGGTCGGGTGGGTTGGATCGGTTTCCATTCCCATCGGGTTCGACGTGCCTAGTCCGAGCCTGATCGATCTAAGATTAGATCAGGACGGATTGATTGGCAGACCCTCTTAATTAAGTCTCATCAGTATATAGCACAAGTAGAAACATAAGATCAAATGATATTTCACTTATTTAGGTCTCTACGTACAGCAGACCCGATTGGAAGAGCTGTCGCGAACAGAACCAGTACAGGAATAGAACGATAGCAGCTGTAAAAAAAGAAGCTATAAAGACCTGCTCTTACACCAGAACGAACACATACCCTTAGTTCTGGCATTATTACGCATTGCATCAACCACTACAAGGGACGACAACGACACATCGGCTATCTGCTCGACGGGGGTCTACGGGTTGCCGTGCACTTTGGCCGGTGGGAAGCTCGGTTTGTTGTACTTGGGGTGATCATGGTGGAAATGCGGCATATGTTTCATGGGAGGCATCGACTTCTTGGGCATCGGCTGGTACTTGATCGTGGGGTGCTCGTGGTGAGGCATCGGCGACGGCTTGTAGACCGGCGCAGCAGGTGGGTTATAGTATCCCCCTGACGGTGCCTTGTGCACCGGCGCAGGTGGTTGGTAGTATCCCCCTGACGGTGCCTTGTGCACCGGCGCAGGTGGTTGGTAGTATCCCCCTGACGGTGCCTTGTGCACCGGCGCAGGTGGTTGGTAGTATCCCCCTGACGGTGCCTTGTGCACCGGCGCAGGTGACTTGTAGGTAGGGGGGCTGTAAACTGGGTGTGGGTGGTAGTGAGACTTGGGTGGGAATTTGTAGTGTGGCATATGAAACTTGGGGAGCTTCTTTTTCCATGCCAGCGGAGGGCAGGGGTAGAAGGTGGCCGACGCGCAGGTGGCCGACGAGAACGACAACTTCCCGGACGCCGCAACGAACGTGTGCTTTCCCTCCTCCTTGGACTTGAGGATCAGCTTGGAAGGGTTGAGGGCGTTGTTCTTGTCAGGGCAAGGTGCGTTGGAGGTGTTGTGGAGCTGCGCGAAGCACTCGTGCTTCAGGTCGCCGTTGTCGAGGAGAAGCTCGCTCGGGAGCTTCACCTCGAAGTTTCCGTTGCTGTCGAGCTCGCCCGTGGCTTTGGTCTCGTACTTCTCGTCGTTCACCTTGCACTTGACTGCTACACGTAGTCCTGCTTGGTCAAAACCACCATGGAAGAACATATCAGATGCATGCCTTACTCGAGCAACTAAGCAGCAATTGCGTTAAGCATCAAGACTACTACAAGTGAAGAACAAGAGTCGATCGACCTTTGACAGCGGTCTCAGTCTTGATACTCTTCTGCGCACAGTCCAAGCATTCGGTAGCACCGACGACGGAGACCAGCGTCTCAGTCTGCGTTACAGCGCTTGCGAATCCGACGGCCACAAAGACTGAACACAAACCGAACAAAACGCTTTTGAGGTGTGGCGGAGTTCCCATGATGGAACTCGACCTCAGCAGGAAAGATAACAACAGGAGGAGGAGGAGAAGAAGAAGAGTGTAACGTGCGATGTTGTTGTGGAATGTGGAGAACCCTACGTGCCTATTAATACTAAGGGACTATAAGGGAAGGCCGACAGTGGTCTTAAAGCTTTCACGGTGGAGCAACAACGAAGCCTCAGTCACCACCGGTTTTGCAGTTTTGTCCATTAAATGCACCCTGCCCTCATCTCATCTCCATTGCCTATCACTTGTGTATCTCCACAAACCTACTTCCTCGCCTCATTAATAACCTGACCAGATCCCTGTTTTGCACATGAAATCTTACTCGCTACCGCAACAAATCTAACCGAGGGGACGAACCATTCATCGACAACATGGATAACTCTGGCTACTGCCAATGAGAGAAGCAGTATGCCATGGTGAAGTCCAGGAAGTTTGCTGGAATTCGTTGTGGGGAAGCGATCCCAACACGATCCTTACCTTCTGTGGAGGACAACCATCCGCAGATGACTCAAAATGCTGAGGATTTTTCTTCATCTCAAGATTGTTCTACGTATAAGTTTCAACTCTTCTGCAATTCAAGTAACATCCGATTTCGAAAGTTGGTGCAAGCGATAAGTCAATTAAGAGTATGACAACTGGTTAGGTTAAACATGACGAAGTCAACAGCTCATCGATAGAGACTAGCTGCGTAACAGCTCGCCACAGCACGAAGACTGGAAGTGGCACATTGATATGTGAGTAACTAATCCACCAAACAAAGTGGGTTTGTATTAAATAACGAGGTCTCCGTTTGCACACCGCTGTGGTTAGCGTCTAATATTTAGCAATACAAAACTACGATAGCTTATATAGTTAGATTTGTGTGGTTAAAACCACAGTAATCCGAGAAAAGATGGAACAACGCATCCTGTGGTTGTCGAAATTACGATGCAATAACTTTGGCAAGATCGAAAGTGATGGTCAAGAAACTTGAACCAAGTCATTCTGAAAGCGATAGATCGCATACCTCCACCGGTTTCCTCAGGCAACTCAAAGTCCGGCATGAATGATTTCCCGCTGCTTTATCTTCCACAAACTATTCCATCTCGTTTAGATCGATTCTGACACGCTCCAGTGCTTGCAATAATAATAATCTCATCGTCTATTCTATCGGTTAACATCACTTTATATCGGCCTGATTGCTGAGATGATGAACAACCATTACTGTCGTAATCTGTGCAAGGATTCATGAAGGATAAAGAAGAGAAAATAGGAATTCTTATCTGTCCATAGGATTATGATAATTAGTATGCGCAGGTGCGAAATTGGGACAAGGTGATGGTAATTAATCTTCCTCATCCCATAGCAGAAATAGGACCAGGTGATGGTAATTCAATGCTGGATTTGTCCGGATCCAAGGTTGGACCATGTAAATGATACAGTAATTAAGCTTTAACCTAACGGCAAAATAAAGGAGGAAGCAATTGAATGCTGGATTTCCAAGATCAAGATCACAAGAAGGCCTACTTCCTACTTTGGTTTGTCCATTGCTTGCTAAGGATTTCCACTTTGAACTGTTGAGGGTGAAGCACACCAAAAGATTCCTCATAAAAAATCTGTACTAGGAGTTAATATTCTGTTATGGTCGTAAAGTGAATTTTACTGTATATTATCTTCGTCAACTTTATGGGATGGCTTGGCCAAGCATTGAGTTGGAATTGTTGGGTGGTCCTTCTTCGTGCTGTGACCGATCTCATCCACCGCTCGTGGAATGGAATGCTCTGTGCAAGTGGGATACGCCTCTCCGATTAGTCTCAGCTGTTAGATAAGCATTGATCGATTTCTGAGCTGTAAGCGGCCTTTTTCTTTGTGAAGTTTTTTTAGGGGAGTAGCTCACTTTTTTCACCTTACAAAATAGTTTGATCTTATTTAGATTTACATCTGACTACTAGCTTGTTTTTCTTTCTTTGAATCATCCACAAAGTATTTGAATATGATTTAAATAGTTCGGGCAGATGTGGATGGAAAAACCTGACTGCCATCGCTGACTAAGTTTATCTCCATGACTTGAAATTGAATGGAGAAATAAAATATATTGGGCAATGTCGGGTTGATTTGGTCCTCTTTCACTGCAGCATGTTCTTCAATATATTAAGCTCTTTCCTAATAATGTAAGAATTTAGCATTCATGATCATAATACATTATGAATTATATAGTAGCAGTTGATGATTTTATATTATATATAATATCTTTTCGAGAATAATTATAGATTATCAACTATAATTAACTATGATTAGCATCTCAATCCTTATATTTTAAAAATTAATATTGGGAGTTCTACATTTATGAAAGTGAAATATTTTAACTCCAATTCTTTTTACGTCATTAGCTTCGTCAATGGAAAAAAAATCACACGTGATATCATGTGAAAAAAAAATCACGAATGAAATGGATAAAAATATAATTTTATTTATTTTTTAAATTATTAATTTTTTATATTTTTTCCATTTTCTCTTCTCCTCCTCTTTCCAAACTGCTCGATCGCTCGCTCGCAACCTATTGCATTTTTTTGCTCACTCGCCACACTTGCTTGCTCATCGTTCGCCTGCTGCATCTACTCACCCATCACACCTGCTCGCCCACCACACTTGCTCACCCATTGCTCACTATGATAAGTGAGCAGGTGATTGGTGAGTGAGCAACGGGTAAGCAATAAGCGAGCAGGTGCAATGGGTGATCAACTATATGAGTAGGAAGACGTGATAGACTACAGGTGAGCAATTTAGAAAGATAATAATATTATATTTTATCTTTTTCAATGACCTTTTTTCTGTATGTGACAAGACATACGATTTTTTTCATTTACGAAGTTAACGACGTAAAAATAATTGATATTAATGTTTCACTTTCGTAAGTGTAAAGATTTTACTACTATTTTTTAAATATAGAAATCGAAATACTAATCATAGTTAACTATAAAGAGATTATATGTAATTACCCATATCTTTTTAACTGATTATTTATCTAAAAAATAAATTAAAAAAAGGAAAAAGATGATAATGGTGATGACTTTTATCCATTCTTTCCATGCATGCCTTTTCACGCACCAACTATTGCCTACAAGACTCAGAACGCCACCACATCTCTTTCTCTCCTCCGTATCAAACACTTAAACATCACCACCTCGACAACATGTAAGCAAGCTAGTTGGAGGATCGGAGCAATGGTGAGGTCTCCATGCTGTGAGAAGGCCCACATCAAAAGAGGAGCGTGGACTAGGGAGGAAGACCACCTCCTCATAGCTTACATCCGTGCCCATGGAGAGGGGTGCTGGCGCTCTCTCCCCAAGGCGGCGGGGCCTTCTCCGGTGTGGCAAGAGTTGTCGCCTGCGTTGGATCAATTACCTACTGCCCGGTCTCAGGCGCGGCAACTTCACCATGGAAGAGGATGAGCTCATCTTCAAGCTCCATAGCCATCTCAGTAACAGGCAAGTCGTCGCAGCGTCTGTGATCATAGTCATAAGATCGGAACAGTGTTCATGACGACATTTGAGTTGTGGCAGATGGTCGCTCATAGCTGCAAGGTTGCCTGGAAGAACGGACAATGAGATAAAGAACCACTGGAACACGCACGTCAGTAGGAAATTGTTGAGTAGAGGGATAGACCCAGCGACGCACCGTCGACTGATCCATGAGGAGAAAGAAACAGGGCGGCTTCTTCCATATAAGCAAGAGAAGATTAGCAGCAGCAGCAGCAACAGGGAGGGGTCATGCAACATACAGGACTGCAGGTGTCCAGACCTGAATCTAGACTTGTGTTTAAGCCCTCCATCACAGAAGCCATGAGATGAAATGAACTGCCAATTGTTTCTCTTTTCCTAAATAGTATTTCGATATTACAATTGGATTTCGTTTTTCTTTTCTTTTTTGCACAGGCCAGAGTGGTCATATTATAATTTCCTTGTCAAACACCGTAGTACTTTCTGCATTCTAAAAGTCTTTTGTGTTATTTATATGGATATTCCATGTTTCATATGTTTGGCTGCACAAAGTGGATCACTACCCACATATCACCAATAGACCTATTGGAAGGAGAACAGAAGAAGAAGGGAAGCCGAAAGGACAGAAAAGGGAAGATGACTTCCTTTTGGAGTGATAACAAAAGACAGCGCAAAAAAACAGCAACCACCTGTTGAAAAGTCTCTCGAAAAGATGATGAGCATCAAGATATCGTAGAGTGATGATAGAGGTGGAAATGGTCATTAGAAGAAATCCAAAGCCCTCATTTTCTAATTGTTCCGTAAGTATCTGAGTCACATTGCTGACATTGCTGGAGACATGGTAGATCGTTGTTTTCTTACGGCGTGATGATACATAGTTCTTCGGTAGATTAAAGCTGACAAGTCCAACACAATTTGTTCTGCTCATAAGCACCAATATTTGATTAGAAAATGACCGACAGCGGCTTCTTATAGGGGGAGCCAATATAAGTGGACGACTGCAGTTTCTTTCACGAGTGATTCTTCAAGCATGCCATTCATTATGTTGAGATTTCACACATCATTCAGACACAGGAAAATATAGGCATTGTTTGGTAGCACAGTCTGTTAGCAATTAGTCCATTTGACACCTCATTCAAACCGAGGAATCCTTGACATATCTGATCAAGGGGGAGGTGGGGTCGGTCAAATGACCAGCAGTAACATGGTTATGACAGTTCAAATTTAAGAACATAATATAGCAACCATTAAGTGAAGATGCTGAGATTTTACCAGCCTCCTGTAGAAATTAGTGACATGAACGCAGGGATATCACGGAGACGACATGCCAGCTGCATCGATCGAATGAGGTTGACCAAGGAAAGAGGAAGAGATTTGCAGGGAGCAGTTTTGGATTTGGTTGCCAGAAATGATTGAGACAAAGGCAAGTTAATCTTTTGAACAGAGAGTATTGCAAGAAATTGATCGCCCCATTAAGAATGTTGTCAATGAAATTGATCGCACCTGCAGAATTGACCCCAGTGATTTGCACAAGATCAGTCAAATTCCAGGGTACCGATGTGGTGTATCCGTATTGGTTGAAACATGACTGACACATGGACAGTAGATCGTACTCAGATCATAACTCCCTTCACTGATCTCGCTGTCGCTGCTCCCAAGGAAGTAACACATTTACTCGTGAGCTAATTTTTTTTTATTTTTATGAAGCTGATGATGTTACTACGTACTGTCGTTGCTAAGATGGTGGCAATGGATGATCCACAGCTTGTGGCCTAACCCAACCATTGCTGTCATAAACGATCATAGAAGTGGGAAGCTGCCCACCTTCTATCTTAGACAACGCCAATCCAATATGGCACTCCTCTCATGGCTAGGCCATGTGATTTCCACCTCTTCCTTCGTCCTCATCCTCTTCCTCCTTCAGTTTCACCTCGCACGGGCCCAACCTTCCAACTCCACGGCACCAGCAGTGCCGGCCGTCATCGCCTTCGGGGACTCCATCGTCGATTCTGGCAACAACAACGTCCTCCTCACCGTCGTCAAGAGCAACTTCCCACCTTACGGCCGGGATTTCGCCGGGCATGTGCCCACCGGCAGGTTCTCCAACGGAAAGATCAGCGCAGACTTCTTAGGTAAGTCTGTAGCAGAAAGAGGCGTCAGCTTATCGCTTCACAATAATGTTCGCTGGTCCATTTGCCTCTCCATGTGTATCTCCACAGCTTCTATGCTTGGAGTCAAGGAGCTGTTGCCGGCTTACCTTGGCACCAACCTTGGACTCAAAGACCTCGTTACCGGTGTAAGCTTTGCTTCAGCTGGAACTGGATACGATCCTCTCACATCAGCAGTGGCGGTATCGTATCTCGTCAAACGTTTACATCACTCTAAGCTTATTACATCGTAGATCTGCTGCACAACATCGTTATCTATGATCTAGTCAGTCACACCCATGTGGAAGCAACTGGAGTCCTTCAAAGAGTACAAGAGAACGTTGACGGGAAATCTGGGAGAGAAGAAGTTGACGAGGCTCCTTTCCGGCAGTCTGTTCATCGTTTGTGCAGGGTCCAACGATGTGGTTGAGTACTTCAGCAATCCGATGCAGCAGCTCAGCCATGGCATAGGTTCCTACGCGGAGTTCTTGACCCAAAGTGCTTCAAGATTTCTACAGGTAAGCTCAGACCGAACTTTCATTCACATCAATATTTTGTTGTCGTGATGCTGTAGAAACTCCATGTTAAACTACATCATGCATACTGCTTTGATCAAATAAAACACATGTAAATGCTTCGACTTGGTGCATTAACATTCTGTGTACACTGCAAGATGATGAACTAGTCCTTCATTTCCACCTGCAAAATCGTCTATCCATCATCGACCTTCCTCACATTTTCGACCAATGGAATCTTGCCATAAGAGCCTGCTTTAAAATCATGACATTGCCATAAATATTTCGTCATTGAGTTCTTTGACAAGTTGTGAAAAGATGTTCTATTTGTTGCAGTGACTCCAATGTCCAAGTATACTTAGTTTAGCCTAAAACCAGTAAACACAGTACTCTGTACATCAATTAATGAATCTGCACCACCAGCAACTCTAGAGTACGAAAGGAAAGCAAGAAGGTGAAAAAAAAGAAGAAAACCATAGCTTTTTATTGATCTTTGTTGCATATGCTTCTCTCTTTATGAGGGCCGAAATCTCTGACTTCAAAATCTTGGCCAGTTTGATGGAGTAGCATATTTCCAGGCCAGTTTAATGCAGATGTAAGAGAAACACCATCCCTTTGTACCAACTTGAGGCTTACATGCAAACAATAGAGAACCTCAACAACCCTCTGATTTAGTGTGCGTACGCATATGTGGGGAAAGGAATCTCCAGGAAATGACTGAGTTGTCATTGGACGCTGAGGCTAAGAAAACATGAGGTCGCACATGGTGGCCATTAACATGGCGATAACACAGACAGGCCCCACTGTTCAACGTCAAACTTCCATTTGAATGAATCAAAACATCTTTTATGTAATGGCTCTGCATGCAGGGATCAGACAATCTCATTCACTGCAAAGTGTTCTATGCTTCCTGTCTTATGATAGGATTTGGTTAGTCTCGGAGCAAGAAAGGTGGGTGTTGTTGGAATTCCACCGGTTGGATGCATGCCATCACAAAGACTTGTGGGTGGTGGACTCTCCGGGGATTGTGCAGCGGATCGAAACCAGTTAGCACAGACTTACAACGCAAAACTGAACATGGAGCTACAGAGGCTTAATTCCAAGCTCCAAGGATCAAAGCTGTTCTACGTTGATGTCTACTCCATCTTTCTTGACTTTATTCAGTATCCTTGGAAGTATGGTATGTTAAGAAATGCGCTTGTTCTCTCCATGCATGATGATTTCATCAAGCTAGTCTTCTTTGTTCACTTGTGCAGGATTTGAAGTTTCCAAGCTGGGCTGCTGTGGCACCGGAACTGTGGAGGTGGCCGAGCTGTGTAATGTTCTAAGCACGACCTGTAGAAATGCTTCAGAGTATGTCTTCTGGGATAGTTACCATCCAACCCAAAGAGCCTACGAGCTCCTCATCGAAATGCTGATTCAAAATTACGGCAACTTCATCAAATGATGACGTGCAAAATAGTCAGCTGTGATCTTCGATTTCAGACATGTTGTGATGAAAACCATTGAGAATACTCATCCATTTTTATATTTCTCGAGTATTAAATGCATTTAAAGCCGCCGTGCAGGAGAGATTCCTTACAGGACATATCCAGCAAATCCTGGCAATTATGGTGAGAAGCAACTGAGGCAACCACAGACTTGGAAACAAAAATACCCAATATTTCTGAAATGTGCTGTTGAATCATATTACCATCAGCCGTGTCAGCGTGCACCCATGCATGCATATCTATGTGGTGAAAGATCATAATGAGATATTAAGTCAATACATGTATATAAATAATAGATACAGAATTCAATAATGTGGATTTTGAGTTAAGAAATCGATCCATGGCCACACGTGGCGCAAACAAATTGTACCTGAAAACTTAATTAGCATGGACAAACTCATATTGTTCGATACTAACTAGATTTAGATTCATGTAGCCCCACATCTTTCACACTTTTATTCATAAGATGGATGTTTATGCTTAACTGGTAAAAGAAAAGCCTGGCGCATAATTTTACTGATCATTCTCGATCTAGATCGGGGTGATTCCTCTTGTCATCAGTATAGTTTTCTTCTTCCTCATATCATCTACTGGAAGTGTTAGATTAGTTTTTGTAATTAGTACTTTCGAGTTTGAGAGTGTTCAAACCCGTAAAACTAATTGGGGACATTCTCGACAAATGTCCTTGTAATATTTAAGTGAGTCTGAAATTTGAAGGATTTAGAATGAGCCCTAAAAGAGTTATCTTCAATGCCGAGATGTTATCTTATGTGGCATTGAGATGTTAGACATGCATTGCCTATGTGGCCTTGAGGTGCCAAGTTGACGTCGTTCACATGGCACTAAGATATTGAGTGTGTGTTGGTTGTGTGGCACTAAGTATCAGGCATGTGTCAACCACATGGCTTTGTAGTAAGGGTGAGTTGAGAAGTGACTTAAGTTAATCTGTCAACACTAAAGTAACTCATTGGAGTTGTTAAGAGATACATATTTGACCATGTGTTACTGGGATATGCTCTAGCCCAATTCAATTGTACATCATCATAATGTGTTTTAGGGTGATTCAATAGTGCATCGGTGATTCAATAGTGCATCGTATAAATGCGCTTTTGCCCAATTTGCAATGATATAAGTTTCATTGAATTATCATAGATTTAGTTGATTTTGTGTATGTTATGTGATATCCTTACATATCCGTATACAAATGGTCAACCTTCTCGAAACATCTTATTTGTCCCTTAAGGATATACAAAAGAGAAGATGAGTTAGAGAAAATATTTAATTTGAGATCCCACAATTAGATATTTTAGCAAATACTTGATTAGATAATACAAATTACAAATATAGATTTCACATGTTCTGAACGATCACGTCACAAAGGATCTAAGATGGTCTGTTATAGCCAATAGTCCCTATAATTACTCATGTGACATTATTACAGAATAAGATAGTAAACTCGTTTTAGACACCATCCTAAATACCTATCTAGCCATGGATCACTAAGGTAACTCTACAGTGTTGTGCTGAATGACACTCCACACTACTCTATAAAGTTAGAAAATCCCAAAATTATTATTTGGATAATCTATTTTTGGACCGTTTTGCCTCAGCATGATGATTACACATAACTTACATTTATAGAGCTAAGACGATCATAAAAGCCAACTAAATTGAGGTTGAAGTCTACATCGAACATCATTTGTATAAATTTATCTATAATAGAATGGGCATAAATTAAATACATTGATGAATAAAGGGTTGCTTGGGTGGGCTGAGGAGGTTGAGGGCCTAGATCCCTCTAGAGGTGAGGATTGTTATTATTAGTGTTGCTGTGCCTGGTGCTTTTTCTATTGACTACCCATAGAACAGGAACACTTAGTAGTCCTAGAGGGCTCCCCCTTGATAGTGGTAGGAGGATCTCAATCTTCGATTAAGATTGTTTCTTTAACTTGTCGATATTGGATTGACATTGGTGGTGATGTCACAGGACCTAATCAGTATTTGCTCACCAAGCCCCTTCTCTCTTCTTCGGGAATTCCAAGGTACTAGATCTCAATCGCTCTTCTCCTCCCAATACACCCTAACTGAAGGATGCATCACCATAATCTTCATCCAAGTCTCACACCTCTTGCTGGCCCAAATGATGGTCTTATGAAGATCCATGTCTAGAAGGAAGAAAGAAGTTAGTACTAAGACAAGCATATAGAAAGAAGAGGATAGACACCCATGCCTTACCTTAAGGTGCAGGGCTAAGGTCTACCTCGATGAGCCACTACTCCTCATCTGAAGAATGGTAGTGAACTCAGATAGGGTGAGAACAATTTAGGGGAACTACTCATTCTCCGACCCATGCAGTCTCGGGGAGGCATTAGATTACTTCTGAATTGGCCAATTCAGGATGATTGGATATCCATTTGTTGAAGAAATGAAAAAGAATATCCTTTTTTAACCTTTGTTAGAACTTTGAAGCCCCCTTGACTTTACATCTAAAGTGACTAAAGAGAAAGTAGATTGAATGTATGTATACATTATAGTACACAAGCAATAGGGTCAGTGTCAGGACAACACAGTCTTTTGTATTCCCCGACAAATGCTATAAGATAGTGTTAGGAGTTTGACACCATTTGTATAGATAATAACTCTAGTATTGAAATTTATTGATAAAGAAATAATGGAGGGGGAAACAAAATCTCACCTCTATGTTTGTGCACATGCAAAAGTAGTGATGTGACATATAAAGTATTAGCTTGAACTCGATTAGAATATGATAGATATTTTAGATGAAATTAAAGTCAGAGGTCAACATGATAGAGCCAAAGTCAAACGAGTCCACCGAAGATGCCAATAGTCCATTGCTTGAGGGATTCACCTTAAAGGAGTTGCTTCTCCCAACATGACAAGAGTTTGAAGGCTAAGGGCCAAATGCTTTGAATCCTTTAAGGGCATGAAGCAATGAATGAGCTTGGCCCACTTTTTATAACGGTTAACGACAACCCTTCAATTTACCCGAGTGACCATTTGACTCTCAATCAGTTAAAAAGTGGAGATGTAGCATCACAAAAATGATTGTGAGTTATATAAACCATCATCTCAATCTTTTAGAATCCTCGACAATTCAGGTGAACGACACATGGAAGCTCCTAGAGACACCATGTAAGTTAGGTGTCAAGTCATCATTGCAAAATGCTAAGAATCAAATCTTAGCGGATCTTGTGCAATAGCTAAGATTACATTTTTGCAGGTAAAGAAGATGATGATGAAACCTTGTACATGCGAAAACAACACGAGGGAAACTACCTCGAATAAAGGGCCACATGGGTGAATGGTCGGGTTCAACGTATAGTTGAATCAGCCTATAGTGTATTTCGAGGACATACATAGTTGAATTGACCTAAAGCACATTTTAGTGACATATGTAGCTGATTTAGCCCAAAGCACATTTTGATGACATTAGCAACCAAATCATGCCAAAGTGCATTTTGATAATTCACACAATCCAATCGACCTAAAGCACATTTTGATGACATGCACAATGAATCGACCTAAAGTGTACTTCAACGACACATGCAATCGAATTGGCCTAAAGCATATTTTGATAACATATACAATTGAATCGACTTAAATCACATTTTTACAACACGCATAGCTGAGTCACTCCAAAGTGCATTTTGATGACATGCATAACTGAATCAGCCTAAGGTATATTGTGATAACACATGTAGTTCAATCAACCGAAAGCATACTTCAATGACATGCATAGTCGAATCAACCCAACGTGTATTTCAATGACACATATAACCAAATTGGCCCAAGGTGCATTGCAATGACAAAAACAACTAAAATGATCAAATATACATAACTAAATAAAACCAAGGCACATCCATGGCAAAAGCAAAGAAAACAATTAAACATGTGACTCCCAACAACTCATATTATTTGCTTCAATATCGATAGGTTAACATGGATCACTTCTAGACTTGATTTCACTACGCTTAATGAGTTAAGAAGTGGATGGCAACTAATATAGGGATAAGAACGTGGCCAACTCTTTAGCGCTATATGATCAATACCTTTACGTTATATGACTAATACCTTAGCATCATGAGATTGAAACCTCAATATCACATGGATCACTTCCAGACTTGCTCAATGAGCCAAGAAGTGGAGGGCAACTGATATAGGGATAAGAACATGGCTGACTCTTCTGCGCTATATGATCGACACCTCTATGTCATGTAACTGACACCTCAATATCATATGATTGATACCTCAACATCATATGATTGACACCTTAATATAAAGCTGAATAGACTAAACGTTATCATATTCTAGATTTAATGCACCACAATATGTGTGCCACCTTCCCCATAATTGATGTTGGCCATATGAGTAATAATAATAGAAGCTCACTATAAAAGGGTTCCCCAAGTACCTTCCAAGACATACCTCTCTTTAAAAAATATAAGTTGAATCCTCCAAACTCATAATAACTTAGGCATCATAGGGGCATTATCAAGAATGTACCCAACATTTTTTACATAGTTCAACACCATCAAAGTCGAGCAAGATTAATGTCAATTGAATTCAACTTGGGACCAATGCAGAAGAAGGATCTTGGTTGGCTCTAAATCAATACCCAACTTACATAACCAAAAACTAGCTTAACAAAAAAGTACCAGTATTTCTTCTCCTTTAAAGGAAGGTTTTTAATTGTATGGAAAGCCTTCTCATAAAATCAACCACTTTGAATGTCAGGTGTGGCATCGATGGCATTAAATTTTTTTATTTTCGGTAATGTACAAGTAATAATATAAAAAGGATTGTCAACACCTCAAAGTCATATGATCAACAACTCAGTACCACGTGGCTGACACCGCACCACTATATGGCTAACATTGTATTACTATACAGCCAACATCTTGATGTCAGACAAACAATGTATGATCACCAACTAAGCCTTATGTAAATTGATACAAGAGATCTAACTTAGCCAATCATTACCCCATGTTCCCCAGATTCGATGCTAAACAATCACATATATGATTGGAGGAAGTCTGTAACTCTTTAGGTATTAATCATGGCATATGATCAAATAATACACTATAAAAAAAGGCCCAAGGTAAGATCTAGAGGGGGCTTCTCCCTCTCTAGTAAATTACACCTTTCTCATTTGACACTTAACAAAATCCTTTATTGATTTAAGCATTGAAGGAGTCTTATGGGATACAACCATAACATAGTTCTTTTCTATAGGATCTCTTGCCAAGTCCACTTATCTACTAATGTAAAGTTTGTAATAGATTTGGATTCGAACCAATATTGGCTCCACACCCTCTCCACATGTCTCAAAGTAGTGGTTCATGATGCTGACATGATCGAACCCCATAAAGATATAGTTCTCAACACCGATATGATTGAACCACCTGAAGAGGTGGTTCCCAACACTAACATGAACCCCTCGAAGACAATGGCTTCTAACACTAACATGGTCGAATCCTTTAAAGATGTGGCTCCTGATATCAACATAGTCAAACCATTCAAAGATATAATTCCCAACACCAATATAGTCAAACCTCCTAAAAAGGCAATTCTTGACACAAACATAGTTGAATGCTCGACGAGGTGACTCCTGACACCAACATAGTTGAATCCCCTCAAAGAAGTAACTCATGACACCAACACGACCAAAATGTTCAGAGGTGATTCTCGACACCAATATGACTGAATTGCCTAAAGCGGTAATTCTCGATACTAACACAATCAAACCATCCCGAAAAGGTGGTTTCCTACACCAACATGATCTAACCCTTAAAGAGTTCGTTCCCGATACCGACATGGTCGAACCTCTCGAAGAGGTGGCTACTGAAATCAACATAGTCAAACCACCCTAACGATGTGGTTCTTGACACTAACATGGTTGAACCCCTTAAAGAGGTGGCTCCATATGCTATTATGGCTGAACCTTTGAAAATGTGGCTCATGACACTAACATTGTTAAACTATTCGAAGAGGTGGCTCATAACACCAACATGGTCAAATTGTTCAAAAAGGCAATTCTCGATAACAATATGGTCAAACCATATAAAGAGGTAATTCCAAATACCAACATGGTCAAATCGCCCTAAAGAAGTGGTCTCCTATACCAACACAGCCAAATCGCCTAAAGAGGAGGCTCTCAACACTAACATGATCAAACCACCTGAAGAGATGGTTGTCACCACCAACACAACTAAATTGCTTGAAGAGACAACTTCTGATAATGATGTGACCAAACTTGGCCATAAATTAACCAAGAAGCAATTTTTTTATAATGATGCAATTAAACCCGACCATAAAACGTCCCTCATCAATAATGCAATGAAACTCAACCAAGAAGCATCCTTCTTCAATGATATATTTGAATTTAACCATTAGGCATGGCTTGATGACGATATGACCAACTTGATCCAAAAGCATCTTTGATTATGTTGCATGTAAAATCGATCCAAAAGCATCTCTTAATAACAATATGGGTTGAATTGGCTCAAAAGCATCTTTTGATAACAACACAGTCAAATTGGCTCAAAACATTTCATTTGGTGATAATATAATCAAAATGACCCAAATTACTCCTTATAACGATAGCATGGCTGAAATGGTCCAAAGTATTCTATTTGATGACAACACAATTGAAATGATCCAAAATCTAAGATAATGTGATCAAAACAACCCAAAGCACTCCTTTCAATAGCAGAATGTTCGAAATTATCCGAAGCACTCCATTTGGTGATAACTGAAATGACCCAAAGCGCTCCTTTTGATGATAGTAGGGCCAAAACAACTTGAAATGCTTCATTCAACAATAGTGCAGTCAACATAACCCAAGGCACTCCTTCAATAATAGTGTGATTGAAACAACCCAAAGTATTCCTTCAACGCAACATGATTAAAATAGTGTGAAGCACTCCATTCAATGATAATACGATCGAAACAGCCTAAAGTGTTTCCTTCAATGACAACACAATCAAAATAAGCCAATGTACTTACTTTGTTGACAATACAGTTGAAACGACCCAAAGTGCTCCCTTCAACAATAATGTAGTCGAGATGACCCAAAGTGCATCCATCAATAATAAGATTGCTGAATTATTTTTTTTGGATCGATAGTTAAGTAGAAGTCTTAAGTGATATGGAATAATGATATAATAAGGATTATAGACACCTCAACACCATATGATCGACATCTCATATTTATATGATTAATACCTCACTATCATATGATTGATACCTTGACATTGGATGAGTGATGCATTATTATTGTTGAGGTGATGTAGCAACTAACAACTCTATAAAAAATTGATACACATGATCTAACTTAGGTAATCATTAATCTATATTCCTCAAATTTGGTGCTATACGATCACATATGTGGCTAAAGGAAGCATATAATCGTTCTGAGCACTAATCATGATGTCAACTTGACAATTAAATACCACACTATAAAAGGCCGCCAAGTACGTTCTCAAGGGGGGCTCCCCTCTCTATAGTGAATTACACCTTTCATATTCGGCACTTGATTATATCATTCGAACCCTCACTTATTTAAGTATCAAAGAGATTTTATCCAATAAGTCATCGACATAATATTTTTTTTTTTTGCATAATCCTTTATCGAACTCATTTGTATCTAGACATCAATTTTTGACAAACTTGGACTCTAACCAAGGTTCGCTCTGTACCCGATCACATGCCAAACAACCAAATTCTACTTTTAACATATTGCAATGCAAGTTATGGAGGGTTCGCCACGACGAGATGTAATGACTCTCATGGTTCATTTACTTCTGTGTTCTTGAATCATAGTTTCCTCAACATCGAGACATGTAGCTTTGGATCAGAAGGATGTCGTCTGCCACTGCCATTTTATTCTTCTCTTATTCCTCCTCGTTTGCTCAAGCCGTGCCCTCCGTATCATCTCCTTCGACTCTTCGAGTAGCGGCATGTGAGAGTGTGAGATAGATATAATGCTCCATGGGCTCCATTGGAGGGATGACTCTTCGTGCCTGTAGGTGGAATGTTAATGGTCTGCATTGAAACCCAACCCATTTTGTCTTTAATGCTAATCATAGGATTCAAGAACTAGCATCTGAATCGAAATCGATTGATGTGGCTGATAGGTAACTAATTGAATTAATTAATAGAGAATAAACTATAAGAACACCTCTTCCAGGACCATAACTTATAAGGAAAATTCAAAGACTAGTCCTAATCATCAAATTGTCTAACATATTTTACATCTCAAGCATTTATAATCGTTGGCTTTGTAAATCCAAGAATTGGTTGGCCTACGCATCAACTACATCAAAATCATTGCTGTGAACTTTGAGAAAAGGGGTTCAATGTATCACTTGTGTCTAACATGCAATGAAAGAACAAGAGATGGAAGTACTTCCAGTAACTAACGTATCAACCCTATTCCTGAAGTTTAATTACCCTGTCACTGTATGCCTCTCACTTTCATCACATTGCTTTGTTTAATGGACAACTTGCCACGAGAATCTCGTGCATTTGGGACCATCTTACCATTCGCATAGACAATTATTTTTGCTCCTTTTGTTGAAAAAGGAAAAAAATATAAAAAACAAAAAACAGAGAAGATATTACATCTTTGGTTGGTTGTCAAGATTTCTATATCAACAGGTGGCCTACTATTCCACACAACATGCCATTGGTAGATGCGCCTTCCTTTTCCAATGATGAAGATAGACAAGAGTGGTCGCTTGCCCCACTCTCATTCACACAAATACATAATACTTGCTTAAGATCTTGCACTAAAATCACTGTATCCTTCAGACCTTGTACTAAAATCATTGTACCATCAACTCTTAATAAGTAATTGAATAGGGTAGAAAAACCTCCCTATTCATTTTTCGGCAATTTCCATAAAAATAAAACTTCTCCTTTTTAAACTTTTCCAAAAACTGCATATAGTTTCCAATTTTTTCATTTGGTACCTTTATTTTTTTTATAATACTCTTATCTTCATCTATCACTCGAGGAGGGATACGACAATGTGTCGATGAGCGACAATAAGGAGAGTGCTAAGGGTGTTGCGATCTTATGATGGGACAAAAGCAACGAGTGACAATAAGAGATATTATGGATATTATAAAAATATAAGTAAAAACATAGAAAAGCTTAAAACAGCAGGCACCATCCAAAAAAAGCTTAAGCGGATGTAAAATCAAATTGATATTGAAGATTTATCACATATTCTCAATCAAAATCTATCAAAGATATTTTTTAGATGAAAATATTTAAGGAAAATATGAAAACTTAAAGAAGAATAAGAGAAAAAAAAACTTGTACACTAAAAGATCAATCAAATTAATTTTTTTCTTAGCTTCGTACAAGTAAAACTAATAAATACACTTGATTTTCAGCTCATGTAACCCAGGAATAATGATTAGTTAGTTCAGACCACATCAACGTTGGAAGTTAAGAGGAGGAAGTTTATTAATGCTTCAACATTTAAAAATTTAGGAAGACCATATATTTATATATATGTAAGCTAGTAGTATATTTGGAGAGAATATCCAAGTAGGCTTTCCTGCATGATTACCTTTAAGAAAGCCCCTTAGCGCGCCACAAAGCTATCTCCCAGTACCTAAAGCATGAGGGGCATTAAGTGCAAGCTTTGTGATGGCACGCATGCAACCTATGGAACAAGGAATGAACACTACTTGTATAGGTGGAGCATCCAATATTGGTTGATGATTGTTACACGTTTCATGGGACATTAAATAGCTGCCTGTGATCATGTCTAATCGCCCACAGCTATAGTTACTTTATCTTCCAATTTGGTCCAATTCCCAAGTCCTACAAGATTACTTTGACTCACATCGTAGATGAACTGGGTCGAGGATCTATTCACCACGCAACTATATCCTAGTCAAGGATGATTGAGTCATACCAATGTTATATAGTATCTATTTAGTTGTCGGATGAGGTGGGGTTTATGTCCGACCGAGCAAGATAGAAGGAAAAAGAGGGGTAGCTAACGAAGAAAATGAGACCTTTAAGGCGTCCATGTTATATAATTGAATAATTATTTAATTTGGGTTCTTGATTTCGTTTAATAATGTAATCAATGAATATGAATTGATATCCCCCCCTGCCCCGTCCCCCGCCGTCGCCCATCTTTATTGACAACTAAACCAAGTAGATCGTTGATGGGTCTAAGTCCGCACACGTGTATATATATAATTATATATAATTTATTTTTTCTTTGAGTTAGTCTTGGAACTTTTTGAGTCGAACATCCGAACTTTACAAAAACTACATTGGAGATATTTTTGATAATACTCCTTCAATATTTAAGTCAGTAATCTATTTGAACAAGTTGAATAAATCGAACCAAGATTATTACGTGTCTTAGATATATCGGCTCCTTTTATAGTAAATGCAGAAGAGAGATGACTTGTTATAAAGCTTACATGCTAACGAAAGTCTAAGAACCAATTATAATCATTCTTCATCGATATTAAATTATTATATTTATTTGTATATTAGTCAAAATCACTATCAACCAGTGCTCGTTCACCATTCATAATGTTGTTTGTTTGATAATGAGCGTGCAAAGATCGTCTGTATTCATTTTCTAATTTTTCTAATTGACACTTATAGGATAGTCATGTAAAACTAAGATAGTGATAAATGACTCTCAAATATTAGTTAGATGATTTGATCATACGAAGATAAGATGTCAAATATAGAATAATAGTATTTATATATGCTGATGGATCAATTCCGTCGTTCTTTTATATATATATATACATATATATATATATACATATATATATATATACATATATATATATATATATATATATATATAGAAAGAGAGAGAGAGAGTACAGGGGACCATCCAAGTACCACCCCCTTTTTGTTTGGTATAGAATCGACAACTCAATAACAATAATTGTACGGAGTATATTAGTAGGAGTCTGCATGTCGGTAGAGAGCGGCCAATGTGTGTCATATTCTTGACATACTGACATTTGAGCCACCAGGGGGTTCCTCTATTAAGTTCCTGCAATTATCATTAATCACAATGGTAATGCTAAAATCGTCTTCATACTAACACTAATTTCCTCACTTCTTATCATGATTTTATGATTTTTTTGTTGAAGTACCCATATATAATTTATTATCGATATATGTAATCTTGTTCGGAATCAATGATTTTGGTTCTTTCTATAAATTTAGAATTCGAGCCGGAACTTATTCTGATTTTGTAATGAAATGATATATTTTAATTTTTAATTTTCTCAAAATACTTCATTAATTAATGATTTATTAAACTTTTGACAAGGATCAATTCATCATTTAAAAATATATTGGATAATTTGTTTTTATTTTTTTAGTCTGTTCAAATTAAATTATCATAATATAATTTTCGTTTGATTCAGTTCGAACCGAACCATAGTTAGTCAAGCTATGGGAGTGAGATTGGTTAATTTCAACTCCACTTACCTTGTCTTATTTGTATATGTATAGCTGAAAAATACCTCAGGCTATCTTTAAAAAATTAAAAAACATAATTATGATTTCGTAATTAAATTATGAAGAAACGTACGCGCCACATGAGAATCTAAAAGAAAAAGGAAAAGGAAAAGGAAAAGGAAAAGGCTGGTGTTTACAATCCCCAATAGAAATGGCAAGTTATGGACGACATGAATGTGCCTCGACGGCGCACTTCCATTAGAAAATTCACCAAATATTTGTTTTCCAATTTTGACGGCGGGGCCATGAAAACTGTTTTTTTTTATTTTTCGTAGGATGACTGCTGGTAGACCGTCAAGAAAATATAAAATATACTCATTTTTATTATTTGAAAAATAAGAAAAAAATAGTATATTTATGTTAAAAAATTATGGTATAGCATGTATATTTTTTCTATTAAGATCCCTAGTATACATCCATTCTGTTAAAATAAATTTTAATAGAAAATATTTTGATTTCAATCCACAACAGTAATCATCTTGAATCAACTTGTCGTCTCAAAGTTGATATGGCGCACACACACCGTATGACCTCAAAGCGATATAGCGAACTGACACACAACCATACTTGAGATTATATAAAGCAGCCACATATGACGTGGAGCCATAACAGTAAGCCAATGTTGTCTAAGACAGATGATCCGATCACTTGGAGTGTCAGCGGACATTAACCACTAGCATGTGATTAACCATTGGGAGAGGTTTAAACACAAACCCCCTGACCAATGCCAAGGGGGTGGATTTCGAAAATTCAATACTATCGTAAAAAATTGACTTAAGTTTTGAAAGGGTTAAATTAGGAAGATCCTTCTTAGTATCGACATATTGTATAGGATTTCAATACCGAAGGTAATCTCAGTTTCTTCTTAGGTCAACTCAGGAGACAACCACTATCGCTCCGACCTTACCCTCATCTCTACCTCAGAACATCTGCGTGCACACTCTAGCACAATCAAGATCGAACCAAGCCATACCAACTTCTAGGCTACGACATAAAGGACCACAATAAATTCCATATATAATTCATATTAATCATGATTAATAGCCATTAGTGAGAGTTAATTTGAATTTAAAAAAGTATGTAACACTTAAAATATCCTAAACATTTTCCTTACATCTATTTTAAAAAATAATTATAAATAAGTATTACTTTATGACCTTCAGGTACTGGGCATCATATATGGTCTTAACATTTTGCGAATAGATGATTAATAGTTGCCTAAGTTATATACATTAAAATTATTTATTCACACACGTACATATAATATTATTTTTTCTTTCTTTTCTTATGGATCGATCAATGAGGTGAACTGGTCTAGTTGCAATATTGTAATATAAAAAAATACTATAATGTATTATAAAAATATTATAACACAGTGTTTTTGAATAAATTTTATAAAAAAATATGTTTTCAATAATCTTAAAAAGGACTATAACTTAGTAAAAAAATGCTGTGATGCAATATTTTTATTTTCAGTAATACTAGAAAAACACTGTAACATAGAGTTTCCATTTTAGTAAAATTAAGAAAATACTGTAACACAGTATAGAAATATTGTAACATAGTATTTTTTTATATTATATTACAATTTTTTATATTACTGAAAACACAATAATGCAGTGTACAAATATTATAACTAGACTGGCTCACCTTATGGATCGATCGATAAAAGAAAAAAAGAAAAAAAAAGGATAGCTGATTGAGGATATTTCAGATATTAAGGAAAAAAGGGTCACTGTTGAAAAATTTTAGAAATAGGAGGTGTTTCACAAAAAATATATATATATATATATTTTTTTCCAAGAATTCACTCTATATTTATCTTCAATATAAAAATAAAAATAAAACAAAGTAGAGGAAATGAAGTTGACTTTTCTTGTAATGGCGACGAAGTCGTTTTGATTCTCTGCAAAACTGATTTGATGTATATCATCTCACACATAATCTATCGCCTGCCCATGTGGAAAATGGCCACTTCCACAGTGCGTGGTCAGCTTTCCACCCATATCTCGTCCATTGCGGTGGACGGTCCACAACTTGGAAAATGGAATACCACTCTGCTACCTTCCAACTCCCGTTTGCGTCACCCAACTGCTTCAGCAACGAAGGAAACTACGGCACACTACAATGCGGGCGGCTGCAAACTCATTTGACCGCATATGATTCATCCATTTTATTAGTGCGCTACGAGTAGTCAAAGCGTTGAGCAATGCTGCCAACCAATAGGATTTCACGAGTTCATCTCAGTCTTTGGATTATTATCTTTTATCATTGTCTCTCTCCACTATTCCAGCATCCACAGCTAAAGCAATTCCGTGTGGGATATGCTATCTAACGCCTCGTTGAATTCTTCGATGGAAGTTTCGCAGAGTTGGCCACCTTGATGAGTACTTGTCGTATGTCATTCGATGTTTTGCTGATGGTGTTCATCTGAATACTCAAGTCAATTGTTCAGATCCTTTTGGAATGTCAGCAAAATGAGAGCAATGTGGCATTTTATTCTTTGATGACGTTTCTAACAGTACCTCAAAGAAGTTGCCTCGAGGAAGTATGTACGACTAAATCTTTTAGTCAAAGTTAATTTAATGTGACGATACGTACTCATCTTTCTTCTTCTTCTTCTTCCCGTGGCTCTCCCTTACCTTTATAGATTCAGAAAACAGTAGCTAATTGGTTAAGCTTCTTGGGATGGATTTGAGTGTGGGATTGTGACGGAGTGGTTGGGCTGTTACTAGATTGATATCTCTGGCGGCAAATCCAATTTAAAATAATGGCCCTGCAGGAGTGCGACAAATGAACAAGATTTAGGTAGGTTTAGGAGGATGGTGGTCAGTGTTCTTCGTTCCACCTTCTCTGCTGAATACGTGGGACCGTCGGGTGCCTTCTCTTTGTTGTGATCCCTCCTCTGTTTTGCTTTCTGTGGTTGGGAGAGAGTCGTCATCTACCTTTTTCTTTTTCTTTTAAGAGTTTGCATGCAACTGCTAAATAGGTTTACTTGTTGGATTTCCAAATGGCTCTGTTGTGAAACCTGAGCTTTAGAAACTCTCCTCTTTTAGGCTCATGAAACTTTTAGTTCTACTTGGCACACAAGAAATATATGCTGGTTGAAGGGACAAATTCCGGTGATCAACTTAATCGAGCGATTAGGACAGTGGCGATACAGGAAACCAAGCATGATGGTGGAGAAGGGAGCCTTCGATCAGGGGAAGGGCAAAGAAAGATGCGTACTGGTGGGGCTGCAGATGGATGCCAATGGCAAGGAGTTGCTCAACTGGGCTATGAGCAGAGTAGCAGAGCAAGGCGACCGTGTCATGGCCGTCCATGTCTGCCGCGATTCAGGTACTATCTCGACAACCGTGAACTCACCTGTCATCTACTTCAGCATAATCTCCTGATTCATGAAGCAACTCTTCTTTCAGACCTCAAGAACACCACCACGCTTTCTCTGATCAGGCAGTTGGATGGGTATCTCGCAGCATACGATGGCTTCTGTGAGCTTAAGCAAGTGAGTCATCTTTTGCTTACCGACTGATGCATTCGGGGAAACAATTATCCGGACTTACTGATTTGTAGCTTCTAGGTTGTATTAGTGGGTCGGGTGTCAAGGGGGAACTCGATTCGTAAGGTCATGGTGAAGGAAGCCAAGCTCTGTGATGCCATGAAAGTTGTGGTTGGAGTAACCCAGCACTGCGCTTTGGGGTAGGTTTTGGCATCTGCTTCCTGTTCCAATTGGATTGCAATCCAGCCGCCTTCACAAACCTGATCTCTTCCCCTTTCCTTCTTTGTTCAGGGGATCAGCTTCACTAGCTAAGTATTGTGTCAAGAAGCTCCCTCCAACTACTGCTGTAATTGCAATACAGGACGGAAAGATCGTCTTCGAAAGGGAAGTCGCTAAACCATCTCAAGGTATTGTTTTGTCATGCAAACTTCCTATAGTATATGACAACAAAAATTGATCCTTGAATCGATTTCTTTCATTGAATTCAGGAGGAGAACCAAGAACCTTGCATCCAAGCACCGTCATAGAACACAGAGTAATTAACCCAAGTTCTACGGAGAACGGGGATGTCGGAACCAGTGTCCTAGCGCAGAAGATGGCAGAAGCAAGGCTGGGCTGGCCCTTGCTCGGGAGGGGAGTACCAAAGCACCTGGAAGCATCGAGGAAAGAAGATTTAAGGAAGATGTCGGTCGTCCATTGGGTCATGAACCTTCCGAATAGATCGCTGTCATTCACCACGCTGCAGCTGGATCTAATTCAGGAGCTGAAGACCATCCTCGGTAACACCAACTCCAATTGCAGATGGTTTCAATACGATGAACTCCGTAGTTCAACCAATCAGTTCTCTTCAGGTTCCTTCCGAAACGATCTGCACTGCATCTTCACAGACTTGGCCATATAATCCTCCTCTTTACGATCAATTCCAATTCTGTAACAGGGAATGTGATCGGGAACGGAGGGAGCAGCCAGGTTTACAGAGGATGCCTTCCAAATGGCCGGCATGTAGCCATAAAATCGTCGAAGCTTTCCGAAGAAGCATCAAGGGATTTCCTTTCGGAGGTTAACATCATCACTAAGCTGGATCATAAGGTCATCGTTCCACTGATCGGCATCTGTGTTGAGGACAACACTCTTCTTTCGGTTTACAATTACTTCCCTACCGGAAGTTTAGAGGAAAACCTCCATGGTGGGATACGGATATCTTATTCACATCATTTAATCTACACAGACCAGTCTCTCAGTCATCTTCAAAGGTTGACTTCAATCACATAGCTGTTTGGTGCTTGGCTTACAGGTAAAGATGCTGATTCTGCACTCCCTTGGGACCTGAGATATAAGGTGGCAACTGGGGTTGCTGAGGCTCTCAGCTACCTGCACAATGGCTGTTCTAACCCGGTAGTAATTCATAGAGATGTGAAGTCTTCCAACATTCTGCTCACTGATGAATTCGAGCCTCAGGTAACATCCATTAACCATTGATGAACCCTTCTCTTTCAGTGCCAGCTTTGACACAGCCTCATCCATGTAACAGTTATCTGATTTTGGCTTAGCTATCTGGGCACCGACAACTTCAACCTGCCTGACACACAACGATGTCGTCGGGACGTTTGGGTAAGTATCCGATTCTCCATGTTAAAGTCATGCAGAGTAGCAGGGATTGATCTCATCGTAAGTGGTAAATGACGAGATGAATCCATCGACAGATACCTTGCTCCAGAGTACTTCATGTATGGGAAGGTCAGCGACAAGATCGATGTCTTTGCTTTCGGTGTCGTTCTGCTTGAGCTGTTAACAGGAAGAAGACCAATCAGTGACCACAACCCTAAAGGCCAAGAAAGCTTGGTGATGTGGGTATGCACCTTCTCCCATGCGTGTTTTCCATTCTAACGCGAGAAGGAAAAGCTTATTCGCACTGATCGATCATGCAACTCTGAAATGTTCTGCTGAGCTCGATCGATCATTCAGTGGTTGTCGTGTGGCAATCTTCCAAGAAGACCATAACTGAGTTTATTCTGTTCGTAGGCGACACCAATACTAGAGAGAGGGGATTTCATGGAACTGTTGGATCCCAATGTCAAAGAGAACTATGATGAGGTCCAAATGAGAAGAATCGCTTTAGCTGCATCTCTTTGCACCGCGAGGAGAGCGCACCTTCGACCTCGGATGAGGGAGGCAAGTACAAGCCACATATTTCTGTTTGACTACTGCCGATTCCACTCCCCGTGTTCTTCATCCTCATGGTGTCTCGTGACAGATACTGAGCCTTCTGCAAGGGGAAGAAGAAATCGAGGCATGGATAGGCTGCCACATCAATGCTACCTCGAACAGGTTGGATTGCCAGGATGATGAAGCTTTTCCATCTTCGAGCGTCGGGTCGCACATCGGCATGGCATTGCTTGATGTTGATGAAGATGATGCATCACTCAGCAGCTTTGACCAGAGCAACCATAGTTCTCTGGAAGAGTACCTGAGAGATCGGTGGAGCCGTTCCTCGAGCTTTGATTAGCCAACTCTTTCATTTTACTTTCTTCCAATTGTATTCGAGTGGTTTATGAAATTGACTGCACAGTGCCAAAGCCATTAAGAATGGTGGCAGTTTTCGGATTGGAGAAACAATAGAACGAGGGATTCATTAACAAGAGTCGAAATATCAGTGGGATTAGGACACCATAAAAGAAGACTCCCATCCATTAAGAATTCCTAATCGGCATCGGAGAAGACATCCCATCCCACTAAAATTCGCATGTGTCGGACTATAGGATCTGCTAAAACGACGACCACCATCTCTATATATAGAGAGAGGTCTCCCGTACTCTCCTTCCCTATCGGTGCCGTCCCAACTGTGGTTGCAGCGTTGCGCCCTCGATATTGTGCCGGTCCTACTCGAGGTACGTCTCATCCTAAAGGTATTATTGTTGATCGCCACCCCTTCTGTGTAAAGCCTGCGAGTAGCGCCGCCGCCGCCCGCCGGTCATTCTCTGCAATCAGTAGTAGTAACTAGTGATTGATTTGGCGATGACGAACAGTAGTAGTACTTACCCAATAATTTAGAATGGATAAGTGTAATTCTCTACTATTCTTAATTTTCATATCAGTCTGTATTCTGAGGGTGTGATGCCAACAAAATTTCTGCCATCAAGAGCTCTGGTCCATGTTTGTGCAGCTGCAGGTTCATCAGCGATGTTATTTCCCCTCTACCATGGTGATAATAACCAGTCGGATTCAACCATTAGATTGCAAGCATAGAAAATTTAGAATGAATTGATTGACTCGGCTAATTTTTGGATAGCCTTCGTGAATCGATTAGGTTGCATAATAGCGATCCAATTTTATGATTAGATGAAAGATTAATTGAATAATTTAATTTTAATTTTTTTATTATTTATTATTTATTTAAGAGGATATTTATCTTAATTATTTTTTTAATTAAATATACGGTACAATCAATTGACCCATCGGTTCGACCAATTGACCAATTCGCTTTCCAAACGGTTTTGATAGTATGCTCTCCCCCGACTGCTTGGATTGAGGTTGATTACGGCGGTTCGGGTTCTTACGAACCGGTCTAGCCAAGATTAAAATCCGGTTCGGTGCAAGTCTAATTTCTGTGGATTGGGCCTTATTAGACACACAGACAACTGTTTGCTGTGACAGTTTCTATATATTTTTATTTGGCAGAGAATTAATTGCTCATCATTCACAAGCAATAGAATTAAATAAATAACAAAATTAGGAGTTATTGGGCTGGACACAGATAGGCCCAAGTTAATGGGCGACGACTAGCTGATTATTCTGGTCCGTACTACTTATTTCTGTAATCTGTATCTTTATATATTAAATTAAGCTTGTTTTGCCCTTGATTTGCATTGTTATTGGCAGAAAGAGGCCCAATCTTGATTTTATCGAAAGGTGTTAACCTTCAATATTTATATTGAATTTTCATTTGTGGCATTTTTGTTGTATTCGATATGTGGGTCTAACGTTATTGTATTTTATAATTTAGTCCGAAATTATTTTGTCTTTGGGCCTTGATTTCGGAACATGACGTCTTGTATAACGAGAATTTTTTAGAGCTTAGTCATGATTAGATTTACATGTTAAATGATCCAATATATATTATAGCATGCATAATTCGTACACGGAGATTTATATGTTGGATATATTATGATTTTGGGTGCTATAAATGGATAGAGTGACATGGCTTCTGAGGATGGCAAGAAGATGATCACATTGAGGAGCTCGGACGACCAGGAGTTCAGGTTGGAGATGGAAGCATGCATGATGTCTGAGATACTCATGTTCGTCCTCGACGACTGTAGCACGGAAAGAGAAGTTCCTCTACCCAACGTCAATGGCAAGACCCTGAAAAAAGTCATCGAGTACTTGAAGAAGCACACAGAATCCACCTCCAAAGGGCCTGATGACGACGAGCTGAAGGCATGGGACGATGAGTTCATGAAGGTCGACACGAACACCCTCCACAACCTACTGAAAGTAAGTCCCTACGCCTTGTTTCACATCAATTATGGTGTTTTCTTTTCTTCGAACATAACATTGCGTTGCTTGATACGTTGTTGGTCTTGTTCTGCCAGGCATCCAATTATATGATCATCCAAGACCTGTTGGATTTGTGTGTAAAGACAACCGCAGAACTAGTGAGGGGGAAAAGAGTAGAGGACGTCCGTGAGATCTTCAATATAAAGAGTGACTTCACCAAAGAAGAAGAGGCGGAGATCAAAAAAGCCAACCGGTGGGCTTTTATATGAGACATACATGCTTTTGGTTGATGACTCTACTACTAAATGGCTTTTAATATGATAGTTTATGGTGTATAGTTATTTTTCTTTTAATTTATATATTTTTTATTCGAGTCCAAAACGTTACTATTGAAAATTTTTAATTTTTAAAAATTTCAATGATTAGTTTAATATTACTGGGATTGATAAATATGGTGTAAGTATGAAATCTAAGAATTTGGAAAGATTTATTTATGGATGGAAATGGATATTATTGATTTATACTTTCTTTTACGGATCCTAACCTTTCGAGTAAGGTAAGGATTAGAGAACAAAAAATTAACCTCCTTCATATATTTGTTATTGAAGATTTGGAATTCAGAGTCTCATTGAACCAATGAGAACAATCCAACATAACGCAAGATATTTTGTTTTCTTCTCCTTTACTGTGAATTATGAGATAGATTATTCATGAAAGGAAGGAAGGAAGAATGCGAGAGGTGGAAGAAAAAGTTAGTCGATGCTTCATTGACAACAAGATTAATTGAGTTGGACAATTCAGAACGCAGCTGACGAACGCTCTTTCCCCACTTCATCATCAGCATCCATTGTTCAGGACTAATTCCCAAGTGTAGGTCGCTACTGTAATTTTCACACTCCGATTGCTGGACGTAGGCGAGACCGACTCTTCTGTTGTGGTTGACTTGCTGCTGCGTGGAAGGAACACTCTTTCTTGGCGGATCTTAAACCTCATTAGAAACATTATTTGTCACTCCAACCAGTTTATGAGATTTAAGTTTTTCATTTATTGCAATTGGTTCGCTAAAGTTTGCAACGGATAACAAATGCAAATGAGTTTAGGTTTAGAATCCTCCAACTAATAAAGCTTAATTTTCCCTCGTTTTATGGAGTGGTAAGGATCACATTTCTAGAATAAAAATATCTAAAATGTATTCTTCCCTTCAACTCATAGTGATGTGGCAAGTCCAGCTAACTCGTGTCAATTCTTAAATGGTAAAAAATATTAAATATATTATTTGTCCCAAGAAGGACTTGCTTGATTAAAATATATCGTATAGCCTATATCAACACTGGGTAGGAGGATCTTTTGAACCGGAAGAGTTAGATGTGAGAGAAGTCTTGGTTGTGAGGGCTGCATCAACCGTTAGATGCCCATGCGAAGATACTTTAGCCATGAGTGTCACGTCTAACATGCTATACATTTTACCTAATTAAGACATATTGAGTATGAAGATGCTTTAGCCACGAGGGAAGCATCGGGCATGTGGATGCTTTTGTTGAGTTAAAATGCATCGAGTGCAAAGAGATGCCTTGGCCTCCAAAGTCATGTCAGACAAATCACGTCCTTTGCCAAATCAGGACATGTTGAGCATGGTGAGATACTTTGATCATGAAGTCTTGGATAGGACACACTTAGTGTAAAGAGTTGCTTTAGTCTCAAAGTTTGCATCAAGCACATCACATGCGTAGCTCGGTTAGGGCATGTGTGAGACCAGGGAGATGCTTTGACGGTGAAGGTTTGGTTGGGCGTGTTACTTGCTTTTGCCCGGTTAGAGTGCTTCAAGCACGAGAAGACACTTTGGCCCCAAAGGCTATGTCAGGTATATCATATGCTTTTGCTTAATTATAGTACGTCAAGTGTGCAGAGATACTTTGTGCATGAAGGTTGTGTTGTATGTGTCGTGTGTTTTGCTTGATTAGGGCATGTCAAACATGTATAGATGCTTTGGTCATGTCAAGCACAGTACACTCCTAGTCTAGTTACACACTTTGATCATGTAGGTTGAATCAGGTGCATCACTAGGTTAGGATGTCGTGAGTTTGGGGAGATACTTTAGCTTCAATAGTTGCATCAAGGAGATGCACGCTTTTGTCTGGTTAAGGTGGCATGTTGAGACATTTTATCCAAGAGGGTTGCACTGTACATGTCACATTCTTTTGCCTTGTTAGAGTGCATTAAGCACGCGGAGATGATTTGGTCATGAAAGCTACATTTGGCATATTGCATGTTTTTACCTAATTAGGATGAATTAAGTACGAGGAGATGGATTGCCATGAAGCCAAGATCAAGCACAAAGTGATGCCTTGCTGCAAAGGTCGTATCGAACATGCTGCCCACTTCGCATGATTATGAAGATGAGAATGACATTTTGGCCACACTGAATATATTACAAGTTTGCGCCATTAAGGCAGACCAAGATCTAAGAGATACTTTGGTTGTGTGAAGGCCCCGTCGAGTGTGTTGCACGCTTCTGTCTAGTTAAGACATGAGGAGGTGCTTTGGTCAGGAAGACCGAATTGGTAACGTTGCATGCTTATGCTAAATTTAAGTGCGTCAAGCATTAGGAGATGCTTTGGCCACAAGGGTTCACATGGACTCATCGTAGCTTGCCTAACTTGGGCAAGTTGGGCACTTGGATCTGGGCAAGTCCTCCATGGTGACATGACTTGGGATCTTTCTTCTGGGTAGCCTCTCTCTTTGGATTCTCCTCCATGGCAAACTTGCATTTATAATTCTCTTCTGTGGTAATCTTGCTCCTTCAGATCTTCTCCACAGTGACCTTCAGATATTCCTATAATGAGGAGACAACATGGGCAAGTTAGGCATCTTGCTGACCAGCTTGGATTAGTAGACATTTGGCTTCATTGGATGCCATGTTGATCATGGTTTGATGTCACAGTGAACTTTTGTGGTATAGTCGATTTGATATTGAAACCGACTTGAGGGTGCAAATGTCTTGAGGACATGATTGATTTGAAATAGTGATAGATGTAAGGACAATGCCAATTGAGGACATCATCGTCTTGATGGTATGGTTAACTTGAGGATGGCCAAATTGAGGACATGGTTGATATGAGAATGCGACTGACTTAAGGATAGCCAACTTGAGGATATCGTTGACGGAAGAATATGACTGACTTGGAGTGGTCGACTTAACTACAACCTACTTAAGACAATTAACTTGATGAGCTAACTTGAGGATGTGGCTAACGTAAGAATGTGACTGACTTGAGGTGGTCGACTTAACTACAACCTGCTTAAGACAACTAACTTGATGAGCCAACTTGAGGATGTGGTTGACGTAAGAAAGTGACTGACTTGAGGTGGTCGACTTAACTACAACCTACTTAAGACAACTAATTTGATGGTGCCACTAACATATATATGCAGTTGACTCAAGCACGATTGACATGATGACACCCAACTAGAACCTGTGACTGACTTGAGGACGGTTGACTTAACTACAACCTACTTAAGACAACTAATTTGATGGTGCCACTAACATATATATGCAATTGACTCAAGCACGGTTGACTTGATGACATCCAACTAGAACCACCAACTTGAGAAGGTAGCTAATGTAAGGAAGCTATCAACTCGAATAAAACCTACTTGAAGATAACTCACTTAAAGGTGCAACCTACTTCGGTAGATCAAGAGCTCCTAACTTGGGCATGCAAGTGATTAGTAGGTTGGGAGCTCCCTGACTTAGGACTTCTTTTTGTAACCACTTTGCTTTCTCCTCTATCGTGCAACCAAATTGGGTAGGTTGAGCGATCCACTAATTTGTTTAAATCGGAATACGATAGACTTGATAGTATAAACGATTTGATGGTATTTAGTTTGAGGTCACGATAACTTAAAGGTGTGGCCTTCTTAAGGGCACAACTATCTTGTTGATGTGATACTCATCTTGTGGATGCAATCAACTTGACATCAAGGTGTCTATATTGACGGTCTTTTTAATGACACGATTGACTTGCGATGTTGATTTGATGGTGCTATTCTTCATAGTGGTCATCCTATTGGCATGGGCAAGTGGAGTATAAGCATCCTTCAATCTTAGAATGAGATCTAGCTTGAGGCAGGTGCTTAAGATGACTCAATGTTATGAGATGATGGAGGCTAAGATCTAGAAGATTGTTCATCTCAACTATTTCTCATTATCATCTTTCTTCTGTACCCTTTAAAGTAGTTCGAGGAACTTTGTCGAAGTTTTGGTGGCCATAGACTAGAGGAACTGAGATAGTTTTGGGCTATTTATGAAAGCATGAATGAAGAAGTAGCAATGCATGAGACTTGGCTACTCGGCCGACCTTGTCAATTGAATCCAATAGATATGTCGGTCCATTGCCTGCTTCCCTACCACCATGCTTGATGCTTTTTGATTTATGGAATAATTTGCTTGGCAACAGAATCAACCTCAACCTCAATCTTAATGATTAGTTTGTCTTACCACATCTCTTCTTAAGGCACTGAAGATCCTAAACTTGTCTCGAGACAACCTAAGAAACTTGCAACCTTCAATCCATTTCCTTCTTAAGCATGGCCATTAATATTCTCTCAAATATCTCAGAAGCATTAAGAATTCTTCAAGTGTGTCATAACCTGATAGTTCTTGTTCTTCAAAATCAAGAAATTAAAGCAAGTGATATTATAGTAAACAAAAGTGTGTTAACTTCTTTGCATCGTTAGTAGGAAAATATTGTTTTGATCTACTTGCGTTGAGAAAAGAAAATATTATTTTGATGTTGAAATCACCTTAACACCTAGAAAATGATTAAGATTACCAAGATAGTTTACCGAAAATTTATGTGAAAGAGCATGTAAACATTGATCCACCATACATTTGTCATTGGCTGTGATAATGAGATCAGCAATATAGACAAGAAAGAAAGAATATAGTGGGACCCTCATGATGATAAATAAATGAGGATGAATCAAATTTATGGTTAATACATTCGAATGATATAAGAAACTATTTAGCTTATTATATCATGTTTAGGGTGTTTGATTGAGCTGATTGCTCCATAAAAACTTTTTTTTAACCGGTTATGAAGAAAATAATTATTCGCATTACATTAGTAAAATTTTTAGCCACGATTAGTAGCTAAGGAAATAACCAATAGTACTATTGTTTTAAAGTTTTATCTGTATTTTATTTAATATGAAAAATTCACTTGCATCCTATTATATTATGCGAGACTTGTTGGCACAAGACTTTGCCGACTTTAACATATGTCTCTCTCTTAGAGGCAACAACACAGAGAGAAATGATACATTGCATGAAGTAGTAGTTTATCTTAACCTATCTGATATGGGTATTTATTAATATATCAAAACATATTATAAAAAAAAAGGAGAATCAAATTATGCCTTCCAAGAAGCTTTATTTTTTAGGGTGGAGAACGTAACTTTCAGAAAAATCAAAGTGATCTAACTATTGGAAGGCATCGAAACAAGAAGCGTATTTTCTAAGACCTTGACCGCTATGATAAGAAAAGATACGAGAAAGGCAATAAATAATAGAGAGAAAAAACTCATGGGAGTATTTTGGGTGCCATACCATCAAAGAAAAAGATAAATAGAATGCTTCCATGAAATATGAAAATTACTATTCATATGATTACAAGCTTCTGTACATGTCTCAATTAATAATACAAGCAAGATATATAGATATAGTTAGTGGACAATATATAGTGGATCCAATAATAATAGGTAATTACAATTAATTCATAATCAATAATATCAAGAAGGAATTAAAGAATATATAGATATCAGGATTAACAATGCAAAGGAAAACGTATATGTACAACTAATAGAAATTATATGTAGTAATTCCTATAACAATAATTTACAAATTATAATAAAATTACAAAAAGTAAAGAGTATATGGACGTCATGTTAACAATAAAAGTAAAAAAAAACTAATATATGGTTAATGGGTTATATATATAATAGGCTAATTACAATCAATTCACAGTCAAGAATATTAGGAAAGAATCACCAACAGATATGCAAAGAAATTATCCTTGATGCCTTGTATGATTTTTCTTTTTATTTTTTATATATGCCAAACAAATATGGGTTTTGTATGATGCCTTATGTGATTTTTCTTGATCAATTGGATTGAATTTATAACTTGCTTCCACTTCATTTTGGATTCAGACTGTCATGTACCCAACACCCACATACTCCCTAATACTACTGACTGATTAGTGCAACTACAATCAATACCATGAACCGAATTAGGATACTATGAAAGGAGAGTCCAAAAATTCGATAAAGCAAAGTTGTCCCGCCACCTCTATATATAGAGAGGTCGAGATGCAAGCAATATCATCTTATCCCATCATTCTACCGGCAGTGTACGATCTTGACGGTGTGTAGTGTTCCTTAGCTCTAAGAGGCACTTCCGATCCTTTTCTTTAGTTCTTATTATTAATATTAGACCTTCTTCCATCAAGGACGACATGCATGTGCATAGATATGATTTCGGATGTTTCACACATCATCCTACACACATTCACATTAGAAAGAGATGATGCATTATTGTCTTTTATGAGTTCGTAGGGAATCATCTTATGGAACATAGCATGCTGTATAATGAGAAAGGTTAAGCATCTATTTGTGATTAGTTTTACATGCTACGTGACACCACGATAATATATTATTGATTATTTCTTGTATAAACTTATGTTGAATATGATATAATTTGTTTGCCGCAGCAATATGCATTAAGATTGATTTAACCATCAGGAGTATATTAAATAAAACAATTAATTAAGATTGATTTAAACAAAACAAAATATATATCAAGTCGTTGTGTGGGGTGTCTGATTTAGCTCTGCATCTAAGATAAGGTGGTATCCATCGGACGTAGATCGACATGGCTTCTGAAGAGGGGAAGAAGATGATCACGTTGAAGAGCATCGATGGTCAGGAGTTCCAGGTGGAGAAAGAAGCATGCGTGATCTCGGAGATGATCAAGTTTGTTGCTGATGACTGCGATACTGACGACGTAATTCCTGTGACCAACATCAGTGGGAAGATCCTGGCTAAAGTCGTCGAGTACATGAAGAAGCATTTGGAATTCGCCTCCAAAAAGCGGAGTTCGGATGCTGGCAAGGAGATCGCGGAAGATAACGAGGAGCTCGTGAACGTTGATGAGGAGATCAAGGCATGGAACAATGACTTCATCAAGGATGTCGATACAGACACCCTCTACTACCTATTGATTGTAAGTGTCTGCCTTGTTTCTTATAAGAATATAGTGTTGCAGGTATATAGAGTAGAGATTGAGATCGATGGATGACACATTGGTGAACCTGCAGGCATCCGACTATTTGAGCATCAAAGGCTTGCTGGATTTAGGTGTTAAGAAGGCTGCAGACCTAATAAGGGGGAAATCACCCGAGCAGATCCGCGCTACCTTTAATATAAAGAATGATTTCACCCCCGAGGAAGAGGCTGAGTTCAGAAAAGAGAATTCATGGGTTTTTGATGAAGCGATATAGTTGATCGCTCACTCCATTACATTGTCTTGTAGTTTACTGGTTTGACTATATATTTTATATATGACCCACAAATACTTGCCATTACAAGGTGGTAAAAGATGAAGCAGTGTTATCCTTATTTAAACTTATGATATTTGTTAGATCAAATCGGTTTTTTTTTAATTGTCAGCCATTTTTAGTTGTTATTTTGGTCTTAAAGAATTCTTAGTCACAACTAGAATAGAAATGGTAAATTACTAATTATATATATATATATATGTATATATATAAACCAAAGTCATGTATTTGTATGTATCAAATCATGGATCATGGAAGTGAATGTTATTAATTTATACTTTCTTTTATTGATTCCAATCTAAAAATAAGGGTTGCAGTAGTCACGTAGACTTCTTGTTAGTCAAGCTTTGGAATTCAAAGTCTTATTGACCCAATGAAAACACTCCAACATGATGGAAGAGATTCCTATTCATGGGTGAATTCTAAGATTATTCATGGAAAGAAAAAGAAGCGACAGGTGAAAGAAATAGTTCGTTGATGCTTGGTCACGCGTTCTGACCCTAATTAATTGAGTTGGACAAATTCAAAACGTAACTAACACTCTCTCCCGACTACATTATCAGCATTCATTATTCAGACTAGTCTCCAAGAAATGACGGTTTGTGTTTTATCTTCCAAACCTCCCTCAGCAATTGGTGGTGTATACCGGAGACTTCCCATCGTTCAGCGCAAACCCCGAAGGCACGAGCAACCAAAGATGAGGGCCTCTCCGACGTATCCTTGTAATTGTATCCTCTTACTCCTACTGTTCCTCTTCTACTTGGAGGCTGGCGCAACGAACGTCCATGATCAGAGCTGTAGCCCTAGTGATCTCAGAGCACTCTATGCTTTCGCACGCAGCCTCGACGGAGGAATCCGCGACTGGCCGGCTGCTAATTCCACCCGCTGCTGCAGTTGGCCCGGAGTCCGCTGTTCTCTGTTCTCGCCTAGCGCCGTAAGAGTCGTCGGTCTCGATTTGTCGGGGAAGGGTCTCGAAGGCGTCCTCCCACCATCCCTGGCTGGTTTGGACAAGCTGAGCTTCCTCAACCTCTCAAGCAACTCATTCCGAGGTTCCATCCCGCCGGAGCTGCTCCGCTTGAAGCTCATGGAGGTGCTCGACCTCAGCAGCAACCACTTGTCGGGAGAGCTGCCACCGGGTATACGCAACCTCTCGAACCTGTCCCGTTTGGTTGTCTCCAGTAACGGATTTACCGGGAACGTTCCTGATGTGTTTCACGACCTGCGAAAGCTCGAGGTCCTCTCTGCCAAATCTAATGGATTTGTCGGTCGACTGCCAACTTCGCTGTCCTCCTGTTCGATGCTTACGGTGCTTGATTTATGGAACAATTCGCTTGGCGGTCGCATCGACCTCGACTTTCGACGATTCGATCGTCTTACCACCCTCAACCTCGGATGGAATATGTTGCAGGGGCTCATCCCCGAGCCTCTCTCTTCTTGCAAGGCATTGAAGATCTTGAATCTGTCTCGAAACAACCTTAGCGGACAGGTCCCAGAGAAGTTCTGCAGACTTCGGTCCCTCTCCTTCTTGAATCTGAATGCCAATAGCCTCTCCAATCTCTCGCAGGCTTTAGGAGTTCTTCAGGAGTGCCATAACCTGAGGGTTCTTGCTCTTTCCTGGAACTTCCAAGGTGAGGAAATGCCGACCACCGGAATCCGAGGATTCCAAAGCTTACATGTCATGGGCATCGATAATTCTGCTTTGACTGGTCGTATACCCTCGTGGCTGAGGAATTGCGAAGAGTTGAGAGTTCTGGATTTATCATGGAACCGTTTGACCGGAGAAATACCGTCATGGCTTGGAAAGTTTGATCATCTCTTTTTGTTGGACTTGGCAAATAACTCGCTCTACGGGGAGATCCCTGCTTCCTTGGCAGAGCTAAGGAGCCTTATGTCAGGGATTCCTCCGCATGTTGGCGATGATTCTTCCATTGAATTCCCGTTCTTTGGTTGGAGCAGCAATCAAAAGATTCTTGAGGGACTGAAGTATAAGCATTATACAGACCTTCCACCAGCAGTGAATTTGAGTTATAACGGATTGAATGGAACAATTTGGAAAGAGTTTGGAAATCTGAGGTATCTCCTTTGGCTAGATCTAAGTCGGAACAACTTGTCAGGTTCTATTCCAGAAGAACTGTCAGGCATGGTCAATTTGGAGAGGTTGGATTTGTCTTTCAACAATCTGTCGGGGAGCATTCCATCCTCCCTCACCGGGCTTTCTTTTCTTTCCTTTTTCAGTGTAGCCTTCAATCACTTACAAGGACTGATTCCAAGAGGAGGTCAGTTCTTGACCTTCCCCTGTTCTAGCTTCGAAGGAAATCCGGGTCTCTACAGTGATTCGTTGCCTTTCTGCGAACCTGTGAAGGCAACGTATCAGGAGGAAGGTGATGTCGATGAAGATAAAATTGCTTTCACGGGGTTGCCATTTGCCATTGGAATGGCATCAGGTTTTGTGTTCATCGTTTACGTTTTGATGTGTTGCTGGCAATTATGATTACCTAAGAGATCCATGGCTTAAGTAGTATATATATATATATATATATATATATATATATTGATAATCCAATTTTTACTTCCTGCCGGTTAGAGATGTGTACTCTTAAACTAAATGAAATTAACTGTAATTTTGCATATATATATATATATATATATATATATACATATATCTATATATTGATAATCCAATTTTTACATCCTGCCGGTTAGAGATGTGTACTCTTAAACTAAATGAAATTAACTGTAATTTTGCATAATTTCTTTTAGTATACTGTAAATAGTGTATGATTGAAAGATAGCAGCATCATTCTCTTTGGTACGTTCCTTCTCCCCATATAAATCTTCTTTTCTCTACAGTATTAATTTCTGTGTGTGGTCGATCAATAGTGCACTAGGAAAAAAAAAGGATATAACACTGTTTGATTATATAGTCTTATTTAATTTGATAAGATATATTATAAATTTAATTAAATTTTAATTATTATTATCGATCAATAGAAAATTTTTTTAATTATAATAAGATTTCCCTAAGAGTTAAGCGTGATGCAAGTATTCTCATAATTACTTATCTTCATCTTTGTTCTCGTCTATAAATAGATATAATCTTTTAAGAACTCAATATGTAATATAATAATATACTGAAAAAAATTATAGATATTCTCTTATATTCCCTTAATCCCTATTATATTACTTATAGTGGTCCTGTGAAATGATAAGAATAGGAAAAAAAGATAAATCCAGCTTTCTTTACATATCGATATTATTGTAACTTTTGAATCAGACAACGATATGGTTACAAATCATATAAAGATTTTTTGATTTAGTCATATGTTTTGAATTAAAATAAACTAGATTATAAAGGAATTTTAGATCTATTCATCTTTTAAATCATTATTTTAATCTTTAATTAATATTATTATTGAATTAATCTGTGATGTATTATGTTCGATCTCTGAATCTATTCCTCCATGCTCCTTGCCTGTTTGCAGGTAAAGTAACACTAGTAAAACTATGACAAAGTATGTTGCCCATATTTATTCGATGAGTTGCCATTGACAGCTTGATATCGACGATAGCACTATTAAGGGTGGCGACCTCCATTAGTCATCGATCCAATTGTAAGCAATAACTACACAAATGGTTGCATTATTACATGTAGCGACGATTGCTTGTATGCAGTAGTCCAAATGACAGTTAACGTTATGACAACCTGGCTTAGCCATTGGCACTATACATGTAGTAGTGCCATTGCATGCAATAAGCAAGGTGGTAACCCTGTTGGGTGTTGCTACCTTTGCCAATGATTGTTGCAATGATGCTATTCATGATTAACATCGACGGGACATTGGAGGCTAGGGTCACCCAATGGCTGCACAACGATCGTAAGGGTCACTTGTTAACTGCGAACACATGCGTGATCGATCAAAACTTGTGTGACGATGATAATCGTGCATGTGAGAATGATTACGTGCGGGCATGATGGAATGCCATGATAATTGTAAGGACTATCGATTGACCACGAAGATAGTTTGAGCCAACGGCACCCAAGTGATGAATGACCATGCACCATGGCAGCTGTAGCCTTCACGCAAGCTACGACAATTGATTAAAAAAAGATTTTTATTTTCTCACACATTAAAAGATTATTTTATTCTTCTAATTTATTTTAATTCTAATTTATGTTCCTTTGATAATTCTGTCCTTCAGAAATTACATATTTTCAATATATGTTATTATAAAATTATAATTTTACTCTTCATAAATCAAATATTTTTTAACTAATGTTCTCAATTATAAAATTGAACAATTTGACTTGCTAAAATCAAATTTTACTCAAGCCCAATCTTAGCCTAATTTTTTATCAACCTATTTCTAAATTAGATTTTTGATTGAATCTAATTTTGATTAATTTAATTTATTTAACTATTAGGTCTAATCTAGACAACTTAATTTTGGCTCAATTTTGAGATGTCTAATTAAATAAGATTGATTGGCCCATTTAAATTATTTATAAAATTTTAAAAAATATAAATTATATTTTTATTATATTTTTCTCATATGTCATATTGATAAATATTTTTGTTTGTGATAATTAAATTTTGATTATTTTCTTAAATATTTATGTAGTTATTCACATACATATGTTTAATATTATGAAATAATATTTATTTTTTATGTAAAGGCATGATTTATATTTTATCATGATTACAGTTATTATATAAGTTTTTTCTTTTATATTTATTAATGTTTAATAATTATTATGGTTATTATTTTATTATTATTAAATTATTTTTATATAAATTAGATTAAAAAATATTTGATGACTATTACTTATAACTTACATCCCTAAGTTTTATCTGATTAATAGTTGTCAAAGTGACCGAAGATGATAAACTTATTGAATATGAATCATAATAAATATTTTATTATTTATAAAATATTTTATATTATTGTATTAGTCTTCTAGTCATTAAAGTGATCAAGACTAATAACTTATAAAATTATATTTAAAAATTAATTATAAATAATATTAAAAAAATAATATTCATAATGATATATATAATTATGAGATTTACTTAATCTCAAAGGAGGATCTATTTCAAATAATTATATAATTATGTAGAATAATATTATTTTAGATATTTTTGTAGTATAGGATTATATACTTAAAGGTAATAATATTATTCCATAAGGATAATATTATTTCTCTATAAATAATTTTGAGTAAATGATAGATTTATCAATATTTTATCCAAAGGTGAAATATTAATGATATCATTAATTTATTATATTTAGAAACTCAAAATATTAATATTATTTTATATTTTATAATAGTATTTCCTTTTAGACACTCTCATATTTCCAATGTCCCTATTTCTTTGATTAAAATTATTTAGAATAATTAAAGTATGTGCAATTCACACAAGTATATTAGATCTTGATTTTGTTGAATGACTTATAGACTTATTTGAAAGCATTATCCAACAAATTAATGAAATAAATGTTTGAGAAAAATATAATAAGGTAAATCTCATATTTATAAAATTAATAATTATAAATAATATAAAACTTTATTACCACTAACAAAGTATATATATATATATGTATACATGTATATATATATGTATATATGTATGTGTATATATATATATATATATATATATATATATATATATATATACCATACCATAACAAAGTATACATATTAATCTGGCCAACAATATATGCTCTCTTGGAATACAAGAATTCAAGTGGGAAGGAAGAATAGCCAAATTGGTTTGGGTCCTTAAAAATCAAAGTCATGTATTTTTAAATATCAAATCATGGATCATGGAAGTGAATGTTATTGATTTATACTTTCTTCTATTGATTCTAATCTAAAAATAAGGGTTGCAGTAGTCACGTAGACTTCTTGTTAGTCAAGCTTCGGAATTCAATGTCTCACTGACCCAATGAAAAAACTCCAACATAATGGAAGGGATTCTTATTCATGGGTGAATTCTAAGATTATTCATGAAAAGAAAAAAAAAAAAGCGACAGGTGAAAGAAATAGTTCGTTGATGCTTGGTCACGTGTTCTGACCCTAATTAAATGAGTTGGACAAATTCAAAACGTAGCTAACACGCTCTCCCGACTTCATTATCAGCATTCGTTATTCAGACTCGTCTCCAAGAAATGACAGTTTGTGTTTTATCTTCCAAACCTCCCTCAGCAATTAGTGGGGTATACCGGACACTTCCCATCTCTCTGCGCAAATCCCGGAGGCATGAGCAACCAAAGATGACGGCCTCTCCATCGTATCCTCGTAATTGTATCCTCTCACTACTACTGTTCCTCTTCTACTTGGAGACTGGCGCAACGAACGTCCATGATCAGAGCTGTAGCCCTAGTGATCTCAGAAGACTCTATGCTTTCGCACGCAGCCTCGACAGAGGAATCCGCGACTGGCCGGCTGCTAACTCCACCCGCTGCTGCAGTTGGCCCGGAGTCCGCTGTTCTCTGTTCTCGCTTAGCGCCGTAAGAGTCGTCGGTCTCGATTTGTCGGGGAAGGGCCTCGAAGGCGTCCTCTCACCAGCCCTGGCTGGTTTGGACAAGCTGACCTTCCTCAACCTCTCAAACAACTCCTTCCGAGGCTCCCTCCCGCCGGAGCTGCTCCACCAGCCCTGGCTGGTTTGGACAAGCTGACCTTCCTCAACCTCTCAAACAACTCCTTCCGAGGCTCCCTCCCGCCGGAGCTGCTCCACTTGAAGTTCTTGAAAGTGCTCGACCTCAGCAGCAACCACTTGTCGGGAGAGCTGCCACCGGGTATAGGCAACCTCTCGAACCTGTCTCGTTTGGTCGTCTCCAGCAACGGATTTACTGGCAACATTCCCGATGTGTTTCTGTTAGATAATGTGATCCTATTTAATTAGATAAGATATATTAAAGATATGATTGGATTCTGATTATGGTTATTGGCTAATAGAAAGGAAGTCCAATCAAAGTAGGATTCTTTAGAAGAGGCCCTTGATGGGAGGAAATCTTCTAATATCTTATCCTAGACCCTCTCTCTCGCTTTATAAATGACAGGGACCTCGGGGACTTAGTGTGTCGTGTGTGAGAAGCAACACAGAAGTATCTAAGAGTTGCATAAGGATTAGCAACACAGATGCATCTAGGAGTTGAATAAAAGAAAATATTTCACAGACATAGATTGAGAGATTAAAGTCTCCCTCTCAATCTCCTTGAGCCATCAATTACAGTGGTCCTGTGAAAGGATAGGAAGAGAGGAGAAGGAGTCTAGTTCTCCTTGCAGATTGGCGGAGGCGTTGGATCTAAGGAAGGTATTCAGGTGCTGGATCTAAGGAAGGTATTCAGATCTTTCCTCATTTCTTTGCGGATGGCATCAAAGGTACACATCGTAAAAACAGATCTATTGTTCTTTGATTTCGATCCCAACATTAAAGTTTTCCGCATTACATAAGATGATTAAAGTTATTTTATGCTCCACTTGAAGTTCTTGAAAGTGCTCGACCTCAGCAGCAACCACTTGTCGGGAGAGCTGCCACCGGGTATAGGCAACCTCTCGAACCTGTCCCGTTTGGTTGTCTCCATCGACGGATTTACCGGGAACATTCCTGATGTGTTTCACGACCTGCGAAAGCTCGAGGTGCTCTCCGCCGAATCTAATTGATTTGTCGGCCGACTGCCAACTTCGCTGTCCTCCTGTTCGATGCTTACGGTGCTTGATTTATTTAACAATTCTCTTGGCGGTTGCATCGACCTCGACTTTCGACGATTCGATCGTCTTACCACCCTCAACCTCGGATGGAATAGGTTGCAGGGGCTCATCCCCGAGGCTCTCTCTTCTTGCAAGGCATTGAAGATCTTGAATCTGTCTCGAAACAACCTTAGCGGACAGGTCCCAGAGAAGCTCTGCAGACTTCGGTCCCTCTCCTTCTTGAATCTGGATGCCAATAGCCTCTCCAATATCTCGCAGGCTTTAGGAGTTCTTCAGGAGTGCCATAACCTGAGGGTTCTTGCTCTTTCGTGGAACTTCCAAGGTGAGGAAATGCCGACGACCGGAATCCGAGGATTCCAAAGCTTGCAGGCCATGAGCATCGCTTTTTGTGCTTTGACTGGTCGTATCCCCTCATGGCTGAGGAATTGCGAAGAGTTGAGAGTTCTGGCTCTACCATGGAACCGTTTGACCGGAGAAATACCGTCATGGCTTGGAAGGTTTGATCATCTCTTTTTCTTGAATTTGGCAAATAACTCGCTCTACGGGGAGATCCCTGCTTCCTTGGCAGAGCTAAAGAGCCTTATGTCAGAGATTTCTTTGCATGATGGCGATGATTCTTCCATTGAATTCCCTGTATTTGGCTGGAGCAGCAACGGGCATATTCTTGAGCCACTGAAGTATAAGCATTATACAGACTTGCCACCAACAGTGAATTTGAGTTATAACAGATTGAATGGATCAATTTTGAAGGAGTTCGGAAATCTGAGGCATCTTCATTTGCTGGATCTAAGTCGGAACAACTTGTCAGATTCCATTCCAGAAGAACTGTCAGGCATGGTCAATTTGGAGAGGTTGGATTTGTCTTTCAACAATCTGTCGGGGAGCATTCCATCCTCCCTCATCGGGCTTTCTTTTCTTTCCTTTTTCAGTGTAGCCTTCAATCACTTACAAGGACTAATTCCAAGAGGAGGTCAGTTCTTGACCTTCCCCTGTTCTAGCTTCGAAGGAAATCCAGGTCTCTACAGTGATTCGTTGCCTTTCTGCGAACCTGTGAAGGCAACGTATCAGGAGGAAGGTGATGTCGATGAAGATAAAATTGCTTTCACGGGGTTGCCATTTGCCATTGGAATGGCATCAGGTTTTGTGTTCATCGTTTACGTTTTGATGTGTTGCTGGCAATTATGATTACCTAAGAGATCCATGGCTTAAGTAGTCTACTATATATATATATATATATATGAAAATCCAATTTTAGTTCCTGCCATATAGAGATGTGTACTCTTAAACTAAATAAAATTTACTGTAATTTTGCATAATTTATTTTAGTATACTGTAAACAATGTATGATTGAACGATCGCATTACATACTTCTCTTTGGTACGTTCCTTCTCCCCATTTAAATCTTTTTTCTCTCCGATATTAATTTCTAAGTGTGGTCGATCAATTAGTAAATTCATACGGCTTCATAATGTGGGAGAAAAACGGATTTAACACTGTTAGATTATATAGTTTTATTTAATTTAATAAGATATATTATGAATATAATTAAATTTTGAATTATGATTATCAGCCAGTAAAAATTAAATTCAATTATGATAAATTTTCTTAGGAGTTAAACTTGAAGAGAGACTCTTCTAATTATTTATTATAGATATTTTGCTCTCACCGGGCTTTCTTTTCTTTCCTTTTTTAGTGTAGCCTTCAATCACTTACAAGGACTGATTCCAAGAGGAGGTCAGTTCTTGACCTTCCCCTGCTCTAGCTTCGAAGGAAATCCAGGCCTCTACAGTGATTCGTTGCCTTTCTGCGAACCTGTGGAGGCAACGTATCAGAAGGAAGGTGATGTCGATGAAGGTAAAATTGCTTTCACGGGGTTGCCATTTGCCATTGGAATGACATCAGGTTTTGTGTTTATATTCCTGCCAGATAGAGATGTGTACTCTTAAACTAAATGAAATTAGTTGTAATTTTGCATAATTTCTTTAGTATACTATAAATAATGTATGATTGAATGATAGCATAACATCCTTCTCTTTGGTACGTTCCTTCTCCCCATATAAATGTTCTTTTCTCTTGAGTATTAATTTCTGTGTGTGATCGATCAATCAGTGGATTCATATGGCTTAATAGTGCGTCAACAAAAAGATATAGATTATATAGTCTTATTTAATTTGATAAGATATATTATAAATTATTATAAATTAAAATTTATTAAATTTTAATTATTATTATTAATTAATAAAAAATTAATTATGATAAGATTCGTTAGGAGTTCACTATAACGAGAGTACTCTTATAATTACTTATGTTGACCCTTTGCTCTCATTTATAAATAGATAAGATCTTATAAGGACTCAATACGTAATGTGATAATATACAAAAGAAAAATTACAGATCTTCTCTCATCTTTTCTTAGCCCCTATTTTATTACTTATCGTGATACTGTAAAAGAATAAACATAAAGGAGAAGATGAGTCTAGTTTTCTTTACAGATCTATGTTACTATAACTTTTGAATTAGATGACGATGTGCTTACAAATCATATAAAGATTTTTTGAATAACATTGAAAGGTACACATATTCAAACTTTCATCTATAATTATTTGATCTTAGTTATTATTATTAAAATATTTTCATATATCAGAAGCATTATTACAATTGGTATCAAAGTCGTCTATTTTGAATTAAAATAAACTAGGTCATAAAGAAATCTTAAATCTATTTGTGTGATTAGATCTATTCATCTTTTAAATTATTATTTTAATCTTTAATTAATATTATTATTAAATTAATTTATAATGTATTATGTTCTATCTCTAAATCTATTCCTCCATGCTCCTTGCCTGTTTACGAGCAAAGTAGCATGAGAGAAACTATGATAAAATATACTACCCATATTTATTTGATGGGTTGCCATCGGTAGCATGATGTCAATAGCAACACTATTGAGGGTGGCGACCACCATTGGTAATCGGATCAATCATGGGCAATAACTATACAAATGGTTGCATTGCTACATGCAACAACGACAATTGCTTGTATGCAATAGCCCAAGTGATAGTTAGCGTTTGATAACCTACATTAGTCGTTGGTACTACACATGTAGTGGTGCCACTGTATGCAATATAACAGCAAAACAGTAACCCTATTGGGTGTTGCTACCTTTAACCAACGATTATTGCAATGCTATTATCGATGACTGACATCAATGAGACATTAGAGGCTAGGGTCACTCAATGACTGCACAATGATTATAAGGGTCACTTGTTAACTGTGAACACATGCACAATCGATTGTAACTTATGTGACAATGATAGCTGCGCATGTGAGAACGATCGCGTGTGGGCACGGTAGAATGCCACGATAGCTATAGGGACCATCGATCAATTACGAAGGGAATTCAGGCCAACGACGTAGAAGCGACGGATGACCATGCACCATGGAAACCGTAGCCCTCACGTAAGCTGTGACAATTGGTAAAAAAGAAAAAGGATTAGAGTTTTCTCACACATTAAAGGATTATTTTTTTCTTCTAATTTTTTTAAAATTTCAGTTGGTGTTCCTTTGGCAATTCCGCCCTTTAGAAGTTACATATTTTCAATATATGTTCTGATAAAATTATAGTTTTACTCTTTAGAAATCAAATATTTTTTACTAATGTTCTCAATTATAAAATTGATCAATTTGACTTATTTTAATTAAATTTTACTTAAAGCCCGATCTTAGCCTAATTTTTTATCAACCTATTTCTAAATTAGATTTTTTATTGAACCTAATTTTGATTAATTTAATTGATTTAACCAGTAGGTCTAATGTCCAATTAAATAAGACTGATAGGCCCATTTAGATTATTTATAAATTTTTTTAAAAAATTACAAATTATAAACTTATGATATTTGTTAGATCAAATCGGTTTTGTTTTTTTGGGAATTGTCAAGTACTTTCTGTGAATTATACTTTTTGCCATTTTTAATTGTTATTTTGGGCTGAAAGTACTCTTAGTCACAACTAGATTAGAAATGGTAAATTAATAATTATATATAATAAATAACAAATTATACATATTAATCTGGCAACAATATAAGCTCTTGGAATACAAGCATTCAAGTGGGACGGAAGAATAGCCAAATTGGTTTGGGTCCTTAGAAACCAAAGTCATGCATTTGCATATATCAAATCATGGTTCTTGGAAGTGAACGTTATTGATTTATACTTTCTATTATTGATTCTAATCTAAAAATAAGGGTTGCAGTAGTCACGTAGACTTCTTGTTAGTGAAGCTTTGGAAGTCAAAACCTCATTGACCAAATGAAAAGATTCCAACATAATGGAAGAGATTCTTATTCATGCGGCATTGTATATTGCTTTCTTCTTCTTTACCGTGAATTCTGAGATTATTCATGGAAAGAAGAAAAAAAATGCCGACAGGTGAGAGAAATAGTTCGTTTATGCTTACTCACATGTTCTTTTCCATGTGAACATAATTAATAGAGTTGTACAAATTCGAAACGCTGCCGACACGTCTGTCCCTACTTCATCATCAGCATTCGTTCTTCGGACGAGTCTCCAAGAAAAGACAAAGATGTCGAGTTTGCGTTTATCTTCCAAACCTCCCTCAGCAATTGATGGTGTATACCGGAGACTTCCCATCGTTCAGCGCAAACCCTGAAGGCACGAGCAACCAAAGATGAGGGCCTCTCAGACGTATCCTTGTAATTGTATCCTCTTACGGCTACTGTTCCTCTTCTACTTGGAGACTGGCACAACGAACGTCCATGATCAGAGCTGTAGCCCTAGTGATCTCAGAGCACTCTATGGTTTCGCACGCAGCGTCGACAGAGGAATCCGCGACTGGCCGGCTGCTAACTCCACCCGCTGCTGCAGTTGGCCCGGAGTCCTCTGTTCTCTGTTCTCGCTTAGCGCCGTAAGAGTCGTCGGTCTCGATTTGTCGGGGAAGGGTCTCGAAGGCGTCCTCCCACCATCCCTGGCTGGTTTGGACAAGCTGAGCTTCCTCAACCTCTCAAGCAACTCATTCCGAGGTTCCATCCCGCCGGAGCTGCTCCGCTTGAAGTTCTTGGAGGTGCTCGACCTCAGCAGCAACCACTTGTCGGGAGAGCTGCCACCAGGTATAGGCAACCTCTCGAACCTGTCCCGTTTAGTTGTCTCCAGCAACGGATTTACCGGGAACATTCCTGATGTGTTTCACGACCTGCGAAAGCTCGAGGTCCTCTCTGCCAAATCTAATGGATTTGTCGGCCGACTGCCAACTTCGCTGTCCTCCTGTTCGATGCTTACGGTGCTTGATTTATGGAACAATTCGCTTGGCGGTCGCATCGACCTCGACTTTCGACGATTCGATCGTCTTACCACCCTCAACCTCGGATGGAATAGGTTGCAGGGTCTCATCCCCGAGGCTCTCTCGTCTTGCAAGGCATTGAAGATCTTGAATCTATCTCGAAACAACCTTAGCGGACAGGTCCCAGAGAAGCTCTGCAGACTTCGGTCCCTCTCCTTCTTGAATCTGAATACCAATAGCCTCTCCAATATCTCTCAGGCTTTAGGAGTTCTTCAGGAGTGCCATAACCTGAGGGTTCTTGCTCTTTCCTGGAACTTCCGAGGTGAGGAAATGCCGACGACCGGAATCCGAGGATTCCAAAGCTTACATGCCCTGTTCATCCTTGATTGTGCTTTGTCTGGTCGTATCCCCGCATGGCTGAGGAATTGCAAAGAGTTACGAGTTTTGGATTTATCATGGAACCGTTTGACCGGAGAAATACCGTCATGGCTTGGAAGGTTTGATCATCTCTTTTTCTTGGATTTGGCAAATAACTCGCTCTACGGGGAGATCCCTGCTTCCTTGGCAGAGCTAAAGAGCCTCATGTCAGGGATTCCTCCGCATGATGGCGATGATTCTTCCATTGAATTCCCGTTCTTTAACTGGAGCAGCGAGGCACAGATTCTTGAGCCACGGAAGTTTAAGCATTATACAGACTTTCCACCAACAGTGAAGTTGAGTTATAACAGATTGAATGGATCAATTTGGAAGGAGTTTGGAAATCTGAGGTATCTTCATCGGCTAGATCTAAGTCGGAACAACTTGTCAGGTTCCATTCCAGAAGAACTGTCAGGCATGGTCAATTTGGAGAGGTTGGATTTGTCTTTCAACAATCTGTCGGGGGGGGGGGAGGGCATTCCATCCTCCCTCACCGGGCTATCTTTTCTTTCCTCTTTCAGTGTAGCTTTCAATCACTTACAAGGACTAATTCCAAGAGGAGGTCAGTTCTTGACCTTTCCCTGTTCAAGCTTCGAAGGAAATCCAGGTCTCTACAGTAATTCTTTGCTTTTCTGCGAACCTGTGAAGGCAACGTATCGGGTGGAAGGTGATGTCGATGAAGATAAAATTGCTTTCACGAGGTTGCCATTTGCCAATGGAATGGCATCAGGTTTTGTTTTTATCGTTTACGTTTTAATGTGTTGCTGGCAATTATGATTACCTAAGAGATCCATGGCTTTAGTAGTCTACCGGATATATATATATATATATATATATATATATATATATATATATATATATATATATATATATATATATATATAGTTCCTGCCAGATAGAAATGTGTACTCTTAAACTAAATGAAATTAACTGTAATTTTGCATTATTTCTTTTAGTGTACTGTAAACAATATATAATTGAACGATAGCATTACATACTTCTCTTTGGTACGTTCCTTCTCCCCATTTGAATATTCTTTTCTCTACGGTATTAATTTCTGGGTGCGGTCGATCAATTAGTAGATTCATATGGCTTCACAGTGCATGAGAAAAACAGATATAACACTGTTAGATTATATAGGTTTATTTAATTTGATAAGATATATTATAAATTTGATTGAATTTTGAATTATACATTATCGATCAGTAGAAACTAAATTTAATTCTGATAAATCTCTTTAGGATTTAAACTTGATGAGAGGACTCTTTTAATTATTTATTATAGACATTTTGGTCTCACCTATATATAGACAAGATTTCATAAAGAATCAAGTGATGTGGTAATATAAAAAATATATTATAGACAATATCACTGTAACTTTCGAATCAAAAGATAATATATTTGAAAATCATATAAGAGTTTTCTAAATGGCATCAAAAGGTTCAAACATCTAAGGTTTGATCTATGATTATTTGATTTTAGTTATTGATAGTAAAATTTTTTGTATAATAGAATCATAATTATAGTTTTTATAATTACAATTAGTATCAGAGGTACATGTATTGAAATTAAAATAAATTAGATCATAAAAAATTTTAAATCTATTTATGTGATTAGATATGTTCATATTTTAAATTATTATTTTAATATCTATTTAATATTATTATCTAATTAATCTATGATGTATTATGTTTGATCTTTGGATCTATTTCTCTATGCTTCTTGCTTGCTTTCAAGCAATGTAACATGAGAGAAACCATGACAAAAGTATGTTACTCATATTTGTTCGAGAGTAACTCGATGGGTTACTCTCAACGGCTTATCATCAGTAACAATATTATTGAGGGAGATGACCTTCGTTGGTCATCGGCCCAATTGTGGGCAATAGCTATGCAAAATATAACATTGCTGCATGTAGGGATGAATGTCTGTGTGTAGCAGCCTAAGGAACAACCATAATTGTGGTAGCCTATTGTAGTCATTGGTACTACACATGCAAAATTATCGTTGAAAACTCATGCGACGATGATAGTCACATATGTGACAACAATCGCATGTGACCATGGTGGAATGCCACGATAGCCATATGGGCAATCAATCAATCACAAATGGAGTTTAGGCTAATGGCATGCAAGCAAAGGACGATTGTGCACCATGGTAACCATAGGCCTCATGTAAGCTACGATGGTTGAGAAAAAGAAGGGATTAAAATTTTCTCACACATTAAAAGATTATCTTATTCTTCTATTTTTTTTAATTTCAATCGATGTACCATTGTTAATTCTGTCCTTCAAAAATTAGATATTTTCTATATATGGTCTAACAAAATTATAGTTTTACCTTTCAAAAATAAAATATTTCTAACTGACATCCTTAACAATAAAATTGATTGATTTGACTTGCTTTAATCAAATTTTACTTGAAGCCCAATATTAGCCTAATTTTTTTATCAATCTATTTCTAAATTAGAATTTTGATTGAATCTAATTTTGATTAATTCAATTGATTTAGCTATTGGGTCTAATCTTGATAACTCAATTTTGGAATGTCCAATTAATTAATACTAATTAACTCATTTAGATTATTTATAAAATTTAAAAATATATATTATAATTTTTTTATTATATTTTTCTCATATGACATATTGATTTTTTTTTTGCTTGTGATAATTAAATTTTGGTTATTATTCTAAAATATTTATGTAGTTATTCACATGCATATGTATTTTATCATGATTATAGTTATCATATTTTTTTCCTTTATATTGGTTAATATTTAATAATAATTATGGTTATTATTTTATTATTATTTAACTATTTCTACATAAATTAGATTAAAGAATATTTGATGAATAGTACTTATAACTTATAATTCTAGGTTTTATTTGTTTAGTAGTTGATAAAGTGACTTATGACGATAGGCTTATAGAATATGACTTATAATAAATATTTTATTACTTATAAAATATTTTAAATTTTTATATTGATCTTATAACTATCAAAGTGGCCTAAACTAGTAACTTATAAAATTATACTAAAAAATTAATTTTAAATAATATTAAGAAAAATACTATTACTAATGACATATATAATTAAGATATTTGGATAATCTTAGAGGAGAATCTATAATAATATTATTCTACAATGATGATATTAATCTCCTCTAAATAATTTTGAGTGAACGATGGATATATCAATATTTCATCTGTCACCTAAGGTAAAATATTACTGATATCAATAGTTTATTTTATTTTATAAACTCAAAGTATTAATGTCATTTTACATTTTACAGTATTACTTCCTTCCATACACTCTCATACTTCCAATATCCTTACACTCTATGGTTAAAATTATTTAGAATGGTTAAAGTATTTACAATTCACACACGTGTATTATATCTTAATCTAGTATTATTTGTTGAAAGACTTATAGACTTAATTGAAAATACTATCGAACAAATTAACGAAATGAATTTTGGGAAAGATCTAATAAGCTCAATCTCATGTTTATAAAATTGATAATTGTAAATAATATAAAAACTTCATTATCGATGACATTTAGCATACAAAAATATTTAAAAACTATAGAAGACATCATCTAGTATACAAAAATGTGAGAGTGTATTGAGCATGAGGAGATGTTTGGGCCATAAGGGCACCATGAACTCATTGTAGCTTGCCTAACTTGGACAGGTTGGGCATTTGGACCTTAGCAAGTCCTCCATGGTGACATGACCTTGGATCCTTCTTCATGGCAATCTCTCTCTTTGGATTCTCCTCTATTGCAACCTTGTGTATAGAATTCTTTCTATGGCAATGTTGCAACTTCAGATCTTCTCCACAATGACCTTCGCATCTTCCTCAAATGAGGAGCCAACATGGGCAAGTTAGGCATCTTCCCAGGCAGATTAGATTAGTAGACATTTGGCTGCATCAGATGTCATGTTGATCATGGTTTGGTGTTACAGTAAACTTGGTGGTATAGTCAATTTGATATTGCAACCAACTTGAGGGTGCAAACGTCTTCAGGACACGATTGATTTGAAATAGTGATAGATGTAAAGACAATACCAATTGAGGACATGGTTATCTTGATGGTATGGTTGACTTAAGGATAATCAACTTGAGGATATAGTCATCTTGATGTTGTGACTGACTTGAGGATGACCAACCTGATGAGTATACAAGTGACATGAGAATTTGACGAACTTAAGAACGATCGACTTGAGGACGAAGTTGACATGAGAATATGACTGAATCGAGGATAGCCAACTTGACTACAACCTACTTAAAACTAGTTTGATGGTGCCACTAAAATAAATGTGCAATTAACTCAAGCATGGTTGACTTCATGACATCTAGCTAAAATGACCAACTTGAGGAGGTAGCTAAAATGACATCTAGCAAGATGTCCATCTTGGTGGTGTGGCTGAATTAAGGATGGCCAAAATAAGAACATGGTTGACATGAGAATATGATTGACCTAAGGATGGCCACCTTGAGGATGTGGTTGACATAAGAATGTGACTGACTTGAGGATGGTCAACTTGACTATAACCTACTTAAGACAATTAATTTATAGTGCCACTAACATAAATATGTAGTTAAGTTAAACATGATTAACTTGATGATATCCAACTAGAACGACCAATTTGAAGAGGTAACCAATGTAAGGAAGCTATCAAGGTGAGTACAATCTACTTGAAGATGATTGACTTAAAGGTGCGACCAACTTGGGTAGGTCAGGAGCTCTTAACTTGGGCATGCAAGTGATTAGTAGGTTGGGAGCTCTCTAGCTTAAGACTTCTTTTCTATGGCTACTTTGCTATCTCCTCTATCGTGTAGCCAAATTGGGTTGGTTAGATGACCAGCTAACTTGTTTAAATCAAGATATGGTCAACTTGATGGTAGGATCTGACTTGATAGCATTTAGTTTGAGGATATGATAACTTGAAAGTGTGACCTTCTCAAGGTCACATCTATCTTAACAATGTGACATTCATATTATGGATGCAGTCAACTTGACATCAAGATGTCTACGTTGAGTGTGTTGTCACCTTGATGGAGTTATCAATTTGATGATATGATTGACCTTATAATGGTCATCTTAACCATGGCCTTCTTGATGACACGATTGACTTGCAATGCCAACTTGATGATGATATCCTTGATAGTGGTCGTCCTATTAGCATAGGCATGTGAAGTATAAGCATCCTTTGATCGTAGAGTGAGATCTAGCTTAAGGTAGGTCCTTAAGATGACTCATTGTCATGAGATGATAGAGGCTAAGATCTAGAAGATTGTTCATTAATTGAATCCAATGGATATGTCGGTCCATTGCCCGTTTCACTATCGCTATGCTTAATTCTTTTCGATTTATAGAATAATTTGCTTAGCAGTTGAATCAACATTGATCTTAAAGATTAGTTAGTCTTACCATGTCTCTTCTTAAGACATTGAAGATCTTAAACTTGTCTCAAGACAACATAAAAAACTCACAATCTTCAATCTCTCTCCTTTTTAAACATGAACATTAATAGTTTCTCAAATGTCTCCAAGCATTAAGAATTCTTTAAGAGTATCATAACTTGATATTTTTTATTCTTTAAAATTAAGAAATTATTGAATATCATGCTAATATACCTAATTTACATAAACTCAGAGACTTAATCTAGATATGAGTACGAGTGAGTCCTAAAAGAGTTAGGAATCATGGTCATAAACTAATTAGAATAAGAGAGCAATGGTAGAGCCTTTTCCTTAGGGGTTTTCACATTCTTTAGTTAATAAAGTCTTTTATTTTATTCATTGTTCCAGTTCCACTGTGTATTATTGGCATTTAGGGTTCTTTCTCCTTTATTTTTATCATGTTTATCAACAAATTCTATTAAAACTATGGTAGTTTTTGTTGGTGATACCGAGCAGTGGTATATTGCACATTAACTCAAAAAGGAGATTGGTCATTCTAAATTATATATTAAATTATTTATCATCAAAATATAGGAGTTTTAACATCAAAATAGACCAATCCTACAAAGCAAGTGATACTATAGTAAACATAAGAGATTTAACTTCTTTGCCATCGTCAGCAGGTTCTCGATCTACTTGCACTGATAGAAAAAAAATTATTATTTTGACGTTGAAATCACCTTAACACCTAGAAAATAATTAAGATTGCCAAGATAGTTTACCAAAAACTTATGTAAAATAATTGAGTATTGCTACCTTTGACCAGCAATTGTTGCAATGCTACTATCCACGACTAACATCGATGGGACATGGGAGGCTAGGGTCACCCAATAGTTAATTGCATAATGATCGTAAGGGTCACTTGTTAACTACAAACACATGCGTGATCGATCGGAACTTATATGTGACGATAATGGTCGTGCATGTGAGAACGATCACGTGTGGGCATGATGCAATGCCAGGATAACTGTAAGGGCATTGATCAATCACGAAAAGAGTTCGGACTAACGACGCACAAGTGACCGACGACCATGCACCATGACAACCGTAGCCTTCACACAAGCTACGGCAATTGATAAAAAAAAAAGAGATTACGATTTTCTCACACATTAAAGATTATTTTATTCTTCTAATTTATTTTAATTCCAATTGATGTTCCCTTGATAATTCTATACTTCAGAAATTACATATTTTCAATATATGTTATTATAAAATTATAGTTTTACTCTCTAGAAATCAAATATTTTTTACTAATGTTCTCAATTATAAAATTGAATAATTTGACTTGCTAAAATCAAATATGACTCGAAGCCCAATCTTAGCCTAATTTTTTATAAACTGATTTCTAAATTAGATGTTTTATTGAAACAAATTTTGATTGATTTAATTGATTTAACTATTAGGTCTAATCTAGACAACTCAATTTCATCTCAATTTTAAGATGTCCAATTAAATAAGACTGATTTGCCTATTTAAATTATTTATAATTTTTTAAAAAATTAAAAAAATACATTTTTAATTAGATTTTTCTCATATGGCATATTGATTAAAAAAATTTGTTTGTGATAATTAAATTTTGATCATTTTTCTAAAATATTTATGCAGTTATTTGCATGCATATGTTTAAAATTATGAAATAATATTTATTTTTCATATAAAGGCATGATTTATATTTTATCATGATTATAGTTATTATACAAGTTTTTATATTAATTAATATTTAATAATTATTATTTTATTATTATTAAATTATTTTTACATAAATTAGATTAAAGAATATTTGATGAATATTATTTATAACTTATATCCCTAAGTTTTATCTAACTGATAATTACCAAAGTAGTCTAGAATAATAAACTTATGGAATATGAATTATAATAAATAATTTATTATATAAAAATATTTTATATTTTATTTTATATTATTGTATTGATTTTATAATCGTCAAAGTAGCTAAGACCAATAACTTATAAATTATATTTAAAAATTAATTCGAAATAATATTTTAAAAAAATTAATATTCATAATGATATAAATAATTATGAGATTTACTTAATTTCAAAGGAGAATCTATTTCAAATAATTATATGATTATGTAGAATGATATTATTTTAGATATTTTTGTAGTTTAAGATTATATACCTAAAGGTAATAACACTATTCCATAAATATGATATTAGTCCTTTATAAATAATTTTGAGAAAACGATAGATATATCAATATTTTACCCAAAAGTAAAATATTAATGATATCAATATTTTATTATATTTAAAATTTAAAATATTAATATTATTTTATATTTTACAATAGTATATCCTTCTCGACACTTTTATATTTCCAGTATCCCTATATTTTTTTATTAAAGTTATTTAGAATTATCACACACGTGTGAAATTCACACACGTGTATTAGATCTTGATTTTGTTGAATGACTTATAGACTTATTTGAAATTATTATCCAACAAATTAATGAAATAAATATTTAAGAAAGATATAATAAGCTAAATATCATATTTATAAAATTAATAATTATAAATAATATAAAAACTTTATTACCACTAACAATATCAATATATATATATACATATAATATATATATATATACATATATAATATATATATATACATATATATATACATACATATATACATATATATACATACATATATATATATACATACATATATACATATATATATACATATATATATACATATATATATACATATATATATACATATATATATACATATATATATACATATATATATATATATATACATATATATATACATATATATATATATATATATATATATATATATATATCATACCATAACAAAGTATACATATTAATCTGGCCAACAATATAAGCTCTTGGAATATAAGCATTCAAGTGAGAAGTAAGAATAGCCAAATTGGTTTGGGTACTTCGAAATCAAAGTCGTGTATTTGCATATATCAAATTATGGATCATGAAAGTGAATGTTACTGATTTATACTTTCTTTTATTGATTCTAATCTAAAAATAAGGGTTGCACTAGTCACGTAGAATTCTTGTTAGTCAAGCTTTCGAATTCAAAGTCTCATTGAGCCAATGAAAACACTCCAACATAATGGAAGAGACTCTTCTTCATGGGAGAATTCTAAGATTATTAATGGAAAGAAAGAAAAGCGATAGGTGAAAGAAATAGTTAGTTGATGCTTGGTCACGTGTTCTGACCCTAATTAATTGAGTTGGACAAATTCAAAACGTAACTGACACGCTCTCCCGACTTCATTATCAGCATTCATTATTCAGACTAGTCTCCAAGAAATGACAGTTTGTGTTTTCTCTTCCAAACCTCCCTCCGCAATTGGTGGTGCATACCGGAGACTTCCGATCGCAACCAAAGATGAGGGCCTCTCCGACGTATCCTTGTAATTGTATCCTCTTACTGCTACTGTTCCTCTTCTACTTGGAGACTGGCGCAACGAACGTCCATGATCAGAGCTGTACCCCTAGTGATCTCAGAACACTCTATGCTTTCGCACGCAGCCTCGACAGAGGAATCCGCGACTGGCCGGCTGCTAACTCCACCCGCTGCTGCAGTTGGCCCGGAGTCCGCTGTTCTCTGTTCTCGCCTAGCGCCATGAGAGTCGTCGGTCTCGATTTGTCGGGAAAGGGCCTCGAAGGCGTCCTCTCACCATCCCTGGCTGGTTTGGACAAGCTGAGCTTCCTCAACCTCTCAAACAACTCCTTCGGAGGCTCCATCCCGCCGGAGCTTCTCCACTTGAAGCTCTTGGAGGTGCTCGACCTCAGCAGCAACCACTTGTCGGGAGAGCTGCCACCGGGTATAGGCAACCTCTCGAACCTGTCCCGTTTGGTTGTCTCCAGCAACGGATTTACCGGGAACATTCCTAATGTGTTTCACGACCTGCGAAAGCTCGAGGTCCTCTCCGCCAAATCTAATGGATTTGTTGGCCGACTGCCAACTTCGCTGTCCTCCTGTTCCATGCTTACGGTGCTTGATTTATGGAACAATTCGCTTGGCGGTCGCATCGACCTCGACTTTCGACGATTCGATCGTCTTACCACCCTCAACCTCGGATGGAATAGGTTGCAGGGGCTCATCCCCGAGGCTCTCTCTTCTTGCAAGGCATTGAAGATCTTGAATCTATCTCGAAACAACCTTAGCGGACAGGTCCCAGAGAAGCTCTGCAGACTTCGGTCCCTCTCCTTCTTGAATCTGGACGCCAATAGCCTCTCCAATATCTCGCAGGCTTTAGGAGTTCTTCAGGAGTGCCATAACCTGAGGGTTCTTGCTCTTTCCTGGAACTTCCAAGGTGAGGAAATGCCGACGACCGGAATCCGAGGATTCCAAAGCTTACATGCCATGGGCATCGGTAGTTGTGCTTTGACTGGTCGTATCCCCTCATGGCTGAGGAATTGCGAAGAGTTGAGAGTTCTGGCTTTACCATGGAACCGTTTGACCGGAGAAATACCGTCATGGCTTGGAAGGTTTGATCATCTCTTTTTCTTGAATTTGGCAAATAACTCGCTCTACGGGGAGATCCCTGCTTCCTTGGCAGAGCTAAAGAGCCTTATGTCAGAGATTTCTCTGCATGATGGCGATGATTCTTCCATTGAATTCCCGGTATTTGGCTGGGGCAGCAGCGGGCAGATTCTTGAGCTAATGAAGTATAAGCATTATACTGACTTGCCACCAACAGTGAATTTGAGTTATAACAGATTGAATGGATCAATTTTGAAGGAGTTCGGAAATCTGAGGCATCTTCATTTGCTGGATCTAAGTCGGAACAACTTGTCAGATTCCATTCCTGAAGAACTGTCAGGCATGGTCAATTTGGAGAGGTTGGATTTGTCTTTCAACAATCTCTCAGGGAGCATTCCATCCTCCCTCACCGGGCTTTCTTTTCTTTCCTTTTTCAATGTAGCCTTCAATCACTTACAAGGACTAATTCCAAGAGGAGGTCAGTTCTCGACCTTCCCCTGTTCTAGCTTCGAAGGAAATCCAGGTCTCTACAGTGATTCTTTGCCTTTCTGCGAACCTGTGAACGCAACGTTTCAGGAGGAAGGTGATGTCGATGAAGATAAAATTGCTTTTACGGGATTGCCATTTGCTATTGGAACGGCATCAGGTTTTGTGTTTATCGTTTACGTTTTGATGTGTTGCTGGCAATTATGATTACCTAAGAGATCCATGACTTAAGTAGTCTACCGGATATATATATATATATATATATATATATATATATATATATATATATATATATATATATATATATATATATATATATATATATATGGAAATCCAGTCTTAGTTCCTACCAGATGGAGATGTGTACTCTTAAACTAAATAAAATTAACTGTTATTTTGCATAATTTCTTTTATTGTACTGTAAACAATGTATAATTGAACGATAGCATTACATACTTCTCTTTGGTATGTTCCTTCTCCCCGTTTAAATCTTCTTTTCTCTACTGTATTAATTTCTGGGTGTGGCCGATCAATTAGTAGATTCATATGGCTTCATAGTGCACGAGAAAAACAGATATAACACTGTTAGATTATATAATTTTATTTAATTTGTTAAGATATATTATGAATTTGATTGAACTTTGAATTATGATTATCTATCAGTAGAAATTAAATTCAATTATGATAAATTTCCTTTGGAGTTAAACTTTATGAGAGGACTTTTCTAATTATTTATTATAGACTTTTTGCTCATATATATAACTTATATATAGACAAAATTTCATAGGGACTCAATATGTGATGTGATAATATAAAAAATATATTATAGATCTTTTCTTATCTCCTCTTAGTCTGTATTTTATTTCTTATAGTCATCTTACGAAAGAACAGGAATAGACGAGAATATAAGCTTAGTTTTCTTTACAAATTGATATCACAGTAACTTTTGAATCGACAATGTATTTGCAAATCATATAAAAATTTTCTAAATAACATTAAAAGGTTCACACATCTAAACTTTAATCTATGATTATTTGATTTTAGTTATCGGTAGTAAAATTTTTTGTATAACAGAAGCATGATTATAGTTTTTATGCTTACGATTGATATCAAAGCTACATGTATTGAAATTAAAATAAATTAGATCATAAAAAATTTAAATTTGTTTATGTGATTAGATATGCTCATATTTTAAATTATTATTTTAATATCTAATTATTATTTACTAGTCATAGGTGCTTTGTAAGTCAATCACGTGAGTGATAGTATATGTGACATCATACACATTCTTTTTGTTTATTATTTAGATATTTTTCTCACTTTATATTATATGTTACATGTATTGTGATATCCATAAATTTATACAATGAGAATTGAATCGTAATAAGATCACAATAGTGAAATATATTCATCTTTAAATACAAATTCTACGTAATCCCAATCATAGGTTACTCGAGAGGGACATCGAAATAACCGAAGAGATTGGTATATTGTATACTTGTCCATATGATGGAGGCGGTTGATCTCATAGCTGCTTATGTAGGGACACTAAGGATACAATGTAGGTGCTCATTGAAGAATGAGTTCACTAATTGATCCACTTATGGAATGCTTGATGGTTGATGATACCTTATTGTCATACAATAGTATATTTGGTCCTTATACTTGATATACCAATGATGTCTTGTATGAGTACTTTACTCTTTGATATCGGACTTATAGGTCTAAAAGTTTCAGATCTAGCATAATCGGTCATCGAGAGTGATAAATAACCTTACGAGGGCTATTAAGTGTCAATAAAGGATCATCCGCTCTCGATATCATGAGAGGAATGTGTTCTTACTCAAACAAACCCTTAGCCATAGTCATTCAGATTAAGAAAGAAAGAGTTCTCTAAGAGAATATGATTAGAGGAAAACTCAAGTAGAAATCATATAAGTCTGACAGCACCTAACCTGATATACGGTCTTTGAGATATTAAATGGATGAGAGACTATAAGTACATAATAATTAAGGATATATAAGCCCAATGGATTGGATTCTCCTGCATCGTTTGGGGACTATAGTGTAGTGGCTTAGTATGTCTATAGTTGATGAGTCGAGTGAATTATTATAAATATAATAATTTATTAAGTCAGAAGGAGTTCTAACAGGTATAACTTATAGCTAACTCGATATTGAGCCTAGAGGGTCATACATATTTGGTAGGTACTGCGATGAGAAAAATTTCGGATATGAGATATCCATTGAAACCCCTATCTTATTAGATATCCAATAAGCCTCTAAATTATTGGATCTCATGGATAAAATTGAATAAGGATTAATAAGATATTATTTGGTAGAGACCTACTAATCTAAGAGACTTGGTTAATTACATGGAGATCCAATGCCCAATAGGGTAGGATTCATCAATGTTAAGTTGACAATGAGTATTTATAAATAGGAGGGAACCAAAGACCCATAGGCTATGGCTCTCTTGGCTGTCAGCTTCTATTCTCCTCTCTATTTGAAAAGCATCCTCATAACCCCTGCCGTGTGGATCTCCACTAGAGAGGAGGATGCTTGACCTCCATCCTCTTCTATAGATCTATAGAAATTTAGGGATATACAATCTCCCTAGGTAACACAACTATCTTTTTATATGCAATTTTTCGGTTTCATGGGTTTTGCACACCAATCTTCGTATGACGACAAAGCCCTTTTATGGAAATCTAGGTTTTTTTATTTTCTATTCTTCCGCTACACATGTGATATCATCCTTAGATTTCTCAACAATATTATTATCGATTTAATCTATAATGTATTATGTTGGATCTATGGATCTATTCCTCCATACTTCTTGCCTACTTCAAGCAATGTAACATGATTGAAATCGTGACAAAGGTATGTTGACCATATTTGTTCGATGGGTTACCCTCAATAACTTGTCATTGATAACAACATTATTAAGGGTGACGACCTCCGTTGGTCATCGGCCCACTTGTGAGCAACAATTTTGCAAATGGTAGTATTACTGCACGCAGGGACAAATGTCATTATGTAGCATCCCAAGCAATAGTCATTACTGTGATAGCCTACCTTAGTCATTGGCACTACACACAATGTTGCTGTTAAGAACTTTTCCGATGATTATAGTCGCACATGTGACAACAATTGCATGTGGGCATGGTGAAATGCCACAATAACCGTAGGAGCAATTGATTGATTACGAAGGAAGTTTGGGCTAATGGCATGCAAGCAACGGACGATTATGTATGATGGTAGAGATGAGCCTCACGCAAGCTATGATGGTTGAGAAAAAAAAAGGATTAGGATTTTCTCACATATTAAAAGATTATTTTATTCTTCTATTTTTTTAATTTCAATCGATGTACAGTTGATAATTTTGTCCTTCAAAAATTAAATATTTTTAATATATGTTCTAACAAAATTATAGTTTTATCTTTCAGAAATTAGATATTTCTAACTTATGTCCTTAACTATAAAATTGACCAATTTGACTTGCTTTAATCAAATTTTACTTTAAGCCCAATCTTAGCCTAATTTTTTTTATCAATCTATTTCTAAATTAGAATTTTGATTGAATCTAATTTTGATTAATTTAATTGATTTAGCTATTGGATCTAATCTAAACAACTCAATTTTGGCTCAATTTTGGCATGTCCAATTAAATAAGACTAATTAACTCATTTAGATTATTTATAAAAATTTTAAAAATTATAAATTATAATTTTTATTATAGTTTTCTAATATGACATATTGATAATTTTTTTGCTTATGATAATTAAATTTTGGTTATTATTATAAAATATTAATGTAGTTATTCACATGTATATGTATTTTATCATGATTATAGTTATCATATTTTTTTCTTTTATATTGATTAATATTTAATAATAATTATGGTTATTATTTTTTATTATTTCACTATTTTTACATAATTAGATTGAAGAATATTTGATAAATATTACTTATAATCCTAAGTTTTATCTAACTAGTAGTTGATAAAGTTGCTGGGAAATTTAGGGGTTACATCACATGCGCAATGGAAAAATAGAAAATAAAAATTTTAGATTTTCACAAAAAGCTTTATCATCATGCAAAGATTAATGCGCAAAAACCCGAAAAACTAAAAACTACATATATAAGAAAGTTATTACTTATAGAGATCGTATATCTTTGAATTCTTATATATTTGTAGGATATAATAACAGAGGTCAAGCATCTTTCTTTCTAGTAATGATCCACACATCAGGTGCTACAAATATACTTTTCAAATCACTGCCCAAATCTCCACATGCCCCAAATAGAGTTGTTGATTGAGGAGGAGAAGGGGAGAAGAAAATAAGAGGCGGCAGCCAAAAAGCAATAGCTTATAAGCCTTTAGTTATCTCCTATTTATAGAGGCCCATTGTGAACTTAACCCTAATGGATCATGCACTATTAGGTACTGAATCTCTATCCAACTACCCAAGCCTCTTAGATTAGTGGATCTTTACCTAATAATCTCTTATATGCTCTTATTGAATCTCATCCATAAGATGATAGGCTTATAGAATATAAATTATAATAAATATTTTATTATTTATAAAATATTTTTAAATTTTATATTGGTCTTATCCCCATTAAAGTGGCCTAAATCAATAACTTAAAAAATTATATTTAAAAAATTAATTTTAAATAATATTTAAAAAATAATATTAATAATGATATATATAATTAAGATATTTAGATAATCTTAGAGGAGAATATATAATAATATTATTTTACAAGGATGATATTAGTCTCCTCTGAATAATTTTGAGTGAATGATGGATATATTAATATTTCACCTAAAGGTGAAATATTAATGATATCATTAGTTTATTTTATTTTAGAAACTTAAAGTATTAATGTCATTTTATGTTTTATAATAGTGCTTCTTTCCATATAGTCTCGTACTTCTAGTGTTCTTATACTCTGTAGTTAAAATTATTTAGAATGATTAGAGTATTTACGATTCACACATGTGTATTATAACTTAATATGGTATTATTTGTTGAAAGACTTGCAAACTTAATTGAAAATACTATCGAGTAAATTAACAAAATAAATTTCGAAAAAGATCTAATAAGCTCAATCTCATGTTTATAAAATTGATAATTTTAAATAATATAAATATTTTATTATTGATGATATTTAATATAAAAAAATATTTAAGCGCTATAGAAGACATCATCTAGCATAAAAAATGTGAGAGTGCATTTAGCATACGGGGACGCTTTGACCATAAGGGCACCATGCACACATTATCACTTGCCTAACATGGGCAGGTTGGGCACTTTGGATCCTTCTTCGTGGCAACCTTTGAATTCTCCTCTATTGCGACCTTGCATATGGAATTCTTTCTATGGCAATGTTGCACCATCAGATCTTCTCCACGATGACCTTCACATCTTCCTCAAATGAGGAGCTAACATGGGCAAGTTAGGCATCTTGCTAGGCAGATTAGATTAGTAGACATTTGGCTTCATCAGATGTTATGTTGATCGTGGTTTGGTGTCACAATGAACTTGGTGGTATAGTCGATTTGATATTGCAATCAACTTGAGGGTGCAAACGTCTTGAGGACATAATTGATTTGAAATAATAATAAACGTAAGGACAATATCAATTGAGGACAGTTATCCTGATGGTATGGTTGACCTATGGATAGTCAACTTGAGGATACAGTCATCTTGAAATTGTGGCTGACTTAAGGATGACCAACTTGAGGAGATGGGTGACATGAGAATTTAACGAACTTAAGGATGATCGACTTGAGGATGTAGTTGATATGAGAATGTGACTGAATTAAGGATGGCCAACTTGACTACAACCTACTTAAAACAACTAGTTTGATGGTGTCACTAGAATAGATGTGTAATTAACTCAAGCATGATTGACTTCAAGACAGCTAGCTAGAGCAACCAACTTGAGGAGGTAGCCACTTGAGGAGATGTTCATCTTGGTGGTGTGGCTGAATTAAGGATTGCCAAAATGAGAACATGGTTGACATGAGAATATGATTGACCTAATGATGGCCACCTTGAGGATGTGGTTGGTATAAGAATGCGACTGACTTGAGGATGGTCAACTTGACTACAACCTACTTAAGACAACTAATTTATGGTGCCACTAACATAAATATATAGTTAAGTTAAACATGATTGACTTGATGACATCCAACTAGAACGACCAATTTGAGGAGGTAACCAATGTAAGGAAGCTATCAAGTCGAGTACAATCTACTTGAAGATGATTGACTTAAAGGTGTGACCGACTTGGGTAGGTCAGGAGCTCTTAACTTAGGCATGCAAGTGATTAGTAGGTTGGGAGCTCTCTAGCTTAAGACTTCTTTTCTGTGGCTACTTTGCTATCTCCTCTATCGTATAGCCAAATTGGGTAGGTTGGATGACCAACTAACTTGTTTAAATCAAGATATGATCAACTTGATGGTAGGATCGACTTGATAGCATTTAGTTTGAGGACATGATAACTTGAAAGTGTGACCTTCTCAAGGTCACAACTATCTTAACGATGTGACATTCATATTATGGATGCAGTCAACTTGACGTCAAGATGTCTACGTTGAGCGTGTTGTCACCTTGATGGAGTTATCAATTTGATGATATGATTGGCCTTATAATGGTCATCTTAACCATGGCCTTCTTGATGACACGATTGACTTGCAATGTCAACTTGATGATGATATCATTGATAGTGGTCATCCTATTAGCATAGACAGTGAAGTATAAGTTTCCTTTGATCTTAGAGTGAGATTTAGCTTAAGGTAGGTCCTTAAGATGACTCATTGTCATGAGATGACTCATTGTTCATCTCAACTATTTCTCATTATTATCTTTGTTTTGTTCCCATCCAGAGGATTTGATAGTTACTTGGCGGAGTTTTCTTGACCACACACTAGAGGAACTGAGATAGTTTTAGGCTATTTATGAAAGCATGAATGAAAGAGTAGCAATGCATGCGAATTGGCAACTTGACCCACCTTGTTAATTGAATCCAATGGATATGTCGGTCCATTGCCCGCTTCACTGTCGCTATGCTTAATTCTTTTCGATTTATAGAATAATTTGCTTAGCAGTTGAATCAACATTGATCTTAAAGATTAGTTAGTCTTACCATGTCTCTTCTTAAGACATTGAAGATCCTAAACTTGTCTTGAGACAACATAAAAAAACTCACAATCTTCAATCCCTTTCCGTTTTAAACATGGACATTAATGGTTTCTCAAATATCTCAGAAGCATTAAGAATTCTTCAAGAGTATCATAACTTGATATTTCTTATTCTTTAAAATTAAAAAAATTATTGAAGATCATGCTAATCTACCTAATTTACATAAACTCATAGACTTAATCTAGATATGAGTACGAGGGTGAGTCCTAAACTAATCGGAATAAGAGGTGGTCTTTTCTTTAGGGGTTTTTAGATTCTTTAGTTAATAAAGTATTTTATTTTATTCATTGTTCCAGTTCCACTGTATTATTGGCATTTAGGGTTCTTTCTCCTTTATGTTTATCATGTTTATCAACAAATTCTATGAAAACTATGGTAGTTTTTGTTGGTGATACCGAGCAGTCGTATATTGCACATTAACTCAAAAAGGAGATTGGTCATTCTAAATCATATATTAAATTATTTATCATCAAAATATAGGAGTTTTAACATCAAAATAGACCAATCCTACAAAGCAAGTGATACTATAGTAAACATAAGAGATTTAACTTCTTTGCCATCGTTAGCAGGTTCTCGATCTACTTGCGTTGAGAGAAAAAAATATATTATTTTGACATCGAAATCACCTTAACACCTAGAAAATAATTAAGATTGCCAAGATAGTTTACCCAAAACTTATGTAAAAGAGTTTGTAAAAATTGATCCACCAAACGTTTGTCATTGCGTGTGATAATGAGATCAGCAATATAGACAAGAATGAAAGAATATAGTGAGACCTCGTGACGATAAATAAATGAGGATACATGAAATTTATGGTTAATATATTCAAATGATATAAGAAACTCTTTGAGCTTATTATATAATATTTAGGGTGTTTGATTGAGCTGATTGCTCCATAAAAACTTCTTTGTTAATCAAGAAAACAATTATTTGCATTACATTAGTAAAAATTTTAGCCACGATTAATAGCTAAGGAAATAACCAATAATACTATTGTTATTTTAGTTACTAGACTAAAGGTGACATAATAGTGTTGCCAACACCAAGACATTGTTGAGATCGTTCTTATATTGTTTTCAAGTTTTATTTGTATTTCATTTGATATGAAAATTTTATTTTACATCCTATTATATTATGCGAGACTTGTTGGCGCAAGACTTTGCCAACTTTAACATATATCTCTCTCTTAGAGGAAACAACATAGATTCATTAAGAAATGATAAATTGCACGAAGTAGTAGTTTATCGCCAGCTGATTTCACCCCCGAGGAAGGGGCCGAGATCAGAAAAGAGTATTCATGGGTTTTTGATGATGGGATATAGTTGATCACTGACTCTATTACATCTTGTAGTTTACTGGTTTGACTATATATTTTATATATGACCCACAAATACTTGCCATTACAAGGTGGTCAAAAGATGAAGCAGTGTTATCTTTATTTAAACTTATGATATTTGTTAGATCAAATCGATTTTTTTTTTTTGGAATTGTCAAGTACTTGTTTTGCATTATACTTTTGCCACTTTTACTTGTTATTTTGGTCTTAAAGAATTCTTAGTCACAACTAGAATAGAAATGGTAAATTAATAATTATATATATATACATATATATATATACATATTAATCTGGCGAACAATATAAACTCTGAATACAAGCATTCAAGTGGGAAGGAAGAATAGCCAAATTGGTTTGGGTCCTTAGAAATCAAAGTCATGTATTTGCATATATCAAATCATGGATCATGGAAGTGAATGTTGTTGATTTATACTTTCTTTTATTGATACTAATCTAAAAATAAGGGTTGCAGTAGTCACGTAGACTTCTTGTTAGTCAAGCTTTGAAATTCAAAGTCTCACTGACCCAATGAAAACACTCCAACATAATGGAAGAGATTCTTATTCATGGGTGAATTCTAAGATTATTCATGGAAACAAAAAAAAGCGACAGGTGAAAGAAATAGTTCGTTGATGCTTGCTCACCTGTTCTGACCCTAATTAATTGAGTTGGACAAATTCAAAACGTAACTAACACGCTCTCCCGACTTCATTATCAGCATTCATTATTCAGACTAGTCTCCAAGAAATGACAGTTTGTGTTTTCTCTTCCAAACATCCCTCCACAATTGGTGGTGCGTACCCCCATCGCTCAGCGCAAACCCCGAAGGCACGAGCAACCAAAGATGAGGGCCTCTCCGACGTATCCTTGTAATTGTATCCTCTTACTACTACTGTTCCTCTTCTACTTGGAGACTGGCGCAACGAACGTCCATGATCAGAGCTGTAGCCCTAGTGATCTCAGAACACTCTATGCTTTCGCACGCAGCCTCGACAGAGGAATCCGCGACTGGCCGGCTGCTAACTCCACCCGCTGCTGCAGTTGGCCCGGAGTCCGCTGTTCTCTGTTCTCGCCTAGCGCCGTAAGAATCGTCGGTCTCGATTTGTCGGGAAAGGGCCTCGAAGGCGTCCTCTCACCATCCCTGGCTGGTTTGGACAAGCTGAGCTTCCTCAACCTCTCAAACAACTCCTTCGGAGTCTCCATCCCGCCGGAGCTGCTCCACTTGAAGCTCTTGGAGGTGCTCGACCTCAGCAGCAACCACTTGTCGGGAGAGCTGCCACCGGGTATAGGCAACCTCTCGAACCTGTCCCGTTTGGTTGTCTCCAGCAACGGATTTACCGGGAACATTCCTGATGTGTTTCACGACCTGCGAAAGCTCGAGGTCCTCTCCGCCAAATCTAATGGATTTGTCGGCCGACTGCCAACTTCGCTGTCCTCCTGTTCGATGCTTACGGTGCTTGATTTATTTAACAATTCTCTTGACGGTTGCATCGACCTCGACTTTCGACGATTCGATCGTCTTACCACCCTCAACCTCGGATGGAATAGTTTGCAGGGGCTCATCCCCGAGGCTCTCTCTTCTTGCAAGGCATTGAAGATCTTGAATCTATCTCGAAACAACCTTAGCGGACAGGTCCCAGAGAAGCTCTGCAGACTTCGGTCCCTCTCCTTCTTGAATCTGAATACCAATAGCCTCTCCAATATCTCTCGGGCTTTAGGAGTTCTTCAGGAGTGCCATAACCTGAGGGTTCTTGCTCTTTCGTGGAACTTCCAAGGTGAGGAAATGCCGACGACCGGAATCCGAGGATTCCAAAGCTTGCAGGCCATGAGCATCGCTTTTTGTGCTTTGACTGGTCGTATCCCCTCATGGCTGAGGAATTGCGAAGAGTTGAGAGTTCTGGCTCTACCATGGAACCGTTTGACCGGAGAAATACCGTCATGGCTTGGAAGGTTTGATCATCTCTTTTTCTTGAATTTGGCAAATAACTCGCTCTACGGGGAGATCCCTGCTTCCTTGGCAGAGCTAAAGAGCCTTATGTCAGAGATTTCTTTGCATGATGGCGATGATTCTTCCATTGAATTCCCTGTATTTGGCTGGAGCAGCAACGGGCATATTCTTGAGCCACTGAAGTATAAGCATTATACAGACTTGCCACCAACAGTGAATTTGAGTTATAACAGATTGAATGGATCAATTTTGAAGGAGTTCGGAAATCTGAGGCATCTTCATTTGCTGGATCTAAGTCGGAACAACTTGTCAGATTCCATTCCAGAAGAACTGTCAGGCATGGTCAATTTGGAGAGGTTGGATTTGTCTTTCAACAATCTGTCGGGGAGCATTCCATCCTCCCTCATCGGGCTTTCTTTTCTTTCCTTTTTCAGTGTAGCCTTCAATCACTTACAAGGACTAATTCCAAGAGGAGGTCAGTTCTTGACCTTCCCCTGTTCTAGCTTCGAAGGAAATCCAGGTCTCTACAGTGATTCGTTGCCTTTCTGCGAACCTGTGAAGGCAACGTATCAGGAGGAAGGTGATGTCGATGAAGATAAAATTGCTTTCACGGGGTTGCCATTTGCCATTGGAATGGCATCAGGTTTTGTGTTCATCGTTTACGTTTTGATGTGTTGCTGGCAATTATGATTACCTAAGAGATCCATGGCTTAAGTAGTCTACCGGATATATATATATATATATATATATATATATATATATATATATATATATATATATTGATAATCCAATTTTACTCCCTGCCGGTTAGAGATGTGTACTCGTAAACTAAATGAAATTAACTGTAATTTTGCATAATTTCTTTTAGTATACTGTAAATAGTGTATGATTGAATGATAGCAGCATCATTCTCTTTGGTACGTTCCTTCTCCCCATGTAAATCTTCTTTTCTCTACAGTATTAATATCTGTGTGTGGTCGATCAATAGTGCACCAGGAAAAAAAAAGGGATATAACACTGTTTGATTATATAGTCTTATTTAATTTAATAAGATATATTATAAATTTAATTAAATTTTAATTATTATTATCGATCAATAGAAAAAAAATATTAATTATAATAAGATTTCCCTAAGAGTTAAGCATGATGCAAGTATTCCTACAATTACTTATCTTGATCTTCTCGTCTATAAATAGATATAATTTTTTAGAAACTCAATATGTAATATAACAATATATAGAAAAAATTATAGATATTCTCTTATATTCCCTTAATCCCTATTCTATTACTTACTATGGTATCGTGAAAGGATAAGAATAGAAAAAAAGATAAATCCAGTTTCTTTTACATATCGATTTTATTGTAACTTTTGAATTAGACAATGATGTGCTTATAAATTATATAAAGATTTTTTGAATGACATTAAAATATACACATATTTAAATTTCAATCTATAATTATTTGATCTTAGATGTATTAAATTTTTTTCGTATAATAGAAGCATGATTATAATTTTTACACTTACAATTGGTATCATAGTCATATGTTTTGAATTAAATAAACTAGATTATAAAGAAATTTTAGATCTATTCATCTTTTAAATTATTATTTTAATCTTTAATTAATATTATTATTGAATCAATCTGTGATGTATTATGTTCGATCTCTGAATAAATTCATCCATGCTCCTTGCTTGTTTGCAGGCAAAGTAACACGAGTAAGACTATGACAAAAGTATGCTGCTCATATTTATTCGATGAGTTGCCATCGACAACTTGATGTCGACGACAGCACTATTGAGGGTGGCGACCTCCATTGGTCATTGGCCCAATTGTAGGCAATAGCTACACAAATGGTTGTATTGTTACATGTAGTGACGATTGCTTGTGTGTAGTAGCCCAAGTGACAATTAATGTTGTGACAACCTACCTTAGCCATTGGCACTATACATGTAGTAGCGCCATTGCATGCAATAAGCAAGGTAATAACCCTGTTGGGTGTTGCTATCTTTGCTAGCAATTATTGTAATGATGCTATCCGTGATTAACATTGACAAGACATTGAAGGCTAGGGTCACCCAATGGCTGCACAACGATCGGTCACTTGTTAACCATGAACATATGCGTGATCAATCAAAACTTATGTGACGATGATAACCGAGCATGTGAGAACGATTGCATGTGGGCATGGTGGAATGCCATGATAGCTATAGGGGCTATCAATTGACTACGAAGATAGTTTGGGTCAATGGCACTCAAGTGACGAATGACTATGCACCATGGCAACTATAGCCTTCACACAAGCTACGACAATTGATTAAAAAAATATATTTTAGTTTTCTCACGCATTAAAAGATTATTTTATTCTTCTAATTTATTTTAATTCTAATTTATGTTCCCTTGATAATTCTGCCCTTCAGAAATTACATATTTTCAATATATGTTATTATAAAATTATAATTTTACTCTTCATAAATTAAATATTTTTTAACTAATGTTCTCAATTATAAAATTGAACAATTTGACTTGCTAAAATCAAAATTTACTCGAAGCCCAATCTTAGCCTAATTTTTTATCAACCTATTTCTAAATTAGATTTTTGATTGAATCTAATTTTGATTGATTTAATTTATTTAACTATTAGGTCTAATCTAGACAACTCAATTTTGGCTCAATTTTGAGATGTCCAATTAAATAAGATTGATTGGCCAATTTAAATTATTTATAAAATTTTTAAAAATTATAAATTTATTTTTTTATTATATTTTTCTCATATGGCATATTAATAAATATTTTTGTTTGTGATAATTAAATTTTAATTATTTTCTTAAATATTTATGTAGTTATTCACATACATATGTTTAAAATTATGAAATAATATTTATTTTTATGTAAAGGCATAATTTATATTTTATCATGAAAACAGTTATTATATAAGTTTTTTTTTCTTTTATATTGATTAATGTTTAATAATTATTATGGTTATTATTTTATTATTATTAAATTATTTTTATATAAATTATATTAAAAAATATTTGATGACTATTACTTATAACTTACATCCCTAAGTTTTATTTGATTAATAGTTGCCAAATTGACCGAAGATGATAAACTTATTGAATATGAATCATAATCAATATTTTATTATTTATAAAATATTTTATATTATTATATTAGTCTTCTAGTCATTAAAGTGATCAAGACTAATAACTTATAAAATTATATTTTAAAAATTAATTATAAATAATATTGAAAAATTAATATTCATAATGATATATATAATTATGAGATTTACTTAATCTTAAAAGAGAATCTATTTTAAATAATTATATAATTATGTAGAATAATATTATTTTAGATATTTTTGTAGTATAGGATTATATACTTAAAGATAATAATATTATTTCATAAGGATAATATTAGTTCTCCATAAATAATTTTGAGTAAACGGTAGATTTATTAATATTTTATCCAAAGATGATATATTAATATTATCAATAGTTTATTATATTTAGAAACTCAAAATATTAATATTATTTTATATTTTATAATAGTACTTCCTTTTAGACACTCATATTTCTAGTATTTATATTTCTTTAATTAAAATTATTCAGAATAATTAGAGTATGTGCAATCCACACAAGTGTATTAGATCTTGATTTTGTTGAATGACTTATAGACTTATTTGAAAGCATTATCCAACAAATTAATGAAATAAATGTTTGAGAAAAATATAATAAGCTAAATCTCATATTTATAAAATTAATAATTATAAATAATATAAAACTTTATTACCACTAACAAAGTATATATATGTATATATATACATGTATAAATATATACATATATACATATATATATACATATATATGTATATATATATTATACATATATATATATATATATATATATATAATACTATAACAAAGTATACATATTAATCTGGCCAACAATATAAGCTCTCTTGGAATACAAGAATTCAAGTGGGAAGGAAGAATAGCCAAATTGGTTTGGGTCCTTAAAAATCAAAGTCATGTATTTTTAAATATCAAATCATGGATCATGGAAGTGAATGTTATTGATTTATACTTTCTTCTATTGATTCTAATCTAAAAATAAGGGTTGCAGTAGTCACGTAGACTTCTTGTTAGTCTTCAAAGTCTCACTGACCCAATGAAAACACTCCAACATAATGAAAGGGATTCTTATTCATGGGTGAATTCTAAGATTATTCATGAAAAGAAAAAAAAGCGACAGGTGAAAGAAATAGTTCGTTGATGCTTGGTCACGTGTTCTGACCCTAATTAATTGAGTTGGACAAATTCAAAGCGTAACTAACACGCTCTCCCGACTTCATTATCAGCATTCATTATTCAGACTAGTCTCCAAGAAATGACAGTTTGTGTTTTCTCTTCCAAACCTCCCTCCGCAATTGGTCGTGCATACCGGAGACTTCCCATCGCTCAGCGCAAACCCCGAAGGCACGAGCAACCAAAGATGAGGGCCTCTCCGACGTATCCTTGTAATTATATCCTCTTACTACCACTGTTCCTCTTCTACTTGGAGACTGGCGCAACGAACGTCCATGATCAGAGCTGTAGCCCTAGTGATCTCAGAACACTCTATGCTTTCGCACGCAGCCTCGACAGCGGAATCCGCGACTGGCCGGCTGCTAACTCCACCCGCTGCTGCAGTTGGCCCGGAGTCCGCTGTTCTCTGTTCTCGCCTAGCGCCGTAAGAGTCGTCGGTCTCGATTTGTCGGGAAAGGGCCTCGAAGGCGTCCTCTCACCATCCCTGGCTGGTTTGGACAAGCTGAGCTTCCTCAACCTCTCAAACAACTCCTTCGGAGGCTCCATCCCGCCGGAGCTGCTCCACTTGAAGCTCTTGGAGGTGCTCGACCTCAGCAGCAACCACTTGTCGGGAGAGCTGCCACCGGGTATAGGCAACCTCTCGAACCTGTCCCGTTTGGTTGTCTCCGGCAACGGATTTACCGGGAACATTCCTGATGTGTTTCACGACCTGCGAAAGCTCGAGGTCCTCTCCGCCAAATCTAATGGATTTGTCGGCCGACTGCCAACTTCGCTGTCCTCCTGTTCGATGCTTACGGTGCTTGATTTATTTAACAATTCTCTTGGCGGTTGCATCGACCTCGACTTTCGACGATTCGATCGTCTTACCACCCTCAACCTCGGATGGAATAGTTTGCAGGGGCTCATCCCCGAGGCTCTCTCTTCTTGCAAGGCATTGAAGATCTTGAATCTGTCTCGAAACAACCTTAGCGGACAGGTCCCAGAGAAGCTCTGCAGACTTCGGTCCCTCTCCTTCTTGAATCTGGACGCCAATAGCCTCTCCAACATCTCGCAGGCTTTAGGAGTTCTTCAGGAGTGCCATAACCTGAGGGTTCTTGCTGTTTCCTGGAACTTCCAAGGTGAGGAAATGCCGACGACCGGAATCCGAGGATTCGAAAGCTTACATGCCATGGGCATCGGTAATTGTGCTTTGACTGGTCGAATCCCCTCTTGGCTGAGGAATTGCAAAGATTTAAGTTCTTTGAATTTATCGTGGAACCGTTTGACCGGAGAAATACCGTCATGGTTTGGAAGGTTTGATCATCTCTCTTACTTGGACTTGTCAAATAACTCGCTCTACGGGGAGATCCCTGCTTCCTTGGCAGAGCTAAAGAGCCTTATGTCAGAGATGTCTCTGCATGATGGCAATGATTCTTCCATTGAATTCCCGTTATTTGGCTGGGACAGCAGCGGGCAGATTCTTGAGCCAATGAAGTATAAGCATTATACAGACTTACCACCAACAGTGAAGTTGAGTTATAACAGATTGAATGGATCAATTTTGAAGGAGTTTGGAAATCTGAGGTATCTTCATTGGCTGGATCTAAGTCGGAACAACTTGTCAGGTTCCATTCCAGAAGAACTGTCAGGCATGGTCAATTTGGAGAGGTTGGATTTGTCTTTCAACAATCTGTCGGGGAGCATTCCATCCTCCCTCATCGGGCTTTCTTTTCTTTCCTTTTTCAGTGTAGCCTTCAATCACTTACAAGGACTAATTCCAAGAGGAGGTCAGTTCTTGACCTTCCCCTGTTCTAGCTTCGAAGGAAATCCAGGTCTCTACAGTGATTCGTTGCCTTTCTGCGAAACTGTGAAGGCAACGTATCAGGAGGAAGGTGATGTCGATGAAGATAAAATTGCTTTCACGGGGTTGCCATTTGCCATTGGAATGGCATCAGGTTTTGTGTTCATCGTTTACGTTTTGATGTGTTGCTGGCAATTATGATTACCTAAGAGATGCATGGCCTAAGAATATATATATATATATGATGATGATGATGATGATGATGATGATGATCCAAATTTTAGTTCCTGTCAGATGGAGATGTGTACTCTTAAACTAAATGAAATTAACTGTAATTTTGCTTAATTTCTTTTAGTATACTGTAAATAATATATGATTGAATGATAGCATAACATCCTTCTCTTTGGTACGTTCCTTCTCCCCATATAAATCTTCTTTTCTCTACAGTATTAATTTCTGTGTGTGATCGATCAATCAGTGGATTCATATGGCTTAATAGTTTGTTAGAAAAAAGATATAACACTGTTAGATTATATAGTCTTACTTAATTTGATAAGATATATTATAAATTTAACTAAATTTTAATTATTATTATTGATCAATAGTAAAAAAATTAATTATGATAAGATTTCTTAGAAGTTAACGATGATGAGAGTATTCTCATAATTATTTATCTTGACCTTTTGTTATCATCTATAAATAGATAGGACCTCTTAGGGATTCAATACGTAATGTGATAATATACATAATAAAAATTATAGATCTTCTCTAATCTTTCCTTAGTCCATATTCTATTCCTTATAGTGGTACTATAAAAAAAATAAGAATAGAAGAGAATATGAGTCTAATTTTCTTTATAGTTCAATATTACTGTAGCTTTTGAATCAAACAATGTGTTTGTAAATCATATAAAGATATTTTAAATGACATCGAAAGGTATACACATTTAAACTTCGATCTATAGTTATTTGATCTTAGTTTCTAGTATTAAAATATTTTCATATAACAGAAGTATGATTATAATTTTTATACTTACAATTAGTATCAAAATCGTATATTTTAAATCAAAATAAACTAGATCATAAAGGACTTCTATATCTATTTATGTGATTAGATCTATTCATCTTTTAAATTATTATTTTAATCTTTAATTAATATTATTAGTGAATAAATCTGTGTATTATGTCCATCTCTAAATCTATTCCTCCATGCTCCTTGCTTGTTTGCATGCAAAGTAACATGAGTGAAACAATGACAAAGGTATGCTGCCCATATTTATTCGATGGGTTGCCATCGGCAACTTGATGTGGACGACAACACTATTTGAGGGCGACGACCTCCATTGGTCATCAGCCCAATTGTGGGCAACAACTACACAAATGGCAGCATTGCTATATGCAACAACGACTACTTGTGTGTAGTAGCCCAAGTGACAATTAACACTATGACAACTTACCTTAGTTGTTGGCACTACACACGCTATGATAACCTACCTTAGTTGTTAGCACTACACATGTAGTGATGCCGCTGTGTGCAATATAATAGCAAGTTAGCAACCCTGTTGGGTATTGCTACTATCCACTATTGACATCAATGGGACATTGTAGGTTGAGATCACCCAACGACTACACAGTGATCATAAGGGCCACTTGTTAACTGCGAATACATGTACGATCAATCAGAACTTATGTGACGATGATAGCCGTGTGTGTGAGAACGATTGCACTCTACCACCTCGTCGCTCATCGTATGTTGCCTCTGCCACGCCTTGCCTGCATGCCCTTACCCTTATTATCATCCTCACCACTATCTCACCTATACACTCTTGCTCTTATTGTTCCTACTATTGACTGGTGTTGCAATGGATGTTGACGGAGATGTTTACTGTAAAAGAGTTGGCTTTGGCCTAAGGCTTGAGCTCGCTCCTCATTCCGATTACCACCATTTCATCATGCGATACCCCCAATAGATCCATGCGCAAGTGGAGCGAACATGGTCCAATGCATAGCGAGCTCTCAAGGGGCTCCGCTCTATCAATTGAACGATGATAGGGATGACAATTCGATCGAACTTTGACATCGGATGGAGGATCACATGCGAAGATGATGACAACGACACATGGGTGTCAAGGTGGGATAGAGATGATGGATAATAATGAGAGACGAAGGTGGTAGTCGATAGGACGATGGTCAATTGTAATTTTATTTTTTAGAAAATAAGGGATACCGTGTGAGAATAAATAAAAAATATTAATTGAGAAAAAATAAAAATAAGAGGGTTTTTTAATTATCAAAAAAAAGTTCACAACAATAACCACTTAAATAAAGATGTCGAGATTTCATCAGGATAATCTATGTTTGATGCCTCAATTATTTCAACAAGACTTTTCGTATTCTGTGCAGTTCACTCGCACTCGGTGAGATGATATCATAAACTATATTTCTATTTATGCACGTCATACGGTACCCTTATGACCCCTCTCGTTAAAGGATTACCCTCCCCAAAATAATCGTATAATTCCGTAATACCTGCATATATAAAAACAAAATTACCGGTGTAGCGAATTATCAACGGACGAATATTGGAGAATAAGTATAGCTCTTCCCAAATGAAAACTTAGAACAAGAATAATTGAACAAAACATTTTATTTTATTGACAATAGAGGCTGAACAACTTCGCTATCACCGAACGGACCCGCGAAGAGAGAGAGAGAGAGAGAGAGAGAGAGAGAGAGAGAGAAGGGGGGGGGGGGGGGTGGGGGGCAGACGGACGTAAACCAAGAAGTCGACGGACTGACCCGAGTCGAGACAACAGTATCGCATTCCCATGCGGCCGCGTGCACTTCCACCACACAGTTGTCGCGCCCCAAGGGCCTCGTCTTCAACGCGGTTCACCGTCGCAGAACAAGCATACATATGGAAACAAGAGAAGCGAGCGACTCGAGCCAATCCCATCGCCTTGTCGGCGACCATCTATGTCGGTAACCCGTGCATGAACCAGTTTCTGGTGTTTCTCCCTTCGGGTTGAGCAGTGGTGATGGTACGTAGCTTCTGGTCCGCACTGATCACTGAACAACATCTGTCACCTAACCTATCGACAGTGACGAGCACCAGGGTAAAAAGAAAAGGAATATACCGCTCGATGGCCATGCGGAAGGGCCCGTGTGACCATCGAAATCCCCGGCAAAGCGGCCGGGAAGATGCTGCTTCATGTGGCCACGCTGTAAAGGATTACTTGTGCCTATTTAAGCCATGGATGTGTGTCTAGGTTGATGCAGATTTTTGTGTTTCTCTTGCCGCTGGTAAACCAAGTCCCATCAATCCGCTTTCCCAACAGGAGCGGCCTTCTCTAATTAGATCTTTCAGAGACCCTTTTAGAGAGAGAGCAGGAAGAATGGGTTTTCTGGAACACATCTCTGAGATCTGTTCGTTCCCGAGCAGTCACAACAAGTTCAAGAAGAAGAACCAGTTGCAGGTAAGCACCGAGGTTTACCTGCTCTTATTAGTCTCCTTCCTGCCCTGGAGATCGAGTATATGATGTTTGAATCGTTGATGGACGCAGACGGTGGAGATAAAGGTGAGGATAGACTGCGAAGGGTGCGAGAGGAAGGTCAGGAAAGCAGTGGAAGGCATGAAAGGTTCGAAGACCGAACTTGCTTCTCTCTTCTGCGATTTGATCCTTCTGAAGTGCTTGTGTTTGCAGGGGTGAGCAGCGTAGAGATCGAGCCGAAGCAGCACAAGGTGACGGTCGTAGGGTACGTGGACCCGAAGAAGGTGATAAGGAGGGTGGCGTGGAAGACGGGGAAGAAGGCGGAGCCGTGGCCGTACGTGCCGTACGACGTCGTCGCCCACCCCTACGCGCCGGGGGCCTACGACAAGAAGGCGCCGCCGGGATACGTGCGGAACGTGGTGGACGACCCGGCCGCGGCCCCGCTCGCCCGCGCGAGCTCCACGGAGGTCAAGTACACCACGGCGTTCAGCGACGACAACCCCAACAACTGCAGCGTCATGTGAAGGCCGAGGAGCCCCTCGATTTAGCTTTTGGTCAAGCCAATAACAGTCCGCAGAGTGGTGGTGTTGTGTTAAAGCATTGTTCTTGTGATTTTTCTGAATATATTTTTTTCTTTTCCCCTTTTTTTCCCCCTTTATAGTAGATTGTTCATGTTATGTCGAGTGTATGTGATTGTGTTAATTCGAGTTTTTTGTTCATGTTTAGTTTTTCTCTCGAGTGTATGTGATTGTGTTAATTCGAGTGTATGTGATTGTTCATGTTATCTCTACCATTCTTTTCCTCTCGTCTCAGTGCTTTCCTTGCACTCTTCAACATCCATTTCCATTTCCATGTCTTTACCGGTCTTTAGGGATGTATCGGTCTCAGAACACCAAAGACAGCAAGGTTGGCTAAATTAGCCTTCGAGCCACCTGATGCGAACATGACGAAAACTAACCACCAATCAAATAAACAAAGAATCTTCGTATCAGTCTGTATTTTGAGGGTGTGACACACCAAGAAACCTCTGCCATCGAGAGCTGTGTCCATGTTTGTGCAGCTTCATGTAGAGCAGGTGATGTCATATGCTTCTTCAGCTTCTTGGACACCATGAACATGATTGCAGCTCCAGTATATTTCGCAGTGAATCTCTCCGTAGTGCTAAAGTTTCCTGCAATTGTAGGCTTCTTGGCCAGGAATTATGTAGCTTTTATCTAAAATTATTTGGTAAACTGCTTTTTAGAAATCCGGCCAGAAATCGACATAAGTCTAAGCAGATCAAAATGAATTTACAACAATGTATCGTGTTAGGAGACAGGCAACTCTATCATAGATATCAGGGACCATTTTTGGGTAACTAATCTTAAACATCCAAGTCTCATTTAGTAGCTCAGCATAACACAAAAGTAATTCACCAATAAAACCAATAATGTCGGATTAGACAGACGATGAACCGAAGCACCTTTGGACAAAAGCTGATAAGGTATTTGATAACTAGCCAAGAAAATATTATATATTATGTAGAACCAACCATGAAATTTCAGATAATCAAGATTGTCTGACATGAGATATTGCAACAATCCATAGAAATCAGACTTGAAACAGAATCTTGTCTGAGAAATAGAGAACTGTTTATAGTTTCTGGACTATGATAATTAGTAGAAATCAACTGTAAATTTAGTACATTTATTTTCATTCAGATCATTTCTGTTTTAACAAGTTTTAGGAGTTGATTAGGTTTTTGAATTCAGGCTGACTATACCCATCTAAAATTTGCATTTGGCTGCTTATACAACTCTTATTAGATATGTGTAACAAAATGTCACAGTTGGAATTTATTCAGAGCTGACTACACCCATCTATGAGTTGTATTTAGCTACCCAGAGAACTCTTAATAACATGTAGAATGATTCTGATATGAACTAGCAAGTTATTCATAATTCTGCCAGAGACCCTTTAATTATTCATGAAGAATCAATGACTCATGATCGATGTGTATAATGAATTACATGTAGGGTGCTCGACTGGGACTCTTCAAGAAATTGTAGTCGTATAGCTTTTGGAGTTATTTTTGAAGTTGTAAAAAAGATAAGGTCCAAGTAGACTGTGTTTTAAGCGTTTTTATGGTATGTCAAAAATAGTCACATAAATTCAAGTTACAAAAATCAATGTGCTAAAATGTGACCTATAAGACCTTATATGCATATCCAGTCGTATAGCTATAGTATGCCTATGCCATATGACCAAACCTGAAGTAGCCAAAACCTAATGTCTTCATCAAAACCTACATAGAATGAATAACCAACCAAAAACTGAGGCACATCCAAAGAAAAGAAACAAAAAAAAAGGATAAGCCGACAGAAAACAGAGATGCGGGCACAAAAGGGGGTGGGTTTGGGTTGTGGAATCCTTCATGACTTCTTATTAAGCTGGTTACAACAGATTCTAGTAGTACTACTTGGCATACTATATAACACATTGTTATGACACTAGTGCTAATCTTGCAAATTTCAAATATGTAAGAATGTTGGCTTGAATGACTGAATTGTAGTCTTAAGAATTATCTCTGAACATATAAAACAGACACTAAGCTTACCATGCTTAGACACGTAATCAAAGGATTCTAAAACCTCCGAAGTAGTTCTGCATATGTTTGGTGATAAGACATGCACAAGGTGATCATCAACCCACCTGCAATGGAGCAAAATATGTATCATAGCATTAGCAAGGCATCCCATTATTACAACTCAAACGGAACATCTATAATGAAATGGCGATTTTTCATAATGCAATTCAGTACTTTGAATAAGTATACAACAACCAGCCTTTGTGTATCCTTTTTTTAATGCATAAATTTTCTAGTTTTCACATAGTTTACTGAAAGTTTTGCTATGCATAAATTAGAAAACATGTCAACGGCCATGACGAAGCTGAAATTACAAAATATTATGGCACATAAATCATTGTAAAAATATCAAAATGTGTACATGCAGTTGCACACTGAAAGCTGAAATCAAGCAATACAACGATGAGAATGTTTCAAGGAACCAAATATGAGGACCACTTACAGTATCTTTGCTAAACGAAGAAAGCACCGAACCAAATGAAAGCGCAAAACTCACACCTTTATATTACACATTGTACTCATGTTCTCATATTGTTTAGATATCTCTTGCGCCTACTTACATCCAAAAGAAACTGTGCTTGTGTTCTAAACGAAGAAAGTAACCAATTGCTTGTTCTTTTTCGTTATGCTGCTAAGTTACGGTATCTCGCTAATCACGCAATCTGCTAAGACAATCACTCTCACCCAACAAACCCGGAGCCATGCATTCCGTAGGAAGATAAACAAATCGACGCTAAGTAGCTAAATTTGTTGGTGATTGCTTCAAATCAATGTAAGGTGCTCACCGATCAAGACTACAAAAGAAACCGAGAATTACCTTCAACCTTGTTACAGAGGGGGCAGGCCTCGTACTGGTAGAGGACGGCATCCTTGGGTATCAACTCGGGAGATGTCGGCTCAGGAGAAGGAGAGAGCTCCAGCACTGGCGGGCGGAGGATACGGCCGCCATCTCGACCGCGTCGGGGTGGTGACATAAGAGGCGGCGGCGCAAGGGGCGAAGAGCCAAAAGAATCATTAGAGCAGACTGCCACGTGGGCCGTGGGCGTTAACTCGTGGGCCTAATGTGTAAATATGTGGGCCGTACGCGTGTCCAGTGGCCTTCTTCCTTCTATATAACGGTTCGGAGAAAAGCGTCACCAAACTCGTTCCGCGGGTCGGCTTTCACGTCTCTGTTTCCGAACTGGTAATTCGATTGCTAGCCAACCTTGAGAGTGCATAATATGCATTATTTAGTGACTATGAACCACTTCGTTCCTTCCCCTCTTTCACGGTTATCAGCGAGATGGACCCCGTCCAATAAATGTCGATGGCAACACATTGTCTCGTTCCACTAAATCATTCACCCTTCAAACGTGAAGAACTTCTGATGTCAAGTTTTCATTAAATGCTCGATTAGGACAGATTTGGCGAGTGTGTTTGGAACTCATCGAGTCGTTTCTGTATTTTGGTTGCATCTTCTTCTGATTAATGTGGTCTATAAATATATGATGTGAACATTGGAGAAGAGCTCAAAGCCTGGTCACTGTCCACACACATTGCAGTCATTTAACAGCATTTAGATCAACCATCTTGCTTGGATGTGTAAACTTTAAGTTCTCTTCTGCTACTCCCTCTCCATATGCAATAGCCTTGATGCTTGGAGCTCAGCAGTAATGGCTGGAGGGTAAAACCTCAAAAGCTGTCGGTGCAGCGTAGATGCAGAAGGAACGCGAGAGAACGTGATCTCTTTGACATACTGAAACACTATAAATGTCAATCATATATCGGTGAGGGGGACGGACGGAGAGAACACTGTTAGGAAGTCGTTCGCCATGAATACTGCAGCAGCTGTCTCTCTCCGTTGGTGTTCGCGTGTTTTAAATGCTTCGCCACAACATACCCACCACCTTAATTTCCATGGCATTCCCTCCACATCCTCTGACCCTGTCACTCCATCTCTCTCCCCTCTTCATCTCCTACCACCAACCTTAAGCTTTTTTCCCCAAGAGATCAGATGAGAGATGAAGTTTGATCAATCCAGATATTTCACTTGGAAGAAGGCTCGCAACACCCTCTCTCTCATACAGTTGGAGAGAAAGGAGAGGAATCAACCATGAATGGGCTATTGTGGTGTTGGTCCGGCTCACTCAGAATGCATCAGCAAGAAGGCAAAGCAAACGCCTTACAGACTGCATTCTGATTGAGCCGCGCCAATATCTCAGCACTCTTTTCATGCCTCACTCCTCAGTGCATGCAGTTCTGCTGCCATCTCTCTGGATTACATCTAAGCCAGATTGCAACTCCCTCATTCCAAACTTCTTGCAGTGGCCGTGTCACTGAGTTAGCTGTGATTAATGACTCCGCACTGCAACTCAGGTACTTTGTAGGTAACCTTCTTAACTGATGTTGTTATCCCACTGTGAAGCTGTTCTTTTCATATCACCAGCCATATAGATCAAAATAACAACAACAAAAAATTACTTTCAAAGTGGACCAGATAACCTATGGATAATTTCATGATTCCTGTTTACGTGGGATATGTGAGAGACCGTATCAACCATAAAAAGAATTACAAGGCTGACTCAGCCACCTATTTTTGCTATGTCAAGTTATTTAGATTGCATTTCTTTCCAATGATGAGCTCCTAATTCCAATCCTTCATTCTAAAGATAGCTTATTCCTTTTATTTTTTGATTTCAATCAAATCCTAACACGATCCAACTGGAGTCGAACAATTCCGATCTGACGTCGGTTGAGTGAGGATAATTGAGATCTGACGATACCACAAAATTGAGATCTGACGTCGGTTGAGTGAGGATAATTGTTTATGGTTGAAACTTGAACACAATTCAATCTGAACCGACCTATCTAAGCTTGACGTTATCAGCATTTTAAAGCAATAAGTAGAATTCGGGTGGAAAAGAAGTAAATGGATTACAAGGGGAGCGGCTGTGAAGCGCCCAACGGTGTCTCCTTCTCTGTCTCTCTCTGCTGACAAAAACCAGAGGACGCGGCGTACGGCCCTCCCATCTCCATGGCCGTCTCCAGAATCCTCGCCCGCATAAGACCCCCGGCGGCTTCTCCTGTTCTCCACCATCTTATTCCTGTTTCCTCCTCATATTCATCTTCTCAGTGTGATGTATTTGATACAGTGCATGCAGGCGTTGATGGTGAGAACCAGACAATATATCACGGATTTGATAACGTCTTCCACACAATTAATGATCGTTGAATTGAATCTGCGTTAAATTCAAACCGAGAGTTGCGAGTACATGGAAATGCAAGCTTCCTCCACTTCATGTGGACACAGGCTTCCTCTGTTATCATGATTTCGTTTAGCTTAGGACTTCTTGTTGAATCGTACGGCTCATGATTCTCAACCATATGTATATACATATATATATACATATATATATATATACATATATATATATATACATATATATATATATATATACATATATATATATACATATATATATACATATATATATATACATATATATATACATATATATATATACATATATATATATATACATATATATATATATATATATATATATATATATATATATATATATATATATATATATATATATATATATATATATATATATTTGGTGGATAGTGAGCACCTCAACATCTCAATAGCACGCTAACACATCATTGTTTTGGTGGGTGAGGCCATAAACACAACCGGTATCGTTGGCTAAAACGAGGACTAAGTCAAACTTCACATGCGACGTGTTGTTGACTCCATTCCCCAATCCAGTACAAGGGAAGGAAGCGCTTTGATTGCAGCGGTTGGAGTTTCTCTCTCTCTCTCTCTCTCGTTGTTACTTAGCGCGAGCAAGGAGAGAGTTGTTTCTGAAATCTTCTGCAGTATATATGATCCCACAGGTGCAGTACGTCCATGAGGACCTCACTATGTCTGCACTCTACATAGGTGTTCAAGTACTCAAAGGAATACGCATGCACAGGTTACTCCAATCACAACAAATCGAACACGGCCTCTTTAAGAGTAAAAGCACCATCGCCGATCAAGCATCAGATCGTCTTATGGTATCCTATCTCCAAGCAGTTGTCCCAATGATAGATCCATACATATATATCTATATGCATCTCGTTGCAGGGTGGCATGGAGATTAAAGCTGCCTGCTGAACGACGAACGGTGAGTCTCGATGCAGTCGGAACACCACCGCATACTGCAGCATTCGCAGGGTCAACTGGTGAACAATTGGAGCAGGTGGGAATTGGGATGTCATAAATACTACCCAGCGGCACTTGTCTGACGTACCCACTTGCTGTGGAGTACTTTCTCGCTGAGCTTATCATGTTTCTTCAATTCGATCAGAAGCAGGGAAAAACTAACGAGAAGCGCCATGGTTAGCGAAAGAAGATAGAGAGAGAGAGATGGTCAGCGGTGCCTATGATTGCCATGGGATACTCATCATGACATTTTGCTACTTTTCACCACCTCCAACACAGCAGACCAATCTTTGCGTCTCACCACGCTTATTTCCGCTTGTCCCCTCACCTGACACCTCCATAACTGTGATTTTAAGCCGCATTTATACCAAGATTTGCGTTACTGCCGTCACTTTTGATTTCCTCTTCTCGTTCTCTCTGTATATCAAAGATTTGGTGTTACGGCCGTCACTTTTGAGCTCTCCTCTGTGTCCTCCTTTTCTCTATATTTTTATATATTTTTTCTTTCAATATATATTTATATACTAAACAATAATAATTTTCTATTATCTACTATCATTATTTTAATCGCGCATGAACATACATATTTAACAATTTAAATTATATTTACACTTGTTTTTACTAATTAACTCATACATTTAATATTTTACGGATAAACTTTTGAATCCTTAAGGCATGCCTTAGAGCAAAAATAATAATATGGATGTAACAAGTAATGATCATTTCTTATGCACCATGAGACTAAAATACAGTATGATAATAATTACATAAATTTGATGTACTTTATTTTTAGATTTATCATATTTGACTATACTGAGGTCAGATTATGTAACTAGATGATACTATTTATACTATATTGATTCTCTTATCGACTGTCTTGGGGTTTAATTTCTGTTACTATACTGATATCGGATGAATTAAAATATATCATCGGTTAAGACGCCATCAAAACATTAATTAAATGCTTAATATTGTGGTGATGCATTCAAGTATCTGCAAGTCTCCATCTAAGTCACTCACTATGACGAAAGCGAGGTAGCCAACTAGTTTGGTTCGCCAATCAAAGAAAGTGACATGGCATGCACGGATTGGTCGTTCTGCAGAAGCAAGTCCAGCTAGCCTTGAATTCTTTGTCTTCGTTTAAGCATGTCACTTGGTGGATATAACTGCTGAGGAAGAGTCACGTCAAAGTAGAACATTGGATCCGTATTCTGATTCCTTGGATTTCACCGGAAAATTAATGTGGGAAGACCTCGAGCACCCACCAGGTGGTCATTTGAGTTCCATGAAAGGACACAGACATGGTGTAAAGTTGAAGGTGTCCATTCGCATGCCTCATCTCTAACGCTTTCTGAGAACATTTATAAGGTCAGCCGAGCAAGAAGAAGGTGTAAACCATTTCAAGAGTGGGTACAAGGAGTGCTGTACTTCACCACTTTGTCTAATCTCTCATTTCCATGGTGTTGGACATCGGTTGGTGAGGTAGAATTGATGAGGATTAAATGCATGGGGAGAAACTGGCAGAGGAGCTGGTGTGGAACCGAGGATTGTTAGTGATAGGTGATGGTGGGGGTGGGGTTGTGGCCATCATGAATGATGGCAGATCACAAGACAAAAAGGAGGGATTGCGCTACTGGCTCCTGTTCCTTCTTCAAGGCCCTCCTCTTCCCTCCCAACAACAATGGTATACGATGCTGGAATCTGAACCCTCCTGGGCTTGAGGTGGAAGGTAACTGTCTCTATTGCTTTTCTTTTTGCTTGTTCCCAAAGATGGTGGTAAAACAAGGTGGGATATAAGGAGAAATGCATCTTGTTCATGAAATTGTTGATGTATACATCATGCACAAATTAATGACATCCGATAAAGACAGCAGTGATCAATGCCAAGAGTTTTCATACTATGGAACAGTCTCTAGGAGTGTGTTAATTTATAGTGGAAAGAAATGGCCGGTTGTTGTGTAAGATGTGGATTATATACAAGTAGACTCAAAGAAACAGGAATTAATCATTTTATATGATTATTAATAATTTAGAGGCTTAGTCTTGAAGAGTCGTAGTGCGTCACAGATTATATTATTATATTTTTGCATAGTTTTTATGTGAAAAACGACTTAAAAGTGAAACTTAGATATATATTATTTAATTTTTTAAATATTTATCAATGTGAGATTATTTTTTTAATCATCTTTTTTGGATCTCTCCTCGCAAATGAATATCTTCTAATTTATTACCGGTAAGCATAGATGGTAAGTTCAACTTTATTCGTAATTGTAACTTGATCAATAGTATGACTAAATTTATCTGCACAGCAAGCTGATTCTGGTTATCAAGTTCATGACACTAACTTATTATTAAAGTTTCAGTCGATAAACTATAAATTAGATTCGGATATATATTATTTGACTTTTTGATATTTATCAATGAACAACTATTTTCTTGATCATCTCTTATAATCTATCCTCGATCTTCAAACACTGGCGTCTGATATATCAGCCGATAAATAACTAATAACGAGAAAGGAAAAAAGAAAACCATCAGAATCACAGGAAGAGATTGCCTGTTCCAGAAGTTGTTGGTTTCCAAGCAGAACCGAGTGTGACAGCATTGCGGTGAATTCTTTTTGAGGTGGTCGTAGGTCCACAGTAGTCAACCATTTCTTTGACTGTTAATAATTTTACTTTTGGAAAGTTAGGGCAAGTGAGGAGAGAATGCGAGTAATTGATGGCTTTTGATGTCTGCCTCACATTGCACTCATCCATCCGATTCAACAGAGTTTTTATCTTTTTGTTCAGTGACAAAGACCACACACCAAATCTTCCTCAGGTGGTTCCTTTGCGGTCCATAGCCATGTCAGTTCCAGTTCCATTAATCAGCACTACCCCACTAGGTTTGTAGTTGTTCTTTAAGGTATTTTCCTATCTACTCGAGAAGATGGCCTCTGTTCCCGTTCTAGTGGTTGAGAAATGGCGTTACGAGTGAGGGGAAGAGCGGGATCTCTTTTAATCCCCTGGTTATTATCTTCTCCTCCTCCTCCTCCTCTCTCTCTCTCTCTCTCTCTCTCTCTCTCTCTCTCTCCCTCTCGCCCACAGCCATCCACCCACCCACCATCTCGTTCACGTTTCTCAAGGATGGTTTGAGAGGAAAGAATGGGATAGATGATTGAATCCTTCCTCGCCACAGAACAGTCATCTCAGCTTGTCTGTCGTTACGTACGTCACAAGAAGAATAATCCCATCCTCACCCACAGTAGTCCTCTCAATTTCACCCTCTTTAATTTGGTAGTAAATTTGCCCTCCCTCCCCCTCTCTCTTTCTCTCTCCGTGTATAAATACCATCCATATCTATCCTCCTCTCTCGGTGAGAAGTATCATCAGCTTGAGGCAGTGGTATGTGACCGACTCTGTGTCATGTGGGCTTATCAAAGGGTTGCTCGCAGAGGTGATTGGCATTCTGTCCACCTCCGGCCACATCCATCTCTCATGAACAAGGAGAAGCATACGGATGGAGGTGGGCATCCTGCCAACTGAACTCTGCTAGCTTCTCTTTGTAAAACCCATGTGACATATCTTTCTTGCAACTGAGCACTTGGATCCTTCTCATAGAAGTACACAAAACATGCACCGGAAGGTAAAGATGAAGATCGAACATATGCAGTCCTTCCACAGGTGTTTTGGGCTTTCTAGTGTTTCATGACCTTCCGTTTCCTTTGTTAGCATGAAGGAAGGTCTTCCCATCTTGGCTGCCATCGTATGTCATCGTTGGATGTTGGAAGTACATGTACTGTTTCGATTTGCCTCCGCGCTCCAGGAATGATTACACACGGGATCTTTTAGCTTTACTTGGTTTTGCTTGTTTCCTCTCTCAGCCATTCCTGTTGATGCTTTACTGGTATCCCTGTGCTGATATTTCAGGAGCCTTCCAATCTCAGATCTGATGTGAGGCGAGAGTGGGAATGAGAGATAGGAAGAATACTTTGCAGTAGAAGAAGACACAGGAATATCTCTTTGTGAACCCTAATTCCTTTCTATTTTCTCCCTCATGAAAAATATATCTTTTTTTTTCCCTATCCATTTTCTCTCACTGATTTTTTTAGGGTTCTTTTTTACTAGGAAAAGGGGAACAAAATCATTCTTTGATCTTCTTTCTTGCACCACCTTTTGCCATCATAGTGAATTGAACTGTCTCAGGAATGCTGAGAACTTTTCCAGAAATCTACACAATGACCAGTTCATGATCTATTCTTGAAGTTTCAGAAATGTGCTGCAGATATTTAGTTTCGTTTTGTTCTTGGCTATTTGTTTCTAGTTGCAATCGCAGAATAAAACTAATTAAAAATGTAACAAAATCATGAACATAAGATCTTGTTAGTTTCCATTTCTTGGTTTCATTGCAGGCTTTCAGTAAAATGCAGGATCATCACCACTGCTAGGGTTCTATGATCTTTTACCCATGCTAGACAGAAAGGTTTTTTCTTTCTTTTTTCTGTCTAATAGTCGAATATTATCCTTAAAGAACGAGGAGTACATGTACTTGAACATCATCTTCCTTATGGTTATGTTTTGGTTTAGGTTTTGGATGAACTCTTTTGTGCAATTACAGCTCCATGCATATGCATTATATTTCCCTATTCATCATTAGGCTGGTTGAGATAAGATAGCATGTGATTTATATTCTTATTTTTGTTTCAAAAAATACAACCTGCCATGAAAACACACCACATTTCTTCCTATCTGGAAAACAGAAACAGTAAGCTCTTCAATTTCACAATGACAAGTGCATTTAAGTAACCGATATTTGAGCAATGTTACATCACCGTATGATATATATGCGCATCACTCAATTGTTTTGGCTTCTACGTTTCATTTCCCTTAGAAACCTCAAATGTAAATGCAATCAATATATTCCAGTCTTTTTATCTTATTGTTGAACTTGTGATTCCGAAAACAACATGCATTAGAAGCTTGATGTTAAGATTCAACCTGGGAGAAGGTGCTGTTCTCATGAGCATTAATGGGTTAAGAGGAAGAGGAATGCTTGAACAGCAGTGGGACGTTTGATCTTTACCATGTGGCAGTGGAGGGGCATTGAGATCATCATTCTCTTGTGCTAGCATAGTAATCTCTCTTGAAGTTGTCACCTAATAATGAGCTGCTTGAACCCGTTCTTGATCCATATAGGTGGTCAATGTTGCCAGGAGCCTGGGGAGCTCAGAGGGCATTCATTGTTTCAGCCTGCAGCAGCTGCTGAAAGTGAGTTCCAACATGCTTTTGGTGGTGGAATAATTGCTCATAGTTGTCTCTTTGCATAGGAGATGCATCAGCCTTCTCTTTCCTACCCTCTTCCCTTATGAGTTGCATCCTGTTGGACCACATACACTTATCACATCAGACGATACAATTCTTTTCAGGATACTCATCAGAAAATAATGCTTTCTGGTTGATCTGAAGATGTGTTGTGTCATCTCAAACTGGTAATCCATCATATGCTCCCCTTATTAGACAGCTTGCCTGTTTCAGCATTCTCACCCAAAATATGATATAAGCCACAGACAAATGTAATGAGTTAATTGTGTTGGAATTGTTGCTTTTCGCAAATGGGTGTAAGATTCATGGCCATCATACAGATTAATGTTAATTTTCAGCAATTCCTCTATTTATCTTCATCATATTGTTTTGGATTATGATTCACCATGTAAAAATTACACTATAAAAATTTAAATTCCAACCTACCAAAAGGAGTATGCCCTTTCCCAATTCTCATATTTATGGATTTTTTTTTGGATTTCTTATTTTCATATTGTTGCTAAAACAAGCCCTAGAGCAAGCTAAAGCATGCACATAATACGTGGCCCTTATTGTAAAGACACCAGTTAATGGTTGTTTTAATTCAATTGTGCCAATACAAGTGTGTCTGAATTCACAATATGCACTTGTTAACCCTTTACATGCCAAATCCAAGAAAATAAATTCGACATTTAAATTTAATTATTAGATCTCATATTTGAGATAATTCAGACATGAACTGTTTGATGCTTTGTCACCGCTCCAATCAAAATACAATTACACACAAAATTGCAAAGTGTTAATTGTCTTGATCAGTTGAAATAAATTCTTGCTTCATTGTCACGTAATTGAAGAGGAGATGATGCAAATTGTGCTCATAGAATCAGATTTATGCTATTTCTCCAGAAATTTTTGCTTCTTAACATTCCTTGTCTTCTTGTGGTAGGCTTTCAAGTCCTACTTATTTCTAATATTTGAGATTGTGCAAACTTAATAGCTATATACATACATACATATATATATATGTATAATCCTTTAATCAAACACGTCATTTGCATGCCATCTTATAAACCTTGTCTGCGATTCCTCAATCAAACATAGTTAGACATCGACTTCCAAAATCCAACATGAAATGTGATGGCATGAGCTAAGATTGGGATGGAAAGAAAACAGATTTGCCAGGAACTATATTTATCAATCCAAATGTGACACTTAAGTTCAGAGAAGTTATTTCCTCCGAGTAAATTATTGCATAAACAAACAAAAATAGTTCGGCTTTGGGTCAGCTTCATTTCTATTCCTATCATAAGGCCGACTGATTGAGTGTAGTTCAATCGACGAAAGATACATCATCGAGGATGAAAGAGTGGTATGGGAGTGCCATTCTGTAACGAAGACCGCAGCGGGTCTCGATCGTCCTTGCGTCGCTTGCACGGATGTGGATGCCACTGGTCCCGATCTTGCACGCATCTAAAGGTGCGTGGGTCGCACGGTCTTTCGCCGTCGAGAACCCCCAGATCAGCCGAAAGATTCCCATCGAGGGATGGGAAGAGTGCTTCCCATCTCCAACAACGCAGGCAAAGGAATCTAATGACAACCATGCATGCGTCCGAAAGAATCGGTGCCTCGTTGGTGCGGGATATATATATATATATATGCTATACTAGTGAACGCAAGGCTATCGGACTGGCACGTTGTGATGGACTAATGGCCTTATTCTGTCCTTGGGCCGACTCCGTCGATATGGAATCCACTACCATGTCCCCATTGGGAGCACAAGCGTCCATGTAAAACGATGGCGACACAGCTCGCGACACCATGGCGACACCATTGCACACAAGTCCGCCTTGCTTGGGACACCGGCTCTCGCTCTCCACGACGCTTTCTCTTCCTGAAGCCGTCACCGACCGCATACCGAGCGTCCAAGCCCCGCCAATGTCGTCATTCGCGCGCCATTGCCCCCGCCATTATTCTCCCTTCCCTCCTTAAATAGCTTCCCTCCTCTCTCCTCCTCCCTCAAGCCCGCCGCCAGCGCCTCCGAGCCCCATCCTGCAATGGGATCCCTCGCCGCCCCGCGGGAAGCTTTGCAGCCCCTCAGCTACCCGCCGGCCCGCCGCGACGAGTCTGTCGTCGATGATTACCATGGCGTCCTTATTGCCGACCCTTACAGATGGTGGGTGAACCCCGTCTTCTTGCGTAAAAAAATCGAATCTTTTCGGTTTGGGTGCCTTGTCTTGTGAGGAAGGCCGCTCCTTTAACGGTGCCTCGAGCGCAGGTTGGAGGATCCGGAGTCGGAGGAGGTGAAGGAGTTCGTGGAGAGGCAGGCGAGGCTAACCGACTCGGTGCTGGAGAAATGCGAGGAGAGGGAAAGGCTCCGGCGGCGGATTACGGCGCTGCTCGACCACCCGCGGTACGACACGCCTTTTAAGCGCGGTGGGAAGTACTTCTACTTCCACAATACTGGCCTTCAGGCGCAGAGCGTTCTCTATGTTCAGGTAGTTTGGGTTTCGACGGAGGCCAAAACTCTCTCAAAGCCCGAATCTTGGCGAACTATTTTTATGATCCGCGTTTTTGTGTTTCTGTGGCTTGGATTTATCTTCGTTGCAGCGAGGAATCTTGTGGCCAACTCAGCATTTCTTTTATGCTTCCCACTATTTCCTTTTGCTCTTTTGCTATGTTTTCCAGAATGGTTCTTGGAGGCGATAGTATGTGTTCCTACCATCTTGGTTTTTGGTTCTTTCGATGGGATGATTTACATCATAGCCGGTTGCTAAGTTTATCTCTGGAGGGCTCGTTGTTAAATCACATAGCTGTCTCCATGTTTACCTAATTTTGTCATTTTCTTTGCCTTTTAGGCATTTTCTTTCTGTTTGTTTGAATTGACAGAAAGATTTGGATGGAGAGGCAGAGGTTCTGTTGGATCCGAACAAGCTCAGTGATGATGGCACGGTGGCTCTCACCTTGTCTTCTGTCAGCAAAGATGGCAAGTATTTGGCCTATGGGCTTAGTTCGAGCGGCAGTGATTGGGTTACAGTAAAGGTAATGCGGATCGAGGATAAGCAACCTGAGCTTGATACACTATCATGGGTGAGTAAAACAAACATAGAGGTAGGCTCTAGTTTTTGTTTTTTTTTTCAGTCTCATATGCGAGTGATCACTGATGTTTTTTCCCCTTGTTATAGGTGAAATTCTCATCAGTTACCTGGACAAAAGACGGGAAAGGATTTTTCTACTGTCGATATCCAGCTCCCAGGTAAGCTAGATTTGGTTGATTAATCATTATCCACGTTTATATAACCACAGATTAAAAAAAGGTTCACATGATGATCTTCTTCTTATTGTGTCTAATCTTGAATGTTGATAATCCATAGAGAAGGACATGAATTGGATGCTGGGACTGAGAATAACATTAATCTGAATCATGAGGTCTACTACCATTTCTTGGGCACGGATCAGTCGGAGGATATATTGTGCTGGAGAGATCCTGAGCACCCAAAATATATTTATGGAACTGATGTCACCGATGATGGCAAGGTAATTGCTTCTGGGTTGATTCTCTCTGGTTAATATGATGAATTGTGGAAAACTATTGTTCTGTGCTCATTCATATGCAATTATTGATTCATGCGGCTACTCTGTTACACCTTAATTTTGCCCATAGTTACTATTGGAATAGATGTACTCGGTTTTGATCTTGTATATAAGTCTTCTATATTAGATACCATAATGAAATCCATCTCTAAATGTTGTAGCATGTTCTGGATGTCTACATGACAAGAACCTATCCGTAACTACTAGGTATTGCCTACTTGGATGATTTCTTGATCTTATTTTTACGAAGGGCGGGTATTATTGCAATCTCAAAAAAAAAAATTATCAAAACGGTTTCACAATATTTATGTTGTTTTTTTCATTTTAGTTCTAGTAAATTTGTAATGTTAGAAGATTTTTACTTGCTAACTGAGCCCTGGATAATTGCTACTTGCAAATTGAGTCATACAATACTTCTCTGCACAATTGTTGAGGATGCAAATTTCCCAAATCTTTTCAAATGCCGCAAATGAACATGTAATTGTGTGGTTCAGTGTCAGACATAGATGAGCCTTGTTGACCAGATTCCTTTGTTGCTATCTGCAGTATGCTCTTCTGTATATTGAGGAAGGTTGTAATCCTACCAATAAATTGTATTATTGCAACTTGTTCTTGCTTCCACATGGTCTTGAAGGCTTCAAGGGGAGAAATGAAATGCTTCCATTTGTCCAACTTGTTGATAATTTCGAAGCACGCTATCTCTTTGTAACAAATGATGACACAAAGTTCACTTTTCTGACAAATAAAGGAGCACCTAGATATAAATTAGGGAGGGTAGACTTCAACGAGCCAGAGTCTTGGACTGATGTCCTGCCAGAGGATGACAAAGATGTGCTAGAAACAGCCTCTGCTGTGAACAATAACCAACTTTTGGTAAGTTATCTTCGCGACGTCAAGTATGGTTTGCAGTTGCGAGACCTGGAAACAGGAGCTTTGCTACATCAGATACCTGTAGATATTGGTACTGTCTATGGGATTTCTGGTAAGCGTGAAGATAGTGATGTTTTTATTGGCTTCACTAGCTTTCTTACTCCAGGAATCATCTACAAGTGCAATTTAGCTGCTGGAGTTCCTGAGATGCAAATTTTCCGAGAAGCTTTTGTTCCTGGTTTTCATCGTGAGGATTTTGAAGTTAAACAGGTGTGCATCATATTCCAACTGTCATTTTTAAAGCTAATTTTATGCTTGTAAAAGTGAAAGTTGGACTTTGTAAATCAGATATTAACTGCAACCAGGATTCTACTAATCAAAAAGCTTCTTCTTTTTTTTTTTTTGTCTTTGTATTTTGAAAAATGGTAATGATGCTCTTCATATAAGTTCTTTTTGGTTATCTTATAAATTATATCATCCCAACAACCAATCCGAAGTCATAGTTGAACTACTCTTCTATATATGCCTTTTGTGGTTTATGCATATAAAGTTATGATTATGTATTATGGTCAATCAAATTTGTCTTATTCTTTGTGAATTGTGGTTGTAGGTCTTTGTGTCAAGCAAGGATGACACGAGGATACCCATGTTTATTGTCTCGAAGAAGAACATTCAACTCGATGAATCACATCCATGTTTATTATATGGCTACGGAGGCTTTAATATTAGCCTAACACCTTCATTTAATGTGACTCGTCTTGTTCTCACAAGGAACTTGGGATTTGTGTTCTGCATAGCCAATATTCGTGGTGGTGGCGAGTATGGAGAAGAGTGGCACAAAGCTGGATCACTGTCAAAGAAACAAAATTGTTTCGATGATTTCATAGCTTCTGCTGAGTTTCTTGTTTCTAATGGTTACACCAATCCGAGACGACTATGCATCGAAGGTAGAAGCAATGGTGGGCTTCTTGTTGCAGCTTGCATGAATCAGGTATGATCCTAATACAACTTTATGTTCCTGTGTTCTATGCTTCATGTTTAATATAATGAATTTGAGATGCTATCATTTGTTGGCAGCGACCTGATCTTTTTGGTTGTGTTCTTGCTCATGTTGGTGTGATGGACATGCTCCGATTCCACAAGTTCACTATAGGTTAACCTCGACTTACCCAGTATTTTATGTGGATATTACATATATGTTGACTGTCTTTTCTGATGCAAGTTTTATTCTTGTTCAGGTCATGCATGGACATCTGATTTTGGTTGCTCAGACAACAAAGAAGAATTCCATTGGCTTATTAAGTATAATAAATTTTTTTTCTTTCTACAAATTTCTGAATGTTTGTAATATGTTAATTTTATTACAATTGTTAATATTTATCAAGCTATTAAAATCATTATTCACACACATCTTCACTGGTTGCATAGTACGAAGCTCTCTGCTCATTTAGTTATTAAGCAATGTTGCTTGTTTGCCTTCAGGTACTCACCTTTACACAATGTAAAAAGACCATGGGAGAAAGGTGATAGCCATCGACTTCAGTACCCATCCACCATGCTGTTAACCGCTGATCATGATGATCGTGTCGTGCCTTTGCATTCACTCAAATTACTTGCAGTAAGTTCATCTTTCTTGTCTTTTTAGTTTCAGCATTTCGATAGCGTTCCATGTTTCCACTTTCTGCATTCTTGTGGTGCCGCATGACATGCTATGCCTGTCGAAAGTAGTAGAGGTATGAATACATGTCTCCAAATTGATTGACTGGAAAATTCTCTAAGATCATTAGAAATTCCCACATAAATCTTTCTATGTTCTGCAACTCAGCAAATCAAGATCTTGTCACAGTGACTACAAGTAGCAGATGGAACAGCAGAAACAATGTAAAGTAAAAGATAAAGCAAGGGTTGCCCAGATCATTGTTGCTCTCCAGTATTGAGATTGCATGTGTTTACTTGAATCAATGTTGTTGACACTCTGCCTCTGCTTATCATGTTGCATCTCTTCTATATCTTCAACATCAAATACTGACATTTGTTTTCTCTTCTTGTTCAAGACCATGCAATATGTACTCTGCACAAGTCTCGGCAGCAGTCCACAGAGCAACCCGATCATCGCCCGCATTGAGCGAAAGGCAGGTCATGGAGCCGGCCGTCCGACCCAGAAAATGGTCCCATTCTTGCCCTACTTCACAACTTGCAGAGCTTATTGAAGCCTTCTAACGGTGTTGTTCTTCCTTCCTGGTAGATTGATGAAGCTGCTGACCGCTATAGCTTCGTGGCCAAGGTGATGGAGCTCTCATGGACCGATTAAACTGGATGTGGTACATGAGATTAAGGAGTTTAATCTCTTAACATGAAAGCTTTTCTTCTCTTCTACTTTTTCTTCTGTTCTGATAACATGAAAGCTTCATGTAATGTTTTACATGAGTAATATGGCTGTTTGTATCTGTCATGCATATGTCAGTTTTGTGTCTTCATACGGTCTCTGTACTACAATGCACTCATTATAGCATGTATATGTAAAAAAGAAATTTTAATGGATAAAAAAGAAGGTATTTTATCAAAAAAAATTCACTATTGGTTTTTTTAGAGATTATTATTTGCAATCCTTTTTTACTATTTATAATCTCATTTTAAAAATTATTAATATTTTAAAATTTTTCTTTGTAAATAGATGTATTTTTTTTTCCTTCTTTCTTTTCTTATTCTTTTCCCTCCTCGAAAGATAATATTAAGAGGTCGACAAATAATATTGCACAAGCAAACATTTGTAGTTGAGTGTTGGTGACGAACGATGATGACATTGATAAAGAGTGGGATGAAATAAGAGCTTGTGAGAAAAAAAATAAAATTGATAATATTAGGATTGTAAATAGTAAAATAATATTTTTTTATTATTTATTTAAGAGTTGTCAATAGCAGGTTGTGAATAGTAAATATGAGGTTACGAATAGTAAGCTGTGTTTTTAACCTGATGACACCCATATTTGTTTTTATTTAGGGCATCTCTTTTACGTGTTTGGACAAAAAATACCCTTAAACTTTTGGTTAAATGACTTATCACATATTATATTAAAAATTTTAATTTTGATATTAATTATTATAAATATCTTTAAAAAAATAAAAAAATGATACTTATTATCTTAGGGTCAAATTTTTTAGTTGAGCTAGTGGAAGGTCTAAATTACGCTTGAAATTGAACTACATTACAACATATGCAAAAAAAAAAAAATCAAAAAAAATAAAAAATGATACTATAAAAGGGTTGAAAAAAAATCTTTAATTGAAATAATTAATTATCATAAAATTTTATAAAAATAAAAATATTAATCATTTTAAAATTATGACGAGATAGTTCGGTGAAAGTTTGTTTTATTGAAAGTTGACTAAGTTATATTTAAAATTGAATTAAGTTACTCTCAATCACATAATATATCCAAAAAAAATCATTAGTTTTGATAACTAATTATCATACTTTTTTAAAAAAAATAAAAAATATATTAATCATTTTAGAACCATGGCTTAATAGTTTTATGAAAGTTTGAGTCAGTTTAGTAGAAATTATAAAGTTACACTCGATCACTGTATCGATTCAAAAGATTTTAAATTTAATATTTAATTATCATAATTTTTAAAATAAAGATAAAAAAATTATAGTCTGGAAATTATATTTTAGTTATTTTGTGAAAGTTTAAGTTGATTGAATAAAAAATTAATTAGTTATACTCGAGTTATTCGTGATCATAGAATTTATATTTGATTGATTAACTTTTTTTTATCATTTATAAAAAAAAGTATGCTCCAATATAAAAACGAATATGGGAGGTGAAATCACGTGAAAAACCGATTTTTCCTGATAAAATGAAATAAATTGGAGGCCTGTGAGGCCACTACACATAAGCCATGCTGGCACGTTACGATCGGGCGACACGCCAACTTCATATGCTCTGGTACGAGGCATCGTCGTAATCGGATGACGAGTGCCAGTCGGAACGAACGGCTAGATCGTTAGGATCGGAGGATTGAAGGGTGGAGATGACGGTATTGGAGAAAGGATTTGCGTGCCAAAAAGCATGAAGGGTGGAGTTGACGCTACTTTTGTTCCACTGGAAAGAAGAAAACAAAAACGAAAAAGCAAAAACACAAAACCAAAAGCAAAACATAGATCGTTCTGCCCTTGGGTTCTAATCCTAAAATTCGGGATCTCGAATCATAGGCAGGAAAGAAAATTGTTCCTCGGGAGCCTGCGATCTGTCAATCTCGAGGCGGCTGCGGAAGCAGGCGATCGGTCGCGATGCCGAAGAAGATGGGCGTAAACACGAAAGCGGAGGCCGCGCGCGCCCGTCGGAGCGCCGCGGAGGCGGATCGCAAGGACCGCGCCGCCAAGGCGAAGGATGAACAGTACTGGCGCGAGGCGGAGGGTTCCAAGACCCGCGCAGCCAAGAAGCGCGAGGACGAGGCAGAGAAGCGCGCCGAGGCCGCCGCCCGCCGGGCCGAGAATCGCAAGCTCGCCGAGCAGGAACAGCGTGAGATCGACGCCGCCGGCCGCAAGCCTGACCGCAAGGCAGCCCGCGTCTCCATCCCCGTACTCAAGGTCACCGAGGCCGAGCTCCAGCGCCGCCGTGAGGAGGAGCGGCAGCGTATCCTTCAGAACGCTGAGGTCGCCAAGAAGCAGCAGAGCCGGTCCGCCGATGAGGAGGAGTACGAGCGGATCGTGATGGTGGAGAACACCAACAGGGACGACTCTGTCATCGAGGCCCATTCGGTGGAGGACGCCATTGCCAGAATGGCCGTCTCCGAACCAGTGCTGCCTACCGATCGTCACCCTGAGAGGAGGCTCAAGGCTTCTTTCAAGGTATTTCTTTCTCTTCTAATAATTTTCGCCATATGATTTTTCTTCCTTTATCGGTGACAATCAATAAACCCTAACTATTTTGTTGGAGGAGACAATAAATCACCCTAATAGACATGGCGCGGAATCATTGGATGCTATACTGATGGGAACCCTAATGAATTTGTAGTCGTTGATTTCTTGTTTTTGTTTTCCCAGATAACTTGGAGTTATCTTCCCTCTGGTTTATATCTAGGAAATCATCTGATATTAATCTTTATAAAAATTTGGCAAATCCAGCAACCATGTCTGTTCCTTTCATAAATATCTCACGGGTTTTTTTGTTTCGAACCAAGCAATTCTTTACCCTCTTAGGTTTTCTTTTTAACCATAGTATTTTAGAGCTAGTTCTGATATTAGCATGATAGAGGGTTAAAGTTGGATTGTATATACGTGTTATTGTTTCTTCTTCGTAGTTCATAATGCATTGTTCTCACTATCTAATCCTTTTCTCTTCGTGCATTTATGGCATCCAACTCTTGGACTTTGTTTGATAAATATCAGGATATGACCTACAGAAGCAAATTGATGCGGCTTAGTGTTTCATGTTAAATTGTATTATGTAAGGTTTAGGGTTTCTGTAATGTTCTTGCTATCTGTGATACTTTACCGCTTTATATGAATATTGCCAAATTGGATATTGCTGGCTTGTGTACTTTTATGTGAATATTGCCAAATTGGATAGCTATAAGTATACGTCGTCTCTACAGTTGAGTAGATTATGTTAGAGTTTATAGTTAAGATTTTATGAAGAACTGTCTGGTTTTATGAAATAAAGTGCTCTCATATGAGGCGGCACATTTGTCTTACCTTCTACCTTGCTCTCTATAAACTTCACATTGTGTTCTTTTTCTTGTTTATTGTGATCTAATGTTGTGTTCATATATGTAACACAATTCTCAAAGATCTAAGATCTGGGCAACAACTTAAGACCCTCATTTGTGATATGCACAACTACAAGTTTACTTTTAGATTCAAATTTAATAAAATTGAACTATAGCACAAGGTCTAGGTGACTTGGATCCTTGGATCAGTAACTGATGGAAAATTGAGGGAACCTTTGGATCTATCATTGGTGCAAAAAGCATAAACGTCAACCCAAATACCTATGGAATGGTGATGAACTTAGATTTTAGCTGGCTTGAACTTTGTTTCTTCGCATCTTATCTTTTTCTTTTCTTTAGAATAGTGTTGGTACTTAGATTTTGGTTTTGCAAATGTCATAAATTGCCACATGGTAACATATTTTAATTTTAACTTAATTTTTCGAAATTATTTAGAATGGAAAAGGAAGCCATATGTAAAATGTGAAAAGGCATTTTGGGTTTGATTGAAGATTTCAAGTTTTGAATTAGGTTTTTATCTCTACGAGGAAGTTCAAGCTTGTTTGGAAAATCCACAAAAAATGAAAGCCTAATACTAATTACATATTGTCTAAAAAGATTTTATATTCCAATTTTGGAAGACCACAGTCTTCTCCAATTCGGAGCCAGCTAGTGTCCTCTATTATGTTTCTAAACTCTCTTCTTTTCCCCTACCATCATGTCTTTCATTCTTCACTATTTTAATAAGACCTAAGGCCTAAAGTCCCAATTACATTGTTGGCTGTTACAGTGCTGCAGACTTGACCTTCACCAAATATATGTCTCTGTTGGTTTATATTTATGCTTTTCTATAATGAACTGTTTTCATAAATGGGATTGACTTTGTTTTGCATATTTTCTCTCTAACATTTCTAGGTACTGCTCATTGTATATTTTTTAAGCCTGTTATGTTTCATTGGGTTGCAATTGGTATGTATGTGTTTTTCACTTGGGTCTTGCAGCTACTTATGCTGGTCATCACACTTTGTTCATGCTCAGGGATCTGTTCCTCTAATGGTTCACCGCAAGAGTTTGTTTACATTTTGCTGAAGAGTCATTATGTCTGCAGGAATCAATAATTCATTTGATTGGTGTTCAATAAAATTGTTTCTTAACATGTATACATACAGGCTTTTGAAGAAGCAGAACTTCCCAAATTGAAGGAAGAGAAACCAGGTCTGACCCTCAATCAGTACAAGGATATGATATGGAAGCTCTGGAAGAAATCCCCCGACAATCCCCTCAACCAGGTATCCTCCCAGATCAATGTTCTTCATATCCTGACCTAACAAAGGATGGGTTCCCATTGGTGCATGCATCGGTTTGTATACATATATCTTGAGTTAGATGATATTCTTGTGACAAGATTTGCTATTTTGAAATGTTCAGTTACAATGATGTCACATATATGTATGAAATAGAGTCACAAAGATCTTTTTGGGTAAATTATATAGAACAGGAAACCACTTATGTACATAGAAACTCAAGGAATTCAGATGTATTTATGCAAGTCATGTAACATAATACATTTATTAACACAACCAAGGTATGTTGGAAGTTTACGGTTGTATATGTGACATATAGGTTGTGTACAGCCTGGATTTTGGTTGCCACAGCAGTTTAACCAAATGGTGGGACATGGGCACAATGGGGAGGGAGGGAGAGGAGATGAGAGAGAGGGCACTTTTATCTACAATCCTAGGATCCTCTCCTAGATTCTCTTTGCCACGGGTCTTAGTATGCAGTACCAAACTGGTCTTGTTATGATTAGGAAGGATCCCTCCTTAAGTACTATAATCTGAGCAGTTGTTCCAATCTTGACAACCAATTGATGAGCCATTTATAGTTTGTAATTGAAACGTAAAAGCTTGTGAACTCTACTAATTCCATCTCTGGTATGACATAAACATGGAAAATAAACAAGGATTTAAAAGAAAACTAAGCTGCATCAACTAATGAGAAGATGGAACCTTTGGGTTTTTTTTGGTCTATGCACATGTTTGGGCTGCATCAACTAATAACATTAACACATTTCTTAAAAAATTTCATTATGAATTTGTGCAGTCTCGTAAACCATTTTTCAGCAGATGAGGCACTGATGACCTTAATTTGTCAATGCAGGCTGCTACTGAGTGACCGCATGCAACTTTCAATTAAACAAATTGCAGGTTTAGTTTCTCTTAGCATCGCTTGTGTTTTGCTCTCTATTACTGTGTGTCATTGCATTTCTTAGTATCCTGGTCAAAAAACAAAAAGATGCACGTTTACGGTCCATTGAAACAGATAATGGAGGTGCAAGTTACTTTCAGTTGCTGTCTCTTCGAAGTACGGATGATTCTGTTGATAGTATGCAGTGCGAGTGCCAGTAATGTATACTAAAAGAGGTATAGATCTTGAGACAATAAGACATACTGCAATTTTTTTTTTTCTTTGTCAACGCTTGGATGTTGCAGAACTCTAGTACTTCGATATCGTTGCATTGCATACCTTCCCATCGAGCCACACGCCATTCTGCAGTGTTAATTAAACACACTGAGGTGCCTTGAAATTTTGATGCACATTTGTTAAATGAACTCCACTTTGAATAGTAGTTTGCTAAGAATCAGCAGTCATTTACTTTCACTTATCGTAGAGGTAGTTTTCCCCGACGCTGAAGAAGAAAGGAGACTTCGCCAGCGCGGCGGATGCAGTCTCATCTTGCATTCTTGCAGTGAGGTTTGCAACAACCTTCGCGAAGTCCTTTATCTGTTCCGCCATGGCGATGACGTCTCCCCCCTGGCATCCTCGTCATCACAATCCAAGATGAACATAAGTATTGCACTCATCATCAACAATATCAAACTCAACTGTGTCATCGAGGATGTCTGACCCAGCAGACGCAAAGTTCACTCCTCCCAGCATCTCCGCGCCACCACCGACGACACACAAATGGCGGACTGCTGTCTGGGAACCCCATCCCTTTGGCTTTCAATACGTAAATCAAACAAGTTACATGACTCAAATGGGAAAGATTAACGTACGTGGAACTCCCACAGCAGCCTTAATTATCAGATGCCTACGTAGTCGACGCCGTTGAAGCCATTGCTGAACCTCCCGGTGGGGATTCCACTTGGGTAATCGATCCCGTAGGAGGGTAGGAAGTTGGCCTTGGGTGCATCATCAGGCAAGAAGTTCTGTTTTCCGACGTCGGCGGAGTCGTCTCCCAACACATGCAATGCAGGTGAAACTGCATCTTTGCTTTGTACAGGAAGAGCAGCTAAAAAAAGGGTGAAGAGGAGGAGAACGATCATCTTCTTGGCCATCATGGGTTAAGCTTGAGGTCGTGTGTTGTGTGATACCCGAAAATTTATTTGAGGAGCTACTTGTAAATACAGAGATTATAGGGATTAAATTGCAAAGGATTAAAAAAAGTCTACCTCTCGCACGAGAAAAACAGAGGCTGCGTCAATGGGAGAAAAGAAAAGGAGGGAGAAGAGGAAGGAAAGAGAGAGGAGGAGAAGGGAAAGCAAATAAATGAAGGGAAGGGAGGGAGGGAGAGAGAGAGAGAGAGAGAGAGAGAGAGAGAGAGAAAAAAGGAAGAGAAGGAGAGAAAAAAAGAAAAGAAGACAAGGAAAGAGAGATTTCGAGGAAGGAGAGAAAGGTTGAAAGAAAAGAAAAAGAGAAAAGAAAAATAGAAGAACGAAAAGAAAGAAATGAGAGGAGATGAGATTCTGACGTAAGAGAGAGAAAGAAATAAAAAAGAAAAGGAAAAATAAAAAATAAAAAAAAAAGGAAAAGTGGATTGATGATTTGTTTTGATATTTGATTTAGATAATCCAAAAAATTATAATAGAAAATAAAAAATAAAATTTATTGATATTAGAAGAATAAAAATATTAGAATATGTTACATCGAGAATAGATGATTATTACATGATTCTGTCTAATTTATTCTTAAATATATTAGTACATGTGTTTAGAATTGATAAATACATATAATTTATAAGTTTTTGTTATTTAAAAAATATTATTAAAATTTTAAATGTATATAATTTAAAAAAAACATATGGATTGAATAGGTATTTGTTATGTTATAAGTATTTATTGATTTATATGAAAATATATATTTTGCATTCTATTTGAAAAGTATTTAAAAAATATGTGAAATGATTTGTTTAAATTACTACTTTTGTAAGAAAATAATTGTTATTATATTTTTCATGGTATAATAATTGTCTAGACTACGATCTGAACCTTATTTTTAAATATATTAATACATGTGTTACCTATATCATTATGGGAGTTAAATATGGTTCTTAATATTGTCATAGAGATATAATGTGGTTGTAGCTATCAATACTACTATGACATTTATTTTAGTATATACACATTAGTTATATTTATGTTTATGAATCCTTAACTATATTTTAAGTGTATTCATAAAAGGTTAATGATCGTCTTTGACTACAATATTTATGGTAATGTGACATTAGGTATACTTATAATTTTATTATAAAATATATTTAAATATATTTTTCCTAAAAATATATTATAAACATTTTATGTGATTTAAAATGCATAAATATATTTTATATTTGAAAAATATTATTGGCAAGTCATGATTTGAAATGAAAATGAAACTGATGTCATGTAAATTTCATAAGCATGAAAAAAAAACATTTGATATTTATGTATATTTTGAAAGAATATTTTGAATATATAAAGAATTTTAAAGAGATAATTATTTTTAATAAATTTTGATTAACATGTTAGTCATGATGCTCACTAAGTTATAATTTGTTTATATGATTATCTCTAAAATTATTAAAATTATATAATAAAAATATGATTGATCGATTATAGATTAAATTACATAATCAATCTATTGAATAATTATGAAGGATCTATGCTAGAATTAATTACGAATTAAGTTATGTTATCAATATCTTAAAAGGCTAAAAAGGTAGTCTTAATATATCAATTGGCGGTGGTGGATGATGGCACCGCTAAGAGCTGTGAGTGATTATTGTGGATGAAAAGAGTAGTAGTAAAAGGTGAGGGCCGCTCTTAACTACGTCAACGTCGATGCAGATGGTAGTGGTCGTCACAACATTTACGATCAAGATAGTAATCACCTTGCCATTGACCCACTGGGCCGATGACTTGATTTGAAGTTGGGGTCGTCGAAGATCTTATCGTTCCCTCCACTGTCGTGTTAGTTTCAGCATGAGCATGAAAAAAGAGAAATGGGGGCTCATCTCGTGATTGTTGTCGACCAAGTAAGGAAATTCTAGAATGCTAGCAAGCGAGCGATTGTTGAGCTTCCAACGGACGTATCTGACAATGATAGAAAAATGTCAATCTTTGAATTCGACGTCGAGTACATTGTCAGACTCATTGTCTACGCAGTTACCAAACAACCCTCAACGATGTTATCGTCAGTCACAATCGATGTCATCCATCACCATCAATTATTAAAATTATCTTTTTATCCTTTGTTTTAAAATATAAAGACTAAACTACAGAGATAATATATAATAATCCTCCATTGTTGACAAGGATCTGTAACCAAAAAAAAAAAAAAAATCCCCATGCAAGGGAGCAATTCTGGCCCGTATCTTGCACTGGTATACAAGAAAGTATCATCTTATTATTTGAAAAAATTATTAGTCCTATAATACCAAGATATATATAAAATATGATTTGTATAAATTAAGATGGATTGCATCAACCTTCAAAAATAGGCATGATCGGAGATATTGTTCTATTCTAAATATAGTAGGAAAAATGAGTGTCGGCATGCTCACTGGAGTAGCATAATCGAGGCTTGTATGACATCCGAAAGAGACATTCTACCGTAACTGAAACAGACAGCATCTGCAGATCCAACTGGCAATTAAATTGCTTTTTTATTGCAGATTTCATTTTGGATTTAAGTTCACAGATAAGCAATTTAGTATCCTTTTATTGGAAGAAGAGTACGATTCAGAAGCCATGGCTGTGTTCAGATCATGCAGAGCACTCTGCCACATGCAGCCCATTGCTCAAGTGCTGTTCACCAACGTCTCCATGTTGATGGGGCTGGCAAACAATGGCGTCCCCCGAAATGACATTTCTACTGTCACTTTGTATGCGGCTTGGGTGGAGTGAACGCCATCCCAGAAGTACCGCCCGCGGTCTCTGCAGTATGTGGAGCTCGCCGTGCATGGCGAGCAGCATGCAGCTTTCACCTCCGTGAACCCTTCAGAGACGAGCACGTTTCGTTAAGGCGACACGTTTGACCCTATGCTTGATCGGTGACGGTGTTTTATCGAGACGCAGATGCTCACCGAAGGCGACGGGGTTGGAGAAGACTCGAGCAGTAATCTCGTAGAGATCCCCAAAGGAGTACTTGAATCCCTGTGAAGAGATGCTGAGCTCCTCCAGCAGAGCCTTGGTCGCAGTTTTGAAGCGCAGGGAGAGATCATTTAGATCCTGGTTGCAGTCCCCCGAAGGAGTCGAGCTCCTACGGGCTGGCGTACATCCGATCAATCCCGTTCCTATGACTGCAAACTTGCGCGCTCCGAGATCGTATAGTGTCTGCCATTGCGCTAATCGCATTAGAGCGAGCACACAATTTACATCATCAAATTCCTTCCGATTTTGAACAGGTACTACCTTGAGTTGATCTCTGAACTTGCTGATGACGGTGGCGACAATTTGATCCTTGGGACGGCCGGAGGAAGACTGGAGAAAGAGGTCATTGCTCCCTACCCTGAAGAAGAAGAGAGACTCGGCCAAGAAGGCGGAAGCGGACTGGTTTCCCATTCTTGCTCTTAGCTCCGCAGCGACCCTCTCGAAATCCCTGATCTGTGCCGACATGGAGATGACACCTCGTCCCTGGCAATCACACCATGCCACTCGACAGTGTTAGCTCCCCACCAGGTGGCGTGAAATAACACTACGTACGAATATTAACTGTGCTGTCGAGGATTCCTGCTCCGGCGGACGCAAAATTCACCCCTTTCATCATCTGCACGGCGCTGGAGACAGCGAGGAACGGCGGAGGGCTCGTCGCAAGTCCCATGGCTTGGGCTTTGGAACAGTTTACAGCAAGCATGCAAGTCGGATTACCCATGCAAACAAGAAGAAAGAAATTGGAGATTCTATCGAATGATTACCTACGTAGTCGACAGAGTTGAAGCCATTGGTGAACCCGTAAGCATAAAAAAATCTTTAATCATGCTTCTGTAATGCGAAAAAACTTTAATGCTAGGATCGAAATCAAAGAATAATAGATCTGTTTTACGATGTGTACCTTTGACGTCATCCACAAGGAAAGGAGGAAAGATCTGAATACCTTCCTTAGATCCAACGCCTTCACCAATCTGCAAGAAGAACTAGACTCCTTCTCCTCTCTTCCTATCCTTTCACAGGACCACTATAATTGATGGCTCAGGGAGATTGAGAGGGAAAACTGTAATCTCTCCCAATCGGTGTCTGTGAAATATTTCTTTTACGCAACTCTTAGACGCATCTGTGTTGCTAATCTTTACGCAACTCTTAGATGCTTCTGTGTTGCTTTTCACACACGACACACCTAGTCCCCTGAGGTCCTGTCTATTTATAGGCGAGAGCAGAGGGTCTAGGATAAGTTATTATGGGAGTTCCTTCCATCAAGGGCATCCTCTAAGGTATCCTCCAAAATATGGACTTCTTTTCTATTGACCGATACTGATATCAGAATCCAATTAGTTACATCATATATATTATCCGATTATAACGGGCCACATAATCTAACATTCTCCCACTTTGCCCATTAATTGATAAGATATAAAAGATATTCAAAATCAAAAACAAAACAAAATTTGTTTGAAAATAATTTTACCTAATTGGATTCTGAAAATTTTGAAAAGCATTTTATACATGGCCATGAATTTTAAAACAAGCCAATAAGTCCAATAAACAGAATAATACTATATTAAGTCCAACCATCAATGCGAGTCATAGCGGTTGTATATCATCAATGTTATACTCCCTTCAATGTACTACAACATTATTAGTCTTTCCTAATATAGTCCATAATGACCCCTGTAATTTGTCTTGTCAAGACAATCCTGTTATCACATTCAACCATAATATGTACATACATAACTGTGAACAGGATAGCAGAAACAAATAACTTTAAGTACGTAAGTAAAAATATCAATTACAATGTCCACTCAAATATGCATCACCATATCCTTTATGGGTTGCTCACAAACCCAATCATAAGAACATGTTCTTTCAAAACACATTAGGCTGTAAGTCCAAAGTAAATGGATCAACAATCAATACAGTGAAACTCAAGTAATTAATTGACATTAGATGTTTCTGGACTCGTCTTCTCTAACCATCAAGTACTTTTTACCATAATGTATAGAAATGCAATAGTACTTGTAATTCTTAAAGAAGAAAACTACTGCGATATCACAAAATATCTTCAGCGACTTGATAATTGAGTCTGACCACACCAAGTCCTGAGATAAAATTTCGTAGTTATAAAGTTTGATTAGTGGCCTCAAAGCATACCACAAAATCAACTTTCATAATAAATTACCTCTATAATTAATATAGATCTTAACCATAAGGTGGACTTCCTGTTATTGAGGCAATTTATAAAATCAGCATTTGAAAAACACAATCATTTCAAGCTGATATAATTTCACACATGTGAGCATATAATCCTCCGTCCCTTCCAGATATCTTATTACTTTTCTTTGCAGTCCTTTAATATTTTTCACTTCTGGATAACTGTAAAACTAATATCTATTCTGATATAGGCTTGAGCATAGACTTTCAACTGCGCATATATAAAGAATATTTTCTTTATCTGATTCACTCAATTTTGACTAAAATTTTACTTTTATGATTTGTTGAACAAAGTTGTATATTAAATCATCTCAAGACCTAGTTAATATATCCTTTCTGAGACAGTCTTAATAATTATTGAGATATATCCCTGAATATCTCAATACTAATAATATAAGATGTCTCATTAATATCAACCGTCTTAAATTCTTAGTGATAATTTCTTGGTTTAGTATAATAAACTAAGTCACTATTGACAATGTAAAATATTATCCACATATATGATCAATATAATAAACTTGCTCCCATTGATCTTCAGATATAAATACCGATTAATAGTATTTTTCTTAAATCTGAAGAAATCAATGATATTAAGAAACTTTATATATCATTGTCTAGAAGCTTGTTTAGGATCATAAATAGATTCCTGAATTTGCATACCAAATTATATATTTCTTTCATTTTCTCTGCGAGTTATTCAGAGTAACCCATATAAAACTATATCCTTAATCAAAAATTTATTTTCATATCATTATGATATAACTCAAATTCATAATGAATCACTAATGTCATGACGATTCTTAACGAGCTCATTTAAAAATTAAATGTCTCGTTATAATTGATACATTCTTTATGAGTAAAATCTATAACCATATAAAAACTAAAAGTCTGACTATTATATCGTTCGACATTGTCCTTTGAGTCATATTTATATAATAGACTCTTTTACAATTATAGGACAATTCAACGAATTCATCGATACACCATTACGTTATTGATTTTAACTCTTCTTACATTGTATCATATTACTTTTCAGAATCATTACCTTTCATGACCTATGAAAACAATAAGGGATCTATTCTGATTCCTATATCAAAATATAATTCTTATAGATATACCACATAATCATAAATGACATGATTCCTTTCCCATTGAAAAATTTTCAATGCTATCAAATGTGGTTATTCTATAAGACCATTATCAACGATATCAATATAATGTGGAAGTTTGATAATGTTACTTTGTTATTCACCTTTATCAAATTATTTAATAATTTGAGTAATAACAATCTCTCAAAGGAGTATTGATATCGCTGATAATGGTCTCCTCTATATCAAAATTAAATTTCAAGATTTTTATTTCCACTGATTCGCTATTTTATAGGAACCTTATATTACCAGATTTAACCATCCTCGTACTATGATTAGAGCAATAAGACATATACACTTTTTTTTAAAACTTTTCTAAATAAATAACAAAATATTCAGAAATAGTTATTAACTTTAATTTTTCTTTTATGTGAGTTGAAGATCCTTATCTCTACAAGACAATCCTAAATATGTAAATATCTTAAGTTAGGTTTCTTATCATTCCATAACTCAAAAGAAGTCATGTAATTTACTTATTAGAAACCCCATTTAAGATATACATAGTTGTCCTTAGAGCTTCTTCTCACATTGATTTGGGTATAAAAGAATAATACATCATGCTCCTAATCACATTTATAAGTGTACGATTATACCTTTCAGCAATTATGTTTTGCTACAACACATCTGGTAAATCATGAATACCATAAAATCCATCACCCCTATGATGATTTTAACTTTTCTATCTAATTGTCTCTCGACCTCTTTTATGCACATTTTAAGAGTGTCAATGGCCTGAGACTTTACATGAATTAGATATATATAAAATCATATCTCAATAGGTTATCTATATGGTGATAAAATACCTCTCTTTAATTAGACAAAAATATAGAGTGACTTGCAGATGTAAGTATAATCTCAAGGAGTTTATGAACTTTTATTTTATTTTTAATATTTAATTATAGGATCGTTGTAAACTCAAGATTCATATTAATTCTGTATACACCATTATACAGAATCCAAAAGTTAACCTTTATTGAATCATATTGAGTTCACAACTATCAAAGGAGAAATAATATTCTAACAATTCTAGGTAAAGAATCCAAATTCTCAGAATTATAAGAATATAATAGGAATCCTCAAGATTCATCAAATAAATCATCTTTAGGCGTAGGCGATAAATACAAACTGCTATCGCTTTCACTTTAAGATGATTCCCTGTAATGATGAATATTTCAATCTCCTTTGATTTTTATTCCTTTTCCTTTTAAATTTTAAAATAAATCTCTATTATTGGTAACATACATTGAAGCATCAAATTAATCCACCAATAATTTCTATAATATTTGATTTGAATCACATAAATTTTCATTTCAAATCAAATATTATAATTCTTCTTCATATAACTTTCCTTGTTACACAAGTAACGCTTTATTATGAAGAAATTCTTTTATGAGTTTATATAATAATTATAAACTCATGTGGCTTATGCTTCATCCTTATTTTATTGTTACCCACCCCTTGAGTAGAACTCAAATATTTTAAGTCTTGAGCTTACAACTTTGTCAATTATATTGAGGAGGTAATATTTAATTCCCCAAATACTTTCATTTTTAGTCAGTTCTTTCATTGATGTGTCAACTCATGACTTATCAGAAAATTTATATTGATCCTTAAATATTCTCATGCGCTACTGTACTGAAGTCTAAGTATCATCAAATTGAGTTTTTCGACCTTTCCCGATCAAGTAACCTTAATTATTTATTCCACGAACTTTCAAGATAAATAAGTCCGTGTTCCTTCAAATAATCTGATCAAGGTCTCACTCATTCAATATAACTTATATATGCTCAAGCCATTTATTCTAGAAAATATAGGGACATTTATAAAAATACAATGAATGAAGTACCACTGTAATAATATAACATCAATGCTTTGAGTTTTATATTGAACTATTGATATCATCAATATTTTACTTTCAATATTGACATATCTATTGTTCACACATATAATCATTATGGAGGACTGATATCATCCTTGTGGAATAGTGTTAATACCTTTGGGTATAAAACACTAAACAGCAAGGATATCAAAAATAGTATCATCCTACCCCATCACATAATTATTCAAAATAGATTCTCCTTTGGGATTATCTAAATCTCCTAATTATGTGTGCCATTGTGAATATTATTTTTCTTTAATGTCATTTAGGACCAATCTCATAATGTATTTTATAGATTATTGGTCTAGGTCACTTTGGTGACTGCAAGACCAATACAAAAATATATAATACAAAAATATCCTTTGAATGATAAGATTTTAATGTAATTTATATCCCATAAGTCTATCATCTCAGGCTACTTTGGCAGCTACTGATCAGATAAAACTTAAGAAAATAAATTACAAATACTTATTAAATTTCTTTAATATCATTTAGGATCAATTCCATAATGTATTTTATAAATTATTGGTCTAGGTCACTTTGGTGACTGCAAGACCAATACAAAAATATAAAATACAATCTAAAATATCATATAAATGATAAGACTTTTATTGTAATTCATATCTCATAAGCTTATCATCCCAGGCCACTTTGGCAGCTACTGGTCAGATAAAACTTAGGAAGATGAATTACAAATAATATTCACTAAATTTCTTTAATTCAATTTATGCTAAACAATTCAATAATACAACAACAACCATAATGATTATTGAATATTCATAAGCATAAATAAAATTCATATGATAACTATAATCATGATAACACATAAATCATGAAAAACCATTATGTGAAAATCAACTATCATTTCACAATTTCAAATATATACATATGAATAATCAAACAAATATCCAAGAACAATAATTTGATATTATTTATAACTTAAAATCAATAATACATATATATTGATTAGCATAAAGAAAACTCATATGATAACTATAATCATGATACCACATAAATCATGAAAAACTTTTATATGAAAGATAACTGTCATTTCATAATTTCAAATAAATACATATGAATAACTAAATAAATATCCAAGAACAATAATTAGATTTTATTTATAAAATACAATCAATAATTCATATGAGAAAATTATAAAAGAACTATTATGCCAATCAATCTTATTTAATTGGGTAAGCCCATAATTGGGTTAACTATTAGCCCAATTAAACTAGTCGATCAAAATCAAATATTGATCAAAATTTAATCCTTTCTAAATTTGATTAAAATCAAATTCAAAATACAATTATGATCAAATTTAATTATTTTTGATCAATTTTAATAATTGAGAATATAAATAAAAATTCTCAATTTCATAAAACTGTAAATATATTGATAGGATTGAACTGTAATTTTCCATATTAATAGAAGGCAAAACTGTCAAAAATACTAAAAGTATTAATAAAATATATAAGGGTAAAACTGTAATTTGGCAAAACCCTAACCCAAGGGCAAAATTGTAATTTTTGCCAAACCGTTTTTCCTTCATTGCAGCTGCTGCCGCCAAGCCGCACACAAGATGCTTGTCTTGGCTGATTCTTAAACGGCCGCCAGCGTGCGTCTTGTAGTATAATTTCGTCGAAATAGTAGCCGCGCGGCGCGCTGCATTCCCCGCCGCCTGCATGGTTGCATGGCCGCCGCCTTCGCAATAATGGCCCGTCATGGTGCGATAAATGCCGCTGCCAACGCCGCCATGCGCTGCGCTTGGCGGCGGCTGCGTGTCTTGGTGCCCGGTGGCCGGTCGCGGCTCAAGGCTTCTCGGCTTTCATGCTTTTGGTGCGCCGGTCGCGGCTGCGCTCACACGGCTGCCACCGGTACAACCGCATCCCGCATGGGGTTGCCGCCCTCGTCGCGACCAATCGCAACTGATTCTTTCTTTGTCGCGGTCGCCGCGACGACCTTACTGGCCGTCTGCAATGAGGTTGTGCAAAGACCAACAACGATCGTCGTTGTTTCCTTAATATCGCCGACAAGCAGACGATAAAAAACATGACAATAAACCATAATTGATAGGAATACAGATTTGACAGAATTCAGATCAAACATCGTAAATCAAAAACAACAGATCTAAAGTTTTGATTTCAAGAACCTAGGCTCTGATACCAATTGTAAGCATAAAAAAATCTTTAATCATGCTTCTGTAATGCGGAAAAACTTTAATGCTAGGATCGAAATCAAAGAATAATAGATCTGTTTTACGATGTGTACCTTTGACGTCATCCACAAGGAAAGAAGGAAAGATATGAATACCTTCCTTAGATCCAACGCCTTCGCCAATCTGCAAGAAGAACTAGACTCCTTCTCCTCTCTTCCTATCCTTTCACAGGACCACTATAATTGATGGCTCAGGGAGATTGAGAGGGAAAACTGTAATCTCTCCCAATCGGTGTCTGTGAAATATTTCTTTTACGCAACTCTTAGACGCATCTGTGTTGCTAATCTTTACGTAACTCTTAGATGCTTCTGTGTTGCTTCTCACACACGACACACCTAGTCCCCTGAGGTCCTGTCTATTTATAGGCGAGAGCATAGGGTCTAGGATAAGTTATTAGGGGGAGTTCCTTCCAATTTCCCTAAGGTATCTTTCAAAATATGAACTTCTTTTCTATTGACCGGCACTGATATCAGAATCTAATTAGTTACATCATATATTTTATCCGATTATAATGGGTCACATAATCTAACAGAACCTGCCGATCGGAATTCTACCGGGATAGTCGATTCCACAAGGAAGGAAGTTGGCCTTTGGCGCACCGGGCAAGAAGTTGTTGTTCCCGACATCGGTGGTGGAGTCTCCGAAGGCGTACAGTGCAGCCGAGTAAGCAACTATGCTTTGCCTGGAGAGAATTACTGAGAGAAGTATGAGCAGGAAAGCGGTCATCTTCTTCCTCACAGGAACAGAGTTCAGGGTAAGAGACTGTCCTTGGTAGACCCTTATTTCCTTGCGTATATGTGGAATCAATCTTGTATGCCAGTGGGCACATTACTTATCGATGGTAGAACGAGACAAAGACTTGGCTCACATGCTGAGGCGACTAGCTAGAGAAAAATCTCAAGACGCAATCGAAATCCTCCACACTTTTATTGGCTATCTTCTCGCCTTCTGAAATTGATCCTGACAAATTATTGTGGTGCATAATTGGTCGGCTAGAGGCTTCATGTGTGGTTCCATCAACACTAACACAGTGACAGGCAGAGGCCTCCAATTGTTTCTTTATTTTTTGGGCGAGGAAGGGAGAAGGAGCAAAGACAGCTCCAAGCGGACACAAATTGATCGGTTTCCTGTTCTTGTGAGGTTGGCATCAGCATTTAATCTGCAACCTCACGGATATGCCATCAAATCCTTGACGTTATCAAGTGATAATATTCTACCAAAACCTCTCCTTAAAGGACAGAAAACAGTACTGGATTCATATTCATCACTGAATTTGCATGCCATTGCTAGCAGTGAAGGAAGATACAAGAAACCGATGAGAGACAGGTGAAAGCAACTGCATGTCTCATTTCCGTATAGGGCACAACCTTCCAAGTCAAATGTAGCATCATCTATACTTTGGCAACACATTGTCCATACAAAGCTACTTTAGCAAGCTATACATCGGATCATGCATCACAAACTTAAACAAGGTCTCGCAGTGTTCTTTTTGGAACTTCTAAAGCTGTATAATGTGCTGCTGTATCTCACATTTGCAGCTAGTTTACTTCATAGAGGTGATTCTTAATTCACATCCACCACCAACTGCCTAAAATTGACTGGACTGGCAAATTGTTGGGATCCATAGTAGATGGCTACTCCTGCAAGCTTGGATGTTGCATGCGTTGGATGCAACAGGTCCCAGAACAGGTAGAGATGGCGTTCGGAGCAGTAGGTAGCATTTGGGGTGCATCCTGATTCGCCATTAAATTTTCCAGCTCCACAGCATGCAGATTTGATCTCCTTGTAACCTGCAGATATCCGAAGACAACACGATTACATATATATATATATATATATATATATATATATATATATATATATATATATATATATATATATATATATATATATATATATATATATATATATACATATGCAGATTTGATTATTGATCTAGTTCGAGTTTTCAGCCAGTGGTGTTCTTCTTGGATTCCATCCAAACTTGTTATGATACTGCAAACAAGAAAATTGTGGTTATGTGCATAGATACCAAGGGCTGCAGGGTTTCTTATTATGCCAGACACCACCGCATAAGAACTTCCAACAGAGTACTTCATCCCTTTCAATGTCGAGCTAAGTCTGTGCATCAGCAACTTCACAGCTTTGTTGAACGCCACAGACAATTCATTCAAGATGTCCAGGCAGCCACCTGTAGGATTTAGGCTTCTTGGATATGGGCAGCATCCGATCGGTGGGACATCAACTATCCCAAATTTCCTTGCTCCGAGAACATACAACGCCTGCAACATTAATTTCAGGGTCATCATCCTTCAGTAGGTCCATATATGTATGTAATAGGATGCAGGGGAAAGAGAGAGATTAACCTTTAGATGGTTCTCATACTTCGAGACAAGAGCACCGATAAATCGAACTTTCTCGGTAGCATTCGGGGAGCTATTTTCCGTAAAATAGGCAAATATGTCATTGCCACCGCTGCTGATGAGGAAGATAGATTTAGACAGCAAACGATACGTAGGCTCAGAAGCAATTTGTGCCATAATATTGGATCGTATCGTAGAGAAATATTGAATCTGCTTTGTCATGGTAATGGTGCTTCCCTGATGCATGTCAGAAACAGATCCCTGGTGATTATTAAGGAACTGAGACTTAAAACTGAGAGTTCAAAGGATCATGCTTACGGTTGAGTCCAGAATTCCTGATCCTCCCGAAGCAAAATTTACACCCTTTAGTCCTCTCGAGATTTGGTGATTGGTCTTATTTGCAAGGGAGAGGAACGGTGGAGGGCTCCTCCTGAAGCCCATATGGATGGCTGAACACAAGATGGAAGAGGATAGTTAATGTGTCCCATATAGAGAAAAATGTAAATACATGACGATTATTTCCACTAGGCACATCAAACTCTTGCATTGCTTGAAAGATTTCTAATCGGAACTATTTAACTTGTTCTTTATCCAGATGCAACTTCTTAATACACTTTTGACCAACCCTTTACGCTTCAGCCATCATTAGATCATCTCATCTTTCTTTCCAAACCGTTCAATTAGATCGTCACCTTAACATCCGCACCATTTCTTGTAGCTAATGCAAACTTCCTGTGGAGAGGATGGGGATGGGCAAAGTTGTACAGCATGGCTTACCTAAGAAGTCAATACCATTGTAGCCATTGCTGAACCTCCCTGTGGGCCTCGAGAAAGGGAAGTCGACGCCGTTGTGGGGGAAGTTGGCCTTGGCGTTGCTCCCCGGCAAGTAGTTGTTGTTGCCGACGTCGGCCGTCGAGTCACCGAAGACGTAGATCGCCGGAACCTTGGCAGCTTCAGCTCCTGCAAATGCAAGCGCAGCAGCAACCGGCAGGAGATGGAGATGGAGATGGAGATGGAGGAGGTGAAGTGGGAAAGGAGGACCTCTCATGGTGAAAGCCAGATGGCTGATCTCCAAGCCGAGTTGCCACCGATCAAGGTAGTGGCTCTTCTATAGGCTTTTTGGCTGGGCCACGAAGGACACGGTGATTCACTAACTTTTAGCAAAGCAAGGCAATATAGACAAAACTAAAGTAGAGTGGGACGCAGTAGTGCCTTTGATTGTGGTGTCACTCAAATCAATTGCACCGTACTATATGCTAGAATCTACAAGCCCATGCTTGTCAGGTGCCATTTGGCTCTTAAAACTATTACAAAGCAAGGATCTCTAATGTCAAAAGTTGCATCATGGGCCGCTTAAAGCGATGTGATATCCACGAATGTGAGGATCTGCTTCGGTAGATTCAACTCACCTTTAGAGACAGAAATAACACCAAAGCTTTCTAGTAGAAATAAAGATAATTGAACATTAACTGCTGTTCCGACGGTTGTCTATTGGCACTGTAGCAACGAAAGGATAGGTTTGGAGCCGTTTGCCTGCAGAGAGAACTGACACAGCCTGAGACAAGATGATGCTCGCCTTGCATGACTCTGTACCTCTCCATCTATGCATGTGAGCTTGAAATTATTGCCTCCATGAGGTGACAGCGTCTGCACTGCCAAAGAAGGTCATGTTGTGCTCGGAAACTGTGCAGTCTGGGCTATCAACCAAGTAGCCTTCTTGAAGTGGGAGACTCACTGGAAAGATTTAAAGCTCTCTTTTAATAATATAGTTGGAAGCATGACTGCGGTGATATATTATATGGTGTAAATTTATTCAAGAAGAGGACATTGATTTGCATGTCTTGTTTCAACATTATGATTCATTCACAAACTAATGTATTGTATCAGTATGTACGTATTTGAATCTAACCTCATGTGAAGATCACTAGAAATAAGTCTTCGTTATGCAAGAGAGAGAGAGAGAGAGAGAGAGAGAGAGAGAGAGGGTTTCCAAAAGAAAGTAAAGGCAATGGTTCAGCTATCTCAGACTATTATAACAAAATTAGCAAAAAAGGAAAAGAGATGGCACTTATGAAAAGCTTTCCACATAATTGATTGAAACTATAGTGCCTAACTGGTGGCTTCGAATAATGATAAGAAGCTGAAAAGTGTATCTAATTTTATCAAGAAAATGGATGTTTAGGAGAGTTGATGAATCATGCAACTTCCATGATCTGTACGAAAAAGATGCGTGCCCCAACCACACTGGTACTCCTGACACATTTTTACTTCGGCCAGCCGGACTTCAATGTTTTTGATAACTCATGATGGCCGGTGGCGAGATTGCGTGACATGCAAGTTGGCATGATTAGATATCAGAAAGCTGAATCCTTTTATTTTATTATATTTCAATTCGTCTTATCAATCATCTTCAGTTTTGTTTTCTGTTGTTTCTTCATCTGTCTTGGCTGAGCATGTCGATCATCTGAAACTTTAGGTTGTGAGATTGTCTCCTCAAGTATCAGCTTGGGAAAGCAGCAACAGCAGAAACCATCACATGTCATAATCCTTGAGAAGTATAGAATGTGGATGCTTATTTTTCATCCCTTCGGTAGTTAAACAAAAATTTAGTCAGATCGTCTGCTTTGGATCTACCAAGCCTACGTTTGACATGTAATAGCCAACGCTGAGGAAGTGATAAGTGATATAGGTAATCTAGTAAACATAATGAGTTATAAGAAAGTTGTCATCGCGAACGAACACATCGCAAGCCCAACAAAAAAAGATCGTGTCAGGAACATTATATATATATATATATATATATATATATATAACATAAAAAAATTACATAGTAATATCAATATAATGAAATTAATTATTTTTTAATTAATCAAAAACATTTTCTAATGGATATTCTCTTAGGAGTCTCATCCTTTCCTTTTTGTTTTGTATTTGCACAACTAAAAGATATCATAATATAATATCTAAGAAAATAACTTTACGATAAGAAACTAAAAGTTTTCGATTCTTGTTTACGAACATATTATATCTACAAAGTGATTTACCAATATGAAAGAGTTTAAATATAAAAAAAGATTAATATGTAAACCACACTCCCTAGTATAATACGAAAAGTATGTCCAATAAAAATCAATCAAAATGTCAACCTTATATCATAGTGGATGATCTCATTCTTAAAATAACATAGGATATCAATCCTATCATTGACCCTCCTCAAATAGAAGTAGGCCATACATCTATAAAAAAAAAAATAATGATCGGACCATTGATAGATACAATTGAACAACTTTATTATAAGAAAATAATGTAAAAGATGATGTAATTGGGGAAAAGATTATAAGATAAATAATAGAAGAATAAAATTGATCACTAGGAAATGTAAGATTATAATGCATATAATAAAAGATATATATTTCAAAATTTTAGTATAAATAAAGCAAATAAAGTCACTAATAAATAAATAAAATATGAAAATTTATAATTATAAGATATTTGTGTTGATTTATATAAATTTAACATCTAATATAGACATATAAATTATTCATCATCAGTGACTTTATATAATTATTTATATAAAGTCACATTTGATTTTTATTTGAATATAATTATTTACTTGAGACGAATAATACTTCTCTTTCGAAAAAAAACATCAGACAGATCCCCAAGCAAAACTCACTAGAAAAGAAAAACATGCAATACATATTTTTTTTTCATATAACATTTATATAACAGTGAGTTACATTATACTATAAATAATAAAATTATAAATAATTTTGTTCTATAAATCATAAAATTATCTTATATTCTTCATATGATCTTAATGCTATGTATCTAATAAGGCATAAGTGGTGGTTACATTTGATACCTCAAAATTTTAATTTCACGATAATAATAATAACAAAAGAAAATAATAATTGTTAGCATTTTTTATTTTAATATAATATAATTTAAATTTAAAAAGTATCATTATAAATACTATAGATTTAATAAAAAAAATTACTTACTTTATTCACATTTATAATTAAAAAAAACTCACCTAAGGAAATCACTATAATGAAATTAATCATCTTACAATGACTGATTTGACAAACGCTCTTTTTTAACTCCAACAAAATATATCTCACATGAATTTATATATACTGTATACACCATTAAAAATCTTTAAATCTTCTTTAATTATTCATTTTCCCATGCCTATAAAATAAACTAAAGAAATAAAATTTTAAAACCGATGACACTAACATAAAAGGAGGACAATGCTTAGCACTTCAACTAATGGATGCTCCAACATCATAATCGATAATGGATGCTCCAACATCATAATCGATTCTTTTATTCTTTCTGCTTATGGAAGATGATGTTAAATTTTTTTTAATAATAAATGACATCAACCGATGTAACTATAAACCGATATCTAAATATATCCATAAAATATCCTTTGAGGCCGCTACAACATATTCAAATTTTGACAAGCCCTCGAATTAAAGTTTGATCAGTACAAAGCTATAGAAGTATCTAGGAACTTATTGACCCAAAAGATGATACTATTTTTTATATAATCTTTGAGACCGAAAGTATCTATGGACAAATTAAGACCATGGATTCCACCATATACATCTTAGGACATGACAAAAGATATGACGTCCCTTAAACCATTATACTATTCTCGAGAATCAACAGCTCTACTTGGCACATGTCTAATTTTTTAAATATTTTTTATACATAATTAATAATTTCCATCTCGCTTGAAAGGATTTTGACATTTATAATAGTAAATACCTTGTTGTTTTGTTGCTTATATATTTTAATTATTATCAATAGATGCACAAAAAAAAAGAGTATAATATTATTTTATCTATTATTACCTCTAGGTGATTTATGACATTATGATCCCAGCATATACACATGTTTTAAGATAAAAGATAGTTTTATTAGATGATGAGGATTTCTTAAAGAAACACATGGTTCCTTTGTATAAAGACAAAAGGTAATTGTATAAGGTAATATTATCTTCGGACGTAGATCAACAACTACATAATCCTAAGTCCTTGCTCATAATCACAAACCATCTTATGCAATTAAGTGTGATGAGTACAAAGAAAATGAGGATTTTGTGTGGGATCAAAATCACTATTCATGTAGCTAACATGATTGATGGTGGTGAACTATCCCATTACTTGCTTACTTTTTGGATATGACAATACTTATGAGTTCAATATTCGTCAGATAGAAGACCAATCTTACAGCAATTGTAATTGTATGCTAAACTGATAAAGGAATATATAAATTTGATTAATTTGTGGGTTTCTCAGATGTCTAAGTTTGTTGCTCTCTCTTCAAGCACAACATAAACGAATACAGCCGAAGAATCAAGATAAATAATTATGTTTGTGAAATCCCAGGAGTTGGAGCTTTATTTTCTGTGGAACTTTGCTGAACAATAAGAGAGCATATGTATTGGACAACTTTGTTTATTAGCTTAACTGAGAGTACAAGGGGTTAATTACATATTACTCATATAATTAGTTATCTTTAATATTTTGATTATTATATTTTTAAAAAATTATATTAAGATTTTTATATTTATAAAAGTAAAACATTAAGATTCTATGCAGGATTAAAAATTTAAAAATAAAAAAAGATTTTGTTGGAGCAATAAGATTAGATGTTTTGTTTTCGTAAATATAAGAATCTCAATAAAACTTTTAAAATTATAAAAATCAAGATATTAAATATAATTAATTATAGGAGGTAATATATAATTATCGCGACAGAATATATGCGTATTTTGACTGTTTGATAAGTTACACAGTAACAAAGTCGAGGAGGATAAATAGGCTAAGCTACAGGCCCGATATTGGCCCAACATGTAGCCCATTAGCCCAGAGTCGAGAAGGATCACCAACATATCGATCGACGTGGCACATAGAGTCATTCCCCACGGATTGGTGACGTGCCCTTCTATTTTCCATTTTTTATAGAATCCCGCCTCACTGCTGCTGTCAATCGTTTTCCCCCCATTCGGAGCCTTAACCCTAACATCGAGGTAAGAAATCGCTTTCCGTCTCGCCCCCTTCGATCTCCTTTCTTCGGCTTGCTCATCGGATCGATCGCGTTGCTTGCAGCTCTACGCCATGAGAGGAGGCAAATCGAAGGCCGTGGCGTCGAGAAAGGATGCCGACAAGTGAGCCCGCCCCCTTCTCTTCTCTTGTCGTTTACGCTGGTTTTCGGGTTTCCTATTAGTGATCTTGATATTGTGTGCCTGTGTGGGTGATCTTTTGTAGGGTCGCCGGGAAGAGGAAGGCGGCCGGTGACGAGGACAAGAAAGCGAAGAGAGGGAAGGTCGGCAAGGACGCGAACAAGCCAAAGAGGCCTCCGAGTGCCTTCTTTGTGTTCATGTAATTTTCCCGAGGCTTGCTACCTCTTTTTTTTTTTGTTATGTGTGCCTATTTCCCCTGTTGAAGGTCATTCGATGGTGCTCTGTTTTGAAAGGGAGGAGTTTAGGAAGACGTTCAAGGAGAAACACCCTGACAACAAGAAAGTGTCCGTTGTAAGCAAATTTCTGTCCTAGATTACTATCCATCGTCTCAAAGTCAACGTTTTACAGATTTGTGTTTTATTTTTTTAGCTTTTTGCAGATTACTCTGCCTGATTGCTGAAATGCTTTCTTATGATTTTAGGTTAGCAAAGCTGGTGGCAACAACTGGAAATCCATGTCTGAGGCCGTAAGCACTCTTTCTCAGTCGAACATGGCCTCTACATTTTACCTTTTTATTCTTATTTTTTGAATTTTTTTCTCACAGTTCAATAATTTTTTTTTATGTTCATCCGTGTTCTTCAAAAATTCAGGAGAAGGCCCCATACGTAGATAAGGCGGCCAAGCGGAAGGCAGAATACGAGAAGAGCATGGCATTATACAACAAGAAGCAGGTATGTCTAATTTTCTTCTAATAATTCATGTCCTTTTTTTGGTTTCACCTGTTTAGTTTATGAATGGCACTGTTGTGGAGACTTACTGATGCTTTATCTTACATTTGATATTGGTTATTTTTCTGTTTTTGCATTAGTCTGAGGAAGTGGAAGGAGAGGGTTCTGACAAGTCTAAGTCTGAGGTGGATGATGAAGAAGATGGAGATGAAGAGGTGATTTTTTTTCCCCTACACTAATGCTTATGATTTGTGTAATTTGGCGTATATGGTTCTTGTCATTGTATTCTTTCTCTAAACTTGTTACAGGAAGAAGAAGATGAGGAGTAAAATTGGCAGCAATGTGATTTGTGGAAGGGCCCTTTTCTTTTCTTTCTAGTTGTGAAAAAAGGGTTAGTTCTAGAAATCAAATGCTGTTTTGGCTTGTCCATGCACTGGAAAAGAAACCATATGGCTCTTTGGCCTTTTAGAGGCTCCTCCAACCCTTTTTTCTTATCCTTTTTGTGAAAATACTAGTAATGGAATATTGACTCTTTTTTTTTTGTATCGTGTGTTTCTTCACTGTTTCTCTTTGTTGTTCGTGATTGTAGTTTCTTCACTGTTTCAGTTGTTTAGAGCATTCTGCCTTCACGGTTTCCGTATGCAAATGCTGCAAGGATCATTATATTTCAGATTTGATCAATGGGGTATTTGTGGGTCTTGCTACCTACATAATGAAAGCTGATAATTATTGTGGGTCTGCAAGACATTGCTTGAACGCAGTCTTCTGTTCTATAACAACAACGAGGCTTACAATTATTATGACATGAATTGGATATATTTCCAATAGAAAGTTTACATTGGTGTTTTGCATTATTTTTCTAATGCAGTGAAAGATTGTTGTCACACACCATTATATGCATGTTTAAATAGCTTTAGGCAAGATCTACTGCAACAGCATATATTGTAATTTTATCATGTTAATTATATATTAATTTTGTAATTAGTCATCTTTAATGTCTTAGTTTTTATTTTAAAAAAATTATATTAAGATTTTTTAGTAAAAAATAAAATATTTAATTGTATTTTTTTCTCATGTTATCGATTTTGTTAATGAAAATATCATATATATTTAATGGTAAATTGAAACTAGGTAAAGTCAGTACATATTTAGTGATAAATTTTATAGTGTTTTTATTAGTAAAATCGATGGTGTGGAGCAACAAGATTAAATACTTTTTTTAAGTATAAAGATTTTAATATATATTTTTTTAAAAAAAATATAAAAATATTAAAGATTATTAATTATAAGGATAATATTTAATTAGTCTTCAAGTTTATAGTTTTGAGAACGAACATGTATTGGATTCTGGGGAAAAGCAACTCTGCTGTTTCCGGTACAGGTAGATCAATCACATTTTACTAAGGTGATCAGCTAAGACCAATGTGTTTTCAGAGAACAAATCAAATGATTCGAGTGATAATTGGTACCAATGATAACATTCGAAGACATTAAATGATGCAACAAATAATCTGTGCATGAGATATCAAGCTCTGAAACTGCAGAGGACTTTCACTGGCAAGGGACAATGGTAGGATCCATGGGTGTGGAAGGGCTTCGATCGCAGAGTTCTGGATTTATCGTGATTACTCCTTCATCCTGATTAAAGAATCAAAAGCGGTGATAATTGGTTATACCATATATTAAGGGAATTTTGTGATTGAAATAAGATGAATTGACAAACCTTGGCAAGGTTTCTGAAGTAGGTAGTGTTGTAGTTGCCTGTTGGGAAGAAAGCCTCCATCAGATCTGCTAAAACCAGCTGTGGCTGGGAGATGGCTCCATCAAACCAGTCTTGGAAACGCATGAAACCATATGAATTAACACAAACAGTTGACACAGGAAGCCATTTACAGGCAAAGGAAGCAGACATGCATAAATAAACATGTAGAATCTCATAAAAGCCATGCAGCTTGTTATCATTACAAGTCTCTCATAGAATTACTGAGCATTTGATGATGCCGCACAAAAAAAAGATTCTGATAAATAGATAGATTATAAACCTTGCACGAGTGTTTTGACAAGAACAATGATGGCAAGTTGCAGTTGAAATAATAGATAGATCTGATGACAACTTTTTTTTACCTGAACAGGCCAAGTTTGAAGAATTTTGGTTGGCAAAAGATTCTGAATTTTCAACATTCGAGATTATTGTGCACAATATGTAATTTACTATGATCTTAAGAATTTGACTTGGCCTCATAGTCCATGACTATGAACTCACATTCGATTCAAAGAAGAAAGAGCTACTACCGAAGAATTCAGAAATATATTGTATTTATACAGATTTTAAAGGAGAGGTTTTCTTCAATCATGCATTTAAATTATGCAATCAGATCAACTATTCAAATCTCCTTTCATATGTGCCATTCCATGTGTGTCTTTATCATGATCTTCTATCACCTACTAATGAGATGAATTAAGTGAAGAACGACTTACCAACAATTATAGAATCGTAGACCCTTTTATCGTAACGCCATAGCCTTTGATTGGTCAGAAAGCCAAACCGGGAGCTGTCTCCCGTGTCCATGTTCTCCAGAAATGTTGATAACTTGTATTCTGCAGGATCCAATGCATTCGTCTGATCGATCACAACATCCACCGTCTGATCACAGAAAAGAAGCCTTTACCCACCGAGGTTTTGATGCTGAAACTTAACTGCTGTCCCAATTACATCCACACAGATGATAAATAAAATGAAAAGAACCTCCTCTCCAAATCTTTTAATAGGGCTTGAGCTTCCATAAACAACCATTTAGAGGATTTGCAAGTCATTGTTTAAGATAATAAACTCCAATGCACAGAAACATGAGATGAAACCTTACACAAAGGATTGCATGGAAATTGTCCAAATCATCAGGATCTGAAATATTATAGCTATTGTCGCTGACTGTGTCATCGATGTTCTCTCCTCCTGCATCCCTTACGTACTGCAATGGGGTATCTAAAATAAGCAAAATGGTATGCAATTCTCTCATTATATGAATTCATAAAAGGTACAAAATTTCCTACCTGCAACTTATAACTTTCTTTGGCAAAAGACCATACTCCCTGCAAAGTTAGAGATCAACAAGTTTAATACAAACATCTATATCATCTACATAAATCTAAACTGCTTGGTTGGTCAGCCGAATTCAAATGTAAATTATTAGCTATGATCTGACACAAAAAAATTATGATAAACCTGGTTGTACTCCACCCATGCTACGATCGGCTTGAACTTGGTCATAAGGCTTGCAGCAACTTTTGTTAAGCATATATAGTTTGCTTTAACCTGGAATATTTTATTAGTTAGAGATGTCCTCCAAATGATAAAAAAATTCAAATTTGTCACCGTGTATCAAACTTTTTGCCCTGTGTAGATCTTGTACATAGTTTCTCAAATATGAAGATAATACATCTTATTGATATGAGTCTAAAGATCGAAGGATGAATAAGTTGAGGCAAAAAGAGAAAAATGACAGATAGTGGAAGCCGAAAGTTAGGTTGGTCTTACAGCATCATATACTGAATTTGCTCTGACTTCTGAGTTTGTGAAAGTAGCCAGGTACTTGATCCATTCTGCTCTCTTTAGGACATCCATGATAGAAACCAAAAAGCTCTATTAGAAGTGTTTCTTTCCTTTCATATACATATATAAGGATATCTTAGATAAGATTAAGAATCTTTGCAAGAGGTGACACTAATTCATGCACTATCATAAGCTACATAGATTACCATCTTACCTGCAAGGGAGTCCTCTCATCCAGAGGTACAAAAGCTGCAAAATTGCAGGCTTGTTCTTCTTCTACATTGCTTATGAAATGTGCCGTGAATTGCAACAGTTGTTGCATGTCTTTCTTATTGACCAGTTGGATACTACCAGTAACCAATAATTTAAGAACACACTCCGAAGTAATTTGGTCTGATGTCATTGCCTTGAAGTTACCTAGCAGACCCAGCAACTGCACGTAACACAAATTAGAAGGGAAGAGAACGGTCGGGATAGGGCAGGCTAAGACGGCACATGATATTTATGGACTACTCAATTCAGATTCCATGAAGCAACTTTTGATATTCGAAGTAAACATTGTTACTTGCGCCGAAGGACTCCTCACCTCAAAGAAAGACACTGCAAAAGTCCAATGAGAAACAAGCATTAGTGTTAGTCTTCTGATCAAGTAAAATAGAATGATATGTATGACAAGTTTTAAACACTTTGTTTAAGCTAGGAAGGTACATCAGGAATTAAGAAAAGAAAGAAATATTCTGCAAGAAGAATTGTCATGAAAGTTAATATATTTCCTAGCAGTTATCTGGATTGTCATGAAAGCTTATGGGTTGCGCTGGTGTCCAGTACTTGAAATCCTCAGAATTATATTTCCCCAACAAATGGCATCAGAACCAGGCTTGGTCACTGAATTAGGTTGTATTCATGTTCAATCAACACATGGAAGTCTTTCCCTACTTGATGTACCTCCTGGAACCCATCTCTCAATATTATCTTCAGGATGAATATGTGCTCATAATTTTGAGCTTTCAGGTTCCTCTCAGGACAAAGTTCCAATCAGGACCATACATTAGGACATCAATTAGATCTTAGGACCAACTAGGATAATTTTTTGGTCATAAATTAGATCAAAATCTCTGAGCTTCTTTCATGCTTGATCTCTAAGCTCCTTCCATGGATTTCCTATTCTCTCCTTTGGTTGCTAGCAACTGCAACCACTCTACAAATACTTCATTTTCAGCTCAAATGATGCCACTGAAACAGGTAGCTTTCTGGATGACACAGCCATTGGTCCAAACATAAGGGAGATGCAACATTTACCATCCAAATCTTAGCAGCTGGCTACCGAAATTGATCTCAAGTTGTGATGGGTGGATGGTGGATCTCCAATTCTTAACAAACAATGCAGGTAAAGATTTCCAATGCAATGCAGACAAGAAAGCATTTGCTGATATTTCTTAAGAGGCTTAAAGGTCCACCGACCGAGGGTTTATGGAAAGAACAGGGAGGAATACCGGGAAGATTCGTAGTGTCGACCGAGTAATTGGAGAGTGGGACGACGAAGGACTTGATCCTGCCGGTGCAGTACTTTGTTCTTGCAGCCATCCTAGAATTACTCTTTAAGATCGCAACATTCACGCAACAAGAACAAAGTGAGCTACGAGCAGAAGGAATAATTGAAGGCTATGGAAGAAAGCAAGCTCTCACCTGCATGAGGAGGTAGCTCTTCCCATCAATGCTGTTCTTGATGACCTTGAAGCTCTGCCCATAGTACACATGGAACAGCTCCGCGTCATCCACCCTACAAATGTTGCCCACCACCGGAGACGCCTTAGCCGCCGCCTCGACTGGCAACGCGAGCTGGTACAAGGCTAAGAAGAACAAGGGCAACCAAGATGAAGGAGCCATCAATGGCTTGGCGCCCTTCCTGCAGAGTGCTCTCCCGTGACCAGGAAATTTCAGCTTTTGTTGATCAGTGTTGTCCGGGTGGGAGATCTGCTTTTCCTCCTCCTGGATTGGAGTTGTTAGCTCACTGTGACCAGAAGAAAGCGCCAAGAACAAGCAGGGGAATTCATGTCAGTGCCCGTGACTCCCTGTTTCTCCGTGCGAGACTTTAGACAGGGAGGGGGAGGCCGCATGGCGAGCTCTTTTTGTCGCGGCGTCGTTTGGTTTCGGATTCCGGAGAGCCTTTCGATGCTGGTGCGGTACAGCATCTCGCGAGAACACTTTGTTCTTTTAATTTAGCTCCCTCAGCTTGAATGAGTGCGGAGCGGCGAGTCCATACGATAAGATCGCTTCTCTCCCACTCTCTCGACTCCGCGCGGTGGTTCACGTGGGTGGCTGTAGCAGATGACAGACGATGAGCATGGCGCGACCAACCATACCTGGAGGTGGAAGATGCAGTGCAAACAAACACCGGCTTCTTCTCCGTGTGCCGCGGATGTATCTGTCGGCTTGCGAAGTGACGTGTCAGCACGAGCGCCGGTTCTATCTTGCGCTGGAGATCCATCGCACGGACGTGGATCAACGCCGCCTCTGGAGATTACGTGCGTATCTAAATAGGAAGGTCCGACGTGTAACTTAGAGTGTGTCACCCCTGTAAATATCACGGGTGACCTGGTTTCGCACATGCTCGATTTGGGGGGTGACGTGGAAAGTTTCAGGGGCAATGCGTTGGAATCTTCTACCAATGAGCTCAACCTGCAATCGTCCAATCAGCATCCGGTGCCTGAAGCTTTATTGGAGTCGAGCTATGGAGCCCACTGTGACACTCAGGTCAGAATGAAGACGTTCGACCTGAAGGGAAAACCTCGGTGGCTTTCACCGTCGGTAGATGACACCACATTACTCCCTCCCTTTAGTGCATCTGCCGCCTCTTCGAGAGAGAGTATGTGATCGATCATTTGGTTGCTTGGGACTCCGATCTATGGAATCAAATTGGTTCGTCTTCATCCGACAAAATTGGAAGCGACTATGTTAACCTTTATAACTTCGTTACGATCAGCCCTGCTATCTATCTCGTAATCTGAGCAATGCCAAGAGAATGAGCATATCTTGCAACCCACCCACAGCATCACAGCATCAGGAACTTGTTCTTCCTGCGCGAATTTTAAAGAAAGAATGTTACACACTTCTTTGCCTTGAGATCCATGCAAAGACCCCTCCCCTCCCCATTTCATCTTTGTGGAGTATCTTTCGATCTAGAAACAAGTCCTTTTCTTGGAACATCTGTGAAGTATGAGATAATTGCTAAGTTACAATTAACTATATAAATACAAAAAGGATTAGGCAGCATGTCTTAATCATGAAAGAAAGTGCTGGAATTAATCGATCAGTCTCTTTAATTAGGTTCCATTGTTCTTCTGAGAACGGTGACAGCTTTGGCTTTCCACCTATCTCTATCTCTACACACTGCATTATTGCAAACTTTTATCTCACTGTCTACATCGAGATATCTCAGCGTGGATTTTTGTTACCAATGTCGGTATGAGTAGGGAGTCATCATGAACAGGTACATCCAAAGAAACTTGCATCATCTCTGTCGGCCTCCTCAGCATGCGTGAATACGTGGAGATGTGTTGGCTAACAATTGAAATGCTTCTGTAAACAGTCGAACTGATATTTGATTATTTTTTAAAATTACATATGAGCTAGATGCTACATTGAAAATACTTAAATGTTGATAATGTATGATCGTAACATTAACATTTCAGCATTTACGGGATGCTAATATAATTTTATATGATCTAAAATGACAAGAATACCAAAATAATTTAGTGTGAAATCAATATGATTTATATTTTTTATAGGATAAAATTTTATTTATTAATTTTTTAAGATGACTTTATATTTATTTATATGATTATAATTTTTATTTATTATATATTTGACTCATATGAAGTTTTTTTTATAAGATTAATATATATATATATCTATTATTTATTAATTTATTTTTTAAAATAAATATTAAAATATTAGAAGTGTAAATTTATTAAAAAATATTTAATAAATTTTAAAATATAATTTTACCAAACAACACATACTGTCAATGCGCATTTAAAAATATAGTTTTCATCGATCAAACACTTACGACATTCTCATTTAAGTCCCTTTATTCAATTGTATATTAAAAATATAAATATGTTCCCAAAACAACCAATGATCGTAAAGAGGAATTCAATTTATTCCTATAAGATGGGAGTGAGATAGCTTTTAGTTTTGTCACTTTGTTTTAGAGGGTTTCAATCCTTAATACTTTTATTAGTTGATGACAACGGAATTTTCTTAGAAAATAAAAACAAAATACCCATTTCACTCGTTTGAGACTATGGAAATTACATTGTCCTATTGAAAATTATAATTAATTGACGAAAATAAATCATCAACCTTCCAACATAAAAGGAAGGACAAATAATAAGATATGTGGCAAAGTCTATATAATTATTTAAATTTTTAATAATGTGAGTTCCAACCAAGGGGAGAATAATTAATTCCCACCACGTCCAAACGTCTCATTTGGATCCACCAACATCATTAGGTGGTCCACATTGCTTGAATTCACCTCCAAACCACAAGCGTACAAATTAGACGACACTTAACCTGACGTGGGGGCAAATTCCAGCAATGTTCGACCCTAATTATGATTGCGACTTACAAGCCAAGCAAATTATGTGCGCCGTTGGATAAGTTTCTTGGTATTGTTTTCTATGTGCAAAACTCGATGTTGGCATTGCATACAGTGGATCAAGTGGGTCGATGAGCTTGCGCCATCGTCATGGTTAACGATGAATTGGCTTCTTTTCTATGGAATCAGTGGCTCTCCCACATGGATCCTCACCTGACTGTGTTCGCTACATCAATAATGAATCCAAATCGTGCGGCCCTACTTCCAGGTGATTGTAATCACCGATGATTTTTCTCTCTTAATATAAGTCAAATTTTCATAAAATAAAATAATATTTTATTATTATTTATGTAGCATGATTTAAAAAATGATCGAAATTAATTTTCTCAATAGGTTAGAAATTTTATCAATCAATTAAATTATTAATTAATTTACTTCATAATGGATGATATAGTTTTAAAAATAAATTATTTAAATTTTATTTTTGGTAAAAAAAAGTTCTTTTATTCATTTAATGATCCGTTATTTTTTTATATATCAAAACACTATGTAGTATTTTTGATATCAAAGTTTTTCTGAAACAAAAATACGAATACTATTTTTTTTAAAAAAATATTAGACAGTATTTTATAGATAAAAATAACTCACATAACATTACAGACGGTTGGTGATTTTATTTTTTATTTTTTGGATTTGAACGAGAAAACACTGTAAATAGTTTTTGAGGGATGCTTTTAAGATTTTTAAAATAGAAGATAATGGTTTCAAAATATTGAAAAGAAAGCATCATCCGAAAAAAAAATTTAAAACACATTTTCTCGGACAATCACTCATAAATTTATATTTCTTTTTATAAGGTGGGAGCTTAAAGAAATGAAGGCGAAAAGCGATGAAAAATGCCACTTGTCTGTCAATTTATGGTTTTCATCCTCCAACGCTCTTGGAAAACGCAAATTACCTACGAGAGGCTCGTTTCTGGATGAGTGAAATTGATGATAAGACCCTTTAAAACTATATTCTTTGACATGAATGGCTATGGAAATTAATTATTTTTACAAATAAGATAGACAATTATAATAAATATGAATGAACCAACTCTGAGAATCCATGGAATCACATGGTCACCGTCGAAGAAATCGAAAAATAAGGATAAAAATGAGTGCCTCCACCGGCCTCTTCGACCTCCAAATCTCTCTCGTTTTGCTGTCCCTCTGTTTTTCCCACTCACGCATGGTTGGTCTGAAGGGTTCGAAAGAGTATCTAAAGCCAGGCGTGGCAGGCCTTCCTCCCGTTCATTATTAGCTGGAGTTGAGGAGCCGAAGGAATCCAATTCTGACAGATCGGTGCCGGCTGTCGCTGGAAGAAGCAGTCGTGCTCCCTTTCTGATAGTTCCTTTCAGTTTTGGCTCTTCCCGTCGGCAGAAATATCTGGAGAACGGGAGCGTACGAGAGCAGGCAGATAGGCCGACGAGATCCTCCCACCGCCATTCGGAGTTTCTGGACTCCGGAATCTCCTTAGTCGTCAGAGACGGAGGCATCTTCCGTTTCCAGCTCGAAGATCCGATCTTGGAGTGTTTTCTTGCGCCTGAAGCGTCGGTTTCACTGTTTTCTGGCGGAAAGTTGAGATTTTGGCGGGTTTCTCCGCGGAAAAAATCCCCAAGAGGCCACTGCATTGTCGTTTTTCGAATTCTTTTTCTCTGAATACTTCCATAGATCTCAGTCTGCAGAGAGATAGGCTTCCAATTCCAAGATAGAAGAGGAGGCAGTGCGTTTGGTGAAAACTCCCAAGTGTCGGGTTGTGAGGAGGGGTACTGTTGTCTCCACCCTGACTGTTGTTCACCTCTGTTTCTTTTGGTTTTTCTATTCCGCCACCAAAGAAGAATATGCTTTCCGTTCTGTGATCACTGTCCCCACGCGAAGACCACCTCTAGTGAGCGCATCTAATCTTTCCTCCTCCCGATCTGGTGCCACTCCTTGGGGCTCACTCGTGGAAGTGGCTTGTCGTGGCCACCGTCTTTTCCATCTTTGAATCTTCGGCCCATCCATCAACAAATCTTGGTTTGTCTTCCAAGGTGTGAAGATTCATGGAATTTTGATTTGTTCTTGTTTATTTTAGCTCAGGAAGTTACGATATCTATTTTCTGATGAGTCCCTAAGATTAACAGTAACTGCATAATCTTACTGAAGATTTAGCTTTTTGTTGATTTTCGTGAAGAAATCTGATCTGACACCTTCTGTTGTAGGTTCCCTAATTTTTTTAAGAGGTGCTAGTCGTGTATAAGAGGATGCGAGGTGCTGTTCTTGTCGCCATAGCTGCCTCAATCGGTAACTTGTTGCAGGGGTGGGATAATGCCACCATTGCAGGTAAAACTTGTAATCGTGACTCTTTCTTGTGCCTGTCTGTCGATCACTATCAGCAAGTATTTTATTCGATAAATTCGTGCTTGATTCATAGAGATTAGAGCTGAAATTAGTATTATGTTCATCTTTTATGTACTATTTTAAAATTCCTAGAGTCAGGCTACACAGCTTAACCATTCTCAATTGTTAATGTTTCTTGCTCTTGCTATTTTTGTGAATGATCCTGTGCTTTTCCTTCTCCTATTCTCGAAGGACTTTATTGCTCATGTAAATAATAATATCGCAACTTGAGCATGATTAGTTATAGCACACCGCATATTAGCAATCCATGAATAATCTTGTAACTATTGGTTATCTCAGTTCCTAAGTTCATTATATGAACTCATTGAAATTAAAATCTTTTTTATTGAATTTCTTCAGGTGCTGTTCTGTACATTAAGCAGGAATTTAAATTGGAATCTGAGCCTACCATAGAAGGACTAATAGTTGCTATGTCACTTATTGGGGCTACTATTATCACAACATTCTCTGGAGCAGTATCGGACTGGGTTGGCAGGCGTCCCATGCTAATCATCTCATCAGTTCTCTATTTTCTTAGTGGTCTAGTGATGCTGTGGTCGCCAAATGTCTATGTCCTACTCTTGGCAAGGCTTATCGATGGATTTGGGATTGGCTTGGCTGTCACACTTGTTCCTGTATATATCTCTGAGACAGCTCCATCAGAGATAAGGGGATTATTGAATACTCTCCCACAGTTCAGTGGCTCTGGAGGAATGTTCCTATCGTATTGTATGGTTTTTGGGATGTCGCTAATGGACAACCCTCACTGGAGAGTGATGCTGGGTGTTCTCTCTATTCCAGCCCTCCTTTATTTCGCACTGACAGTTTTCTTTCTGCCAGAGTCTCCAAGGTGGCTGGTAAGCAAAGGAAGAATGGTAGAGGCTAAACGGGTTTTGCAGAGATTGCGTGGAAGGGAAGATGTCTCAGGTACATGGTGCCTCAGAATGACACTAATTCATTTTTAGCAAACTAATACTCTCTAATTAGTTTATTGGTACCATTCACTTTTCTTTGAGCTGTTGCATATGTTGCATTTATGTTCTTCAAATACTCTAATGTTGCCTTTATCTATATTTCTTTTTTCTTGTCTTTAAACTTTCTCATCCACATATGAGCTTATACATGCACGTGAGGATTTCAGTACCTTTGCACTGGTTTTGGGTTGTAACTTGTTGGTACAGCTGTGTGATGTCCATGCTGATCATGTGACATTTTTGTGTCAATCACATGCTACTTAGTATCTGCAATTAATATGTGGTTAGAAGGCAGCACAAGGCAGCTACCACATCCAATCAATGACCCAGTTCAACTTTAAAAAAGCTTTTGATTGATCCAATTGTTACTTTGAGCTATCCAATCTTGTTAGCTGTGATGTAATTTCCATTAAAGTACTTGCAAACTATATGAGGTCCCAAGGAATGCTATTCGTGGCCAGCAAAACGACATCTCAGAGTTAGACATGTTTGGAATCAGGAAATGAACTTTCGGTTTTTTTTCTTGTGAATGTCCTTCCTAAAACGATTCAATCTAAGTTTGCTTGAATCCCGTATAAGAAAGATAATTAATTCGTATGATATATCGTTTGAACTAAAATTTTTATGAGACCTGAAAACATATGCTAGATTAAACCTATTTGTAAATACATGCTTTCCAATCATGTTATCTGTGATGTAGTTTGATTAAAGTACTATCAAGCTATATGAGGTTGCAAGTAATACAATTTGGTGGCCAGCAAAACATGTCTCAGAGTTAGACATGTTTAGAATCATGAAATGAACCTTCAGTCTGTTTTATGTAAATGACCTTCCTGAAATGTTAAATCTAAGTCTAATTGAATCTTAGAGAAGAAAGATAATCTAACTGGTATGGTATATCTTCTAAACCAGTATTTCTCTGAGACCTCAAAATGCATGCCAGACTAAACATTCTTGAGACCTCTCTTGATTTGATCTGCTAAATTTTGTATAATACTTAGTTCTATTATCTATACTTCCACATTGTTCCTTTTTTCCTTTATGTTACATCCAAATACCCCATTCATTCTTTAACGTAAAGTAGCTAAACCCATAAAATATAGCACTATCATTCCACAATAGCTTATTATTCGATAATTTTTATGCCCAGTAATTTGTGATCTTGGTCTTCAAGAAAAATAGAATGGATATATAAGAAACTTCAAGATGTGATATGCCTTATTTTCTTTTTAAATATACAGGAGAATTGGCTCTTCTTGTTGAGGGTTTGGGGGTAGGTGGTGAGACTTCCATTGAAGAGTACATAATTGGTCCGGCCAATGAGCTTGCTGATGACCAGGGTGCAATTGCTGATAAGGAACATATCACATTGTATGGTCCTGAAGAAGGCCTTTCATGGGTTGCTCGGCCTGTAAAGGGACAAAGTTCCCTTGCTCTTGTATCCCGCCATGGTAGCATGCAAAAACAGCAAAGTTTGCTGCTGATGGATCCTGTGGTTACCTTATTTGGGAGTGTCCATGAGAAGCTACCTGGGATGGGAAGCATGCAAAGCACACTGTTCCCCAATTTTGGAAGCATGTTTAGTGTGGCAGATCAGCAACACAAAACTGAGCAGTGGGATGAGGAGAGTCTTCAACAGGAGGGTGATGGTTATGCATCTGATGCTGGTGCAGGTGATTCTGATGACAATTTGCATAGTCCTTTGCTTTCTCGCCAAACAACAGGCATGGAAGTGAAGGATATTGCTCCACGGCACGGAAGTGGTATGAGCATGAGGAGAAATAGCAGTCTCCTGCAGAATGGAGGAGAGGCAGTTAGTAGTATGGGTATTGGTGGGGGATGGCAACTGGCATGGAAATGGTCTGAGAGAAAAGGTGCAGATGGGAAAAAGGAAGGTGGGTTCAAAAGAATCTATCTACACCAAGAGGGTGTTCCTGGGTCAAGGAAGGGTTCCCTTGTTTCCCTCCCAGGAGTTGAAATTCCTGAAGATAGCGAGTTTGTTCAAGCTGCTGCTTTGGTAAGCCAACCTGCTCTTTTCTCTAAGGAACTTATGGATAAGCACGCAGTGGGGCCAGCCATGGTTCATCCATCAGAAGCAGCTGCTAAAGGACCAAAGTGGGCAGATCTTTTTGAACCAGGTGTTAGACATGCTTTACTAGTTGGAGTTGGGATCCAAATACTTCAGCAGGTTAGCTTTACTAAATGCAAAATAAAGATGATGATGTTGACTTACATGGACTTTTTATTTTGTAGAAACATTCATATTGTTTGTCAAAATCATCATTCCTTTCTATCACTTCAAAAATTTGCTAGTTAATATTTTCTTATATTGCCTCTTTAGCCCTGAACCAAACTGTGTTATGATTATTTACAGCTACTTTAATGGGTATATCCATCAGCTGTCCGCAAAAGCTCCCTAGGAAGCAGGTTTAACTACAGACATCCATTAGCTTCTTCTCAACAAACATGATATTTATTGCCATATGTTGTTTTTCTTTTACCTAGAAAACTCAGCTACAGATTTATGCTACTAATTCTCTACATTAGCAGTGACATTGTACAAAGAGAACTTTACTTTGTTGTCATAGTACGATAAGAAATAGAAGACAAAGGTGAAGGTTATGCCAACCAAAATTTGGTATTAGTCTAATAATTATCATAATGTGATATCCATTCCTTTATATCTTCACGAATTTCTGATCACTTGTCACTTAAATAAATCCAGTTGGGTTACTTGGATATAAATGTCATTAAATAAATTTGTCATTTGATCTCAACATTTATTAACTTGTCGGTCATTCAACTTGCTTGTATATTTCTTCATATATATATATATATATTAAATGATTTGAAAATTAGTTTCAAGATCCTTTTTGCATTGAGTTCTAACCAAAATTTGAAGATTACAACCAAGAGTTATTGCTTCTCACGCCTATGACTCCTATCAATTATTTCTATTCCATGAAGTAAATTAATTTCATCTCTATTCTGTTGTTGATGTTATTGCTAATATAAATTCTTTGCCCTTGCAGTTTGCTGGCATAAATGGGGTTCTCTACTACACCCCTCAGATACTAGAGCAAGCTGGTGTTGAAGTTTTACTGTCAAATATTGGTATTGGCCCGGCTTCGGCTTCTATCCTCATTAGTGCTCTTACAACCTTGTTGATGCTTCCTAGTATTGGTGTTGCCATGCGGCTTATGGATATCTCCGGAAGAAGGTACTTAGTCTTTTCTTTCCTTGAGTCAACATCCATCTCTTTCCTTGTTGCATCATAGGTTAAGAAAGAATCCCTATTCCCAATATTTCTTGCAGGTTTCTTTTGTTGTCCACAATCCCTGTCTTGATAGCTTCACTGGTTGTCTTGGTTGTGGCCAACCTTGTGGACATGGGCACAGTGGTTCACGCCGTGCTTTCCACCGCAAGTGTTGTTGTCTACTTCTGCTGCTTCGTCATGGGATTTGGCCCAATCCCCAATATCCTTTGCGCGGAGATCTTTCCAACACGAGTCCGAGGTGTGTGCATTGCCATCTGTGCCCTCACCTTCTGGTTCGGAGACATCATCGTCACATACACACTTCCTGTTTTGCTGAATATGATCGGTCTTGCTGGTGTCTTCGGAATATATGCGGTTGTGTGCACCGTAGCTTTGGTATTTGTGTTCTTGAAAGTTCCTGAAACAAAGGGCATGCCTCTTGAGGTCATCACAGAATTCTTTGCTGTCGGCGCAAAACAAGCTGCACTTGATTAATGTGCTTTACTTATTTCAAACAGGAATGACAATTGTCATTAAATCTCTAGGTCATGTTCTTTGCTAGTTAGAAGATCAAAATTGTTGAAGCGTGAGCTGGTTAGAGAGGATAGGACTGGGATTATTTGGAAATGAAAGAGAGATTGAACTTGTTTTTGTGACTTGGCTAAAGGCACAAGGTGGGAAAGATTTATACATTCCATTTATGTTAAAATTTATATGCATTTACTTGGCTTTCTTTCGTGCTTTTTCTTCATCATTTAAGTCTCCTGTTTAGTTGGTACATTTTCAAGAAGCTTTCAGTGTTTCAGTTAAATCTCTGCAAATCTTTTACTAGTAAATTTGGTCATATTTTGAGCTTATATATATATATATATATATATATATATATATACACATATCGTTTTTGGTCTTCGAAACATTTTGGATAAGGCATTTATGATCATCTAAATTTTATTCATAAATAGATTGCGACAGTCACAAATATTATTGATTATAGTCATGGAGAACGTGTTCTTATATCTTCAAGAATGGATCAATTAGTCTCAAATGTATTTCGATTTCTCTCCAAGTCGAATCAACGCCAGATGTGGTCGAAGCTTCTTTAAGAAGCCTTGGTATGTGATCCTAAATTATTAGATAAAAATATGTTCTTGATTCACAATATTGAAGAGCATAGACTTAGAAGCATAAAGAATAAATCCTTCCAAAAAATAAGGAAGTTCTTGGAAGTACAAACGATTGTTCACTGTTTCTTGAACCATATTCTACGATAGGATCCACATGAAGATCATCGACCAAACTGTGAGTGCCAAGGCAGCAATCATGTAAGTCCAGAGGAATATTACCGAGCATTCTTCTTGGCATGCATCGAATAATTGTGTCATTGTACCTGCAATTCATCCCCATACTGATCATAAAGTTGCATGTAATAAATAGGCATCAGCAATCTTAATTTGGTGGGCAGCAGCAACAGTGTTTGATGAAGTAAGAACGTTCATACCAATACTCATGGCAGGGGGCACTGTAAACTGTATAAGCAGCACGTAGCGGTACAGTGGAGATGGTGGCAGGAAACCCACATGCCCTGCAGCCATCACCACAGCAATGCCAAAGAGGGGAAGGATGACATACCGCACACAAATGATTGCTGTGATTACCAGCGGCCTCACCGTCGACTTGCGCAGTCCTGCTTGTGTGTTCAAGACAGCAATGCAGAGCTCAATCTAGATTTTGACTTCCATCTCGACAAATAAGAAAAAGCTTGTAGATGGTAACCTTCTGTCAGATTGCCTCCCAGGATGATAATTGTGCAAGGTATTGTGCCATCCCTGCGCTTCCTCGAATCCAATGTGAATGACAAGCATTGGAAATCTTGCTTGTATGTATATATGATTGAACATTGGCATAATTAGCTCCGAAAAAAGAAGATATAACTTACCCTAGCAATGTCATTGAATCTTGAACCACATGTAATGGGCCTGTTTCTCCTACAATGAGTGCCTTCAACCATGGCACAACACCAACAATAAAGCCACCTACCTAGGATGAATCAAGCTTATCGTAAGTCAGGCTTTTCCTTAACAAGTTCTAACCTCTTAGTTCATGTCCAACACTTGATAACTATTCTTGAGGGAGATGAAAAGATACCGCAGCAACTGTTGGTGGTGATAACAGTTCCTTTGATATCTGGTAAAAAGTTCCCTTCGATCTTTCCCATATGCGCACAATCATGTCACTGAGCTTTCTGCTGGATACTCTTTGCTCGATCTCCTTCACAACAAATATATGTGAATATTAATTCAATCAACCAAAATTTCATTTCATGTTTTTATTCATTTTTACCCCATGAGGTTACCTTTTTTTGTTTCTCATCTCAACTAGGATTCCATTTTTCGAGATCAAAGTGTAATTGTAGACCTGAAGGATGACACTTACGTTGTGATGATCTGCAGTTCTATCACTTGATTCTGAGTCTTCAGATGATGGCAGAAGTAAGGCCTCCTGATCACTGTAATCTTGTGCATCAAATATTCTAGCTTTCCTGGCCACCTCTGGATTCCTGTTCTTGTTTGTTGGCACCTCATCTTTATGGATCCTCCCACAGTGACTGATTGATTTTCTTATAAGACTGTAGGTATGGGTCCATATGAAGAAATTTCCAAGCTGCATGAACAGGTGAAGACGTATTATCTGCATCTACTGCAGTGCCAAATCTAAATGCAGCCTCTACTTTACCGCCATCGATAAAGATGCGTATGAGATTCCTTGGACACGGCAAATCTTGTCAGCCCCAAATGGATTGCCCTCTTCCCCACAGATTGCTGGGATGATGATCAAGGGCATGGCACCTAAATTGCCTGTTTATGTGCATGCAGGCTGAAGACCATGGAGATCCGTACACAGACATCAGGAGCTATCATCCATGTTCATGGTTACCTGCAGAGCAGCTCGCGATGACGAGGGCTTCAAGGTGACGCTCCGGTTTCAAGATCTTCACTGCAGCCCATCCAAGAATTCCACCAACCAAGAACGTGATTCCAACGTTGACAGGCATAAACCACCTTGAGCACCCAGAAGCCACCTCAGCCTGGACGAACGATATCAGACTTACCAAGAAATAATGTCCTTTGCTGTAACAGTCTTTGCTAGGCTTGCAAATGTTAGGGCTGGAACGAAGACGACGAATACAATCTGTATAGGACAAGTACAAGTCATCGAGGCTCGAAGCAAAGAGAAGTGCATGTTTAGTTGTTGTATGAAGGCTGATGCTATGGGTATGGTTTGTCTGACCTTGTTGATATCGCTGCGGGCATTAGCAGAAAGGATGTTGATGTAGCCGGATGCAAGAAAGGCTCCGAGCAGGCCAACAAGCAGCACCTGCAGCACGGGCATGGAAGCCACAATGAGCAGAGACCAGAACTCCATCCTCCTGTCTTCCTTGAGGAGCGTTATGAAGCTGTTCTTGATCCAAGTTTTAGATGCTGCTGCTTCATAAAGCTGTTCTGTCAGTGAACAACAAGGTGCCATCAAGACAGATCATTGCAGCTCTTGCAGGTGACAGCTTTTCTACTAGTTTGCAACCAGCGGTGCAGAAGAAAGAAAGGACAATATATAATTCCTTTGCTGATCTGAAGCTCAAGTGACTTTTCTCTAATTTAGTTGATCAAAGATATGTTTCATGCACTCTCCTTTATCTTAAAAGTCAAGGGACGTTACGAGGGTTTAACCTGTTGAAGTATCAAGCAGAAAGTTCTGATGAGTCAAAGTAGAAGATGATATGGTTCTTGTATCATGAAGCAGCTGGTGAAGCCTATGTCCATGAAATCTCGCGGGGGGCGAGGAGAGAGAGAGAGAGAGAGAGAGAGAGACCTGGGAGCTACCGTGTCATGGCGAAGCCTTGGATGAGGAGGAAAAGAGCAGTACGCATGAACAAGGCATCAACACGATTAGAAGAGAAAGGTGATGGGTTTGTTCGTGAGCTGAGCTGCTTGCTTCCATTTTAATAGGAGATTAGAAGGCTGCCTGGTCCGCTTTTGATGGGTCCCACCGTGAGCAGGGATATTTCCCAATCAGGTGATCCAACGTGTCTATTTGCTGCCCTTTTTCTTTCCACCTTCTAAGCCACCTTGTCACGTTCTAATGGCAAAGAGAAGGCCGACATGGGTAAAGTGGAGAGAGGATGCGAACAAAGAACACTAATAGTTCTGGTCATTTAAATTGAAATCGAATCAGATTAGAACTGGATTGAATCGGTTCGACTAATTGTTGATCTTAAATCGAATGATTTGATTTTTAATTTTTAAAAATCAAAATCAATCGAATGTGAACCGGAATTGACGGTATTGATTTTAGTTCGAACTGATGATTCATGATTTAAAAAATATATATAATTTTTTATTTTTTAAAATATATATTTTTAATTTTAAGTTATTTTTAATTAAAAATTAAAAATCAATGATTTGAATCGAAATAGAAATCGAAACCATTACATTTTAGGTACGGCAGCCGTTATTTTCTTGGGAGATAAATAATGGTCCACATTGTGACCACATGCCGAGGAAAAGTCGCGAATAAAAAGCCAAAAGGTAAAGAAAAAGTAGAGCATGCCTGCGGAAAAGTATGTGGTCAAAGCAATAATGCAAAGGGCGCACATCATTTTCAACCCACTTTTGCGACGTGCACTTAGGACGACATCATTGGAGCTCCCGTTGGTCCAATCTAAAGCTTCATAGTTGTGGGAAACCTCAGATCAAAGTTCCCTTAAATTCGTTAATTAACAACAATATTATGTCAAATACTAATATTATATCTATCCGATTCTCTTTGGTCGAGTTTATACTTTAAGTTACAAAATATTAAAAATAATGTTTATAACATAGTAAAATAAGATGAAAGGGATGCAATAGACACGTTGGGGCGACGAGAGATTACTGAATATAATTAGATTTTTTTTCTCTTTTATCATGAAGAAGAAAACTAATATGTCATTTAAAAATATTAAAATAAAGATTTAAAGATATTTTAGTCTTTTTAAAAAATTTAAACAGTTTTATGGTGACACAACCATTACAATAACGAGGCTGAGGAAAGTTGTGTTGCCTTAACATTGATAGCAACAATAATCATAATAAATATAATGATGATCTTATTATATGATAATGATATTGTAATCCAAAATGTGCTTTTGGTGCTTAAGAAGAATATCTGTAACATTTAAGGTCTAATTTTTCCTAAGAATTCAAATAGCGATTGTTTTTTAATGTTTAATCAGCATATATAATCAATCATAGGGTACACGTGGCAGGATAATAATCGAGACTGGAACAATCCTAGCCGTTCAAAAGCCCCAACGCCGTTGTAGTCTCACGATTACGAATCTCCAGCCGCACCGGATCCGTGTCGCGCCCAAAAGGTATAATCTATAGTCAACGTTACTGTTCATAGACACGTGGCTCTTCCCGATCCTTTCTCCTTTCTTTATTAAGATAGGGGGTGACCTCCGATCGCCGGTCCGCGGCGCTGCGATATAAAAGATGATTGCGTTGGCCTTGCCCGTTCCCTCGCCTCGAAGCTATTTCCTTTTCTCTGTTTCTCTTCGCTCCTTTTGCCGCATGTATTGTTTCCATTTTCTCCTAAAATAAAAATTCGTCGAATTCAAGAAGAAAAACGAGAAGGGCGACGACCTCTGATCGGTGAATTATTCGGACGTCACAGAAGCACCTGTCTTTTGGAATGGCCGAGGGTCAGTTTTGAAGAAAAGTTATGCCTTGTATCAGCGATTTCTGTATTTGGTTTCCCTGCTTAGATCCGTTTATCTTCGTGTTGGCATTGACAAAGCTGGGAATTTGGTGAATTTTTTTCAGGTTTTATTTTAATGTCGATGAATTTTGGGCTAAAGATCCGATCGCTGATTTCATTTTGAGCATTCTCCGAAAGGAACCTTCTTGGTTGCGTATTTTTTGATTAGGTGTCTGTCGCTGAGGAATCTTATTTTTATACTTTTGCTGATTTTGATTGTGTTTGGCCCTGTTGATGAGTCTGAATTGCTTCAGAGCTATTCGCTTCTATTCTTCCGTCGTTGACGTTTGGAGTTGGGGACTGATGTCTTACAAAGAACAGTTTTTCCTGAGGTCTAGTTGACCGGAGGTAACCCTTCTTCGAATTGGATCTCTTCGGAGGCAAAAACCATCAAAGCGTGTAATTGTATTTAATGTCTAGAGTGAGAATATTCCAAATATTGAATAAATTACATTGACGGCGGCATGTACTAGGTAGGCACTACTGCTTAAAGGTTGCTATGGATCGTTTCTTCTATTTCTGGACAGTTGCTTTAATGGTTCCGAAGGGATCATGTCACCCGGCACCGAATCCTCACCCCCATTGATTATGGACAGCAAGTATAGAATCAAAGAGAAAGGGTCTTTAAACAATGGTGGCGCAGAAGGTCCTAAGTCTTCAGAGAGAATGAAGGGGCCAAAAGCCAGGAAACCACCTCGACACCTCTCGATCATTCGGCATTCTGTGAGCGGTGCCCGCCTGGTTTGTTCTGGCTGAACTAGTGCTCTTTCTTATGAGAGTTTTGTCTATCCGTATTTGGTATTTTCATCACCATGTTTCTAATTATCATGACCAAATTTCCTACTTATTCTAGGGCTTCAATTTGGGGGCTCTTGCCTTGATTTCTCCACAGCTAGGACAGACTGGGTTCTGGCCTGTGTTTCGGTCGGGTTGCTGCTCAGAGATTGGGCCGAAACCACACATGGAGGATGAGCACATTTGCATTGATAATCTCGTCGAATATCTTAGAGCTTCTACCAATTTTCCATCACCTGGTGCTTTCTATGGAGTGAGTGCCGCTTATGTGGGTTCAATTCTGTGCATATTGTAGAGTATTACATGATTTACTATTTGATCATTATGTGTTCTGTTATAGGGATGGCAGAGGGTCTTTTTTTTGGGGGTACCAAAGTCTATTGGACCTGCTTAAACAAGATTTGGTACCCTTCATCAGGTCTTGGACAGGTTCGGATAGAAAAGTAGGTATCTGTGAGCGTTCAAATTCGATTTCTGGTACCTACATAGTTAGCACGTACCCTTTAATTGGGTTTGAGAAAAGTTCTGATAGGAAAGTCGGAATATAAGTGGCATTTGGATTTGGATTCAGTTTATGAGCTGGTTAGTCAGATTTGTTTGGGTGAAACTGGTGTCCACAGAACTCGTTGTCGTTTCCATTTTGTTGCTTACTATTTTGTTGATCTCTTACTCTTTTAGATGATGTGCTCGGCATTTCATGGTTGATATAGGTCCTGTAACTCATTCTCTTTTGTTACTGTGATAAATGGCATCAATCATTTGGACTGTCACACCTAGGAATCTGATGAGCATTTATTGAGAAAATGCAGTTTGAATGTGCAGGTGTTTGATGGGCATGGTGGTATAGATGCAGCATGTTTTGTTCGAAATAATATCCTTAAATACATAATTGAGGACGTTTATTTCCCTGCTAGTGTGGAGAAGGCCATAAAGAATGCATTTATAAAGGTTGATCATGCACTTGCCGATTCCCGTTCACTTGATCGCTCTTCTGGAACTACAGCACTTACAGCCCTTATTTTAGAGAGGTAACATCTGATGTCACTTTCTAGCAGTATTCATCCTATATCATGTAAGAAAGTTGAAACATGTTGAGAGTTGCAATTTGACTGCAGAAAGAAAGATTCGCAAACATTGTCCTGTTCGATAAATTAGAAATGAATTATGCAAGCATTTCAAGGCCTCGGATGCATTATCCTTGGTATCTTGTGTGGTAGCACATTGTATTCCACTAGTGTTTAGTATTTGTAATTCATATTTAAGCTTCATCGTTAATAAAGTTGTCAGGTTGCCGGAAAGATTATCTGATTGTTCAGTATTTTGATTTCGTAGAGATAAGGCAGTGATACATAACAATACTAAAGCTGTAATATTTAAGGTTTTAATGCAATTATTTTGTTTGATTTTATTTTTTAAGTTCCTTGAGATTGGCACTCTTTACCATCCACATCACTGGATAATTAGATCTACAGAATGTTTTGTGTTGTAGAATAATGTAACGTGAGGCCGAACAAGTGTCAGATAATAGAGTTTTAATTAAAGACATTATATTTTGATTGGATAATTTGATGGGACATTTAGTATAAATCTATATCCAAAAACAACACAAGCTTAACTGGTTTCTTATATCTGCGTATGCTGGTTAATATTTACTTAAATAGTTGTTCTTCTTTGATGAGATGCCTAGATATTGACTCCCAATTTCTTCCCTTTGTAGGTCGCTGCTCATTGCTAATGCAGGTGATTGCCGAGCCGTATTAGGGAAGCGTGGCCGAGCAATTGAACTTTCCAAAGACCATAAGCCTAACTGCAATGCTGAACGGCATAGAATTGAGAGGTTAGGGGGTAGTGTTTACGATGGATATCTTAATGGTCAGTTGTCTGTCGCTAGGGCTCTTGGTGACTGGCACATGAAAGGCTCCAAAGGATCTGCCTGCCCTCTTAGCGCTGAACCAGAGTTGCAGGAGACAATTCTAACAGAAGAGGATGAGTTCTTAATAATGGGCTGTGATGGCATTTGGGATGTCATGAGCAGTCAGTGTGCGGTGACAATGACTAGGAAGGAACTCATGCTTCACAATGATCCAGAGAAATGCTCGAGAGAGCTTGTGCGAGAAGCACTGAAGCGAAACACCTGTGACAATTTAACTGTCGTGGTCATCTGCTTTTCCCCAGATCCGCCCCCTCGCATCGAGATCCCAAGAACTCGAGTCCGGAGGAGTATTTCTTTAGAAGGCCTACATGTCCTAAAGGGAGCTCTGGACAAGAATATCTGATTTCAGACTTTTAGTTCTCCATTCCCCTATTCTGTGGCCTGTAGAGAATGGAGTCTCTCGACATTCTTGAGGCTGTAGGTGAATTTTGTAGTTATTGATTGCGATGAATAACATTTGATGAGTCTGTAATTTAGATAAATTGTTTTTGAGAATGTGCTACATGTTGCAGTTAATTTTAGCTTTGAGCAAACATTGATTACTAGCTCCTTGTGTCCTATAAGAATTGAAAACGATGACTAAGAGACTAGAGTGTTTTTGCTTTTTGCTTATTTGGTATCATTTCTTTAGATTTTGATACCTTGAGTTACCAAATTGCAAACCGTCTCCTTGCTTGGTTTGTTCTCCCCTACTTCATGGGGGTGTGCCGAGTTTGGGGAGGTGGAGGTTGGAAGCTTCCGTGGGTGGGATAAAAGTTGTGCTAGAGCTGAGATTTGTGTGTCCTTTGCATCTGGCATTTCATACTCAAATTGTCAAGTTAGCACGCTCTCACATCCTCGTCTCTCATGCATTGATACTTCTTATGTGGACAGCTCAAATCAGCCTTGATATCATTATATATCTAATGCATCTGACACTCCGTTTGCAAGCAATTTAAGTCAACATACCTCAATTGCCCACGTAAGCATTTGACACCTTCATTTATGGATAGTTCAATTCAATATACCACAACACCCTCGAATCTGAGTTAGATCTACCTGCAATTTGAGTATGTATAAATTTCGATTGAATTCATATAGACCTTGCTTATATAATTTTAGTCATATGTTTGTTGTTTTTGCATGTTTGATATGTTATAGTTGATAATTTATGCTACACAAATTGTATATTTGCATGAGATGCACACGAATCTCATTTAGATTTAAGTAAATCTAGACTAGACTCACACGAATCCATCCAAGAATTATGTGGAATCGTTTTAAATCCAAACTATATATATATATATATGTATATATATATATATAGCGGAGGAGAGAGGGGAGGAAGAGAGGAGAACGAGATGGCCAGAGGAGAGAGAGGAGCAGGCGATGGTGAGGGAGGGGGGGGGGGGTTGTGGGGGCGGGGGGCGGGGGATGCGGGGGAGGAGATGGAGCCAAGTGGGGAGGCGGAGCCGAGGGCTTCCCCTCACCCTCCTTCTCCGCCTCCCCTCTCCTCTCTGCCCTCCGACTCCATCCCTTCACCGCTCTCCTCCCTCGTTGCCTCCTCCCCCTCTTTCTCTCCCCCTCCTCTCCCTCACCGCTTCCTACTCTCCTACCCGGCCTCCACCCTCCTCCTCCTCCTCTCTGTCCCTGTCCACCGCCTCCTCTCCTCTCTCTCTCTCCTCCTCCTCCTCCTCCTCCCTGGCTCTATCTTCCCACTCCCCTTCTCTCTCTGATTGTTAAAAAATAAAAATGATTATCATTTTCTTATTCGATCATTTTTCTTACTTAGTCGCCCTTTCTCTCCATAGTTTCTTTTCTGCATCATTCTCTCACTGTTTATGGGTATTTCAAATTTTATTTTAAATTATTTATATATTTTAAAAAATTTTAATTAAATATTAATTCAGTTAGTGATACAGTGATGATCATTGATCTTATGTCTCTTAATATCCTTACATGTCTTATGGATTAATACAAGTCAATATACCTTGATGCATCCTACATCCCTCATATATGTACTTTAAATTGATATGTCTGTATGTCTCATGCACTCAGTATGCTCTACGTGTGTAGTTCAAATTAACATTCCGAAACCCTTAAATATCTTTTGTATTCAATATCTCGTATGTAGGTAACTTAGTCGGCATGTCTCAATTTTTACTTACGTCATTATGCCTGACACTCCCTACGTGGGTGGTTTAAGTATGTATCTTTTAACACCCTTGCATGTCTAATGCATTCGATATCCTTCATTTCGATAGTTTAAGGTGGCATGCCTTAATGCCCTCATGCATTTCATGTACCTAAAACCTCTTATATGGGAAGTTTAAGTCGTGCATCTCAATACTATCACATGTTTTGTGCTTTCAAAATCCTATACATATGTACTTTAATTTGGTATACCCTCGTACCCTTACACATTTAATGTGTCTAACACCCCATTATACAAGGACTTCAAGTCAGCATATCTAGATGACCTTGTGAATCTCATCTATTTGATACTTTATATGTATACAGTCTAAGTTGATATGCCCTTATCTATTCATATGTCTTATACGTCCAATGGTTCTATGTGGGCGATTCAATTCGACACCAACACGGGCGATATAGACTAGTATGATTTGATTCTCCTATACTTCTCATTCATTGGATATCCTCTTGTATTAGGGATTTAAGTCATCATTGCCATGACACCCTCGCATGCTTTATGCTTAACACACTTAATATAAATAACTCAAATTAACACCCCTAGCACCCTAGCATGTTTTACACGTTTAATACCTCATATGAATAACTCAAATTAACACCCCTAGCACCCTAGCATGTTTTACACGTTTAATACCTCATATGTAGTTAGTTCAAATTTGCATATCTCAACATCCTCGCACATCTCATGCATTTCACAACCCCTACATGAGCTGTTCAAGTTGACATGCCTCGATGCTCTCGAGTGTCTTATGCTTTTAACACCTTTTATGCAAGTGGTTCAAGTTTGTATGGCTCGAGACCCTCACATGTTTCATGCATTTGATATTTTGTACATGGTTGGTTTAAGTTGGAAAACTTCTTACGTCCTCCTCGTGCATTATATACATATGATATCCTATATGACTCTACATGCATCTTATACATTTGACATCCCCTACGGTCCTGATGCAATTATACATCTCATGCATCCAATAACTCTTCTATCAACGTTCTGATAGATGCACCCTAATGCACTCATGTATCTCATGCGTTCGACATATTTTGTATGGATAGTCTAAGTCAGTACACCCTAATGCCCTCGCCTACGCACCCTAGAAAGTCATATGGGCAAAACATTATTCTCAATTAAGTCAGCTAATTTCTTAAGATGGAGTTGTAGCCATCTAGAACTCATGGTGCCGAATTAGCCATGACACTCCACTTAGCTAGGCAACGATGTGACATCATCTAGATTTATAAGCATGCCCAACCAACATGGTATCTTAAAAAAAAATAAATAAAATAAAATAAAATCTCTGTTGATGTCTTAATTCGAAATTTATAAAAGGAGGACTTCTCCATACATACATTCATCTATGAACAGGAAAGTAGTATTGTTGGGCACGTCACAACAGTTTCGTAAGATCGTATGTTTAAGATGAGTCCGCAGATAGGAAGGAACTATTGGCTTGACCATTCTGGAGGGAGCATCTAGTTTTCAGGCGTTAGTGAGTCGAGTCATGTCAACTTTGCCACCTGAGTATGACCACCACAACCACCGGGATTGCTTCATGCATGATGCATCTTACAAGACAATCTTGCATTTATTGTGTTGCCTTATCCTGCGTTTCATGATTTAAATCATATGTGAGACAATATTTTCCAGTGCGTAGTACACGCAGCCAAAGAATCTGCGCGACAATATTGTCAAACGTTAGACATGATGATGCGTCACTTCCATACTACCCACGATTCCAATAATATGTGAGAAAACACGCAAATTTGTCCAAGATAATATGTAAATAGGGACGGAGAAAATATCGGAAGTGTGATCGTCAAAGATCACCTGCAACTACATAGTATCCTCCTTCAGTGTTTGTTGGACATATATTTCCTCCACTGATCAAGCATACCTCTCATTTCACTTAGCTTACTGCTTAAACCAGCACGACAGTTTGCATGCATCGTACAAATGGCATTCCAATCTCTGCTTCGTATCTCACAGAGCCCATTAATGTACTTGGTGTCCAAGAACCTAATCGTCAACCCTAGGTCCCCGAGGAACGCGTCGCGCTTGATGTAGTTGAACACAGTCTGATCATGATCATTAGGATGTTTTGTCCTTGATGAGTACCAGTACTTGAAGAATGGTATGGTTCTATTGTTGGACTTCACGTAGTTAAATCCATTGCTAGGCCAGTTCTCCAGATCGGTGGCGTTGCCAAAGAACCTGTCACAGGATACCTGGAAGTCCCCCTCCGGGTAGAAGTGTGGTAAAGGATTCCGAAACCACAATATGTCTGTGTCCTGAAATCAGACCGTGGCATGTAGTTCATCGAGTTACATATTGACCTATAGCATTTTTGCTGGGAAAAAAAGTTTCATCTCGAGTACTCACAATTAAAGATGACAGTGGTGTCACAAACTTAACATGATTCATGCAAGTCAAATGAGTTCAGTTCGAGAACACACCGTGGCTATGAAGTTGTATCCTTTCTCGAGAACTTGGCGTTGGTAATCCAACCTTTGCCACATCATGTTCAAGTAGTCGGGAGTATTGTAGTCCTTCTGCTCGGACAAGTTGGCGCCCTTGGTATTGAGAGCGAAGCAATGGGCACGCATCGACAGGCAACGCTCGTGCGCCTTCTGGCCCAGGGTGATGAACACCAAGTGGTTCAGAAGCTGACTTGTCCCGTTGCCGATGCGGAAGCTCTCGAGGAACAGATCCAAAATCGATCCAGGTTCGGCCCATGCATCATTCAAGGTGGTCAGTATCACCGTCTTGTTCCCCATGTCTGCTGCCCTCAGAATCATCTCCTGGTACAGTATCATAGCATGAGCACAATTAAAAGAGTAGCAAAACTGACAGAGGTGGAGCAGGGGACGGAGCTCGCCAAGTGGTCTGCGGGTTCGGCGGCATCGACGGCCACGTCCATGGGAGAGCTGAGATGCCAACGGAGGGAGGACGTCATGGGAATGTCGAAGAGGAGAGCGCAGGAGACGGCGGCGGCGACGAGGACAATGATCGGGACGAACCCCCTGAGAGCGACAGATCTCAATTCCAGGCCGGCGGTGGCGAAGTCGGAGAAGGCCATGGACGACGTCGTCACCAAGTAATCGCCCCCTCTTCCACCAGGGAAGCTTGACGGTGTGCGAGCGTGGGTGAAGCAGAAGCGCGCAGTTAAAGGGCGGGAGGAGACACGGTTGCCTGCGAATCCGTATTCAGATTCCACGATCTGTCATCGAAATGTGTGCTCGTAACGTGATTTGCGGTATGTAACTACTGCACGCGACCGTCACCACCCGTATATATATATATATATGTAAAGATTACCACGCATTCATGAGATATGTTGACTATTTATTTATTTTTGAGTGGGTTGACTATTTATTGGTTTTTAGATGCTTCTTCTCGTTATTTATAGGCCTTGTGTCCGTCTTGGAACCTGCGTCTCTAATCCCGAGAGGAAGAGCACATGAGGCAGTGTGACTCACACGTTGGAAGCCTCAAAATCGCATATTAAAAGCCCATCACGCCCGGAGCCAAGGAAGTGAACACAATGCTGGCACTGCCGCGTGGTAGATTAGGCCTTGTTGAGGAGGAGCACATCTCCGTCCCGCAGAGGAGTCAGTGGCTTTTACTTTTGAGGTCACCAAGTGGGGCTCTCCTCTTAAACAACCGGAAGCATTGTAAACGCTTCACCCTCGTGAACTCATTCAGAAGGAACATGATTTCTTCGTGGATGCGTTTGTACAACAAAAAATAATGATCTTCTCGTAGATAGGATTGTGCTCAGACTTCTGAAACAATATGTGACAGATTTTGATGGCATCGACTGCAACAACGCCACGCTACTTGAAAAGAAGTAAACAAATCCCTTCGTCGTCTGACAGAGGGAATATGTATATTTCTTTCAATGAACACCCAAGCATGTGAAAATTCCATCTTTTTCGTTTAGCCCAATCTTCCATTATCGAACCATCTTGTGACAGGCTTTTCTGATTGTCTGAAGCATCTAAAGACGTCGCATCAACAACGGATTGATGAGTTGAGGAAGCTGCGAGCAGGAATCAAGGGTGAAGTTTACAGCTTCCATGAGGCTGAGGTAAATCTCAGGTTGCTTATGCTCCCTCCTCACAGCAACATTACGCCAGCATCTTCTATGTTATCTTTGAAATGTTCGCCACAACACACTGAAAGAAGGTTAGAGATCCAAGAAGTCCCACCGCAGTGAGATCCAAACCCAGTTAGCATCTTGGACCTAATTCAAGTTGATTTTTTAGAAATTATTTATTCTTTAACTTTCCAAGTATTTGCATTGTAATTCACCGAATGTAGCTTGTCATGATGATTTATTCAGCAAAACTTAATTACAGCTAAATTTGGGCGTCAGGTAAAACAGAGGAGTCTTAAACAACAAAATCTTTCAGGGGAGTCACCTAAAGATCTCAAATGTCCTGAGCTAATTTTTCTTCTCTCTCCGGCTGTCTTTTTTTTTCTGAATTAACCGGGAATGAAATGAAATCAGGAAACGAAAGAAAAGAAAATATTCATTTTTTGTCTCAAGAAACAAGAATTTTTGGATGACTGTAAATACAAAACAATTCTGTGAATATCAAATGCCCATACCGTCAAACTCTTGATAAATACGCTTTTCTATCCCAACTTTCCATTCAAATGGTTGAGTTTTGAGGATGCATGTCAATCAAATAAAATGATGGTTATCGTTTGTGAGTGTGTACTGACAAAACTGACATCAGAGCATTCTCGGCATCTTCATCTAAAACTGCTTCTACCGGAGGTCACAAAGCCGCTTGAGGAAGAATCTAAAAGTGTTTGCCGGAGATATACTTCTTCCACTCTTCAAGCATGCCTCTCAATTCACTGAGCTTACTGCTTAGACCAATACGACAGTTTGCATGCATCGTGCAAACGGCATCCCAGTCTCTGCTTCGTATCTCACAGAGCCCATAAAAGTACTTACTGTCCAAGAACCTAATCGTCAACCCTAATTCCCTGAGGTACGCGTCATGCTTGATGTAGTTGAACACAGCCTGATCATGATCCTGGGGATATTTTGTTCTTGCTGAGTACCAGTGCTTGAAGAATGAGATGGTCCTATTGTTAGACCTCACGTAGTTGAATCCATTGCTAGGCCAGTTCTCCAGATCAGTGGCGTTGCCGAAGAACCTGTCACAGGATACCTGGAAGTCTCCTTGGGGGTAGAAGTGTGGAAGAGGATTCCGAAACCACAAGATGTCTGTATCCTGAAACAAGACCATGGCATGTAGTTCATTGAGTTCCATTGTCACATATAACACTTTTGGTTGAAGAAAGTTACAGCTTGATGGATCCACAAGTAAAGATGATACATAAACTTGTATAAAATGATTCGAATGGAAGTAACGTGGCATTCGTTGCCCTTGTGCGTCCTTCAAAAAATCGAAGGAGTGCAGTTGGAGAACATACCGTGAATATGAAGTTGTACCCTTTCTCGAGAACTTGGCGTTGGAAATCCAACCTTTGCCACATTATATCCAAGTAGCCGGGAGTATTGTAGTCCTTCTGCGCGGACAAGTTGGCGCCCTTGGTGTTGAGATCGAAGCAATGGCGACGCATCGACATGCAACGCTCCTGCGCCTTCTGGCCCATGGTGATGAACACCAAATGGTTCAGAAGCTGGCTTGTCCCGTTGCCGATCCCGAAGCTCTCGAGGAAGAGATCCAAAACCGATCCAGGTTCGGTCCACGCATCATTCAAGGTGGTCAATATCACCGTCTTGTTCCCCATGTCTGCTGCCCTCAGAATCATCTCCTGTTACAGTATCATAACATGACCACAGAAAAAACAGTAGCATGCAGAACTGGCAGAGGTGAAGCAAGGGGCGACGGAGCTTGCCAATTGATCTGCGGGTTCGACTGTATCGACGGCCACGTCCAATACGGGAGAGCTATCACGCCCACGGACGTAGGATGGTATGAGAATGCCGTAGAGCAGAGCGCCGGGGACGACGACGGCGACGAGGAGAAGGATCAGGACGAGTCTCCTGAGAGCGCCAGATCTCACCGCCCGGCTGGTGGTGGCGGAGTCGGACAAGGCCATGGGTGAGGTTACGACCAAGTAATTGCGACGTCGAAGCGGCGCGAAGCGGAAGCGTGCGTGTATATATATATACATTGTAATGATGGAGGACATTGGGAATCCAATTATTAAAGGAATTGATTCACATAAAAGTATTTAAAAAAATAATTCAAATATTTGATTCAAATATATTCTTGTCAATTTTATTTACAAAATATAATTCTTGTAAATTTATATAATCACTCTTACCAATGAAATTAATTAACTTTTCTTCTCCACAACAATGGAATATATTAAGAATGAAGTTAGGGAACGTTTAAATAAAAATATGCAAGGAAACAATTCAAATCTTTGATTCAAATAAATCTTTGTCATCCATGTTTCCAAAATATGATTCATGGTGAATTAATGTGATTACTTTTAGAGGTCATATTGATTAGGTTTATTTTTAAATTATTATTATATTATATAAATAATGATGGAAGGTACTAGAAATGATGATTATTCAATGAAATGGTTAAAATAAAAATATTTAACGAAATAATTCAAATCCTGGTTTCGAATTCGCTATTACTATACATATTTAAGAAATACAATTAATTTGAAATTAATGCAATTATTTCTAGAAATGATTAATCTTGGTTTTAGATCATTGTTTTGTTATATACACTTAAACATGAATGAACAATCTGTTTCCTTTTCCCTTTTTTTTTTTTTGTTTTACTCCAAAGAATTCTTCAATCTGTTTTCTTTAAGAATTAGAAAGTTCACCAGAAGCATGGATGAAGCTTCAAAAACTCAATGCTAATCGACACTGTTCATGCATCACTCATCTAAATTAGGAACTCATTTTAATCTTTCAAGACTCTACATCCATACCTGAGTCTCTGCAAACTATCTGGAGTCTCTTTGATGATCTTGCATTAGCCCAACTATTTATACTAAGGGCAGATGGCCTTAAATATTGATAGGGAAAAGAAAAAGAAAGAAATGGAGAATTAGAGAGGTCGAATTAGGGATCTTCATGCAAGAGGGATAAATCTCTATATTATCTTTTCTTGCCTTTTTCTCTCTTTTCTACCTTATCATGATAATTACCATGATAAACCATATCTTTTTATAGGATCATAGATGAGTTATAACACTCAATTATCAAAGCCACATTCATATTTTTTTTATTACATATAATATACCAAATATACTAGTGGTTTATTATTTTCATAACCTCCTTTTTCATGATGATCTTTGTCATGGTGTAACCTTTCTATTAGTTTATTATTTTCATAACCTCCTTTTTCATGATGATCTTTGTCATGGTGTAACCTTTCTATTATCAGTAAATTTTAGAGGTTATAATTGTTATTATTGATGTGATCATGAGAGATATTTCAATCCTCTCTATTAATTAAGTTTTATTCTCTTAACAACTATAAAGACATTTCAGTAGCAGTTATTCGGGTAAGTGAAAGTCTAATATCTTCAAAGAACTCCATGATGATTTATTTGAGCATGAAGCTTTCCTACTATAATGGAGCATTGTGTGCAAAGGTGACACCCTAGTTGCACCGAATGCGTTAAATGTCTTTTTGTTTAGGACGATGACATCATACACAAGAGAGATGGTTTGGTCACATTAGATTTTGCTATCTTTAATGGATGCTTCGTGCACAAGGAAAATACTTTGATCATGACAAATATTTCGTATACTCTTATCTCGATGGATATATCATATATAGAGATGTTTCTTTTATTCATGTATGGCTGCGTCACATGTAAAGGGTATGCTTGGGTTGTGTGGAGCACTTCAGATTTTTTTTTTTAATATTAGACAGACGTATTATATATAAGGGGATGCTTTAATCATGTTTCGTATGCTTTTTTTTATCTTGAGTTAATACATCATATACAAATGAGACATTTTAATCGTTGGACACTTGGGGAGTTTTTTTTTATCATGGATGTGCATGAAAGACACTTTGATTGCATTGAATGTCTTCAATATTTTTTTTCTCAAGCAAATGCCTTACATGCAAGAGACGCGCTTCAATTACGTTGGATATTTTGAATGTGTTTTTTTTAATATTAAAATAATATATTAAACGCAAAGGGGCATTATGATTATGTCAGGATACCTTCATCACGGCCAGCATTTTAGGTGCTTTTTGTTTTTGACCGGACACTGTACTTATAAAATACATCTTTTGTTTGTATTGAATGTTTCGAATATATATATATATATATATATATATATATATATATATATATATATATATATATATATATATGTGTGTGTGTAAAGCTCGATATGTTTTGCTATCATGAACGACATTATTGTTGGAAATATATTTGTTTCAATATAGGTTAATTTTAACAAAAGAAAGGTTTATGCTATCAAGAGGAAGATTCATTCTATTTTTAACAATAATAGATTAGATGTGTATGGAAGGAAAGTCAAAATGACTATTGATTTTAGAAGAGATTTCTTGAAAGAGAATGATTCATTTTGAATATAATAAATATGATGTATCTTTGAGGACTATATAAACCTTATATATTGGTTTATCAAAGACAGAGTTTGTGAAATTATAAAGAATATTTTGAGAGAAAAATAGAAAGTTAATCTTGTCCTACTCTTCTTTTGTTTGAAAACTCTATCTCTTCTTCCTATCTAGGTTTTCAACATTTGGTATCAGAGCATAGGTTAAGCGATGGCTTCTTCCCCAAGTACCATCCAAATTCATATCCCTAGATTGACAATGAAAAATTATGATATATGGTGCATCCAAATGAAGGTTCTTCTAGGCTCTCAAGATGTATGGAAGTTTGTAGAAGATGGATTTGTTGAGTCAAGTCCAGCAGAAGAAGGAGCAATGAATGAAGAAGCAAGAAAACAACTCAAAGATAGAAGGAAGAAGGAGAAAAAGACTTTGTTCATGATCTACCAAGGACTTGATGATACAATATTCGAGATAATCGCTTCAGCAAATACTTCAAAGGAGGCTTGGAAAATGCTTCAAAAAGCATTTGGTGGTGTTGATAAGGTAAAATAACTTCGTCTACAAATTTTATGAGCCAACTTTAAAAAATTACAACAAGGTACTTCTGAAACTATTTTTGATTGCTTCTCAAATGTTATTTCTATTGTTCATCAAATGAGGCGAAATGGTGAACAAATAAGTGATCAAAGAGTAATAGAAAAAATACTGAGATCTTTAGATCCAAAATTTGATTTTATTGCTATTGCAATTGAAGAATCTAAAGATTTAGAAAAAATATCTTTAGAACAACTTATGAGTTCTCTTCAAGTTCATGAACAAAGGATTACAAAAAGATAAGAAGACAAAACTTTGAAGCAAGCATTGCAAACCAAGCTTACTCTTGAAAATAGAGGTGAATCAAATTTTCAAAGAGGAAGAGGTCGTGGACAAAGAGGAAGAGGAGACAGAAATCAGACCAATCAGGAATCTCCAAACAATGAAGGTGGTGGAGAAAATTTTAGCCAAAGAGGCCGAGGTTATAGTCGAGGATGTGGCCAAGGCCGTGGACGTGACAGAAATTTTAAAAGGTTTGAAATATAATGTTATATTTATAAAAGGTACGGGCATTACTCCTTTGAATGCTATTATAATCATAACAATCAAGGTGATAAGACAAATTTTATTGAAAAAGAAAAGAATGAAAATCAAGTTTTGCTGATGACATATGATAAACTGAAAGAAGATCAATTTATGACATGGTATTTAGATACTAGAGCTTCAAATCATATGTGTGGTATTAAAGATTTATTTTCAGAAATAGATACAAGTTATTCTAGAAATATTACATTTAGTGATATGTCTGAGAGACCAGTAAGAGGCAAAGATCAAATTCTCCTTGAACTAAATAATGATAAAGAGTTATGCATTTCAGATGTTTATTATGTTCCTGATATTAAAAATAATATTTTGAGTTTGGGACAATTACTTGAAAAAGGTTATAATATTGAGATGAAAGATATGGCTCTTTCAATTCGTGACAATAATAGAATATTGATATCACATGTGAAAATAGCAAAGAATAGAATGTTTTCTCTGCATTTATGTATTATTGATCGATCAAATTGTTTTAAGATTGATATTGAGGATATTTCTATATTATGACATCTTAGATATGCTCATTTAAATTTTGATGCTTCAAAACTTTTAAAGAAGTATAATATGGTGACAGGAATGCCAAGAATTGATCACCCATCAAAATTATGTGAAGTATGTGTTATGGGTAAGCAAGAAAGAAAGCCTTGCAAAGTCAGAAGAATAAAAAAAGCATGGTATCGGCTTGAATTGGTACACTCAGATGTTTGTGGTCCTATCAATCCAGTATCACTTGGAGGAAGCATGTATTTTCTTACCTTTATTGATGATCATAGTAGAAAAACTTGGATTTATATATTAAAAGAAAAGAAAGAAGTTTTTAGTAAATTCAAAGAATTTAAGGAGTTGGTTGAAAGATAAAGTGGTTGTAGGATTAAATGTTTAAGAACAGATAGAGATGGTGAATATATATCAAATGAATTTGAAAGTTTTTGTAAAAATAATAAAATTTTACATCAATTCACTATGCCATACATACCTCAATAAAATGGTGTCTCAGAAAGAAAAAATAGGACTATACTTAATATGGTCTGATGCATGTTAAAAGAAAGAAGAATTCCTAAAGAATTTTAAGGAGATGCTATTGCTTATGTAGTTTATTTGCTTAATAGGTTTCCAATAAAGCAAATTAAAAATGTTACACCAGAAGAAGCATAGAGCTTACAGAAACAAAGAGTTGATTATTTGAGAATTTTTGGAAGCATTGCATTTGCTAAGATACCAGAGGAAAAGAGAACAAAACTATAGGATAAAGGTCAGAAATATATTTTGTTAGGTTATGCTAAAAATTTTAGTGGTTACAAACTCTACAATCCTATCACAAATAAAATTGTAATGTCAAGAGATGTTGAGTTTGATGAATAATAGATTTGGAACTGGAAAAGTGATGAGCAGCATAAGAAAACCATAGCTTCAGAAGAAGATGATATAATATAAGCAAACACTGAAGAGGCTTTACCGGAATCATCATCTAGATCAGCTAGGTCACATGATTCAAGAAGTTCGTTTATAAGAAGGACAAGATCGGTTCAGAAGATCTATGATGTGACTCAAAGGATTGATACTAACAATGATGAACTATCTTTATTTTATTATTTTTGCATGATATGATCCATTAATCTTCGAAGAAGCTTATAATGAAGAAAAATGACGACAAGCAATGGATGAAGAGATTCATGCAATTAACAAAAATGATACATGGGAGCTTACTACACTTCCAAAAAACCACCAAGTGATTAGTGTTAAGTGGATCTTAAAAAAAAAAATGCACAAGGAGAGGTGGAGAAATACAAAGCACGTTTGGTTACAAAGAGATACAAACAACAATATGGGATCGACTATGAAGAAGTATTTGCACAAGTTGCTTGATTGGAAATAGTAAGATTACTTATCTCCCTAGCAGTTCAAATGAAATGGAAGATTTTATAAATGGATGTCAAATTAGCATTTCTTAATGGAGTTCTTGAAGAAGAGGTATATATTCAATAATCCCCTGGTTTTATTATTCATGAGCAAGAAGACAAAGTATACAAGTTAAAGAAAGCTCTTTATGGGCTTAAACAAGCCCCACGATCATGGAATTCTCGAATAGATGCTTATTTTATTCAAAATGATTTTTCTAAATGCCCACATGAGCATGCTCTCTATACAAAATCTAACTCTGATGGCGATATCTTATTTGTATGCCTGTATGTAGATGATGCAATATTTACAGGCAATAACAGCTTCATGATTGAAGATTTTAAGCACACTATGAAGAAAGAATTTGAGATGACTGACTTGAGCCTAATGACTTATTTTCTTGGTATCAAAGTTATACAAGATAGTGGAGGAATTTTTATCTCACAAGAAAATTATGCAAATGAGGTTCTAAAGAAGTTTTCTATGAAAGATTGTCTCCCTACATATACACCTATTGAATATGGCACCAAGTTGACTAAGGAAGGTGAAGGTAAATACATTAATCCAACTTATTACAAAAGTTTAGTTAGATGTTTAAGGTATTTGGCATGCACTCAACTTGACATATTATTTAGAATTGGTTTAATAAGTAGATATATGGAAAGTTCTAAGACATCTCATTTAAATATCGTCAAAAGAATTTTACGATATGTTAAAGGAATAATTAAGAATGAGATGTATTATTCATCATCTAAAAGTTAGAGCTTATTGGATATAGTGACAGTGATTAGGCTAGAAGCTATGATGATTGAAAAAGTACAACTAGATTTATATTTTATTTTGGTGAAACTATATTTACTTGGTCTTCAAAAAAGCAACATATTGTTTCTCTATCAAGTTGTAAAGCAGAATATATAGCAGCATCCTCTTATATTTGTCATGCAATCTAGCTAAGAAAATTACTCCAAGAATTTCATATCCTATAGGAGAAGTCAATCAAGATTTATGTTGACAATAAATCAACTACTGCCTTAGCTAAGAATCCAGTCTTCAATGAAAGATCGAAGCATATTGACACAAGATTTCATTTTATAAGAGATCATATCAAAAATAAAGAAGTGGAGTTACATCATATCACAACAAGTGAACAAGTGGCTGATATACTTACAAAACCTCTCAAATTTGAAATATTTCAATAACTTCGAAGGAAACTTGGCATGTTAGATGGAACAAGTTTAAGGGGGGATAATGTTGAAAATAAACTTGTTCCAATATCATAAAGAGGTTAATTTCAACAAGAGAAAGGTTCATGGTATCAAGAAAGAGATTCATTCTATCAAGAAGAAAAAATAGATTAGATATCTATGAAAGGACAAGTCAAAATGACTATTGATTATTGAAAAATTTCTTGAAAGAGAATGATTCATTCTAAATATAATAATTATGATGTATCTTTGGGGACTATATAAACCCCATATGTTGATTCATGAAAGACATAAAATTTATAAAATTATAAAAAAAATTTGAGAAAAAAATAAAAAGTTAATCTTGTACTACTCTTTCTCTGTTTGAAGACTTTATACATTCTTTTTATCTAGGTTTAAGAAGCTTTGAACATGAGTTAGCATATGTGAAAACTGCTTTTTTATGCGCACGCATAGATGAATCAAGGAAGCTTTGAATTTATACATGAAAACTGCTATTTTAACGCATATGCATAGATGAGATTCAGGTATCTGTGCCTCGCAGAACAGTAAACTCTGAGGGGATCCACATGGATCATTTACGACTGGGGTGTCTTCTTCTACAATTCCCTGCTGCAACAGCTACAAATAAAAGGGTGCTTTGTTGTCGCCTGGCTTCAGTCGGAAATGGACCAAAGACCTTTCTCGTATTCCATTCCTGCGACTTTACAGTTGGCAGGTCTGCCTTTTGACAGATGAGAACGAAGAAGGCACGAGTAGCAGTGATACGACGCCTCACATCATCCTATATTCCAATCAAAAAGCCACTATTTGTGCCTACCATGAGAGTTTTTAACCTGTGAACATATTCATGAATTCTGGCGACTTCTAACAACTGTTCAGAAACACATGTACATTTGAATCCAAGACTTGGATGCTAACACAGCATCCCATTCTGGTCTTCCGAGTGGTCTTATCTTTCTCACACTACCTTGGGATCTGTTCATCTTTCCACTGGTGCCAGGTCCTGCAATATGAAGAATGGTTGGCTCCTGCATCAAGTTCAATGAAGAGAACAAATGCTTTACCGACTAAACTATGCTGACAGTACACATCAAGACAGAGTTCACTGGTTTTTCATTTTTTACAGAAGCATTTAAAACACAATTCGTAGAATCACTTGCAGGAAGTAATCTTTTTATTTGACTAGTTTTTGTAAATACTTGGCACTTATCCCTGTGGAGCATCTCGCATCTTATAAAACAATACATTTCTGATTTTTCCTGGGGAGTTGTAACATGGAAGAGAGACATCAGAATGAGTTCGAAAGTTGTCACCAAAGGCTTTCAAAGCAAGTCTCTTTAGTCGCTCCAAATCAGAACTTCCAGCGACCTATCAATTTAACTCAGTAAATCTAGCCATAAAAAAAGAAACAATGTAAGAAGAGCATTCCCGAAAAATAGAGATTGAAGAACAAGATATATAAGTGATGCGATTCAAGAGTCACAGATGGACATGGAGAGGTCCAGATTAACTCCGTTATGACTGACAGAATAATGTGAGTGATCATTGAAGTTTCTCCCTGAGGAAGAAGAGAACGCACAGCTGCCTTCACTTGATGATGAGTTGTTCCTTTGAGATGGATGCAATGACAAGGACAGTGACAGAGAACAACCATTGGTTTCCTTGCTCTCCGAAAACTCGTTGCTCAACGATGGGGATTCGTATGACAGATGACCATTCTTGTAGACCTCTGTAAACATGAACTCTTCCGTAGATCTGAGACACTGGCGATTCAGTACAGTGGTCTGCAAGGATGAGTATGATGTTACACTGTAGCCGACAAGCTAGTTTTCACTCGACAATGCAGATCAACGAAAAAGTCATAGGACTTAATGATCTGATTTAGGCCATGCAAAGAAAGCTTCTGAAAATGCAATAAGAATTATGTGGTCAACTGACTGATACAACTATAAGAAGCTCTTGTTCTTACTGCTTTGTATGCACATGAGAAGCAAATCCATTTCATTTTCATTGTAGCCATTGTTATTTTATTTAGGATTTAATCTCAGACTATTACCATTATATAATCTGCACTGGTTAAGACCTTGAGAAACAGTGATCTTCTTGAAAGTTAACAATGTCTCATCACTGTCAATCATCACATTACTTTGTATCAAATTTCACACCAAGAGATGTATAAAGACTATTAAATATCAACCATTCAATACTTGCATTTTTCGTATATGCCAATACTGCACATTTTTGGTTCCTCAATGTAGAACCTCTCAGAATTTAATGTCGAAAAATACCGATATGATGCAGTTAATTATTCACTTGTGCCTAATTTTCTGTCTTATTTTTACCATGTGGGTGTGTGTAGAAAAGCAAGATAAGTGTTCGACATACTAGATGCAAGAGGATTGTTTAGCTCCCAATCACTAGATAGAGAATAAAAACACGAGGAATAAACTAGCCATGCATGATCCCTGCAATCTTTGCCACAGCACCTTGGTGAAAGAAATCCTATGGCAGTTGATCAATCAAGTAGATAACTAGAGGAGAAATAAAGCTGACAGTAAAGGAAGGAAGACAGAGAAGCTTTACAGGTGAGAAGATCAGCAGGGTGCAAAAGGCTCTCTCACTTTTTTCATTTACCTTAAAAGGGTCAGATTCTTCCACCATGTATCCAAGAACTTTGAGCTTGGAAGGGTGATCAGCTGCCAAGTCCCCAGTCTGCAGAGCATCCCTTTGCCAGCTGATGCCCTCCTCCTTTATTCCCCTATCCACAGCTAAGGCTTGCAAGTAATTACCAATCCAGTACTGGGAGGTGACTGTCTCACGGATTTGCTGACTGCATTGCACTATTTTGGAGTTGGGTTGGGCATCCAACGCAGCCCTGTTAATATAATGAACAAAAGAATGGGCAAAGGATCAGCAAAAGGTAAAGAGAAGAGACTTGGATGAAGCCTTTATATGCTGCTCTATGACTGATGCTGCATTAGCTGGAGATAAAGATAGTAGCTTACCAACCTTTTCAGAAGGGGAAGAGAAGAGTACATAGGTTGTTGATACTGGAACTCCTCCCTAGTTGGGTCCCAAGCTTGGCTAGAACCAAGATCATCTTGCTCATCAGCACCTTCATCATCGCCTTGGCATAAATGCTTTCTTCCACGGAACTCTGCTGATGACGAGCAGAGAAGAACAGGAATTATAGCCTCCTTTAGATGATATCTTTCTTTCGTCTTAACAAATGAAACAGTCGACGCAATGAAACCTATGGAGTTGAAGAGGCAAAAGAAGGTGAAGTTGTTCCTTGCAGTTCTTAGTGGCAGAAAAAAACAGATGGCCCAAAAAGGATGGGAAGCTTAAATTGAGTAAGAAAAGGTTCACTTTGTTTAATTCGCATCTTTTTGACGATTTTTTCTCCTCCAATATCTCTGCAAACAGATTACAAAGAGATGGGAAGCAACGAGTGCTACAAACATCGTAGCTGAATGGAAAGCATGCCTTTCTTGTTTCATGGACTCGATGCACAACTGCTACGACGCCCTCATGAGTAATTCCTTGTTTCTTGTTACGCATATACAAAATGAAATGAACCGAGACAAAAATCGCAAGGAGAGGATTATTTCCATACCTTGCCTGCCCATGTTATTCCTCGTGCTTCTATACATCTGATTAAACCAGTCAGTGGCATAAAGAAGAAGAAACAGAAAAGAATGAAGTCACAATCAAACATGTACAGGAAGCTGCAGAAGCGACCAAACCTGGAGATGACTCTTGACATGGGATATGGTTAGCCCTCTAGTATTCATCAACTGGAGCACAAGCTTAGGTGTGGCCTCTGCGTGCGAGATAACACGAACAACAGCGCAAACTCTACATCTCAGAAACCAAGCAACAATGATACGGGAAGTAGACGAGGGAGAAGCAGATGCATACTGTCTTGGCCTCCGAGCCTTTCTATGGCATGAACGAAGCATTGGTGGAGCTCAGGCGTCCATTTCATCCGAGGAACCTTTGATCTAACGTACTGTCTCACGGCTCCATTCCTTCTGCAGTTCCCCATCTCTCTCTTCCCTGCTGTAGGCTTCTATTGAGATCAACAGTGATGTCTCATACAAGATAAACTGAGAGGAAAGAACCAAACGGAAGTTTTTGGTGACCTGAAGGTCCTGATCACCTACCTCAGCCTGGGGCTTCCTATCCAAAGAGCTCTCTTTGTCTTGCACCTTCTAACACAATACTTCTCTTTATCTAGGAACGACTTATGTAAAGGTCTTCACGTTTGAGCTGCCGGTGCTACATGGGACCTCTACAGATCGTTGGGACAATCGACGATTAACACAACACTCAGTAAGGGAAGCCACAGATCACGAGAACAGTTCTTTATTAACAGGATTTAATGACCGAAGAGAGAGAGAGAGAGAGAGAGAGAGAGAGAGAGAGAGAAGAGACAAAATCCTCATGCTGGCCTTTCCGTCATACCCTCCATCCCTCTACCTGTAAAACGAGGAGGAATTCGCATGTCATCACCTTCTCCAAATTATGACAGTTGGGCAGATCAGCTTTTGACTCTCTACGCTGAAAGAATTCGCGTGTCATCACCTTTTTAGGTCTTTGTGAGGTACCGTATTACTGGTAGAAACTTCACCCTCCATCTCCCTCCCGTTGCAAACACAGCGTGGGATGTTAAACCATTCTATCCATCATTGTCCCATCTTTCTTCTCTAATCAATGTTTTTCTCCTCCTTTCTCGTCACACGGTCAACTATGTGGTGCAGTATGCATGAGACCGAATGAACAGCCTTCGGTCCACATTATACAGACAATTGATACTCTTATTCCCAGTGAGATATTTGGCCTTCTCAAATCTATCAACATCAGTGCCAACCCTGTGATATAGGACAGAGACTTCCTGCAGTAGAGCTGAGATACACAGAGGAGGAGCTGTGGTGACAAGTTTCCAAAGGGAGCGCTTGTTATATAACATTGAAAACTTCAAAGGCTATCAGTCTCTGCCTAGTTCTGAAAATTCCTCCTGTCGCATGCAGGATTTGGCAGACCTAAAAAAGGGATGGTGGAACATGTTGAGAGTCCCTGGACCTTGTGAGTCTTCATGGCTCACAGTGGGAAGCAGAGGAGAAAAAGTAAGCTAGCATAACAATAATAGAGTTGGACTAACTTCAGCTACAACTGATGACAGTACTGCTACCTCTCATTTGCTAGCATAAAGTGTTAAAATGGAGGAGAGGACAGATTTGTTCCAGAGCTTATATATATATATTGTACATTATAGAAGAATTTTTGGGTTGAGATCCCATGATTGATAAGTTTCTGAATCTTCCAGCAAATCAAATGCAGCAGCATCATGCACCAAGGAAGCTGACATCTTTTAATTTTGTCTTTCTCAGATCACCTAGTATTATGACATCTGAGCTTTGAATACAGATACAGAGATCAAGGAACTTAGGCTGTTTATCTCAGCAAATCATTAAAAAGGAATATTAGTTCATGTCTGTCTCTTAATTGTCCCTGAGACAGACAAGGTGACTGCAAAAAGGAACATTGATTGTATCAAATTTTCTTGAGTGATAAACTACGCACACACAGGTTACAGATTTCAAGCTATTCCAAAGAAATATCATGTCTATGTAGGAGAAGATAAAAGAATTGGAAGGTTTTAGTAAAAAGAATATATGCTTGGTCCTCCATACTTGTAATCAACCCTTTTGAAGATGACGCAATGGGAGGTGAAACTAATGAACAATTAGGAGCAAATAATCTACTTGTTGTGTTGTTTCTTGTCTTGCTGACTGCCCACAAGCCTAATAGGCCATGGAGAAGCTTTGCAGGACTACAGTACCACCCCAAGTTTCTCTTTTGAGATCCTATAGTATCTACTTTGTATCTACCTTGGAATGACCGGCCAGTTTGATGCCTGAAACTAGGAGTTGTCATCCCATCATCATTCTGGTAACCCAGACCAACCCTCAGCTCCCAATCACCTCCCTTCAAGGATTATAGAGAAGAAGGAAGAATTCCGACTTGAATTGATATAGTCCCGTTTACACACAACCTGCTTGCTTTTTGTGCTTTCCGCTCAATACCATTTCCAACTCCAAGCTAAAAACTACTATTTTCTTCTAATTGTTTAAGTTCATCCTGTCACCATATAGAGAGTGGGAATGGGGGGGGTGGCAGAAGGAACGATGGGAGTTGCTGCAGATGGAATGATGGTGGTGAGGACGGCAGAGCGATCCAAATATGTGAATAATTATTTGCTGGCCACCCGGGAAAAGGTTTCATAGACACACAAAACAACAAACAGGTGGGGTGGATGGGAAGAGGCCAAACATGGCATTCAATGGCCTCTGTATGTGCTTGACTCGCTCCTCAATTTGCGCCTCCGACTTCTGGTGCTCTCTGTGAGCCCACTTCCTGTCACATTTTGTGTAGCTTTCTCTGCGTTACTCGAATGGGTGCACTGACATAGACGACGTGAAGCTGTCGAGTAGTAGTACCATGTCCACATCCGTATGTGTCTCCAAGTTCATGTATGGACCCCTCATGACCGTTGAAGACGACCTATCTACCGCACATCACCATTGGTTCGGTTCGGACTCAGTCGATCACGAGTAAGCTCTGCGACGGAACAGAGAGAAAGATTCGGGCTCTCCAACTCTATAATTGACACGAAATTAATGTGGCATTATCGAATTTGAAGGGAATAGAAAAGCCATCACTTAGGTTTGGGAACAACATCCGTATGCTACCAATATTTCAGATGACGAGGAGATAATTCCGACATGGCAGAACTGTTGCCAATTGTCATCATCCCCATCTCAAAAGCCTTCTTCGGAATAGGAATGTATGTGTGCGTTTTGATTCAAGATGGTCAGAGTTACGTCCACGTCGCCTATAATTAATCACATTTTGTGCATGCACTGCCTCGAAGCCTACGATAGACAAAACATCGGATATACTGTAGCGGCGTAGCCCGTTCCTTGCCCCATACACTGCGGTGAAGCACACGTGAACTCCTAGTGGTGGCCCAAAGGACCTGACCATCATCAACACGCCCTGAAAAGAGTGAGGGCGAGGTCGATATCATTGCATGCTGTTCGAGTTGAACGATCAAAAGACGAATCGATGGCTCCATCGATTCAGAAGCAGAGAGAGAGAGAGAGAGAGAGAGAGAGAGAGAGAGAGAGAGGTAAGAGTAGGGGGTGCAGGCACCTAAGGAGGTGGTCGGCGGGAGACAAGGATGACCTGATGACATCGCGCAGGGAGGCGCCATTGGAGACCCCACCGAGAAGTAGCAAATGCGTGCATGGGAGCGAAAGCGCCTCTCCGCCATCATCATGATGGTGTCTCCTCTATCTGTGACCTCCGTCTGAGGGCAAACGGGGGAAGTCCTTTGAACAGGATCCTTCACCGCCTCCACGTACAAGACAATCATGGCGACTGATGGTTCACAGGATATTGCCCCCCTTCCCCGTCCTCTCTCCCCTGTAACACGTCTTCGGGAAAGGTCGATTAAAAAAGCAGATGATTGACCTTGGTGTCGCCGGTGGGGCTGTTCTGTTCTCTCCCTTGGATCAGAGGACAGGCTGATTAAGCATCAAAGCACAATCAACCATCGTGTTGACGTCCTAATTCTTTTCTACAGGGTAAAAAGAAAACCTTGGCTAACACAACAAGTCTGCCTATTACATCAAATATCCTTGCCTTTTATAATAGCATCAGATGTTTATTACACAAACCGGCTAGCTGGGTCGGTTTGACCATAGTCAATAACAACTAGCACAAATGCTTAGATGAGCAACATCGAATACTACTCATACCAACTATATGTTTGGCATCTGGACACAAAAATCGCGCTGATCATCTCTGCGGATGCCAAAAAGACGAATCCATCATGTACAGAAGCAGATGATTTTGCTAACATGACCTAAGAAATGTACAGCATGCAATCTTTTCCAATCACAACTCTCTACACAGTTGATACCAGTTCATCTTCAAACACATGGTTCCTTTAAACAAATATTTAGATATTTGTGCGCATCGTAGATATCAAATTACTACAGATAAATGAGCTCCACCTTATGGGATGAGCCTTCGGTCTTATTGAAGACATTAGCAAAACACGGAAACTGAACATTCTCCAATTGTCTGATCAGAAATTATTTGTAGAACATTTCCAACTGTATCTAATCAAAAGTCAACTATCCTTGTAGACAAGTGCGTATGTCTACTTTTCCCAACCATACATCCCAATAATGGGAACAAAATATCAATGTTACAGGGGATCCAAAGGGGGAAAAAAAAAAAAAGACGACTCCCGTTCACCAAGAAAAAAAATCATATGGAGATCACCCTCGACTCCAGTAGGATCTGTATACTCTACTACAATTCTAATAATATATATTGATCTCAATATGCACGAAATTTTCAAAAAATAAAGTATTTCCCGACCAGTTACCAGTTATTCATTAGTCACCAGGAATCCACTTCATCTTGCAAAAGTAATCACTAACAAATTAATAGAAGCTTGAGTGATAGGATAGTAGGAACCCACATCATCATGGTGGTGCGCCTTCCAACTGTCAGAAGGATGGATCAACTACTAATTGTGAATTAGCCTCAACATAGCATGAACCATGCTCAGATTGGATTCTGCTCATATGTGAGTCACTTCACAGGAGAAGTGCAGACAAAATTTCTCCCATAGTCTTCTCTGGTACATCGTTTTCATTGTCCAGTTCAGCTCCAGATTCGAGCACTGCAGCATCCAAGACCAGCTTCCGCCTTGCAATCCCATATATGTTCTCGTCAACAGTATCCTTGGTTACAAACCTGCAAAGTATTTTCGAGTGAAAAACGACAAACTGGGGACATATGCAATGCTGGAAAAACCATTAAGAATAGACATTTCTACTAGCAACTTGGCAACCATATTTTGTCTGTTCTATCAAATCCTTGATCAGAAGTTTATGGGCCTAAGAATTTCTCCAAATTATCTTGTGGAGCAGAACAGCAAGAAGCATAAATGTAAGTTTTGGATGCCACAGTAAGTTCAATGATTCCAACTAAAAATACATCAGATATTTTTTACAGCATCTACATAGAGGAATGAAAGAGTTGTCTCCATCACTATAGGAGGATAGAGCTTGTCTCCATCACTAGTGGCATAGCCACTGCTCAGCTTACTCTTCGTTTCAAGCTTGTTTGGTTAACTTTAACTCGGTGATTCTTACAATTGAAAACATGAAGCTGCTTTTTTATTATAATTCTAAGTACCATGTGCTTCCAAATCCATAGCCTCCATATAATATTCATCATCACTAATAACTTAAGCCATACCTGTAAATAGTAACCGGTTTATCTTGGCCGATACGATGACAACGATCTTCAGCTTGCCGGTCCATTTGTGGATTAAAATCCATATCATGGATGATGACTGTGTCAGCTCCAATCAAGTTAAGCCCCTGTCCTCCAGCTCTTGTTGAGAGCAAGCATGCAAAGATAGATGGATCATTGTTGAAGGTGTCCACTATAGTTTGTCTTTCTAGCACTTGAGTACTGAAACAAGCAGTCACTAAAAGTTAAGAAAGCCACAAAGTTAAAAACTAGATAATACGAATCGCATAAACCACTGCACCTTCCATCCAAGCGTCTGTATGTGACACCTATGACTTCCAATGTCCATTCTAATATATCAAGCATCGTGGTCCACTGACTAAATATCAGGACTCTGTGTCCATCCTTTTTCAGAAGAGGTAAAAGTTCGGCCAAAGCCTGACAAAATACATCAAACTCAGATAAGCAAATGCATTTGATTATCATTCGTCACGATGGTACAACACATTGGTTTTTGTTTCACCAATATGTGAAAGATAATGAATACCCTTTACAGTTTTTATAAGATATCACAGTAACTAGAATTAGCATGACATAGTACAATCACCTTAATTTCAAGATGAACAGAAGGAAAAGTTACCTGACACTTTGCTGAAGCCAGGACATGTTCCTCTGTTAAAGCACCCTCCGTACCATTGTTACCATATGAAATCAAAAGCTGCAGAAACGGTGAGAGAGATGTGAAAAGACATTCATGCAACTGTTCATTTTAGATGACCATTTTCTCGTTCTGAAAGTATTCATTTGAAAATAGCCATGCATGACACAACCAACTTCAATATTGTCCATAAAAGAAAATATCAATGTTGACTTTGTATAGCAACATCAATAGCGTTGATATTTGATCCTACACTAAAAGTGCATCAACAAATCGGGTGATAGACAATGACTAATGACAAAAGTTGAACGATGCTAGATTACATCCAATTCATGCTCAGAATTTGAGAGTTCTTAAGAGTTCTTCATGCATATATAGTTTGCACAAACCATGACTGCTCACATTAATTCAGTATTTTCATGTAAAACACTAAAAACATACATGTTTAGCATTGCTTTGATTTTGTAAAGTCAAATTTGATGCAAATTGCAAACATCAGAATTGCTTGGTGTGCTCCTAAGCCTCTAATTTCCAGATTTAATAATATGTGTTACTCAACAAAACAATTAAAGGAAACAGCTAGATGCAAGACTAAAGGTCTCAGAACAAAATATGTGAGCTTGAAAGGATGAGAAGAAAATAACAACATGCAGGATGAATGCATGAAATGCAAGAAGTAAAATAAGATAGTGAACAAGATTGAAGAGAGAAAATATGGACTAGCTGGGCAAAAAAGACCTTATTAACAATAAAATTTCACATTCGAACCTAAAATTATTGAAACTACTCACAGTCATCAAATTATATCTAGGCATCAACACCTACTAAAAATTGGACTCATAATTTTTTTAGAATTTCTTAAGTTATCAAGATAACAACCAACTTAACTTTATAGCTGAAGACAAACTGAAAATAGTAGCAAGATGCTCCTGCTTCATTAAATTTTACTCAGCCTAGAACATCGAAAATGAACCACCGTCAATCTGAATCCTTCTTAGTTGGACTAGGTTTCATCAAATTCACTTCTGTTGCAAAGTGAGGTGGTGTGGCAGTGTTAGAAAAGAAAAAGGATTAAACTCATATGGACACCAACTTGACTCAGTCCAAACCACAAATCAAACCAAGCTTGCATCTGTAGTTTCCCTGGTTCCCTCTTTACCTTACATGGTAGGAACAAAGTCTCTTTTTAGACTTGAGCAGTTAATTTTTTGAAATACATAAGATAATAAAATACTTCTTTTTGTCTTCATTGAAGTGTATTCATAGCTTTTTCCATGTTTGCGTATTAAGCAACTGTCAACCAAAAGGTTTTAAACATCTAGCTAATCCAGACTCAAGCCAAAGGATGGCACAAGATGTGGCACACTTGTGTTCCAAATAATAACCACTAGTTCTATGGTTCCAAAACTTAGTAAAAAGCAGGTTAGATGCAATAACAATTATCATGTTAACATAATGCTCTCTGAAAATCTTAAATATTGTAAATGCTGAAGTAGATGCTTCCTCACTGAATGAACAAAAGCAACTCATACCATCACCACTTTATAGGATCCACAACAGCATGGCAAAGAAATAAGAACAAGTACAGTAATAGCAAACATAAATCAATTATAAGAACAAGAATTAAAATTAATACACTAGTTGGCATCCCTACTGGATACATCTTTAAGAATTATCAATGATCAATCTGTAAATAACATCAAATGACAACCCAAAATTACATCTGATTATTTATAAAGTTGAAGCATGCATGAAAATGAGATCCTAAGGCATATTCATTACATTTGAGATAAAGCCATTTTAGCCAATTTTCTAATGAACATTGTGGAGCATAGCATGTTTGCTATGGAAGTTCTGCCTTGGTATTCAGGAAATAATGCCATCACATAGAGATATAATATTTTTTTTTTCAACTTATGCAATATTGGGGGTGGCACTCAACTTCAAACGTAGCAGACATTTGATAAAAAGCAGTCAAAGATAAAAGTTATTGCAGAATAAATATAAAATCTAGTAATGTCACAAAACAGCTGATTAAGGATGCCATAGAAAGTAGGAGCAGATAAGTAATGCAAAAAATAATTACCCGGTGTATTTCAAAATCATTATAACTCTTGATCTCTTGAATGGCTCTTTGTATGCTACATTCAAATCCAAATACACCCTTTGGATACAACACTTTAGCAACACGAACAACATCTTCATCACTGTATATTTGTCTAACTAATAAGGGATGATTTGCTATCTGACATAAGAATGCCATCCATCAGATTCAGAACAGCAACAAAAATGAGAATGAAAATAAATTTCAAAGAAAATTTAAACACCTTCCGGAACTGCATAAAATAGTTGGAAATCTGGCGTTTGGGAAGGAGATCACCAACACCACCAGATTTGCATGTGGCAGACTTCAAAACACGAGCCTCAGAAGCTGCACGGTACTCATTTATGGCTTTGGCATATGCCATTGATTGTTCTGAACCCATGTAAACATACTGAACCTATGAAGGTTATAGTAAAATATACTAGAGTTATGTTGTCCATGAATAAAAGGACATGATATGTCTTCATCAGCTAAGTTAACTTCCAGAAAATGCAAATGATCAAATTTAATTCAAATCAATCTAAAGGCTTACATGTTGTATCTTTGGAACAAGTTGCTGCATAACATCTGACTTCAAGCGCCTTAAGATGAATGGCCCTAAAATTGATTTTATACGTGGAATCAAATCGCTGTCTTCTGCATTCAATAGCTTTTTCAGGTCAACATCCCCAGTGGCAAAAATATCGGGCATCATGAATTCCAACAATGACCACAACTCCTGCATATATTATTTAACATTTTGTAAAAATTCTGCTGGACATTGAGGGTGACAATTTTAACATACTAATCAATACATCAGAAACACAAAAGACCAAGCAATTAGTTAAACATTATGCAAACAATAGTGATAAAAAAAACAAGTATAGCAAACTAAAAAATAAAGGTACCAGGTGCCTGTGTAATGTGTCAAGCAACTAGCAACATGGTACATACCATGGCATGTGGTGTAACATGCTGCACAAAACATGGCTATCTGACCATGTAATGGGTTGCCGCTTGCCGATGAGGCATCATCATGATAGGTACAAGGTTTACACATTGAGGTGCAGATAGGCACCATAATACATGTTATCATCACATCAGTTATATCAGTGCTAACCACAGAACATAAGCAAACCTAAAAGCATTTAGTTCCAAAAATACACAGGAGTAAAATTTGTGAATTATATGACTAATTTGTAAAATATAAGGAAGAATCATTACAACATTCACAAGTCAACATAAAGTTAGGTACACATAGTCCAGGTGGGAGAAAAGCATGAGGTTTAAAGCAAAAGATAAGGCTTCATCTCTTGATAAATAAGATGAAAAAGAGCTGAAGTAAATCATACAAAATAAGAAAATTAGATAAAATATAGAAATACAAGCATGTCAAAGAAAGACATATATATGCCCCAGCTAAATGAAGTCAATCATTTAAGATAAATGATGCAAGAAGAGATGAAAAGAGACTTGGAAAAAATTATTAAAAATACTAAGAAATCCATATTGCTGTTATATAATGAGAAAATTGTTCAGGTGTTTTGCTATTTTCCTGTGTTATATACCTCACATTACATTTTTTATGGACAGCAAACCTTGGTGAACAAATGCAAGCAATAACTATACTTAAGCTAATGTAACAAGTTAAAATTTAGCATATGGCATGAATTCCACAGAGATATATAGGTACCATCCATCACTTGCCAGTGGCTGTGGAAGGATAAGAGACTAATGTGCATGCCTCTCAACAGAGGCAATAGGTATAAATATAAATATCTCACATTAATGGAACACAACATTTAGCTTATGGTGACTTCCAAAGCTCCTAGTGTAAAGGCAAGAACTGAAGCCTCTTTTGATAAGCCCTCCCATCTATGAAAAGATGCCATGCATATTTCCAAATTTTAATAGCTTTCAATATTGTCAAAGATGCTAACTGCCAAGGTCCTAAAACAGTCATGGTGCAAAACACTCATCCAAGCGAAGTGAAACTCTCACCAATATAAAATTATAAAAAATATAATTAAAATAAAAATTAAGATAGTGATAATCACTAAAGATAAAGGCAATCATTAAAATAAAATGTGAGTTATTACATATGGCTACGGTGACTTGAGATCCTAAAACTGCAGTGAAAATTTAGTAATCAACACAATTAAAAAAAATTATTAATAATAGAAGACTATTATTAATAAGACAACTATTATTAACAAGAATTAAAGGTGAGTGAAAAAAAGTAAGAGCAAGGTATACTAGTGGAGTGCTGCAGTGCAGAGAGGAGAGGTGTAGTGGTGGAGAAGGGCAATGGAGTCCGGCTGAGTCCAAAGGCAACAAGGTGAATAGGGGCAAAGAAAGATGCTTGGTGAAGAGGAGGCTACGCTGGAGAGGGATTCTGTCAAAGCTGGATGGAGGGCTGAGAATAGGCTGTCAGGGTGAGTGCGGTAGGAACTGACAGACTGCTGACAATCAAGGGGAAAGCAGGCTGTCCCACGGCAAAGCAGCAGGTGAGGAAAGTGGAGGGCAGGCAATTAAAACATTCTGTCAGGGGTCTGCATGCAGGCTGTCGCGCGATCGTCCGCAAGAGCCAGTGCAGCCATCACAGGATTAGGGCTAGCGAGGGTGCAGCGGGATATCACTTCATTGATAGCTAGCTCCCACACCAATAAAATTTGTCTAGCCAAACATTACCAAGATCACAAAAAGTAGCATATATGTCTACCATTTATAAGGATGAAGTAATGTGCATTATATTAACACAGGAAAATCTACCATTAATGGTGCAATAAATTATGATTACCAATAGCATATTTCAGGGACAACATATATATGGTTAGGAAATAATTTAAGAATCCTATATAGTGTATGAATCATGTTAGTGCAATAGGTTCGCTAATAACTACAAAAATCAACCAATAACTTATTACAAAATCATCAAGGACTAGCTCTCACACAAATGATTAATCACTAAAGAACAAAAGAAAAAAGGAGAGGGAATGACACAGCATACATGCAAATCATTTTGAAGAGGTGTTCCAGTTAACATCAGGCGTTGGCGTGCACTTTGTGCAATGGACATAAGGTTTTTCCATCGGTAGCTATTCCTATCCTTTAAAACATGAGCTTCATCCATTAGCACACAGCGCCATTGCCATCGCTTCAATATCCTGCGGTCATCTTTTTGTTGAGCACTGGAAGATGACACATAAGAGATATTTATTAAGTTTATCATATGGACTCTGAACAGTAATATATTGATAAAATAAACAAAAACTTACAACTAACACACCTGTGACGTTCAAATAATGAGTAGCATGCAAGTAGAACATTGAAAGGAGGAGGCAAGCCAGCCTTGCCAAACGAGCTTAATTCCTTTGAGTAAGTTGTTCTCCCGCTTCCATGAAATAAGATGACAGAAAATGATGGACACCACCTTTTCAGTTCTCTTTCCCAGTTCTCTAGAACTGAAGCTGGGCAAACAATCAGGTGAGGACCTGGGTCCCTGTCCAGGTGTTTCAGCAGGTTTAGATATGTTACAGCCTGTAAGATGGAAAAAAACAATAAACAAACATAACCAGCTCATGATTAAGCAGTAACAAACTTTCACTAAGCTAAACGTACCTGCACTGTCTTACCAAGTCCCATCTCATCAGCCAAGATGGCTGCACATGAAAACTCGTTAGAAGGCATACATGCATGTCATGGGAATCAACACTTAAAGAAATTTTGAACCTAATAAAACAATCAGAAAGTTTGAACCTAATAAAAAAAAATCAGCCAACTAAAAACCCCTCAGAAGTAGAAGCACAAAGGACAACTGGCTTAACATTCTAAAGGTCATGTTTCCAAATCAATAAATGATTTAGGAAAAAACTATGGGATCGTGTGGATTCTTGCCACTGTTGCCATCAACACGACAAACACAAACTAACTAGATAAAGCTTATATTATCAACAACTACGGATGCATCAACCAAAGGTCTTGAAACACTTGCTTTTTGCAAATAAATATATTTAGGCTTGACAATTAGGTGCTCATATGATGTCATCACCTCTTTCAGCTCCATAGACAATCCAGTATTCACATTTTGCATAACAGTAAGCAAGGCAAGGTAAGTTGTCCATGGTCAAAAGTTTCAATCTTGACTTAAGCTATAGATTGGTTTCTGCTCGTGCTCCAAATAAAACAGGGAGATCAGTAGAGATTTAAAAAAAAAAAGATAGAAATGTAAAAAGGTTCTATAAGGGAGGGCCTTCTATATAGTCTTCAAATGGGTCTTGGGACATCAGATCCTTCATAAAGCAATAAAGTGCCAGGAAGTGGGAAGAGGAAAATATTAGAACTAGCAGAAAGGCCCTTTTGTTGTTGACGTTCCAACTCTCCAATAACTTCTGAATTCTGACCATGTCAAATATGCCACCACTCAAGACACACATCGCTTTGTCACCAGCAAAAGCTAGAGAACAATATCATCACAAAAAATCAACTGCTAGTCTATTATATTTCTTTTTTTCCATTTCTTTCTTGTCAAAGTCCATTTCCAACACTCTTTACTTCCTTTTTGTCTTAACAAAGTGTAGCAAGTTTTCCACATTCAGAAAAAACCGATTGCAGTGGTTAGTGTGTCAGGTCTGAAGATGGGCAAAAGGATGGTTATCAGAACATTAAGGAATAATTCTGTAAACACCATTTGACTCTCATTCTGTACAAACAAAGTTATATTTTCCGTGCCAAATCCAGACTCGAAGGGAGGGAGCTTGGGCTAGTCATATGGCAACCAACAAAATATTTGTACCAAACAAAAATGACTATGGACTTCAAGTGATGTAGTTGATCCCCAACAAAAGGAGAGACAAAAAAAAAAAAAAAAAAACTCACTTCCTCTTATGTTTGCTCTTTTTGTTTCATTTCTGTGCCCACCATCGGCAATGGCTACTACTCTTTTGTGTGGAGAGAAAATTGGTAGACATTGCTATAACTTTTACACAACCCCAGGTTTTAAGCTGTAATCCACCTTATGCTGTCATCAAGCACCATGGGAATGATCGGCACACTCTAGCTACCTGCCAAGTTTCAATGATATGGCCATGCCAATCAACAAGATCATTCCCTATGGATCATTGATATATGGTGAAATGAAGATTGAGCAATGGGAACATGAAGAACATAACAAAGGTAAAAAGTTTCAGCTTTTTTTTTTTTTACAACAAGGCAATAACTTCTGGGTCACCATTATCAAGGCAATCTTTGATGACTTAGCAAGAAAATTGAATTCTTTTTTATAACATGTAAAAATAAGTGTAATCAGCCAATGAATGGCCACTTCAAAAAGCTCTAGACAAAGCAGGAAAAGTGAAACATCAATTATGGTATCTGCTTGTTGTGCACTATGTACACAACTCGAGGCTTCAAATAATTTAATTATGATTAGTATTGGACCATCCAAGACCATGGATATGCATCTCAATTTATTTGCTTCATAATGCATGGCATCAATCTTTCTCATAATCAAGCTAAAACCAAGTTTAATCCTCGAACTCTAAACCATGTTGACTATCTCAAATAACTTTATTCCTAAGGAATAATCTAAAAGTTCTCTGTAGAATCTGAAAGTCACAAGTCCAGATTCTCTTGATCATTTAAAAGAACTCAGGCATGAGCATCATGCAGCTCCCAAAAGTCAAATAGAGAATCACAAAGCTGAAGGATCATGTAGTCTCTCTCTCTCTTTTTAACAAACATCTCTGGATATATTGCTGAAAGATACTCATTCTAACTAAAAGTAAATTGTCAGAAACCCTACAATGCATTAAAAATAGTACACCAATCCTATCCATAAACCTGCTGATTCAGGTTAAATACAAAGAATGTCCATACTCTCCTCTGAAAATAGATATAAAAGTTCAAATCGCATAAAAATAAATCTTATCAAGACAGTTACTTGAAGCACTATCTCTCAGGAGGAATTAAATAGAATGGATGCCAGTATAAAATAATTTACCTCCACCAATATTTTTCCTGTACAACAGTAGAAGAAAATTTACACCAACAAGCTGATAAGGCTTCAAAATTGGCTCAAAGTCCGATTCTTCATTAAAAAATGCAGCGTCTATATCTTCCTAAACATGACACCATCCAAAAGGAACATATTAACACGAGTAAGTTTTAAAGTAAAGGCTGCTAAATAAATACCACTTGAATTTTTTAATCAACAGAATTGTAGAACAAGTACCTGAGTGACAATCCTATTGGAGAAAGCTTCGACCTCGGCATATCTATCGCAATTGGAAACCGACGAACCATACAGCTCCCGTCTCAGTGCCAACGATATCTTTGCACACTTCTGCAGAGCTTTGCCGACAACATCCACCGCTTCTACCTCCTCTTCCTCAGCCTTAACCACTGCCTCCTCCGACAAGGCCTCTACGTCATCCTCGTCCGTCCAAGAAATCTCCTCGTCATCAGCCGTCGTAGACCGGACTTCTAATACCTCCACTGCGTTCCCCGCCTCACTATCCTCATCCACTACGAACCGCCGGCCCCGTCCACCGCCATGCGGCGGCCGCACCACCTTCAGCTCCGCGTCCTCTTCCTCATCGTCGTCGTCCAAATTGACGGGGCTCTCGAAGGATCCGGTGGCGTTGGAACTGGAGTAGCCGCCGAGGGCTTTGGGACGATAAACAAACGATTCGATGGGGGGAGGAGAGGGGGTCTTCGTTCTCTTGAGGACTCTCGAGGGCCTGAAAGTGTGGCGCTCCCACTCGTCGTCGGATATCTCGTCGAAGGCGCGCTTCATGTGATCGGGTTGAGACGGCTATCGAGCTAGGGTTTAGGAGGGATCCCGCGGTGGGGATAGAAACCCTACCGGAGGCTCCTGGGGTTCCACGAGGGAACAGAGGAGAAAGCGTGAGAAGGGGGAAGAGGAAGCACTGGGGATTTGGGCGTTCGACGATTATGGCGTCGATGGAAGACCGCCATTCCGTCATGTTTTCCTTCTTTTTTTTTTCTTTTTCTTTTTCTTTTTCTCTTTCCTTTTTGGGTGAGATGGGTTTATGGGCTACGACTTGGGCCTTAACTTTCTTATTTATAGCCCCTGAAAACTTGAATGGTGCCTCCGGGATGGATGAGGAAGCTTCCTCAATAACGAAGACAGGATTTAAATTAGGTTCTTATAATACTCTATCAAAATTTGGATTTAAGTCAGAATAATTTATCAAAATTTTATATCAATTAAATTAGTCAGCACATTTAAATATTATCATGCATTATTATTTGTGATCAGAATAACTCAACTCATGTCGTTGTATATTGTATCATGTAGACAAGACAGTCATCTCTCTATCTCAAAATTATTTTGAGTTTTTTGATTGAGGTATTGTAGCAAAAAATTTCTTATAATAATAAATAAATAAATATAAAAGTTAGTGAACAGATGATTTATGTGATTATTGGATCCACTACCTATTTTCATAAAGAATTTTTTTTTCTTATTTTACAAGAATAATAAATTTTAAAGAAAATATATAAAGTACTCTTCTACATCACACATCCCTTTTTTCTTATCCTTGTTTTAATTTTGGTAGCAGACTACAGAAACCTTTTTGGGTATAGATTCTCAATAGTGAATGTCTCCTAAGGACAAAAAAAGAGTCTCCAACAAAGTGCAAAAACCAAACACAGTTCAACCTCGTGGTTCTCCACCACTGTCTAGTGTTTGCCAACGCACTCCAAGAGCAGCACACCGCTTTGACAGACCCCGTATATAGCCTTCCCTTCATCTAACACAACCCACCGAGCAAGACCTTTACACCCTCATTCTCCTGCACTCCAAGGTCAACCAGGAAATGACACCTGCCTCCTCGGTCTTCATATGAAACCATTCTTGTCACCGTCCATGCCCACCAACCTTAGTGGGAAGAGGCGGAGTTGCACTCCAACCTGTGCTTGCTTGTCTTTGGCTTGAGAGAGACAGAATGAAGAGAGGAAAAAGAATGAAAGAGAAAGGAGAATTCCCGTGGCTTTTAGAGAGAGGGAGAGACATGCACAACTCGACAGCCTTTAGATGATTGGCAAATGCAGTGTCGACATGGATTATATATAGATCTCATTAGCATTAGATTGTTAGTCGTTAAGTAAACGAGTTCTCCCCTCCTATTACTTATCTCATCCTACTCCAATAGAGGTTGTTGGCTACCACTAAGTGAGATGATGGACTCATTATTCTTTAGCACCCATGAAAGATGTTAAGAGTTCTTTGGCTTGGTGTTGATGTTACTTATCTTTAATAAGAAAAGTTATGTTTATGTGGTCTATAGATTTGACGTATACAAGCACTTGAAAAGAACTACTTTCCTTTGAGCAAATGCCTTTGCTGGTTGAGCCAATCTAATTGTGTTTTGTTGTACTTGCATTTAACTAGTTAATGAGAACACAGTGCACAAGGTTTTCTCAGACTAAGTGACACGAGGAGGACAGCGGCCGATAGAGATAAATAATTATTTAAAAAATAAAATTAAAAAAAGTTTTTTTCGAGAATTCATCCTATATAATATAATTACTATTAATAATAGAACCTAACATTTATAACTCTAATATTCTAACATTAACCACTAAATAAATCTTTATTTAATTTTATATAATTTGATATTATTAATTAATTTCAATAATTATTTTGTTTAAAAATAAAATAAATTTATCAGGTGAATATAGAGATCACATTGGTTCTTTGTCCTTAATGGAGATTTTACATCCCTCCTTCCGCTCGTCTAAATAGGAAATGTATGGAGATAAGGGATAAAGAATGAGATAAGACTAAGAAAAAGAAAGTATTCTTTACCGTCACATCATCTCATTGATATTCCTATTCTAAATTTGATGTTAGAGTTAACATATGTTTCTCGAATAATATCACTCATGAATTTTCAACCTATATGTTTTTGATCCGTGGAAGTTAACGAGGGGTTGTAAGATACATCAAGAGAAAAGAAGAGTGTCCTATGAATGAACTCTAAGAGGAAATTCTAGTGAAAATTTGATTATTGTGAGGAGCCACCACACCTACAAATAAATGCACCACCATATGTCATGGATTAAGCAAGCATAGAATATAAATAACATCATTAATTCAAAGAGAAAATTGATAGAATTAGGGAGAAAGATGGATGAGGGATGGGCATTCCTGTCCAAGGTGACATGGTGAAGTTAATATGACACTTGGATAACCTTTGCAAGGAGATGGGATTGTGGACTCCAGTGTATTCTTGATCTACGGAAGCAAAACCTAAGCTGCAGGGCAATTACCAAGTCACATTCTCTCTCGGTGTTCTTCGCGGTTCGATAGCAGTAAGGAGCGGAGAAAACTGATACTAGATTCCAGTTACACGTAGTTGCATCCATCAGTGCTAAATTTATCTTGCTGCTATGCTCTGGTATCCTTCTTTCTCTGTCTACACCGCCTCCTTAGCTTCCACATGATTTTTGCCTCAAGGTTCATATTTGTCCTCCAATACTGCAAACATCGTGATGGTCAATGCACCATAATTTTGCTGCTGCTGTCAGTCTTCACAGCATATGATATTTTAAGGTGTTCATGCAATGATACTAGATCTACTGAGAAACTGGATTTCAAAGGACTACAACTTAGGATCATCCTTCCACTCGCTGAACAACGAAGTCTTTCGCTGTCAGCAGCAAAAGATCAGAAGCTCTCCTACGTGCTAAAACCCATCAAAATAGAAAGCCATCTTTTCGAGTTCACGGTACTAGGAAGATGCTAGCCTTAACGATGGTACAACCAAGATGTGATTAGCTCAATTGAAGTCTTCAAATCCACATGAGAGAATGATCAGCTGGACGAAGAACTGCTTCCTTGATCCCTCAAGCGAGATTAGAGGGAGCCACCACCTCCAATTACACAACCTTAGTGGAAAGAACACGAGGAGAGGCATACTTGTTTGCCTCCACTTTCCTACATGCCTTTTGCTCATAATTCAGACTCATAAATGGCTGCAGACTGATGTCATGCCAATAGCTATAATCTCCTTTACAAGCAACCATCTTCTTCCGACCATAAAGCCGACGGAAGGCCGTATCTCGGTGTCTACATGCGCTCCTGCCATGGCGCAAGAAGCCTCGGAAACCTCGGTGGCTAGCTCGTCGGTTTCAGCCAACAGCCGGTGGGAGATCCATGCCGACTTCCCCTCCACTTGGAGCACCATCGACCAGTGGCCTCAGTCGAGCCACCGCTCCATTTCGTCATGCGATGAGGGCCTCTGCATCTCCAACAGCAGTTCATTCACCAACGCCTATCTCTCGGGAGAGCGAGCGGAGAACCAGCCATGGAACCAAGTCCTGTTGTAAGTATTATGGCCAGTACCCATGTCCATGATTGATCCTAGTGGGGAAGAATCAAACTCTTTAGATGATGTTATGGTGCGAAAAGACTAAGATTCTTGTGACAGTGACCCTGTTCTTTAAGAGATACTCCAAATGATGACTAGCTTGCTTATTGATCTTTGTTCTTTACATCATATGCAAAACATTCTTCTTCTGACGAGAAATTAAGAGCTAAGCGTGGAATTTGGATGCCGCAGAAATGTTGGGAGCGGCGGAGACATGCACAACCACCACGGCGACGGAGACAACTTCCTCCAAGTGCTGACCTCTAAGAGTCTATCGAGGAGGAATCAGATGTCCAACCCTGCTTGTGATTACCCGAAGAAGTTGGACAGCAGTTTCGACTTCCCAAATCCTCTGTCACTGAACACATTCGAGAAACACTTGAGCAGCTACAACGGAAGCACAAACCAAGATGAAAGAACCCCTCCGCTCGATCGACATATTGCACCATCATCATGCAGTTCTCCCATGACTCCTTTTATGGTCCAGTATTCTACTTCAAGGATCACTCCCATCAAGCATGAACTTCCTACATCACCATCATATCCCGGTGATAAATCGGTAAGAGAAAGAAGTACAAGTTATAAACCGCCCTACGGCCGTTATATTGAAGGAGAGAGCGAGCATCAAGACATGGAAGCTCCCACAGCTTTTCTACCTCCACCCAGTAATAATGGCTTTGGATACCAGTTTGGTGTTAGCAGTTTGTCGGACCTTATCTCTTTTGGTGATTGCGTAAACAGGCCATCGACGGAATTACGACCCTCGAGGTCCTACTTGAGAGGTTCGGATTCATCTTATGGCAGGATACAAGGACATGATGGTTCATCTGTAAGCATGCGACACTTCTCTCCTGATTGTTTTTGTGTGATCAACTCCTATTATGCTCCTTCTGCTAAAAGGTAAAGCCCTTGCTTTACTTACAGAGTAGAGAACATGGGAAAAGTGCTGGGACAACTGAAGGAAAAAAGAAGAGATCTGATGATAATTCACAGACACAATTAAAGAAGTCCAAGCATGAGAACTCAACAGTTTCGTCTCTTCAGGTGCGGCAAGAAGAGAAAATTCTGTGCATCTTCTTCTGACGTTTAGTTGTTCATTAAACTTGGTAATTAGGATGGCAAAGAAATCGATGAAAGCAAGTGATTCGCGGAATGTGCTAATGTGATGCTCTGCACAACCGATTGCAGGCACCCAAGGTCAAGATGACAGATAAAATCACCGCACTGCAGCAACTTGTGTCGCCTTTTGGAAAGGTTAATACTCAGGCAATACATGTTCATATCCAGACTACAAAACCTGACCTTTCTTCTTCAATTGCAGACCGACACTGCATCGGTGCTATTTGAAACGTTTAACAGTATCAAGATCTTGCAAGAGCAAGTTCAGGTAACACTGTAAACTTCTCAATGATCCCATCTTCTGTAAAGTAAATGTTCACTGCATTAATATTCCAGAAATGCCATAATTATTCAATAAATGACTTGCACGGTTCCTAGAATCGTCAATGAAGAAAAAGTGGAAAGATCTGAGATCTACTGAATTGTTCTGCTGAAATCTACCAGTCATATACATGCGCATGTTATAGCAGTCTTGAATCCATGAACTGACAGCAGCTCTTGTGCCTACATGCAGTTGCTCAGTAACTCGTACACGAAGTCAAGTAAAATCAAGGTACTACAAAAAACCAGTTGAATGTTATTGCAGACTGAAAGGACTTTTAGACACTGTGAGAAGCCTGTTCCTCTGTTTCAGGATCACAGTTCCTGGGGAGAGATGAGCAAGAAGGAGAAAGCAGAGGCAGAGGTTGATCTGAGGAGTAAAGGGCTCTGCTTGGTTCCTGTTTCTTGCATTCCGCAAGTCCATCAGCAAAGTCGCGGACCCGACTACTGGATGCATGCTTTTCGAAGCTCTCTGTACCGATGACGACTGATTCTTTCAAGTTGAACACTGAGTAGGTTGACAATAAAGGATTTATGTGCCTTTATAAATGTTCTTGTGTGATGCGATGCAATCATGCTAAAAGCCTGTCGACCTAATTTCAGTTGATTTATTGCGGCGGCAACTTTCAGAAAACTTCACTGGGATCTTTATGAGTGCTTTGATGGAGCTTTGTATCAATAGCTGCCACAAATTTCTCAAACGTAATTATTTTGACAAGAAATCAAATGTCTCGCACACTAATGCAAGTGGTCTTAACCGATAAATCCTTAGATTTCTATGCATTTAGGCTTTCAATGGATTGCTTCAACTTCTTCATAACGAGGCAAACGATGTGATGTGTCTCTTGGAGTTGTGGGTGCAATAAGGTGACAGCATGAAAGGAGGCCTGCGACAGCGAGAACCATCAATTTGCACAGATCTTGTTCGCGCCCCATGAGAATATATATCATGGCGGAGGTCGAACCCTTTTCCTCGAAGTTCTTCGTCGACAAATCCAAAAAACGTGTTGAGTTCGTTGAATCAGACAAGGATTTCGTGGACGTCCTCCTCAGCTTCCCCACACTGCCAAATGGAACTACTACTTTTTGCAAGATATGCTGCTTTCAGTTAGATCTCGTGAACAGCGTTTGTTCGTCAGAGGCACCAGATTTGTTTTAGGGGAAGATTTGGTAATAGCCCCTGTGGACGACTTCTCCTGATTGCTCCACAATCTTTGCAGAACCAGGTGGAAGCTTTTCCAAACCTCACGTACCTCATCATGGACTAGCTTGTAGTCACCCCTCTCTCCTCCGGTGCAGTAGCTGCAGCCTGCTGGGGGACTCGTGAGCTGCACATAAGAGACGAGGTGGGTCACGGTTTTGCAGGCTCTCACCCTGCTCAAGGCCTCGCTGACTTCCAAAACGCCGCTGACAGATGCTTTCATATCTATCATTTTCAATGGAGCTAAGGTTGGGTAAAAGAGACAGATGGATGAGACAGCTCTCAGGCCTTGTCATCAGTTAAAGCTATATGAACTACTAATAAAACAAAAGAAAAACCTGTCATCAATTTGGTGTTTTGATGCTGAGCTCCATCAAGATGCTATCGGACATGGATCATCGAGAAGCACTGTAACTTGCATTTTGAGTGTTCCCAGCTTCATCACCATCCAAGTAGTCTTCCTAATACCACTGTCAGTATGAAAACTATTAACATTTAGAAAAGAAACATCAACACAAGCTGGAACTGCAGGCCAAAGGTTGCTACTCAAAACAAGTAGTAGTTATACAAGGAAACAAACCAAGACGATACTTGTTCAACCATATCGTTAAAGTCCTAGTAATAAGGATTACAGTCACGGTAAATGTTTAGTTTATTCATCCAGTTTCGAACATGTAGAAGAGACCCAGTTATTCCGAGGTACAATTCACAGATCTTGCACATCATACAGAATAACCAGAACAACAAAATCATGGGAGTTGTCGCTGAGAGTGCCACTTGAGAACTGCATAGGAGTGTGACCTGCAAGGCCAGAAAATAAGATCAGATCTTGCAGAACTACAAGGCAAACACTACATAACACCAATGTCCTCTGGTGGTTCCTATTTTACTAGCATTGCAGTGTGTCAACACAATCTGACCAACTGCCAAACAACAATAAGTTTTCTGAAGTATTTCTTAATATGATTTTCAATCCAGTCAGTCTAGTGAACCAAAAAATCAGCAAACCCCACTGCTGGCTCAGTTATACCAAGTTCATGAGCAAGCGCAACCTTAACCAACCATTTCATTGTTTTTCATTATGATCTATCAAAAGGTCCAATTGTTGAAACTAAATCAAGATATTAATTTTTTTGGTACCGACCTCACAGACTTCTTTTAAAATCAGTACAACATGGCAGCACTTGGTGTGCGCTGGCATATCACTTTTACACAATATAATATGGTATATGGTGATTGTCAAATTATAAGTCAATTACAGCAAGTTTAAGAAAAAAAGGATGATGATGGCAATAATTAGTGGAAGGATGTTGAGACATAATTTGACAACATCAGCAGAGTAAAACAACTCAATAGATCCATTGCCTGGCAACTCTGACTTAAGATTTCTGAACCACGTGACCCGAAAGGTATAAACCTGAGTAACTAACAACAATCCTGCCATGGCATAAATACCAATGCAATCCATCAGTCAACTTATAAATATCACAGTTTTCCCTATCCAAAAACTTTATCTAAGTTCACAATTATATAAACAATTGAAGCATACCTATCAAGTTTTTTATTTGTAGGTAGTACCACTAACAACGACATGGAATGAGAAGATTCAAAGCAGAAACAGTAGTTTTTACAAATGTCCAATATAACATGCCACAACACTTATCTATAGAACATACCCCTTGTTCCTTGAACTTCAGTGAGGACTAACAGAAAGAGTCAACTCCCTGTTTTCCCATTTTCAGCACATCCTCCGGTGAAAGTATTTTGATATACCAAACATTATTCACAAAGGACCTGCATTGTAATGTCAAATGTCCAGTTAAACAATAAAAACTTAAATGCCAACCTATGCAATTACATAGACAGCAATGGCCTTAAACTCCATTTTAACATACTCAAGTCCTGACAGATTATCTGCCATTCACTAAGATACAAAGTTTGGACTGAGAACTGTGCTTAAAACAGGTAACTGATTTTAGTGGGGTATGCATAGAAATATCATGATGAGATGTACAGATATTTCATTTTTATGTTCAATTTTGATATCATATGTTTATTGCTTCTATAGAATCCATAAAGCACGAGCATTTACATTTCTGGCAAACATGAATGTATTGGCATTGGCAGGAAGCATATGTACTGGGTAGTGATAAGGAAATTTATGCAGAAAAATTCTGACTGGAATGACAGAACACCAAGCTTACTATTTTCAGTACTGACTCAGAGAGTTTATTCTGCGAGTACTTGCATGGATTTTATTGTAAAGGAGGCATTTGACTGTTGCATGAAGGTTTGATGTTAACCTGGACCTAACATTAGACTGGTGGTATTGTCCTGCCTTAGTGAAGCTAAACCTGCAAGTGCTCGATTTAGTGTTTAGCTACCATGACTTCCAACTACCTGGCAGACACAGCACATTGTACATTGGATAAGTCCCCCTTGCCAAATCCAATTGATAAATGGCTGCCGATCTTATTGAACTTTATCTTGTTGATCTATGGGAGTGAAATCATAACTATCAAACAAGGCAACAAATAATGTTGGCACATGCTACAATAAACTACAGGTGCACAAATTAACACAAACAAGAAAAACAAAGGTACGATCTTCTATGTAAATTTACCGTGTGGACAACAGGCACCCTAAAAGGCAATATGAACTCCAAAATAAGAACTAGAAAAGAATTTTTGAATTTGCTTGTATCACTGCATGGCTCAGTAATCTGCATGTCAGCCTATGTTACATGGTCGTGTCAAGGCAAAATACATGGCCAAATTGCATCAGCAACAAAAAGCATGGACAGGATACACCACTAGAAAGATTACTTCAGCTACTGTATAAATCAATCCCTTAATTGGATGACCTATTTTTGAATATCTGAAGGAAAAAGACTTCTAATAGATAAAAAAAATTTCTTAACAAAAATATTATAGAATGAAGTTCTTTCTAATCTCAAAACAAGTGACACATCTTAATGGCCCTCAGTTGATGAACCTTTTTAAGACCCTCTCCTTCCCTTCCCAAAAATAGACTTAAATGACAAGAATGAGAAAAGTTGGCCAATACTTTTTCACATGCAAGGTGGCAAAATTGCCAAGTAGACACAGGCAGAAGAGATGAACTTGAGTACAGGTCATACTGAACTAGTTCTAAGGGAGTAATCACTTTCTATTTCTTTCTGCATTTCATTTACCATGACAACTAGAATGTTCAAATGAGGAATTTCACTTCCAGTTTTCGACCTTAATGTCTTGCTTGTTAAACCTGAGGAAATGAGTGCATGCCTCTTTGTCCTTGGTTCCAGTTGAACCTGAGAATTATTCTATTTCCTGGGCACATCCGAACTAGAAAGATGAATAAATTGTCTTAACCTTCATATGCAAAAGCATAAACAAAAATGCCAGTAGGTACAGCAAATAGAAAATAATTCCTGGATTATTTTTTAATCAAGAAATCTTGATCAGGAGAAAATAAAATAAAAGAGGTGACTAATGATAACGCAGAGCACTACAATCTTCAAACATGAAGAAGAATCGAATTAGCTAAACATCTTATTCAAACAAATGTATAACCAAAATTGTTTTAGTAAAGAGATAAAAAAAGAAAGAGGTCATATAACATGAGCTCTCCATTCCCTAACATTGACATGGAGCTCCAACAAAAAACTATTGGTTGGGAAGTTGTCCTATACTCCTAAGAATAATTTGCATCTTTTTGTATTATTAATTTTGGACAAATATTTATTGATCATATCCTTGACAAAATGAGACATAACTGATGCTCCCTAATTTCGTCTTCACTAGTATCTTGCTGATTCCTAGAAAACCATCAAAGGAAGCACATTTCATCCTTTCACCAAAACACCTCGGTGTTCAACCTTGAAAAAAAATACAGAAGGTTGATACACACAATGAAGTTTATTCTAAATATTGAAACATGAAAACATAGGGTAGATTGACAAGTAATTGCATATGCATCTACCACTGTGGTACTTTGTAAAATGTTTCAAGTAATTTCTTACTCCCATGGGTCGTCTCCAAGGAGAAGCACATCGTTCTCCCTGTCGACGAATACAAGCTGCCAGCCTGATCTAAGAGGATCCTCCAATAGACCCTCGATACCAAACATATGACCCAGCTCCTCGCGTAGTTCCTCATAGTTGCTGAACCGGGAGATATCTAGAGACCTCCCAACCGATCCTGACTTATAAACCTACAAGAGAAACAGAGTATCTTCGGTTAACAGCAAAAAGAATATTCACCGTATCTACTGCTGAATGCATATGGTGCTTTGGAAAGGGCAATCTGACAGCACTATGCCTGCACAGAATGCTTGCAAACCAGCACATACCGACCATTCTAGTTGGCATGTATTTTGCCAATATGTTGCTGGCAAGTGGGCGTTTGATGCAGCTAAAAAGTTTGCTCTTACCTTCACAAAGGTTTGGGATTGCGGATCAGTCTCTCCTGCACCTTGTAGTAAGCTAGGCGAGTCATCTAGATACCCATATAAAGAATTCTGGAAACATGAACTAGTGTATGGCATTGTTGACACATCATTCACAGTTCCTGAATTCGATAATGCACTATTTAGCAGAGAGGAGGAATCTTTGCTAAAACCAAAAAGGGTGCAAGTCTGGGTATCTGTGAAATTATCATTTCCCACAGTACTGTTCTTAGCAGGAAATGATGAAAGGAGAGCTGCACCATCAAAAGAGATCATTTGTGACTTCGTTAAATTTAGTTCCCATGACTGCTGACCAGGATGGCTTATCATTGATTGATTGAGTCGTGAATAGTTGGAACCACCGACATTTCCTTCACGGTAAGCAGATCCTAAGATATCCTGGTCAGAAATTGGTGTGGGAACTGAGGAGAAATTTAAACTAGAATCAGGAATGGTTGAGTTTTCAAATAATGGAGAGGGCAAAGCAGATTGCCGCTGCACATGATTGTTATGCATTGTAAATGCTTGTGTATAAACATTTGCTTCTTGAGGCTGCCGCTTTTGTTGTTCAGTATGCGGTGGCTGCAACTGCTGGTATGGGACCGGATGTCTATGGTTTTCTATTAAGCATTGTGGTTGAGGATTAACAATCTGCTGCTGATTGTCTTGAAGCTTGAATAGTGAACTGGATGTGCAGGATTGTTGAAGAAATTGAATTGGTTGCTGATTTTGTAGAAATTGCTGCTTCAGAATATCCCCACATCGTATGTCCTGAAAAGCTAGAGGACACATGGCTTGGTACTGATCAAACTCACTTCCCAACAGCAATGTTTCATGCCTCTGCTGGATCCAAGGACCCGTACCAAGTGATGGGAGGTTCAATGAGTGCATGCCTTGATCAGCAGTAACCCCCCTCGGCCACATGAAAGAATTAAACTCTTCTCTATTGTCTGAAAATGAAAGTGTAGATAAATTAGAATGTCGGAAGCAATATAAAATATTTGTATTTTCTGACATCTTCAAGAAGAAGTCAACCATAGTTATCACCACACAGAGTATGTAGAATGATGTATCTTCAAAATATTACATATTTGCCTCCAGAAACAGTACCCGTAGCTATTAACAGTAGCTACAGGATACTGCATCATAGTATGGCTCCATAATTTTTCAAGATACAAGGCAATTGGTTTTATGAGTCAGATAATCATACACCAAGAAATAAAATAATAACATAAAACCATCTCCATTTTGTTGTTCCTCTTTAACAAAGCATGACAAGGCCAACCGAAGCAATAAAGTATCAAATAAAAAAGAATGCATTAGAACATACCATGAGGAAAGTAAGCTCCAGGATGCCAAGAACGTCTAAGGCCAATAGGGAACAATGAAGGATACATGGGAAACGTAGTTAAAGGTTCAATTTCCCACAGTGATACTCTACGCTGTCTTTCACCTGCTGTGGATTCATCCCAACCAACCTGCAAATGCAATTACTAAAATCCCATATTAGTTCAAGCAAATACTTTTTTTTTTTGTTTTGGAAGGGTGGAGCAACTTGAATACTAAGACCTTAATTCTCGGCAAGGAAAAGTAATAAAGACTTATTGAACCTCTGAATACCATTCAGATATAAAATTGAAAGCAGCAAAGTCCAGAGCATAAGCAACCAAAAAAATGATAGCAGTGGCTACAAGTTCCAACCTACTAGGTATCATGCTAAAATCCAAGAATGGCAGGATGATAAGCTATCAGGTGCCTATCTTCTAAGTTCTAAAACATACTCTTTTGTACCATCATGAGACTCCTTTAGTACAGCCTTTCAGATAAAAAAGAAGTGGCACAGTGAGTAAAATAAGAGTTACCGATCAACTTAAGCTTCTAAATGTTCTAACAGAACCACAGCCATACATCGGTTACTTGACTTCACTACCTCACAGCAATGTTGCAGTGCTATTGCAAAGTAGGACTAAGATATCAATATCTTCATTTAGAAGTTGAAAGGAATAAAACAAAAGCTTGACTAATAACCCTTACACAACAACATGAACCTGGTACATAGGTCTGCATCTATATATAAACATAAACAAGTACGGAGTTGAGCTATCATCATAGCGGATGGATTAAGGCTCAGTTTTATCACCTTAGAATCAATCATGGAGGATCATAAGTGCTCCAAATTGAAGATTGACTCCATTGAACATGAATTAAGATATTTAGACTAAACTTTGAAAAATATTTAGAAATGCACATCATCATGGACCAAGAAATAAGCAGTTTTAATCACCTACAATATATTATGATAGGATCAATATTCAATAGTATTTTGAATTGTGTGCATTTATCTAACAATAAATAGATCATGATCAATCATTTGGATGATTAATGAAATAGGCTTATATCACATGTTTTTGCATAAATGCAATTTATGCCATGCATTTTTCTGTTAGTTTGGTGAATATCTAAATTTATCAAAATCACATGAATTTTGATAAATGTATTAATCTATCATATCCAATGGTATGATCTTTGATTTGGAGCCTTCATGATTGATTTGGAGGTCATAGGATTGAGGCAAATTACAGCTCAAGTCATAGACATTTACACATTAAAATAACAACAACACAAATACTTACCTGGACAGTTCTCCAATGAGAATTCGGCCAACGAACAGGATCCAAGTCACTTATGCCAGTGATTGTTCCCATATACCTTCAGACAACATAAATCATAAATAGGAATATTAAATATGTTTCAGATATGAACTGGCTACCCCATAAAACACAAATCAATCATTTTAATGCAATCCCATAAGATCACATTTCTTAGCCTACCACAATTTGAAATTCATATACTCTTACTATAAACACAAATGAGAGGAACTATAAAAAAACACTGTCTAACCACAAATGGGAAGAACTATAAAAAGCAATGTCATCTTAATACAATCCTGTAAGAACACCTTTCTTATGGTACAAAAAGCTGAAATTTATATATTCATAACCACAAATGAGAGGAACTATAAAAATAAGTATTTGGCAAATACTGTTGATTTATTATATTACCTTCGAACGCTTGATTCCTCAGTCTCAAAAAGCATTCGGAATCTCATCCCAACTGATACACGTGTGTGGAATACTGCTTTAATATACTTAGAAAGAGGTATAACAAACTCTGATGGACTGGCCCTGTGAAAATTGCATCCATAAAAGCTATAACACAAGCTCCTACAATATAAAGAGAGTGACCAACACAATGTACTATGATGGTAATAGATACCTTGGATTATAAAATATGGTAAAACGACTATTTGTAGCAGCAGCATGAGCAGCTGCAGCAAGGAGTCCTATGTGCATGCTGTCACTTGATAAAACTGATGATGGTGTTGAAGTTTGTGGCCGATTAGCACGCCTTATTCCCAACAAAAGCTGGTTCTTTTCATTCCTAACAAGAAAAATAAAAAAATCAAAGTCATAACGCATATAAATTGAAAAGAAAGGGAGACAGATTTTCCATCTTGTGCCACATTGAGCATGGAAGAAATGGATAAGGAAATTAAGTTAACCAAATAAAAAGAACAGAATCCCCAGCAACAAGTCTCTTGGCACTGACGAACACACTCCAGCCTGTAGTGAGGAGATGCCTTTTTGGTTGACCTGTGGTAAAGAAAATGATTGACAATAAAATTCTAATGATGTTACAATAGTTATAAGAAGAAATAGGAACAAAGAAACTAGATTGTTCATTTGCAGTTGCTTTCAATAAATCACTCAAAATATTCACAATTTTTGTTTAATATACGATGTTAAAGCCTTCTACCAATAAAAAGCAAGACATCTCTTAAAAAGAAATAAACTCAAAATAACACAGAGACAAAAAATGACAAAGCAAATACCCACTGATGCACAATATTACAGTGGAAAGTTTATAGGGACTATCTAAACGGGAGAGGAAAGGATCCAAATGGTGTGTCTATGATTGAAGTGACCCAAGGCCCAATTTCTCAAATTCGGAGAGGTCATGCTCTTTAAAAGAGCCTACAGAAAGCATTCTGAAGCAGCAGTGAGATTGAAAATGGGATATCTTGGATACAACTTGATTTTGTGGATTGTCTGCTGCAGGTGATGAGGTTGCTCACAGATACAAGCAGCAAGTGCATGAGTCAAGCTGTGGAGAGAAGATTAACACACCATTTGTTTGTTTGATGTAAAATGCCAGAATGTAGTATCATGACAGGAAGAATAGAAGTGATCACCTAAATAGCACATTCAGATAGCTCAACTAAGAGAGATTAATTGGGTTGCCATCAAGACCATAAAAATTACATACTCCAAATGATTTTCTAGCAGAAGAATAGTTGGGACTATAATGCCAACAGGAGTAAAAAAAAAATGTATGATGCTAAACATGAGACTTCTTTCGTGTTCAAGAAGCATGAAGTGGATCCTTTTCACTTAAACACAAAAAAGAAAACAACGAATAAAATAGCAGTCAACCTAAGGAACTTCTGTTTCAACGGCCAGAGGAATGATATTGAGCAATTGAAGCCATGGAAGGGCATCCTAGGTTTGGATCCAATCGAACTGATGCCCCTAAAACATGAATCAAAGGAAGGTCTGATCCTTGACAAAGAAGTAATTGTTTATTCTATCAACATGTGGTGAACGCTCCCTTCTTTAATCAGCAACTGCATTGACAGTTTCTTGAAAGTTAGTAAAGTAATTCTAGATAGGTGTTTAATGGGGACAGATCATCAAAGTATCCTTCCTTTTTCTAGTGACTCCTCATAGAACTCTTTTCTGAACTGACTCATTTGAAACAGGTCATTTGTAACCAAATTTATTTGGCTATTGAAAAGGTATCTATGATAGTTTTGACAAACTCTTTTCTCTCTCTTCTTTCTTAATTTATAAAATTTGCAATAGCCAATCTGTCTGATACATAAAGAATTATTTACTATTTCAAGAATGAAAAACTTCTATCATCTATCATTTTTATTTACTATTTGAAATTTCCGATCTTTGGGTTGTCTTGGAGAATAAGTCGCTTGCCATTTGTTTAACTTCCATCATTCAAACAAAAAAGTCATTTCCTAACTACAAAGCTGACAGGAACAGTCTACGGGCTGTCATATTCTAGATATTACAACACTTGCCTTTTTATAAATTACAATTATAACATAACCAAACTTCAGTTTTCTTGACCATACAATCAAATTTCTGTACAACTCTAGGGTGCATCAACAACCTCGAAAGCCTCAATAGTATCTTTTTCAAATATTAAGTGAGGTGAGGGCAAGTTCTGAATCCAAGGGAAGTTCTAGAAATTGGCTCAAGCTTAAAACCACCCCAAAATATAAGCACTAGAAATTTGTAAACCACAATAATTAAGCTTACACAAGCTAGTGTCGGCCTAAAGTTGTTTCTAGTAATTTGGCACCAATATGTACATGCAAACACCTTGGTCATCTAAAGCCAATCCAGATGTACCTCGCAAACTAAGGATTTTTGTCTGTGACATTGAGTTCCAAATATAAATTTTAAGAATAAATTTATAATTAAGTTATATTCAGTAAAATTATTGTTTTGAGCATAATTCAAATTTTTTGTAATTGCCCTCAGTCTATTCCAATAGAACTAAGTCTATCAACAGAAACATGAACTACAAAGAATATATAGCATCAAAATAGGTTCAATCACCTCGGAAAATATGCCTAAACTTCCATTCAACATCATGAAGGTCACGAGCAATAAGCTCCTGCGCTGGAGGCTGCTGAGAGAAATCCTAGAATCAATGAGACAGAAGTCATTACTAACTTTTATACCTGACGTTTCCAATAAATTTCCAAGAGATATTAATACAACTTGCTCATGACCATCGCACCAGGGGCGGAAAGACTTTTTCAGCTGCACGACGAGGTACAGAAAAACCTCCATGGGTACTTGTATCACTCGCTGTCAGAGTCTTGCAGAAATAGTTCGTTGGTTGCTTGCTAGCAATGCCCATCTCCATAGGAAAATAAGCATCTTTCTGCTCTTCCTGCAGATATTGTTGCATGTTCCACAGGTCCTAATAAGAAAATACAGTATAGTTGCTAGTAAACAGTCACAATTCAGATCAAACTTACGGGACTTAGAGGCTGCAGGGTCATCTGAGCATAAACTTCATCTGTTTCCACATCTGCCTGCAATACGTACAGCCACTTAAATCTGAAATTGACAATATATAGAGATGTAGATCAGAAGAAATAAGTGCAAGAACGAACATGCAGTGTCACGTTATGGAGCTGGCAGAGCAACTGAGGCAGCAAGCTCGGGTAATTGGGGATATGGCCCTCCACTTCCTTGTTCGTCGATGCAGCCACCTTGATGAAAACCCGTCATCATTAAACAGAAAGTGAACCGAACATCCATTTGTCAAGGAAACGTATCAACGGTCCAATCTTTCACCTGCTCACTGTGACCCTGAGGGAAGTAGACCACTCGAGTACCGGCTGTCGGCGAGCACACCAGCGGCCCGGCACAGGCGTGCCAGAGCTCCGAATCCAAACATCTCTTCTCCTCCTCTAATTCAACATTGAGAAAACAACCTTCATTTTTCAGAAGCAGACGTAAGAATGGAAGCAAGACCGAAGGCAACATAAAAAAGATCACCTTCCGGTGCTTGCTGGCTGATACCAACAGTAGAAAGCTTCATCTTATCTCTGCCAATCCGATCATTTCCTCCACTGCAAATGCATTCGCTTTCCGACCTAAAATCGTAAGAACCACTACTTGATGTCAAAGAACGATAAAGAGCCGGAGCTTTAAGATCGAGCCAACAACAGAACTAGGGTTTCAAAAGCTAATCAAGCCATCAACACTCCTAGCCAAGTCGATACCGTAAACTAAAGAAACGTTACCAGAAGAAGCAACGGTCGTCGAACCTAGACTTCGCCGCAAGAATTAATCGGCAAAAACCCAGCTTTCTCGGACCCAGGAGTTCATCCGAGCTCGGAGGAGCTCTCGTCCCTCGAAATCGCCATGCCGAGCACCCCAGCAATCTGCAAACCCAAAGAACGAGAGGAGACGAGACGATGGCAGATAAATCTTCAGCAACAAATTAAAAACCTCTGTACTCGCTCTTTTGCCTCTTCGGGCTTCCAACTTTACGCAGAAGAAAAGCAAAAGGGTAAAAAAGAAAGAAAAATCTTCGCTTTTATTCCCATCGCTATCTCTCCTCGCGAATCGCGACCCGACTCGCTCGCTCTCGTACACACATTTTTTTCCGACAATTCTCCCCCAAAGAAAACGTTTCTAAATAGTCGAAATCTTCAAGAGCAATATCCATTTACTCATGGGAAGTTTACTCAACTTGTACCCGTGCATCGAATGGACAAGGAGTCAGGTTAATGCAATCTCGTGAGCGGGTACCGACCAAAACGAGTAGCCGTGGAACTTTCGATTTAAAGCCACAATTAATTTTTTCTGAAATATTTTATCCCGAAGGAGGGCTTTAAAACACGTCCGTCAGCTACCCTCTTCAGCTACCCAATGATAAGTGGAACGTGTTTGTCGGGCCCGACCGTGGTCCACCTGCGGTTACCAAGAACTCACGACTCGGGGGAGAGGACCACCGGTGGCAAAGAGGAAGGAGATCGACGCCGTCCATGGGTGCCACAGACGATTCAGGGCCGTCGATGGGCGATGACCGACGTGGCAGGAGAAGGTCGCTGCCGCATCCGTACGGTCTTCGCCTCCGGGATGGGCTCCAGCTAATCTTTTATGGCGGAAATGCCCCAAAACTTTTTCACGAATCACGGAAGAGGGCAGCCGTCTCTCATGCGGATTACGACCGACGAGTGGGGCCCCCGTCCCTGCACGAATTATTGTACTGCTCCGCGGCCCCACAGCCTGAGAAGCGAGGGACGAAGCGGGCGGCTCCAACGAAAGGGTGAGATTACCGCAGGGGCGGTCGGAGCGGGACCGCCGCACCGAAGCCTCATCCGCCTCCGCCATCATGGTTCCTTGTAGTCCCTTGTGAGATTTTTTATTTATATGACTACAACATAAACACCTGTCCTCCATCTGAATCATATAGAAAACATTAATATATAACAAATTAAATAGTTAGTGAATTATAATTTGAAATTTTTATACCTCTTATTCAGGATTGATAGCGTAAGAAACTCCATATTCCTAACGATAGACGTTATGATTATTGGATCCCGGAAGGGGTAAACCGACGGGTACTTGTAATGCCAGTCATGTTGATTTTTGATTGGATGGAATCTCGTTAGATTCCTAAGACGGAGTTAATGGTGACTGAAATGGAGACGACAACGATACATACGATGACATAAGTGGTCTTATCTTAATAATAATTTTCAACAGTAATTTTTGGGTCTCAATGCACGTTATTTGCATGTGCATGTGCATGTGTATCCCAAAACTTCAATAAAAATGACGTCCATTACGTTAATATATATTATTTTTATAAAAATAATTTTACATAAAGAATGTATTATATCTTTTTTTAAAATTTTTAATCAAAATAATTATTTTAAGTACACTTATTATAAAAATAAATGGTTACTATTTTGTAAAAGTTTTTTTTTCTTTTTTGCTTTGTCTTATTGAATGATTGGTGGTAAGTATTGACTGTTTAATCTTCCAACATATGATAAAATGTTAACGTAAAAATTTAGTTAACATAAAAACGAACATTTCTTTTTATTATTTTTTTAAAGAAAAAACAAAAGCAGGGTACATCAAAACTCTTTTTAGTTTGGTTTTTTGAACAATTTAACAAGTTATTAATCATGAACTAAAAAATATTTACTTGCAGTATTTTAGTATCGAAATATATTTCAACGTAATGAAATACATCATAGAAATCAGATGTTGAAGAACTTACTTTCAGCTTATCGGTTTTTAATCAGATACAAATAATTAAATCTTGCGTTAATATCGATTTAATTGGATATTGAAACGAGCCAAATTATTTGAATACTGCATATGACTATTTGAATACTGCATGAATTATATAAGTTATCAACAATTGCATGGAGAAAATAAAGCCTATTGACATGCTTCTTAATACATTTTCTCTTAAATGATTCTTTGTTATCTTATCGAAATGACACATAAATGTTGATGATATAATTATATTTTATTATAAAAATATATTATGCATTTGTGAATACATTTTAAATATTATTAGATATTATACGAACCTTGAATGCCCTTCTTATGGACAACAACGAAAATTTTGATCTATATATAAATAATTTACATGTGCATTAGTTTTATGTGACCTGAATAAATGTAAACTGTTGTCAAACACTTTGTCAGTGCCAAGTGAAGCCAACACATGACAGCTGGTAGGCAGCAAATGGGGTCACACTTCATTTTATGGCTTGTCTTCAAAGGTTGGTCTCTATCAACTATTGAATGAAAAGTTGAATCTGAATTGATGTGAACTCCACTGGTGCTACTGTTTTAACAGAATCATATCTGAAATTATGATCTCATACTACTCTATTTTCTTGATTGTATAATATAATGAATGATACGTCAAATTTAATCGAGAAACCAACGTGGTTGTGAAGATACATGATGATATTTGATTAAATTTATGATATAATATTGTGATCGAGTCATGGAAGAGATGAATGCATGAGTTATGGGCAAGTTGGACTTTTTACTCCCATATGATTGACTAAGTTGGTGTTGGAAGTACAAATTGTGGTGGAGATGTCTAATCCAAATCGTCAGTCAATCAAATTTTTTACATATAAAAAATTATCTAATATCATAAATGTAGTTATAATTGCTTAGGTTTGAAGCTCCTTTACGTTGTTAATCTATCCGTAAAAGATCAACATAAAAACAACCTTATAAGACATACATCTACTAAAGATATAATTTTACAAGTAACTCGATAAATATTTTTATATAAAAAAATAAAAATAAAAATAAAAATTTTAGATGATAAAAATACAATCGTAAGTTAGTGCAATATAATATATATATATATATATATATATATATATATATATCAGTTTGATAAAGGATCTATATCAATATTATCTTTTATTTTTTTTACTAATCTTTGGTGATGATAATAACTACATCATCCAATACATTGATATGATATAGATCATTGAGATCAGTCATAAATTAAAATTTAAAATCTTGATTATGAGATTAAATGGTTGATAACCATATAGTAAATAAACATTTAGATGATATTGATTTATTATCATATTAGAACTCGAAATCGGATTTAGAATTTATTAGAATCGTAGTAATAAGAGCTAAATTCCTCACATAGTATATCTCCGTAATCGATATCAAAATTAATTTAGTTTTTGATATACAAGTCATATATAATTATGGCAACAATATGTCTTATGATCCTAAATTATACCTTTGATTCCTCATATTCTTATTATTTTCATATAATATAATTTTAATATATGTATAAATAGGTGTATTTGAACTTTTATTTGGGCTTTGGAATGAGATATGAAATCCCCTACCACGTCATGTTAGATATGCCGAAATGGTTTGTTGCCAACACGACATTTGGAGAGTTGAAATTTTGTCATGTCATGTCCCCTCGTGTTATTTCCGTGTCAGAAGCATGTGAATACGTGTTAATGTCACATCAATCAGAAGACATTTACGACCTGATTTATTGAAACATCATGGAGAATAACTCGAAGGTATTTGAACCTTCACGATGAATATTATTTTCACGGACTGACAATTTAATGCTGGTACTTCTACGATCAAAAGAATAAACATGAAGCTGAAGTACTTTGTAGGCAGGTAGGCGTGAATGAAAAATCCTCATATGAGTGCTCTGAGGAGTTCAAGGAAACTAATTTTCCTGCTAAAAATCTGTAGTAGTCAACGTGCAAGTGTAGAATATTAATCTGAATGACAGCATCCTACAGGAGGGGTGCCACAAATCTAGTTCTCAAACTCACGACCTAATACGAGATCCTGTTCTAAGAAGACATGCATGCTTGATGACAAAAGTGAACTAGCCACCAGGAGTCAGACCTTGCAAAAAAAACACCATGATGTTGTGGTGGCAGAGCTGTGTCGAAGACATCATCTTTTGCCTGCAGGGGATCTGAAAAGCTCACAGGCCACCATTCATTCCATCAAGTACAGTCTCACTAAATAGATCCATCAGTCTTCCTCTGCACTCATTTCTTGTGGGAAGAATGGCTTGCAAAAACTAAACGAGACTTTCATTCACGCCCACTGCATGCACCTCTACTGTGGATGCCAGGGTACCCAGAGAGACCAGAAGAAAAAGGAGGCTATTCATGGCTTTCACCTCAGTAAAAGCAGTCACACATGAGAGACTGACTGTTCTACTAATGTGCATCAAGGAGCCACAAATCTTGGTTGATGTCCTCTTAGGTTCTCTATCTTCTTAACACTTGCATGTCCAGCGGAAACTGCGTCTCTGCCCATGCCATTAAAGCTGCATGGGACCCTCCCTGATGGAGAAGTGGGACAAGAAGATATGGTGGAGGTGGGGAGAGACACAAGGCTGAGAGGACCTTGTAGGACAGGCGTGAAGCAACAAGACAATGTGAGTTGCATTGGGTGAAGGGTGAGTGAAGCCAAACTGCTGTAAAAGGCCTACTGGTCCAGCGTAAAAAAGGACCGGAGTACATCGAGTTACCTCCGAGGGGGGCCCATGTGAACTTTAAGATCGATGCTCAAGCCATGGGAAGATCTTGAGGGACCCATGTGAACTTTGAGATGGACGCTCAGGCAATGGGGAAATGATCCTTGTTCAAGCCCTGCACTCCCACCATGGCAGGAAAAAGATGAAGCCTTGGCATAATTGTGCCTTGGATTCCCACCACCATGATACCATTCACTCCTAGGCCATTTCAGTGCTTGGACATTGTTAAACTGGTCAAAGAACACCATGTTTGACTTAAGAAACCATGAGTAGAGAGTATGACCAAGTCTAAATTATTGTGTAAACAGTATGGGCAGTGAAAAGATATCTTGCATGTCTACTGCTCCAGATGGAAAAGAAGTCACATAAGCAGTACTTGCTTGCATTGTCAAACAGGAGCTGGATTAATACAGCCACGGATCAGCAGACTATGTCTCAAAAGGTTATGTTGGTGTCCAAAGGGCAACAGGAAGAACGATGGTGATATAAACTGCACGAGAAACATCATGGATATGAAGCAGACCATTTAAGACTTTCTTTCTGGTGCACAGTGAACACCGTTGATGTGACCTCCTCATGGTGTGATACAAAGATCTGCGATCTCTACTGCTCCATTATCCATCATCCATTGGTTAGAATCAAGTTCCTCAGTCCTCACAGTCACAATAAACATTTTTTATATTTTTTTTTATCTAATGCACTCTGTTTATTAGCATGGTAATGGAGCCGAGCTTATATCTACAAGGCAACATGAAGGTTTCCAGAGGCCACCCCCCGCGTCAAAAGCCCAATGGAGACTGTTCATTTTCACAGAGGTCTTGGCTCGAAAATTTGTTAGCTGGAATCACTACTCGCACAATTATGGTAAAAAAAATGGACTTTTTAAAATGTTAAGCGAAGAATGATATTCGATGAACATGCATGCTAGAAAATAAATCATCTATCCAACCATGATTCCTTTTGTGATGCAGGGGATGTGTTTGTCACATACAAACAATGCCAAGCTTTCTTTGCTGAAGTGATGGTTTGATGATGAGACTATAAGAATGCTCTTAACAAGGATCACTGAACATTGTTGTAACAAGAAACAGACACTGAAGCTAGTTTTCTGCATCCAGCTTTTTGGTCATATAAAGGGTGAGTGTGACATTTGAAGAACTTATCTACATACATACTTGATCTACATTTCACGATTGAAGTGGAGAACTAAACATCAGAAACTTAAAGAGGTTATTCTTGTTCCAATATTCTTCCGCATTATCTAATCGGCCTCTGAAAAAATTGAAAGGTTACATGATGTACATGCCACTAGGATCTAGTTTCAGAAGTTCATATCAAACAAATATTCCTGGAAAACATTTGCAGATGTGACAACCACTTTTCTGCCAAGATGGAGAAGGAATTGTTAAGGTGAAAATGTTTTTAGGGCTTAGAGCATAATAGAATAACTTTTAATAGTTACAATGACAAAGACTAATGCCTTTATTTTGTATGAAAAAAGCAGGGACAAGTACAGCTTTTCTCTGTAGTAGAAGTAATGCTAAGCAACATTAGCCGAAAACCACAACTCACAGCTTTACATCTGTATCTTGTGTCCTGTCATGATCTCACCTTCTGTATCGTGTGTGTAGAACGAATTTTCCTAGGAAGAGAAAAAGCCATGTCAAATCGAGTTATACACTCCCGATCATTGTGTACAAAGAATAAGCTATTCCTGATCTCAAAGAGAGAAGAAATCACCGCACAGCTCCAAGGTGCAACATGGAACCATAGGCCTGCTTCATTTTGGCATATGGTCAGATGTCCCAATGTCATCAAGCCATACGACTAGTTGTTTGGTCAGTGGTCTCAGCTTCGGGGAGTCACTTATGCAAAAACAAGCGATCTCAAGCATGGCCATCAGTTGGAACTCTAGTGTTTCATCGTATATGTGTGGGTCAAACACCTCTGCCGCCCTCTTCTCCTTCTTCATCTGAAGGACCCATGATACCAATTCTCTCCCTCCCCTTGGATTGCACATGTCCACCGGCCTCTTACCGGTGAGTAGCTCCAGTAGAACAATTCCAAAGCTATATACATCACCCTTAAAAGTAGCAACCGAGGATTGGCCATATTCAGGAGGAATATAGCCTAATGTCCCAACTAAGTCCGTCGTGATGTGAGTATCGTATGGCAAAACAAGCCTTGCGAGCCCAAAATCGGCTAAATGAGCTTCAAAGTTCTCGTCGAGTAGGATGTTACTGGACTTAATGTCACGGTGCAGTATGTGGGGGTCACATGATTGGTGCAAGTATGCTAATCCCCTTGCTGCTCCTTGAGCTATCCGAAGTCTTCTCTCCCACTGCAGCATAGATCCACCGTCAGGTTTCTCATGAAGCCAATAGTCTAGGCTTCCATTTTGCATATACGAATAGATCAAAAGTCTGTCGGTGCCAATCTTGCAGTATCCTTGAAGCACAACAAGATTTTTATGTTGAGCTTGAGAAAGTGTTTCTATCTCAGCTTGAAATTCCCTCTCCATCTGAAAATATTCACCAGAAAGCCTCTTGATGGCTACCTTTCTCCCATCTGGTAGAGTCGCTTTATAAACCAGGCCAAAGCCTCCACAACCAATGATGTTAGATTGGTCAAAGTGGTCGGTGGATCTCAAAATATCTCCAAAGCTTAAGTCACAGTCGTTCATGTTCTGAAACTGAAACACCAGTCTAGACTCTGCCTCTTCCAAATTGCCACCTGCATCTGCCACAACCCTTGAATTGTCATCCTGTTGAATAGGATGAGCCTTTGACATAAGAAAGTAGACGATGGCCAGAAGGAAAGATGCTCCGAGTCCGATTCCAGCAGCCACTCCTATGATTACACCTTTATAATTTTGCCTTCTGTGACTGGTCTGTTGAAGAACTTCAGGCGTTCCAGAATTACATGGATTCAAGTGAAAACCACAGAGAGCTGGATTCCCTTCAAAATCAGAACTGGAAAAGGTTGAGAACTGGCCTCCAGTTGGAATAGGCCCATACAGATTATTGTAGGCTACACTGAAGCTTGATAGAAAATTGAGCCCTGACAGCGAGGAAGGAATGCCTCCGGTAAGATTGTTGTGTGACAAATCCAAAAACTCTAAGTTAGACATGTCTGATATCTCATCTGGAATAGGCCCTGCTAATCTATTTCTGCTTACATCCAGTGCAAGAAGCCTCGTAAGGCTCCCAAACCCTGGTAAGATTGGTCCGACAAGCATGTTCTGGCACAGAATTAAGGATGGCGGGAAGCTGCTGACTTGATTGTATTGCAGTCCCTTCCCACTAATGTTCCTTTTAACGTAGAAAGGGAAGTCATCTGTTTGAGGTCCAAGCTGCGAGGTGCTGCCAGAGATTAGGCTTTTCATCTGTGCCAAGCTTGTTGGAATCGTCCCACCGAGCGAATTGTTCGATAGGTCCAAGTAGAAAAGATGATCAAGATACCCTATCCATGTAGGGATGGTCCCTTCCAAATGATTCCATGACAAATCCAGCACATTTAATTTGGTAAAATTTGACAACCATGGTGGAATGGATCCGAAAAGGCCACAGCTTGCAATAGCGAGGAGCTGTAGGTTTTGAAATCCCTGAATTCCATCCATTGGAATTCTCTCACCACCGAGGAAGTTCCTTGTGAGTGCCAAACCGGTGAGGCTTTGGACATCCTGTAGGATCATCAATGCGGACGACATGTTGGATAAGCTATTACTGGAAAGTGAGAGGTAAGACAATGAAGCAAGTTTCTTGAAGCTGATCGGAACTTCACCACTCAGGTTGTTCCGAGCAAGATTCAAGGTCTTTAAGTCCACACACTGAGAAAGATTATAAGGAATGGGGCCACTGAAATCATTTGAGCTGAGATCAAGCGAGCTAAGATGATTCATCACCGTGCAATTCAAAGTGATTCCACCACTAAGCGAATTGTTCTTCAGGTTGAGCACTCTAAGTGGCGGTAAGTTTGACAAGGAGTAAGGCATATGGCCACTGAAACTATTGGATTGAAGGGACAAATACTTGAGATTTCTTAAGCCGCTGAAGCTATCTGGAATGTTGCCTGAGAAAGAATTAAATGAAAGATCCAGTTGCTCAAGGTTAGAGAGATTACCTATTCTTGAGCTCAGCCAGCCGGAGAGCTGATTCTCCTGAAGGTACAATCTCCTCAAAGATGACAGCTCGAACAAATCATTCGGCAGATTCCCGGAGATATCATTGGAATCAACAGAGAGCTCTTCGAGGGAAGCACAGCTGCCGAATCCAACAGGAAGGTCACCAGAGAAGGAGTTCGCCAATAACCGAATGACTTGAATTCCAGATGAAAAATTACATACGGATGTGTCGACGCCACCAGAAAACTTATTTGAGCTGATATCAAACACCACCAACTTCGTCGACCCGGCAAGAATCGGATGGCTGCCTGTGAAAGCATTATGAGAAACATTGAGAACCTCAAGTGATGGAAGATACGAATCCATCGGAATTGGTCCGGAGAGTCTATTCACGCTGAGATCGAGGCTCTTCAATTGGCTAAGACGGAATAACCCTGATGGAACTGTGCCTTGAAGAGAATTAGAAGAAAGGTTAAGCCAAGATAGGTATTCCAAATCTGCCAAAGAATCAGCTAAGGATCCCTTCAAGCTCTTATTTTGGAGATCCAGCCCGATCACCCTTCGTCCTGAGGCCACCGAGTCGTCGCAGGAAACGCCATCCCAGCTGCAGCAACCGGAAGCAGAGGCATTCATGCTCCAACCTGGTGTACCTGATTCCAGTCCTCTCAAGAAGCCTTGCAGGGCATTTAAATCACCAGAGATGCAGCTCTGGTTCTGGGAATTGGATCGAAGAGGTCGGATAAAGAGGAGCAAGCACGCAAACCTTAATCTTTTCATCAAAACATTCACAGAAACATCCCCTATCTTCCCCATAACATACGATGACTAGAGCCGGATTTGAGTTGTCGACAGTGTTAAAGGCGGCTCCTCCTTGGAAGCTACAGCTACAGCAAGTGACAACTTTCGGTTGTCCCAAGAGCAGTACAATCCAGAAAAACCAAGAATCCTTTTGCAGGGGCAACAGAAGCATCAATAGGTTTTGTCCTCAGTTAACCAACAAAGGAGGCACCTTCATGCTTGAGAAGCAATAGCGGGACTCGTAGCAACCGATTCACATCCACCAAGCTCCACATCCATCTTAGTTCAACTCGATTTGCGGGTACAAATGGCTAGAGAAGAGAAAAGAGACGCACAGGAGAGAGACAAACTCAGTTTGGCTTTGACTTCCTCATCCTTCTCTTTCAACCCTTGTATCACCTCATTTTGGTCTTCCTTTAAGATCATACGTCGCCTTCCGCTTTCTGGAACCTTTACAATCCAATTAATGGTTTGCAATGAGAATATCTTTCATAGTTATCTAATTTTTTGAAATTAATTGAAGTGGGTAGTCAGAAAGGAGGGAGAAGAAGCTGCCTTGTAATGGAGGTGGGCATTTGCCGGTGGCGGACAGGGAAGGCGACCGGAAGTAGGCGGAAGTTGCCGGCTCGATACGCTGTCGGGTAGAAGAGTCAACGGTCAACGACTTGCCCCAAAAATCACATATTACCACCTGTCTATTTCTGCACTACAACTGCATCAGCTTGCGGAGAATCCGAGGCAATTATTATTATTATTATTATTATTATTATTATTATTATTATTATTATTATTATTACATCATACAAAAATCCCATCTTATTTGTAATTTATATTAATTTATACAAAAATCATTTTCGATTCCTGAAAAACTAACGACACATTTTTCTTATCCTATAATTAATAAAAATACAAATAATTGCATATATTAATTAATTTCTAAATAAAATGAAAATTATATGTATGAAAACTTGAATTCTGATAAGTTCATGAAATCTATATTTCGATCCGATCTTGCCGGCCGGTGAGAGTTGGTCTGAGTCGACTGGATCATTCTGAAATGAATCCAATGAGTTTAAATAGGATGTCATTAATAAGGAAGGTGACGCCACGAACGTGCACTCGATTGGGCATCAACGGGTTCATCAGGTCAAAAATGTCCACTACGGATTAGATCAACCGTTTACTTGTGTTAAGTCAATGATCTGCACACAAGATAAATCAACCAGGCTTTATATATTATCTCAGAACACAGCAGGTAGCTGTTGGTCAACCTGATCTCAGCTCCCGTTTTTACAGCATTTTGATTTCCGGTGATAGGGTCCCACTAGATCACCAATGACGACTTGCCACATACACCATCCACTTGCACAGGAGAGGCAAAAAAAAAAAAAAAAAAAAAAAAAGGGAACAAACTCTCTAAATCTCGTCTGTACGGATGTATTTGGTGTCATGATCGAATTGGTTGAAGATTGAAATGTGCTCCATCCAAATCAGCATCATTTGTTTGTTTGGACGCAAATGCATGTTTATCTCACCACATACCTGCTCTTCAATTTTAAACTCGCTCTGTAGACAGTATTGTCGAAGAAATGGCCAATAAATAGAACTTACAAGTCAATCTCACGGCTTGACTTATATGATTGGACTTTATGGCGGAGGGTAGCTTAGCTTGTTATCCATTAGCTGGTTTTTCGGTTTCGTGATTTGACTATTTGGTTGTGAGTCAGACTCTGATGGCTTACTTTGTTTTCTGGGCCTAAACACATCTGGAAAGGAGTATGATTTACGTACTTCGGAGGTAGAAAAAAAGAAAAAAAATTCATAGACTATCTTTTGCTGATTCCTTTGCTTCAAACCCTGGCCTTTGACATTTTGTTCTATGTGAGTTGCTAGTCAATGGCAGTATAGCGGTAATTCTCAAACCAGGGATTGAATGTTTGGAATGAGTCACGACTAGGAGGTGATGTCCTCCATGCAATCAGAGTTGAAGAATTCACAGATCTTGTTACGTAGTCAACAAAGAAGGGTGCATGGAACTCTTGTTTTGTATTGTTCCATCCACAGAAAGTTGGGTGCAATTGGACTTCTATATCATATAGAATTCCTAGCTCAGTTTGACTCAGTTCAATTGTATCCACTTAACTATATGATTGAGAGGAACACCCAATCTTTTCTTGTCCGGTAGCTCCCTTTCTTTGTCAGCAAGGAGCGACAGTTTTCTGGCTTTGAAAAGCTCACGTTCTTGAAGACAAATTGGTTGGTTTCACGTTGCCATAGGACAAAACCTATACTACACAAACCATCCAACCAAGTATTTTTCTTCTGCTATGACTTTGAGAATGTTTCTAGCTGTAGCCAAGAGGCCATTTGTAATTCGAACTGGAGAACAAAACTGCACAGGAAGAACGGGAAAAAGAATGATAACAAATGTTCAGATTTTTCTGTTCTTCTAACAATGCTATCTTGTGCAGTCTGCAGAAATCCCTGCTCTTCTTACTCAGCTTAACATTATCTGGATATTGTTGTTTATCATCTGCAGATGAAGGAATGTGCTTATTTCATCATCTGCAGTAAAAGCCTGCACAACATTCTACAGATCTAATTGTTCAAATGAAGCCGCAATAACGACCTGTCATCTGATATCACGTTAAATTATTGATCTTAAGCCAGAGTTGGTTCAGGTTGCAAATCGAGTTGGGTCGAAAACGGGTTGGGGCCGGATTACTTGTGGGCCGGCCTAAATGGTTTCGTATTGGTAGGATCTTGATCTTGATGCAACATAAAATCTGTATCCACACATCAAGAAACGAGAAAAAATAAATTCATATTCGTGAAACTTTTGTCTTAAAATATAAGATAATGATTTGACATCTTCCATGCGAGCACAGCTTATGATGTAGCCATCTGAACCTTAACATGGAAAAATGAAGCCCAATCCACCGATCCAAGAAACGGATCATTAGACATGCAATGAATCCGATATAGGAATGAAAAATCCGATTTCTTCTTGATTACATCCCTAAGTAATTCGTCAGAAGATCTTCGGCGATTCTCTTTTTAAATTTTACCATCCAGCTAGTTGGAAAGGTATAGTCTGGATTTTAACCTCTTTTAGCTTTTCCCATAATTGTCCGTGTAATGATAAGAACAAAAGGATAAGGATTGTGTGTGCATATATATATGGCCTTCACAATTCACTGTCTACGTGAAGAAGGAAGATGGAGGTCTCCAAATACTTGTTGTTGTTGTTGTTGATCGCTTCTTCTCTTTGTTACATTGCTTGTTCGACGACGGTCTCTCACGATGGACGAGCTCTGGTCATCGACGGCCAACGTCGGATTCTCTTCACCGGCGCCATCCACTATCCGCGCAGTACTCCTGAGGTTAGTATCTTCAACGATGACACTTAAACAGATACATTTCGAGTCACAGTGTTTTTGTCACGCTCATACTTGATAGAGTTCGTCTTGTTCTCCAGATGTGGCCGGACTTGATGCAGAAATCAAAAGAAGGAGGGCTTGATGCAATCGAGACGTATGTTTTCTGGAATGGCCATGAGCCCAGGCGACGTGAGGTTGTGGTTTACCAAGTGTCTTCACATGTATGAAGTGTGGAGTATGATACTTAATCGTCGTTCTTTTTGTTTCTTCTTCTGCAGTACTACTTTGGAGGCAACTACGATCTCATTAGGTTTCTCAAAGAAGTTCAAAATGCTGGACTGTATGCCATCCTTCGGATCGGTCCATATGTTTGTGCCGAGTGGAATTATGGGTATGTAACAAGAATTAAAATCATAAAACATTGATTTTTATTTGCCGTTTTAATTTTACTTTTATGTTTTCAAGAGGACTTCCTGTCTGGTTGAGACAAATCCCAGACATAGAATTGAGGACAGATAACCAGCCGTGGAAGGTCAGAGTTTTTAACTTGAATTATGCGTCTTTAGACTCACCTACTTTGTGAATAAGCTCATCTGTTTGAAATCACTCTCAACAATGAAGGATGAGATGCAGAATTTTACCACCTTAATAGTAGACATGGTTAAGCAAGCAGGACTCTTTGCAACACAAGGAGGACCCATCATCTTAGCTCAGGTACATGAAAACCTTCTGTGCTCAGATTGCACTTAAGAAGTTGAGGGAGTTTTTTTCTTCCATCTCTAATTAGAAACAAATATATTATTTTTGATCCAAATAGATCGAAAATGAATACGGCAACGTCGAAACCGGCTACGGCGATGCCGGGCCGCGATACGTCAATTGGTGCTCGCAAATGGCAGATTCTCTAAGCATCGATGTGCCATGGATCATGTGCCAACAAGCTGATGCTCCCCAGCCGATGGTAGTGGAAACCTAGTCTGATGATATTGTTCATGTTTCTTGTTTCTTGCTGAGAAGAAACTTTGATTCTGATGCATCGAACTTAGATCAATACTTGCAACGGGTTTTCCGGCTGCGACGCTTTCACACCCAACAATGAGAACAGTCCGAAGATATGGACAGAGAATTGGACTGGCTGGTGTGGTTCGATCCTTCATTTTGCTGTTGTTGATGAACGTCGAGTGGTCATCTTTCACTTGTTTGGTTTTCACTCTTCTGCTCGATGATATGCCACAATGATGATTGCAGGTTCAAGAACTGGGGCTCTCCGGATCCACACAGGCCTGCCGAAGAACTGGCATTTCAAGTAGCTCGCTTTTTCCAAACCAAAGGGACACTGCAAAACTACTATATGGTTGGTTAGATTTCTCTGTACCGCATATATTGTTATGGTCAAGACCAAGATCCAATGGATGATTAATTGCTCATTCTAGTATCATGGAGGAACCAACTTTGGCAGAACCTCCGGTGGCCCTTACATTACCACAAGCTATGATTACGATGCTCCACTTGATGAGTACGGTATGTCTGTGTACTCCTCTGATCATCGAGTTTATAGATCCCGGGAAAACATGGAAATGCTCATGTATGTATCTTTAGGTTACACAAGGCAACCAAAGTGGGGGCATTTGAAGGAGTTGCATGCATCCATTAAGCTAATGGAGAAGGCCCTCACCTATGGAGAAGTTGAAGAAGTTAATCTTGACAATGGATTGACGGTATCGATGATTTCGTATATGAATTTATCTTTTGATCCAAGGGTAGGAGCATGATGTGATGATGTTGTGGTCATTGCAGATCACCAAATACTCCGGTGATGGAGTCAATCCTGCTTGTTTCTTGAGTAATCAGAACAGCAAATTAAATGCCACCATAGACTATGAGGGAAGTACATATTTCCTGCCTGCTTGGTCTGTCAGCATTCTTCCTGACTGCAAGAGCGAAGTATACAACACTGCCAAGGTAATTACTGCCACTTCTACACAGCCTTTTGCCTGCTTCCTACTGATCCTTTTTAACTTCTTGTTTTACCTGTTCTTCTTATAGGTAAAGACTCAGACTTCTCTCATGGTGAAGAAGCGAAACACTGCCATGGAAGCATCTGAAGTCTTGTATTGGTCTTGGAGACCAGAGAGACTGGGAACCTCTGCAAAAGGTTTTGGCAGTACATTCACTGTTAACAATCTCTTAGAGCAGAAAAGCGTCACTCTTGATGAAAGTGACTACTTATGGTACACAACCAGGCAAGTATTTTCTTGAAATATTAATCAAAGTACGCATACAATTTAGCAAGACAGGCCATTAAACCTTGAATGTAACGAACAATGTCCAGTGTGGATGTGGGCGAGAAGGAAGAATTTACTCTCAGTGTCAACACAACCGGCCACATCCTCCATGCCTTTGTTAATGACAGGCTAGTAGGTAGTATCAGATAGCATAGCTAGGTTTTCAGACATTCTTCTGTACTTTGAACAGAAGTATTTCAGTAACACTTCGAGGTCGGATCAATGAATAGGTTCTCAATATGGCATGGCTGGACAGCTTAACTTCACTTTCGAGCGAAAAGTATGGTTTAATCCTGGCCGAAATGTGATATCATTGCTAAGTGCAACTGTTGGCCTTCAGGTTTGCTCTAATTCGTATATCCAGAAGGTAGATCACTTCTGCTGTAAAGATTGTAGCTAATGATTGTCATCATGTTAAACAGAACTATGGTGCATATTATGATCTGGCGCCAACAGGAATTGTCGGTGGACCTGTAAAATTGATTGGAGAAAATACCACTTTGGATTTGTCCAATTATAGTTGGTCTTACAAGGTATGCATACATCATCACACTCCTGTTTCAGCTTCACTCATCCTCCATTCTTATGCAAGTCTCGCATCAACTAATTGTGAGCATTACAATCAGATTGGACTGGATGGTGAGGTGAGACGGATCCACCTCGATCGACGTGCAGTGAAATGGCATTCGGGCATGTTTCCAACAAATAGACCATTCACTTGGTATAAGGTGCTGCCTTTACTTTTGCACCTGTGATATATCTAACTGTTCTCCAAGATGATAGAGAAGTAACATTTCTTTTGTATGCACGGTTGAAGGCAACCTTCCAAGCTCCATTAGGCTCGGAGGCGGTGGTCGTTGACTTGCTCGGCATGGGCAAAGGAACAGCGTGGGTGAACGGCAATAGCATCGGCAGGTTCTGGCCAAACTACACTGCCTCAGCCGATGGCTGCCATGAATGCGATTACAGAGGCACATTTAGCTCCAATAAGTGCCAAACTGGATGCGGCGAGCCGTCCCAGCGATGGTAATACCAAACTACATGCAGTTGAAGCGGCTTGTTCCACGATTCTGTTCTCTAAGACGCTACCTTTGCAGGTATCACGTCCCGCGATCCTTCCTGAAGCTCGGCGAGCCGAACACGCTCATGCTATTCGAGGAGGCCGGCGGCAATCCGCTGCAGGTGAACTTCCAGACTGTCACTGTCGGTGCGGCATGCGCCTCCGCCAGTGAGGGAGACACCCTGAGCTTATCGTGCCATAGAGGGCGTACGATCTCGAGCGTTGACTTTGCAAGCTTCGAAGAGCCGGAAGGAACATGCGGAGCATTCAAGGGTGGCAAAGGATGCAGTTCCGACGAGGCGTTTGCTGTCATCAAGGACTCATGTCTCGGAAAGGAATCGTGCTCGATCGAGATCACTGAGGAGTTTGGCAAATCTTGTGGCACTCTGCCCTCACCCAGGAAGCTGGTCGTTCAAGTGACCTGTTGACTAGAAGGCAATAAATGTTCGTATGACGAGACATGAGATCTGTCGGCTCCGTGATGAAGTACAACAGTATGTTTATGTTCTTTTTTTTTCCTTCCTGCTTTATGATCTTTGGGATTATCTATCCAAGCATATTTGAGTTAGTATATTGACCCCAATTAAGTATTAAAATCCTCCACATATACACCCATCCAAAAATCTCAGGCCAGCGGTTGTTAATCAAATCAATTATTAATTAGATGTTTCAAAATCTTTACCATCATATAAAAACATACTAATATCAAAACTTGAACATCTCTACTCTTAACAGTCAAATGAAAGAAGTATAGATATGATTTTTTTGAGAATTTTAATGATATATTCTAAACTTAATTTTAATAGTATCAATATGAAAATAATTGATTCTGGAGTTGTATATATAATTTTGATAGATGAATTTGAATACAAAATAACTTGTTTATATATATATATAAACTATAGGAAACAAAGAATGTTTTGACGCTAGAGTAGTTTCTAATTGGAAAGGAGATTAAAATTACTTTTAGTTTATATATATATACACACATATATAACTAAATTTTGTTTTATCATAAAACATGTATATATATTATAATTATATCAAATAATATTATGATAAATTGGTGGATCATAATGTCATAAATCACTGTCTTATCAATTTATCACATCTATTAAAAATAATTAAAAGAAAGAAACTTCTCAATGTTAAATAAAAATATTATTGTAGTTTATTTCTAATGCATATATATGCTTTGTAAGATTTTAATTTTATCTTAATCATTTAAATTTATGGTTTTAATTTTTTGTTTCAAAAAATAAATTATATTAGCTAAACTGAAGAGTCACCATACCGAAATTTTCTGTCAGCTATAATAATTGAATTGAAAGGACTAAAGCTACTCATATGCCTACGAAACTAATTTATGTTAAAATCAAGGTTAAAATAATTAATTATAATATTAAATTATTTATAAATTATAAAAGTACAAAATTTATATGTTTTAAAAAATATATTATAAAAACATGATTATTTCAAAAATGCTTAATTTTATTATATTTATATTAATGTTTTCTAAACCTTTTATTTTTTTTATATATTTTTAATTTTATTATAATCAATTTTGAAGATGGTATTTTTAATTATATAAAATAATAATACTATGTGCTAAATAAATATAACATTTTTTAAGGGAAGAGGTATATAATTTTGATCTCAAAGAAGAGGGGCATTGATAATTCTTTATTCGAGAGTAATCCCTATAAAGTTTAATGTTCTTTTCTATATATGCATTATAGTCTTTGATTTTTTTATTGATCCCTCTTATTCCTTCATTAGCATGAACTAGTTTTTTTAGGTGGATCACTGGCAGGGTTGATATTTTGTGATATTTTACTTTGTGTGGTATTGAAGTCATTCACCATAATTGACTATTTCAAGATTTGATACCTTATTAAGATATCCTCTTAATTAACTTACATTAGATTCACTATATTATCTTAGGTAGTGTATTTGGTATATCAATCTACTTTAAAGTTATATTCTTTCTGATTATTACATCATTTAGGAGATAGTTCCCATATGATCCTCTATAGGCGAATAAATTTCGTAACAAACAATGATTGAAAGTATTTACCATAAAATTATTTTTCCCTATCCATTATGTTCTTTTTCAATTCAATATTCCTCGATAATCTTCATGAATGGCTAGAGAATAAGATATTTTTATAGTCTTAGTATTGGTATCATTTCTTAGTGATTCTTACTTTGTCATTAGCATCTTCATAAGACTTAATGGAGATTTCATTTAGAGAAAGTATTACACAGTCCAAGACTTAGCAATTAAAAGTTTTAAAACTACACCATAATTCAGGAACTTACCCATATTAATGAAAATAGGCCAAAAACATATAGGGATGTTATGAATCCGAGAATCCTTCCAAATGTTGGGCGTGACACCATTTTCAAACACCTTCCTAAAGTCCTCTGTAATATGTTTAGTGAGATGGTTAATGTTGTATTGGGATCGAGAAAGATTAGTTAATGCATGATCAATCTAAGGATAAAGATCTCTATATTTAGCTTTAAGAATATAAACCTAAAGTGAGTCCGAGTTGTTAAGAATTGATAAGATCCGCTTGACATAAATAGATTTTTTAACTTTGAGAATATCATGTAAACCAAGACCTTCACAAGTTTTTGGTTTGGAGATAGTGGCCCAACTAATCACTTTCATATTGAAGGAGGAGTTTAAATTTCAAAAGAAATTTTAAGAAATATGGATTATATGGTTAAGGATAGAATCAGAAATATTACAACTAAAAAGGAGATGAGCTAGAATTGAGTTAATTATCTAGTTGATACAATTCTTTAAATATGAAAGTGATCTTTGTCTACCATAATATTATGATGACTTTGAGGGAGGTGATCATTAAAAGCAAGGAGCGAAGATATTTCATTGGCCAATACCCTTTATGAATACTCGAATGAGTTACAAATCATAGGGCACATGATTGGAGTAATAAAATCTTCAAGTAAGTGAGTTTATAAAAGATGCTAAGGATCTTAAAAATGTTAAAGCATGATTTTGGATTAGCAAGAATAACCAAGAAGATATCATATGCAAATATCAAATGAGATATATGAATCATTTTTAAATTAAATGATGATACAAAGGATTTATTAAACTTATTAAACCAAGATAAACTGGCAAATTAATAGATCCCGCAAATTAACTTCTCGTAAAGGAGATTTGGTTGGAGTTGCTTAAAAGGTATTCTTAAACTCCAAAGTTACCAATACTCAACTATGTATCATAATTCAATGTGACAAACCATGAAATGTTTTGATTTCATTGGCGAGGATAAGGGAAGTCATCCAGAGTGAGAACACCAGCAAGCCAAACCAGAGGATGACTTCGAGTGCTGGTTTATGGGGTTTGTCAACTGTGAGAGATTCTTCAGGTACCTGCAGTAGGCAATCTCAACTTTACAATGAGGAAGATGAGTATTATATGAAGTGAAACGAACCCATCAATACACTATCTTGTTGTGGAAGACAGCAAAATCGTTCAACAATTTGGTTTTGCAGCAAAGTTTGAACTTTGTGGTAGAAAAGGGATTTGTTAATATTATTTCTTTTTTGTTTCTTATCATAATAGTATGATATGAGAGTAGTAATAATCCTGGAATACGAAATTGTAATTGCTGATGAGTTGATGGTGATGGACGGTTTGAAAATTCAATTGGAGACACATTGTTGTGCTCATTTTAGCCCTCATATCATACATAATAATTGATTAACAAGTGAAAGTTCATTAGTAACATATCCATCCAAGATCTATTATCTCAAACTGATGCAATGACAAAGATTAATAGTTTGATGATGGTATTAAGTTAATGGTTTTATGCCAAACGTGTGTTCAATCGAGCTATGTCAAATGAACTACATTGTATGATTGCGTGCATTCATACTGATGTATGTAGTACATATACCAATGCCCGTGAGAATGCCTACACCTTACAAAAATTGCAGTTCCAATTAGTTTTGGCCTTTCAAAGTACCTCTTCTATCCTTTTTCCACTGTTTCCTGTTCATAATTTTCTTGAGCCTCTCTAATTTTTGGAAGAGCATTTTTTACAAAACTCAAACTGGACAAGGCATTGTTAAAACCTATGGCGAAGCATAGCTTTGGACCTAGTTGACATCTAATCAAATATAACAAAAGGTGAAGCATAGCTTTGGACCTAGTTGACAATAAGAGAATATTTGCAAGGAGTCTGAGTTTAGTTGAGTAGTGACGTAACTACACAATATATCTCTATAATATTCCACTTTAGAAGATTATATCCAAAGAAAACCTATTGAAATTTAGATGGGTGAATGTGTGTGACCCCCTCATAAAAATATCGTACATAATTGTAATATTTGAAGTAAGGTTCCTTAGAGTTGTATTTTGCTAAATGATTGCTTCTATCAATGGTAAGTTGCATGTTAAGTTTTCCATCATTCAGACTCGATGTAACTCTGCAAGGATATACAAACATATCATGCCTCTGAATAAATATACAGATGCATCGAAACCATCATCTCCTTGCAACATATACAAGTATAAAGTTTGCTTCTGCCAAACCTCTTCCATGGAACTCATCTCTACGCAAAACCTCCACATCAACTCTGGAACTGTTGGAGCCTCCTGTGGCGTATGTCATTTTCCTCTTCCTTACTACTCAATGCAGCCTCGACTTTCAAAAGTTGTCATTGCAATTCTGCAAGGATGGATGATTTCACCAAAATCTGCTCAGATCCTCCACCCTGCAAATGTATTCCGACCTCCAATGAGTTAGCGAGCAAACAACAAAAAGATCAAACAAAAATTTGCAAGCATAAAATCAGATATGGACATGAACCAAATTTTCTGACATATTCAAGCAAAAAGGTGAAAAATGAAACTCAACATGACAAAGAAGTGCAGCATAATGCTGAAATATCCAAAATGAAAAAAAAACATAAATCATGACAAATGATATATTAATCATAAACAAAATATCCGAATGTTATATTGGCAAATGATAGATTAATCTACTGGAAAGAATGTGAACTTCAAATACAATCAAGAGTGTAAATAAGCAGATCCTGATCTTCATTTTAACTTCAGCATTGGTTTCAATAAATCAAAAATATTTTCATATCTATAGTTTCTCCAATTGCAAGTATAGGATATTTAATATTTCACAGTTGATTACCAAATAGATAAACCATAATACCACAGCCTATGCCACTAATTCTATCTTACGATGTTATCTTTTCAAACGAACAACAATATTTTTAGCCATCAATTAAATGACCTTATAGGATTATGCATCTTAGAACATCATATAATTTCTTTGCAACTAGCATTAATAGGTAAGAACATGTTCTAATACAAAAATTTCTAATTCAAAGGGAAAATATTAGAAAAGATAACATACTTATCAAAGATTCAAAGGCACCAACACATAGCTGACAAAAATATATGGTATCATTGCTCCCTCAATGCAAATTAAACCACTCTTGACTGTAAGTGATAATAAATTATAAGTTAATAATAAAAAGACTGAAAAATCAAGAAAGGGCATATGTATGAATTATGAAAAATCAAGAAATACACATGAACTGAAATTAAATAATAAAATATTTAATATATCTTAGCCATGTAGGCATATAGGTGGCTTTAGACCTTTCAATTCAAGTAGTATAGTAGGCAGGTCCCAAAGTCTCCACATAAAATGCCCTAGGCAAGTGCAGGTCCTTGAATTTCTGCATGGACTATGTGATACTTTCTCCAAATAAAATCTATCGTGAGTCCTATGAACATGCTAATGACAAAGTAAGGCCCACTAAAAAATGAAATTATAAGTGCAATTGGATCAGGCATATACTGAGACCATGATAATTTCTTGTTCTCTAACTATTTGTAGAGAATATTAAGGAATATTGAAATGAAAAAGAACAGAATGGATATGGGAAAACAATTTTGTGGTAAATGCTTATGATCATTGTTTGCTATGAAATCCATATTCCCCTATAAAGAGTTTCATAGGGCACATTATATCTTCCAAGCGATGTACTAATCGGAAAGGATTTAACTTTAGGTAGATCGATACACCAACCACACTACTTAAGAAAATGCCAAAAGTGTGTCCAAAGAAAATCAACCAAGGGAATATCTAAGAAAGGTATCCTATCTTGAAATCTTCAATTATGGTAGATGATCTCATTCCCACACAAAGTAAAATAGTACAAGATATCAACCCTACTAGTGACTCTCCCTAGAAGGAACTAGACCATGCAGCTATCAGGAATACAATGATAGGACCACTAGTGGATATAATGGACCAATCTCCTGCACTATAAGAGAATGATGTAAAAAATGATATGATTGGAGAAAGGATTATAAGATAAATAATATGATACCATCTTAATGGAATAATAGAAGGGATGAATACAAAATGAAGGACTATAATGCATATATGCAAAGGACTAATACAAGAGAACGGGAATGCTATGATTACGGCTTGGGCAGGGAAGTGTTTAGTAGTAAGTTTTATAGTTAAGAGCTAGAGGTTAATAAGCAAGACTTAGGTCTGTAGTGTTAGTTTTAAAGTCAGGCAATAAGGCTTGGCATATGAGGGAGCTAGGCCAGTTTTCTAGTGATGATACTAGGGCTTTTTCCTGTATAGATAACATAGGGCTTTGGACTACCGACTTAGTTCTTTCACTAACGAGTCCAATTCTCTTATTGTTGAGTTGAATTCCAATATAGTAGACCAAAGTCTAACAACATAGGGTAGTGCCCAAATCTAATAGGGTCATTTTTTATTCTTTAACGAACAAGTAAGGTTCGAGGTCGGGAATCACAGACGAAGATGGGGGAGATAAAGATTTGAAGATAGTAGTGACAGGCTAATAGTACATAGTTGGCTTGGTGAGTGAAAGCAGAGATCTAGTTTGAAAGTAAGAGAGTAAGCCCAATAGGCATAAGTTTGAGTCAGTAAAGTAAGGATCCGAACCAGCAGTTTCAGTCTAAGAGCCGGGGGGAATATGTTAAGCTTATTATTGTTCTCAGTCATATAGGCTGTTTACCAGTAGTGCTTTTCCTACTAGTATACGAATCAGACTTAACTAAAGGAGAAGTAGCCTTGGAGAGGTGGGAAAGACATACTAAAACATAGGAGAGGCGGGCTCATACCTTAACTGCAGAATTAAGGAAGTGGAAGCCCTTACCTCTAAACTAAGGAATAGAAGGTAGTACCTCGTTCATTGTTCGTTCAGTCGGTCGTGCACAAGATTCTGGTTTTGAGAAAACAACTACCATTTTCGAATAAAAAAAAAAGAAAGAGTAATCTCGTTTTTGCTCTAATTACGCTAGGAAAACCACTAAGAAATAGAAGAGAAATCTAATATGATAAAACACGTATCAATATATATCAATATAAGTCAAAAGAATCCATTAATATAAAGAAACGGAATAATAAATGAAAGCAAGGATAGTGGAAAAGCAGGAATGAGAGTAAGAGTTCGGGTTTAACATAGTGTGAGAAGAGAGTTCAGTTCGGGCAGGTAAGTTTTAAGAAAGAACAGAAGCTGCAAGGCTTTGGGAGCTAAGTCTAATTCCATAGTGGTAAGTGCCATTCCAGTAAGTTAAAGAATAAAAGGAAGAAAAGGGAGCCTTAAAATAAGTAGTGCCGGTGTCTCTTATGCCCTTGTTTCGTTCTGAGAAGCACTAGGTTGATTCTCTTATTACAGTCGAGTAGTTAAAGTAGTTCCTTTCCAAGTTAGAAGTTAAAGTAGAGCTGGGCACCTAAGGCATATGAGCCATTATGGTAGTAACGATTACTAACCTGTTTCAGTCTGAGAAGCAGCAGGCAAAGGCGCGGGTACGCCCCCAACAGCTCATCCGTATTTGTATAGGTTTCATTCCGCTATAGCAGGGATCGATCCCTAGTTTTGAGTTCGAGTCTTGTTAGAGCAACAGTTCAATCTGAGGTTAGCAGCGAAATTATTGTTAGCAGGGGCCCAGAATGACGCTATTAACTTGCTACCGCCACATAAATTAGGACTTGCAAGAAGTTGAAGCGCCTGCCGCGCAAGCGAACATCGGATGGAAGGAGACTCGTTTCTACTCGGTGTAGTCAACAAATTCCATGTACGGTAACTCTATCACTTCTTACTGTCTGGTCAACTCTATCACTTACTGCCACTGTCTGGCGCACAAGGGAAAAGAATGGAACTCACCACACCACTTACATGGATATAACCAAACAACGCATTGCTTTAATCGCTCATATCGACACCCACCCGCAACTATAGTCATAATTAGCACAACGGAACAAAGGCAGCCAAGTTAACGCCGCCAACTACTAGACAATAGTTTCTTCCCTTGCAGTAGTAAACAGGAGCGGTTGGCTTTTCTCTTACTTTCCTACCTTTCCTACTTGTTTGAATTGTCTCTAGTATTAGTGTAAATGAACTAAATGAATTCTTTCTCTTTATCCTTTATAAAGATAATATAGAATATAGTAGGGAATGTTTTCAACTGCTAACTGGAACTGGGCATTCTCATCTCACTCTACTTGCAAAACTGCTTACAGCTGACTCTTTTCTTTAACCGCGGACTCCTATCCTTGATGCCGAACTTCTCTATTGGAGACTTAAGTGACTCCTCTCCTGTGCTCCCTCTTTCCTTGCCTCAAATTAGCAAAGTATACTTTATTTCTTTGGAGTCGTAGATGGAAGCCAACACCCTACTTGAGAACAGAGTTTGATGGTTCCCTTGCTATCGCTGTGAGACAAGCCCTACTAAAAGGTTATATAGCATCTGTGAAGAAATTAAGAATTGTTGTCGGTTGCCAGAGGTATTGTAGCCTGAGTTAGATGAGCCGGATAGATATAATAATAGAATAAATAGAATACTTACTGCTACCCATAGCTGCTCCTTAATTCTGTGTATTTCTTGTTTTATTCTGTATTTGTGTTGGTTTGGCAAGTGTCATATCTGAATTTTCTAATTTGCTATCTACTATTGATGCTATAAATAAGGGTCTAAGCTTTGAAGCTAAAAACATCATAAGAAAAGTCTAATAATTTATTTGGGTTTAATTTCTATTAAGCCCATACTTAGTTTAAATACTTTAGGTTTTTTTTTATTTAGTAGTTTCAGATGCTTTATGGCCTAGGAATATTTTTTCTAATGCATTTGTAATTATCTCTTTTATAGTAGAGTTTTGCTTCTCTCCCGTCCGTGGACGAGGGTCAAGTGACCGAACCACATAAATTTAGTGTTCCTGTCTCTTTTATTTTTTTTTGCTTTATTGTCTTTATTGGGTTGTCAAATTATCCTTTGGTAAATTTCTTATACTAGTTTTAACAAACTAGTATCAGAGCCTGATTTTGGGATCTTTTGACAATAATAATAATAACAAAGATCGTTGTCGAGAAATTCGACAAAAATTGTCAACTTCGGCATGTGACAGCTCAAGATGGAGACTATTCTAGTTCAAAACGGAGTTGATTTGGCACTACAGGTGAGTTGAGAAAATTTCAAATGGTACGTCAGAGGAAGATTTTGTGGGTATGGATAAGAAGACCCGATCAAGCATTATTCTAAATCTCTCTAACGAGGTTTTACGAGAGATAGCTACGGAAACTACAACTAAGAGCATGTGGGACAAGCTTAAAGCCTTATATATGAAAAGGATAGTGGAGAACCATCTCTACTTGAAGCAAAATCTGTATATGCTTCGGGTGACTGAAGATACATCTATACTCTCACATTTTAATAAATTTGATTCCTTAGTTATGGATTTGAAGAATATAGATGCAAAAATTGATGATGAGGATAAGGTACTGTTACTTTTGCGTTCTCTTCCCCAATCCTTTAAGTATTTTTGTGATACTATGATTTATGGAAAAGAAACAACTTCGTATCAGGAAATTAAATCTGCATTAAAATCTAAGAAGCAGATAGACAGGGATATCACCGGGGAAAGAAGTGGGAATCAGGCTGAGGGTCTGGTTGTTAGGGGTAGAATGGATAAAAGAGAATTTGATAATAGTAGATCTAAATCGAAACATAAAAATTTAGAGTATAGATATTATCATAAAATAGGACACATTAAGGCTGATTGCTTTAAATTAAAAAATAAATTAAAACAAAAGGAAAAACTTGTTGAGAAAACTACTGAGTCCGTTGAAGCTAGTGTTGCAGCTGATGAGAATGATGAAAATATTTTCTTTGCTACTGATGACAGGATATGGTCTAAAAATGAATGGATTTTAGATTCGGATTGTTCTTATCACATGTGTCCAAATAGGGATTTATTTTTCACATATGAATCTTGTAATGGTGGAATTGTTTTGATGGGCAATAATGTCGCATATGATGTTGTTGGTAAAGGCACAATCCGAATTAAAATGCATGATGATATTATGAGGACGCTTACTAATGTTAGACATGTTCCTAATTTGAAAAAGAATCACGTCTCTTTAGGCACCCTAGAGGCTCTTGGGTGTAAATACATAACTGAAAGTGGAGTTATGAAAGTTTCTAGAGGTGCTCTTGTTGTTATGAAAGCTTATAGGTCTGGTAGCTTATATATATATATTGTAGGGAACTACCGTCACAGGCTCGATTGTAGTCTCATCATCATCATTGTCTGATTCTAACATCACCAAATTATGGCATATGCGTTTGGGTCATATGAGCGAAAAAGATTTGAGTATATTAAGCAAAAGGGGTGTTCTTTGTGGACAGAGTATTGGGCCACTGGATTTTTCTGAACACTGCATTTTTGAAAAGCAAAAAAGAGTCAGCTTCAATTCTCTGACAATTCACAAAACGAAAGGTACTCTTGACTATATTCATTCAGACCTTTGGGGTCCAGCTCGTGTTCAGTCGAAGGGTGGTGTCAGGTATATGTTGACTTTTATTTACGATTATTCCAGAAAAGTTTGGGTTTATTTTTTGAAGCATAAAAATAATGTTTTTCAATCTTCAAACAATGGAAGGCTTTGATTGAGAAGTAAATAAATAAATAGATTAAGCGGCTTCGAACAGATAATGGCATGAAATTTTATGAACGTGACTTTGATGAATTCTGCAAAAATGAAGAAATTATTCGACATCACACTGTTAGGATGACGCCTCATCAAAATGGTGTAGCCGAACATATGAACAGAACACTCTTAGAAAGAGCAAGGTGTATGATCTCAAATGCAGGGTTAATGAAAAGACTTTTGACAGAGGCGATAAATATGGCTGTTGCGTTGTCAACCGTACTCTTCAGTACTTAATTTTAAAACTCCGGAGGAAGTTTGGTCGTACTCTATGATTACTCGATTTTAAAATCTTTAGGTGTCCAGCATACATGCATGTAAATGAAAGAAAATTATAGCCTCGAGCTAAAAAGTGTATTTTCCTTGGGTATGCTTCTGGGGTGAAAGGATACAAATTATGGTATCCTGATCCCAAATCCCCAAAATTTATAATCAGTAGAGATGTTACTTTTGATGAATTATCTATGTTATCTTCCAAAGAGGAATCTATTAGTTGTACAAATGATAGTACGTAGAAGCAGGTGGAGCTTGAGATTGATAGTTCTGATTTTTCTAATCGAACTCTTCTACTCAGCGAATGCTAGTAGATGGTCCAGAGTCTACTAACGAAGATGATCCAAAGGAAGAGCAATATTCCATAGCCAAGGTTAGACCACGGAGAGATATTCGACCACCACAAAGATATACAAATTTGGTTACATATGCTTTGTTTATTGCAGAAGAAACAGATGGAGTTGGTGAGCCTACTACCTACTCAGATGTAGTTTCTTGTGATGGTTCTACTAAGTGGTTAATTGTGATGAATAAACAAATTGAATCTCTCCATCAGAATAGAACTTGGGATCTTGTGAAGCCGCTTTTGGGTAAGAAAATTGTTGGATGCAAATGGGTCTTCAAAAGAAAGGACAATCTAGTTGATATGCTTACAAAGCCTCTTCCGATTTATAAGTTCAAGCAAATGCTTGGACTTGGTTGATATTTATTATTGGTGATTGCCCGTTGGGGCTTTTGTGAAGAAGGTGGAGCAAGTTTTGCTAAGTTGTCAATGTTGGGATATGCCAAGGTGGAGATTTGTTGGTTTGGCAAGTCCCACATAGTCCCACATCTGAATTTTCTAACTTGCTATCTCCTATTGATGCTATAAATAAGGATCTAGGCTTTGAAACCAGAAAAATCACAAGAAAAGCCTAATAGTTTGTTTGGGTTTAATTTTTATTAAGCTCACACTTAGTTAAAATACTTTAGGCTTTTTCTTATTTAGTAGTTTTAGGTGCTTTATGGCTTAAGAATATTTTTCCTAAGGTATTTGTAATTGCTCCTTTTATAGTAGAGTTTTGCTCCTCCGTCCGTGAATGTAAGTCAATTGATCGAACCACATAAATTTGATATCCCTGTCTCTTTTATTCTTTTTTATTTTATTATTTTTATTGGATTATTAAATTACTCTTTGGTAAATTTTCTAGGACTAGCTCTAACAATTTGGTATGTAGTTAATGGTATTAAAGTAAAATTCTTATAAGTAGTGGAATGATTTCCTATTATATGCCGATGCTTGCCCTCGAACAAAGGAAAGGACTTGTCGCCTTAATCTAACTTTAAAACTTGAAATGCCCACTTTTTTTACTCACACCCGACCAGACCTCTATTTGAATAAAAACTGGTGGACTTCTCCTGCTCTTGTATCAAAGCCTTCCTTTATTCCTTATTCCTTATTCCTTCACCTGCTTCGGTATCAAAGCCAGTACAAGGTATTATATACTAACTACATCCGGAGTTAGGAGTTTTGAGTTATAGGAGTTAATACATCCGGATATAGGAGAAAGAGCCAGAGAGGAGCAATAGGAGAGTTCAAAGAACAATAGTGAAAAGAGCCATATGTATATAGGTATAGTTTGACCCTTGCCCAACCAGTAGAGTAGTAAAGTAAGAGCCAAATTCAAGTATCAAAGAATTGAAGTTAGAGGAGCCTAGCCTCATTTAGTTAATAGTTGCCATAGAAGTCACTACTACTACCGGGAATAAACAGAAGAATTAGCCGGAGAGACATAATCGAAGAAGTCACTAACCCTTAATACAGGACTCCGATTGAAGAGCCTTAACCTTCACCTTTATACTCTCTACCCTCTACTTATAGTTACTTGTTGTTGGGCCTGGACTACATTTCTTCCTCTACCAGCTACGCTTGTACTTTTGATTGTTCCCCCAACTAAACAGCACGCCTTTCATACTTGGGGTTGGACACTAAACCAGGTGAACACAGGGAAAGATCTTAAAGCCGACATGCAGGAGTGTGAGAAGCGGGACAAGCAACAACTAAAGAATGGAATTGGAAGACATAGGCGATGAACATGAGCCCCAACTAGTAGTAGAGTAGTTTCATCAATATTTTTAGCAAGAGGAGAGGTAGATGAGCCTCATTAAAATATAAATAAATTAAACTAATTAAAAAATATGAAGACATGATATCATCCTAGCATCCTACTTTCAAGGATTGAGGTTAGCAACTAAGCAATATGTAGCAAAATTAATTGATATCTTAAAAATTATAAAATAAACCTTTGAATTCTTAGAAAAAAGTAGTATAATTTAAATTCTATAATTAGTTTTTAATATAAAATTATGATATAAATTATTTTTAAATGATTAAATATTAAGTCATTTGATTTGATCAAAATATAAAAAATTTTGATCATCCAATAATAAATAATTTTGTGTATATGTAACTTATTATATAAGTCAACTCTAACTCTAACATTCTGTGAAGATCTATACGAACTAAACTAACCAATATTAAGAGGACAATCTACATATTTAGGATTTAAATCATTAATAATTGAATCATGTAAATCATTACAAGGATCCATAATTGGACCAGTCCTACTATGCAATGCAATGGTTTTATATTTTGGGCAAAACAGTATAACATTAAATATTAGGATACATTTTCACATGGCAAAATATATATCAGATGTTTTACATGCTTATTGTTGTCGAACCCCAAAGCCGACCATCTCTACATATGCTAATCGCCGACGAGGCGATCGGCGATATGAACAACGTGATGTAAACCAAGTTTGTAGGCCTAATGAACTAGATCAAAATAACAAGGGATAACAGGTTTGTAGAAACTCTTTTGCAAAATGATTACCGGCTTGACACACTAGGGCATTAAAATCTCTTGGAGGATGGGCAGGCCAAGAATCGTAAAACATCAAACAAATCGGAGAGTCATAGGGTGTATCCTCTGTACCTCCATCATTTTCCTTCTCATTTTTAATCTATTCCACACAGGAAGCGACCAAACTTGTTTAGTTCCTTGCAGAACTACATATCTGGACGACGGACACCCACGCCACAAGGTTGCAACAGGAACATGTGTCTCCATGCAAGTTGAACATGTCTTCCCGGACATGTCCTCCTTAAATACCACGTACCATATCTTTCAGCTAAATTGCATATGGTAGCACTACTGTTCTAAATCTTGTAGGTCCCAGAACCTAGATAAACTAGTCTTAGCCTGAGCAGGCTAGTCTATTTGGTGCAATTCCCTTTGTAACCCATTTCTTTTTTACTTCCCTATCTTTTTGAATGATAGAAAAAGATAATGGAAAAAAAGCTGACACTTGACTCTAATAAATCCTGATCATCCCCTTAATCCGGACTCTATTCCTCATCCCATAACCTTGGGCGGGGGGAGGAAGTATGTGAAAATGAAGCCACGGAAGAATGTGTGCTGAGTCTTTTGGTTAAGAAACACATTATACATCATCTCCTAATACATCCGCAAATAACATAAGAAAGAAAAGGAGGTATAAAGTACAGTATATAAAACAAAGGTGGTCATCGATTCAATTACCTAGAAGAAGATGCGATTGTCCTTGGGATTGATCTCCGTCTTCCTTGGCATCTTCTCAGGTTCTTCGATTACATCTGCTTTCTTGACTATCGATCTGAGAGAAAGCTAAGAGCGAAGAGCAGAGAACAACGCAATGGTTACAAGAGCTTTTAAGGCTTTGATTGAACGAGTTTTGGGATAGCGAAAGAGGAAGGAGCCGTTCGTTGTTAAAGGAACTGACAACTCATAAAGCTCCTTTAATTAGAGAATCAGAGGTAGCGAAAGAGAAAGGAACCGTTCTTCACACATCAGCCGTTCTTCATTAAAGGAACTGATTCTCTAATAAAAGGAGCTTCGTAAGGACAAACTAAACTAATTTATCCCATTTGAATGTTACTATATAACTTGTAGAATACAAGAGTCGTTTAATTGGATATAACAGGACTTAAACCTATGACCATTAGGTTAAAAATACAATACTCTACCATCTGAGTTATACACCCATTTGAAAGTAAGGGTTGATGCATAAAAGGAAAGTGGGTGAGTTATACACTCACTATACGTACTTTAATTCACATTTTAAAGTCATTTATCTTCACTATATATATAATTATAATTATACTGACAATGTGGGATTTGAATGATCCATTCTTCATGGTCATGCATTATAGTGAGTTCCCAACTGTCGAGGATATGCTAGAAGCTCATAGTCATGGTTTGATGGTTGCTGCGGATACTGATATTGACCAACTGAAGCAAGCATATTAAGGATGAGAGATTCTCTACAGTCTTGGCTACTCCACAGGCAATAAGGTGGTGAGGTGGCCGAGGATGAGGATAGGGCGAGTGTTCTGTAGTTCAGGTTGTTGCACAATTCTTTGATGATTGAGTTTCCCTGAGAAACATATTGGCCTTGGCAGCTCCGCAGTTAAGGACCGCTAAGGTGGCTGAGTAGGCGGAAGGCTTTCTAGTCCAGGTTGTTCAGGAATAGCCATCTGATGCTTGGGTTGGCCGGTGGAAGGGTAGTTTTAGCCTATCTCCATCAGCTACAAAGTTTGAGTCCAGCTATCTGCCTTTATGCATCTTTAATCCTCTCTCTGCACTGGTGACGTTTATGTTCATCATGAAATTGCTGCATCGACTATTAATGTTTTGTAAGTGCATCTTGTTCATAAACCAAAGTGGAAGATTAGTTCGTCTATATTATTGCAAATGAAAGGGACATGACGAGCAACAGTAACATGCTTCACAAAATCAAGGAACTAAAAGCATCATTTGGTGAAACAAGAGGAGGGTTGATGAGATCAATTAGCTGGCCAAGTCACATAATCATTTACGTCTCCGATCATTCTGGTCCCAAATTCTATAACAAAAAGTTTCATATACGCATAGTTACCTAGAAAGGGATCTGAAGGAGAATGACTGGGTCCATCTCATGAGAATTTCAGTAGCTAGTTCTTTGGCAGCTCTTCCTGAAGCATCTTATGTAAAATATGTTCCTCTGAGGATAGTTTTAGATACTACCAAGGATCAATTTTTTTTTAAACCTGGTTCCTGATAGCAGCACAATGATTATGTCCAAGCACAACAATATGGTTAACAACATCATCGGGCTATGGTTGAACAATATATTGCTAATCGTATGTGCCCTGCTAGCCAATCACATGAGTGATGACACTTGTGACTTGATATGCACTTTTTCTCTTTGCTTATTATTAGGCATTTTATCACTTTATCTTGCGTGTTGTATATATTGTGATGTCCCTAGCAATATATTGTTATGAGATCATGATAATGAGACTGATTCACCTTTAAACAAAGACCCTAAATTATCCTAGTCATAAGTTAATCGAGAAGGACATCGAGATAACCGGATAGACTGGTGTGCTGTATACTCGTTCATATGATGGAGGTAGCTGGTCTCATAGCTACTCGTGTGGGGACACTAAGGGTATAGTGCAGGTGCTCATTAGAAAATGAGTTCACTAATTGATCCGCCAACGAAATGCTAGATGATTATTGATACCTCACGTCAAACAGCGATTCCGTAGTCCCAGTAGTGTATCTGGTCCTTAGACTTGAGACACTGATAGAACCCTAGAAGAATTCTATGGAGATTGATCTTTGAGGGAGATCAATCCTTGGAACGCTATAAGGGTTCCACCCTCCAAGTAGCTTAGTGGCTGCAATTCGAGATTGACCTTTCTTATTCTAAAGAGGTGGAGGCTACAAGCTTATATAGAGCTCCAAACCCTAATCCTAGGGGCTGCTTCCTAAGTGAACTACCCAATTTGCTCTCAACCTTAGCGGGCCGGCCCAGTAATAGCGACTAAGAAGCCCATAGACCCAAATATAAACCCTAGCCTCTCTTCTTTATAAGATAGAGACGGCTAGGTAGGGTTTATTATACTCTCATAGGGTTTTTATTATATGCTACATGGTTGAGTAGGACCCAACCCTACTAGGGTCCTATCAAGCCCACCCTCTTCGAATCAGCCTTGTCCTCAAGGCTGATTTTTCATGTACTTAGGGAACCGGGTATTCAACTCATATGATTCCCATGTGGCATCTTTGAGCGGTAAATTAGTCCAATGTACGTCGACGACGCATCACGACTCTACGATCGAGGATGGCTTGTGGTTGAGCTTGAATATTTCCATCATCAGTGGTGTTGGGTAGTTGGATCTGGGGTGTCTCATGTTCTCCTAACTTGGGCTTCAAGCATGACACGTGGAAGACATGGTGAATTTTGGCATCTTCAAGTAATTTAAGTCTCATGCGTCACACTCTGTCGCTCATGATCCGATAAGGCCCATAAAAACGTGGAGATAGCTTCATGGAGGCTCGTGTGCTGATGGATAGTTGTTTGTATGACTGTAGGCGAAGATAAATCCAATCTCCTACAAAAAATTCTATTTCGCTTCTTCGTGTGTCAGCTTGTTGTTTCATTCTAGCTTGAACGGTAGAGAGATTATTCTTTAGCAGCTATAGGAGTTTATCCCTGTCAATTAAATCTTGATCGACCTGATCTACCTTAGCTGAGCAAATTACATACTTTCGAATCACAAGAGCCGGCCGACCATATAATGCTTCATATGGGGTACATTTTATAGATGAATGATATGTAGTATTGTACCACCATTTGGCCCAGGGGAGCCATTTCATCCACTCCTTTGGCCGATCACTGGCAAAACACCGAAGGTATGTCTCTAAACACCTGTTCACCACTTCTGTTTGGCCGTCAGTTTGTGGTTGGTATGCAGTGCTCATCTTAAGTTTGGTGCCCTGCAATTGAAATAACTCGGTCCAAAATTTACTAATGAAGACCCTGTCACGATCACTTACAATGGACCTTGGCATCCCATGCAGTTTAACAATATTTTATATGAAAATCTGAGCAATACTAACAAAAGTGTAGGGATTTCAAACAGTAAAAAATGAGCATATTTCGTAAATCGATCAACCACCACAAGGATTGTACTTTCACCTTTGGAAGGCGATAGCCCTTCGATGAAGTCCATGGAGATGTCAGTCCACACCGAGTCAGGTATGGGTAGTGGTTGTAGTTTCCCTGGACTCGCCACTGTTTCACCTTTATACTGTTGACATATAGCACATTGTGCTATGTATTCAGAAATAATTTTTTTTCATCCCTTTCCAATAAAAGTTTTGCTTCACTCTTTTGTAGGTTCTTAAAAATCCGGAGTGCCCTGCTGAAGGTGTGGAGTACATTTCGTGCAGAATGACTTTGATGCAAGGAGAGTTTGGTATAAGTACAATACGACCTTTATAACGTAGATCTCTCGAATCCCAAGTATAGTGAGCTGTTGCGCTTAGATCCTCCTCTAATTTTTTTATTATGTTGCAGGTTTATGGATCCTTCTTCCATTCCTCCCTAATGCCCTCGAGGAAGCCAGTGGTAGGAAGAGAGATGGTCGAAAATTCAGCTTGTTGAGGGAGCCATGAGAGTGCATCTGTAATAACGTTTTCTTTCCCCTTTTTGTAAATAATTTCATAATCAAATCCGAGAAGTTTGGTTATCCATTTTTGCTGCTTCGGGGATGATATCTTCTGCTCCAAAAAGTACTTAAGGCTTCTATGGTCGGTTTTAATTTGAAATCGTCGGCCAATCAAGTAGGGTCTCCACTTTGTTACTGCATGCACAATGGCGAGCATCTCCTTATCATAGATAGACATTTTTTGATGGGAGGGAGACAACGCCTTACTAGTGTATGCGAGTGGTCGACCATCTTGCGTGACGAAACGACTCGATTCCAACTCGATGCATCGGCCTCGATGATGAAGGGTCAATCAAATCTGGTAGCGCTAGCACCTGTGTATCATCATCGGGCAGCCTTAAGTGCATCGCGAAGCGTGAGGCTTTGTTCGACCATAGGAATGTATCTTTTTTTAGTAGAGAAGTGAGAGGGGCACTAATCTTCCCATAGTCCTTCACGAATTTTCGGTAGTAGCCCATTAGTCCAAGGAACCCACGCAGCAATTTCACATTTGTAGGTTTTGGCCAGCCTTGCATTGCTTCGATTTTTATTGGGTCTACGACCACTCATTCTGATATTATATGCACAAGGTACTCTGCTTTTTGCTGAAGAAAGTTGCACTTTGATAGCTTAACAAAAAGAGTATTCTCTCGAGGGATCGTCAAAATAGTTTGCAAGTGCCGAAAGTGAGTCTCAAGAGAAGGGCTATAAATGAGAATATCATCAAAAAAATACCAGCACAAATTTGCAAAGAAAGCTCTGAAAAATATCGTTTATGAAACTTTGGAAGGTTGAAGGGGCATTAGTGAGTCCAAAGTGAGACCAAGAATTCATAATGGTCGTTATGAGTGCAGAAAACAGTTTTTGGGATGTCGCCTTCACATACCCGAATTTGGTGGTAACTGAATCGAAGGTCCAACTTCGTGAAGACTCGAGCTCCTTTTAATTCATCAAGAAGTTCATCCACAACTGGTATTGGGTACTTATCCTTGACGGTGATGTCATTTAGAGCTCGATAGTCCATGCACATCTGCCAAGTTTCGTCTTTCTTGTGCACAAGTAGCATTGGTGAGTAGCGGCTGCAGCTTGGCCGAATCACCCCTGTTTCGAGCATTTCCTTCACGATCTTCTCATTTTCATCTTTATGGAGGTGAGGATAGCGGTAAGGCCGAGTGTTTGCTGGTGGTTTGCCCGGAAGGATTGGAATTCGATGGTCAAGTTGCCGAGTAAGAGGAAGACCGCGCGGTTCAGCAAAAACATCATCAAATTCAACAACTAGTTGGGTGATATTTTGATCTTTAATTTCTATTTTCTCCCCCTCTGGTTGCTGCTAGAGATGCATAAGAAAGCCATCATTTATCTTGTGTAAAACTTTCTCCATTCGTTGGGTTGAAACGATGGTTACGTTGCTTCCGCGCTTCCCGCGTAGGGTGACCTGTTTGCCTTTGCAATAGAATTTCATAATCAATTTGGAAAAGTTCCAAGAGACATCACCTAGTGTCGTCAGACATTCTATGCCCAGCACAGCCTTATAATCATCAATTGGTAGGAGGAAGAAGTCGGCAACAATTTCTTGGTCCTGTAGTAATAGTTTCACCTGCGGGCATCTTTGGTCGCATTTTAGGATTCGGCCGTCGGCGACCTTTACGTCGAACTTGCTACAACCTTCGATGTGGAGCGCCATCCAAGCAGCAACCTTACTATTTAAAAAGTTATTAGTGCTACCTGCATCGATGAGAACGGTGATCGGTTGTTGTTTGAGTAGGCCTCCAACTTTCATCGTTTGCGGATTTGAGTAGCCGGCTAGCGCATGTACCGTAAAGTCGATCAATTGTGGCCCTTCTTCCACATCTTCGTCCTCATGTTCAAGACTCTCTTCTGGCTATTCACTGATCTCTTCTTCCACTGGTTCAATCACAAGAAGTCTCCCCATTTTTCAGCGACGCTAGCGGCTCCACGACTCATCACAATGCCAACATAACCCCTTCGCAGATTAGTCTCGAAGCTCTTCTCTTGTTACCCTTTTTGGTGCAAGAGCTCGACTGATAGTAGGGGGGCTGAGGGCTTCGATATTGCTGGTCGGGGAGCGACCCTAGTCCTCCGGGCTTCGTGGTTCAATCGCTCCTCCTGAAGTCGTGCGAAAGAGATGGCGGCCATAAGCGTGTACGGTTGTCGCGCTTTAACTTCTCCCCGGATCTCCGGCTTCAAGCCCTCAATAAATGTCCCCAATAATTATTTTTCAAACCAATCACGAGTTTGATTAGATAACCTTTTGAACCTGGTTTGATACTCCTGGATGGTGGAAGTTTGTCGGATCTTTGCTAGTTGTCCGTCGATGTTCTCGTAATCGATTGGTCCGAAACAGATCAGCAATCCTTCTTTGAATTATCGCCATGAGAGGACTCCATGAGTGTGTTTAAACCAATCAAACTATTATATGGCATCCCCTTTAAGATGTATAGCTGCAATTTCTACCATAGATGCATCTGCGGTTTTGTGGTATCGAAAATATCGCTCCGCGCGCGAGATCCAACCAATCGGGTCTCCTCATCTAGGGAAGTCCACCCTCATGCGTGAATAGTGGGGATCGGTTATAGAGCCTCCCCTCTCTTGGAGGTCATCACTTCGATTAGAGCTCTCTCCTTGATGTGATTTCTTTGGGCTCGGTGGTCGACCCAAGCTAAGTTCGGCAAAGAGAGTTCGAATCTTCTCTTCCACTCGTGTCTCGAAAGCTTCGAATTTAGCATCAATTGCCTCCTCGGATGCCATAGCATATGTCTCCAAATCTATAATATTAAGATCTCTTTTTTATTGTCGGGTTAAAGACATGTATTGGTTGAGAGAAGTGGTGGTTGAAAGGGTTGGTGGATTGGTGAATGTAGGCTGCGGTTTAGGCTTGTTTTATGGCTGTTTTGGGTATAGTTTGGGGCTATAGTTTGATGGAGTTTTTGGGCTATGATAGTAGTGGATGAAGGTTAGGGAAGAGGGTTTTAGATCTGTGGTAGATTACAGCAAGGATTTGACAAAAATCAGTGGCAATTGCTACTTATATGCGTTGTCTCGTAAGAGCAGAATTGTCGTCGAAGAAATAGCAGTTTCTCGATGAAATTTCTAGCGAAAACTCATGGGTTTGAGAAGAAGGTTTGACGGTAGAATCTTAGTTTAGATAGCAACAAGGATAACAAATTGGATCAAGAAATTTTGGCAGCAAAGCAGTAAAGAAATCGGTGCAAGTTGCGATAGCAGAATTCTCGTCGAAAAATTTTAGCAGTTTGCAACGAGAGATTGTAGCAACATATGAATTTTTTTTTTATGAATTCCACAATAGACCAATCATGGATGGGAGCCAAGATGATCTATAAGGTGCACAAAAAATTTTGTTCAAAAAGGATAATAATTAGATCGGTTAAAGGCAGCAACACGCGGCTGAAATTTTCTGCAACGATCCTTCATTCGCAAAGATGGTAACTTTTGCAACGCAAGGAATTTGCAGGCAAGGGATCGATAGAAAAACTTCTTTTTGATATTTTAGATGAAAATTACAACAACAAAAGGTATTGATGGTAGAAAAATACCAGATCTTTGATGCAATTGGAGGTGGCGATTGTAGATTGAATTGATCTACGTCAAGAGATGACGGTGGAGATAACGACGTCAAGAGCAATTGTCGGAATTGCTTGGCTGATGGTGGGTGGTAAGGATGGCAGCAAAAGCAGCAAGATAGCTGCTCTGATACCAGATAATAAAACCCTAGAGGAATTCTATGGAGATTGATCTTTGAGGGGGATCAATCCTTGGAACGCTATAGGGGTTCCACCCTCCAAGTTGCATAATAGCTATAATTCTAGATTGATCTTTCTTATTCCAAAGAGGTGGAGCCTACAAGCTTATATAGAGCTCCAAACCCTAGCTCTAGAGGCTGCTTCCTAAGTGAACTACCCAATATACCCTCAACCTTAGTGGGCCGGCCCAGTAACAAAGGGGGCGGCGGCTAAGAAGCCCAAAGACCCAAATATAAACCCTAGCCTCTCTTCTTTATAGGATAGAAGCGGTTAGGTGGGGTTTATTACACTCTCATAAGGTTTTTATTAGATGCTACATGGTTGAGTAGGACCCAACCCTACTAGGGTCCTATCAGACACCAAGGATGTCCTGTATAAGTACTCCACTCTTTGATGCCAAACTTATAGGTTTGAAAAGTTCCAGATCTAGTACAATCGGTCATTGGGAGTAGTGGCCAACCTTACGAGGGCTATTGAGTGTCAATAGAGAATCATCCGCTTTCGGTATCATGATAGAAATATCACATGTGTTCTTGCTCGAACAAATCCTTGGCCAAGGTTATTCGAATTGAGAGAGAAAGTATTCTCTAGGAGAATCCGACAAAAGCAAGACTCGAGGAGAGACCGTATGGGTCTGATAGCACTATGCTCGGTATAGGGTCTCTAGGATATTAAATGGATTAGGGACTATAAATACATAGTAACTGAGGACAGATAGGTCCAAAGGATTAGATTCCCCTGTATCATCTGGGGGCCGTGAAGTAGTAGCATGGTACATCCGCAGTCGATGAATTGGGTGAATTATTATAGAGATAATAATTCACTATGTCAGAAGGAGTTCTGACAAGTATGACTCACGGCCAACTCGATATTGGGCCTAGAGGGTCACACACATATGGTAGGTGTTGCGACGAGTAGAGATTCGGATATGAGATATCCGCTGAACCCCCTATCTTATTGGATATCCATTAAATCCCTGAATTATTGGATCTTGAGATGAGATCCAATAATTACCAATAAGAGATTAGTGGGTAGAGACCCACTAATCTAAGAGGCTTGGGTAATTGGATAGAGATCCAATACCCAATAGGACAAAAGATCCATTAGGGTTTTAAGGGGGCCTTTATAAATAGGAGGGAACCGAAGCTCTATAGGTTGAGGGTTTCTTTTGGTAGCCATCTCTTGTTCTCCTCTCCCTAGAGAGAGAGGTGCATCGTCGCAATCCCTACCGTGTGGATACCGCTAGAGAGGAGGACGCTTGACCTCGTTCATCCTCTTCCACAGATTTGTAGAAATTCAGGGATATACGATCTCCCTAGTTATCTTCTTTTACACGTGCAGTTTTGCGGATTTGTTTTTGACGCACCGATCTTCACACGATGACGTAAACTTTCTATGAGAAATCTAGGGTTTTGTTTTCTGTTCTTCTGCTGTGCATGTGATGTCGCTCCCCTGAAGGATTTCCCAACATATATCTTGTTACTATGTTTTTGTGTTATGTAAATATTCTTTTAATGTTCTTCTTGCTTCATCCCGTAGCTACATAAACATGTTACATGTCGAAAATAATTTATTGTTGGAACTAATTCCCTTGTTATGATTGCCATGTCCTTTCATTTGTAAAATAATAAATTGAGTGACTAAGTGAGCCACAAATTAGGCAAGTATTGAAAATTCTAATGGTGGATGTCTAAAACCTGCCACCTTTGAGAATTTTCTAGGTCCACCCATTAGATTGGGAAGTGGATGATTTTTTTTTTTTTGCCAAAAGGAAAGTACATATTTACTTCAAAGACCTAATACAAAATTTATTGGCCAAAATTTGACCAAAATATATTGGCCATGATCCCCTCGAAATACTAGAGGATTGGGATGTGGATGAATTGCTAGCATTCTGTAAGTGGACATGGGCATTGCAGTATTTGCAGCTTTTGAATAAACTGCCCTGTCTCTGGTATATGTTACCTGAAAACAGTATATTAATTGTTTTGATTACAGCGTATGTTGAAAAAACTATTGTGCTAGAACAATTTTGGGCTAGCAGAAGAAAGTTATAATTAACAAAATGGATGGATTGAAATGATGTGCTATGACCTTGGAGCAGAAATTGAAGTTCATGAGATGTCTTTTGCGAAAGATAAAGCGATCTCACAATTAATCATATGGGTTCTTGTGTTAGTATATTGCAAGAACATTATATGGTTGGAACTGGATCATCATGTTAAAGATAAAACTCGTTACAAGAAGAACATTAATCATATGGGTTTTGACATCGCATCAACATTTTTATCCTCTTTGGTGTCAGTCAAAGGTTAGTTTTATGGGGTATGAGTTTCAGGCTTTTTGTTTACCCATTCTTATTTTCTATAAGTTTGCCTTTAGGTATCATCCAGCTGATAGCTAGAAGAAGCTCCAAAGCTGGGATTCTCTCGGCTTATTTGATGACCATAATTATGGACAAAGTACTAATGGTTTCCGCTAGTTATATTTTATGGAATTCATGTTCTGATTGTGTCTAATTGTGACGGTAGATATTTAGTTGTTTACCAAATCCATACTAATGATTTTCACTAACTTCTCCAAATGATCATAGCCAATAAGGTGAACATTTACATGCTTGTGAGTTTGACAAAAAAGGAGACTAAGTTGCTTTGTCATACATTTACATTCCCAACCACCGGAACCAAGAATTTATAAGGTTACTTTATATGCCTCCTATCACCCTCTTTTTCTCTAACCATCCGAGAATCACTGCTACTATCATCAAGACTGACCACCAACACTTCATTACTTCCACACCCAATGTTTGAATCCAACGACTCTATCTCAGGCTGCCATATCAAGGTCTGCTACGTATCTCATCATGAATCATGATGATAGGAAAATTCCGTGGTAGGTACGTAGGGTAAAGCAGAGGAAAGGTTGCAAAGTTCTACCATACATATAGACTGTCCTGGAGTACTAGTATGATATCTTTGACCACTCTGATTGTAGTCCATAAGGCTGGTTGGGAAGTATATATGAAACTTTTTGTTACAGAATTTAGGACCAGAATGATCAGAGACGTAAATGATTGTGTGACTTGGCCATCTAATTAATCTCATCAACCCTCCTATCGTTTCACCAAATGATGTTTTTAGTTTCATAATTTTGTGAAGCATGTTACTGTTGCTCATTATGTCTCTTTCATTCGTAACAATATAGAAGAACTAATCTTCCAATTTGGTTTATAAACAGGATGCACTTACAAAACATAAAAAGTCGATGCAGCAATTTCATGATGAACATAAACATCACCAGTGTAGAGAGGGGATTGAAGATGCATAAAGGTAGATAGCTGGACTCAAACTTTGTAGCTGATGGAGATAGGCTAAAACTACCCTTCCACCGGCCAACCCAAGCATCAGATGGCTGTTCCTGAACAACCTGGACCAGAAAGTCTTCCGCTTACCCATCCTCAGCCACCTTAGCTGTCCTTAACTGCGGAGCTGCCAAGGCCAATATGTTTCTCAAGGCAACTCAATCATCAAAGAATTGTGCAACCTGAACTACAGAACACTCACCCTGTCCTCATCCTCGGCCACCTCACCACCTTATTGCCTGTGGAGCAGCCAAGACTGCAGAGAATCTCTCATCCTTAATATGCTTGCTTCAGTTGGTAAATATCAGTATCCACAGCAGCCATCAAACCATGACTATGAGCTTCTAGCATATCCTCGACAGCTGAAAACTCACTATAATGCATGACCATAAAGAATGGATCATCCAAATCCCATATTGTCAGTATAATTATAATTATATATATATATAGTGAAGATAAATGATTTTAAAATATGAATTAAAGTACGTATAGTGAGTGTATAACTCACCCACTTTCCTTTTATGCATCAACCCTTACTTTCAAATGGGTGATGTGTATAGTGAAGGTAGGTTTTAAAGCAGTAAAGGAAGACTCCAACAGGGGAAAATCAAACTAAAATAAGGAGCATGAAAGTTGACTACCTCAAATCAGTACCGGTAAGAATCTCACTACTGATGGAAAGAATCGAAACCGCTGTTAACAAGAATTGACTAGTGTCTTGTAAGCCTGCTCCCCCTTACTTGAAAACTGGTATCTCTGCTTTACTTCCTCAACTCATGAGTACGATCCTGGCGCGTAGGGAGATAGAACCAACCTATTGATACAGAATTAAAACATTACTTAACATAACAAGATCGAAAGAACCATTACTGATAACATTACAGCTCCTAGTGCTAGCTATTAGACAAAAGCAGAAAGGGAGCTGTATTCCTGGTTATGAGTTACAGCCCTGTTAGCATTGGTTCCACTCTCTTTATTAGTTGAATTACCGGTTTTGAGTTAAAGTATGAAAAGCACCGGTTTCAGTCTTGTTAGCTGTAGTTGGTTTCCTATAGTTGGGTTCGGTCTAAGAAACAGGGCAAAAAACTGGATAGACAGTAAAGTCAGATTTATTAATCATAAACATAATATCCGAATGTTATATTGGCAAATGATAGATTAATCTACTGGAAAGAATGTGAACTTCAAATACAATCAAGAGTGTAAATAAGCAGATCCTGACACTGATAGTATTTGATCCAGTGATCTTCATTTTAACTTCAGCATTGGTTTCAATAAATCAAAGATATTTTCATGTCTATAGTTTCTCCAATTGCAAGTGTAGGATATTCAATATTTCACTGTTGATTGCCAAATAGATAAACCATAATACCACAGCCTATGCCACTAATTCTATCTTACGATGTTATCTTTTCAAACGAACAACAATATTTTTAGTCATCAATTAAATGACCTTATAGGATTATGCATCTTAGAACATCATATAATTTCTTTGCAACTAGCATTAATAGGTAAGAACATGTTCTAATACAAAAATTTCTAAATCAAAGGAAAAATATTAGAAAAGATAACATACTTATCAAATATTCAAAGGCACCAACACATAGCTGACAAAAATATATGGTATCATTGCTCCCTCAATGCAAATTAAACCACTCTTGACTGTAAGTGATAATAAATTATAAGTTAATAATAGATAGACTGAAAAATCAAGAAAGAGCATATGTATGAATTATGAAAAATCAAGAAATACACATGAACTGAAATTGAATAATAAAATATTTAATATACCTTAGCCATTTAGGCATATAGGTGGCTTTAGACCTTTCAATTCAAGTAGTATAGTAGGCAGGTCCCAAAGTCTCCACATAAAATGCCCCAGGCAAGTGCAGGTCCTCGAATTTCTGCATGGACTATGTGATACTTTCTCCAAATAAAATCTATCATGAGTCCTATGAGCATGCTAATGACAAAGTAAGGCCCACTAAAAAATGGAATTACAAGTGCAACTGGATCGAGCATATACTGAGACCATGAAAATTTCTTGTTCTCTAACTATTTGTAGAGAATATTAAGGAATATTAAAATGAAAAAGAACATAATGGATATGGGAAAACAATTTTGCGGTAAATGCTTCTGATCATTGTTTGCTATAAAATCCATATTCCCCTATAAAGAGTTTCATATGGCACATTATATCTTCCAAGCGATGTACTAATCGAAAAGGATTTAACTTTAAGTAGATCGATACAACAACCACACTACTTAAGAAAATACCAAAAGTGTGTCCAAAGAAAATCAACCAAGGGAATATCTAAGAAAGGTATCCTATCTTGAAATATTCAATTATGGTAGATGATCTCATTCCCACACAAAGTAAAATAGTACAAGATATCAACCCCACAAGTGACTCTCCCTAGAAGGAACTAGACCATGCAGCTATCAGGAATACAATGATAGGACCACTAGTGGATATAATGGACCAATCTCCTGCACTATAAGAGAATGATGTAAAAAATGATATGATTGGAGAAAGGATTATAAGATAAATAATATGATACCATCTTAATGGAATAATAGAAGGGATGAATACAAAATGAAGGACTATAATGCATATATGCAAAGGACTAATACAACAGAACGGGACTGCTGTGATTACGGCTTGGGCAGGGAAGTGTTCAGTAGTAAGTTTTATAGTTAAGAGCTAGAGGTTAATAAGCAAGACTTAGGTCTGTAGTGTTAGTTTTAAAGTCAGGTAATAAGGCTTGGCATATGAGGGAGCTAGGCCAGTTTTCTAGTGATGATACTAGGGCTTTTTCTTGTATAGATAACATAGGGCTTCGGACTACCGACTTAGTTCTTTCACTAATGAGTCCAATTCTCTTATTGTTGAGTTGAATTCCAATATAGTAGACCAAAGTCTAACAACATAGGGTAGTGCCCAAATCTAATAGGGTCGTTTTTGATTCTTTAACGAACAAGTAAGGTTCGAGGTCGGGAATCACAGGTGAAGATGGGGAGATAAAGATTTGAAGATAGTAGTGACAGGCTAATAGTACGTAGTTGGCTTGGTGAGTGAAAGCAGAGATCTAGTTTGAAAGTAAGGGAGTAAGCCCAATAGGCATGACTTTGAGTCAGTAAAGTAAGGATCCGAACCAGCAGTTTCAGTCTAAGAGCCGGGGGGAATATGTCAAGCTTATTATTGTTCTCAGTCATATAGGCTGTTTACCAGTAGTGCTTTTCCTACTAGTATAGGAATCAGACTTAACTAAAGGAGAAGTAGCCTTGGAGAGGTGGGAAAGACATACTAAAACATAGGAGAGGCGGGCTCATACCTTAACTGCAGAATTAAGGAAGTGGAAGCCCTTACCTCTAAACTAAGGAATAGAAGGTAGTACCTCGTTCATTGTTCGTTCGGTCGGTCGTGCACAAGATTCTGGTTTTGAGAAAACAACTACCATTTTCGAATAAAAAAACCAGAAAGAGTAATCTCGTTTTTGCTCTAATTACGCTAGGAAAACCACTAAGAAATAGAAGAGAAATCTAATATGATAAAACACGTATCAATATATATCAATATAAGTAAAAAGAATCCATTAATATAAAGAAACAGAATAATGAATGAAAGCAAGGATAGTGGAAAAGCAGGAATGAGAGTAAGAGTTAGGGTTTAACATAGTGTGAGAAGAGAGTTCAGTTCGGGCAGGTAAGTTTTAAGAAAGAACAGAAGCTGCAAGGCTTTGGGAGCTAAGTCTAATTCCATAGTGGTAGGTGCCATTCCAGTAAGTTAAAGAATAAAAGGAAGAAAAGGGAGCCTTAAAATAAGTAGTGCCAGTGTCTCTTATGCCCTTGTTTCGTTCTGAGAAGCACTAGGTTGATTCTCTTATTACAGTCGAGTAGTTAAAGTAGTTCCTTTCCAAGTTAGAAGTTAAAGTAGAGCTGGGCACCTAAGGCATATGAGCCATTATGGTAGTAACGATTACTAACCTGTTTCAGTCTGAGAAGCAGCAGGCAAAGGCGTGGGTACGGCCCCAACAGCTCATCCGTATTTGTATAGGTTTCATTCCGCTATAGCAGGGATCGATCCCTAGTTTTGAGTTCGTGTCTTGTTAGAGCAACAGTTCAATCCGAGGTTAGCAGCGAAATTATTGTTAGCAGGGGCCCCAGACTGACGCTATTAACTTGCTACCGCCATATAAATTAGGACTTGCAAGAAGTTGAAGCGCCTGCCACGCAAGCGAACATCGGATGGAAGGAGACTAGTTTCTACTCGGTGTAGTCAACAAATTCTATGTTCGGTAACTCTATCACTTCTTACTGTCTGGTCAACTCTATCACTTACTGCCTCTGTCTAGCGCACAAGGGAAAAGAATGGAACTCACCACACCACTTACATGGATATAAGTAACCAAACAAAGCATTGCTTTAATCGCTCATATCGACACCCACCCGCAACTATAGTCATAATTAGCACAACGGAACAAAGGCAGCCAAGTTAACGCCGCCAACTACTAGACAATAGTTTCTTCCCTTGCAGTAGTAAACAGGAGCGGTTGGCTTTTCTCTTATTTTCCTACCTTTCCTACTTGTTTGAATTGTCTCTAGTATTAGTGTAAATGAACTAAATGAATTCTTTCTCTTTATCCTTTATAAAGATAATATAGAATATAGTAGGGAATGTTTTCAACTGCTAACTCGAACTGGGCATTCTCATCTCACTCTACTTGCAAAACTGCTTACAGCTGACTCTTTTCTTTAACCGCGGACTCCTATCCTTGACGCCGAACTTCTCTATTGGAGACTTAACTGACTCCTCTCCTGTGCTCCCTCTTTCCTTGCCTCAAATTAGCAAAGTATACTTTATTTCTTTGAAGTCGTAGATGGAAGCCAACACCCTACTTGAGAAGAGAGTTTGATGGTTCCCTTGCTATCGCTGTGAGACAAGCCCTACTAAAAGGTTATATAGTATCTGTGAAGAAATTAAGAATTGTTGCCGGTTGCCAGAGGTATTGTAGCCTGAGTTAGATGAGCCGGATAGATATAATAATAGAATAAATAGAATACTTATTGCTACCCATAGCTGCTCCTTAATTCTGTGTATTTCTTGTTTCATTCTGTATTTGTGTTGGTTTGGCAAGTGTCACATCTGAATTTTCTAATTTGCTATCTTCTATTGATGCTATAAATAAGGGTCTAGGCTTTTAAGCCAGAAACATCACAAGAAAAGTCTAATAATTTATTTGGGTTTAATTTCTATTAAGTCCACACTTAGTTAAAATACTTTGGGTTTTTTTTTTATTTAGTAGTTTCAGATGCTTTATGGCATAGGAATATTTTTTCTAATGCATTTATAATTATCTCTTTTATAGTAGAGTTTTGCTTCTCCCTCGTCCGTGGATGGGGGTCAAGTGACCGAACCACATAAATTTGGTGTTCCTGTCTCATTTATTTTTTTGCTTTATTGTCTTTATTGGGTTGCCAAATTATCTTTTGGTAAATTTTTTATGTTAGTTTTAACAAACTAGTATCAAAGCCTGGTTTTGGGATCTTTTAAAAATAATGACAATAACAAAGATCGTTGTCGAGAAATTCGACAAAAATGTCAACATCGGCATGTGACAGCTCAAGATGGAGACTATTCTAGTTCAAGACGGAGTTGATTTGACACTACAGGGAATTGAGAAAATTCCAAATGGTACGTCAGAGGAAGATTTTATGGGTATGGATAAGAAGACCCGATCAAGCATTATTCTAAATCTCTCTAACGAGGTTTTACGAGAGGTAGCTACGGAAACTACAACTAAGAGCATGTGGGACAAGCTTAGAGCCTTGTATATGAAAGGATAGTGGAGAACCATCTCTACTTGAAACAAAGTCTGTATATGCTTCGGGTGACTGAAGGTACATCTATACCCTCACATTTTAATAAATTTGATTCCTTAGTTATAGATTTGGAGAATATAGATGCAAAAATTGATGATGAGGATAAGGTACTGTTACTTTTGTATTCTCTTCCCCAATCCTTTAAGTATTTTTGTGATACTATGATTTATGGAAAAGAAACAACTTCGTATCAGGAAATTAAATCTGCATTAAAATCTAAGGAACAGATAGACAGGGATATCACTGGGGAGAGTAGTGGGAATCAGGCTGAGGGTCTGGTTGTTAGGGGTAGAATGGATAAAAGAGAATTTGACAATAGTAGATCTAAATCCAGACATAAAAATTTAGAGTATAGATATTGTCATAAAATGGGACACATTAAGGCTGATTGCTTTAAATTAAAAAATAAATTAAAGCAAAAGGGAAAACTTATTGAGAAAACTACTGAGTCCGTTGAAGCTAGTGTTGCAGCTGATGAGAATGATGGAAATATTTTCTTTTCTACTGATGACAGGATAAGGTCTAAAAATGAATAGATTTTAGATTCGGGTTGTTCTTATCACATGTGTCCAAATAGGGATTTATTTTTCACATATGAATCTTGTAATGGTGAAATTATTTTGATGGGCAATAATGCCGCATATGATGTTGTTGGTAAAGGCACAATCCGAATTAAAATGCATGATGATATTATGAGGACGCTTACTAATGTTAGACATGTTCTTAATTTGAAAAAGAATCATATCTCTTTAGGCACCCTAGAGGCTCTTGGGTGTAAATACATAACTGAAAGTGGAGTTATGAAAGTTTCTAGAGGTGCCCTTGTTGTTATGAAAGCTTATAGGTCTGGTGGCTTATATATATTGTAGGGAACTACTGTCACAGGCTCGATTGTAGTCTCGTTATCATCATTGTCTGAATCTAACATCACCAAATTATGGCATATGCGTTTGGGTCATATGAGCGAAAAAGGTTTAAGTATATTAAGCAAAAGGGGTGTTCTTTGTGGACAGAGTACTGGGCCACTGGATTTTTCTGAACACTGCATTTTTGAAAAGCAAAAAAGAGTCAGCCTCATTTCTCTGACAATTCACAAAACGAAAGGTACTCTTGACTATATTCATTCAGACCTTTGGGGTCCAGCTCGTGTTCAGTCTAAGGGTGGTGCCAAGTATATGTTGACTTTTATTTACGATTATTCCAGAAAAGTTTGGGTTTATTTTTAAAAGCATAAAAATAATGTTTTTCAATCTTCAAACAATGGAAGACTTTGATTGAGAAGTAAATAAGTAAATAGATTAAACGACTTCGAACAAATAATGACATAAAATTTTATGAACGTGACTTTGATGAATTCTACAAAAATGAAGGAATTATTCGACATCGCACTGTTAGGATGACGCCTCAGCAAAATGGTGTAGCCGAACATATGAACAGAACACTCTTAGAAAGAGCAAGGTGTATGATCTCAAATGCAGGGTTGACAAAAGACTTTTGGACAGAGGCGATAAATATGACCTGTTGCGTTGTCAACCGTACTCCTTCTGTAGCACTTAATTTTAAAACTCCGGAGGAAGTTTGGTCAGGTACTCTTGCTTATTACTCTGATTTTAAAATCTTTAAGTGTCCAGCATACATGCATGTAAATGAAAGAAAATTATAGCCTCGAGCTAAAAAGTGTATTTTCCTTGGGTATGCTTCTGGGGTGAAAGGATACAGATTATGGTATCCTGATCCCAAATCTCCAAAATTTATAATCAGTAAAGATGTTACTTTTGATGAATTGTCTATGTTATCTTCCAAAGAGGAATCTATTAGTTGTACAAATGATAGTACGTAGAAGCAGGTGGAGCTTGAGATTGGTAGTTTTGATTTTTCTAATCGAACACTTCTACTAAGTGAATGCTAGTAGATGGTCCTGAATCTACTAACGAAGATGATCCAAAGGAAGAGCAAAATTCCATAGCCAAGGATAGACCACAGAGAGATATTCGACCACCACAAAGATATACAAATTTGGTTACATATGCTTTGTTTATTGCAGAAGAAACAGGTGGAGTTGGTGAGCCTACTACCTACTCAGATGCAGTTTCTTGTGATGGTTCTACTAAGTGGTTAATTGTGATGAATAAAAAAATTGAATCTCTCCATCAGAATAGAACTTGGGATCTTGTGAAGCCGCTTTCGGGTAAGAAAATTGTTGGATGCAAATAGGTCTTCAAAAGGAAGGACAATCTAGTTGATATGCTTACAAAGCCTCTTCCGGTTTATAAGTTCAAGCAAATGCTTGGACTTGGTTGGTATTTATTGTTGGTGATTGCCCGTTGGGGCTTTTGTGAAGAAGGTGGAGCAAGTTTTGCTAAGTTGTCAATGTTGGGATATGCCAAGATTTGTTGGTTTGGCAAGTCCCACATAGTCCCACATCTGAATTTTCTAACTTGCTATCTCTTATTGATGCTATAAATAAGGATCTAGGCTTTGAAGCCAGAAAAATCATAAGAAAAGCCTAATAGTTTGTTTGGGTTTAATTTCTATTAAGCTCACACTTAGTTAAAATACTTTAGGCTTTTTCTTATTTAGTAGTTTTAGGTGCTTTATGGCCTAAGAATATTTTTCCTAAGGTATTTATAATTGCCCCTTTTATAGTAGAGTTTTGCTCCTCCGTCCGTGAATGTAAGTCAATTGACCGAACCACATAAATTTGGTATCCCTGTCTCTTTTATTCTTTTCTATTTTATTATTTTTATTAGATTATTAAATTACCCTTTGGTAAATTTTCTCGGGCTAGCTCTAACAACTTGGTATGTAGTTAATGGTATTAAAGTAAAATTCTTATAAGTAGTGGAATGATTTCCTATTATATGCCGATGCTTGCCCTCGAACAAAGGAAAGGACTTGTCGCCTTAACCTAACTTTAAAACTTGAAATGCCCACTTTTTTTACTCACACCCGACCAGACCTCTATTTGAATGAAAACTGGTGGACTTCTCCTGCTCTTGTATCAAAGCCTTCCTTTATTCCTTATTCCTTATTCCTTCACCTGCTTCGGTATCAAAGCCAGTACAAGGTATTATATACTAACTACATCCGGAGTTAGGAGTTTTGAGTTATAGGAGTTAATACATCCGGATATAGGCGAAAGAGCCAGAGAGGAGCAATAGGAGAGTTCAAAGAACAATAGTGAAAAGAGCCATATGTATAGGTATAGTTTGACCCTTGCCCAACCAGTAGAGTAGTAAAGTAAGAGCCAAATTCAAGTATCAAAGAATTGAAGTTAGAGGAGCCTAGCCTCATTTAGTTAATAGTTGCCATAGAAGTCACTACTACTACCGGGAATAAACAGAAGAATTAGCCGGAGAGACATAATCGAAGAAGTCACTAACCCTTAATACAGGACTCCGATTGAAGAGCCTTAACCGTCACTTCTATACTCTCTACCCTCTACTTATAATTACTTGTTGTTGGGCCTGGACTACATTTCTTCCTCTAGCAGCTACGCTTGTACTTTTGATTGTTCCCCCAACTAAACAGCACGCCTTTCATAATTGAGGTTGGACACTAAACCAGGTGAACACAAGGAAAGATCTTAAAGCCGACATGTAGGAGTGTGAGAAGCGGGACAAGCAACAACTAAAGAATGGAATTGGAAGACAGGCGATAAACATGAGCCCCAACTAGTAGTAGAGTAGTTTCATCAATATTTTTAGCAAGAGGAGAAGTAGATGAGCCTCATTAAAATATAAATAAATTAAACTAATTAAAAAATATGAAGACATGATATCATCCTAGCATCCTACTTTCAAGGATTGAGGTTAACAACTAAGCAATATGTAGCAAAATTAATTGATATCTTAAAAATTATAAAATAAACCTTTGAATTCTTAGAAAAAGTAGTATAATTTAAATTCTATAATTAGTTTTTAATATAAAATTATGATATAAATTATTTTTAAATGATTAAATATTAAGTCATTTGATTTGATCAAAATATAAAAAAATTTGGCCATCCAATAATAAATAATTTTGTGTATATGTAACTTATTATATAAGTCAACTCTAACTCTAACATTCTGTAAAGATCTATACGAACTAAACTAACCAATATTAAGAGGACAATCTACATATTTAAGATTTAAATCATTAATAATTGAATCATGTAAATCATTACAAGGATCCATAATTGGACCAATCCTACTATGTAATGCACTGGTTTTATATTTTGGGCAAAACAGTATAACATTAAATATTATGATACATTTTCACATGGCAAAATATATATCAGATGTTTTCACATGCCGGCTTGTTGTCGAACCCCAAGCCAGCCACTGCTACCGCAGCTGCCGGTGGAGGCAACATCGGCGATGTGAGCGACGTAATGTAAACCAAGTTTGTAGGCCTAATGAACTAGATCAAAATAACAAGGGATAACAGGTTTGTAGAAGCTCTTTTGCAAAATGATTATCGGCTTGACACACTAGGGCATTAAAATCTTTTGGAGGATGGGCAGACCAAGAATCGTAAAACATCAAACAAATCGGAGAGTCATAGGGTGTATCCTTTGTACCTCCATCATTTTCCTTCTCATTTTTATTCTATTCCACATAGGAAGCGATCAAACTTGTTCAGTTCCTTGTAGAACTACATATCCGGCCGACGGACACCCACGCCACAAGGTTGCAACAGGAACATTTGTCTCTATGCAAGTTGAACATGTCTTCCCGGACATGTCCTCCTTAAATACCACGTACCATGTCTTTCAGCTGAATTGTATATGGTAGCACTACTGTTCTAAATCTTGTAGGTCCCAGAACCTAGATAAACTAGTCTTAGCCTGAGCAGGCTAGTCTATTTAGTGCAATTCCCTTTGTAACCCATTTCTTTTTTACTTCCCTATCTTTTGAACGATAGAAAAAGATAATGGAAAAAGAAGCTGACACTTGACTCTAATAAATCCTGATCATCCCCTTAATCCGGACTCTATTCCTCATCTCATAACCTAGGGCGGGGGGAGGAAGTATGTGAAAATGAAGCCACGGAAGAATGTGTGCCGAGTCTTTTGGTTAAGAAACACAGTATACATCATCTCCTAATACATCCGCAAATAACACAAGAAAGAAAAGGAGGTATAAAGTACAGTATATAAAACAAAGGTGGTCATCGATTCAATTACCTAGAAGAAGATGCGGTTGTCCTTGGGATTGATCTCCCTCTTCCTTGGCATCTTCTCAGGTTCTTCAGATTGCAGTCCTGTTTCTTGACTATCAGATACAGAGAGAAAGCTAAGAGCGAGGAGTAGAGAACAACGCAATGGCGACAGGAGCTTTTAAGGATTTAATTGAACGAGTTCTGGGATAGCGAAAGAGGAAAGAGCCGTTCTTCGTTAAAGGAACTGACAACTCATAAAGCTCCTTTACTTAGAGAATCAAAGGTAGCGAAAGAGAAAGGAATCGTTCTTCATACATCAATCGTTCTTCATTAAAGGAACTGATTCTCTAATTAAAGGAGCTCCGTAAGAACAAACTAAACTAATTTGTCTCATTTGAATGTTACTATATATCCTGTAGAATACAAGAGTCGTTTAATTGGGTATAACAGGACTTGAACCTACGACCATTAGGTTAAAAATACAATACTTTACCATCTGAGTTATACACCCATTTGAAAGTAAGGGTTGATGCATAAAAGGAAAGTGGGTGAGTTATACACTCACTATACGTACTTTAATTCGCATTTTAAAGTCATTTATCTTCACTATATATATATATATATATATATATATAATTATACTGACAATGTGAGATTTGGATGATCCATTCTTCATGGCCATGCATTATAGTGAGTTCCCAACTGTCGAGGATATACTAGAAGCTCATAGTCATGGTTTGATGGCTGCTGTGGATACTGATATTGACCAACTGAAGCAAGCATATTAAGGATGAGAGATTCTCTACAGTCTTGGTTGCTCCACAGGCAATAAGGTGGTGAGGTGGCCGAGGATGAGGATAGGGCGAGTGTTATGTAGTTCAGGTTGTTGCACAATTCTCTGATGATTGAGTTGCCCTGAGAAACATATTGGCCTTGGCAGCTCCGCAGTTAAGGACCACTAAGGTGGCTGAGGATGGGTAGGCGGAAGGCTTTCTAGTCCAGGTTGTTCAGGAACAGCCATCTGATGCTGGGGTTGGCCGGTGGAAGGGCAGTTGTAGCCTATCTCCATCAGCTACAAAGTTTGAGTCCAGCTATCTGCCTTTATGCATCTTTAATCCTCTCTCTGCACTAGTGACGTTTATGTTCATCATGAAATTGCTGCATCGACTTTTAATGTTTTGTAAGTGCATCTTGTTCATAAACCAAATTGGAAGATTAGTTCGTCTATATTATTGCAAATGAAAGGGACATGACGAGCAACAGTAACATGCTTCATAAAATCAAGGAACTAAAAGCATCATTTGGTGAAACAAGAGGAGGGTTGATGAGATCAATTAGCTGGCCAAGTCACATAATCATTTACGTCTCCAATCATTCTGGTCCCAAATTCTGTAACAAAAAGTTTCATATACGCATAGTTACCTAGAAAGGGATCTGAAGGAGAATGATTGGGTCCATCTCATGAGAATTTCAATAGCTAGTTCTTTGGCAGCTCTTCCTGAAGCATCTTATGTAAAATATGTTCCTCTGAGGATAGTTTTAGATACTAGCAAGGATCGATTTTTTTTTAAACCTGGTTCCTGATAGCAGCACAATGATTATGTCCAAGCACAACAATATGGTTAACAACATCATCGGGCTATGGTTGAACAATATATTGCTAGTCATATGTGCCCTGCTAGCCAATCACATGAGTGATGACACTTGTGACTTGATATGCACTTTTTCTCTTTGCTTATTATTAGGCATTTTATCACTTTATCTTGCGTGTTGCATATATTGTGATGTCCCTGGATCTGTGCAATGGGAATCGGATCGTGATGAGATCATGATAATGAGACTGATTCACCTTTAAACAAAGACCCTAAATTATCCTAGTCATAAGTTACTCGAGAAGGACATCGAGATAACCGGATAGACTGGTGTGCTGTATACCCGTTCATATGATGGAGGTAGCTGGTCTCATAGCTACTCGTGTGGGGATACTAATGATACAATGCAAGTGCTAATTAGAAAATGAGTTCACTGATTGATCCGCCAACGAAATGCTGGATGATTATTGATACCTCACGTCAAACAGTGATTCCGTAGTCCCAGTAGTGTATCTGGTCCTTAGACTTGAGACACTGATAGAACCCTAGAGGAATTCTATGGAGATTGATCTTCGAGGGGGATCAATCCTTGGAACGCTATAGGGGTTCCACCCTCCAAGTAGCCTAGTGGCTACAATTCGAGATTGATCTTTCTTATTACAAAGAGGTGAAGGCTACAAGCTTATATAGAGCTCCAAACCCTAACCCTAGGGGCTGCTTCCTAAGTGAACTACCCAACTTGCCCTCAACCTTAGCGAGCCGGCCCAGTAACAAGGGTGGCAGCGACTAAGAAGCCCAAAGACCCAAATATAAACCCTAGCCTCTCTTCTTTATAGGATAGAGACGGCTAGGTTGGGTTTATTACACTCTCATAGGGTTTTTATTAGATGCTACATGGTTGAGTAGGACCCAACCCTACTAAGGTCCTATCAAGCCCGCCCTCTTCGAATCAGCCTTGTCCTCAAGGCTGGGGTTTCATGTACTCAGGGAACCGGGTCTTCAACTCATATGATTCCCATGTGGCATCTTCGAGCGATAAATTAGTCCAATGTACTAATACTTTAGTAGAGGGACGTCGACGACGCATCACAACTCTGCGATCGAGGATGGCTTGTGGTTGGGCTTGAATATTTCAATCATCAGTGATGTTGGGTAGTTGGATCTGGGGTGTCTCATGTTCTCCTAACTTGGGCTTCAAGCATGACACATGGAAGACATGGTGAATTTTGGCATCTTCAAGTAATTTAAGTCTGTACGTCACAGCTCCAATACGCTCTATGATCTGATAAGGCCCATAAAAACGTGGAGATAGCTTCATGGAGGCTCGTGTGCTGATGGATAGTTGTTTGTATGGCTGTAGGCGAAGATAAATCCAATCTCCTACAAAAAATTCTATTTCGCTTCTTTGTGTGTTAGCTTGTTGCTTCATTTTAGCTTGAGCGGTAGAGAGATTATTCTTTAGCAGCTGTAGGAGTTTGTCCCAGTCAATTAAATCTTGATTGACCTGATCTACCTTAGCTGAGCAAATTACATACTTTCGAATCACAAGAGCCGGCCGACCATATAATGCTTCATATGGGGTACATTTTATAGATGAATGATATGTAGTATTGTACCACCATTTGGCCTAGGGGAGCCATTTCATCCACTCCTTTGGCCGATCACTGGCAAAACACCTAAGGTATGTCTCTAAACACCTGTTCACCACTTCTGTTTGGCCGTCAGTTTGTGGATGGTATGCAGTGCTCATCTTAAGTTTGGTACCCTGCAATTGAAATAACTCGGTCCAAAATTTACTAATGAAGACCCTGTCACGATCACTTACAATGGACCTTGGCATCCCATGCAGTTTAACAATATTTTCTATGAAAATCTGAGCAATACTAACAGAAGTGTAGGGATTTCGCATAGTAAAAAATGAGCATATTTCGTAAGTCGATCAACCACCACAAGGATTGTACTTTCACCTTTGGAAGGCGATAGCCCTTCGATGAAGTCCATGGAGATGTCAGTTCACACCGAGTCAGGTATGGGTAGTGGTTGTAGTTTCCCTGGACTCGCCACTGTTTCACCTTTATACTGTTGACATATAGCACATTGTGCTATGTATTCAGAAATAATTTTTTTCATCCCTTTCCAATAAAAGTTTTGCTTCACTCTTTTGTAGGTTCTTAGAAATCCGGAGTGCCCTGCTGAAGGTGTGGAGTACATTTCGTGCAGAATGACTTTGATGCAAGGAGAGTTTGGTATAAGCACAATACGACCTTTATAGCGTAGATCTCTCGAATCCCAAGTATATTGAGCTATTGCGCTTAGATCCTCTAATTTTTTTATGATGTTGCAAGTTTCTGGATCCTTCTTCCATTCCTCCCTAATGCCCTCGAGGAAGCCGGTGGTAGGAAGAGAGATGGTCGAAAATTCAGCTTGTTGAGGGAGCCATGAGAGTGCATCTGTAATAACGTTTTCTTTCCCCTTTTTGTAAATAATTTCATAATCAAATCCGAGAAGTTTGGTTATCCATTTTTGCTGCTTCGGGGATGATATCTTCTGCTCCAAAAAGTACTTAAGGCTTCTATGGTCGGTTTTAATTTGAAATCGTCGGCCAATCAAGTAGGGTCTCCACTTTGTTACTGCATGCACAATGGCGAGCATCTCCTTATCATAGATAGACATTTTTTGATGGGAGGGAGACAACGCCTTGCTAGTGTATCGAGTGGTCGACCATCTTACGTGAGAACGACTCCAATTCCAACTCCCGATGCATCACCTCAATGATGAAGGGTCAATCAAATCAGTGGCTACCTACCACCTGTCGCCATCATGGCAGCCTTAAGTCTGTCGAAGGCAGCGGAGGCTTTGTTCGACCATAGGAATGTATCTTTTTTTAGTAGAGAAGTGAGAGGGGCACTAATCTTCCCATAGTCCTTCACGAATTTTCGGTAGTAGCCCATTAGTCCAAGGAACCCACGCAGCAATTTCACATTTGTAGGTTTTGGCCAGCCTTGCATTGCTTCGATTTTTGTTGGGTCTATGACCACTCATTTTGATATTATATGCACAAGGTACTCTACTTTTTGCTAGAGAAAGTTGCACTTTGATAGCTTAACAAAAAGAGTATTCTCTCGAGGGATCGTCAAAATAGTTTGCAGGTGCCGAAAGTGAGTCTCAAGAGAAGGGCTGTAAATGAGAATATCATCAAAAAAATACCAGCACAAATTTGCAAAGAAAGCTCTGAAAAATATCGTTCATGAGACTTTGGAAGGTTGAAGGGGCATTAGTGAGTCCAAAGGGCATTACCAAGAATTCATAATGGCCGTTATGAGTGCAGAAAACAGTTTTTGGGATGTCGCCTTCACATACCCGAATTTGGTGGTAACTGAATCGAAGGTCCAACTTCGTGAAGACTCGAGCTCCTTTTAATTCATCAAGAAGTTCATCCACCACTGGTATTGGGTACTTATCCTTGACGGTGATGTCATTTAGAGCTCGATAGTCAATGCACATCTGCCAAGTTTCGTCTTTCTTGCGCACAAGTAGCACTGGTGAGTAGGGGCTGCAGCTTGGCCGAATCACCCCTGTTTCGAGCATTTCCTTCACGATCTTCTCAATTTCATCTTTCTGGAGGTGAGGATAGCGGTAAGGCCGAGTGTTTGCTGGTGGTTTGCCCGGAAGGATTGGAATTCGATGGTCATGTTGCCGAGTAAGAGGAAGACCGCGCGATTCAGCAAAAACATCATCAAATTCAACAAGCAATTGGGTGACATTTTGATCTTTAATTTCTATTTTCTCCCCTCTGGTTGCTGCTAGAGATGCATAAGAAAGCCATCATTTATCTTGTGTAAAACTTTCTCCATTCGTTGGGTTGAAACGATGGTTACGTTGCTTCCGCGCTTCCCGCGTAGGGTGACCTGTTTGCCTTTGCAATAGAATTTCATAATCAATTTGGAAAAGTTCCAAGAGACATCACCTAGTGTCGCCAGACATTCTATGCCCAGCACAGCCTCATAATCATCAATTGGTAGGAGGAAGAAGTCGGCAACAATTTCTTGGTCTTGTAGTAATAGTTTCACCTGCGGGCATCTTTGGTCGCATTTTAGGATTCGGTCGTCGACGACCTTTACGTCGAACTTGCTACAACCTTCGATGTGGAGCGCCATCCAAGCAGCAACCTTACTATTTAAAAGTTATTAGTGCTACCGCATCGATGAGAACGGTGATCGGTTGTTGTTTGAGTCGGGTATGATTACCGCATCGCATCGACGCGTTTCGACGTTTCTGCAGGTACGATGCGATGCAGCGCATCGAGCGATGCGTTACGCGACGCATCGTTCGGTATATATATATTTATAATTATAAATATTATATATATATAAAATAGATATATTTTTTTCTTTCCTCGGCGACGTCCGCACTCGCAAGACCGTCGCCGAGATGTCAACGGCGACATCGCTCGGCGACGCCGCTGAAAGTAAAAAAATCTATTAAAAATAGCCTCGGCGACGTCGCCGAGGCTTTCGGCAACGCCGCCGAGTCTCGGGGGCGACGCCGACTCTTCGGCGACGTCGCCGAGCCTCGGGACGACGCCGACTCTTCGACGACGTCGCCGAGGCTTCGGCAGCGTCGCCGAGCCTCGGGGGCCGCCGAGGTTTCGGCAACGCCGCCGAGCCTCGGGGGACGCCGAGTCTTCGGCGGCGACGCCGCCGAGCCTCGCCGACGTCGCCGAGCCTTCGGCGACGCCACACGAGCCTCGGGGGCGCCGCCGAGTATTAAAAATAATTTTTTTATTTAAAAATAAAAAATTCATACCGACCGTAGCGGGCGGTCCGCTCACGCAGATCCTGTCGTCGGACGATGTGCGTATCGCCGCATCTTAAGGCGATGCAGTCGGTATTGCCGACTCTGGTTTGAGTAGGCCTCCAACTTTCATCGTTTGCGGATTTGAGTAGCCGGCTAGCGCATGTACCGTAAAGTCGATCAATTGTGGCCCTTCTTCCATATCTTCGTCCTTATGTTCAAGACTCTCTTCTGGCTATTCATTGATCTCTTCTTCCACTGGTTCAATCACAAGAAGTCTCCCCATTTTTCAGGGATGCTCGTGTCTCCACGACTCATCACAATGCCAACATAACCCCTTAGCAGATTAGTCTCGAAGCTCTTCTCTTGTTACCCTTTTTGGTGCAGGAGCTCGACTGATAGTAGGGGGGGCTGAGGGCTTCGATATTGCTGGTCGGGGAACGACTCTAGTCCTCCGGGCTTCGTGGTTCAATCGCTCCTCCTGAAGTCGTGCGAAAGAGATGACGGCCATAAGCGTGTATGGTTGTCACGTTTTAATTTCTCCCCGGATCTCCGGCTTCAAGCCCTCAATAAATGTCCCCAATAATTGTTTTTCAGACCAATCACGAGTTTGATTAGATAACCTTTTGAACCTGGTTTGATACTCCTGGATGGTGGAGGTTTGTCGGATCTTTGCTAGTTGTCCGTCGATGTTCTCGTAATCGATTGGTCCGAAACGGATCAGCAGTCCTTCTTTGAATTATCGCCATGAGAGGACTCTATGAGTGTGTTTAAACCAATCAAACTATTGTATGGCATCCCATTTAAGATGTATAGCTGCAATTTCTACCATAGATGTATCTGCGGTTTTGTGGTATCGAAAATATCGCTCTGCGCGTGAGATCCAACCAATCGGGTCTCCTTCTCATCTAGGGAAGTCCACCCTCATGCGTGAATAGTGGGGATCGATCATAGAGCCTCCCCTCTCTTGGAGGTCATCACTTCGATTAGAGCTCTCTCCTTGATGTGATTTCTTTGGGCTCGGTGGTCGACCCAAGCTAAGTTCGGCAAAGAAAGTTCGAATCTTCTCCTCCACTCATGTCTCGAAGGCTTCGAATTTAGCATCAATTGCCTCCTCGGATGCCATAGCATATGTCTCCAAATCTGTAATATTAAGATCTCTTTTTTGTTGTCGGGTTAAAGACATGTATTGGTTGAGAGAAGTGGTGGTTAAAAGGGTTGGTGGATTGGTGAATATAGGCTGCGATTTAGGCTTGTTTTATGACTGTTTTGGGTGCAGTTTGGGGCTACAGTTTGATGGAGTTTTTGGGCTATGATAGTAGTGGATGAAGATTAGGGAAGAGGGTTTTAGATCTGTGGTAGATTACAGCGAGGATTTGACAAAAATCAGTGGCAATTGCTGCTTATATGCGCTATCTCGTAAGAGCAAAATTGTCGTCGAAGAAATAACGGTTTCTCGACGAAATTTCTAGCGAAAACTCAAGGGTTTGAGAAGGAGGTTTGATGGTAGAATCTTAGTTTAGATAGCAACAAGGATAACAAATTGGATCAAGAAATTTTGGCAGCAAAGCAGTAAAGAAATCGGTGCAAGTTGCGATAGCAGAATTCTCGTCGAAAAATTTTAACAGTTTGCGACGAGAGATTGCAGCAACACACGAATTTTTTTTTTTATGAATTCCACAATAGACCAATCACGGATGGGAGCCAAGATGATCTATGAGGTGCACAAAAAAATTTGTTCAAAAAGGATAACAATTAGATCGGTTAAAGGCAGCAACACGCGGCTGAAATTTTCTGCAACGTTCCTTCGTTCGCAAAGGTGGTAACTTTTGCGACGCAAGGAATTTGTAGGCAAGGGATCGATAGAAAAACTTCTTTTTGATATTTTAGATGAAAAATTACAACAACAAAAGGTATTGGTGGTAGAAAAATACCAGATCTTTGATGCAATTGGAGGTGGCGACTGTAGATTGAATTGATCTACGTCAAGAGATGACGGTGGAGATGACGACGTCAAGAGCAATTGTCGGAATTGCTTGGCTGATGGTGGGTGGCAGGGATGACAGCAAAAGCAGTAAGATCGCTACTCTGATACCAAATGATAGAACCCCAAAGGAATTCTATGAAGATTGATCTTTGAGGGGGATCAATCCTTGGAACGCTATAGGGGTTCCACCCTTCAAGTAGCCTAATGGCTACAATTCTAGATTGATCTTTCTTATTCCAAAGAGGTGGAGCCTACAAGCTTATATAGAGCTCCAAACCCTAGCTCTAGAGGCTACTTCCTAAGTGAACTACCCAATTTGCCCTCAACCTTAGCGGACCGGCCCAGTAACAATGTGGGCGACGGCTAAGAAGCCCAAAGACCCAAATATAAACCCTAGCCTCTCTTCTTTATAGGATAGAGACGGCTAGGTGGGGTTTATTACACTCTCATAAGGTTTTTATTAGATGCTACATGGTTGAGTAGGACCCAACCCTACTAGGGTCCTATCAGACACCAAGGATGTCCTGTATAAGTACTCCACTCTTTGATGTCAGACTTATAGGTTTGAAAAGTTCCAGATCTAGTACAATCGGTCATTAGGAGTAGTGGTCAACCTTACGAGGGCTATTGAGTGTCAATAGAGAATCATCCGCTTTCGGTATCATAAGAGAAATATCACATGTGTTCTTGCTCGAACAAATCCTTGGCTAAGGTTATTCGGATTGAGAGAGAAAGAGTTCTCCAGGAGAATCCGACAAAAGCAAGACTCGAGGAGAGACCGTATGGGTCTGATAGCACCATGCCCGGTATAGGGTCTTTAAATGGATTAGGGACTATAGATACATAGTAACTGAGGACAGATAGGTCCAAAGGATTAGATTCCCCTGTATCATCTGGGGGCCGTGAAGTAATAGCCTGGTACATCCGCAGTCGATGAATTGGGTGAATTATTATAGAGATAATAATTCACTATGTCAGAAGGAGTTCTGACAAGTATGACTCACGACCAACTCGATATTGGGCCTAAAGGGTCACACATATATGATAGGTGTTGCGACGAGTAGATATTCGGATATGAGATATCCGCTGAACCCCCTATCTTATTGGATATCCATTAAGCCCCTGAATTATTGGATCTTGAGATGAGATCCAATAATTACTAATAAGAGATTAGTGGGTAGAGACCCACTAATCTAAGAGGCTTGGGTAATTGGATAGAGATCCAATACCCAATAGGACAAAAGATCCATTAGGGTTTTAAGGGGTCCTTTATAAATAGGAGGGAACCAAAGCTCTATAGGTTGAGGATTTGTTTTGGTAGCCACCTCTTGTTCTCCTCTCCCTAGAGAGAGAGGTGCATCGTCGCAATCCCTACCGTGTGGATACCGCTAGAGAGGAGGACGCTTGACCTCATTCATCCTCTCCCACAGATTTGTAGAAATTCAGGGATATACGATCTCCCTAGGTATCTTCTTTTACACGTACAGTTTTGCGGATTTGTTTTTGACGCACCGATCTTCGCACGATGAGGGAAACTTTCTACGGGAAATCTGGGGTTTTATTTTCTGTTCTTCTGCTGCGCATGTGATGTCGCTCCCCTGAAGGATTTCCCAACATATATCTTGTTAATATGTTTTTGTGTTATGTAAATATTCTTTTAATGTTCTTCTTGCTTCATCCCATAGCTACATAAACATGTTACATGTCAAAAATAATTTATTGTTGGAACTAATTCCCTTGTTATGATTGCCATGTCCTTTCATTTGTAAAATAAAAAATTGAGTGACTAAGTGAGCCACAAATTAGGCAAGTATTGAAAATTCTAATGGTGGATGTCATAAAACCTGCCACCTTTGAGAATTTTCTAGGTCCACCCATTAGATTGGGAAGTGGATGATTATTTTTTTTTGGCCAAAAGGAAAGTACATATTTACTTCAAAGACCTAATACAAAATTTATTGGCCAAAATTTGACCAAAATCTATTGGCCATAATCCCCTCGAAATACTAGAGGATTGGGATGTGGATGAATTGCTAGCATTCTGTAAGTGGACATGGGTATTGCAGCATTTGCAGCTTTTGAATAAACTGCCCTGTCTCTGGTATGTGTTTGTAATCAAATCAAATATTTGATTTAAGATTTAAATATTATTTCCTTACATGCTAGTATAAAATAGGGAAAGATAATCCTATTTCCTTGTTTGCTATTACGAATTAGGAAATACTTATTAAGCATTCCAAATAAGATGAGATCATATTTGTCAGTATATTAAATGAAAATAATTTATATTAAATAAATATAAAAATTTAGAAAATTTTCCTTTAATGGAGGTTCACCTCCTCCTATTTAAGGGGAGGGATTTCTCTCCTTCGCTCTCTGAAAGCGAGAACTCAACAAATGGAGGAACGAGGAGTTTCATCTTGCTAAAAAGAGGTAGGTTCTCCCTACTTTTCTTGAAATTAAAAGTTTTTGTTTAGATTCTATATTGAATTTTTTGATCGATATTAGTTTGAATTAAAATACTTTACCCCTCTGTTACCCTTAAAAGTTTTTATTTTTAAATATTATGAAATTGTATATGTTTTATGATATCGGATTCTTAAGAATGTTATTTCATTTATTACAGTTACCTTCTAATCTTATTCAGATTTAAATATAATATGAGTAATTCAAAAAAAAAAATCTTAATCCTTTAGATGTTAAAATTTTTATTAGAATATGACATTTAAAATTTTTATCCTTTTTAGATTTAAAATGTTATTATTTGATCATGTTGAAATTATTCATATGATTTCTAGTTCTTATTGAATTAAAAATATTATTTCCTTATGTTGAAGCTTATCTTATCATTTATTTAATTTGTTGTTACGTTTTGATGTATTATTATCAGTAGTGAATGTATGTTGTTGTAATTCAAAATTATGAAATTGGATAGGATTGGGTTAAAACAGCTTGCAGGCCAAGCCCTACCCATGGGTCGGGCTCTAGCCCACAGTTAACCAAATTGACCCATTGTAACGGGGCAATCATGGGTGAGGTTGGCCCAACCTGGCGTGATGCATGTGCGATCGTATGCCATCGTATACAGGCACATGACCGATATTTGGGTCGGCTCAACCTAGTCTAATATTATGTAATTATTGGATTTAAGCCCAATTATTGATTGAACTAAACCAGACTTGATTAGTCTAGATCAATTCAGGGTGATTCCGAATTGATTTAACCTTTCAAGTCAGTTTAACCTAAATTGAACCTAATCTAGTCCAAATTATACTAGTCTAGGGTGGTTCCAGACCAGTTAAATGAGGATTAGAGATCGGTCCAGTTAGGTCCTAATGAATCGAGTTTGATTAGACCGATTTAACTAGGGTTCAAGTCAATTGGTGGCTATTTGGTATTATTGATATTGATATTATTGAAAAGAGATGTTTTGAAAATGTTGTTTCATCCCGAATAGACATGATTAATATGAGATTATATTTCCATGCCAAGAGCAGGAAGGGCGATTCCTTTCGGGGATTAGCGTGTCGTCAGACGTGACGATTGGACGGTTCCTCCATCCATTGTTGGGAGGAACGCGTCCCAACTTTGGCGGGTGAGGGACGCCACTCCATCCGCTGTTGGGAGTGTGATATGAGTTTGTCTCCATCCGTTGTTGGGAGAATCACAAACTCATCCCGTAGGATAAAGCCTCTCCATCCGCTGTTGGGAGAGTGCTCCTTCGGGTATTTGATATACGCCAATGGGATGATGGATTTTTGATTATGCATTTATTGACTTTTGGGGTTCCTACTCAGCGTTGCTGAATTTTCTTTGTTTTTGATTTTCAAAGCAGCCTCCCACTAGCACTGAATCAGATCCCAATGGAGAGCGAACCTTTCTCTACCGCTAGGTAGAGCCACTTGAATAATTCTCCGAATTAACATCACTATGTTTATTTTTACTTATGAATTGAGGAAATAAATAGATTGTAATAAATGTTTATGATGATGAATAAAGTGATGTTTACTTATTTGGCTCTGTATGTGTGGAAAGATATAATCCTGGAAAAAAAAAATCAGGATGTGACAGTGTTACCTGAAAACAGTATATTAATTGTTTTGATTACAGCGTATGTTGAAAAAAATATTATGCTAGAACAATTTTGGGCTAGCAGAAGAAAGTTATAATTAACAAAATGGATGGATTGAAATGATGTGCTATGACCTTGGAGCAGAAATTAAAGTTCATGAGATGTCTTTTGCGAAAGATAAAGCGATCTCACACAATTAATCATATGGGTTCTTGTGTTAGTATATTGCAAGAACATTATATGGTTGGAACTAGATCATCATGTTACAAGAAGCTCGTTTTGACATCGCATCAACATTTTTATCCTCTTTGGTGTCAGTCAAAGGTTAGTTTTATGGGGTATGAGTTTCAGGCTTTTTGTTTACCCATTCTTTTTTTCTATAAGTTTGCCTTTAGGTATCATCCAGCTGATAGCTAGAAGAAGCTCCAAAGCTGGGATTCTCTCGGCTTATTTGATGACCATAATTATGGACAAAGTACTAATGGTTTCCGCTAGTTATATTTTATGGAATTCATGTTCTGATTGTGTCTACTTGTGACGGTAGATATTTAGTTGTTTACCAAATCCATACTAATGGTTTTCACTAACTTCTCCAAATGACCATAGCCAATAAGGTAAACATTTACATGCTTGTGAGTTTGACAAAAAAGGAGACTAAGTTGCTTTGTCATACATTTACATTCCCAACCACCGGAACCAAGAATTTATAAGGTTACTTTATATGCCTCCTATCACCCTCTTTTTCTCTAACCATCCGAGAATCACTGCTATTATCATCAAGACTGACCACCAACACTTCATTACCTCCACACCCAATGTTTGAATCCAACGACTCTATCTCAGGCTGCCATCTCAAGGTCTGCTACGTATCTCATCATGAATCATGATGATAGGAAAATTTCGTGGTAGGTAAGTAGGGTAAAGCAGAGGAAAGGTTGCAAAGTTCTACCATACATATAGACTGTCCTGGAGTACTAGTATGATATCTGTAACCACTCTGATTGTAGTCCATAAGCCTGGTAGGGAAGCATATATGAAACTTTTTGTTACAGAATTTAGGACCAGAATGATCAGAGACGTAAATGATTGTGTGACTTGGCCATCTAATTAATCTCATCAACCCTCCTCTCGTTTCACCAAATGATGCTTTTTGTTTCATAATTTTGTGAAGCATGTTACTGTTACTCATTATGTCCCTTTCATTCGCAACAATATAGAAGAACTAATCTTCCAATTTGGTTTATAAATAGGATGCACTTATAAAACATAAAAAGTCGATGCAGCAATTTCATGACGAACATAAACATCACCAGTGCAGAAAGGGGATTGAAGATGCATAAAGGAAAATAGCTGGACTCAAACTTTGTAGCTAATGGAGATAGGCTACAACTACCCTTCCACCGGCCAACCCAAGCATCAGATGGCTGTTCCTGAACAACCTGGACCAGAAAGTCTTCCGCCTACCCATCCTCAGCCACCTTAGCGGTCCTTAACTGTGGAGCTGCCAAGGCCAATATGATTCTCAAGACAACTCAATCATCAGAGAATTGTGCAACCTTAACTACAAAACACTCACCCTGTCATCATCCTCGGCCACCTCACCACCTTATTGCCTGTGGAGCAGCCAAGGCTGCAGAGAATCTCTCATCCTTAATATGCTTGCTTCAGTTGGTAAATATCAGTATCCACAGCAGCCATCAAACCATGACTATGAGCTTCTAGCATATCCTCGACAGTTGGGAACTCACTATAATGCATGACCATAAAGAATGGATCATCCAAATCCCACATTGTTAGTATAATTATAATTATATATATATATAGTGAAGATAAATAACTTTAAAATGTGAATTAAAGTACGTATAGTGAGTGTATAACTCACCCACTTTCCTTTTATGCATCAACCCTTACTTTCAAATGGGTGTATAACTCAGATGGTAGAGTATTGTATTTTTAACCTAATGGTCGTAGGTTTAAGTTCTGTTATACCCAATTACACGACTCTTGTATTCTACAAGTTATATAGTAACATTCAAATGGGATAAATTAGTTTAGTTTGTCCTTACGGAGCTCCTTTAATTAGAGAATCAGTTCCTTTAATGAAGAACGGCTGATGTGTGAACGGTTCCTTTCTCTTTCGCTACGTCTGATTCTCTAATTAAAGGAGCTTTATGAGTTGTCAATTCCTTTAACGAAGAACGGCTCCTTCCTCTTTCGCTATCCCTAAACTCGTTCAATCAAAGCCTTAAAAGCTCTTGTAGCCATTGCGTTGTTCTCTGCTCTTCGCTCTTAGCTTTCTCTCTGTATCTGATAGTCAAGAAACAGGACTGCAATCTGAAAAACCTGAGAAGATGCCAAGGAAGACGGAGATCAATCCCAAGGACAACCACATCTCCTTCTAGGTAATTGAATCGAAGACCTTTGTTTTATATACTGTACTTTATACCTCCTTTTCTTTCTTGTGTTATTTGCGAATGTATTAGAAGATGATGCATACTGTGTTTCTTAACCAAAAGACTCAGCATACATTCTTCCGTGGCTTCATTTTCACATACTTCCTCCACCCCGCCCCAAGTTATGGGATGAGGAATAAAGTCCAGATTGAGGGGATGATCAGGATTTATCAGAGTCAAGTGTCAGCTTCTTTTTCCGTTATCTTTTTCTATCATTCAAAAAGATAGAGAAGTAAAAAAGAAAAGGGTTACAAAAGGAATTGCACCAAATAGACTAGCCTGCTCAGGCTGAGACTAGTTTTTCTAGGTTCTGGGACCTATAAGATTTAGAATAGTAGTGCTACCACATGCAATTCAGCTGAAAAACATGGTACGTGGTATTTAAGGAGGACATGTCCGGGAAGACATGTTCAACTTGCATAGAGACAAATGTTCCTGTTGCAACCTTGTGGCGTGGGTGTCCGTCGGCCAGATATGTAGTTCTACAAGGAACTGAACAAGTTTGATCGCTTCCTATGTGGAATAGAATAAAAATAAGAAGGAAAATAATGGAGGTACAGAGGATACACCCTATGACTCTCCGATTTGTTTAATTCTTAGGATGATGTTTTACGATTCTTGACCTACCCATCCTCCAAGAGATTTTAATGCCCCAGTGTGTCAAGCCGGTAATCATTTTGCAAAAGAGCTTCTACAAACCTGTTATCCCTTGTTATTTTGATCTAGTTCATTAGGCCTGCAAACTTGGTTTACATCACGTCGCTCACATCGCCGATGCTGCCTCCGCCGGCAGCTGCGATAGCAGTAGCTGGCTTGGGGTTCAACAACAAGCCGGCATGTGAAAACATCTGATATATATTTTGCCATGTGAAAATGTATCCTAATATTTAATGTTATACTGTTTTACCCAAAATATAAAACCAAAGGTATTGCAGTAGTAGGATTTGGTCCACCATGGATCCTTGTAATGATTTACATGATTCAATTATTAATAATTTAAATCCTAAATATGTTTATTGTCCTCTTAATATTGGTTAGTTTAGTTCGTATAGATCTTCATTTAGTTCGTTTAGTTAGAGTTGACTTATATAATAAGTTACATATACACAAAATTATTTATTATTGGATGATCAAATTTTTTTATATTTTGATCAAATCAAATGACTTAATATTTAATCATTTAAAAATAATTTATATCATAATTTTATATTAAAAACTAATTATTGAATTTAAATTATATTACTTTTTTTAAGAATTCAAAGATTTATTTTATAATTTTTAAGATATCAATTAATTTTGCTACATACTGCTTAGTAGCTAACCTCTATCCTTGAAAGTAGGATGCTAAGATGATATCATGTCTTCATGATTTTTTAATTAGTTTAATTTATTTATATTTTAATTATAATTTTTTTTTTAGATTTAGAGAATCCTATCTATTGGAAGATCAATTTAAAATTGATTTTGCTTAATAGGAACAAAGAGCATTTAACTCTAGAAAGAGTGAGTCAGAATATTGATGATTTTATTGACACTGTTACTCCAATTGAGAGAAAAAACAACTCTCTCGTCAGATGGTGAAGCAATATACTCCAAGTGCTATTGAGAAATCGTGAGTATATTTTTTTCTAAGGTTTCAAATAAGCATCTAATCAATAAATTTTGATAATATTTTATCTTATTTAGATGGTACACCTAGTGAGAAGCTTCAGATTTTTTTTTTATGGCAGATTCAAATAGTTCAAAGGCACAATTTGATTATGCTAAGCATAAAGCACTTGACATCTAACACTTCATTAATTGGTCATAATTGAGTTTATCAAGAGTATAAACATTAAAAAAAATAAGTTTTTGATAGTGATAACTATGATCGTGATGTATGTATATTGTATGATAGCCTTGAAAAGTCGCAAAGTAAGTCGGGCTATAATAAATGAAAAAAAAGTAAATTATATAGCAAAAAAATTATTATAACCTGACTTACTTTGTGACTTTTCAAGATAAGAAATTTGAGGACACACCCTCTTTTTGAGATCCAACAAGATATATCTAATATGCACCTAACATAAAAAATTATTATCAAAATAAATAAATAAATATAAATATTAAAATAAAAATAATACAAATTGTATATACCTCTAAATATAATCGATGAAGTTATCACAATAGTAGTGCAAAGGAGATTTATTTTTTTGTAAATTGAGATTATTGGATGATTTTCTTCTAATAAATTGAAAGATATGATCTTTTAGGTATTGATAGTGATAGTGATGTATGATGCTAATCTTGTTAGGTGTAGTATGAACGATGTGTAATATGGGAATAATAGTTCCAAGAGACCATTATAAAAATGACACAATAGGTATGTCCCAAACACAATGTTATCAACTTTTTAAATTGTCTGAATTATTTGACTTGTTTATGACTAAGCATCAAAGAGGTAATATCAGGGACACCTCTTATATCGTTTTTGTAGGAATTCGACTAAGACTCAAGACCAACTCGAAGGAAAGGATCCAGATGGATTCGACTTCTATTTTGGACAATCAAAATCTAACTTAACATTATAAATTTTACCTATATACTATGTATAAATTTTAACATATATGTAATATAACATAAATGAAAAGTGATGTATATATAATTTAGTCTTACTAAGATAGTTAATGTCTTTTAAGAAATTTTATATAAGAACCTGAATATCTAAAAAAATTAGACTTTTAGTATTAAATAATAAAACCCTCTAAATCTTAAATATAATAATTTTATATAATTTAACATATATTATTTTTAAATTAATCAAAATATTAAGTTATTTAATCTTCCAATAGGTAGGATCCTTTAAATCTTGAAAAAAAGATATGACTAACCTATAGATAAAATGTGCTAATTAAAAAATGATAAAGATATGAGAACATCCAAGGATTGAGGTCTAATTGTCAAGCAACATGTAACTAAATTAATTGATATCTTAAAAAAAATATAAAATAAATATTTAAATTCTCAAAATAAAGTAACATCTTTTAAACCCTAAAATTATTTTTTAATATAAAAAATTAACATAATTTTTTTAAAATGATTAGATGTTAAATCATTTGAATTGATCAAAATATAAAGAAATTTAGTCTTCTAATAATACATAATTTTTTCTGTATATAACTTAACATTAAGTCAACTCTAACTCTTAACATCTTGCTTTTACTAATAAAGACATGTACGAACTAAATTGACATTAAAAAATAATCTATAGATTGAGAATTTAAACATTTAACAATTGTATCATGTAAACCATTAAGACACTAAATGTTTGGATGTGAATGGTTATTGTTTAATAACCTTTAAACATTTCAAAAAAACTATTTTTACATTTCCATAATCTAACGTTCATAAAAGAATTACGACATTGACATGACAATCAATAGCTTAGAATAACAACAAATTTAAAGATAAAAACTACAATAACATAAATATATAACAAACTAATCTCACATAAAAAATTGGAAAAACATACTATCATAAAAAAAATCACATAATTATCTCAACAATTCACCAATTCCATAAATAGTTTATCAAAATTGAACATACAAACTAAATATCATCTCCATATCTCGTGCAGTTTCGTTAATTATTAATTATGTCAGGCTTTCATGAGTTAAAAGATATTGCCTGCTAGTAGCATAAGAAAAAAAAAAGATAAAAAAATAGAAGTTATGGATGAAAAACATAGAGGAAACAAAAAATAAAAAACTATCATAGAAGAATGCAATTAGAAAAACCATTAGAAACATATAATTTCTATTCTTGTTGCATTACAAACGTAACAATTTAAACTTTCTCACAACAGTATTAACTATCTCTAGATCATCCTTAATTGTCTCATTTGTCCATGCCTATAAAATAAATAAAACTTTAATTCTAATATTTGTCCGTGCTTATAAATTCAAAAATTGGCAATACTAACAAAAAGGAACCTATGCTTACCTCCACAACCGATGGATACTCTGATATTATAACCAGGGTATGCATTACAAATGCAAATCTGCTGCGTTTCGACGCTTTCTGCAGTACGATGCGATGCAAGATACCGAACGGTACGTTTTGATGTACCGTTCGGTATATATATATTTATAATTATAAATATTATATATATATAGATATATTTTTTTTTTCTTTCCTACGACGTCGCGCACTCGGAACGCCGCGCGAGATGTCAACAGCGACGTCGCTCCCGAGCGATGTCGCCTAAAAGTAAAAAATCTATTAAAAATAGCCTCGGCGACGTCGCCGAGGCTTCGACGACGTCACCCGAGCCTCGGGGACGACGCCGACTCTTCGGCGACGCGTCGCCGTGCCTCGAGGGGCGGACGACGCGACTCTTCAATGACGCGCCGAGCCTCGGGGACGACGCCCGACTCTTCGGCGACGTCGCCGAGCCTCGAGGACGGCTTGACTCTTCTTGACGTCGCCGAGGCTTCTAACGTCGCTGAGTATTAAAAATTAATTTTTTTATTTGAAAAATAAAAATTCATACCGACCGTGTGGGCGATCCGTAAAATACCGGTATCCTATCGGACGATGCATCGCCTGCATGCGCAAGGCATGTGCAGTCGTATTGCCGACCATGATTATAATGGATTCTTTCTTTCCTTCTGCTCGAGGGAGACGCTACCATAATTCTTCAATAATAAATGACATCAAGGGATGTAAAAGACTTAAACTAGTGTCTAGAGAAATCCATAGAGTATCCCTCGAGGCTTCTCTAACATATTAAAACTCTGATAAGTTTTCAAAGTCAGGCTTGATCGCTTCAATAAAGGCATCACAAAATTGATATTGCCACCATGAATATAAGACTGTAGAAGCGCCTGAGAACTTCTATGACTCAAAAGCTAATATAGTTTTCCATATAATCTTGTTTAAAACTGAAATTGTCCATTGACATATTAACGACATCGATTCAATAGTATAAAATGATAAAATGTCATGATAAAACGATAAAACGACATCTCCAAGCTTTGTCATGATAAAATGTACAACATGAGAAAATACTATTTAGTCTAGCAATCATCTAACCCAACCATGTGATGAACATACAGATGTAGTGTGAAGCCTTTCCGATAGTTAAAGCTTCACATTTAAATCACCAAAAGAATTAATTTCAAATTTAAAAAATTGCTAGAATTTTTGCACCAGAATGCAAACTAATACCTTGGGTGTAACAATACATTGTGACCGAGTTTTGGCAGTGTCAAACGGGTGATAAGCAGCAGCAGCTACCATTCCAAAAAACCCAGCAGTAAGACTTGAAGCCAGAGGGGAGACAGGGCCAACATCATCTATCGACCTAAATAAAATATATCAGACAATTAGATGAACCAGCATTATGATTGTTCCATAGATAATTTTTTAATTAAAGCTTTCAAAACAAAAGCACACATTAGATCCAAAACTTCAATAGAACTTTGAAGATAAATACTGAGTGCTAAATTCTGCAATAATTATATTTTACAAGCTGGCTTTGCCCCTCTTAAGAGGATAGAAAATAATTTCCTCTCAATTCTTCATTGCAGGCTTTTTAGTCTGGTCATTAAAAGACCTTTTAAGAACTTAAAAAAAAGCAACATTTTATATCCTAAAACTACCTCCAACGTAGCCCATCAGATCCAAATCCAGCAGTCAAAAAGGTGAAATGAGAGTATTCCATTTCCTACTGAAAAGAGAAAAGCCCACCTATCAGGCTACGGTATGGTTATATCATGCAGCAGAACAATTTATTGAGGAATAGCATATTCAAAATCACACCAGTTAGGTTCGATTTTCTAATCTATATAAGATGATATTCTTAGTACAAAGGCACAATATTTCATGTGTAGTAAATAACGAAAAGGCATTTATATTTACAATCATTTTAAAAAAATTTATCCCAAGAGATACCCTATCTAGGATGATGATTTTAGCTCAAAACAGCAGGTTTTATTGGAGCCCATATTCAAGATGTGAATTACTAATTATGCAAGTTCCAAGACAATCTTGCCTAATCAAAGGGTTAAATAATGGTTCTATTTTAAAACAAGTTATACAAGTAACTCCATTGCTGAAGGAACTAAAAAACTGAAAAGTGATTAAGGGAAAAAAACAAGGAGCATAACCAATTTGATCAACTTGTCCACATTCTCTGGAATATTAAGTAGTTTTTTTCACTCCAATTTAATTGGATTGAAACAATGTAGAACAGGAATTCTATCATATTTTAAATGGTCAGCTCTGTTTATCAAACTTGATTTCCTGGAGATCTAGCTTAGCCCATGACACCCAACTTACTTTTTTATTAGATGAAAGTGTTCTTGACCTACCAAACTAGCCTATCCAATATCCAGGGTAGATCCTCCTTTGGAATAAATCATCAACAGGTCTGGTCCCTTCTAGTCACATGTACATGATCCTGATAGTAAATTTTAAGCCTGATTTGGATCCAAATCAATTGCAACGTATAACCCAGATCTAGAAACCCATCAACAGTTGACCTAAATTAATAAAGCTATGAGTCTGTGGTCAAAGCCTCATTCATTTGTTCACATGAAATTACCCTCAAAATCACAACATAAGCCAATAGACATCCTACTTGGCATAAAAAAAGGCTAGTAATAATAACATAAGATATTTTAGTACAGTTGTAGCATATACTTTTTAAATTATATTTGTCAATCTGTATGCACACTGTGGTGTACTTCAATCGATAAAACACAGTGATTTATAAAAAAAGAGACTCGGATATAATTCTTATATATCTGAGAGTATTTCTTAGTTCATGATTAAAAGCAGATGCAGGAAACTAATATTTTGAGAAGAATACTAATTAAATATCATGTAAATTCTGATAAGAACCTGGGTGGTGGATTCATATCGAGAGCTTTCCAGTCAAGCATTGCTATGTGAAAGAATTGCCAGGTAGAAAAGAAAACCACCAAAAACACATTTTTGAGCTATTCCAGGTCGAAGTCCTCTCCATAAAGCACTCCATCCTTCCAATGATACAATTTTAGAAGGTTCTTTGACCTCAGAAGCAAATGGAGGCCTCCCAGAACCAGTCAGCATCCACGGATACTGCTTCAGCACACCAACAATGTCGATATGACTGGTCGAAAGAGTAGACAACATGCCAAGAGTATTATTCCATGCTTTCATATTGGGTAGTAATTTTGAAATAAGTGGAGTTGATTCATGCATAATCCCAACAGAATCAAATTTCTTAAGGTGAGAAGCAGAGGAGACCTGTCTGCGAATTTTAAGAATTTCAAATGGGGTACAAATAACAGTTTCCATGGCACCTGCTGCCATGCCTGCCAAAAGAGCCTCAGAAACATGCACATAGTTGTATGTTCTTCCATCTACCAAAGACAACAAACACAGCATAAGAGTACTTAACAAGAAGAAGAATATGGAGACTCACATGAACATACCACAACTACAGCATTACATAATTAGTATTCCCTTGCACGTTTTATGAGGCAATCCCACACACACAAACTAACAAATAAACAAATAATGCTCCATGACCTGCAGCATGTTGTGCTGCAATATTCCAGTTAATGTTTCAAAAGCATATTGAACAAAAGCATGGTCAAAGGTTAGATCTATCCGAGCTCTCTGACTAGTATGTCTGTCAGATCTTAGCCATGACAAATTCAACGTTCCTAGAAGTAGTCTAGCTTCATCCATGAAACATGGAAACTTGAAACAAGAAAGGAAGGAAAACAAACCTATAAATTAGTAAAGCAAGCAACAGATAGAAGGAACTTCCTCGAAGGCTCAAATTAAGTTTTCTGATATGTCTTTTAACAAAAACACCAACCAATATTCATAACAAGAGAGAGAGAGAGAGAGATATTATTGAAGGAAAGGAAAGAGATTGAGAGCAAAGACTTGTCTCTGATTTAGAATGGATAAAAAAAGAGAAGCAAAAAAGAGAAAATTCTGCACCTGATACTCATATTAATTTAATTCTGATATGCTTACCAAAAAAACCTACTATTAGGATTCATATTAAAAAGCTTCAGAGCTGGAGTTAAAATTGTACTTAAAAAAAAGTTTATGAAGTTATGGAACATTATCTTCTTTGCACTTCATTTTTATTTTTCCACATGAGAGAGATTCATGTAGGCACATATGAAGTTCTTGCCCAGACCCATTGAAGATTCAGATAGCTTGGTCTGTGCCTAGTGCTTAAAGCTTATTTCAATTAGTACAACATGGACAAGAAACTGAAAACAAATCACATCTCATGTTATTCAAGTGTGTATGTGTAAGCTGCACTAATGGTTTTCTTATTGAGGTTTAGGAAAGATACCTTTGTAGTAAGCAGTTAAGATCTCATAAGTTCCAAAACGTGATCCGAAACCGAAAAGCTTACCAAGTACTGACCATCCAAGGCCACTGTAAAAACCTAAAAGAGAAATAATAGGAATGAAAAAAGAAACCAAAATCAACAAAATAAAGAAAATATACCATTCAGAAAAATCTAGTAAAAAAGATTTCTAAAAACTTAATTAAAGCAACTACAGTTATAATCTAGTTTTATTAATCTGTAATTTGTTGTAACATTTATAATTATAAAATAAACATTTTAGATATTAAAAAGAAATACTTGAGTTATATAGTTCAACTTCTTGCTCTTATTTAATATTGCTGGTTCTACCACCACTATAAACACTGATTTATACCTATATTCAATCAGCAATTATCTCTAACTTTACTCCTTAAAGTTGATAATACCCATGACAGAGAAAGAAACCAGAACTAGCTTCATAACTTTTTAAGAGCTAAAAGTACTGTAATCAATTGTTTAACAATCTTGTTTTGTACACGCAAGAGCAAAGATGTACATGTTTCTAGAAACTGACATTACCTCAGATGCAGTACAGGAAAAGCCTGGGATCACGGCAAGGTTGTGCACATTAAACATCTGCTAAAGCTGAATTGGAGGTAGCCTTGTTCTTTGAGCTACCCACTGTAGATATCTAGTTGGATAAAAGAGATTTGACCTCATCATATTTACTAAAAATATTGATGGAACCATGCCATACAACCAATTCTGTGAGAATTATAACTAAGTCAAGAAACCCAAGGTATAGAAACTAGGTTTTAAGGTAGTAACAAGGTTCAACAAAACAAGAGTACCAATCTGATGTGCGCAAACCAGATATGTCACACGGTCCAATTACCTAGTCAGAAACAAAGTAAATCTTCAACAAGTTCACAGAATACTTTTTCGATACTCATATAACTTAACCATCGCAATAATCACATCAAGTCATATTGGTAAACACAAGGTCTGCCGTTTCGAGCCGTACCGCCCGGTACGGGCGGTACGTACCGGTCCGACAGGATACCGGTACGCGGACCGCCCTCTACCGGGCGGAACGGCTGGTATCTCCCGTATCGGTCGATACGGAGATATATCGGGCGGTAACGGTCGAAATTTCGACCGTTACCGCTCGGTACAGCTCGGTAACGGTCGATTTCGACCGTTACCGCTCCGGATACTGACTTCGGTAACGGTCGATTTCGACCGTTCGTCTCGGCACGGCTTCGGTAACGATCGATTTCGACCGTTACCGATCGTAACAATACTCGAACGGCACAGCTCGGCATGCCCGCGCCGCTTCGATGCCCAGACTGCATCGCATCGAGCAACTCTCGGTACACCGGTACGGTACGGTATTGCGGACCTTGGGTAAACATACACTCAATAGACCTATTGAACAACAGATTCCAATTCAAGCCATCCCGTTTCCGCCTTTCTTGAAAAACAACTCAAATGCCACAGAAAGAAATTGAAAAGGATGCAGCGTAGAACAAGCAATACCGACAATCCTCGAAACCATCCGAACCCTCTCGACCACCTGCAAAGACCCACTGTTGGCTTGACCCCGCACCAACCTGTTTCATGCGCCAAATCTCCACGACTCATCGTCGATCGAAAACAAAACGAGATATAAATATCGACAAATCTATGGTAACATCACATCGATACGCAAGAAAAGCGCGGATGGAGATGGTACACATCCAATTTACCTGGACGAGGGTTTGAGGGTGTCGAGGGATGGGTGAGAACGCGCACCGCGACAGCCGTCGCCGCCGCCGCCGCCGCATGGCGCTGAACGCGTTCTCGTGAGGAGATCGGCGCATTTGATCAAATGCTGATCTCTCGCCTCATCACATCTCCTAATCGACGCCAGGGTTTTGAGAGCTCGAGATTGGGGTTTACAACCGTCCGGCAGCGAGAGGTCTTTGTTCACCATTGGCCGTTGGATTAATGCTTTATGATGTGTGCTTAAAGTAATAATTTATGCACGTACTGATTTTTTCCCGCTTTCATTACGCGCCTTTCATTACAGAAATTTAAAAACTCACACATCCAAAGTACGCAGCGATACATAGTGGTTCGGTCAAATGACCTACGTCAACTTCTCTTACAAGATTTGCTATAGCCTTTACTCAATTTTTAACTTCTTAAAATGTGCTTTACCAACAAAAAAAAGAGGGGTATTTATAGACTCAATTGGCTTTCAAAAAATGAAGCCAAAAAGAGTCACATCCCGGATTTTCGGGTACTGGTAGTACTACCGCTTGGCACTAGCGATACCACCACCGATTGACCTCGTTCTGTCGGTGTACTGAGCCATACCATCGCCCAATTTGACGGTACCACCGCTTGACAGAGTCCTCGGGCTTTGTGGATTGGCGGTAATATCGCCTATCAGGCGGTACCACCGCCCAGACCATCTGGGAAGTTGTTCCCGGGGCAGTGCCATCGCCAGACCTGTTTCAGCACTACTGAATGGGCCTTGAATCCAGCCCAATTCAGTCCATATAAGGCCCAATTAGCCCCCACTAGGGTTAATCAGGATTATCATACAATCCTTACCCTAATTACATGCTAACTATGAAATTGAAACATAATTCTAAGTAAATTAACAACCGACAACGTCGAGTCTTCTTCCGACGAGCTTTCCGACAAACTTTCGGTGGACTTCCGACACCCTCGGATTTGTTCCGACGAACTCCTAACAGTCTTTCGGACTTTATGGCGAGTTCGACAAATCTTTAGCAAGCTTCCGAACCTTTTCGGTAAGCTTCGTGAACCTCAGACGATCTTTCCGGCAAACTTCCGAAACCTTCGGCAAGTTCTCGATTTTTGGTCGGTTCCGGCAAGACTTCCGACGGACTCTCAAACTTCCAACGTGCTTGACTCCGGTAATTTTGCTTTGTGTCTTCATGCTATTATAGTTACTCCTACACACTTATCTTAATAATATGGATTAGATCAAATAACCTATCAATTGACTTCATCATCAAAATCCAAGGTTCAACATATGTAATATGGGAATAATAGTTCCAAGAGACCATTATAAAAATGACAATGTTATCAATCAACCTTTGAAATTGTCTGACTTGTTTATGGCTTAGCATCAAAGAGGTAATATCAGAGACCACCTCTTATATCGTTTTTGTAAGAATTCGACTAGGACTCAAGACCAACTCGAAGGAAAGAACCCAGATGGATCCGACTTCCATTTTGGACAATCAAAATCTAACTTAACATTATAAATTTTACCTATATATACTATGTATAAATTTTAACATATAGGTAATATAACGTAAATGAAAAGTGATGCATACATGATTTAGTCTCACTAAGATAGTAAATATTTTTTAAGAAAGTTTATATGAGAAATTAAATATCTCAAAAAATTGATCTTTTAGTATTAAAAAATATAACCCGATGAATCTTAAATATAATATTTTTTATAAAATTTAACATATATTATTTTTAAATTGATCAAAATATTGAATTATTTGATCTTACAATAGGTAGGATCCTCCAAATCTTAAAAAAAAGACATGACTAACCTATAGATAAAATGTGTTAATTAAAAAATGATAAAGACATGAGATCTTCCAGGATTAAGGTCTGATTGCCAAGCAACATGTAGCTAAATTAATTGATATCTTAAAAAAATATAAAAGAATATTTAAATTCTCAAAATAAAATAGTATCCTTTAAACCCTAAAATTATTTTTTAATATAAAAAATTAATATAATTTTTTTAAAATGATTAGATGTTCAAATCATTTGAATTGATCAAAACATAAAGAAATTTAGTCTTCCAATAATACATAATTTTCAATGTATTTAACTTAACATTAAGTCAACTTTAACTCTAACATCTTACTTTTACTAGTAAAATCTTGTACAAACTAAATTGACATTAAAAAATAATTTATAGATTGAGGATTTAAACATTTAACAATTGCATCATATAAACCATTAAGACATTAAATGTTTGAATGTAAATGGTTATTATTCAATAACCTTTAAACATTTCATAAAAAATATTTTTATATTTTAATAATTTAACGATCATAAAAAAATAGTGACATTGACATGACAATCAATAGCTTAGAATAACAATCAAATTTGAAAATAAAAACTATAATAACATAAATGTATAACAAACTAATCTCACATAAAAAATTAAAAGAACATACTACCATAAAAAAATCATATAATTATCTCAACAATTCACCAATTCCATAACTAGTTTATCAAAATCGAACATACAAACTAAATATCAAAATCAATCAAGAATATAAATTTTTACTTGGTGGTAACTTACTCCATGTAGTATCATATCCATATCTCGTGCAATTTTATCAATTATTAATTCTGTCGAGCTTTCATAAGTTAAAAGATATTGCTTACTAGTAACATAAGAAAAAAAAAGATGAAATAATAAAAGTTATGCATGAAAAATATTGAAAAAAATATAGAGAAAATAAAAAATAAAAAACTACCATAGAAGAATATAATTAGAAAAACCATTAGAAACATATAATTTCTAAATATGCATATTTTCTTGAGTCAAAAGATATTTCCTACTAGTACCGTAATTAAAAAAAAGATAGAAAATCATGAGTTAATTCATGAAATCCCTTTTCCATTGGAAAAGAAAACCATAACAGAAACAAAAATAAAAAACTATCACAGAAGAATGCAAATAAAAAAATGATTAAAAACTTATAATTTCCAAATATACATATTGAATAAGATGTCAAGATAAGAACTAGTAAGCAAAAACAAAATAAAAAGACATAACACCTTTCATATTCAGTTTCTGCATCAAGTGTTCTTCAAGCTTGGGATACACGATCAGGTTCTTATTTATAATATCTTCAGCACATCCAACTAGAGCTATGTCATTCTCAACCAGAATATATACAAATTTATAAACATATAATTTAATATTTAATAAAAATTTTATAATATAATTATAGTAAGAACATGTGGAGGAGGTAAACTATAAATAAAATTGATAATATTCTTTATATTATACATTATTTTTTTATATATATAAAATACGAAATAAAAATATAACGAAAATGGAATCACAACACAAACCATACAATCATGAAATATAGAAAACCAAGGAAATGACTAGCATAAGATTTCAAAGAACAGTAATAGTAGGAAAATAATTAACACAATAAAGTTTGAAACTCAAGTAAAAATATCATCAATAGTGCTAAGATATTCCTTCTTCTAATTGTTTGAAAATGCACAAAATAGTTTTACTCGGTAAGAATTATTAACAGTTTCTACTCAACAAAAATAATTAACAATTTCTCTGTGAATAAATTTTGAAGCAAGATATAGAAGAAGTGTAAAATATCTAATAGTGTAAAGTTCGAAAACATCACTAACAGTGCTATTGTTTCTTCTTCCAATTGTTTGAAAGCATAAAAGAAAGCTCTACTAAAAAGAATTACCAATAGGTTTTCTTTAGATTACCTTTAAAGAAGATACAGATGCGAGAATTGTTATCTCAAACTCATAGGTTTTCATGATATTAGCGATATGATGTCCTCAGTAGAGTACGAAAGTTACAAATTTGGAAATGAGGATATAAACATGTCAATACAGTTTCCAACACCAAAATATATACTACTAGTAGCATTCAAAATAGAGGTCCACATTGACAATTACAACTATGTACCAATATCTAGATACCAATGGTACAAACATAAATAGACACTTTGAAAAGCTTTATATGATTTTAGTGGAATAGTACAATAATAATGTCCACATACTAACTCTTCAAACTTATTCTACAATTAAGTTTTTTCATATAAGTAGATAGTTTGTTAGAACCTTCTGTTCTTGTTCCATTGCGAACATAACAATCTAAACTTTCTCATAGCAGCATTAACTATCCCTAGATCGTCCTTAATTCCGTCATTTGTCCATGCCTATAAAATGAATAGAACTTTAATTCTAATATTTGTCCGTGCCTATAAATTTAGAAATTGGCAACACTAACAAAAAGAAAACTATGCTTACCTCCGCAACTGATGGATACTCTGATATCATAATGGATTCTTTCTTTCCTTCTGCTCGAGGGAGACGCTGCTATAATTCTTCAATAATAAATGGCATCAAGGGATGTAAAAGACGTAAACTAGTGTCTAAAGAAATCCATAAAGTATCCCTTGAAGCTTCTCTAGCATATTCAAACTCTGATAAGTTCTCAAAGTAACGCTTAACTACTTCAATAAAGACATCACAAAATTGATATTGCCACCATTAATATAAAACTGTAGAAGAGTCTGAGAACTTATATGACGAAAGCTTATATAGTTTTTCATACGGCCTTGTTTAAAACTGAAAGTGTTCATTGACATATTAACGACATCGATTCAATAATATGAATCTTACGAGGACAATAGTCATCTCCAAGCTTTGTCATGGCAAAATGTACAGTATTCTATAATTCATTACACCATTGTCTATAACCAACAACTCGTGGCACATCTAGAGTAATCGTGTTTGACTGAGAAGGAAAAACTGTATCTTTAAGGAAAAACTATATCAAACACAATTACTCTAGATGTGCCACGAGTTGTTGGTTATAGACAATGGTGTGATGAATTATGGAATACTGTACATTTTGCCATGACAAAACTTGGAGATGACTATTGTCCTTATAAGATTCATATTATTGAATCAATATCGTTAATATGTCAATGGACACTTTCAGCTTTAAACAAGGTTGTATGAAAAACTATATCAGTTTTCGAGTCATACAAGTTCTTAGACGCTTCTACAGTCTTATATTCATGGTGGCAATATCAATTTTGTGATGTCTTTATTGAAGCAGTTAAGCCTTACTTTGAGAACTTATCAGAGTTTGAATATGACAGAGAAACCTCAAGGGATACTCTATGGATTTCTCTAGACACTGGTTTGCATCTTTTACATCCATTGATGTCATTTATTACTGAAGAATTATGGCAGTGTCTCCCTCAAACAGAAGGAAAGAAAGAATCCATTATGATATTAGAGTATCCATCAGTTATAAAGATAAGCATAGTTTCCTTTTTATTAGTGTTGCCAATTTCTGAATTTATAGGCATGGACAAATATTAGAATTAAAGTTCTATTCATTTTATAGGCATGGACAAATGGGGGAATTGAGGATGATCTAGAGATAGTTAATGCTGTTGTGAGAAAGTTTAGATCGCTACGTCCGCAATGCAATAAGAACAGAAGATTCTAACAAACTATCTACTTATATGAAAAAACTTAGTTGTAGAATAAGTTTGAAGAGTCAATACGTGGACATTATTATTTTAATAATCCACTAAAATCATATAAAGCTTTTTAAAGTGTCTATTTATGTTTGTACCATCGGTATTTAGATATTGGTACATAGTTGTAATTGTCAATATAGACCTTTATTTTGAATGTTACTAGTAGTATATTTTTTATGTTAAACTGTATTGACATGTTTATATCCTCCTTTTCATATTTCCATCTTTTGTACTCTGTCGAGGACATCATATCACTAATATCATGAAGACCTATAAGCTTGAGATAATAACTCTCGCATCTATATCTTCTTTAAAGATTATCTAAAGAAAACCTATTGGCAATTCTATTTAGCAGAGCTTTCTTTTATGCTTTCAAACAACTGGAAGAAAAAACAATAACACTATTAGTAAAGTTTTTATTAGATTTTTTGAACTTTACACTATCAAATATTTTATACTTCTTCTATATCTTGCTTTAAAATTTATCCATAGAGAAGTTGTTAATTATTTTTGTTGAGTAGAAACTGTTAATAATTCTTGTTGAGTAAAGCTGTTTTGTACATTTTCAAACAATTAGAAGAAGGAATATCTTAGCACTATTAATGATATTTTTACTTGATTTTCAAACTTTACTATGTAAATTATTTTCCTACTATTACTGTTCTTTGATACGCTAGTCATTTCCTTGGTTTTCTATGTTTCATGATTGTATGGTTTAAGTTATGGTTTTATTTTCGTTATATTTTTATTTTATATTATATATATAAATAATATATAATATGAAGAATATTATCAACTTTATTTATAGTTTACCTCCTCCACATGTTCTTGCTATTATTGGATTACAAAATTTTTATTAAATATTAAATTATATATTTATAAATTTATGTAGATTCTGGTTGAGAATGACATGACACTAGTTGGATGTGCTGAAAATATTGTAAATAAGAACCTGACCGTGTATCTCAAGCTTGAAGAAACAATTGATACAGAAACTGAATATGAAAGGTGTCATGTCCTTTTATTTTGTTTATGTTTACTAGTTCTTATCTAGACGTCTTATTCAATGTATATATTTGGAAATTACATGTTTCCAATCATTTTTTTATTTACATTCTTCTGTGACAATTTTTTTATTTTTGTTTCTGTTATGGTTTTCTTTTCCAATGGTAAAAGATTTTCATGAATTAACTCCTGATTTTTTACCTTTTTTTATTACGATACTAGCATGAAACATTTTTTGACTCAAGAAAATATCCATCTTTAGAAATTATATATTTCAAATGGTTTTTTCTAATTGCATTCTTCTATGGTAGTTTTTTTTTTATCTCCTCTATGTTTTTTTGATGTTTTTCATACATAACTTCTATTTTTTTTATTTTTTTTTCTTATGTTACTAGCAGGCAATATCTTTTGACTCATGAAAGCCCGACAAAATTAATAATTGATAAAGTTGTATGAGATATAAAGACGATGCTACACAGAGTAAGTTACCACCAAGCTATTTATGGAATTGATGAATTGTTGAGATAATTATGTGATTTTTTTATGATAGTATGTTCGTCCAATTTTTTATGTGAGATTAGTTTATTATACATTTATGTTATTATAGTTTTTGTCTTCAAATTTGGTTGTTATTCTAAGCTACTGACTGCCATGTCAATGTCGTAATTTTTTTATGATCGTTAGATTATTGAAATATAAAAATAGATTTTATGAAATGTTTAAAAGTTATTGAACAATAACCATTCACATTCAAATATTTAGTGTCTAAATAATTTACATAATGCAATTGTTAAATGTTTAAATCCTCAAACTATAGATTATTTTTTAATGTCAATTTAGTTCGTACAAATTTTTACTAGTAAAAGCAAAATGTCAGAGTTAGAGTTGACCTAATGTTAAGTTATATACATAAAAAATTTATGTATTATTGGAAGACCAAATTTCTTTATGTTTTGATCAATTTAAATGACTTAATATCTAATCATTTTAAAAAAATATATATTAATTTTTTATATTAAAAAATAATTTTAAGGTTTGAAGGATACTATTTTATTTTAAAAATTCAAATGTTTGTTTTATATTTTTTAAGATATCAATTAATTTAGCTACATGTTTCTTGGGTAGTGGAAAGGAAAAATAGAAGTTTGCAAGAAATGGCTAGAACCATGTTAAATGAATATAATTTACCAAAATATTTTTGGGCCGAAGCCGTGAATACGGCTTGCTATGTTATGAATAGAGTTCTAGTGAGACCATCCCTATCTAAAACTCTATATGAATTATGGAATGATAAAAAACCTAATGTTTCTTATTTTAAAGTTTTTGGTTGTAAATGCTTTATTTTAAATGAAAAGGATGCCTTAGGAAAATTCGATGCAAAATCCAATGAAGGCATATTTCTTGGTTATTCTTTCATTTCTAAGGCTTTTTATGTTTTCAACAAAAGAACCTTAGTTATAGAAGAATCTATTCATGTGGCTTTTAATGAAATTTCCAAATTTAAGAAGAAAGATTTTGATGATGATTTTGGCTTTGATAATTTGAATTTGAATGAACCCTCTCCTCAAAATGACAACTTGGATGCTTCTTCTTCCCAAACTTCCTTACCAAAAGAATGGAAGTATGTAGATGCTCATCCCAAGGAGTTAATTATAGGAGATGCATCAAAAGGGGTTCAAACTCGCTCTTCTTTCAAAGATTTTTGTGCCCATGCCGCTTTTCTTTCTCAAGTTGAACCAAAATGCATTGATGATGCCTTGAAAGATGATTCTTGGGTTATCGCAATGCAAGAAGAATTGAATCAATTTGAGAGGAATGAGGTATGGAAGCTTGTTCCTAGACCTAATGGCCACTTAGTTATTGGTACTAAGTGTCCGAGGGTTCATCAGAAGACCGCCGAAAGTTTGACGGAAGCTCGTCGGAAGAAGTCTTGACTTGCCATACATTGTTTTACTTAGGAAATATCTTTAATTTCATAGTTAGCATATAATTAGGGTTTGGATTATGTAATAATCCTATAACCCTGATAGGGGCCAATTGGGCCCATTAATGGACTGGTTTAGGCTAGGTTTAAGGCCCAACCAAGAGTGCTAGACCCTATCTGATGGTAGCACTACTAGACTAGGGCGATGGCATCAATTCTTGGATGATCTTAGGCTAATCATTTATTTTTTTCAAGATTTGGAGGATCTTATCTATTGAAAGATCAAATAACTCGATGTTTTGATCAATTTAAAAATAATATATATTAAATTTTATAAAATTATTATATTTAAGATTCAAAGGGTTATATTATTTAATACTAAAAGTTTAATTTTTTGAGATATTCAGGTTCTCATATAAATTTTCTTAAAAGATATTAACTATCTTAGTCAGACTAAATCATTTATGCATCATTTTTCATTTATGTTATATTATCTATATATTAAAATTTATACATAATATATAGGTAAAATTTATAATGTTAAGTTAGATTTTGATTGTCCGGGATCCATCTGGATCCTTTCCTTCGAGTTGGTCTTGAGTCCTAATCGAATTCCTACAAAAACGATGTAGGAGATCTCTGATATTACCTCTTTGATGCTAAGTCATAATCAAGTCAAACAATTCAGACAATTTCAAAGGTCTGAATTGTTTGGGACATACAATGCTAAGTCATAACATTATGTTTGGCACATACCTATTGTGTCATTTTTATAATGATCTCTTGGAACTATTATTCCCATATTACACATCATTCATAGTGAACATGGGGCATGTATGATGCTACACTTAACAAGATCAGCATCATACATCACGATCATGGCTATCACCATCAATACCTAAGAGATCATATCTTTCAATTTATTAGAAGAAAATCATCAAATAATTTCAATTTACAAAAAAATAAATCACCTTTGCACTACTATTGTGATAGCTTCATTGATTATATTTAGAGGTATATACAATTTGCATTATTTTTATTTTAATATTTATATTTATTTGTTTATTTTAATAATATTTTTTTTGTTAGGTGCATATGAGATATATCTTGTTGGATCTCAAAAAGAGGGTGTGTCCTCAAATTTCTTATTTTCAAAAGTCACAAAGTAAGTCAGGTCATAATAAATTTTTTGCTATATAATTTGCTCTTTTTTCATTTATTGTAACCTGACTTTACGACTTTTCAAGGTTATCATACATCATACATACATCCTGATCATGGCTATCACTATCAAAAACTTATCTTTTTAATGTTTATACTCCTGATAAACTCAATTAGGACCAATTAATGAAGTGTTAGATGTCAAGTGCTTTATGCCTGGCATAATCAAATTGTGCCTTTGAACTGTTTGAATCTGCCATAAAAAAAAGTCCAAAGCTTCCCACCAGGTGTACCATCTAAATAAGAGAAAATATTATCAAAATTTATTGATTAGATGCTTATTTGAAACCTTAAAAAAAATATACTCACGATTTCTCAGTAGCACTAGGATTATATTGCTTCGCCATTTGACGAGAGAGTCGTTTTTTCTCTCCAATTGAAGTAACAGTGTTAATAAAATCATCAATATTCTCTTCTCCTGACTCACTCTTCCTAGAGTCAAATGCTCTTTGTTCCAATCAAGCAATAAGCAAAATCATTTTTAAATTGATCTTTCAATAGATAGGATTCTCTAAATCTTAAAAAACTTATAATTAAAATATAAATAAATTAAACTAATTAAAAAACAGTGAAGACATGATATCATCCTAGCATCCTACTTTCAAGGATTGAGGTTGGCTACTAAGCAGCATGTAGCAAAATCAATTGATATCTTAAAAATTATAAAATAAATATTTGAATTCTTAGAAAAAATAGTATCATTTAAATCCTATAATTAGTTTTTAATATAAAATCATGATATAAATTATTTTTAAATGATTAAATATTAAGTCATTTGATTTGATCAAAACATAAATAAATTTGGTCTTCCAATAATAAATAATTTTAAATAATTTTCTGTAGATGTAACTTATTATATAAGTCAACTCTAACTCTAACATTCTGTGAAGATCTATACGACCTAAACTAACCAATATTAAGAGGACAATCTACATATTGAGAATTTAAACCATTAATAATTGAATCATGTAAACCATTACAAAGATCCATAATTGGACCAGTCTTACTATGCAATGCACTGGTTTTATATTTTAGGCAAAACAGTGTAACATTAAATATTAGGATACATTTTCACATGGCAAAATATATATCATGTGTTTTCATATGTCGGCTTGTTATCGAACTCTAAGCTAGCCACTGCCACCGTAGCTGCTGGCAGAGGCAGTAGCAGTGATGTAAGCGACGTGATGTAAACCAAGTTTGTAGGCCTACTGAACTAGATCAAAATAATTAGGGATAACAAGTTTGTAGAATCTCTTTTGCAAAATGATTACCGGCTTGACACACTGGGACATTAAAATCTCTTATAGAGGATGGGCAGGTCAAGAATTGTAAAACATCATCCTAAGAATTAAACAAATCGGAGAGTCAGAGGGTGTATCCTCTGTACCTCCATCATTTTCCTTCTCATTTTTATTCTATTCCACACAGGAAGCGCGACCAAACTTGTTCAGTTCCTTGCAGAACTACATATCTGGCCGATGGACACCCACGCCATAAGGTTGCAATAGGAACATTTGTCTCCATGCAAGTTGAACATGTCTTCCCGGACATGTCCTTAAATACCACGTACCAGGTCTTTCAGCTGAATTGCATGTGGTAGCACTGCTGTTCTAAATCTTGTAGATCCCAGAACCTAGAACAACTAGTCTCAACCTAAGTAGGCTAGTCTATTTGGTGCAATTCCTTTTGTAATCCTTTTCTTTTTTACTTCCCTATCTTTTTGAATGATAGAAAAAGATAACGGAAGAAGAAGCTGACACTTGACTCTGATAAATCCTGATCATCCTCTCAATCCGGACTCTATTCCTCATCCCATTACCTGGGGCGGGGGGAGGAAGTATGTGAAAATGAAGCCACGAAAGAATGTGTGCTGAGTCTTTTGGTTAAGAAACACAGTATGCATCATCTCCTAATACATCCACAAATAACACAAGAAAGAAAAGGAGGTATAAAGTATAGTATATAAAACAAAGGTCATCAATTCAATTACCTGGAAGGAGATGTGGTTGTCCTTGGGATCGATGCAATCTTCTCAGGTTCTTCAGATTGCAGTAAGTGGATGCCTATTCCATAGTTAAACAGCCTACGCATCACAAGAAAAGTGATCATTTAGTACACGATTCCATGCTCTCTCATGGAATATTTTTAATGTAATGGGATTCCACCTTTAGCGCCCAACATGCGCTAAAGGAGAAAAAAAATTATGTTAACAGTATAGTATACTGTTAATAGTATACTATTACAGTATACTGTTACTATTAACAGTATATTGTTAACACTTATCGGTATATTGTTAACACTTATCGATATACTGTTAACACTTATCGGTATACTATCGAGCTCGAAGCAGAAGGAAGGAGAAGACCAAGCCTGTCGACAGCGATGGGAGCGACGAGCGATGGTGACAGTTGGAGCGGGTGCGGCGAGCGACAACGACGAGCGACGGCAGGAGCGGAAGCGGCGAGCGACAGCAGGAGCGGAAGCAGCAAGCGATGGCGAGAGCAGGCAACAGCGAGCGACGACGAGAGCAAGAAGCGGCGAGCGACAGCGAGAGAAGGCGCAAGCAGCGGCAACGACAGCAGAGGCTAATCACGAGGTTTAGGGTTGGGGAAATCGATCGAGGCTGTTATCGATGATTTAATTGGTTCAATCGAACCAACTAAATCACATTAGATCGAACCAGATATAAAAATCTGGTTCGGTCACCCGGTTTAACACAAGCATTCGCTCGAAGTGCCAAACACCTGGGCTCGGGCGAGTGCCCAGGCGTCGCCTCTTTGAAGCGCGTCTCCTGGAAGCCAATCGAGGCACTCAGGCCTCGCCTCGCCCGAGCGCTTAGGCGAGCGCCCGAGCACCTTTTTAAACCACTGCTGTAACCAATTGTTTAACAATCTTGTTTTGTACACGCAAGAGCAAGGATGTACATGTTTCTAGAAACTGAAACTACTGCAGATGCAGTACAGGAAAAGCCTGGGATCACGGCAAGGTTGTGCACATTAAACATCTGCTAAAGCTGAATTGGTGGTAGCCTTGTTCTTTGGGCTACCCACTGTAGATATCTAGTTAGATAAAAGATATTTGATTTCAAAACCTCATCATATTTACTAAAAATATTGATGGAACCATGCCATACAACCAATTCTGTGAGAATTATAACTAAGTCAAGAAGCCCAAGGTACAGAAACTAGGTTTTAAGGTAGTAACAAGGTTCAACAAGACAAGAGTACCAATCTGATGTGCGCAAACCAGATATGTCACACGGTCCAATTACCTATTCAGAAACAAAGTAAATCTTCAACAAGTTCACAGAATACTTTTTCGATACTCATATAACTTAACCATCGCAATAATCACATCAAGTCATATTGGTAAACATACACTCAATAGACCTATTGAACAACAGATTCCAATTCAAGCCATCCCGTTTCCGCCTTTTTTGAAAAACAACTCAAATGCCACAGAAAGAAATTGAAAAAGGATGCAGCTTAGAACAAGAAATACCTGACAATCCTGAAACCATCCGAACCCTCTCGACCACCTGCAGAAGACCCACCTGTTGGCTTGACCCCGCACCAACCTGTTCATGCGCCAAATCTCCACGACTCATCGTCGATCGAAAACAAAACGAGATATAAATATCTGACAAATCTATGGTAACATCACATCGATACGCAAGAAAAGGGCAGGGATGGAGATGGTACACATCCAATTTACCTGGACGAGGGTTTTGAGGGTGTCGAGGGGATGGGTGAGGAGCGCGGCACCGGCGACAGAGCCGGCCGCCGCCGCCGCCGCCGCATGGCCGGCGAACGCGTTCTCTGTGAGGAGATCGAAGCGCATTTGATCAAATGCTGATCTCTCGCCTCATCACATCTCCGGAATCTGACGCCAGGGTTTTGAGAGCTCGAGATTGGGGTTTACAACCGTCCGGCAGCGAGAGGTCTTTGTTCACCATTGGCCGTTGGATTAATGCTTTATGATGTGTGCTTAAAGTAATAATTTATGCACGTACTGATTTTTTCCCGCTTTCATTACGCGCCTTTTGATTGAAAGCAAAATGGGGCCCATGTGATGTAAGTCCCAACCCGTGTTATCCATAATTAGTTTTATATATATATATATATATATATATATATATATATATATATATATATATATATATATGTTAGTGTAAATAACTTTATGCCGTGACCTCGGGACCGTCGCAGCTGGGTTCGGGTCCGAATGCGCAAGGGTCGCCTTGATCCATCTCCGGGTAGGAATCCGATGTCTGGTCGGGCGAGACTGATCATCCGTTGGCTCGAGATCGGTTCCTTCTATTGGTGACCAGCTCGCAGCATGTCCTTCGGTTCTTGCACATGGGTCGGGTCGGGGGTTTCCCGTCCCGACCTCTCCGATGCTTAAGTTAGCATCGGGAGAGGGAGAGTTAAGTGTCTCAGAGAGAGAGAGAGAGCCCTTAGTTGTCGGTGTCTTAAGATCGGTGCTGCACCTCTCAACGATGGGAGCTCGACCGCTGCTATGCAACGATGGGAGCTTGATTGCTGCTAGGCTGCGATAGAGAGCATGGCTACTGCTAGGCCATGATGGAGAGCATAGCTGTTGCTAGGCTGCGATGGAGAGCATGCTAAGAGAGTCTTCTTCCCCTCCTCCTCCTTCTCCTCCTCCTCCTTCTTCTCCTTAGTGCTGGTTCATTCCTCTCTCCTCTTTTCCTCCTTTCTGAATGCAGAGGTTTTATAGGGAAGGTTACTATTGGTGATGTGCCCCTCTGTAGGGTCGTGCACCTGATAACGTCTGAAGCTGGGTGGACCTGTGGATGACCTGATTTTCCCGAGATGGGGACGTGCCTTGGTTGGTGTTCGAGCTGTCATGTCCCCTGTTTTATTACCCTCATCATACTGTTTTATTACCCCCCCTGAAGGAAGTCATGCATCGGCTCTTGTTGGGGAGGATCCGAGGCATGGCTTTTGTCTCTCGCAGTTACCAGGTGGGTTTCTGATCTATGTGGGGAATGCTACCCATGGGTTCACGGCGGACGCCCGTCGATTTGTCATCAAGTGGAGGCGTGGCTGGAGTGTTTGACTTTGGGGGTCAGTTCTGAGAGAGACGCTGTGAGATTGCAGCCAAGGTACAAACCCAAGAGAGCGTGGTGCATAGAGGCGGGCGAACCGTGCTGAGGCACACGAAGGGCAGGCTGCGGCCGAGGTACAGGCTCAGGCGATCGCACCGCGCAGAGATGTACACAGCAGGCAATCTGCGGCCAAGGTATACGCTTAGGCGGGCGTACCGCGCTAGGGCGGGCATTGCCGCGTTGAGTACAAAGGGCGGCTGCAACCGAGGTACAGGCTCAGTCAGTCGTACCGTGCGAGGGCGGGCATACCACATAGAGGTGTACGCAGCGGGCAGTCCGCGACCGAGGTACCGGCTCAAGCGGGCGTACTGTGTAGAAGTGTACGCAGAGGGTAGTCTGCGACCGAGGTATCGGCTCAAGCGGGCGTACCACGTGATGGCGCTCTGAGGTTCGGGCTTTCTAGCCTAGGCGAGGCTCAGGCTTTCTAGCCGAGGCGGGGCTCAGGCTTTCTAGCCGAGGCGGGGCTCGGGCTTACCTGGTTGAGGCGGGGCTCGGACTTTCTGGCCGAGGTGAGGCGAGGCTCGGGCTTTGCTGGCCAAGGCGAGGCGAGGCGAGCCGAGGCGAGGCGAGGCTCGGGCTTTGCTGGCCGAGGCGAGGCGAGGCTCGGGCTTTGCTGGCCGAGGCGAAACTCAGACTTTTTGGCCTGATGTGCTCTGCTAGCAATAACTGTCCCACCTTATCAAGATCAAAGAATGATCAGGCGATTAACCTAATCCTATCCTAGGCCAACTTGTACGAGGGCCCAGAGATTAGGTATAAAAAAGAACCCTTCAGCTCATGCTGAGGGGGAGGGGGGGTGGTGGGCGGGGCGGCCTCTCTACACAAACTCTATATACACTAACTCCGTCATACAGCTCACACTGTTGTCTTCTCCCCTTCACTGACTTAAGCATCAAAGGGGCCATGTTGGGTAACCCCCGGCACTGGCCTATCATACAGGATCGTAAGCGATCCCGCTATCAAGATGCAGCCACGTGGCTATGAGACAACCCATAGCCAAGCCATCCAAACCGCCCAATACTAGGGAGGAACCTCACAGCTTGGAAGATCCCAAAACACTTGCCTGGTCATCCCAAACCAAGTTGTCACCAACAAAACGACTTCCCACTAGATCGCCAACATGGTCTCATCTCACTAAGTCTCGCACGTTAGCTAGGAAAAGGCATCTAGGTGAGCTTGCACCTTCGGTAGTGGACCAATCGTGTCGACTCACCAGTCCATGTTATTAATAATCTATCATTTTGACGTTAGAAAGAGGGTCGAACGTTGCAGGCACACCTTTCTACCACTCTTCTTAATGGACACTTTAGACAGCAAGGGCCCCTCTCTTTCCCGAGCGACAGAAGCGAGTCCCATGCTTACTTCATCAAAAGTGCCCCTTAAGCTTCGACGTCAGGGCCCAAGCATCCAAGGCTCTGCACTCCTACCATGTCCTAGGCAGTGGACCAACCATGCTGAATCACCAGTCTATGATATCAATGATCCATCACATGCTATTGAGAGTAGTTATTTGAGATTTATTTATAAATATTTTGATATTGATTTCGACTTATTGATATTTGTACATGATTAATGATTTTGTTACAAGTCTTGTGAGGAAGTTTAGGATGTTTCTACTTAGGATTGCTGAGTTATGATGTTTATATTTTTCAGAGTATCTTTCAAATTCCATTAAAGAATCGGCGCACAAGGAACATCGTCTGCCACTAGGTAGCACTGCATGACGCCCTTAGTATGAGATGTTCTGGCTAAATTTTGTTACATGTGAGACCTTGTTATTTGAAAATTAAATTGAATAAAATTAGTTACTTCATATACTACAATGAGATGTTACATGTGGAAAGTATATCAGTTTTTGTGCATGTTTTAAAAAGAAAAAAAAGGCACAGAACGTTACAAAAATGGTCATTATGTGTTGGACCAGATACCAATGTTTAAATTTATGTTGCTAATATAATAAACAATCATACCATACTTGTAACAAAGGCCACCAGAATTTTGCAAGGAATATTTTTTAAAAACATATTTTTGGGTTATGGTTATTGTATGGATGATTCTAAATATTGTCGGGCCTAGTCTATACTAGATACTGTTTACCAGTTAAACGGGGAACATCAAAGTGGACCATCGTTTTCAGACAGTTTGGGTCCAGGATAACTTTTTAAAATCAGTTAAGAAACTCTTTAAAATCAAAGGACAAACCCAGGCTTTTTTTAATTTATGGTCACCCTTCTCTTTACTCATTTTAGGGTTTCTTTATAAAAGACATATTTTAGTATGAAGGTGTAATTTTTTACGTTCTTCTAAGTTTGGGATATAGATAGAATATAATGTAATAAAGCCACTTTGAGATTTCCCATGACATGAGACTAGGAACATTTTCCGGGAGTTACGAACGTCGAAAACATAACAAAGAATTTGTGTGTGTAACCTGTATTTAAAAAAAAGGAAAAGAATCTAAGCATGACAATAATCAACTCTAAACTAGATATGACTCAAATATTTGGCAGCAAAAAGTAACAAGCGCACGATTTAAGAAAATTATCGAGAACCCAAAAAAGCTAAGCTCACTAAGCATTCATCGTAAGCAGAAAAGAGGGGATCTACGTGAATAGAACAAGCATATTTTCTTATCATAAGAGGTTCTCCCCCCCTTAAATTTGGACCAAAATAGCTTTACTACACTACAGGCCATCATCGAGTAAATTCAACAATTCGTTTCAAAGTTGAGCACACTAGTTTCAAAAATGGCCAAATTAGTTTTAGCTATAAACCAAATTGGGCAAACTAGTTTCAGCTTCGACATAATCTACGAGATACTTAAACAGAAATCACAACCTGGGTTGCTATGCCAGCATGGTCCATTCCAGGCACCCACAGAACATTATAGCCCGACATTCTCCGCCAACGGACAATTGTATCCTCGATTACATAACATGGCAAAACATGTTAGATAAAAATACAGAATCAAAGAAACAGGTATCTGAAGCAAGATCACAAGTCAATGAAACCAGGGAAGAAAATGTCTAATATACACCTGTATTGCAGCAGTAAGACCATGGCCTATATGAAGAGCACCGGTTACATTTGGAGGTGGAAGTATCTGCAGAAGAAATAGAAGACGAATAACCGATTCTATCATATAAAAACTCAAAAATTTTAAATAAAAACAAAAATCATTAACATTATGAACAAAAAGTTCATGAGAATAAATTTATAACGAACCATTGTAAATTGTATCTTTGAACTGTTTGAATCTACCGTAAAAAAGTCCGAAACTTCCCACCATGTGTACCATCTAAATAAAACAAAATATTATCAAAATTTACTGATTAAATGCTTATTTGAAACCTTAAAAATAAATATACTCACGCTTTCTCAACAGCACTTGGAGTATATTGCTTTGCTACCGAAGAACCACTCACCATGGAACTATTTGCCGCTGTCTTTATGGCAACAAGCTGCTCGAACCTCTACGTCAATGACCTCTTCTCTTGGAGACTTTCCTGGCACAGAAAGAGATTCACAGGACACTGACGTGCAACTACTAGCTAATGTAGCAGGGAACTTTCATTTCTCACCTCCTGCTCCCGTTAGTGCTTCCTTGCCGGTTGAATCAGTATTTGTTGCCAGAGGTATAGAAGAGAGTTCAAAGAGTCATAGGAGAGGTGTAGTTGCCCGCAGCTTGTTTCATTCTTTATTTTTTGCCATAGGTATAGTTGCAAGAGAAGGATCCGAGGCAGGGGGTGAACTCGCTAACTCCAGTTCCAGCTGAATCCCAAGTGAAGTCCTATCCACTTTATCTATTTGCGTTAAAAAACCCGTATTTCGTCAAAAAATCCTACAAATGGAGCCTTCTAGTAAGTCTATTAGCGGAAATCAGGCGTCACACATATTGTGTGAAGGTTCTTCACACAATATTTTAGCTTTTCTTTCGCTTGCGAGGGTCCTCAGCCCGTTCTGTACGCGCCACCCACCCTGCCTCTCCCCATTTCGAATCAGTTTCACCAGCAACAGCAGCAGCAGATGATATCTTTTGCGTGCAGTCATCCGTATCAAATTGGAGCTTATCCAACTTCTCCGTTGTTTATGACGGAGGGAGCGGCTCCAGTAAGTCTATTAGCGGAAATCAGGCGTCACACATATTGTGTGATGGTTCTTCACACAATATTGGATTCATGCATTACAACTTTTGAAATGTGCAAGCTATCAATCTTTTCTTTATTTCATGAAATGCACTATAACAAACTATCTCCCCTTTTATCATTATCAAAAAGAAGAGAGGAATACAAAGTTTTTTTTACATTCACTTTCAAATATATTTGTATTAAAATATACAGTTGTTATCACATGATGCATACAAGATAAAAATGTAAAGAAATCATGTTATGAAGGGCATCAATATGAAATATCAACAAAGATCAATAGGAAAGGATATCATTCATGGTTCATAAGTGTTCTTTTTAGCAAGATCAAGATCAAGACATGATTCATATTATCTCATTCGTGAAATAATCATATGAGAATATGATTCATGCATCAAATCATCAAAATCAAAGGAAAATTTTGAGTATCAAATAAAAATCATTGATTCATGCATTAAAACCAAATAAGTCATGATTTTGATAGTTTAAAAATAGAAGTCATGAATCATCAATAAGTCATCAAGAAATCAAGTTACATATCAAGTCATCAAGATCACAAAAAAAAATTTCAATTATATAGTTCCGAGAAATCAAGAGACAAGTCATATTTAGTTTGGAAAATTCTCTTTTGATAAATAAAATAATCATGACATATGATCTTGATTTATAAAAGTTTCAAGTTATAATTATCAAGATCATGAATTATAAATATTTTCTTTAGCAAAGAATCGCATAAACACTTGATTATTGCATAAGAATCCTCTTTGCATCATGATTTATGAATTCTTTCTCTACAACATAAATCATAGGGGATATAATAGCAATGATATCAATCATGATTCATTTGGTAGTAAATAGCAATGATATCAATCATGATTCATTTAGTAGTAAATAGCAAAGAGAACAACTTGATTCATGCATAAAAATTCTCATCATGATTTTACAAAAACAAATTCTAAGTATCATGATACCAAGATCACATTATGTACCAAAATTCAATTATCAAAATATCAAGATTATGAATTCATAAAAATTTCAAAAATATAGTTCCGAAAAATCAAAATCATGAAACACAAATATTTTCTTTAGCATCAATTTTCAACTTATAATAAATATCATACAACTAAGAATCATGATATATCAAGGATCAAGTCATGATTACAAATGCTAATATATTTTCTTTTCATTCATTTTTAAGCCTTAATAAAAAGAATAAATCAATCATTAAGCAAATTTATTTTACATCAATTTTTAAACCATGACAAGTGATATCATCAAATGTCAAGTTATGTGTAGAAAGAGGTATTGAAACATATGAGAAAAAATGAAATTGCACATACAATGTTTGAATATTCAAAACATATTTTCTCAAATTGAGTATTGATAAGTCAAGAGAAAACAACTAATGATTCATTTGGATTTCTCTTCAATAACATGGGAGAATCATAGTATGAAGTAAGAGATCTTTAAAGACTCAAGTTATCAAGATCACGATATAGATTAAGCTCATTCAAATCAAATTGACAGCTCGAAACCCATAATCAAATCAAAATCATTTTCGAGATTCATAACATGAATGAAATTATTATCAACTTTTTAGATATTGCAAAATGATAAATAGATTTTTGATAAACACTTATTCTCATATAATTAATTTCATGATTCATTTAGAAGGTTCTCCTCTTTTGAAAATAAAAAGGAAATCTACGAGAAAAAAATGAATTAAGGGGGATAGAAAATGATTGAAGCATGATTCATATTTAAAATATATCTTACGTTGTAAATACGAATCAAGTAATTGTCAAATCCGAAATCATCCTCAAAATAACATTTATGAATTTCATGATATTCTCAAAATATCATGAATAGATTCATTATTTATTTTTTATCGGGAAAATAAAAACTTTGTCGATAGACAAATTTCAAGAATCATGCATTTCCCTTTTTATAATTAATTTTATATTAACATATTTTTGTCCTTTATATACAAAATCAAAACAAGTATCAATATTGAAAATCGAAAGACAAACTTCGTCATAAAGATCATTAAGGCCAATATAACATGTCAAATATACATAATTTTCAATTTATCATAATAATATATTTTTCTTTTTATGTGTTTTATTTCATGCAATCATATTCAAATTTCTATACCAAAACTATTATCGCATAAATTTAAAATACAAGTTTTATCATCAAAACACAAATATTTTCTTTAGCATCAATTTTCAATTTATTATAAATGTCATACAACAAAGAATCATGATATATAAAGGATTAACTTATGATTACAAATGCTAACATATTTTCTTTTCATTCATTTTCAAGCCTTGATAAAAAATAAATAAATTAATAATTCAATCATTAAGCAAATTTCTTTTACATCAATTTTCAAACCGTAATAAGTGATATCATTAAATGTCAAGTTATATGTAGAAAGAAGTATTGAAACATAGGAGAAAAAAAAATCAAATTGCACATGCAATGTTTCCATATTCATAACACATTTTCTCAAGTTGAGTATCGATAAGTCAAGAGAAAAAAACTTATGATTCATTTGGATTTCTTTTCAATAACATGGGCGAATCATTGTATGAAGTAAGAGATCTTAAGAGACTCAAGTTATCAAGATCACGATATAGATTAAGCTCATTCAAATCAAATTGACAACTCGAAACCCATAATCAAATCAAAATCATTTTCGAGATTCATAACATGAATGAAGTTATTATCTATTTTTTAGAGATTATAAAATGAAAAATAGATTTTTGATAAACACTTATTATCAAATTATCAATTTAATGATTCATTTAGAAGGTTCTCCTCTTTAGTAAATGAAAAGAAAATATAGGAGAACAAAATGAATTAATAGAGATAAAATGTGATTGAAGCAAGTGGAGGTCCCACCATCTTTCTCCACATATAATGCCCCAGGCAAGTGCGGGTCCTAGAATTTATACATGAACTATGTAATACTTTCTCCAAATAAAATCTATAATGAGTCCTATGAGCATGCTAATAACAAAGTAAGGCCCACTAAGAAATGGAATTGCAAGTGCAACTGGATCGGGCACATACTGAGACCATGAAAATTTCTTGTTCTCTAATCATTCGTGGAGAATATTAAGGAATATTGAAATGAAAAAGAACATAATGGATAGGGGAAAATAATTTTGTGGTTAATGTTTCTAATCATTGTTTGCTATGAAATCTATTCCCCTATAAAGAGTTCCATAGGGCACAGCATATCTTGCAAGTGATGTACCAATCGGAAAGGATTTAACTTTAAGGAAGTAGACCGATACACTAACCACACTACCTAAAAAATGTCAAAAGTATGTCCAATGAAAATCAATCAAGGGGATGTCATATAAAGGTATCATATCTTAAAATCTTTAATTATGGTAGATGATCTCATTCTCACACAAAGTAAAACAACATAAGATATCAACCCTACTAGTGACCCTCCCCAGAAAGAACTAGACCATGCAGCTATCAGGAATACAATGATAGGATCACTAGTGGACACAATGGACCACTATAAGAGAATGATGTAAAAAATGATATGATTGGGGAAAGGATTATAAGAGAAACAATATGATACCATCTTAATCGAACAATAAGAGGGATGAATACAAAATGAAGGACTATAATACATATATGCAAAGGACTAATAAATTTTATACGAATTAACTCCCGAATAAAGTACTGCCATTTGTCACTCTTATTTGGGATCGACATCTTTTACCCCCTCCCTCAAAAAGTGTAATACGATGTTAACACATCTCACAATCATTTTAAATAACTGAAAAATAGCATCCCCAACACTAATTGCAATATAAGTATAAGCTTGTAAAACACATTTAAACATTAGAAATAAATTATATTAATATTTAATATACTAATATCATAATAATAAATTATAAAAAAGGTAAAAAATAAAAATAAAAATGATATACTCCATGATTTTACTATACATAAGACATAATAAAGTAACAAATAAATAAATAAAATGTAAAAAATTACAACTACAGAACAATTATGTTGATTTATATAAGTTTGTCTTTCAATTTGTTTATACATTAAGTAGCATGTAAGAGAATTACAATAGACTTGACAACACCATTTTGTTAGGTTTTGTGTCGCTTCTTGACTTGTAAGTATAGTTTGTATGTTAGTGTCATATGGAAGCAAATGGCCTACAATTTGTAAGGATTTCCATTAGAGCCTTAGAACCTTTGGTGACACATGGTTAGATGGGCTTTTGAGATAGTGCCTTAGGTTGGTCCATCTTATGGTTCTATGATAATGTCACATGGGCACTAGTTCGTTGAGACTTTTTTCTAATGGACTATCTTAAACTTTTTATCACATGCTTGTTTAGAGCTTATGAGATCCATCTTTGTATGGCCTATAATTGTTTGATGCAATGTCTACTTATGAGATTTTGAATTTTCACTTCTACTAATTTATTTTTTCTTTTATAAATTCTTAAGGGATCTTATGAGGTAATGAGAAGGTTGACCATTTACGGATCGGCATGCAAGGGTGTCAATTATGAAAAATCAACTAAATCTATGATAGATAGTATCAAAGTGAGACAAGAATACTAAGAAATATCTATCATGGAATGTGGGGAGCTAGCAAGGCCACAAGGTGGGCAATTAGAATAGCTTAGTATTCTTATTATCATAGCTTATTTTCTTCATTCCAAATAAAATGATAATCAAAAGTGGAGAGAATATGAATCTACTTAAAGGTGACAACTATGCAGAAGAAAAATCGATATGTAAATATTATGAAGGGCAGGGTCTCAAATCTTTGACTTTTATAAGATGATACTCGTTAAAGCTCCAATAAATATTTATCTAGTTCAACTGATACAATATGTTATAAATGAAGGTGTTTTCTTTCATTTGAATGATCTGTTGGAACTAATGAAATAATTAGTGAGTTGAAGCAACATTAGTAATCAAAGTCTGATTACTCAATAATAGCAATAAAAGACTAAATAGAAGCTAAGTAGTGCATTACAGTTAGGTTCTCAGAGTAGCCCCTCAAAACTTCATTCATCTTAGACCCTTGGAACCCTCAGGTCAAATGATAATTTCTAGAGTAGTGTCTTGGGTTGGTTTATCATATAGTTCTGTAGCGATATTATATTAGTACTTGTCCATAGGTGACTTTACGAGATTATAAGGAGACTGACATATAAGTGCTACACTACTTAGTTAAAACTAATTAAGTCTATGATTGTATATCATAATTGATTCTTTATATGGATATAATTGTATAATTTAGATTAAGAATACTTTATATCTAAAGGCTAGTGTTGAAGACTTCATGCAAGTCTACTACATAAACATTAAAAGAGATAATAAATTTGGATAATAGAAAAATCTCAATTAAGTGAAGGTAAAAGGTATGAAATTACTTTGTATCCATGGAGGATTCTTATATTAGAAATTTTGATGTTATTATTGTACCACTAGCCTCTTTTGGTTTTCAAATATGATCACAAGATCCCCCATGAGATCAACGCACCAAGAAGCATGGAAAATATATGTCTCTTGGGCATTACCATGCCTAGACCAATATAGGTCGTGGAGAAGTCAAAGTAGAACCTGTAAACAGAAGATAACGAGAAGATCATTAAATTTGTTATTATAACTTTTTTTTTATCCAAAGTTAAAAATCGATAACGAGAACAATATAAAGTAAATTATTATTTGCTTAAATTATTTTTTAATATTACATGGATGTAAAATCTATAAAATCTAATCATTATATTAATAATACCAAATTATCATTATTGGGCTCCTCATCAGAAACTCTAATGTAAGATTTTAAAAATTGAGTTCAAAGATAGAAATTGTATATAATAAAAAAAACTAATTTTCTTATTTCAGAATACATTTAAGTTCATCGCATCTAATGCAACAAAAATAATATTAACTATAATATAACTTTTAATTATAATAAAGTTGATGTGAATAGAAACTTATTTTTTCTTGAATGCTAATCTGCCAAATATAGGTAAGATATGGAGACCACACCCTACTTCTCTTGCAAAAATCCACCGAACGAATCCCCAAATGAAGGTTATTAGAAATGTGAGCCCGTAATATATGCTTTGTTTCCTATTACATTTATATAACAATGAGTTGTATTATATTCAAATTCTTACAAAATAATTTAATATTTCAAATAGTAAATTACTTTATATTCTTCATGCAATCTTGATAAAATGTGTCTAATAATGCGTAAGTGGTGGCTGCATTTGAGTATTGAAGATTAAGTTTCACAACCATAATTTGAAAAAGAAAGAATAATTGTTAAGATATGCATAATTTTTAGTATAATATAATTTCAAGTTAATAATTATCATGTAGTTACCATAGTTATAATAAAAAAAAGACTTACTTTCTTCGCATACATTATCGAGAATTGCCCATTCGTATACATTATTGAGAATTGCCCACCCAATGAAATCACTATGATGAAAAGAATCATCTTTCAGAAACTTATTGACACTTGCACTTTTTTAGCTCCAACTAGGTATATCTCTTATGCACCTAATAAAGAAATATTAGTTTAAAAATAAATAAATAAAATATAAATATTAAAATGAAAGCCATACAAATTAGATATACCTCCAAATATGATCGATTAAGCTGCCACAGTAGTAGTGCGAAGGAGATTTATCTTTTGCAAATAGAGGTTACTGGATACTAAATGTAATATTCTTCCAAGAAAATAAAAAATATGACCTCCCAAACTTATTGGAAAATCTACGACATACCCATTGTCATGAATAAATCTACTAATATAAATGATAGTATAATACTTATTAAAAGTTTTAATATGTAATATACTATGAATAACCCTATACCAGGGGATGGTCATTTCATTTTCAGCAATATTCAGATCAGGAATTTCAACGGTACCACATGAAAAATAAACAATCATTAGAAATTATAGATTCATGCATTATAACTTTTGAAATGTGCAAGTTATCAATCTTTTCTTTATTTCATGAAATGCACGATAACAAACTATCTCCCCTTTTATCATTCTCAAAAAGAAGAGAGGGAATACAAAGTTTTTTTTACATTCACTTTCAAATATATTTGTATTAAAATATACAGTAGTTATCACATGATGTATACAAGACAAAAATATAAAGAAATCATGTCATAAAAGGTATCAATATGAAATATAAATAAAAATCAATACGAAAGGATGTCATTCATGGTTCATAAGTGTTCTTTTTAACAAGATGAAGATCAAGACATGATTCATATTATCTCATTCGTGAAATAATCGTATGAGAATATGATTCATACATCAAGTCATCAAAATCAAAGAAAAATTTTGAGTATCAAATAAAAATCATTGATTCATGCATTTAAACCAAATAAGTCATGATTTTGATAGTTTAAAAATAAAAGTCATGAATCATCAAGAAGTCATCAAGAAATCAAGTCACATATCAAGTCATCAAGATCATAAAAAAAAGTTTCAATTATATAGTTCCGAGAAATCAAGAGACAAGTCATCTTTAGTTTGGAAAATTCTCTTTTGATAAATAAAATAATCATAACATATGATCTTGATTTATAAAAGTTTCAAGTTATAATTATCAAGATCATAAATTATAAATATTTTCTTTAGCAAAGAATCGTATAAACACTTGATTATTGCATAAGAATCCTCAATACATCATGATTTATGAATTCTTTCTCTACAACATTAATCATAGGGGGTATAATAGCAATGATATCAATCATGATTCATTTGGTAGTAAATAGCAATGATATTAATCATATCAAATAGCAATGATATCAAGCAATGATATCAATCATATCAAATGGAATGTTCTCCTCTTTAGTAAATAAAAAGAACTAGACCATGCAGCTATCAGGAATACAATGATAGGATCACTAGTGAATACAATGGACCACTATAAGAGAATGATGTAAAAAATGATATGATTGGGGAAAGGATTATAAGATAAACAATATGATACCATCTTAATCGAACAATAAGAGAGATGAATACAAAATGAAGGACTATAATAAATATATGCAAAGGACTAATAAATTTTATACGAATTAACTCCCGAATAAAGTACTGCCATTTGTCGCTCTTATTTGGGATCGACATCTTTTACCCCCTCCCTCAAAAAGTGTAATATGACGTTAACACATCTCACAATCATTTTAAATAACTAAAAAATAACATCCCCAACAGTAATTGCAATATAAGTATAAGCTTACAAAACACATTTAAACATTAGAAATAAATTATATTAATATTTAATATACTAATATCATAATCATAAATTATAAAAAAGGTAAAAAATAAAAATAAAAATGATATACTTCATGATTTTACTATACATAAGACATAATAAAGTAACAAATAAATAAATAAAATGTAAAAATTTACAACTACATAACAATTATGTTGATTTACTTAAGTTTATACATTAAGCAGCATGTAAGAGAATTACAATAGACTTGACAACACCATTTTGTTGGGTTTTGCGTCGCTTCTTGACTTGTAAGTATAGTTTGTATGTTAGTGTCACATGGAAGCAAATGGCATACAATTTGTAGGGATTTCCATTAGAGCCTTAGAACCTTTAGTGACACATGGTTAGATGGGCTTTTAGGATAGTGCCTTGAGTTGGTCCATCTCATGGTTCTACGATAATGTCACATGGGCACTAGTTCGTCGGGACTTTTTTCTAATGGACTATCTTAAACTTTTTATCACATGCTTGTTTAGAGCTTAAGAGATCAATCTTTGTATGACCTATAATTGTTTGATGCGATGTCTACTTATGGGATTTTAAATTTTCACTTTTACTAATTTATTTTTTCTTTTATAAATTCTTAAGAGATCTTACTAGGTAATGAGAAAGTTGACCCTTTACAGATAAGCATGCAAGGGTGTTAATTATGAAAAACCAACTAAATCTATAATAGATAGTATCAAAGTGAGACAAGAATACTTACAAAACATCTATCTTACTTACTTTCTTCGCTTACATTATTCAAAATTGCCCATCCAATGAAATCACTATGATGAAAAGAATCATCTTCCAGAAACTAAGTGACACATGGTCTTTTTGAGCTCCAACTTGGTATATCTCGCATGCACCTAACAAAGAAATATTAGTATAAAAATAAATAAATAAAATATAAATATTAAAATAAAAACCATACAAATTAGATATTCCTCCAAATATGATCGATGAGGTTGTCACAGTAGTAGTGCGAAGGAGATTTATCTTTTGCAAATATAGGTTATTGGATGCTACATGTAATATTCTTCCAAGAAAATAAAAAATATGACCTCCTAGTTGGAAAATCTACTGGTACTGACATACCCGTAGTCATGAATAAATCTACTAATATAAATGATAGTATAATACTTATTAAAAAACTTTTAATAAGTAGCATACTATTAATAACCTTATACCAGGGGATGGTCATTTCATTTTCAGCAATATTCATATCAGGAATTTCAACGGTACTATATGAAAGAAAAATACAATAATTAGAAATAATAGATTCATGCATTCTAACTTTTGAATTGTGCAAGATATCAATCTTTTCTTTATTTCGTGAAGTGCACGATAACAAACTATCTCCCCCTTTATCATTGTCAAAAAGAAGAGAGGGAATACAAAGTTTTCTTTACATTCACTTTCAAATACATTTACATCAAAATATACATTAGTTATCACATGATATATACAAGGCAAAAATTTAAAGAAATCATATCATGAAGGGCATCAATATGAAAAATCAACAAAGATCAATACGAAAGGATGTCATTCATGGTTCATAAGTGTTCTTTTTAGCAATATCAAGATCAAGACATGATTCATATTATCTCATTCATCAAATAATCATATGAGAATATGATTCATGCATCAAGTCATCAAAATCAAAGGAAAAATTTGAGTATCAAATAAAAATCATCGATTCATGCATTGAAACCAAATAAGTCATGATTCTGATAGTTTAAAAATAGAAGTCATGAATCATTAAGAAGTCATCAAGAAATCAAGTAACATATCAAGTCATCAAGATCACAAAAAAAAAATTTCAATTATATAGTTCCGAGAAATCAAAAGACAAGTCATATTTTATTTGAAAATTTCTCTTATGATAAATGAAATAATCATGGCATACGATCTTGATTTATAAAAGTTCAAGTTATAATTATCAAGAACATGAATCTCTTTAACAAAGAATCATATAAGCACTTGATTATTGCATAAGAATCCTCATTGCATCATGATTTATGAATTCTTTCTCTACAACATGAATCATAGGGGGTATAATAGCAATGATATCAATCATGATTCATTTGGTAGCAAATAGCAAAGAGAACAACTTGATTCATGCATAAAAATTCTCATCATGATTTTACAAAAATAAATTCCAAGTATCATGATACCAAGATCACATTATGTACAAAAATTCAATTATCAATATATAAAGATTATGAGTTCATAAAAATTTCAAAAATATAGTTCCGGAAAATCAAAATCATGATACACAAATATTTTCTTTAGCATTAATTTTTAATTTATGATAAATGTCTTACAACTAAGAATCATGGTATATCAAGGATCAAGTCATGATTACAAATGCTAACATATTTTCTTTTCATTTATTTTCAAGCCTTGATAAAATAAATAAATAAATCAATCAATCATTAAACAAATTTCTTTTATATCAATTTTCAAACCATGACAATTGATATCATCAAATGTCAAGTTATGTGTAGAAAGAAGTATTGAAACATAAGAGAAAAAAATCAAATTGCGCATGCAATGTTTGAATATTCAAAACACATTTTCTCAAGTTAAGTATCGATAAGTCAAGAGAAAACAACTAATGATTCATTTGGATTTCTCTTCAACAACATGGGAGAATCATAGGATAAAGTAAGAGATCTTGAAAGACTCAAGTTATCAAGATCATGATATAGATTTAGCTCATTCAAATCAAATTGACAACTCGAAACCCATAATTAAATCAAAATCATTTTCGAGATTCATAACATGAATGAAGTTATTATCTACTTTTTAGAGATTGCAAAATGATAAATAGATTTTTGATAAACACTTATTATCAAATTATCAATTTAGTGATTCATTTAAAAGGTTCTCGTCTTTAGTAAATAAAAAGAAAATATCGGAGAACAAAATGAATTAAAGGAGATAGAAAGTGATTGAAGCATGATTCATATTTAAAATATATCTTAAATTGTAAATATGAATCAATCAAATCTGAAGTCATCATCAAAATCATATTTATGAATTTCATGATATTCTCAAAATATCATGAATAGATTCATTATTTATTTTTTTATCGAGAAATCAAAAACAAATATCAACATTTAAAACTGAAAGACAAAATTCATCATAAAAATCATTAAAGCCAATATAACATGTCAATTATACGTCATCTTCAATTTATCATGAAAATATATTCTCCTTTTTATGTGTTTTATTTCATGCAGTCATGTTCAATTTCTATATGAAAATCTTTATTGTATAAATTTAAAATACAAGTTTTGTCATCAAAACATATCAAATATGAATATCATGATAGTGCATTTTTTCATTTTTATGTGTTTCACTTTAAGTTGATTGATCTTGTTTAAACATATTCACATTTTCATATAAAATCCGAGCATCATATAAATTCGAAATCATTATTAAAACCATGTTTTTTTCATTCAAAAAATTTGTTGATAGCAATGTTGGTTAGGTCTTTTAGTTTTGATAACTATAATATAACTTTTAATTATAATAAAGTTGAATATGAACAAAAACTTACTATTTTTTAAATGCTAATATGTCAAATATGGGTAAGGTGGTTTGGAGACCACACCCTACTTCTCTTGAAAAATCAATCAAACAAAACCCAAGCAAAGTTTACCGACAGAGTTCCAATTTTACCAGCTAGGAAACCTTGGAGCAAAGCCCGAGACTCTTGAGCCTGCACCAACATCAACTTTTCCACCATCAACAACAGACTAAGGTGCGTTGAGATTCGTGTGTGAGATGTACATACATTTCTCTCGATCACACATCTTCATCATGCATGAATATCGATGGTTTAGAGGGATCATCACCGGATCCAATGCAAAATGGGCCGATATCTTACTTGCTACTTCTCGATTATATGGGAAAATCTTGTTGATCAAGATATTTATGATCTAAATTGACATCAATAAAAATTTTAAAATATTTTGTATGTTTGATAACTTTTTAAATGATTAAATATTAAATCTTGTGAATCGATCAAATCATAAAGTAATTTGATCGAAAAATAAAAATATTTCACTGATATAAAATTTATTACTTAAAACCATAGAATAACTTGATATTCTAATGAAATAATAGTACCTATAAACCTCTTAATGAGCCAATATAAGCCACATTACTTCATGTTAGTTTTCATAATACATTTAAGTTCATTGCATCTAATGTAATAAAATTGATATTAACTATAATATAACTTTTAATTATAATGAATTTGATGTGAATAGAAACTTACTATTTCTGAAATGCCAATATGTCAAATATGGGTAAGGTTTAGAGACTACATCCTACTTCTCCTGCAAAAATCAACTGAACAAAATCCAAGCAAAGCTTAGTAGAAATGTATGTACACAATACATGCTTTGTTTCATATAACATTTGTATAACAATGAGTTGTATTATGTTCAAATTCTTTCAAAAAAAAATATAACGAACCATTGCAAATTATGCTTTTGAACTACTTGAACTGCCATAAAAAAGTCTGAAGCTTCCCACCATGTGTACTAGATAAATAAGACAAAATATTATCAAAATTTACTGATTAAATGCTTATTTGAAACCTTAAGAATAAATATACCCATTATCAAAATAGTATGTTGCTACGTCATTTGACGAGAGAGTCATTGTTTCTCTCCAGTTGGAGTAACAGGGTCAATAAAACTATCACCGCCGAAGAATCGAGGGAGTCATCGTCGAAGAAATGAGATGTACATACATTTCCCTCTATATTGTGTGGAAGGATCATCACCTCTTCATCACCCACATTGTGTGGAGGTATCACACCTCTTCGTAGTTGATGTGAATAGAAATTTACTATTTCTAAAATGCTAATATGTCAAATATAGGTAAGGTTTGGAGACCATACCCTACTTCTCCTGCAAAAATCAACCAAACAAAATCCAAGAAAAGCTCATTAGAAATGTAATGACACAATACATGCTTTGTTTCGTATAATATTTGTATAATAATGAGTTGTATTATGTTCAAATTCTTACAAAAAAAAATTATAATGAACCATTGCAAATTGTACCTTTGAACTACTTAAATCTTTCATAAAAAAAGTATGAAGCTTCCCACCATATGTACTAGATAAATAAGACAAAATATTATCAAAATTTGATGATAGAGTCGTTTTTTCTCTCCCGTTAGAGTAACATGGTCAATAAAATCATCACCGTCGAAGAACCGAGGGAGTCGTCGCCTAAGAAACGAAATGTACATGTATTTCCCTCCATATTGTGTGGAGGGATCATCACCTCTTCATCACGCATATTGTGTGGTGGTATCACACCTCTTCATCATGCATATTATATGGAGGGATCATCACCAGATCCGATCTCTCACCAACTTTTCTATCTCATTTTTCTTTTTTCCTTTGTGTTGTGTCATTAATTATTATATTTTATTTGTATAACATTAGTGCTGAGTGAATTTATTTGTTATTATTATCCTGTACATCTAACAACATATTGATGATATTCCCTTGATAACAAAATATTAAAAAAAATTATATACCTATTCTTACAAAATTTAAAATTTATACTTACACAGGATGACAATACATGAAAAATTATCGGACACTTTATCTAACAGATAATTTATTCAAATGATATAATGGTTGACTTAATTCTATGGAACCAATAATCTGTTATACTCATATTCTTATGATATTATATGATAGGAAGAAGTACATAACTGTTATAAGTATTTAACTATGATGTTAAATGTAATAATCTTACGTTGCATTATATAAAAGCCCCAAACCTAAACTTTTTAATCATTTTTTTGCATTCATATAAACTCAACACTTGAATCCACCATATTTAAATTTAAAGTAGCTTAAGCATCAAAATAGATTATGGATATGTCCTCCATAAAGTCTTGCAAGGTTCAATTTAAAATTTTCTTCTATAACACTTCCCCCAAACGTGTAGGATCTTGAGATTTAGGTCAAACAATCAAAATTTGAATTAACAAATGTATCCATATAAATTTTGATACAACATATATTATAATGTTAATTCTTAAGTTAAATATGTATAATATATAACATACCTAAATGTTACTAATATTCTTATAAACAAAATATTTTTTTTTATCAAATATCATGATTTTTAGCATCTTAGTTAGCATCTCCCTAATTGATATTTAGTTAAGTGAAGCATCATACATCACATCATGGTTGTCACTATCAAAAACTTATCTTTTTAATGTTTATACTCCTCATAAACTCAATTAGGATCAATTAATGAAGTGTTAGATGTCAAGTGCTTTATGCCCAGCATAGTTACTATAAAAATACTAATCCATCCACAATGGTGTTGATGGACCCATAACCAATCATTTTATCCTTTGACCATGGTACTTATCTAAGACAAAGATACCAATCCCCCACCCTTCCTTTATGGTTGACCCTATATTAATAAACCTAATCATTGATGACACCAAGCTATAGATAGGCATCCATCATGCTAATCCTAGGAATTAAGTTAATATATTCCATTAAAAACTTCAGTGGCCAACCCTAATCACCATTGATCGTGCACATTACACTTATTCCTTGAGTTCCATCTTCTTGATAAGATTGACACTTGCTCCCATCTTATATCACCTAAAATAAGATACAAGATATACAAAACAAATTGCTAATACTTCTTGAAGGTGAGGAGCACAAGAAGAAAGAGAGATGACTTGCTCCCATCTTATATCACCTAAAATAAGATACGAGATATACAAAACAAATTGCTAATACTTATCGAAGGTGAGGAGCACAAGAAAGAGAGATGGTAGTGTAAGGCAGTATGTCAACGTCAAATCATAAATTAAGCTTAAAGAAGTACTTGCTAGTGAGGAGGGAAGAGACAAGTGTCCAACAACAACAAGGTAAAGGAAGCTGATATTTTTGTGATTTGGTAGTATAATATTTTTATCATTGTCATTATTGTTATCGTTATTATATTAAGATGGAAGGTGTAAGTATGATGAGGGCGGCCGACGGACCACCGACTCTCCGACGATCGTATGTAGTTGACTTCTTCTGGTGGCTGTCAAAAGAGAAGGGGATGATATGGACTTAGTTGACGCAACGAATTTGTCTACAAGCCATCGAGAGATGAAGATCTTGAAAGATCTTTAATGTATTTCTTGGGCTGTGACTATAGCAGGAGAATGAAGGGGATGATGATGTACATATAACACGTGAGATTTGTTATGGTTGAAAATAATTAAAAGATTTTTTTAACTTTTCTTTCTATTTCTACACTAAAAAGAAAATATATTTTTATGCTCACACAAATGGTTGTGCACAACTGCTTCCATTCTGATTCGGAAGTTGAATCACCGTGGGAACAAATTTGCTGTTTATTGGCGCTTAAAAAATGTTTTTGTTTTCTTATTGGTGGGAGGATAAATGCCAAAGTGGGACGGAATCGCTTCCAGTCGAACCGCAGGGAATGGCCAACAGCAGCGAGACTTTGAGATGGGTGCTGAAGGTCAGATCGGCGTTACTGGGGAAGGCGGGGAAGGCAAATCTTTAGAAAGCACGTGCGCGGGGGCGGCCCTGGGACGCGGACCTCCAGAGTCGTGCGGATGGCCAGATCGGCGTGCGGTACATCTCAAAGTCCACGCGTGCGGTCTCTTCTCATCGCGGGGCCCGCTTGAGAGGCCAATCTAAAAAGAATTTGCGCGGCGGGCCCCACTCCACCGACCGTGTCCAGGAGTCAAAATATCTGCCTCGCCCTCCCTTTCCCTCCCTCTTAAGGTGCCGCTACTGCACCACCCCGGAGAGTCACGAGCCATAGCATACAACACGACCACCGCAACTCTCTCTCTCTCTCTCTCTCTCTCTCTCTCTCTCTCTCTCTCTCTCTCTCTCTCTCTCTCTCCCCCTCCGCCTACTTCCTGCAAGCCACCTACATCTCCCGCGGTTCCCGGCCGTCAGCTCTTCATCCCTCTTCTTTGACCGGGGATTTGGACCTTCTTCCGTTGGAACAATCTCCTGGGAGCGGGCGGGTGGCTGTGTATGGAGGAGTCGGAGAAGAACGGTGGGAGTCGCGGGAGAAGAGAGATGGGGAAACTGCAGCTCGTGGTGCCCGAGGGCACGTGGCGAATTCCACCGCCGCCAGGGAACTGGGAGGCGACTAGGCCGCTCAAGAAGATTAGAAGCCCGGACCGGCACCGCTCTCCGTCTTCCTCTTCCACCTCGTACTCCTTCAACGCGCTCGCTCCGGCCTGTTCGCCCCGGCCTTTTTCATCTTCGAGGCCGATCTTTCCTTTCGCTTGCGAGAGTCCTCAGCCCGTTCTGTACGCGCCACCCACCCTGCCTCTCCCCAGTTCGAATCAGTTTCACCAACAACAGCAGCAGCAGATGATATCTTTTGCACGCAGTCATCAGTTTCAAATTGGAGCTTATCCACCTTCTCCGTTGTTTATGACGGAGGGAGCGGCCCCGATGGCGATGACTCGGCAGCAGCAGCAGATGTATCAGGAGCAGCTACTAAAATACTGGAGCGAGTCGCTAAACCTCAGCCCGCGGGGACATTTTTCTGGGCAGGAGAGGAGGCGAACGCCGTCTTCGGTGTATGCCGGATTCTTCCGGCCTCCGATGCTGCCCTCTGTCTCGGCCCCGACGAAGCTGTACCGCGGCGTACGGCAGCGGCACTGGGGGAAGTGGGTGGCGGAGATCCGCCTTCCGAAGAACCGCACCCGCCTCTGGCTCGGCACCTTCGACACCGCAGAGGACGCCGCCCTCGCGTATGACCACGAGGCATTCAAGCTCAGGGGCGAAAACGCGCGGCTTAACTTCCCCAACCTCTTCCTCGGCAAAGGCGGCGGTGGCGGTAGCAGCAGAGGTGAGGCTTCATGTTCTTCCCTCTCATCCTCTGCTCTTGCCACCCCGCAAGAATCCAAGCAACACCAACAGCAGGACGAGCCCAGGCAATCAAACACTCCATCTGCCGTAGCTGAGACTACAACCGGTGGCACGACCAGCTCTGCGGACTCCCCATCGGTACTGTACAAACCCATCGGAAGCGAGCCCGCGGCATTCGGAACAACGGAATCCACGCCGCAGCCGTCGGAGATGGCATGGGAGGACGCCGATGCTGCATGGTTCAGCACCTGGGGTCCGGGGAGCTCCGTGTGGGACGACATCGACGGAGCTAACAGCCTGCTCTTCCAATCCCCCCTTATCAGCATCGCTGAGTCCGACATGGACTGCTCCAGTTCTACACCAGCATGTCAGGAGACTGCCACCACCTCTGCTTCTTCTTCCAATCCTTATTCTCCCTCCTTGTTTATGTGGAAGGAGTGATCACACACACTCTATCACTATTCATCATTTTAGGAGCTTACAGAACTCACGCACGCGGGACAGTTGATTTGGGTAGGAATAGTTCACTGGTTGCAGATTTTATGGGGCAGCCTGTGAACATACAAATCTGATCTGCATGCCAAGGGATATGATTTAGAGCATAGACATTCCTCAGTGCTCTTTCATACATCCTTCTGCTGCTGCACTTCAGATGCCAATGTATCCCTGTTTTGGCTGCTTTTTTTCCAAGCCACAACAGTAGCACGGCACCTTCTGCTTTCTCCAAACTCTTAGTTGATCCTTGCTCTTCTTATAGATCTTATCACACTCATGTCGCTTGTAGTCGTCATATGCATGTAAAAGAAGTCATTGTAATGGGTGATGAGGAAGGAGAAACGGAGACGTTTTGAAGTTCGCCGTTCCTTCCTTTACAGGGGTTGGAATCGTCACCTATGCTTTGTTGTTCTTCAAAGTCAAACATTCAGCTTACGTGGCCACCTTTTGTGTTGATCAGGATGTTCTGTTTTCTTGCCACCTCCTTTTCATGGATTGAGTAGAGTGAAGGATACGGAGCTTTGAAGACGACAACATGTTCTTCATGACTCCATAAAATATTAGAAAATTACGAAAAAATTCACCCCCCTCGTGAAGCAGAAACCCACCGATAAATATTTTAAGAACGATATATATTTTAGTTGGATTATTAGACAACTTAGAAGTTGAAAGACAATTTTTAAACTCACATCCTCTTTTGACGCCTTGATTAATATTTTGATTGGGTTATAATAATTGGATTTCTTAGAGGTTTTCAAATAATAATGATATGTTGAACACGTGTCGGTGAGATATTCGTCGGTAAGACGACTCTGAATGCTGATGAGATGTTGAACTCTACATTTCATATGTTTGAATTAATTTTAAATCTTTAGAAAAGAAATACTAATATAGTGATATAAATAATCTGGGATGAAGAGATGAAGACTTAAAACGACTCTAGACAGAGAAAACGCGATTTATGGCGCGAGAAATACTTTGGGACGACGAAACTAGTTAGTGAAACTGGTCCAAAACATGGCGTTATGTCAAATCCCGATCTCTGTAATGTCGACGAAATATGTCACGAAGGAACGCGAACGCGGTCTTCCAAGAACGCCAAGAAGCCACCGTAGAAGAAGTCTCTCTCTTCTCCCAAACCCACCAACACGGCAACCATGGCGAGGGGCGCGCGGTACTCCCGGACGCTCCTCGGCCGGAGATCCTCCTCGTTCAAGTTGATTCTGGCGGCCCTCCTGACCGCGTCGGTCGTCCTCCTGATGCTCCTCGCCTTTGGAATCTTCTCGCTCCCCGTCGGTTCCGACGACCGCACTAAGCCCGACCTCCGCCACCGTCGATCCGTCCACGAGGCGTACGTTAAGCTTTTGCTCTCGGTTGTAATTGCGTGAGGAGATCAATCGGACCTGTTGGCGTTTCGCCTCGGATCCGCGGGCTTCTTTTGCTCTTGGGCGTTGATTGTGTTTTCGGATTTTGCAGGAAGGATGAAATGAGGCAGAAAGGGGATCAGTGGACGGAGGTGCTCTCGTGGGAGCCTAGGGCGTTTATATACCACAATTTTCTGGTTGGTTTCCTTCATGTTCTGCTTTCTTCCTTTTATTACTGTTCCCTGGTTCTTCTGTTACATTTGTTGGAATGCGTGACAGAATCCGTTTGTTGAAAGGTGCAATATATATGCTGCTTCTGAATCTAATTAGTAATGAGGTCTGTTCTAAGACTGGGAAGAAACCGGAATAGCAGTAATTGCTTGTATTCTGCTTGATTTCTCAACTGTGATGCTGAAAGATTAGCTTCATTTATGGATCCATCAAATGGTGGAATTTCCACCAGTTGTTTCCTTTCTGCAGAGAGATTCTCCTAATATATTCGTGAGTTTGCACAAATGAGATTCAATTGTTCCAGTCATGCCTTCTGGAATTCTTTGTCCCAATGAAAGGCTGCTGAGAAAATTAGGCTACTTACCTGACGACCTTTGAATCTATTGACGAAGTGGCATCTTTGTCACATATCTCAATGCTTGTGAGTTCTTTGATTTCATGGTCAGATTGAATGCTTCCAAATCCTTTGATAATTGTGGTCAACTGGTTGTGCATTGGCTTTATCTTTATTCTCAGTTCCAAAGCAATTTATCATCACCTTTACAAGAAATGTGCTGCTAGAAGTTTATTTGCTGATACAGTGCACAACCACTAAGGAACTGTAGTTTAGAAAATTGCCTCATTTATCTCCCCTTTGTGAATATTTAAGATCTCCAGTGCCCACATCTTTATTAGGCCACTTCCAAGATCACCTTCAAAGGTATTCTTGACTTTCTTTTGTGATGAATCAGTACAGATTGACCTTTTATGTGTGTCCTCATAATTATTATCATACTGACATACATCAATATCATTGGTTTTCCATATCATCAAGTTTCTTATGTTGTTGCTGACTTAAGCTGTAAACTCTTGATTCTACCATCTTATGCTCTGTTGGTTCTTTGTTAAAGAAAAGCCTTTTCTGCTTGGAGATTCATATAGGGAACTTTATTTTGTTTTATTTTTGACATGTTTTTGGAACAAATTTGTCCTTCATATTTTTTTCATGCATACACCTCTGTCTGTGATGTGGACCTATGCATCAAGCGTAGCATTACATCTGGCTCGTGAGACACCTCTGATCATTATCCGTCCTTGGGCCAGTCTTGCTGCAAGTTTTGCTTGATTTACATAAACAAAGTTCCCATACATGGCATCCTTAGCTTTGTTACACTTATGGTGAGAAGGAAAGGCCAGATAAAAGAGAGCAATTAATTTCAAATATCTTTTTGTGCTGTTATCTTTGCAGTGGCGACTCAAGTTTTCTTTTATATGTTGCCTAGTTAGGTTATACATGTTATACCTTTAGCAAGGTTCACTAATGATATTCTATTGGAACTGATGGATGGCTTTGTATACAATTATATTAGTCCAAGAAAGAGTGTGACTATCTGATTGAGTTAGCAAAGCCTCACATGGAGAAATCAACAGTTGTTGATAGTGCCACTGGTCGGAGTAAAGACAGCAGGTTTGCATTTCACAGGCTATCTTTTTATCAGACATTGCTCCCTGGTTAAATATTTTCAGTAATAGTGTGTATGTGCGTGTGTGTGTGTGTATATATATATATATATATATGTATATTTCAGGGTGAGGACAAGTTCGGGCATGTTTCTTAGAAGAGGAAAAGACAAAATTATCCATGCAATTGAGAAAAGGATAGCAGATTATACCTTTATACCTGTAGGTATGTATTCAGCATATTATACAAACTGAAGAACTTCATCAGTGGGTACTATAAAATTAATTCTCCTACTTGATGCACCATATTTTGGTTGTCTTGTGAGTATTTATAGCCAATGATTGGACAGTTTTTACCAATTTGTTTTGGAACATTTGCAAAGTACTTCTAACATGTATGTCTTTGTTGAAAATGATTTAAATCATTTGGCTCATATCATCTATAGCTGACATATTTGAGTCCTCTTGGTCTGCTTTATTGTGAAGTATTACTTCTTTAAAAATATGTTATTTTGACTACTGGTATATGTAATACTGTTACATGTAGAAGTTGCACTGAGTGTTTCGACTAGATACCATGTGCAGCTGAAATGCTTGTTCACATTGGTCATTATATACTGAAATGCCATTATCACAAAGTCTGATTGTGTAGCACTTGCTTATAAACATCAGCATCATTTGTTTGATAATATTACATATTGGGTCATCTTTTTGTCTTAAAAATGTCATAATATTTATTCACTGTGGAATTATATTAAACTTTAAAAGTATATAATTGTTTGACTTTTACACTATTAATGGTGGTATATATCAGCGCTTCAGTAAAATAGCAGTTCATCAAAGTGATCAAGCCGCTATTCTCTTTGCCAAAATAAATTATGCATCTATATTCCAGTATCAGTTTCTCAAGGGTGCTTTTTTTTTCTTCAGATGCCTTTCTTTTTTCTTTTTTCACTTTCTTATCTTATCTCACCTCAAATTTGGTTTTATATTTTTACAGAACATGGCGAGGGTCTTCAGGTTCTCCATTATGAAGTTGGTCAGAAATATGAACCGCACTATGATTATTTCCATGATGAATTCAACACCAAGAATGGGGGTCAACGTATTGCTACCCTTCTCATGTATCTGTAAGAATCATCCCCTCATTATACTTGGAAACTGATAACATTGTCAGTAAGCTGGTGCAGTTCTCATGCGATTTCTAACATATTTTCTTTCATTTGCAACTATTTCTGTTGCTCAGTTCTGATGTTGAGGAAGGTGGTGAAACTGTGTTCCCTTCTGTGAAAGTAAATAGCAGTTCTTTACCCTGGTATAATGAGCTATCAGACTGTGCAAAGCAGTATCTTTCTGTTAAACCAAAGATGGGAGATGCATTACTCTTCTGGAGCATGAGGCCAGATGCCACTCCAGATCCATCTAGCTTGCACGGTTAGTTGAATGGTGTTTGGCCACCTGATTTAAGTTTAAATTTCCAGATATATTTGAAACGTTCAGAATGTTATTACACTCATTGCAGGTGGATGTCCTGTTATTAAAGGAAATAAGTGGTCTTCTACAAAATGGATGCGCATGCATGAGTACAGGGCTTAGCTATCAAACTAAACAAGGTACTGTGTTCCATCCTTGTGTTTTGATGCCTACACTGGAAAGAAAGTTCAGCGTATTGCAGAAGAGCATATATATTTATATATATATATATACATAACTTCCAACACTCCGATCTTTTTTTGTTGCAACCTATCATAAGTCTTCTGTGGAGCTAACTTTGTGGTCCTCCACTCGTATCCTATGACCACGATGAATCACAATGCCACCAATTACAAATGGGTATTTTGATAGGCAAGGTATCATTTTCAACTAATCATTGGATGTATAACTGCCCCGTCCCATCCATGTGAAATCTTCATTTCCTGGGTCTTATTTTTGTTTGATTGGTTTATGGGACGATGGTATGTAGAAACCGAGATGCTTGAAGGCAAGTTGACCTTATAGCACGTAGATGTAAATTTATTCTATAGTTTGTGACTAATTGGTTTTCACAAGCCTTGCTGATGAAATGCACAAATAAACATGGGTTGCTTTTTTTAAAGTTCTGTAATAATTTCTTCTTTCGTGTAACCAAAGAAAAAAAATCAAGAAGTTGCATATTGAAGTACTTAACTGCATGTTTTGATTAGAAACTTCAATTCTTCTTCCCATTTGTATACTAACATTGTAACGCCTCCAACCCAGTAGAAAGTTGCGGACGGTACAATATAGCAATCCTAAAATGTTTCTCTAAGAATGCATGACCAGAACCAGAATAAATAATTATCACATAATAATTGTTATATAATTTAATTCATAATCAATGAATCCATAAGACATTAATAACATAACTCAATACACCCATAAGACATTCAATATTTTCAACAATCTCTTAAGAGTCATAATCTTTCAATTCAAACAACATATGTACTATACAAAGTAATCTTAATGGATAATGATTTCAATGGAATAATTACATAATTCAATTAATAATTGATCAATGATTCTTTTGCTGTATAACTTTAAAAAATTTAGAGATAATCATATGAGTAAACCGCTCAGAATGTAACGTGACTCACAAGCTAATTAAAATTTACTAGAAATAAATATTTTTAAAAATAAGCAAATTTTTTGTGCATTCAAAACATGCCTTTGAAATATGCATAGATATCAAATATTTTTCTTATTCTCATAAAAAAACTTAAATTTTATGTGCATTTCAAAATCATTACTTATTAATATAGATGTATAATACCAAATCTTTTTTCATATTTATACAGTTTACAAACAATCATTTTCATATACATTTCAACTGATGTCTTCTTAACAATACTTTTCAAAACAAGATGCATTTAAATATATAAAGTAAGCATAAATATAGTTAATGTCACGTATCAAAGCATAAACATTATTGTACAAAGAATATTATTTATATAAATATAGTTAAGAGTTCATAAATATAAATATAATAAGGTGTATAATCAGAAGACATAGTAATATCATTGGCTGTAGTCATATTATATCTTCGTGATAAGATGTTTAACCCCCATGGTACAAGTAACATATATCTCTCTATGTTATGATCCAAAAGAAATTAATTTTTAAACAAACACCAATGTATATCCTTGTTGATAGAGTTGATATCATAATCAAACTGATCAGACAAATTACCATTTTACTAAGAATAACATATCAATTACTTTCACACAAAACTAGACGTTTAAATAAATTCTTCTGTATATTATTCTAAAACTAATGCATCATTTCAAAACTAATAATATTTATATATTTTCCAATACTTTTCAAAAATAATGATTGAATATATATATTTTTTCATAAGACAGATAAAATAAATTAATATATGCTTATAACATAACAAATACTATTCAAAACATATGTTTTTCCTAATTGTAAACACATAAATCCTTTCATAATATTTTTAGATAATAAAATGACTTATAATATATGTCAATCATAAATATTTATAAATATCAAACACAAACATTAATATTTTTTAAAATAAACTAGACTAAATCATCAAATATTTACTCTAATTACATATCCTCCATATAAACATATAAGTCAGCTCCTTCCTCTCATTTTCTTAGTTTTGTTAACATCATTTTCCTCCTTTTATTTTTTTCACAATATAAGCATCCCATTATCAACGAACATTATGATTCATCCATCTATAATATAAATATAAATCTAATTAAAAGAAACATAAGAGAATTCAAAATCATATCTCATGCAATTTTTCTGGACTTGATCTAAATCCATTTGGTATCAAAACAAGTCATCGAATCATTTTCCCCTTATTTTTTATTTTTTATTTTTTTTCTTCTTCCCTTGCTTTTTTTTTTCTCTCGCCCATTTCCTCTTATTTATTTTTTTAGTATATTTTTTCTTCCTTTTTCTTTCTTTGTCTCCGTCCGATATCCTCTTTCTCTCTTTCCTCTCTTTTCTTCTCCCTTTTTTTTATTATAAATTTTATCTCCTTTCACTTCTTCTTCTTCATCCCTCTTCTTTTCTCCTTTTACTTCTTCCCACAGCCGAGACCTCTTTCCTCTTTCTCTCCCACCCGCTCCCACGTAGCCTCTGTTTCCTCGCGAGGGAGAGGCGGCGAGAAGAAAAACCCTTATTATTTTTTAATGCACTTTTGCAATTTATTCCCTGTAAATTCTGTATTTACACTTAGGTCATCAAATAAATTTTGGGGTATTACACACGTTGCAATTTTTTTTTTACTCTCTTTTTTGACATATTTACATCTTCATGATTATATCGATTGTTCCCCACGTATTAACATTGAGAGAGATGGCGGCTTGGGTGCACGGAGAGCATTGTTCATCTTTTGAAGACTTTAGGCAAAGACGGCTATGGCTCTGATTTGCATCTTTGTTGCTTTGGATATCATCAGTTCTATGAACTCTGTTGCTCACCTGGTCTAGTGTATAACAAGTAACTGTTGTGGCTGTAAGAGCAGAGAAGGTCATCAAAGATTTGAGTTTGCCATTTCTTTCTTTTCCCTACCTCTATATTTTGTATGTACGTAAATCCAAGTTGAATAATACACTACGGAAAGTGCAAAGATTGTATGAGGCCAAAAGGTGAAAGCTTTTATATATCTGAAACCATTTCCATGGTGTCTCGTCCTCTACGCAGAGGTAGATGGTTGAGTTCATCGATAACATGGAAATTACATAGGGTAATCTGCTGAGGAACCTTGATTAATATCTTGTGAGTACATGGTAATGTGAAACATCTAATGGAACTTTGTGCTATATAACGTAATCCTTCAAATTCAATTAAGTTTGTCAAAGATGCATCAGGATATTTTTCCGGCTTTTAACTATTGATAGTGCGATGAAGAATTTTCTCATTATAATATTCTTCTCATTGTTTTTTATGTACATAATAAATCATATATATATATATATGTATAGTTTCTGGAGACTCTTTACGTGTCCATCAATAAGTTTGTCCAGTATGGATTTGATATGCGTTGCCAAGTGGCATCTTATTTCTACAGTCCCATCGCCTTCGGAATGAAATGGCCATTGTGAAACAACAGCATAAAATTACAGTCAACCCACCATCCAACTGCCTCCCTCTCGATCGCTCTCGCAGCTGAAGCGATTAATAACACACAAGCAGAAGAAGAGAGACAGAGAGCAAGAGAGGGCGAGAAAGAGACCGAAGAGATGTCGTTGGAGTTCGATGCCTTCGGCAACGACGTCGAGGAGGAGGAGGCGGTGGGGCCGGGATCCGCCGCCTCCCGCCCCTTCGACGACGGGTACCTCGGCTACGACCCCGGCCTCTCGTCCCAACGCTACGAGGCTTACTCCTCCTTCGCCGTCGACGAGGACGCCAAGGATCCAGTCGACGACAACCTCCCCCCAGCCTCCGCCGGGTTCCCCAGCGACATGTCCGGCGGCGGTGGAGGAGAGTACGGGTTCCAACCCGTGGATGCCCCCGTCCACCACCACCAAGGGGGCGGCGGGAGCATGCCGGATTCGCCGGAGGGGTATGGCTTCTCGTCCGCGCCGTCCGCGTTCGCGATGCCAGAGGCCGAGGTAAAGGCCTATGGGGCGGAGGAGAACGGCGAGATCTTCACCTCGGACGGGCCGATCCTTCCTGAACCGGACCAGATGCGAGAGGAGGGGTTCCTCCTCCGCGAGTGGCGCCGGTGAGCGTTTTTAGTTTTAGATCGAAGCTCCATTCTGTTACTTATATTTCAATTGCGTTGGTTTAATTCCTTCATGCAATGGAGGTTGACGGAAGTTTTCTTGGATGATAGATCTAATTTGAATAATGCCATAGACTGATTTGGTTTCTCTTCTTGTCCGATACCTTAATTCTGTTTGGTGCATTGATCTCTGATTCTGTTATGCCCGTTTTAGGTCAGTGATCTCACCAATTGTTAATTCTATATAAACATTAGTTTGAGCTAATGGTTTCTTGTTGTGATAACCTTTGTGATCTGAACTTTGAATGACTTACATTTTCTTTTCTTTTTGTTGCTAAGCTTTCATCTTTGCATTTCTATTAATTGGATATTAACTTGTATTCTTGGAATCAGCTATTATTACAGACAAATAAACAGAATTTATAGATACTACCTTCAGAATTCAGACAGATTTTCTTCAATTACTCTCCCAATGGAGCATCTCTCGGATCTGTTTCTTTTATTGATTTTGTTGGTCTTATTCATTTGCCTTTCAACATTAATTTGTTGAGCTGTTTAAGAGTTTCATTAGCTTGTTAACTTCATGGTAGTAGATGGTTACGATCTGGAGCCTCTATTCTTTTATGAGCTGCCGTCATAGCAGTATGGTGTTCAATCCATTTGGTAGTTCTTTTTAGGTTTTGCAAGCATATCAAGTCTCTAATATATAGCTGCAACTTTAGGTGCTTGTTTTGGCTGCAGATGTTTACCTTAGTCCTGTTTACTGTTCCAGTTTATAAGTCCTCTTTATCATGACATCTGTGATTGACATGCCTTAAGGGTGGTCTTCTTCTTTCACAACATTCTTCTTTGTCACAGTATCATCCTCTGTAATGAAGTTTTTCAGCAAAATGATTCATCAATCATTTTGAGATCTAGAAAATGTACACTTAAAATACATGGACTTCAGTTAAGTGTTAATTATGGATGTGATATCATATAGGAGAATCCACCATAATAGATCTACAGAGAAGCTTCATAACTGAATTACACCAAAATACATATGTTAGCATGTCAGATTAGCCAATTTTTGCCCTAGTTTTATGCACTCTAAATGTATATATTTAGGGTATTCTTATATTTCTGCTACTATTGGAACTTGTGAATTGCTCTCACTAGGAAAAGGACTAAGATGCCCTTGGTCCTTTCAAGTCATAATTATTCCGACTCGAGGACAGATAGATAGTATTATAGGCTGTCTTGTGGTGCATTTATGGCACTGGAAACAATGAAGCTACTATCTCTTTGTGTGAAGTCCTAAAATGATAAGAGCTTGTTGCAACTTATTTGCTATTGGTGATTTTCTTGTGTGCTTCTGCTATTTATGTATTGGTCCACACATCATATGAAAGTACTAAACTAAAAATTCACTTTTTGCACATAATTCAACTTGTTTTTTTCTTTTGTTCTGCTCGAATCAATGTCAAGATAAACATTACATTCCATTTTTGTCAGATTAGCTGCCATGAATACATAAGTTCAGCTCTTTAAATTTGGTTTTGGTTCTATTCCTTACCCTGCATTAGTGGGAACCTTGTGCATGGACCATCTTTCATCTTTTTCTTTTTTGTGGTCCTTGTCGCTAGTCAACAAAATTCAAGCATCAGAAAGTCTATGTTCTAAACTCTTGGACTTCTTATCTCATCATCGATATCCTCTTTAATGTTACTTAATCTGCTGGTGTAAGGCATCAGCAGCATTCTTTTCTGTTCTCAAACTGTCTGCCATATCTTTCCAAGTTTTGAGCTTCTTTTTGTTGTCGAATACAACAGAAACAACAATAAGATGAAAAATTCCATTTGTTTATTGTTGGCTATGATCAGTATATATGAACATATAACTAAGTGGGTAAGTTGTCAATTTTTGTTCAAAGGTCATGTTTTACAAAGAAAATTCACAATAATGTATATGTGTACTTTTGATATTCTCTTTTTTGTTCTTTTATCTGCTAATTGCTTTCTGATGACCGAGCTGGAATCACATTTTTACACTGACATAGATTGTTGTATGCCATTCACTTGTTGATGACTTTCTTGTGTGGCCTTTTGCCAGAATTTAAATCCAGTTTTAAACAGTTTGACTGATGGATCTTGTTCCTTTTTTTGGTTGACCCGGCACTAACATTATATATGAGGGACATTTTCTTTGTCATCAAAGTAAAATGAGTATTGAAACAAGGCTTTCAATTAAAACTCAAGCCAGTGTTTGGTTATTGGTTTGACCTGCCAAAGACTCTAGAGTTAAGAAGTGATAAGTTAAACCTATCATAGTGCTTTAACGTGGATAACTTGGGATAAAATAGCCCATCAAAATAGTGGGTTAAAGAAATAAACCCATTAGCAACCAAATGCATAACAAAGGGTCAATATAGTGTAATCTGATTATTTGATCTCAAATCAAATGTGGTCTAAGAGTTAATCCTGCAACTTTTATAGCCTTTCTTGGATAGCTTGTTGGTGTTACTTCAAGTAGTTTTAATAAATGTGTTAAACATTCAGCCAAAATGCTATGCAACTTGAGGAGAAAGAGAGAAAGGAGAAAGAACGTCGAAATGAGATTATTGCTGAAGCTGAAGAATACAAGCGTGCTTTTTACGAGAAGAGGAAGTTGAACTGTGAAACAAACAAGACACAGAACAGAGAAAGAGAAAAGGTTAAAATACTTTTTCTTGCCCCTCGTGATCCTTCTTTTTACTTGATAGAAAAATTGCTATATTATGATCTGAAGTCTTCATCTAAACCGTAATCTTTTGTTTGTGACCAGCTATTTTTGGCCAACCAGGAAAAGTTCCACGCAAATGCAGATAAACAGTATTGGAAAGCAATTGCGGAGCTTATCCCTCATGAGATAGCCAACATTGAAAAGAGGAGAGGAAAAAAAGAGCAGGATAAGAAGCCTTCAATCACTGTGATCCAGGGTCCTAAGCCTGGGAAGCCCACTGATCTTTCTAGAATGCGCCAGCTATTGGTGAAGCTGAAGCATACTCCCCCACCACACATGAAGCCTCCACCACCACCTGCACCGGAACCAACCAAGGATGCCAAAGATGGTGCTGCTGCTGCTGCAGCTAAACAAACGTCATCACCAGCCAAGGATGCCAAGGACGGTGCTGCTGCTGCTGCTGCTGCTGCTGCAGGAAAACAACCCTCATCACCAGCTAAGGATGCCAAAGCTAATGGAACCACTGCCTCACCAAAGGGAGAGAGCCCCAAGTTAGAAGAGCAAGCAGACAAAGCGCCAGCACCGACCCCCGATGCTTGAATCCATAAAGTTGCATTGACTTAACCTATTTGGCTAGAACTGTTGATTTCATCCTCTAGAATAAGGTGTTAAGGTTCAATCTGGTCTAATCTGCTCTTAATTCTTCCAGTTGATGGACCCTCATATTATGATTGGGTCATTGAAATTTGCTTAGCATCATAAGAACATTATATCTTTTTATTTTACTTAACGGGTTGTAATATTTTTTTATCCGTTGGACATCTTGAAATGACGGGATGCATGAACTTTTGATTATTAGTTCTTGTGCCTCAAATTGATGGACATGAACTTTATTTATTTTTGTTGATGAACATACTCTGTGGCTTTTTGGTTCTATTAGCCGCACTGTTTTATCTGAAAGGATAGTCTCCTGTACGAGTTGATCATCTTATGATCACGTTCAGATAAAGATTCTTAAAGCTAAGGCTTTGCTACCTTGTGCAGGTTAACCTTCTGGTTCTAAAAGAGATCAAATTTGGCGAAGGCTGGAGTCAGTCGGCTTCTTGAACTGGATCCGCATGCTTAAAGAGACCGCGACTGGCATTTATTTGGCCGCTGCGTCTTCCTCCTTGCCTGTTCCTCATTCAATTTGGAGACAAGGCTTTATGGTTTCAACGAAGAGTTAAAAGCACAGGTACAAAATATTTGCCCCACATTACGAACTTGGGGAGATAATGCAGACCCCTGTGCACTTAATTACAGAAGATTTATAACCGATGAGCAATGACAGATCCTTTGTCGGTTTGGTTGGACTCGGAACGGCCGGAAGGGCACGTAATCTCGGCCGTTCGTTGCCACTGAGTGGCGGCGCGTCGAAGAAGCTCGGTGTTGCTGTCCTTTGGCAGCGCACTTCAGATCCGAACTGTTCCCGACCTAAAAAGGACCCTTTTCAACCGATTCATATCACCAGCACACCACAGGAGCATACGATTAATCCCATCAAATGCCCTTTTTTGGCCGCCCTCGAAGTTCCATGCGTAACCATCCCAAATAATATATTTTCTATTTTCGAATTTTCCCTTCCTCGGCGACAGCCAGGGAATCCCGCTCTCCGGGCTCCGGAAGAAGATAAAGAAGATCGCGGAGGGGCAGTGATGTTTGATTTCAGTGGCAAACAACGTCCAATATCCTCGTCTTCGATCGCAGCTCCTTGGGCGCTTCTTCGCGGACAAGAACGGCGCAGATGAACCGATCGAGGTAATGTCTACGCTGCCTCTTCCATCTCCGTTAACAAATGTATCGTTACTGTGAAACCCTGATTACTTTCATCGATTTGATCCTTGTTGATCGAACAACTGCAGACATATAATTGATATTCCTGCAGTGATATCACCTATCATGATCAATGCAGCTTGTGTCCATCACTGTGCTGCAACCAATATTCTTCCGTAAAAATCAGTTTTTGGAAGATAGAAGCTTGATTACAGCACTTCGTTTTGGGGACTGAGTCCTTGATACGGGTGATATTTTTTTATATCTACCGTTGTTGATATGCTGGTAGGGCCCTAGGTAAGTTTAGATGTTTGTGCAATGCCTATAAGTTCCTTCATTGATTCCACAGAAGGCTTCATGCTTCAGGTGGAATTGTGGATTTACCTTGTTGGTTTATCCATTCTATATCTTAAAACATGTGTCTTCACGTGGAATAATATCAATGACAAGAACATATAAAATGTACTAGCTGCTATTTGGATTAACATGATCGTTTGAGTTAATTATTGTACTGTTTGTGTGAGGTTAAGCAAGTTCTTTTTTTATCATTTAAAAGTGCATTTAGTGAAGATCTTGATGTAATTATAATTCTCAACGTTCGAATTTGATATAATTCGACGGCTGCTTGCAGGATGTGAACAACATCATTTTGAAAGTGAAACTTATTGAATAGTCTATTGTCTATGATGACATGCTTTTTTCTGTATGGCCTCATAACTCCTCTGCTAGAAGAAACTCTTTATTATGGATTCCTGCTTTCATCTCCTGCCTCCTCAATGAAGTGGTGCAAGGTGTTATTATTAGTTTGTCTGTTTTCAGCATAGGACACTTTTCTGGCGAGGATTCTTTGCAACTCTTTCTTGTTGGATATTTTATTGGTTCTGCATATTGTTGATTTCTTGCTTAGCCATCCATTCTATGTCTAACGCAATGACATTATTAATCACTATTGTGTCTTAATCCAAAGGATGTATGTTAAAGTGGTTTTTATTCCATGCCATGTTCACTTTTTTTCTGGTTCCTGAAAGATTGTCATAACTTACGGTGTGAATCATGATGAATGTCTTGCTCAACAAAGTCAAAGTTGTTTTTCACAGAATTCATATCAAAATTAGCCACCTTTAGTAACCATGCTGTCTTTATTTTCTAAAGGAATAGCTCTTGTATTATCCTAGTTCCTCAACAGGATGTCGGAAACATCTTTTTCCTTTTGCTTTTGATGTTCTTTAAATGTGCTATATTTTGCTGATAAGTAGCTAAAAGGCAACTAGTAATTCCAATGAAGAATCTAACTTTATGTATTTCATAACTTAAATGTGCTCTTACCATCAAATTAAGGAGAACCAAGATACTAAACTTCACTAATTGCATATGGAGTAATTTTTTTTTTTAGTTATTGAGGTGCTCTCGAAGCTGCATCTTTGCCATTTCTGTCAGATGTGGTTTTTTACTGATCTATGTTCATTTGAGATAGGAATAATCTTATCACTAACAAAAGAGAAAGTAATTGGTTCATTGCCATTGCTATCAGATAAAGTTTTACTGATGTGTGTTCATTTGAGGGAGGAATAATCTTATCACTAGCTAAAGAGAATGGAACACTGGTTGAGATTGGAGTTGTTCATAAGAATAGGTATTCTCCAACTGGATCAATCCAAGAATTTCTCCCCTTATCCTTCAACATCTGCAAGGACTGGGAGAGTCCTTGGGGGCTTGTTTGTAGTTGTATCATTATCTTTTTCCTTGTTTAATCAGCTGTTTCCCAGGGAGTTTTGATTACTGAAAATGATTCTCTGCCAGACTGCTAAAAAGAATAGTCCAAAGTGCTTGGCAGAAAGAGAAACCTAATCATCAAGTGGAGAAGGAAGGAATCTTTATGACTTAGAATAAAGAACAACTATCATGGGACAGGGAGAGTTTAGAACAGTTGTGTTGCATTAGGTTATACATTGATAGTGGTACAGACTGCCCACAGTCTTCTCACAGGATGACAACCACAGCCCTGCTGGTTTCTGCTTTATGATGATGAAAGCCAGCCAAATTTGGTAATACCAAAAATGTAGTTGGAGTCTAAATTGAATCCATTTTCTGCCCACCAAATATGAAAATTGTTTGACGTCAGAAAAGTTCTTGAATTCGGATCTGATCCAAGTTTGAAATCTGATACAATGTGCTGGCCGACCCTGGATTTGTTTAGAATCATCCCTACTCTACATCTCACTTGGATGGATTCGCGGAATCTGTACGCATGCATCTTGCTTTCATGTGCCTGATACTGACTCAGTGCCCACGACATTGTCACAGGAAGCAGTGACAGCCACTGGCCTACTGACTTGTGGTCCATTCTGCATGCTTTCAGCCAAAGCTGCCTTCCCATCAGTCCATTTCTTCTTCTTTCTCCGCCTTGATCATTCTCTAATCTCATCTCTGTCCATAGCAAAACAAAACACCTTTTCATTCTTATCTGGACATCATGACACTTCCAGCATATGTTAGTGTCTCAAAACCCTGATTCTATGCTTCTAATGCTCTCTCTCTCTCTCTCCCCCCTTCCCTTGGATTCTTGAACTGCAAAGAACGTGGCTTTACACCGTGTTCTTGTCTGATATCCAACGCAATCGCTGCTGTCTTTTCGAAGTCCAGGAATCGTGCGAATCATGATCATCACAGCGGTACAACATGGCACGCACCCACGATTAGAGAGAGAGAGAGAGAGAGAGAGAGAGAGAGAGAGAGAGAGATCCAAGGATGGAACTCTATTAAAGTAGTGGAAGGGGCTGAACTGATCCATCCATTCATTCACCTTTCCTGTGAGCAGGCACCATGTCTGGCTTCGAGGAGCAGGTGAAGGAGCGGGCCAAGGAGTTCAAGCAGCTGGTGAAGAAAGGGATGAAGGCGGTAGGGGAAACCTGCAAGAAGACCTGGCACAAGGTTCGCCACATCAGGGGCTGACACCTCACTGCTGCTGCCGCTGCTTCCTCCTATTCCTTCATCCATGTAGATCTGCACCATCTCTTCCGGTGTCCATTGCTGTCTTGTTCATATTGGTTTGCTATGGCTTGATGTGTTCCATTTCTTTTGGTGCGTGTTCCTTTTTTTCTTGGAATCTAGGAGTTTAGATGTATGAAGTTGATGGGTGCTATGTAGATCTGCTCTGAGTTGCTATTATACTGAGATATTCTTTGTTGTGTGATATGAAATGGTTGCTCATCTTGGTGCTGCTCCGCTCCCATTTGGCCGAGAGATTCATGAGCTTGTGAGATTGGATCATTTGTAATGAGTGCCACCGCATGCTCAACTTTTCCATCAAGCTTCCCCCAACTTCTCCTTAAAGAAAAACCTCGTGCAATCCATATGATGAGATGCATATAACCATCAGGAGCTTTTATTTTCATTATTTTTGTTTGGATCATAGTTCCTGATCTGCAACTTAGACCCGACGCTTCCCAAAAATCATGTGGGATTAGTATGCTAACTGAAATCTAGTGGACGCCGGACGTGAGCCTCATTAAGTTTGAACTGCTACAAATCAACTTGTCAGATAAATCATCATCGTCATCGGCATCTAAAAGATCTGCTTCCAACGACAAAAAATCTTTATTCTGCCAAATCAAAAGGCCAATCGGAAAGATCCATCAAATTTAGTTCCAACTAACGTTCCTGTTTGACGGCTTGGTTTATATAATATTTCCAAACCGTATCTAATAATCCGATTGTTTTGATGTTGCGAAGTGTCGTTATCAATAGTCTTATTGGCCAATGATGCTTGTACGATCCAAGTATGTGTACTTCGACAAAGCAAAAGAAAATAAAAACTCGTCGATTAACTATCAAATGTGTACGATTGTCATAATTAAATTCGGGAAAAATAGTATCAATATCCCGATTAATATTTATTTATATAGATCAGACCTGATCCGTTTTCAAACGGGTTCGATTTCAAAACCAATGATTCTAGCTTTTAAATTGTAGGAACCAGAATCGAACTATACAATGATCGATTCTGGAACCAGATCCGAAACCATCCCAGTTAGAATCGTGTCTCTCTCTCTCTCTCTCTCTCTCTCTCTCTCTCTCTCTCTATATATATATATATATATATATATATATATATATATATATATATATATATATATATATATATATATATTATAAAGCAGGGTTAGCGGTTACCAAAGTCACGAGATATAAATCTAGTCGTTAAAACAGTCAGATGAAAAAGACATAAAATAAATACAAACGATATAACGTCATTTGAATTATGATATAAATATTACTCCTACGTCCATTGGGAAAGAAAAAATTCCAATAAGATTACGACCACAACAGGGTAACAAAAAATTTCAAAATTGGCCCTATTGACCAAAAGTTAACCAATGTTGACTACTTTTGGTCAAAGTCAACCAGTCAACTTCCTCTTCTTCCTCTTCTTTGCGGTTGCTGCCACCAGCACAGTAGTCGGCCGGCAACAGAGATCGACGAATGAAGGTCACGCAAGAGAAGAAGCTTCGACCGGAGTAATGGAAAGTCTCACGTCCAACTCTTTGCTGCTTTCTGACGTCTTCCTCACATCGCCTGTTGCTCCCCAAAGCTCCATTTATAGGAGCAAGGGAAGTCTTGCCAACAGAGAGATTATGGGCGTTACGCTCGCAACAGAGAGATGGGTTGTGTGGCTTCTTATCTCCATCGACTGTTCCTCGTTGACCTTGCATTACACCCGCGAGAGACAAAGAGCCACAATCGCTCAACACCCAAACGACCGCGGTAAGAAACAGTCGCGGGAGGTAGGGTGGATGCCGGTCGCAGGCGGCTGTGCGTGAGCGGTCGGCGCAGGCCGCGGTGAGGACCGCAGGTGACATTGGCGAGGGCGTGGGCTGCGGCGAGGGCCGCAGATGATGCTGGTGAGGACGCCGGCGGCGGCGCGGGCACAGGCAGCGGTGAGGAACACGGGCGGCGGCCCGAGCGCAGGCGTCCGGCAGCGGTGGGGGCCGCGCGGTGATCATTGAAATAGTATCTCTGTTTGCGAACGTATGTACATATCTTCTTAAGCTTTGATAAGTCAATATCTTTAAAGTAGATTGGTTCTATATGTTTTTTTATTTTGCATTATACAAAATTCATATGGAATGTTTCCCCCGTATGTTCTAATTTAATGCGTGCTAATACACGAAATAGATTATTAACACACAAAAGATTGGACCTATGCTGATCGATGTCCCAAAATGTGACAACCGATGAACGGTGTGTCCAAACAGATCGAATTCGCATCACATGGGGATGGTGGGTGTTTGATTGGGCGCACAACCAAATCCGTGAAAGAAGCCCAACCCAAACCTAATCACATCCCAGCAACTCGATCAATCCTGGTTCCAATTCGAGACATGTTGACTCTCGAATCTGGATTCGTTGACTCAGAGTCAACCTATCTTTTTTCCTCCTTTCCTATCCCCACCATCTTGGCTCCCTTTCTCGACTCATTACTTCCATGACAAGCATAGTCCCCCGTACATGCAACCACGAAAGAGCGCCAAAAGATCAAGTCCTAGAGCTGAGGGCTACCACCTTCACGCTTTCATGCTTTTGCCCTTTCAATTTTGATATTATATGTATGACTAACAGCATCTAGTTTAAGTTTAAAATATATATAAAAACCTAAAACATTTTTCGTTTTTCATAATTATTATAAATTTTCTAATGTATTAAGATTATTTAATCAACTTTAAATCATAGTGATGTGTGTGTGTGTGTTTAATTTCAATTTAGAGGGATATGTACGCATTAATATTCGTAGGTATAATGATAGCACATTTAATTTTGTTCTCCCCGAGCAGCGAATCAAATAAAACCCTTAATAAATACCCCCCCCCATTCAGTCACTCCCTCCGCTCTCCCCTCCGTTCGCTCCCCTCCTTCTCGACTTCGCAACGCTCCGAACCCTTCTCCGCCGGACAGCATCAAGTAAGATTCTCGTCTCCAATCCTTAATCTCGCCTTTCGTTTCACCTTCATCATCGGTGTCTGGATCGCCCGAATCGAGAGCCCGTCATGGTTTCGTCCATTTCCATCTCCTCCGTAATCATCGATGTTGGAATGATGGCCATTTTTTTGGCGTGGGTAGATTTTGGTGGGTTTAGATGGAGTTCTTGGTATCGTAGCATTAGTGTGGTCCTGGATTGCTTTCTTGGTGTCGTAGCATTAGCGCGGTCCTGGATTGCTTTCTTGTTCTTTGTGGCTAGTTAATTTGTTCCTCGACGAGGTTGATAATTGAAAAGAGCGGTGACTAGATGTATGGAGAATGAATATAAAATTAATCACCGAGTTGGGCTATTACATACACGCAACTTTTTTCATTAATACTAATCCAGTTAGAGTTGTGTATCTCTGCTTGTCCAGTTGAGTAGAAATTCATTTTTCCTTTGTTAGGGAGAAAAAAAAGAGAGGAAATGATCTATGCGCATAGATATTATTTTTTCTACCTGGGTTTTTATGGGAATTAGGTGATGTTGGTTTGTTGTTTTAATGTCTTGACAATCGCAGTGGCAGATGCTACCATGAACAACGTGTAACTTCTGTTGGTGAATAATTTCTACTGAATGATTGTCAAATGATTTGGGATGGTCTTCTTTTAGGGCTTTTCTCTCCTGATGCTGCATTCATGTTTTTGTTTGAATTCTTGAAATGATAATCTTAACTAATTTGTCTGTTTAAACCACTCCTGTGACTTCCTTTGTAATCTTTAGAAGAAAAAATCCCAATAAAGTTGAACCGTTTAGCGATACATACGAGTCACAACACGATGATGATCTTCTCGGAGAAAACCCGAAAAATTTACCCAAATACAACAAAATCGGGAATAACAAAAAATTCCAGAATTACCCTGTTGACCAAAAGTTAACCAGTGTTGACCTTAGTCAACCAGTCAACTTCCTCTTCTCTGAGGTTGTTGCCATGAGCACAGTAACTGACCGGTGACAGAGATCGGCGACTGGAGGTCATGCAGGAGAAGAAGCTTCAACTAGAAATATCATGTTCTGGTTGAATCTGGGCCAAAGCAGTGGGAAATCTCATGTCTTCCACTCTTTGTTGCTTTCTCATGTCTTCCTGACACTGCCTGTTGTTCCCCAAAGCTACATTTGTAGGAGCGAGGGAAGCTTTGCCGACAGAGAGATGTTGTATCATTATTACTGTGACCTGGAAACAAGGGATTAAGTTTTCCAGTGGAGATCTGGTTTAAGCTTCTTCCATGACTACCTTATGAGATTGTTTACAAATTCTTTATGGTCTGCATTTTTTTCAGTGTATTAGCTTTTGTACAATTTCAGAAACTGATTAAAATGTGAGGCAAACAACTTATCAATTGTTATAGTTGGAAAAGCAGATAGTTTGTGAATATATAGCTGATTAGAAGCAACATTAGCAGCAGAAGAAAGGGATCTTTTGCCGGTAGGATTATTGTTATATAACTGAATGTATTGCATTAACTTTCTGGAATGCTTTAGCCAAATTTATGTCTAAATTGCTGCTTTTTATTCTTCTTTAGCAGGCATTTCATGAGGTGATATGCGACAAGCACAGTCCAACATCTAATTGAAGTTGAACTAGTACTACTGTGACTCATTTTGACATGTATGTTTTAGCATTTGCCACCTGATTGATGATCTTTTTCTTTTTCATTATCAGGTCGTACAGTGTTAGTTGGCTTAATCTGAAGCTTAGTTTCAGGTGTAAAATATATCCCAATTATGTCCACATTATACACTTCAGAACATGATGATGAAACTAGGGCTTTGAAAGCCTTGCTTGATGCCTTTGGGACATTTTGTACTCTTGAAGATATAGCCTCTGCTTATTGCAAGGCAGGACGTGATGTATGTAAAGCAGGAGATATGTTGTACCAACTCCAAGAAAGTAGTAATTCTGGTTTTCCTCATGCACAGATTGGGAAGAGTATTCCTCAACCAGAGGAATCATCGGATGAGGATAATCTTAAGTGTTCTATTCTTCTGGGCAAAAATTCCAAAGGAACAAAGCCGAAGAAATTAAGTGTTTCAGTTGGCACTATCTCAAGTGTTCTGGGTAAGAAGTATGTGGGGGTTCCATCATCACGAAATGGATCATGTGAAACAACTAAACCACCCAAGCTTGAAATCAAGGAACAATTGTTTGATGTACTTGAATCAGAGTCATTTATGCCAAACTCAGTTCAAAGTGGTACTTTGAATGACAAGGATGTCGAAGAGTTCCTCTTTTCAATGCTTGGAGATGGATTCAAACTCGGCATGGATGTCATCCGTGATGTGCTTGGTAATTATCTTTTCATTATCTTAATGATGAATATTTTAACATGCAAATGAGTGGTGACAAACAATAGCTTAGAATCTTAAATGCTTTAGTATTTGGTCCATCTGTTATTGTTATTTGATTAACACTGAGCCATGCATTTCATATCAAGTATTACTCTGCCAATAGGCATGTGAGTTCCTGCCACAACATAGCAACCTTCATTTCAAATGGCTTTTGCAATTGAGAGCTTTCAGGTTGTTGAATTTCTACAATGATGTTCAGTGGAAAAATGAAGCATTTCATATAATTGAATCAAGATATTCAGGATATGAAACTTTAACTACAATGTTCAATGTATAATTGAAGTCTCATGTCAAGGTTACCATTGATCTCTGCCTTTAACACTACAAAAATTCTGAGCAGAGATATGCAAAAAATTAACTCACTGCAGACGGTAATAATCAATTGAACGAACAAAGTTCTACTCAAAATATTTGGAGTAGACTAAATCTCGATGTATCATCTTAGTTCATCAATTTTAAAGTTAAAAAGAAATCATGTTTAAGATAAATGAGTAACCTATATTCTGTAGCTGTAACCTATATATCTATGTCTTATTAGTGTAAATAAAAATAACTTTAGGGATTACTACTAATTTAGGTCTTAGTAATTTAACTTTATTAGCTATTCAAATGACTTATTTGTTGATATCTTAGTCACACCTTCATGAACTTTCATACATGAATACATTCAAGTTCACTGCATTTTTGACTTTTATTTTTGTGATTCCTTCACAATTAAGATTGCATAAAAGGCTCAATGTGTTATTGAATAATTAAGATGCTGCTATATTTGCATAACTATATTGTGATTTTTTATGTCATTTTATGGGTCCCCTTTCTTTTTCTGACTTGACTTTGCTATTTGAATATTTAACAAAATTGTGAATTAATAATTAGGTATTTATGTGCATTTTATTGCATTTGACTCCATGCCACGAACCAAAATCAATGCTGTAGTTTGTAAAATTTGTGAAAGCTAAGATACAAGTTGCTCATCTATTTACATCTGGATTCACAGCCTCTTTATTAGGACAATAACTCCTATAAAATGGGATGGTCTAGACGTTACCTTTTTTACTGCCATATTAGTTTCTTGTGTCAATTGTTATTTTAATCTGAATCAGTAGCACTTGTTTACAATATCATTTTTCCTACCTGTTTTAAGTGTGCTGTTGTATGTCTTGTTTTAGTGTCAGTTCAAGAAGCATGTTGATAGCTAAAATAAGTTCTTTTAAATACAGAATAATCATTACAATATGCCATGGTTAAACTTTTTAATGGTAATCTTCCATGATAATGGAAGCCAAGTGTCTGCCCTTGAAACTTCTCCTGCAATATGAGAATTTTTGACAACTGAAAATTAATTGGTTATTCATATATTTAATTTCTGTTCTTGAATGTTGTAAAAAGTTTTTGGAATAAAAGCTTGGCCTTATGTGTTTTAAATTTCTTTTTGCCTCTGGAAAAGCCCATATAATTAGATTTACATGTTACTGCAGGATGTTGTGGATACAACATGAAGAAGGTGCATCTACTTCCCCTTTCTGAATATGATCTTTGGTTTATTGATAAATGATTCATGTTATGTATACATTTCTTCTATATATGCTCTAATATATTTGCGTACATCTTTTATCGAGTTTATGCATTTAAAAGATGGGTGTAAATCTATCAAATTGTTAGGTAAATTTTCTTGAAGGCTAAATTTTTGGAGATTAGTTTGGAGGTAAGATTTTTGAGTTCTTTTGATGGACTTTGATGCTACTTGTAGTGACTAGAACTTCACACAAGATAATTTTTTGCTATAAATTCTTTGGTTTTTAGTATTTTAGAAGATATTAAAGAAATAAATGAGCTAGTCAGTTTTGGGTGCTTACTGAATTAATTAATGAGACAGGAGTCTAAACAGTCTTTTGTAGTGGTTATGGCCAAAGATTATATACTTCATGGTGGCCAAAAGTTAATCAGATCGGTGCAGAGACCAAATGTGGATAGAAGCTGAAGTAAAGTTGTCAAGGAATATCTTGTGCATGAGTTTGTACAACATGGATATGACAATAATAGTTGATTTATAATTCATATAGTAGTTCAAATATGATCAAGCATTAACAGGATAAAATGCTGCAATCACTGATATTTTTAAATAAGCTATCTTCAGAACAAAATTGTTCACATGCAGAGATAAAGGAATAAGGAATCTTATGGAAAGATGTAGGATAAGACATACTTCAAAGCAATGATCCACATAGCAAACAAATCTATTTCATCCATCATTAAGTGAAAAGATCTATCTTGTCCATCATTAAGAGATTAAAGGTTTTCTCACAGAAAGCAACAGGGATGTCCCCTGTTATTATCCCCGAAGCATTCAAATTTGTCCCTTATTTGTTACCTAGGAACTATCTGACAAGCATGCTTATCTGGTGCATCCTTGATTTCTGACACTAATCATATTTAGTTTAATTTTTGTAATTTAGATTTTATCAAACAACCCTAGTGGAGATGTCTAGCTTTTGCATAAATTTTTTGAGTGTTGACACAGTGCAATGTCATCTGCAAAGTCAAAGATAGCTGAGTATCATGCTAATGAAGCATTTGATTATATAAGTGCTGGTGTAAATTACATTATGCCAATTTCTTTGTTTTCTCAAGTTCATTTGAAACTTTCAATAAAATAATAAGGAATGTTGATTTCATTTTGTAGAGCATGGAGGAATTATTGATAATTTCTTCAAGCACCTTGGAGAAAGGCAAGGCAGTTGGCTACAATGATATGAGAGAAGTAAGTACAATTGTAATATGTCATGCTTGTTTTCAGTAGTTGCTCATGTAACCAACAATTGCCTTGCTGTGGCCTGGGTCATGGGCGCATGCTGGTACTTGTTTGGCATGTGGTTTATACCATTCTATCATGTGTCCTTTTGCCTAGCCACTGGTTGTAAGTGGCTGTAGTACTGGCAAGCACTCATACCTTCTGTTGGTACCCCACTAGCAGTGTATATGGTAGCCAGCAATGGTAATCCTTGCTTGTAATTATGTTCCTTTCTTACATTTTTCAATTTTTTATGGCATTAACACCTTTATAACTGGTGATTCTATCATTGGATCACTGGAGAACCAATATTTGCCTAATTGTGAACCTTTGTAACACCTTTTCTATGGCATTAACAGCTTCTTGAATCTTGAAAATTGTGAACTTTTATCTGCCTAATTCCATGCTTTAACCCTTTTCATCAGTTACTTGCATTGTGTCAAATTTTCTATGATAGTCTGCAGGTAAAGGCTCAAAGATGGAGAAACTTCCGTATGAAGTTTGTTATCCAAACTCTCCATCTAGTGTAAGGTATGCTTGTGAAGTAAACTTTTACAAATGTTACCATTTTTTTTCTTTATAGGAGAATTTGTTGCTTTCAAGATGTTAACTTTCATAGTGGGGAATTTTTTTGAAAAAGAAATCAAAATATGGAATATATTTTCTAATCGGTGAAACAATTTTCAATGAAGAAATATTCCAAGACACTCTAGCATGGAACAAAAGAATTCAAATTTACCGATGGAGTTGATACAATCCTTGTTTAATGCCCCTGAGAGATCAGAAGAGGAACAAAAGATAAAACGTCGAGAGATGGGATTGAATAGAATGAGAGTTGTTGGGCAAAAGGCAGTTACAAAACCACTGGAGGACCTTGTGTTATCTTCCACAACTGATATTCCAAATATAAGACGGGTGGTCAATGATGGTATGCCCTGAATTCAGTTTTTTCAGTATATTTATTGCTTTAGAGACATTGTAAACAGAAGTTTTTTTACTTGAACAGTATTCAAAAATATGTATATATACCAAAGACAGCAGAATAATGACTACTAATGTTTGTTAGGACTAAGGTTTTACTTTAGTCCAAGACCTATACTGGTCTATGGCAGGTCCTGTATGATTCCTGGTGCATGGGGTGTGCCGACGCATGGTATGCCCCTGTACTGGCTGGCATGTACCAAAGAGAAAAGAGGGCGAGAAGAGAAGAGCAAGAGGACGAGGAGAAAAGAGAGGAGGAAGAGGATGAGGAAAAGGTGAAAGAGGAGGAAGAAGTGTTAGCATTTTTATCGGCAGGAGGAAGCAGCAACAGCAATGTGGAGGGGAGCACGATATGGTGGACGTGTAAGCATGAGTGGGAGGATGACAAGGTGTAGGGAAAGAGAAAGAGAGAGGGAGCAAGAGTTGGGTGAGAGACAGAAAGGTAGAGGGAGAGAAAAGAAAATAAATAATAAAGACTAACAGTGGTTTGGTTGTCACAAATTTCAAAAGGAAAAAGGTATTGGTGCTGGTATCTTTACTGTGTAGTACGCTATTATACTGGTCTCTTTACTACCTGGCGAGTTTGGTATGGTGAATAACTGGGTAGTACAATAGTCCCGAACTGAATAGGTTGAAATTATTTGATCCGCCTGTCGAATGTGGTTAGACCAGCAATTACCGGTCACTACATATTGATATAGCTGGTTTTTAATCCTTTCTTTCGACATGTTAAAGGCAGCAGGGACACTGGTCTGATTGAATATTTTTCAACTTGCTCCATGAATTAACATCTATGCCCCTGTTTTATGTATGTACAGTGAGGGTATTGCCTTTTTTTTCTCATATATTGCATTACTTTTTCAAGAACATGAGTGTACTAATCATTGCAGCATTAGGACAAAGATGGAAAAACTTGTATGAACTAACACATTACAAAGCAAAATATGAGGCATTCTTATCATTTTACTGTAAGAACATGTCAAGAGTTGCTCAACTCATTCAACAAATATTTGGAATGTTGATATGATTTTTGTGAATTTATTCATTTAATTAAAATTTTTCACTGTCAATAAGATGTTTTGCAACAACTGTGTTGCCAGTTATGTAATGATAATATTATTTTTGTAAGCTCTAAATTGACTCCACCAATCTGTACATGGTTTCAATTTTTTGCTTGTCTACTGCTTTATTTAGATGAACAACTTAGGCCGTAAAGTGCCATAATTCCTTGGATGCCTTCGACTTTCATAGAATAGGAGCTCATGAAATTTTCTTGCTGAACAAAGAAACATCAAGTACAAAGGAAACTTTGACTAAGTAAGCTGAGTAAAAATGGTAGAAGTTAGGAATAAGTTATACTGATTTTCTGTTGCTAAATGGGATCATTCTTAATAATTTAGTTACTAATCAAAGAACTGGAAAAGGCATGATCAATTTGGAATTATGGGAGAATGAAATCATTTGTTTAAGTGGAGATCACTCTTTAATTTCATCCACAAGTAAACTTGATCCGTTTGATGGGTTTTATTAATTTGCAGGAAATTGCTTTTTGATGGCTTAAGTCATTGTCTTATTATTGCAACATGATTTTTTGTTCATGTACTCTGAAGGTTGATTCTTGCTTCTTTTTCTTTTTTCAATAAAAGAACATGTAGTAGGTTGATTCAAGCATCTTTTCTTTCATAAGAGAATAAGTTCTACTGCAAGAAATCTAGAATCTGTAGTTTTGCTCTGCTTTATTGCATATCGAAATGATTTTCTTGGAATTGTCATACTTCTGTTTGTCAGAGTTTGTACTTTGCAGTGTTAGAAATTAAATTTATTGGAGTGTGCATATTTTCTTCAGCATGATTTGTGTCTTAACTTGTTGTTATGCTAGTTAACTTCAACAAGTTGAAATGTAATTTCCTCCTAGGTCCAGTTGCTGAGGAAGATGATGACTACCAGGTCCTAAGGAGAGCTGCTAAGCAGCATTGGGATTCAATGAAGCAATATTATGAAGCCGTAAGCAATTTGTTTCACAACTTATCATCATAATGATTTTTCTGTAATCCCTAATTTGTATTTTGTATGTTATCTTTTTTCTATTTTATTCATGACTCATTGGCTTTGTAGGCTGTTGATGCTTTTACAAGGGGTGACAGTGAAGCAGCCAACTACCATATAGAGCAAGTGAGTTTCATGTTTATGGTTAAACATGATCTTTATTATTAAGGAACGATCATAACAAATGAATTAGGTTTTCTAGTTTTCTTGCTAAATTGTCATGAACTTTAGTTCTGGTTCCCAAACAATCTCTATTTGACAGCTTTTATTTTGACCAATGTCAACTTTTTTGATGTGGAATAACGACATCAATTAAGTTCATTTTTTTTATAGTGTTGTTTTATGTGGTATATTAAATAGTTGTTGGGCATAACTCTACCTTGAACCTCACTGCCACAAGTCCAATCTGCATCATGTTACAACAATCTTATTTATCTTGGTGTAAACCAACCTACACCTCTTATCTTTATGATTCCAACACTGCCCATCCTTTTGTGTGATGGACAGTCGATCCTTATCCTTGTTTGCATCAAATCTATGCAAAATTTGTTGATCATTTCTTCTTTTGTCTATCTCAGCTTGGAACTCTCTTTTCTTGGTCATGAATTTCAAGATCAAACTAGAAACCAGTGGTGTGAATGTGACTGTAGTTTCCTGTGAGATTGGTTATCGTTATCCTCTTAAGAAAGTCCAAACAACTATATAATCTGCCTATAAGAACCCAACAGCATAGTCTAATGCTTTGGTGTGGGCTTGCTGACCTGACCCAAAATATGTAATGCATAACATAGTTATACTGTCCAATTTACCCAATGTGGACTATTGGGGTTTTGCAGTCATTACACTCAATTTCCTATGTTTTCATTAGAGCATAACATGGTGTTAAATCCTTCTATTGAATTCTGGCCTGGAGGGTGCGACCAAATCCGTTAATGTTTCCTACAAAATGCCATATACCTTTCCTGGAATTTGTTTAATAATAAAACCAGATGGCCCCACTACCATGTTGTTGTCAAAATCTTTAACAGATTATATTGGATTGAACCCCACAATGTATTTGCTTACAGGACCGGATCCATAGAAGTGATTTGATATAATATATGATGAGCTATATAGCATATTAGCTCCATTTCTTGTAATAAGTGTTGTCGCCAATATGGTACAAAATACTTAAGCTGATGAAATGATTTTGTCCACTGCAAAATTTGATATTCCCAATATAAGACTTTTTGGGTATCGTACAATTAGTTCTGGTAAGGGGCTTTTCCTAACGTATTACTCCTTTTGTATCTCTGGCATAATATGTGTATGCTGAGTTTTATTTTTCACTGTGACCGGAGGAACTGTATATACCAAACATATTAGGGCCAACTGTTCACTAGAGTTAAAGAGTCTGAATAAGTTTTAACCTTTCTTTTTAGCATGTATAAGCAACCTAATCTTTGTGCTGATACACCCATCTTATTGCATTTCAGGGGAAGTACTATAATCAAAAGGCTCGAGAAGCAGATGAAAAATCTGCTGCAATGTTGGTTGAACCAAGGTTATTTCATGTCTTACCTCTTTTGATTGTATAATCTGACTTCCTTTCTGTAATAGGCTATTACAATATGATGTATTCAATATGAACTTCCAGGAAAACTAGCAACAAAGATGAAATCACTCTTGATCTGCAGCCTCATTGTGCAAAAGAAGCATTGAAATTGTCAAAATTGCTCTTGTGCTCACTGGCTGATATTCCTAGTGTGTAGATTCTTGAGAATTTCATATCTGTTTCTTGTGTTTTTTTCACTTAGTCGGGGAAAAAATGAGTTGATGTTTGCTTTCTCTTCTTCAGCTCTTAGATACTTGAAACTTGTCATTGGTGCTGACAGTGAAGATCGCAAACAAGGGAAGAAAAGGCGTTTGGTATGACTTGTTGTTCAGCCAAAAAAAGAGATTTAGTTTTTGAGATTTAATTTTGTTTTGCATGCTCTGTCTCTCATAATGATCTCCTCACGGTTTAAGAATATCTTTTTTTAATGCTGCAATAATTTTAGTAGCCCTTTTAGTGGGCTTTATGTAAGAGTTTCATATTCTTCCAGTTTGTTCCATATCATTCTTTCTTATTGTAGCTTAATATTATTTCTCCACTAATATGCAATAAAAGCCTATTTATGCATACCAAAATAAAATTTAAAATTTGTCAAATATTTGCAGGTCTTAAAGCTTCTGGAGAATGAGTCAATCAAGTGGACTGAATCTGATGACAACCCTGGGACAATTTACATTCAACTAGATCAGGTGAACCCCAAAAAGTTGAGTTTTGCCAAAGAATGATATAATGCTCTCAGATTTTTCGAGTGCCTTTCTCCCAAAGTGTGAGAAAAAGTATTTCTTGTTTGGGATGGATGGTAAGTTTAACGTTTAGTAAAATGACACTAAAAAAGTGAAAATATCAGTTCTTGAAGGAAGAAAAGAAAAACATTCTTCACTTTTTGTGCATGTCAAGACAGCACACTGACTGTCGTGACTATTATTTTGATAAGAATGAATTATTGAATCTGCTGCCAGACGTTTTCTTATCAGCTCTTGTTAAGTTAATTCGAATTGATTAGATATTTTTTGAAGATTTATGCTGTGTTATTTTGCCAAGCTTGTGAAATATTCAAGGTTTTTTCAGGAGGGAAAATGTCGATCAGACTCTATTATTGTCTACATTCCCTTGTCACCACTAAATAATCAATAGCCCTTCTAAAACTGTGCATGCATATTGTGTTAAATATTTTTTTAAAAAAATAATAGAGAAGATTAATAACTTATATACATAGAAAGTGCTTTTGCGTCGACGTTAGTGTCGTTACTTATTTCCCCTCCTCACCGTCAATGCCGCTCACCTCCCTCCTCGCAGCACCGGCGATGGCTCTGCTCACCGCTTCCATCTTCGGGAGACCATTGTCGGGCTTGGAGGTTGCAGCAGCGGCCGATCTCCCCCGCTTCCTTGAAGCCCCGGCGTTCCGCAACGGGCCCGGCTGCGCCTCTGCCCCGACCATCCACATTGCCATGACGCTCGATGCTGCCTGCCTCCGCGGCTTCCTCGCCGGTGTGCTCTCCATCCTCCGCCACTCCGCCTGCCCGGAGTCCACCGTCTTCCACTTCCTCGCCACCTGTCCTGGCCGGTTCCAGCCCGCCTTGGCCGCCTCCTTCCCCTCCCTCTCCTTCGCCGTGTACCGCTTCGACCCCACTCTCGTCCGCGGTCGTATCTCCTCCGTTCGCATTGCCCTCGACCGGCCTCTCAACTACGCCCGCATCTACCTCGCTGACATCCTCCCTCGCTCCGTCCGCCGCGTCATCTACTTCGACTCTGACCTCGTCGTCGTCGACGACGTCGGCTGCCTGTGGGCCACCAACCTCGCTCCAGACCACGTCCTCGCGGCCCCCTAGTACTGCCACGCCAACTGCACCTCCTACTTTACAGACCGGTTCTGGTCCAACCCGGCGTCCTCACCGGCCGCCGACGCCCGCCCTGCTACTCCAGCACCGGGGTCATGGTCATGGACCTCAACCGATGGCACGCGAGGGGCTACACCCAGAAGCTCGAAGCCTGGATGGAGGAGCAGAAGCGAAAGGTGCGGATCTACGAGCTAGGCTCGCTGCCGCCGTTCCTGCTGGCGTTCGCAGGCGAGCTCAAGAGGGTAGAGCACTGACGGAACCAGCACGGTCTGGGGGGCGACAACGTCGAGGGGCTGTGCCGGGACCTCCACCCGGGCCCCGTGAGCCTGCTCCACTGGAGCGGCAAGGGAAAGCCGTGGCTCCGCCTCGACGCCGGTCGCCCTTGCCCCATCGACGCGCTCTGGGCCCCCTACGGCCTCCTCCGCTGCGAGTGCCGCGACGTCCTCGTCGCCAACAGCTAGCGACTCTCCCCGGCATGCGCCGGCGATGGCGGATCCATCCTCGGGTTGGATCCGCACCCGGTCCATGAACTCCCCCGTATCGGGTTGTGCGCGGAGCCCAACGGGTGATGGGTCGCCTGGCCAGTGCGCGGAAAAGCGAGACAATGACGCCCGATAGAAACACATCAGCGACGCCGCTTTCTAGTGTTTTTTTGTTCTCGTTGTGTGGTAAAAACATAGAGGGAAAAAGAAGAAACAGGTACGCAGTTTTGGCCGATCATTGACGCATGGCGCGTTGGTGAGAAACTGGCACCAGCATGTGGAGATGGAATTGAATAGTGTCAGAGAGCTTTTGTTCGGAATTGAACCTTTTTGTTGCCAGAGATTGGGAATAACATTATAATATATGCGTGTGGTGGCCGCTTGCAGGGGTGGCGAGCAATCCATGGAAATTAAATTTTGGCTTCCACAGTTGGAGATTGTTGTTTTCGTCCTCAGTCTGACAGAAGAGACGAAGTCTCATTGAAGGTGTTCGTTCTCAGATAAGTGTCACTGGGTGAATTCTTGCTCTTTTTCTTCTTATTAATATAGATGCTAACTCTTGGTAATGGTTTATGTCTTCATCTGATTCCATAGTTTTAATTATGAGTCAACTCTGCATACATAGTGTAGTTCAAGGTTGCAAGTCCTGAGTAGCTTCCATGTTTGTAAAATTCTGTCAGGTTCTTTTCGAGCTAATTACATATTATATCATATAATTAGATCTTTTTAGCAACTTAATTTTTATATTTAAAAAATTTATATTAAAATCTCAATAATTATAAAAATAAAATATTTAACTCTATTTACTATAATACTATCAGTTTTAATGACTGAAGCTTGAAAACAATCAGGAAAAAAAAGATAATTTCAACATTCTAATTACATTTTCAATGATGATAAATGGTGAATGATGATAAATGGTGGCATCACTGGAGGGGGGGGTCATATGTTACTGTTATGGATGAAGAGAAAGAGCTATGACAAGAGTTGAGATAAAGAGAGGAGGAAGAGGACAATGTAGTTGTCAAGCGACATCGATGCAGATGTAGAGCGGCAAAAGAATCGCTCAACAATTGTGTCAATGTCACTCTACAACTTTGTCCTTTGGCTCCAACCTAATAGAACGATCTCTACTCTCTCCTCAACCATCCCGCATCGTCACTTAAGGGAATGGCAAGTGGCACAAGTGACTTAGCGGACATGAGTCATGAGAAAGTTGGTGTTGTGGATGAACGTGTCGTAGGCCCAACAAAGGTTGTGTCCAGCTCGTAATAGGTCATCACCCTTTCCTCGCTTTGCATCAGAATTGGCGTTGCTCAGCAACTACGTCGGCACTAACGCAAATGCAAAGTGTCAATATTTGTATTGTCCTCTTTCTCATCTTCCTTTGTCTCATCTCTCGTTGTTACTCTTCCTCCTCATTCACAACAACCGCTCCTAATGGTGTCGTCTGTCACAATCGAAAACGTAACTACAATGTTAAAATTACCTTTTTACCTATCGTTTTTGTGCTTTCGTTGGTAAAAGTGTGACGTCAAGGTAAATAGAGCTAGATGCTTCATATTAATAACTATAAGGATTCCAATGTAAAATTTTTAAGTCTAGGAACTAAGATATTAAAGAGGTTTAACTACAAGGAGTAATATGTAACTAATCCTCTTTTCATATGAACCAATGTAATCTCACTGCATTAGATGCAAGGGTAAGTGCATGCTCCGTGAATCCTATGCTATGCTATGCCACCATGTAATATTTGAACGATTCGCCACAGGGTAACTAGATCGATCTGTCCGATGAATTATTAAGTTGAATGAATCGATCTCATTTCTTTGTTATAATATTTTTGAATAAATTTACAATATTTTGATAAAGATATCAAAATCACCATAAGAATATTTAAAAATATTATAATTAACATGAAGACCTCCTGATTTAATTATTTTTGTACTTAAAATTCTAATTTTTGTATATAAACTGGTTCCTATTGGATTTTAAGTTTATTTATCTAAGTTATAATATTTTTTTACTATAAATCTATTAAAAAATATCGTGAATAAATTCTTCTTGTTCCTAATTCAATAAAGATGTCCCTTTTGTTTTTTTTATATGAGTTGGTTTCTATTGGGTTTTTATTTTTTTCAATTATAATATTTTTAATAAGTTTATTAACAGTGTAATTATAAATATATTCAAAAACACTATAATTAACAGTGTAATTTATAAATCTATTCAAAAACACTATAATTAACAGTGTGAATCTTATACATGGAGATCAAATCAATTCACCCTATGAACTAATCCATACTCAAAGTACCATTTTAGTTGTCTTGTCAGGAGATATTTCTAAAATTATGACAAATAAAAATTCCTGTTGCCAAATATAAAAAAAGAAATTCTGAGAAAAGCTAAAAGAAAGAGTTTTCCGTAATTCGTCCTTCATGTTTCTTACGATATATATTTCACATCAAACAAAGTACCTGTGAGCTAAAATTGCCCTTCGCAGCTCCAAACGATGCTTTGTTTCATGAGAAAGATTGAACCACCATACGATAGTAAACAAATAAACCGAATGATTATAACCTTTCCTGCATTACTTCAGAGAAGTCATATATACGACACCATCAATTGAATCCCACATACTGTACTTGTAATTAAGCTATGATTTCTATAGCAAAGCATGCACATTTGGGCAAAGGTAGCGTTAAGTCCCTTTATTTACCGGTTAGGACACCACAGTGCAGAAATCATTTATGCCCATTTGGGCAAAGGTAGCGTTAAGTCCCTTTATTTACCGGTTAGGACACCACAGTGCAGAAATCATTTGTGAATCGACCAGAGATCATACTGCAACCAAAGAAACATAAAACGGGCAAGAATCTTATTGTCCATGGCAACCAACTATACACACCGAAGAAACCATTAGTCTTACCTTCTAACAGTAGTAGTACGTAACAAACATAACTGTGTCATGCAAATGTCTGACTGGGAGATTAAGTTGAACAGTTTGTGACAGCAATGGTGAGATTAATTCTCCGATATAGAAGAATAACCTTGTGGTGCATCACCGTGTGCAGGAGCATTAGCAGAAATCACAACTGAGGCCCCAAGAAAGATCACGACAAGAGCAGTGAAGTTTACCAAGAAGGACTCTGAGCTATATTTGTACAGGCCTGAGCTCTCCAGAAAAGTGAGTTTCTCCAGGAAGCCTAGCTCTGCGGTGGCTATGGCCAATACGTAGACGAACAGCCCAAATAGTACGTGCCAAGGAAGAGACTTAATTCTCAGCGTTGGAGATGCACCAGGAAAGAAGAAGGTCACGAACCCAAAAATCCACTGCCAGGAAGAAGTTAAGAAGTTAAGGTGAGACTACTAACGATACATATATATAGTGGCAAGCCGACTCTTGTGCATAAAAATAATTAATGTAATGACAAAATGCTTTGAATTTCTAGTCCAATGATTGTTCCATTTACAATCACGAAAGCTATTTCTCTGTGATTGTTATCTTTCATCAACATTTAACTGATAAACATTTATCTCCCCCATCAAAATACCACACGATGACCAATATTTCAGCTTTCTCTATAACAGTAGTCCAGACAAAACTAAAATGGCACAAGGAGTGGCTTTTTTACCGGTTGTTCATGATGCAATCAGAAAGGGAACCAAATACTTCTAATTAACTGTGACATGGAGCAAAGATTCAAAGTGTTGCTTATGTTGCCTACCTGAATGCCATATAAACAGATGGTGCCGAGCCCAACCCAAGAATGCAAGCTGTACAGGTTGTCTATTCCGCTTTCATTGTGAAACTTGAAGGCAGCATAAATTCCCACAGCGCCGAGTACAAGAGCAATTGCGTGAAGAGTCAAATGGATTACTTTATTCACTTCATGACTCGATGGCAGGGTTTTGTAGCTCATTATAGCTGAAGAACAGTTGAGCACAAGTAGGTGAACCGATATAAAGTCATATCTATTTATTTTGATAGACATATAAATCATATCTAATAACATAGCTCATTATCGGTTCAATGGGCTTACCTTCACTCCCAACAATAATAAAACCAATCAGCATAAGAACTGGATGAATCTGCAAGAAAATAAATATATATCATCCAATTTTTAACATGTTTATAATCAAACTGATCAAGATTAACATACATGAGACGGAATATCGATACAATCTAAAAACCTAAACTTATTAAATTGAGCATTAATTTCAAATATATATATCATTTGAAATTTTTTTTTTTTATCATGGAGTAATCTCGAATGCATCTTTACCTCCATCTCAGACATATGATGAGTTTTTTTGACAGTGACATATATGCGTTCAGATCGCTTGCTATATCAGATATGTTCCTACTTTCACATTGCATCCTTTTTTTTTTTAATGTAAAACAACTCATATTAAACAACTCTTAATATTCTTTCAAGGAACCCCAAAGAGTGAACACAAGTCTTGGCATGGATCGCGAGTCATCATAAAGCAGGATAAAGAAATAAGATAAGGCATCCTTTTGACTGATATGCCTAAAGCAGTGATGCATAACAATATTAAAGTAATTGTCAATTGGTGCTCACAAATTTTCAAAATGAATCTGTAATGCACAATCAGAAAATAAACGTTCATTTTCGTCAATAAAACTATTTCGACGAGGGCAAACCATATCGAAAGAAACTGTTGTTATATTATTCTATAACAACAGACTTCCAGGCAACACTACTTATGAAACAGAGAGTCTTCTAGCAACTAATCAACGTTAGGGTTATGCTGTAATATAGTTCAGCCTTTTCAACAAGTGCTTCTATAAAAGATAACCTGTGAGAAATTTCAGCTTGGAAATCCACATCAAAATGTAAAGAAAACACTATTTGACAAAGCATGGACAATTATTTCCTCACTTTGTTGAGCAAAATAATTAACTTTACTGAAAAATGTTACCTCTATCCAGTCCATGCCCCATAAAGAAACCATTATTCTTTTCTTAGGAAGCGAGACAAAATCCCCAGTGAACAAAGTTAAATATGATTAGATTTTATCCGGCGACGAAAATATACAGAAAATTCGGTGCAAAAGAGAAGAAGAAGAAACATGATTAGAACATGAATCACTGTTCTGCGCAGAGAAAGAACCATATACCATCAAAAGAAGATATCAGTATAACCTTTGCTTTTCTTATTTAAGGCTACACAAAATCTCTTAAGGCGAGATACGAAGACCAAACACCAGAACAGTTCAAGATGATCATCTGCCGATAGGAACCAAGAGAAGAACATAATTAGAGAAGCCGCTCAAGTTACTTCAATCTCTTTTCATATATTGAAACCGGCACTTACTGATGAAAAGGTAGGAAATGTTCAAACCTAGCAATGATCCGATCAATGTAAAACTAACAAAGGTTTAGTTAAAACAAGAAATCGAGAGTCGGCGTACGTTAAAGATGAGGGATTTGTTGGTGGACTCGAAGGCGAGGCCGCCGCGGAAGTGGATGCACCACACTAGGACCATCGCCGCCGACGCCACCGCCAACACGTGCGACGCGTACGTGAACGGAGCCGCCTTCACTCCCGGAAAGCCAGCCATCGTCCCTCCTCTAACGACCACTCCTGTTCTCCACCTGCTGTTCTTGCTCTTATGTCTTGTTTTCTACACCCCCGCACCAAACCCAAGAGACAAGGACAACGTGAGCAGAAGATTTTCCAGGGCCTGCCGATAAGGCCGAGCGAGCCGCCTCTTCCAAGGCGCCATTACCTATCTGTCTACGCTTATCGTCCATCGCGTGATAAGCGGGTAGATGGAGCGCGGACTCCCACAACAAGGGGAGGCGAACCGAGGCCCACATCAGCTGTCTCGTGGCACAAAGCAAGGCCACAGCTTCGAGGATTTGCATCTTGAAAACTCCACGCAACCTAACTCGGGGAAGCACAATTCCCAGTATCGGCCTCGATCCTACTGGTTCAACTCCATCTACCTAGTATTGAACAATTGGCGACATGTAAATGAGAACAGTGTGTGTGGAAGTAACACGTTCTCAGACCATTCGCTGTCGAAGATAAATCAATCGCATATTACGTCAAGAATATAAACAAAGAACTCCAAGAAGCAGATATCTAAACAAAATGAAAAATAAGTCATGATAGGATCTAAAACATAACAAGAATTCATGAAGACATGCATTGGACAGCCATATTAGGAATTACATTTACTTCATAGCCTCAAATTCAACTGTATATTATATAGATACAACTAATGCGGAAAAGTATATCAAATTTTACACTAAATGGTTTTCAATAATATGAAAATTAGGCTTGCACTGATAAATTATCACGCAATTTATAAGTTCTCACTGTTAGGAATCAAGCGACACTAAGAGGGGGGGTGAATTAGTGCAGCGGATAAAACGATAGATTTTTCAGCGATTTAAAACAAGCTTCGGAAACTTCGTACGATGAAAGCAACGTTTCGTTTGAACCCAAAAGATTACGTTTTAACTTTAAAGCATACGTAATAAGATGATAAGGAAGTTGAGTAAATAAGGCAGTAAGTAAAAATGGTTTGCAGCAAAGTAAATAGCAAGAACATAAATACAAACCAGATTTTTATAGTGGTTCGGTCATCCGACCTACATCCACTTCCGATTCCTCTTCGCTTGAGGACACCGGCTTTCCACTAGCTTTTCTCCTTTCAATGGGCGAGGAAGAACTCCCTTGCAACACCTCTTCTTTTGACGGGCTTAGAAGATAACCCTTACAAAGCTCTCACCCCTCTCTTGAACAAGAAAACACTTAAGAGTAAGAGGGAAGTTTTTGACACTATTTGAGCAGAGTTTTCCCTCAAGATTTTCACTCTTCTTGCTACTCTTTGAACATGCAAAAGAGGAGAATTTATAGAACTCAAGAGACTCAAATTTGGAGCCAAAACTTGGAGCCAAAATTTGAGTTTCTCGGTGCTGTCAGTCCTAGTAAACTGACACACCCAGGCGATGCTACCGTCCTAGCCAGGCGGTGCTACCGTCCTAGCCAGGCGGTGCTACCGTCCTAGCCAGGCGGTGCTACCGTCCTAGCCAGGCGGTGCTACCGCTATAGTAATCGGCGGTGCTACTACGGCACTACAGATCGACGCGCTACTTGATGAAGGCGCGCTTCAATAGCAGGGCGGTGCTACCGCCCCAGCCAGCAAGTTGCTGGGCGGTGCCACCGCCCAACATGCATGCACGTAGCAACACGCATGCTGCTGGTTCGGTTTGGGCCAAAATTTTGGCCCAAACTCATCCTAATCAAGGCCCAATGGGCCCCCACTTTGGGTTATCTAATCCTAACCCAAAATACGTACTAACTATGAATTTTAAAGACGTTTCCTAAGCTATTACAAAGTCCACATGACAACTTCTTCCGGTGAGCTTCCGGTCAACTTCCGACGGTCTTCCGACGAACCTTCGGAAACCATTCCGCGGACTCACGGTAAGCTTTCGGACTTCACGATGATCTTGGCGAGTTCCCCCGAGCTTCTTTGGCAAGCTCCGATCTTTCTTGGCAAGCTCCGCGAACTTCCGACGAACCTCCCGGCGAACTTCCGAAAACCCTTCGGCAAGCTTCCTACTCGTTCTCAACCGATTCCGGTAACGCTCCCAACGAATCCTCGGACTTCCGTTGAACACTCGAACTCCCAACGATTCATCACACTTGTCTTCGGCCCTTTGTTTCGCTCTACGTCTTCGTCCCTATCATAGTCACTCATGCACAAACAAACACCAAAAACTCTACTTCGATCTAGATAGTTATTACAATGCGAATTGACATTCAGTTGCCCGGCACATCATTGGTCGGCACTTCGTCCGATCCTTCGTCACATCGCCCTCTCTAGCGGCTTGTTGCCCAATCGACGGTTGACCTTCGCAACTTCGCACTTCTTGGCCCGATGCCCGACGTACGAAGCCTCCTGTCGATAGTCGACCGAACCTCCGGCTCGACATCCAATATCCTGACGTGATCACCTCCAGCGCAACGTCAACTCATCCAGCGTCAACTGTCTAATCCTGATTGATAGTAGACCTGTGTAACTCAACATGCAATTAGATCACAAATCATACTCAATTAGTTTCATCATCAAAATCCGAGATTCAACACTCACATGTTTTATTCTCAATTACAAATTTAATGCTTCGGATATAGATTCTTAATATATATTGTCAAGAAGAAGCCCCCGAGTAATCTGCCATGTTATCAAAACTTAATCCAAACTGGCTAATATCATGAGACTGCATCATACCATACTTGTTTCCATTAAGCTTGGAAATTTTCAGAAGCAATTCCCCTGATTGTATGCTTTGACCGACAGCCACAAACTAAAACTTCGACATGAGGTTTGCCATATTGAATACCTAACAACAAACATCAACACTAGTACTCATAATTTTATGCATCGCAATCAAGCATAGAGGTGAGAAAGTGGGCGCATCATACCTGAATTGTGATGTCCGGAACATGGAAGTGAAATATAGCGCTCCTTAAACCTCACAGATTAGTGATAATTCAATCGGAATGTTACGATAAATGTGGAGAGCTTGGAGGAGTTAAGCGTGGTGGTTAATTCACCCATTCACAACTTAAATGAATCCTACTGCTGTGGTGTTGTATGCATGTGTGGAATGCAACGTTCGATGCGCTTGATGCATTGGACTTTTTTCCGGAGTCAGATGGGAACAAAGCGGCAATGGAATCGAAGTGGGCTCAACAAAACGGGCTTTTCTCTTCACCTCCATAGTCCAGCCCAGTAGCCCATCGAAGATGAAGAACGTTGTCTTCGTAGATCCGAGCTGCCTTCCGATACTACGAGTTTGAAGCCATCAGAGAAAGAGGAATTACTCGTTGGAGTTCTTCGGCGTCCGGAATTAGGGATTTCGAAGATCAATGGCAAAGAGAAACCCAACCATCGCGGACGTGATGAAGAAGGTGTAAGATAGCCCCTCGTCATCATGTGCCGCTAATCATCTAGTAACCCGTTGGATCACCTTTAGATCTTTACGAAGTAGGATTTCTCGCGATTCAGAATACCGCTGCTTGGAGTAAGTTTACATCGGGCCCCGTTGCACCGCTGGAAATTTATGCGACGGCCTTCTACATCTTAGAAATTATTTCCCGACACCTCGTTGACTGACGCAGTCAACATACAGACTCGGTCAAGGCTTCTAGAGCGGGACTAGCGAGTTTCATATTTATTAACTTCAATTTTAGTTTAGCATGTATACTCATAAAAAATCTAAAACCTGTTTAATCTTTGCCGACTACCTTAAACGAGATTTTAGTTGAAACTTTAGTTTAAAGTAATATTTCTTAAAACATATTATGATGCTAAAATTACTAAGTGTATTTTAGATATCTATTTATTTTTTAAATATTAAATAAATTAATATATCAAAATTAAACCAAGATTTTGATATAACGATAATGTTGGTCATTTAATCTTTTTGAATATTTAAAAATAAATTGTATATATTGACTTCTCCAAAGACTGACGAGTCAACGATGCGAGAAGAAATAAAATTAATTATTTTACTTTTATAAATATAAAATCTCAATATAATTTTTAAAAGTATGAGAATCAAATAACTAATTATGGAGATAATATGTAATTAATCCCCTTGTACGCTATGTATTGTCAGACTTTAGTACAACGATAAAATTATTCATTTATGACCTAAGAGACAAGAGTTTAAATATATTCACATTATAAATATATATAAATAATTCATTTAGGAGCCTCATGCATGGGACACTCTCTATGCCTTATAAATAACAATTATAAGTACACATCCCTATTCTTAACGGCACTGATATTTATGATAAAATTTACACGATTTTATATGCGACTAACAAGCCCCGACTTGTCCTTTCGTTTAACTCAATTGACTCTAGAGACCGAAGATGTCCCATTCATAAGCAAGCAAGTTGTCCTTTCCTTTATAACTCAATAGACTTGTAGAGCCAGAGACGACCCATTCAAGTGGGGTCATAAACAAATGAAAGAAGAAGACGCAGCCATAAAGCCTTCCTCTGTCCTATTCTACTCGGCTGCTTCTATCATCTCAATAATTTGCAGACGACTGCCAAAAGTAAATGGAGCACGCAACAAGTGATCTCACCTTTTAATTGTTCCTTGATAGATAATACTTGATCGAGTGTTTGAGTGGATCACAAGGTGTTGCAAAACCTCCGGGTTCAGTCCATCTCTCTAGCATCTCGATAACTGGTTCAGAAATATATTTGTGCATGAAAGATGCTTATTAAAAGATAGATATATGCAAACAGGATACTACTGCATCATTCACAACTATGGCTCACTTCCTCTACGGAAGGGAAGAATGGAGGAAAGGTTAGGAGTGACCTGATGCATCGGCATAGCCATACGGCGAACCTGACAGTAACCAGCAGCGTCGTAGTAATTACTTGGGTCATGAACTGAAGGAGCAATTCCCAGGAATCGGGGTTGACTTGCGGAAGGCAAAACTGACCCAGTCAGAGAAAAACTCTAAAAAAAAGATTGGCTGTGCTGTCGATTGCAGTTTCCGACAAGATTGAAGTCAACAAACAGCTAAGCATACACAGAAGAAATATCATCCTTGATCTCCATCTGCTGGAGACGTTGTCAGCCTCCTCCAGTTGGTGCAAGATTCCCATTGTTCACCAGTTGTTAAAACTGATCAATTCAGCGAATACATATCAATGTTCGTCGGCTGTGCTGGGTAGATTGCTGCTCCTCAGATCTCTCACTCTCTCTCTCTCTCTCTCTCTCTCTCTCTCTCTCTCTCTCCAATGGCTAGTGAGGCTCTGTCAGCCTTCCTGCAAGTCTTGTTTCAGACAGCCTTTAACTTGTTGAAAGAGGAGCTGAAATTGGAGCATGAACTCGAGGAGGAACGCAAGAAACTGCACGGCAATGTCTCCATGATTCAAGCTGTCATAAATAAGGCTGAAGAAAAGGCGCACAGCGATGGACCACTGAAATTGTGGCTAGAGAAGCTGAGGAAAGTTGGCTACGATGCAGTCGATGTGCTGGATGAGCTTTCTTATGAGGCTCAACGGCGGCAACTGGTCTCCTTGTCACGGGTACGTGATTCCTTCTCCATGGTGAATCCAAAACGTTCCTTCACTCGGCACAACATGTGCCGTAAGATGCAAGCTATATCTAAGAGGCTCAATAATCTCGAGAAGGAGGTGGTGACCTTTAATATAAGAGTTGGGGATGCATCAGGGCACCCAGAAGAGAGTGATGCGCTTCCCATGACCACCTCACTCCATCCACCAGTCGTGCTCGGGAGGGAGGACGATAAGCACAGAATTTTGAAAATGCTACTCCAGGCTGATAGGATGCATAAGAAAAGCATATCTGTGATCCCCATATTCGGAATGTGTGGTGTTGGGAAGACCACCCTCGCCCAGCTTGTCTTCAATGATGAGGTTGTGATGAAGCACTTCGAGATGAGATTGTGGGTTGATGTCTCACATGATTTCAATGTAAGAAGGCTCACCAAAGCCATCTTTGAATCCACAGGTAGCTCAGCAGTTGATTACATCAACATGGACAATCTTCAGAAGCAACTTCTTAATAAGATCAGTGGCAGAAGGTACCTGCTTGTCTTGGATAATGTCTCGAATGGAAACCCAGAAAAATGGCGTAACCTTAGACTGCCCTTACTCCATGGTGCTGAAGGGAGTAAGATATTGGTGACCACAAGAAGTGAAGAAGTTGCAAAAATCATGGGCACAACATCGCCCTATCTCTTGAAAGGCTTATCCGACAAGCACTGCTGGAATTTGTTCTGTCAGTATGCGTTCGAACACAATAGATATCAACATTCTGATATTGATGACATTGCCGAAGAAATTCTGAGGAAGTGCAAAGGCTTGCCTCTAGCAGCAATAAGTATTGCCAATCAGTTGCTTGGAGCGAGTGATAGAAGCGAGTGGCGATCCATCATAAGGAGGGAGATAGAGGAATTCTCTGGACGTGACAGTGAGTTCCAAAAGGCCTTCAGCTTGAGCTACCAGCAATTGCCGTCACATCTTAAGCCATGCTTTGCATACTGTTCCATAATTCCAGAAGGGTGCGAGTTCGAGAAGGAATTCATTGTTGAATTGTGGATGGCACAGAACTTCATCCAGCCTAACGGAAAATCTGTTGAAGACTTAGGCAGCCGATACTTTGATATCCTAGTGCAGAGGTCATTCTTTGGGTGCTCCCAGTCCGACTATAAAAGAGGCAAACCAAAATATCGAATGCATGAACTTGTACATGATTTTGCTCAACGAGTGTCAGCTAAAGAATGTTCTACCATGGAAATTGGCAAGCCATGCAAGGTTGAGCCTGAAACTCGACATTTGTCATTGACTTTAAGCCAGTTGGAGCCAAATGACAAAATGAAATCAAATTCACCTGCTCAAACTGATATCTTTTCTGAAATATATCAATGCAAGGGCTTGTATACGCTTCTACTTTTCGGTGGTTCCAGAAAGTATAGTCTAAAGGTCCCTGACAGACTTGGAGAAGAACTTAAAAGCCTCCGTACTTTGGATTTGAGCAACTGTGACCTAAAGGAGTTACCCAAATCAATTGGTGAGTTGAAGCACCTTCGCTGCCTTCGGCTTCACAATACAAACCTATCAAGTCTCCCTGAATCGCTAGGTCGTCTTTACAATCTCCAGACATTGGGACTCAGAAATTGTTATTCTCTTGAGGAGCTGCCATCAGATATAAAAAATCTCCGTAACCTTCGCCATCTTGATCTTCATCTCGATGATAATTCAGTGGAAGCCATGTGTAAATTGAAATCTATACCACCACATATAGGACTGTTAACCAATCTTCAAACATTATCAAGATTTGTAGTAAGCACAAAGGCTGGTTGTGGGTTAGGAGAACTGAAAGACTTGAACAGTCTCTGTGGGGAACTTATCCTCTCAAATCTTCATCTCGTTCGAAATCCATTAGAAGCCAGGAAGGCAAACTTGACAAACAAGAATTCCATTCAGAGTTTGCAGTTGCGATGGAATATCGGTACATCAGCTTCTGAACATGTTGGATATGATGAAAGCATTCTAGAAATTCTCCAACCTCATACAAACCTTAAGGAGCTGAGGATAATAGGCTACAGAGCCCCATCATTTCCATCTTGGTTAGGTGACTCTGCTTTCACCAATCTTGAATCACTACATCTCTCCAGCTGCAATCAATGTAAATGTCTTCCCCCACTTGGCAAATTGCCCAACCTGCGAGAACTCCATATAAAAGGAATGGAAAGTGTGACAGTCGTGGATCGTGAATTATGTGGCAAGGAACATGGCAAATTCCCCAAATTAGAGAAGTTGGTTTTTGAGAACATAGGCAGTTTACAGATCTGGGATGAACATAAACTTTGTTTGCTGTCAATGCAAGAGACAGAAAGTTGCCCGAGATTGCGTGGTATACCAAGATTTCAATCACTCACATCCTTAGAAATGTCAAGCTGTGGTGACTGGATTTGGCACTCATGGCCTTGTCTTACTTCCCTAACGTCCCTTTGTCTCAGCAGGTTACCAATAGAAACTCTGCCATCAGAGGCAGGCCATCCACATGCTACCTTACGCAGCTTAAAGATCAGTTACTGCAATCAACTGATATCTTTGCCAGATAATTGGCTGCCAAATGGGCTTGTTTGTTTTAGTATTAAGCACTGTCCTAGGCTTTATTCTCTTCCAACGGACCTACAAAATCTCAAAGCACTAGAAGACTTAAAAATTCAACATTGTGGCCTAGGGTACCTCCCAGAGCTCAAGAACCTGACCTCGCTAATTCACATGGAGATCTCAGGCTGCCTTAAAGTGCACCATCTTCCAAGGAATGGTCTGCCTATCACACTACAGTTCTTGAGCATCAATAATTGCCCTGAGCTCAAGAAACGATGCCAAGCTGAGAAAGGTGAAGATTGGCCCAAAATTAGAAATATCTTCTCTGTGTGGATGGATGAAAAACTAGTTACTCACAGAAACTAGCTCTAAAGTGCTAACCATGCAGACAAGATGCGATATGAAGGTACAAGCAAAACCAATTGATTTTTTTTATGTTGTATGCCAGTTTGTCAAATAATGAACTTATAAAATTTCTGTTCTACATCATACCATATAGCATGCAGATATTTCAGTGTTTAAGAGTTAAAAGCTTGGAGTCCACAAAGGCAAGAATGGTTAGTAACTAGCACCGATCTTATTTTCACAGGTTTAATTAATATTTGATGGACACTAACATGAAATAAGTACTACAGAGTCATATTTAAGTTTCTTACTTTCAAGTTTCTGTTTACTACAGTTGTCAAGTGATGCTACTTTATTATGGTTAATTAGGGCAAATTTCAGGATCACATATTGAGAAGGTTTATAAGAAAAGGTTCATTTATTTTATTATGGTCAACTTTTTTTTCAGCAAAAGCAGTTGGTCAATGTTACAGCTTCATACTTCAGGATTTGCTTATTTTCCTCCCTCGTCTTCTGGCATTCATTATGATTAACCAAGACAAAAACTTATTATTGCAGAGGAAACATCTGCTCAATTCTGGATGGGGTTTACATATTTGGGAGGATGCTGCAATTGATGTTCTTATCCTTTCTGCTGGGTAGTGATTCTGTGATGCTGATATTGCAGGGGCGTCCTAATGACAAAGGCCAAGATGTTGCTGCCCAGCATGATTCATTCTTGAGCAAAAAAAAAAAAAACTAAAAACTAAAAGCACAAAAAACAAAAATAATCCAAGTGCTAATGCAAAGAGTGAGGAGAGGCTACAACCAGCTCAATATTGCACATGCTTCTCAGTGTTAATAAGCTACAGCTTTTTAAGTGGGCATGTAATAGCAGACACCTATAATTAGTTTGTTTGTTTTCTATATTGTTGCTGCATTATGGCCAATGCCCATCGCTGTACTATGAGAGTGATGAAATTAATTTGATGCATCTAATTTGTAGATATACCAGAAAATTTCTTTTATAGATCTCAGTTGATCATGAATGCAAGAATCTCAACATAGTGTTTTATCACCCAGGCCTAGCGAGGTATTCATAGCTTTGCAACTTTGGCATATAGTCGGGGTTGCAAAATTCTTGTGCAGAAACTATGTACCATTAATGGTTGATTACATAATATTTCAGTTGATCATAAACTCAAGAATCTCAACATAGTATTTTATCACCCGGGCCTAGCGAGGTATTCATAGCTTTGCAACTTTGGCATATAGTTGGGGTTGCAAAATTCTTGTGCAGAAACTATGTACCATTAATGGTTGATTACATAATATTTCAGTTGATCATAAACTCAAGAATCTCAACATAGTATTTTATCACCCGGGCCTAGTGAGGTATTCATAGCTTTGCAACTTTGGCATATAGTTGGGGTTGCAAAATTCTTGTGCAGAAACTATGTACCATTAATGGTTGATTACATAATAAATCATGCATTTTCTGGGTTTAAGAAGATCCGCTGGTATACACATTATCTAGGAAAAGACATTTTGCATCTAAACAAGATGATTTTATAATCCCGCTCTTTGTTACCATGGAAATATTGTTCCAAAATACAAAAGCCTGATTTAGCTAAAAATGACAATGGGGTTTAGTCAACTAAGAAACTCAACCAAGTCCAAGTCTCAATACAAGGTAAGATAGAATTTCCTGCATATTTTAACCTTCCCCATCTCAACAACTATTTTTTATGCTTCTGTAATTAACAAGCTCAAATCAAAATGTTATATCCGGAATAACATTTCCTCAATCATAGCACTGCCAATTTTCATGTTCAAGGATGAAATAACAATTGCAGCACAAATAAGATGTAGACCAGCAAGCTTCATGTGGTCTCTAACAGCTCTCCTCAGTAATAGGTTTATATTGAAAACACCGAATGCATAACATATCCATCGGTGGTTGGATTAGAAGATCAAAACCATGCAAAAAAACTAAATCTAACACCAAGCCATGCTCGACCCCTCAAAATATTTGCCAAACAATAACATGACAGAAATAGACCAGTAATCTGATTAACGAAATCTAAGTACACAATAAAGTAGCTAAATTTGAGTGGATTGATCAAGTACTAACATCCCTTGAAGGACATGAATCGAGAACGTCCCCGGACGTCCCAGAGTCGGCCGAAGTAACAGTTCTGGCTGCTGCTTAATATACCCTGTTCATCAAATGAAATGATAGATAAAAGAAACTCACGAACATCAAATGCGACCACATTATTCGTTTTTTTGTTTTCATTTTTGCCCTTATTCCAAGCATATGTCAAATTGGTGTTGGTTCCTGGCGAACATTACCTACGACAGTGATAAGGTCGGATCGGCGAAGTGGGCTGGAAAGGTCGGGCGGTGGCATTGGGCTCCGGAGAAGCGAAATGAAGAAGAGACGGTGGAGGCGATGACGACGTCTTCGCCGCCGCTTCGATGAGAACGGAACCGAGAAGGACGGCTCGAAGGGAGAAAGAGTGCGAACGTCAATTGTGGGCACCTCCAAGTGTTTGCTTCTTTAATTTAAATTATTTAAATTTTTTTCCAATTTTTAAATTAATTTTCGAACTATTTTTTTTATCTATCAAGTTAGTCATAATGTCCTACGACCAATTTCAAAGCACTCAAATCACTAAGAAAAATAGATATCAAATATTAACTGATATATTTGGTGCAATATCTCAATGTAAGGACTTATACACACTTTAATTTTTCGGTGGCTCGAGTAGCTACATTTTAAAGGTCCCTGACAAACTTGAAGAGGAACATAAAAGCCTCCACACTTTGGATTTGAGAACTGTGACCGAAAGGAGTTACCCAAATCAATTGGTGAGTTGAAGCACCTTCGCTGCCTTCGGCTGCACAATACAAACATATCAACTCTTCCTGAATCACTAGGTCGTCTTTACAATCTCCAGTCACTGGGACTCAGAAATTGTTGTTCTCTCGAGGAGCTGCCATCAGAAACCAAAAATCTCCATAATCTTCACCATCTTGATCATCATCTTGATAATAATTCAGTGGAAGCAATGATTAAATTGAAATCTATGCCACCAGGAATAGGACTATTAGCCAATCTTCAAACATTACCAAGATTTGTAGTAAACACAGAGACTTGTTGTGGGTTAAGTGAGCTGAAAGACTTGAACAGTCTCCATGGGGAACTTAGCCTCTCTAATCTCCATCGTGTTCGAAATCCATTAGAAGCAAGGTAGGCAAATTTGGCAAACAAGAATTCCATTCAGAGTTTGCAGTTGCATTGGGATATCAATATATCAGTTTCTGAATGTGTTGGATATGACGACAGCTTTCTGGCAATCCTCCAACCTCATACAAGCCTGAAGGAGCTGAGGATAATAGGCTACAGAGCCCCATCATTTCCACCTTGATTAGGTGACTCTGCTTTCACCAATCTTGAATAACTACATCTCTCCAGCTGCAATCAATGTGAAGGTCTTCACTTGGCAAATTGCCTATGCTACGAGAACTCCATATAAAAGGAATGGAAAGATTGAAACTTGTGAATTATAAATTCTACTCCAAGGGAAAAAACACATTCTTTAAATTGGAGAAGCTGGTTTTTGAGAACTGCAGCCAGCTCAAGTACCTTCCAGAACTTAAGAACCTGCCCTCACTAGTGCGTATGGACATTTCAAACTGCCCTACAGTCTGTCTCCCAAAGAAAGGTTGGCCAGCCACGCTTCAGTTCTTGAGCATCAACAATTGCCCCAAGCTCAGGCAACGGTGTCGATACGAGAGAGGTGAAGATTGGGCCAAACTTGTAGACGTCTTCTAGTGTGGATAGATGAAGAACTAGTTATTTCCAGAGAGAAGCTGCAAAGTGCTTAACAATGCAGACCAGACACAATACCAAGGTACATGCAAAAACATTTTTTATTTTTTACATTCCATGCCGATTAGTCAAATAATAAAACTACAAAATCTGTCTTTGTTCTACATAGTACCAAATAATTTGCAGACATGTCAGGGTTTAATAAGAGCTAAAATTTTGGAGATCACAATTTATGGTTATCATTTTTGAGCAGAAGTAATAGGTAAATATCAAAGCTTCATACTTGAGAACTTATTTGTTCTTCTCCCTCATTTTTTTGGCATTCTTTAGGATTAACCAAGAGAAGGGCTTATTGCAGAGGAAACATCTACTCAATTCTAGATGTGGTTTACATTGTTTATCCATAGTTTTAGAGAGTATGACGCTATTGCTTTTTATCCTTTCTGCTGTGCAAGATACTGTGACACAGATACTGCAGGAGGTGCTCTTGTGCAAAGGCCAACATGCTGTAGCCCAGCGTGATTGATGCTTTAGCAAGAAAAAAAATCCTCGTGCTAATGCAACGGTGAATAGCAGAGGCTACAACCAGCTCAATATTAGACATGCTTCTCAATGTTGATAAATGATAACTTTATATGTGGGCATGTAATAACATATGCCTAAAATTACTTGATTTATATCTTGTTATCGCATTATGCCTAATGGCTAACACTGTGTTATGAGTGATGAAAAAATAATCTGACACAGATAATTTCTAAAACTCTACAGCAAAACATCAATGTAGCCAACCTCAAATAGCTGAGATTGCAGCTTTATTATTGTTGTCATTTTTGTAGTATCTAACTTATAAAACTATGAGTACATTATTTTTGTAGATTTGAGTTGATTTGTAAACTTTAGAGTTTCAACTTAGTATTTTAAGGAGCTCATGTCTTTGCAAATTTAGTGGATAATTGGGTTGTCAAATTCTTGTGCAGAAATTAAGTCCATTTTTTGGTTAATTACATGAAAAATTATGCATTTATTTTGTAGTCCCACTCTATCATCGAAATATTCTTCTTTTTCTGGAAAGTTTTATATTGGTGTCATGATTTATTTGTAGAATTTCCAATATTTTGCTAAATCTACATAAAATTTCATTTAGAATAAGCTTTCTGATACGTTGCTGCACTTCCTACATGGTCAGCATAGAAGTTATTAGAAGATTATTCCACCACTAACTTTGGTCTTGTAATTTTAGTCATTTTTGTCATTTTCCATAAGACAGGCTTGCTCATGTTCAGTAGATACTTGACAAAAGAATCTCAATCAGGTAAACCTCAATATTCTTGCTTCATGTATGTCTATCCTACTGCAACCTTCCTCTGAGAGGAAGATGGTACAGTTATCTAAAATGTGAGACCATTCTTTCATTTTGTTCAGATAATCTTAATGTTAGAAAACACAAAAACCTGATTTGACCAGAAAAACCATCAGAGTCAAGTCAACTAGAAGGCTCAACCAAGTTCAAGAATTGAAAATAAAAAATTTATGATTTGTTACACATTTTTATTTTATTACCCATCCTTATAACTATTTTATTTATGCTTCCATCTAATATGCTAAAATCAAAATGATACATCCAGAATAATGTTTCTTCAATCATAACACTGCCATTTTTCATGCATCAAAAACCAAACACAATACACTGGCCACTCAGAATTGCAATGGTAAGGATGAATAATAATGGCAACACATATAGCATGTAGAGTTCTCTAACAGCTTTCCTCGCGCACATTGAAACCCCTGATACGTTGCTATTCCAAATGTGGTTGGATTAAAAAGTGAAACCCACGCAAAACCTTAATCTAACATGATCACATGTTTTTCTTTCACTCTAAATATCTACAAAAAATAGAATAACAGGAAAAAACTCCAGCAATATAGTTAGATTACTTTAGGTGCTTCTTCATCCACTCCAATTTCATAGAGAACAACCACATAAGAACAAACCAGACTTAATGCTACCAGAAGTAAGATTACCCACGGCAGTGCTGAGTAGAGCGTGGTGACCGCCGATGGCGAGGTCGGATCGGCGATATGGAGGAGGTGGAAAGCTCGGCCGGTGATCCCGGACTTCGGATAAGTGAAATCCAGAAGAGCCAGCGAACGGAGTTGAGGAGCAGCGGCGGCGATGATGATTGTCTTAGTTCGCCTATTGGATGAGTACGGAACGGAAAGACGAACCTCATATTTAAATTATTTAAGTACTTTCTCAATTTTTAAATTGGTTTTTTCAAATTTTTTAATGATCACATCACCAAAAAATTAAAATCAAAATTAAGATTTTAAGATCAAATTCAGCAAACTAAAATTTTGAATTAAAAATTTCTGGTTTTTACTAGCTATAGGAATCATAATTCAGCATTCATGTCCGTCCGAATAATGAAAATTTTGTATATACTCCGCTCGTTAATTCATTCAGAAGAATGATCAATTACTATTAGTCATAGTTACCAATAAATTAAATTAACCAATTTCTAATATGCTTATGAAATTGCCAGGTTTAACATATCTACTCCCACATTTCAATAAAATTTAATTTTACAAGCCAACAATAAAACTTAAATATCAGATCATTTAAATAGGCATACACGGCTAATTTTGATTTTTTTTTTAAAAAATAAATTTTCGAAAAAGCCTCCGGTTTTTATTATTTTGTGCCCATTCTGCTCTATTTCGGCAGAAACCCTTTTCCTTGCCGACCCATCCTGGTGAAGAAGACTGGACAAAATCAACCATGATGGGACCAAGAATAATTTTATTTTTTAAAAAATAAGGTGCATTTTACGAGAATAATATATTTTTCTTAAAGTAAATTACTAAAAAAAGCCATAATAATGAGGTTTTACTACGTAACATCTTTCTTTTTTTATGTTGTGATCAAAATACCCTCTATAAAATAAAATAAAAAAGATAATCAATACCTAAGTCTATGAATAATTTCTTCATTTATTTTGGAGTTATGCTGGGCTACATAAGAGTTACACTCAATCACAAAATTAACCTAAAATATCCTATTTTGCAAATAAAGTATCCTAAATTGGCATATAACTTTAAAATATGACAATAACACTAAAATAACTGACAATCCAACCATATTACCAATATGATATGGAAGCAATTCATATTAATATTAATTAGATTATCAACATGACATTAGATTGTCAAATAATTAATATAAGAACAGAATTCATCATACAAGATAATAACAATAATAATATTTTTTTTAATATTTCATAAGTTCAAATCTGTTTGTGTCTTGCCACATAGTAATAATCATCCAATATAGCATTGATAATTTAGAATCTACAAAATAGCATGTCCCTTCGGCTAAATTCAATTTCTTTATTCATCAACAAATGATCCATGTACTTCATCACAAATATCATGCGATTATGCTATAAAATAAAAATAATAATAATTAGTACAATGATCACATAAATTAAGTGATGTGAATAATATAATTAACTTACGATAGGATATTTCACCATCTTTGTCTTATATTTGTTTTCAATAATCTTCTCTGTAATATGAAGATGGGGACCATCTAAATTAATAAGTGATATTTTCTTGAATTTTTATACCTGTTTTATATAAACAAATACTTAATATAAGATAAAATATGATTAATATAAATCATTAAGTTATGATATATATTACATATGGTAGTCACTTCATCTACTTTCTTACCCCCAAGTGGAAGGGATCTACATAATGATGTCATTCTGTTTATATACAAAATTAAATTTTATAAATATGATATATTATATCCAAAGTTTAAGGGAGAATAAATTACACCATAAATTACTAGACAAATAACCAAAATAATTTATTCATATAAAATTAAATATAAATCTTCCTTAAGGATAATTTCATCAACAAATCATATCAATGGTTAATTTTTAATCATCAAAGTATTTTTAAAACATGTGTACTTAAGTTAACATCATCAAAAGATTGACAAGAGGTTTTTATAACACATAAAAGAATAAGAAAGACCTTCTAGAAAATTTAGGTTGAACAGTACATACTCATATTGTATGTCTTATGTTGAGCAGTACATAGATATACTAGTTATGTTGATCAAGTTGCATCAACTAATAATATTAGACAAGATTGAACAAACTAAAAACATGAAAAAATTGCAAGGTCTTGAAATTGTTCAGAATAATGTCATTTTCAGCCTATATAATGATGTCAATCATTTGTAGTTGGCAGAAAGAGGAAGGAGAGTGATAGAAATGGGAGAAGATATGACAAATGACAAATGATCGATCCTTAGATATGACAAATGACAAGTGTTATGGCTAAAGTTTAAGTAATTATCATGGATCACTAACTTCATGCTTTGGCCGTATGAAATTTGTTTGAAGTAGTTGTTTTCTTTCATTCAGAAATTGATCATCCACCACCATCAAATGCAAAAACTTGCAAACTGTAGGAGCATAGTTGACTCAATAAACCCTAACACAAATTGAAGAGGTTACCGAAGGATAATCGCTGGAGAGGAGTAGAGGAGATGAGGTTGTCGCTCGGTGATGCCATCGATGAAGTTGGTGCCACGTTCAATACATCGGAGAAGAGAGGATTGGCTCGGTGCTCGATAATGTGATGTCGTCAACAAAGACATCGTTCCCAATCAAAGAGGAGATGAGGTCGTCACCATTTGGGAATGCTGTTAACGAAGTTGAAGTTGGAGAGAGGAAGATATCGTCGTTGTTTGCCACTACAACGGAGCAGAGGAGGAGTTTGCTATCGTCGTCGCTCGCTGCCGAAAAGGAGTAGCAGAGAGTGGAGGAGCGCTCGTTATCGTCATCTATACTAGGGTTATACTTATTCGATGTAACTCTTGTGTAACCTCCTTTACCATTCATCTTGAACCTGATCTGATCTGTTTCCTAAAATTTGATTCGACTCAAAGATCGAACCCGAACTGAGACCTACATCAGATCGAAGTAGTCATAGGATCAGTCAGATTTGAATAAAGTTGCTCGGTTCAATAAAAATGATTGCGTGATAAATTACTCTTTTTCTCATGCAGTGTCTAATTATAACCATTAACTCCACCATAGCGGGGTTCTTCCATCTATATTTTTCGAGCGGCGGCCTCGCCACCCAGTGCGGCACCACCAGCGTCCACCCCGGCACCACCCAGCACTGCCTCTCTCTCTCTCCGCTCTTTGTCATGTCGCGTCGAAAACCTTCCATCCTGAAACCCCCTTCTTGCCGCGCGGTGACGGCATCCGATGATCCCTGTGAGTCTTCTCTTCCTCTTTGTTCCTTCACTATCGAGCATCTATAAGAGCTTTGAGGCTTTCGCTCTTTCTTAATAGAGGTGCGTATGATTTGTAATAGGCTTTATGTATGCAATAACCGATCTCTTTATCAACGATTTCGATTATTTTGTTCTTTGTTGTTGTGGAAAAATGAGATCATGCTGTGACATTGATCATTGGAACAAGCAAAAATAGAAGTTTTAGAGCTTAGTTGCTTTCTAGACCCACAACGGTGCTTCGCAGTACAATGACTATCTTTAAATTGAAAGCTACATGCAAGTAACTAATAAGATAACACTACCTATAGCTATTTATGTGTCAAATCATGAATTCGATCAGCTCTCTAAATCGAGTTTTCTTTTTGAACTATGCTTTAGGAAATCAGTAAATGGAGATTTGTGGATGTGTAAGTCTTGGTTGGTCATCTATGACTTTGTCAGTTCTTGTTGATAAAAAATTTCTTCACGCAAAAGCATGTAAGAATCCTGTTACAATCAAGGCTGAACACTGAAATTATTGAGCACAACTTTCTTTTTTAGCAAAAAGTGTGAACTATTCTAATAAATTAATTGATGAAGCTTGAAATGGAATACATAGAATCAGAAAAACGTGATCAAAGAGATTAAAGGTTGATTAAATGAGCAAATACATCTTACAGTGCCACCAAAATCTCTCGCATATGTGGGAAATAAACAAGACATACAGTTCAGGTTTCTTGCAAGAAGTAGCAGAAGGTTCAAGGAATGACAAGTGAGGACTTCCAGAATTAATATTTCTATGCTTCCAGAATTAATATTTCTATGTAAAAACATTGGGAAGCCATTCAATCCAAGATTTAACATATAAGGTTTTAGACAGAATTCTGCAGAAAGATCTGCATGAAATTAACAGTCTTCGATGGAAAATTAAACAACAGAGGCCAAAGAAATTTAGTACATGATATACGAACGCTTCATTTGAGCAAAGGTATCCTTTGTGATGTTGACTTGGTGATATGTTTTTGATTGTCAACAAGAAACCCCATCGATGTGAAGCTAGGAACTTTATTGTGGTACACCCTTACCTTGACTCTGCATTCCACAATTTCCATAACTAAACAGGATTTTTTTATTCCTGTGCAAAAAAAAGAAGAAGTTAAATTAGGTACTTGTTTCTACAGTTAGAGCAGCAATATATGCAAAATTCTCTATAAAAAATGCATATGATAATGGGCATGGATGTTACCAAAGTATAAGACCATGCTACAATCAGTTCCATCTACTCGCTTGAGATTTCAACTCTGACCTCATGATATCGTGGTGCTGTTAACTTCTCAAAAGAAAAATAAAAATGAGTTCCAATGTAAAGAAAATTCTCCTGTAGAAGATGATGCTAATGCAACTTGCATTTACATTTGAAAAGATGAGATGAATCTCCTGATACTGTTATATATAATTCCGAAGTGCCTACTACAGTTTGCAAAATCCACATGCTACATAGTGTACAATTCAGTGGTTGACCATTTAATAATAACAGGAGCATGTAATTGCAGGAAACAAAAAACTGCTATAGGGCATGGAGAATGTAGGGTTAAGGTGCAGCTTACCTTGATATATTTAGTGCTTGTGTGAATTGAGGGTAGTGATGAACCAAGGAAGTCCGTAGTTCTCCATCTATCCACACCTGGAGATTGTGCTGAAGCGTGAACCAGCCTTGATCACCCATCCCAAGGCATTGTAGCCTGAGCTCCGGGCAGTTACTGATGCTCAAAAATTGAAGTTTGCTTGGAAAACCATCATTTGGCAAGCACAAGAGGCCAGGACAGTCTGAAATCTCGAGACGTGCAAGTGAGGCCATGTTTTTGAGGCCAACTGGTAAATACATGAGATGCCTGCAGTTTTCAATCTCCAAGTCCTCTAACTTTATTAGTTTTGGCAGTCCTTTGGGAAGAGTATGGAGCTCAGGACAGTGCTTGATGGCCAAGTACAACAGGCCGGTCGGGAGCCACTCATCTGGTAATGATAACAATTGATTGCAGTGACTAATTTCCAATCGACGGATCAAAGCATGGGAACCTTGTATATTGAAAGGAAAGGTTCTTCGTTGCAGTCCACTGAGAGTCAGGGAGGGAAGCAAGGAAACAACAGACCAGGAACTCCAAATCCAGTCATCAGTAGTCTTCACTTCTAGTGATTTGAGTGCTGGGAATTCAGATAGGCCAGCAAAACTTCGGGATGCTTCTATCACCAACTTTGTCAAAGCAGGAAATTTGTGCTTTAATTGGTCAAGAGCAAAGCAGTCCTTGATAACAAGCTCACGAAGAGAAGGCAAAACACAGTCATCAGCACCACACCATTCTTCCAGTCCTGACATTGATTCTAGATGTAGCTTCTCCAATGATGGAAACCTTTGCTTTTTACTGCCACAAAATGAGCAGTCAAGGTGCTGCACCCGATGCATTTCTTTTATGTATAGATATTTAAGCTTCGGTAATTGGCCAAGTGGTGGGAGGTTAAAACAATTATCACAGTTGCAGATCCATAAGGTTACTAGATTGGAGAAGGAAGGATCTCCTACCCAAGTTGGAAATGATGTTCCTCCATACCCAACTATTCCAAGCTCTTTCAGGTTGGTATGAGGTCTGAGATTTTTTAGAACATATTCTTTCTCCTCATAGCCAATACTTTGTGCAACTGCTTCAGTTATATTGCTGTAGTTCCATGTCAACTCCAGCCTGTTGATGTGTTCCTTGCTCATGAGGTTTGCTTCAACAGCTTCTGCTGCCTTGAAAACAAGATCAAGTCTTGCAATGAGAAGTTCACCATGGAGATTGTTCAAGTCCCTCAACTGAGATAAACCACAATGAAGCCTTGTGCTCACAATATATCTTGTAAGTGTTTGAAGATCAGTTAATAATCCAATATCTGGTGGCATAAATCTCAAATTGCCAATTGTGTGTGTTCCTTCCGGGGCCAATGTCATTCTTGAATTACCATCAAGATGTAGATCAAGATTCCGTAACTTGCGCAGATTCCTCGTATCCTTTGGAAGCTCTTCAAGAAAATAGCAATTCCTAAGTACCAAGGTTTGCATGTTGTAGAGGTGAGATACAGATTCAGGCAGTCTAATGATATTTGTGTTCTGTAGTTGGAGACAGCGCAGATGCTTCAGATCACCGATTGATTCAGGCAGCAGAGCCAATCCCAAATTGCTTAGATTTAGAGTGCGTAGGCTCTGAAGTCTATCGGCAAGATCATCAGGAACAGCCATCAGGTAACTCGTAGAGCCGCCAACCAGGATTAGTGTATGCAAGCCTTTGCATTTATAAACTTCCTCATACAGATTGTTTTCTCCCCTTAACCGAGGCGATATGTTTGAGATATTTTGAACAAATAGGTCATAGTTCAGTGATAAATGGCGAATGCTGGCAGAGCCAAACCAGCCTTTACCAGGCTCCATGACAGAACATTCCTCGGCTGCTATATGTCGGGCAAATTCATGAACAACATCATGCATGATGTACCTACGTCGGCGACTCTTGTGGTCAAAATTCGAGTGCTGAAAGAATGAGCTCTGCATGAGGGAATCAAAGTAGTCACTAGCAATATCTTCCATCCGTTCCCCTCCACGTGGCCGAATGAAGTTTTGTGCTATCCATAGCTGAATGATGAACTCCTTCTCAAACTCAAAGCCTTTTGGAATTATGGAGAAGTATGCAAAGCATGGCTTAAGATGCTGGGGCAAGTATTGGTAGCTTAAGCTGACAGCATGCGAAATGTATCCATCCATGCCGGTGAATTCCCATGCCTCACTCTGTAAAATAGCACTCCATTTGCTTCTGTCAGTTTCTCTGAACAGTCTATAGCCCAAAGTTATAGCTGCCAAGGGTAAGCCTCTGCATTTGTTGACGACATACATCTTGTAGGGATCAAGTTCAACCATTGCATTCCGATCTCGGGCCAATGCATATCGACAAACCAAAGACCAGCACTCATCATTCGATAGTCCCTCCAAACGGTAAGGGGGTGAGGTTGCCATGAAGTTAGCAACTTCTTCAATTCTGGTGGTCACTATTATCTTACTTCCTTGAGCACCGGAGTACAAGAAGGTTTTTATTCTCTCCCAGTCCTGTGGGCTCACATGCCAAACATCATCCAGAACAAGCAGGTATCTCCTCCCACTCAGCTTCTTTCTAAGTTCTTTCTGAAGATTGTCAAGGCTGACAAAATCACACTGAAAACCATCGATGGATTCAATGATGGTCTTCATAATCATCATCATATCAAAATCCTGAGACACATAAACCCATAGTCTAAGCTCAAAATGGTTCTTCACAGACTCATCATTGCAGACTAGTTGAGAGAGAGTCGTCTTCCCTATACCAGGCATCCCAAAGATAGGAATCACTGTGATGCTACGGTCAGTCAACTCAGCCAATGGCAGCAACATATTTTTTATCTTTTGCTTATCACTCTCACGACCAAGAACCAGAGAAGGAGTTAGTGAGGTGGTCTGATAACTCTGCTGCCTCAGGGGTGCACTGCGCTGAGTTAATTCAGATAAGGGGCATCTCCTTGCTATGGAATCTAGTCTGTGTTCTATGTCTTTTACCCTGAGGCATATTTCTCGCTTGAACAGTTCACGCTTAGGATTTATGGGGGCCAAGAAATTGCGTACCGATGCATATTTGATCTGCTGACAGCGTTGGCGTTCGGTTGCCACCTCGTCCAAGATATCATTTGCATCATATGCAGCCTGGCTGAGCTCGTTCAGCAAATGCTTCACCGCGTTCCTAATCTGTTGCCTCTCCTGTGCATCATTCAGTACAGCTTGAATCATGGCAACAGATCTCTGCAGCTTTTCTAGCTCAGCATCAAGGCCGTAGGCTGTTTGCAGTTCCTGCCACAGCTGAACCAAATTGGAAGCCAACAGTGGTATGACAGCCGAGAGAAGCTCCATTGAGGAATGTTTGTGAGAAGTGTTTGAAAAAGAAGAGATACAAGAGAATTGAGAAAAAAGATTTAGGGGTGTTTGTTGAATTCTGGACTTAAATAGGAGATGGTAGCTGAGCAATCACACACTGAAGGTGTGGTTAGAACTGCTTTGCCGTTAAGATGGAGTTTTGGAAGTTAACATGGTTGACTCAGTCTGCCTTGAAATCCTTATCATATAAGGGAGTGCTCAGAGTGTCATGACGCTGGAATGATGGGCTAACTGGTCTGTCAAATTTGTTAAGCTCAAACTATTGGTTAAAATACTTCAATTAAAATTATGGTAGTACGCCTATCAAATCCTTGGAAGTCTATCTTAGTCTTGCCCACTTCTGACATGGGACTAATCGGGATGTTACAAGCTCCCTCACTTAAGGCTTAGATGATCATCGTTTTCTTCCTTTTCATGAGTAAAGTTAGCAAGTTCTTGAAGATAGAAGAAACAGAAAATTGAGGTTGATAGAGTTTTAGAATTCATGGACATGAGAAAAGAGGAATGGTGGCAACAGATTCTGATCACAACCTAACATTCAGAGATGATGCAACCTTGATGTCACATTAGTAGATGATGGATGGTTAATCTCTATATGCATGATTTACTTATTAACATGCGATGATCATGGTTTTCTTCCTTTTCATGAGTAAAGTCAGCAAGTACTTAAAGATAATGGAAACAGAAAATTGAGATTAATAGAGTTTTAGAATGCACAGACATGAGAAAAGAGGAATGGTGGAAACAGATTCTGATCACAACCGAAGATTCAGAGATGATGCAACCTTGCTGTCGCATTGGTAGATGAGCAACTTGCTTTTGTTTGCAATCGTCAGTCTTCCTTGGTCTTTCTATTGAAAAGTATAAGGAAGCAACTTGGCTCTGCTAGCAGGAATTTAAAGTCTTCCTTGTCTTGTTCTGCTCAGTTGCAGTATCATGTCAATTTCCGCAAGAGTTTCCCAGCGAGTGCTGATTGCTGTCTTTTTGGTGGCCACAAGTCTTGTCTTTCTCTTATTCATATTAATTATGGTTGTCCGATAGCTACTAATTTCTCCTATATAGCAGTTCTCAGGAAATTCTCAGAACCTTCACATTCAAGAAGATGCTCCAGTCATTTAAAACTCTTGATAGGGTTCTTGAAGAGTTCTTTTTTTAGATGAAAGCTATTCCAACTTTGCAGCTCATCAAGATCAGGCATCATGGTTGACTGACTTGAGGATAGACAACAACATGAAATGAGGAACAAATACATGATACTGACAGATAACCTAATAGTTGAAGGTTTCTTGGTCCACGCTCTTATCCCATTTAATGTTTATTTGAAGTAGAGATCCAACTGATGGATTGAAACAAGTCTTTGATTGCTCTCTATGCACTCTTGTCACAACCTACAGGATTGTGGTAGTTGGTTTTCTTATAAGGTGTATGTACTGATCCAATTGGTATTTAGAATCTTTGTATAGTAATGGAGGTTTTGTGTATTTGAATGCGTCAGTTGAATAGTTTCAGACTAATGGAGGATGATCCAAATTCCAAACAGGGCATGATAAGATTTTGTGTATTGCAAGCTGTCTACTGCAGATTTCTCATGATTAATCTTAAGATAAGCTGCGTATTTTTATTATCTGTAATCTAAGATAATTGTGTTGGTGTGAGATGATCCACTGTGAAGGCATGATCATGTATACAATTTTACTCACAATTGATGGAATCATGGTTTGTGGTAATAATTGTTTTCAGGTGTATGAAAAAGAATAAATCTCTTCAGTAGGTGTTTTCTTTTTCGAACAAATTGAATTAAAACAAGACTTGAAGACGGGCCAAGTTTCAACACCAAGAACGCTTCTCGTCTGTCATCACTTGCAGGTTGGTGTAGCCTTACAAGTCCGTCACTTAAATATTGTATTTAATATAACATACTTATTCCACCAAAATTTTAAATATCACGTATGTATCAAATATTTAAATCCTCCGTTTATATCACGCACGTTTGCATATGCCCAATTAATTCAGACTAACCACTATTATTAGTTTCAAGAAGGATACGTGTGTGTGTGTGTGTGCGTAAAGAGTAGTGATGCAATTTTGAATTTAACGTTGAGAGTCAAATCATGTAGATTAACTATAATATTTATGAATTTTGCATACATATATATATATGGTGAATTTCTGAAAAAACTCCTAACTTTGTGAATTTTTCACATTGGTATTTTGGCAGTGTGAAAAGATCATTTTCCATGCCTCCCTTGACTTGTCGATATATATATATATATATATATATATATATATATATATATATATATATATATATATATATATATATATATATATATATATATATATAAAAAAAGAGGAGCCAAGATAATTGAACATGGGAGCACATAGATGTGTTTTTATATTTTGAACGAGTCCAATCCAAGGCAATTCATCGACAAGAATAGAATAGAAATTATTCAATGATATCAAAATTTATAAATGAATTGTACGAAATAATTAAGTCACAAATGTTATGTAGGTGGTAAGTATGAAGACTAAGTTTTGGGTATAAGAATTAGAGGGGCATGCAAAGAAAATTTAGATAATTTATGCGTAAAAGTCTTGTGTAACATCGATAGCGTGACAATTGTGAGCTCAATGAAATAAGTGCCAGCCAACATCATATTCCCACAAGGCATTGTTAGAGTCCTGCTGTAAGTTTGCATCCTCCAAACTGTACATTGCTAGAACTATCCGACTGAAGAAGCCATGGATGCATCTGCAGTCGCAACAGATGGAGCTGTTTAATATGATCTACTCGTGTAATGATCCTCTCGTTTGAGATGCTTGTCTTCATCAATCAAATGCAAATTGGCTGTATCATAAGCTCAAGTCCACCAGATGTGCAGCTGCATTATCGTCTTGGATCTCATGCTCAGATCTGTTCACTTGATGAGTCTCCCATTACTGGGACATGCCGCAGCTGATGGAATTGGACCGAAGAGGCTTTCGCGTGCATGTCGATGTTAACAGGATGATCTGTGCATGGTAGAATGATCCATCTATGGTCAACAGAGTGTGGCCCCTCTCTGAGCCACTCACAATGAAGTTTGCCATGGGATTCTGTGTCGTGACTCGGGATGTCGACGAGCTTCACTTGATTACCTGTCGCCATTAGCACTCAAACGTAAGCAAAGTTCGCGAGAAGGTAATTCTTGGTTCAACTGTTTTGCAGAGTCAAAACAAAGAAGAGATGTTACACCAACATTTTCTTATGATCTAATTCTTATTGCCCTCCATAAATAAGGGTAGGGTGATTAAGATCAGGAATGAATCGACATTTATAATTTTGCTAGTTTTCATAAATAAAATTTTAACCATTTTTATTTAATTAAAGATATTGTCTTGTATGGAACTCAATAATTTGATTTTAAAAAACTGAGATATTACGGTTTGTTATCATTATTTTTTATAAATAAAAATATCTATTGCTCAAAAGATAATGTGTTGATTACAAAAAAGTTAATCCGATTAGAAATCCCACCACGAGCAATTTCAACTGCGGAACTGAGACTTCTAAAGATGAGACAATGGGCATTGTTATTTATATTTTTTTGAAATATATTTACAATTAATTATTTTGATCATCTTGGCTAAATAAAAGATATTGGTAAAAAGAAAGCGTAGTTACTAAGGTATCAAGTTGGTATTGTCAACAAAATTTATATAAATTATAGAGTCCAGTGTACAATAAAAGTTAAAAAAAATTCAAAGAGTAAGCTTTGAGTAGCCTTTTCGGGATTGAAAGCCCCATCCCACTAACATGAAGAAGGTATAAGTTTCTTATTTATAAAAAAAAATAAAAAAAAATTATTGATGAAATTGATAGAAATAAATCTCATTCATCTTAAAGAGAATCAAAAGATGAAAGTCCACATGATAAATTTGTTTTTTAAACTAAAAAAATTGTTGGTTCTATCATATGTGATGTTCTATGGTTTATTGTTATTATTGCTAAAGGTGAAAAGGTATGGCATAAAAAGACTATTAATATGATTTGAGTGTTAACGGTTCCTAAATATTATGTCATATCTAATATTATTTATCGATTTATGGACGTCATCCTTACATAAGGCTCATATTAATCTTTTTTTGTATCATTCTAATTTTATTAAATATTTCTGGGTTATACTAAGCCATGTCGAAGATGTCAAACCAGTAACTAGAGGAATTTATAATATACTAATTAGTCTCACATGAAAAATAGATAAAATTAAGATTAATCTATAAGATTAAGATTAACTTATAAAGATAAAATTAATTGAGTTTAAAAAAATTAATAGACGCATTAGTTTATCAGACCCGAGTCACAGAGAGATACATGATTAATCTTAATCTGGTCTCATACAATGATAAGAGTGATGGATGGTTAATCTTTATATGTTAACATGATGTGATCATTATTTTGGTAACAAGTTCTTGGAGATAAAAGGAATCATAAAATTAGGTTTAATAGAATTTTAGAATGCATGAACACGATAAAAGAGGAATGGTGGCAACAGATTCTGATCACAACCTAAGATTCAGAGATGATGCAACCTTGGTGTTGCCATGGTAGATGAGCAACTTGCTTTTGTAAGATTCAGAGATGATGCAACCTTGGTGTTGCCATGGTAGATGAGCAACTTGCAATCGTCAGTCTTCCTTGGTCTTTCTATTGAAAAGTATAAGGAAGCAACTTGGCTCTGTTCGCTGGAATTTAAAGTCTTCCTTCCTCTTGTTCTGGTCATTTGCATTGTCATGTCAATTTCCATGAGAGTTTCCCAGCAACTGCTGATCGCTGGCTTTTTGGTGCCCACAAATATCGTCTTTCTCTTATTCGTATCAATTATGCTTGTCTGATAGCTACAAATTTCTCCCATTTAAAACTCTTGACGTTCAAGAAGATGCTCGAGTCATTTTTTTTCAAATGAAAGCTATTCCAACTTTGGGACTCATCAAGATCAGGCATCATGGTTGACTGACTTTAGGGTAGACAACAATATGAAATGAAGAACAAGTGCATGATATTGACAGATAAACTAATAGTCGAAGGTTTCTTGGTCTACTATTTGAATGTCAGTTGAATAGTTGCAGACTACTATTTGGAGGATGATCCAAACAGTGCATGATAAGATTTTGTGTATTGCAAGCTGTCGACCGCAGATTTCTCATGATTAATCTTAAGATAAGCTGCGTATTTTTATTATCTGTAATCTAAGATAATTGAGTTGGTGTGAGATGATCCACTGTGATCATGCATACAAGTTTCCTCACAATCGATGGAATCATGGTTGTGGTAGTAATTGTTTTCAGGTGTATGAAAAAAGAATAAATCTCTTCGGTACGTGTTTTCTTTTTCAAACGAATTAAATTAAAACAAGACTTGAAGAACGATTGCCCATCTGTCATCACATGCAGGTTGGTGTAGCCTTACAAAGTCCGTCACTTAAATCTTGTAGTTAATACAACATACTTATTCCACCAAATTTTTAAATGTCACGTATGTATCAAATATTTAAATCCTCCATTTATGTCACGCACGTCAGCATATGCCCAATTAATTCAGATTAATCACTATTAATCATATTATTATTATGTTTAAAATATTAAATTTTTAAATAATTATTATCATGGGTTATTTGGCTTTTCCTTTATAAAATAATTTTCAAGGAATAAAAAAAGAAGAGTATTAGTTTCAAGAAGGATATGTGTATGTGTATGTAATATTTTTGTAAAGAGTGATGTAAATTTGAATTTAACATTAAGAGTCAAATCGTAACTCTAATATTCAAATTTTGCACGCACACACACACACACACTATATATATATATATATATATATATATATATATATATATATATATATAAGGTAAATTTTTGAAAAAAAAATCCTAACTTTATGAATTTTTAGCAAAGTACCCTTTGCTACATAAGAAGACCATTTTGCATGCCTCCACTAACACCATCGTCGTTGCCCATAGCTCTATGTGAGAGACACCATCACCTTTGATGATCTTGCCAACCTCGCCTCTGCATGCATTTGCTAACCCTATCACTATTGCCTATAGTCCTCGTGCGAGGGTCCACCACTATCGCCAACAGCTCTCGTCCAAGGGTGTATGTCACTTGTCAAACTCTTGCATGAGAACTTGAAACCCTTAACTTACACGGTGTTACCTTTTACCATGAGTGAGCATGTTGATAATTGTGTGGGGGACTCCAAGAATAATATACGAGTGATGCAAGGTGATAGTGAAAGGTGTAGACAGATTCGACGGGGGCAAGGGTAATATGCCCATTTACCCAAATCAAGCCTAACATCATTCTTCCTCCATTCTAATTTCACGAAAATACTCAAAGGAACCCAAGTGACACGTCTTGCCTTCCAAAGTACAAATATAAGGTGCAGCCACAATAACATCCTAAGACAATACAAGTGTATTATTTTTAAGCATAAAAACTGTAATTATATAATTATATAAAAAAAATTAATATTAGAAACTAAAATTAAATAATATAGATCAAATTTACCATACGTATCTTTCGATGTTATTTAGAATACCTTTATTTAATCTATAAGCGCACCGTCATCGAATTCAAAAGCTATAGCGATGTTGATATGCAAAGAGAACTAAAATCTCTTCTCCTCTTTTCATATCCTTTACAGGATCAGTTTTAAGCGATTGAATTAAAATAGAAAATAAATGGGAGATAAAAGAAGATATATAATCTCTTAATAATCTCACGTGTCTAAAGGAAGATGATAGAAGATTTGTACTCTTTCAACGTCATATCACATATGTATTATATTGTATTTACATATTAAGTCCTTGAGATGTTCTTATCTATTTATAGTTAAGAGTAAAAGGTCTATAATAATTAATTAAGAGAGTCACTTCCTTTAATATAATTTCTTAAAGAATTCCATCATAATTGAATTTCCTTTCTATTAACATATAATCGTAATAAGAATTTAATTAAATCTATAATATATTTTACTTAATTAGATAGGACTACATAATTTAACATCATCTTCTTATGTTTTTACGGACATGATTTTTCAAGAAAGTCCCCAAGTGAAAAAAGGAGGGTGCTTGTTCTATGACCCCAAGAAAAGCGTTAACGTGAGAGGAGTCAAAATGGTTGAACATGGGGGGGGGGTGCACAGATGTGTTCTTATATTGTGAACAAGTTCAATCTAAGAGGCAATTCATCAACCGGACCAAATTAGAAGTTATTGATAGATATCACCGTTTACAAATGAATTGTACGAGATAATTAAGTCATAAATGTTATGTAGGTGGTAAGTACGGATAGTATGTATTGGGTATAAGAAATAGAGGGGCATGCAAAGAAAATTTGGATAATTTATGCAGAAATGTCTGTGTAACGTTGATAGCGTGACAATTGTGAGCTCAATGGCGTAAAGGCCAGCCAACATCAAATTCCTACAAGGCATTGTTTGAGTCCCAAAATCTCTTATTACCATGACCTGCAGCAGCTAATTTTGAATCACTACGAAGCAACAAATGTTCCGAGTAAACTCTGTGTCTTATATAAGACAAACTATGATTGTCACTAGGTAGAAGCGTGACATTATCATTCATTCTGCTCATCATCGGTCTGCGAGTAGGGCTGAGTGTTGGACTGGTAGTAGGATATGGACCATCTGCCATTGTGGTAGTGCTTTCTCGACCTGTTCCGTGAAATTTCTTACCAGTTTCTATGCATCACCGGTGCCAGAAATATGAAAATCTAATTAAATAGCTTAACGAATACTATTACGATTGTTTTTCTAGTTTCTAGGACTCGTTTTAGACATTTCAAGTATATGAGAATGGATTTGCTCAGTAGAACATCATGAACATCTTTTATCATTGTCGACCAAGAAAATGAATTGTTGATTTACTGGTTTGACCTTGACTTAATGCTCATCCACAGAAGAATGGACTAACAGATGAGTGGAGGAGAGAGATCGTCTCACTCAATATTATATACAAGTAGATACCTGCATTGTGATGCACCAGCAACCATAACCCCAATCCATGGCTACATACAATGTCTACGTTCTCTTCTTCTTATTGGTCTTCGTATGTATTCAACCGATAAAACCCAACGTCTGCGACGGAGCTCTAACCTCGGGATGCATCCCTGCCGAACGACGTGCGCTACTTGAGTTCAAACGAGGCCTGAAAGATCCTACCAACAGGCTGTCCTCTTGGGTGGGTGAAGACTGCTGCCAATGGGAGGGCGTGACTTGCAGCAATCATACTGGGCATGTCGTCAAGCTGGACCTCCAGAATCCGCATCCTTTCTCTGATTTTGGTGACGATCCATACAACAATTGGACCTTAGGAGGTGAGTTGCGGCCTTCTTTACTTGGTCTGAAGCACCTAAAGTACCTGGACCTAAGCATGAACAATTTTGGAGGCATTAATATTCCAGAATTCGTGGGGTCATTCCATCAACTCCAGTATCTTAACCTCTCCAGAGCTGGATTGGGTGGACTCCTGCCTCACCAGCTGGGAAATCTCTCCAATCTGCAGTATCTAGACTTATACAATGACTTGGACCCCAATTTTGTGGTTCGGGTCCGTGAATTTAGCATTGGTGATGCACTCTGGATTTCCCACCTTTCTTCTCTAAAGCATCTCAACCTGAAGAATGTTAAGTTTCAAAATGGTACTCACTGGCTGGAAGCTCTGAACATGCTTCCTTCTATTGTGGAGATATACTTATCTTTATGTGAAATTGGAAGCGTTCCCTTCTCTCTTCCACATGTGAACTTTACATCACTATCTGTTCTTGATTTGTCCTATAATTCCATTAACTCTACGATACCCGCTTGGTTATTCAACATAAGTAGCCTTGAGCACCTCGATCTCAGCGATAACTTCTTTCAGGGTAATATTCCACCAGCCTTTGGTAACTTGGCTTCCCTCAAGAGCCTTAATTTAGCTGGTAATTTTTATCTTCAAGGAGGAATACCCACTTCCTTCAAAAATATGTGCAAGCTGCAGAATTTAATGTTGTCAGTCAACAATATCAGCAAAGAATTGTTAGAACTCGATGAAATTTTTTCTGGTTGCGTCAAGAAGAGCCTGGAGAATCTAGGCTTATCCGGCACGAATATTAGTGGGCAGTTGCCCGAATGGTTATTCCAACTCAGGAAGCTTAAATCACTCCAGTTGGAGCAGAATCTGATTTCTGGTCCTATTCCTGTATCAATTGGACAATTAGCATCACTCCAAGAGCTCTTTCTTGGACAAAATCATTTGAACGAAACAATACCAGAAAGTGTGGGGTTGCTGTCTCAGCTAGTTTCTTTGGGCCTTGAGAACAACAATTTGGAGGGTGCAATGTCTGAGGCGCATTTTGGAAACCTCACAGAATTGAAAGACTTGTATTTGTCGTCCAACTCCTTGGCTCTGAAGGTCAAGAGCAATTGGCTTCCTCCCTTCCGGCTTGAATCCCTTTGGATGGACTCTTGCAAACAGGGTCCTGAGTTCCCTGCATGGCTCCAGTCGCAAATAAATATTTCAGATATTGTTATGTCTAATGCTGGTATTGTTGATGCTATGCCAAACTGGTTTTGGAGCTTAATTTCCACAGCAGAGCACGTGAGTATCTCCGGCAATCAGATCAGTGGCCACGTACCCAATTTATTGCATTTAAACAACCTCTACGAGTTGGATTTAAGTTCAAACTACTTCGAGGGTCCTCTTCCATATTTTCCTCCTGGATTGGAAGCATTAGATCTGTCAAACAATTCATTCTCAGGAACAATTTCACTTGCCATCTTCATGAATATGCCTAACCTCCGCTATTTATCGCTTTCAGAAAACAATTTAAGTGGTGCAATTCCCTCCTCTATATGCCGACTGTCGGCCTTGCAGTTTCTTGATCTTTCAAAAAATATGTTATCAGGAGAGCTCCCCAGTTGCTGGAATAATTCTTCCCTAATTGAAGTTATAGATTTTTCAAGAAACAACATATCTGGAGTTGTTCCTGAGTCAATATGTTCCCTAGTATCGCTACAGTCGTTGCACTTGAGCAATAACAGCCTATCTGGAGAGTTGCCTTTGTCCTTGAAAGATTGTAAGGAATTAGTCCTTCTTGATGCCGGACATAATGATTTGAAAGGTGAAATTCCAACCTGGATAGGTGAAAGTTTAACTCGTTTGGAGTTCCTCAATCTGCGATCAAATATGTTGGCCGGAGATATTCCTCCAAATCTTTCGAGATTAAGTGCTCTCCAAATGCTCGACCTTGCGGATAATGAGTTATCGGGAACTATTCCAAGGAGCTTTGGAAATTTTACTGCTATGAAAGTTATTGGAAAATTTTCATATTGGATGACAGATGAAATTGGTTATAAGGAGTCGATGTTTGTAACAACTAAAGGAAACACTTTAGAATATGACAAGTCGCTCTCATATATGACTATCTTGGACCTCTCAGATAACAACCTATTTGGAGGAGTACCTGAAGAACTAACAAGTCTTTTTGGCTTATTCAGTTTAAATTTAGCTGGAAACCATTTCACAGGAGAAATCACTGAAAATATCAGTAAATTGAAACAGTTGGAGTCGCTCGACTTGTCAAGGAACAACTTTTCTGGCACAATTCCTTCCAGCCTCGCTGCCCTGACTTCTTTGGCTTACTTGAACCTCTCATACAACAACTTGTCAGGGGAAATTCCACTTGGTAATCAACTTCTAACCTTCAAACCATCTATTTATATCGGCAATCCTGGCCTTTGTGGGTTTCCTTTGAATCAAAGTTGCAAAAACGATGAGACAACACAAGGTCAAAGAAATGTAGATGATAAAGATGAGAATGAGATGATATGGTTCTACACGAGCATAGCACCAGGATTTGTTGTTGGTTTCTGGGCAGTATGGGGTACATTGATACTTAACAAGAATTGGAACCTTTACTATTTCCGATTTATAGATAATATGCTTGACAAATTGTATGTGTTCACTATATTGAACTTGTCTAGGATCAGGAGACGTTGTTGTTCCCAGCAAGAATGATAAATTTGAATATTAATGTATGTTGTATGAGAGTTTTGTCTCATGAACATCATATCATCAGCTTGAATAAATTTTCTTCTTCTGAATATTTTTAGACTTGTATACAAGTAAGCATTGCACTCTCATTTTCAATCATTTCTGTCAAGATATCAGTATCATATGAAGTGTTTTAATTTTGGGGATTACCATAAAGCTTTCTCCTTTTTATTAATTTTTTTCCAAAATAGATACCCTTTTTTTTATTGTTCTGTTTGGCAAAAAATGAAAGGAGGCCAAAACTTTTGGGAAGATGTGGATGGAATTTATGGCTTTATTTTGTTTCCTTCTTTTTCGTCCCCTATTTTCCCAAGTTTATAGTATCTACTTTCAACAAATGAATCTGCATGTCTTGTTCTTCCCAACCATTACACGCCAAGACCGACACAATTGCAATCACAAGTTCGGCTGCAAAAGATTTGGCCAACTTATTCGATTAATTTGACTGTTATTGAACTGTGTTTTTACCATACATTACTCTTGTTTATGTAAATCCAATGCCAGTATATTAGGGATCAGATTTTATTTTACATTGTTAATTTTTTCTAGAGATCAAAGTTTAAATTAGCATTAACCCTCCCTAGATCCCACGTTGGTGAGAGCCTCTCATGCATAAGTACATCCTCTTTTCAATCTCTTAAGAGATTAATTTTTTACCATACATTACTCTTGTTTATGTAAATCCAATGCCAGTATATTAGGGATCAGATTTTATTTTACATTGTTAATTTTTTCCAGAGAACAAAGTTTAAATTATCATTAACCCTCCCTAGATCCCACGTTGGTGAGAGCCTCTCATGCATAAGTACATCCTCTTTTCAATCTCTTAAGAGATTAATTTTTTTCTACAGAAAGATACTTCCTGGAGCCTCTCATACATAGGTATGTCTTCTTTTTATTCTCTTCAAAGATTAAATTTATCTCCCATAAAAGAGCTTCCATATATTAATGCAGTCTGAATTTTGATATCACACAACTTGGCGTCACCGAATTCTGCCCAAAAAGAACAGCCTAATTTAGAGCAGGAGTGGCTTGGATCTGAATTGCATGTACACTGGAGTTGCTTGTGATGGTTTAGTATTTGCTTTCTGCCCTTCAAAGTTGTGGTGCTCTCTAACAGCAAACAAGGTTCATACACAAGAGACTTGTTGTATTTGAGCTGTTACTTGTGCTTCTTGCGCCCATGTAGAACTTTGAGGGGTTCTCTTGTTGCATGTTGAGTCCTGCTGTAAGTTTGCATCCTCCAAACTGCACATTGCTAGAACCATCCGACTGAAGAAGCTATGGATGCATCTGCAGTTGCAACAGATGGGGCTGTTTAATATGATCTACTCATGTAATGATCCTCTCGTTTGAGATGCGTGTCTTCATCAATCAAATACAAATTGGATGCATCATAAGCTCAAGTCCACCAAATGTGCAGTTGCATGATCTTCGTGGATCTCTTTCCCAGATCTTTTCGCTTGATGAGTCTCCCATTAATGGGACTTGCCGCAGCTGATGGAATTGGACCGAAGAGGCTTTCGCATGCATGTCAACGTGAACAGGATGATCCGCGCATTGTAGAATGATGCATCTATGGTCAACCGGGTGTGTCCCCTCTTTGAGCCACACACAATGAAGTTTGCCATGGATTGTGTGTCATGACTCGGGATGTCGACGAGCTTCACTTGATTACCCGTTGCCATTGGCACTCGAATGTCAGCAAAGTTCACGAGAAGGTAATTCTTGGTTCAACTGTTTTGCAGAGTCAAAACAAAGAAGAGATGTTACATCAACTTTTCCTTATGATCTAATTCTTACCCTCCATAAATAAGGGTAGGGTGATTAGGATCAGGAATGAATCGACATTTATAATTTTGCTAGTTTTCATAAATAAAATTTTAAAATTTTTTAAAATAAAGATATTGTCCTATATGGAACTCATTAATTGATTTTAAATAATTGAGACAGTTTATTATTATTATTTTTTATAAATAAAATTATCTATTGCTCGAAAGACAATGTGTTAATTACAGAAAAGTTAATCTGAATAGAAATCGCACCATGAGAAATTTCAAGTCTGGAACCGAGACTTCTAAAGATGAGACAATGAGCATTATTTTTTGTATTTTTTGAAATATATTTAAAATTAATTATTTTGATCATCTTGGCTAAATAAAAGATATTGGTAAAAAGAAAGCGGAGGTACTAAGATATCAAGTTGGTATTAATAAATTTTAAAAAAAATTCAAAGAATAAGCTTTGAGTAGCCTTTTCACCGTCCCATTAGCATGAAGAAGGTATAAGTTTCTTATTTATAAAAAAAATAACAAATTTATTGATAAAATTGATAGAAAATAATGTCATTCATCTTAAAGAAAATCGAAAGATGGAAGTCAAATGATAATTTTTTATAAAAAAAATTGTTGGTTCTATCATAGGTGGTTAAATAATTAGTTTTACAATTTTGTTTCTTAAATACATGTGTGATGTTCCATGGTTTATTGTTGTTGTTGCTATAGGTGAGAAGGTATGGCATAAGAAGACTATTAATATGGTTTAATAGATTTTTAGAATGCATGGACACGATAAAAGAGGAATGGTGGCAACAGATTCTGATCACAACCTAGGATTCAGCGATGATGCAACCTTGGTGTTGCCATAGTAGATGAGCAACTTGCAATCGTCAGTCTTCCTTGGTATAAGGAAGCAGCTTGGCTCTGTTAGCTGGAATTTAAGGTCTTCCTTCCTCTTGTTCTGCTCAGTTGCATTATCAAGTCAATTTCCAGGAGAGTTTCCCAGCAACTGCTGATCGCTGTCTTTTTGGCGCCCACAGATCTTGTCTTTCTCTTAGCCGCATCAATTATGGTTGTCTGATAGCTACAAATGTCTCCTATTTAGCAGTTCTCAGGAAATTCTCAGAACCTTCACATTCAAGTAGACGCTGGAGTCTTTAGATGAAGGCAATTCCAACTTTGGGACTCGTCAAGATCAGACGTCATAGTTGACTGACTTGAGGATAGACAACAATATGAAATGAAGAAGAAGTGCATGATATTGACAGATAACCTAATAGTTGAAGGTTTCTTGGTCTACTCCTTGAATCCGACAGTTGAATAGGTTCAGACTAATGGAGGATGATCCAAACAGGGCATGATAATATTTTGCGTATTGCACGCTGTCTGCCGCAGATTTCTCGTGATTAATCTTAAGATAAGCTGCGTATTTTTATTATATGTAGTCTAAGACAATTGTGCTGGTGTGAGATGATCCACTGTGAAGGCATGATCATGTATCCAATTTTCCTCACAACTGATGGAATCATGGTTGTGGTAATAATTGTTTTCAGGTGTATGAAAACAGACAAATCGACCTGTTCTGTGAAATTTCTTGCCAGTTTCTATGCACCACCGGTGCCAGGAATATGAAAATCTAATTAAATAGCTTAATGAATTAAGCTGCCATTATGATTGTTTTTCTAGTTTCTAGGACTCATTTTAGACATTACAAGTATATGAGAATGGATTTGCTTAGTGGAATGGACACCTTCTATCATTGTCAACCTAGAAAATGGATTGTTGACTTACTGGCTTGACCTTGACTTAATGCTCATCCACACAGAAGAATGGACTAACAGATGAATGGAGGAGAGAGATCTTCTCACTCCGTATTATATACAAGTAGATACCTGCATTATGATGCACCAGCAACTACAACCCCATTCCAAGGCTACAGACAATGTCTTCGTTCTCTTCTTCTTATTGGTCTTCGTATGCATTCAACTGATAAAACCCAACGTCTGCGACGGAGCTCTAACCTCAGGCTGCATCCCTGCCGAAAGAAGTGCGCTACTTGAGTTCAAACGAGGCCTGAAAGATCCTACCAACAGGCTGTCCTCTTGGGTGGGCGAAGACTGCTGCAAATGGGAGGGCGTGACTTGCAGCAATCATACTGGGCATGTCGTCAAGCTGGACCTCCACAATCCGCATCCTTTATCTTATGTTGGTGGCGAGGCATACAACAACTGGACCTTAGGAGGTGAGTTGAGGCCTTCTTTACTTGGTCTGAAGCACCTAAAGTACCTGGATCTAAGCACCAACAATTTTGGAGGCATTAATATTCCGGAATTCATGGGGTCATTCCATCAACTCCAATATCTTAACCTCTCCAAAGCTGGATTGGGTGGAGTCCTGCCTCACCAGTTGGGAAATCTCTCCGATCTGCAGTATCTAGACTTGTCCAATGACCTGGATCACAGTTTTGTGGTTCCGATCAACGAATTTAGCATTGGTGATGCACTGTGGATTTCTCATCTTTCTTCTCTAACGTATCTCAACCTGAATAACGTGAACTTTCAAAATGGTGCTCGCTGGCTGGAAGCTCTGAACATGCTTCCTTCTATCGTGGAGATATACTTTTCACGCTGTAAAATTCAGAGTGTTCCTCTCTCTCTTCCACATGTGAATTTTACATCACTCTCTGTTCTTGATTTATCTGAGAATTTCATTAACTCTACAATACCCTTTTGGCTATTCAACATAAGTGGCCTTGAGCACCTTGATCTCAGTGCAAACATCCTTCAGGGCAATATTCCACCGGCCTTTGGTAACCTGGCTTCCCTCAAGGACCTTTATTTAGATGGCAATCCTCTTAAAGGAGGAATACCCACTTCCTTAAAAAATCTATGCAATCTGCAGAATTTAATATTGACAGGCATCAACATCAGCCAAGATTTGTTAGAACTTGATGAAATTTTTTCTGGTTGCATGAAGATGAGCTTAGAGATTCTGGACTTATCCAGAACAAATATTAGTGGACAGCTGCCTGAATGGTTATTCCAACTCAGGAAGCTTAAATCACTCAATTTGGGGTGGAATCTGATTTCTGGTCCTATTCCTTTGTCACTTGGACAACTAGCATCACTCCAAGAGCTTTATCTTGGGGTAAATCAGTTGAATGAAACTATACCAGAAAGTGTGGGGTGGCTGTCTCAGCTAGTTGCTTTGGTCCTTGAGAACAACGTTTTGGAGGGTGTACTGTCTGAGGTGCATTTTGGAAACCTTACAAAATTGAAGCACTTATATTTGTCGTCCAACTCATTGGCTCTGAAGGTTAAGAGCAATTGGCTTCCTCCTTTCCAGCTTAAAACCCTTTCGATGGGCTCTTGCATACAGGGTCCTCAGTTCCCAGCATGGCTGCAGTCACAAATAAACATTTTAATAATTGTTATGTCTAATGCTAGTATTATTGATGCTATGCCAAACTGGTTTTGGAGCTCAATTTCCACAGCAGAGTTCGTGAGTATCTCCGGCAATCAGATCAGTGGCCGCGTACCCAATTTATTGGATTTAAACAATCTCGACCTGTTGGATTTAAGTTCAAACTACTTTGAGGGTCCTCTTCCATATTTTCCTTATGGATTGGAATTTTTAGATCTGTCAAACAATTTATTCTCGGGAACAATTTCACTTGGCATCATCATGAATACGCCGAACCTCACATATTTATCGCTTTCAGAAAACAATTTAAATGGTGAAATTCCCCTCTCTATATGCCAACTGCAGTCTTTGATGACTCTTGATCTTTCAAAAAATCTATTGTCAGGAGAGCTCCCCAATTGCTGGAATAATTCTTCAAGTATCGTGGTTATGGATTTTTCAAGCAACAACATATCTGGAGTTATCCCTGAGTCAATATGTTCCATAGCATCACTTCAGTCGTTGCACTTGAGCAATAACAGTCTATCTGGAGAGTTGCCTTTGTCCTTGAAAGATTGTACGGAATTAGTCCTTCTTGATGCTGGACATAATGATTTGAAAGGTGAAATTCCAACATGGATTGGTGAAAGTTTAACTAATCTGAGATTCCTCAATCTACGTTCAAATATGTTGGATGGAGATATTACTCCAAATCTTACAAAATTAAGTGCTCTCAATTTCTCGACCTTGCAGATAATAAGTTGTCGGGAACTATTCCAAGGAGCTTTGGAAATTTTACTGCCATGAAAGTTATCGGAAAGTTTTCAAGTTGGATACCAAATGCATTAAGTTACAAGGAGCAGATGCTAGTAACAACTAAAGGACAAACTCAAAACTATGAGAAGTCACTTTCGCTTATGAATATTTTGGACCTCTCGGATAATAACTTATTTGGAGGAGTACCTGAAGAACTAACAAGTCTTTATGGCTTATTTAGCTTAAATTTATCTGGAAATCATTTTACAGGAAAAATCACTGAAAATATCAGTAGATTACAACAGTTGGAGTCCCTTGACTTGTCGAGGAACAATTTTTCTGGCACAATTCCTTCTAGTCTCGCTGCCCTAACTTCTTTGGCTCACTTGAACCTCTCATACAACAACTTGTCAGGGGAAATTCCTCTTGGCAATCAACTTCTGACCTTCAATGATCCATCTATCTATATTGGCAATCCTGATCTTTGTGGGTTTCCTCTGAATCAAAGTTGCAAAGACAATGAGACAGCACAAAGTCAAAGTAATGCAGACGATAGAGATGAGAATGAGGTGATATGGTTCTACACTAGTATAGCACCAGGATTTGTTGTTGGTTTCTTGACGGTCTGGGGTACCTTGATACTTAACAAGAATTGGAACATTTACTACTTTAGATTTATGGACAACATGCTTGACAAACTGTATGTGTTCACCATACTGAATCTGTCTAAGATCAAAAGATGTTATTCCCAGTAAGGATGATAAATTTGAACATCAATATCTGCTACTGTTTGAGAGTTCATCTCATGAACATTATGTCATCAGCTTGAATAAATTTTTTTTCTTCTGAATACTTCTAAACTTGTATACAAGTCATACACTCTCAATTTTGATCATTTCTGTCAAGATCTCTGTACCACATGAAGCGTTTTAATTTTGGGGATTGCCAAAGCTTCCTCCTTTTCATTAAATTTTCCAAAATAGACGCTCTTTTTTTTTTGGTTCTGCTGAGCAAAATTGTAAAGAGGCTAAAACTTTTACAAAGTTATGGCTGGAATTTATGGTTTTCTTTTCTTTCTTTCTTTTTCATCCTCTATTTTCCCAAGTTTATATTATCTACTTTCATCAAATGCATTTGCATGTCTTCTTCTTCCCAAGCATTACACGTCATAACTGACACAATTGCAATGACAAGTTCGGCTGCAAAAGATTTGGCCACCTTATTCGATTAATTTGACTCTTATTGAACTTATGCACAGGTATTTTTACCATACATTACTGTTGTTTATGTAAATCCAGTGCCAGCATATCTAGTAATCATGTGCTTTTGTTGTTCTTTAGAAACTTTAATACTCCTGATTTCATTTGAGACTTTGTAAACCTGGGATTAGCACGAGTCTCTACAATACACCAACAGCTTTTTGTGTTACCAGGTTGTGTAACATTTAGGAACAGATATCTTGTTTCTTTGGCTGAGCTGCCTGTACTGAAAGCTTGTTAAAATTCTCTTTCCTGATCCTTTGTTCATCGACTGCTTTCTAAATCTTGGATCATAAAACACGAAGAGAGTGAAGATACTTAAAGTTAACTTTATAGAGAGTGAAGATACTTAAAGTTAGCTTTATCTTCTAAAACAGGCTTTTGCTTATTATTAAGATGATTCAGTTAAATTCTGCAATTCAAATTTGCAGCTTTCGACACCCATAACACTCCACGAGAAGCATATGAAATAAAATTGAGAGGCATAAATTTCTTTGTCTGTTCTTTTAAACACCAAGATATCCATGATGTAGTAATTATATCTAGAAAGAAGAACCAAATTTAAGCGGTCATGAAAACTTTTGTTCTCATATTTCCTGTACCTTGATTATTTACATGGCACAGATTTTGAGATTCTGGCTTTTCCATGCAACTATTTTATTATTGTTTTATCATATACCTCAAATGTCTTCTGTTGTCTCTGGTCCGTTATATCGTGGATCGTGATACTTGTGTCGATCTTCGTTTCGTCACGAAGAAGGTTCTCAAGACTTTCCTAATTTATCATTATTCATACTTTTGTTGAGGGTTGTCACCATTTGACTCCATCTTTTGTTCCTTCATATAGAGTTTTACTCCTTCCCTTCCCAAGGGTCTCATTAGGAGTGAAAGAGAAAGATGGTAGCAACGGGATGGGGGGAAGGAGGAGAATTGTTATGATCTAGGTCTGATTGGTTAATTAAGTGGCAGTTCAGTAACTCAATCTTAGTTTTATCTATTTTTAATGTGAGATTAATCGAAATGTTATATTTTTTTCACTCAAAAACTTAAAGTTCACATCAACACCCAGATCCAACATAACATAATGCATATAAGGTGTAACCCACTATAAATTTGTTGAATCCAAATCATTAGTTAAGATATTTAAGTTAAAATTAATAATATTATATTCATTAGATTCTTATAAAATAATTTTAATTTTATTCACTTGTGATATGGAAATAATTAAAATGTTATAATACCACATATTTGAAGAGTCAAAGTCACAAATATATAAAGCGTGGCATACTGACGAAATGGGTCAAGGATCATAGTGGGAGGAGTGCAGTGGAACAGAAAGAAGGAGCATCCAGGATCTTAAAGGAAAAATAAATATCAAATGTCAAAATTAAAAACTAAGGCACCATTTCAAAAAAGTCTTGTATATTTAAAAAAATCTAAATTAAAAATATTATTTTAACTTAAAGTTTGACTTCATGTCACATATCGATGTGATATGCCTAAAAAAAGATAAAGGAATAAATAATCATTATATGACTGGAAAGAGCTTTTTGTGTAAATTTTTTATACGATTTTCTGTGTAATTTACCGGCAAATTCTCATGCTAGAAAAACATACAAATTTGGATGTTTCAAATTAAGTCATTCTTCCAAATAATTAATGCTACAACCTGGTTATTACATTAACCCATTATCTAAGGAATTAGAACGCGAGAGAGAGAGAGAGAGAGAAAAAAAAAATTAAAAAAGTAATAAAAACTTATGTGGGGTGAGAGAGGCTCGAACTCTCGACCTCAGGATAACCCAACTGCTATGAGACCTACGCGCTAACCAACTGCGCCACCACCCCCGTGCTTTTACTGTTTAGTCATTTGTTTAAATCTAATTTTATTATTAGATGGTATACACACAACTAATCCTAGACGTATGTCTAGGACACAAGCAGACTGCATATATAGAACATAAGATTAAATCGTTGATGGAGATATATTCTCCCTAACTTCAAATCATCTTCCAAGTCGAAGCTCCAAATCCAGCTCTTCTACAACGAATCGCTCATCGCCTCCACAGGAGGCTGGTGATCCATTCCCATGATAAGGTGAACTATACACCAACGCTGAAGATGAACCCATGGACGGCACAAAGACCACACCAGCACTTGCACCGATGGAGTAGACAAGGAATACGCCTCCACCAACGGCAGCAAATTCCGGTGGTGGCGGTGGCGGTGGCGGTGGCGGCAGCGGAAACACTGCTCCGGCATTAGCTGAGGCCCAGGAGGTGCATGACTGCCGGAGCCAGGCACGTTCGCGAAGGTGAACATTCATATGGCCGCCCAGTGCCCGAGCGGATCTGAACACGCGAACGCAGAACGTGCACGCGTACGAGCGCGGCGGCCATGTCGTGCCCACGAGTCCGCTGGTGTCCTCTGCGACGGCCCGGACTTCCCATGACTCGCCCTCGGCACTGCTGCATCTCCTATCTCTCCAGTTCACCATGCCAGGGTTTGATGGTTGCTCAAACGTATACAGTGCAGCTTCCATGATTCTTACTCTAAGCTGGAGACGGTGCGAAGTGCAATGAGCATGCAAACAACTGCCTTAAATACCAACAAGACACATCGAAATCTACAGCATGGAGTGCATCACCAGCCATGACAGCTGCTCTACACGACTGGAATATCCTCTGCATCAGTCCAAGCCTACTGCATCGCCTTCAACCCCAGTGCATGCGTCATTAGCTCCATTCCACCCTACTGTCACTGTAAGCCAAAAAAGAAAGCTTGTCGATGAATAAGAAGAAGCAATCTAATGGGAACCATCTCAGACAACTCCACGACCGACGCTGTTCTCTTTCAGCGCATTGCTCGTATCGTTGTCTACCAAACCGAAGACAACGATAATAAGATACTAACCAGCCTGCAACTTTGACCGCTCGACATGATGGTAGGGTTGACAAAGCTAAGTTGGAGATCAAATAAGCCGTATAGGTGCATGAATTATAGAGAAAACCACGAGAAATCATCATCATTGGATTAGCTTTGACATGCTTATTTGATGAATATAATATTACGTAGCACATGCGACGCATGAGACCGTCCTATGCATGATACTAATATAAAATTAGAAACTATAATGTGTGGGGAAAAAAAAAAGAAAATTAACTTTATCTTAATTAAAAGGAAAAAAATGATTGGGAATAATGGTGTGACGAGTCAAAGGTCAAGATTGCAGTCTTCAGGACCACTCAAATTGGCAGGTCACATATTGTAAGATGCAGTGACCTGCCAAAGTTTGTACATCCCACATTTAAAACTCCAATTTGGTTGAGCGGGCAATTTGAATTTGAAGGGGAATTGAATCCAGTCAAGATTTTCTATTATTATTTTTCCATAATTAAATGCCCCAATGCATCATAGTGTCTTATCTCATTTTCATTAAAGAAATTTGACACACATATATATATATATATACATCATTCGAAAAATAAAGAGGAAATAATTAAAATTCAATCACAGATTTACGCACAGAATACGTTTTATTGCGTCAAGAGTACAGTGAAGAACGCTTGCCATCTGTCATCACATGCAGGTTGGTGTAGCCTTACAAAGTCCGTCACTTAAATCTTGTATTTAATATAACAAACTTATTCCACCAAAATTTTAAATATCACGTATGTATCAATATTTAAATCCTCCATTTAGGTCACGCAAGTCAGCATATGCCCAATTAATTCAGATTAATCACTATTAATCACATTATTATTATGTTTAAAATATTAAATTTTTAAATAATTATTATCATGGATTATTTGTCTTTTCCTTTATAAAATAATTTTAGAGGATTGAAAAAAAAAAAAGAGTATTAGTTTCAAGAAGGATATGTGTATGTGTATGTAATATTTTTGTAAAGAGTAGTGATGTAAATTTGAATTTAACATTGAGAGTCAAATCATGAAGATTAACTCTAATATTCATGAATTTTGCATATATATATATATATATATATATAAGGTAATTTTTTTTAAAAACTCCTAACCTTTGAATTTTTAGCATTGTACCCTTAGTTGCATGAGAAGATCATTTTGCATGTCTCCACAAATCCCACCGTTGCTGGTGATAGCCCTCATATGAGAGGCACCACCGCTTTCGATGACCTTGTCAATTTCGCCCCTGTATACTTTTACTGACCTCATCACTATTGCTTGAAATCCTCGTGTGAGGGCCCACCACTACCACCAACAGCCCTTATGCAAGAGTGCACCTCACTCGCTAAACTCTTGCATGTCTAGGCCACCTACAACCCTTGCATGAGAGCTTGAAACCCTTAACCTGCACGGTGTTACCCCCTTTGCCATGAGTGAGCAAATGATAGTTGTGCGAGGGAGTGTAAGGGTGGTATAGAGGTGATGCAAGACGATAGTGAAAGGTGTAGGCGGGTTCGACGGGGGCAAGGGTAACATATTCATTTATCCAAATCAAGCTTAACTCCGCTCTTCCTCAATTCTAATTTCACAAAGTTACTCAACATGGTCAATTCCTCGGAGGTGCTCAAGTGACAAGTCTTGCCTTCCAAAGTATAAATAGGTCTTGCCTTCCAAAGTATAAATATAAGGTGCAGCCATAATAACATCCTAAGACAATACAAGTGTATCATTTATAAGCAAAAGAATTATAATTATGCTATATATAGAAAACTTTAATATTAGAAATTAAAATTAAATAACGTAGATCAAATTTATGATACATATTTTTCGATGTTATTTAGAATATCTTTATTTAATCTACAAGCACATTGTCATCCGATCCAAAAGCTATAGCGATGTTGATATGTAAAGAAAACTAAAATCATCTTCTCTCTTCATAACCTTTACATGACCATCTTAAGCGATTGAATTGAAAAAAAAACTAAACGAGAGATGAAAGAAAATCTATAATTTTTTAATAATAGAATGTGGCTAAAGGAAGATGATAGAAGATTTGTAATCTTTCAACCACATATCACGTATCACAACGTATCATATTGTATTTACATAGTAAATCTCTGAGAGGTTCTATCAATTTATAGGTGAAAGCAAAAGATCTATAATAATTAATTAGGAGAGTCACTTCCTTTTTAATATCATCTCTTAAAGAATTTTATTATAATTGAATTTTCTTTTTATTAACCTATAATCATAATATAAATTTAATTAAATCTATAATATATTTTATTTAATTAGATAGGACTATATAATTCAGCATCATCTTCTTATGTTTTTACTGACATGATTTTCCAAGAAATTCCTCAAGCGAAAAAAAGGCGGGTGCTTGTTCAATGAACCCAAGAAAAGCGTTGATCGTGAGAGTCAAAATAGTTGAACATGGGGGGTGCATAGATGTTTTCTTATATTGTGAACGAGTTCAATCTAAGAGGCAATTCATCAACTGGACTAGATTAGAAGTTATTGATAGATATCACCATTTACAAATGAATTGTACGGGATAACAAAGTCATATATGTTATGGAGGTGGTAAGTACAGAGAAAATGTATTGGGTATAAGAAATAGAGGGGCATGCAAAGAAAATTTGGATAATTTATGCAGAAATGTCTGTGTAACGTTGATAGCGTGACAATTGTGAGCTCAATGAAGTAAAGGCCAGCCAACATCATATTCCTACAAGGCATTGTTTGAGTCCCAGAATCTCTTATTTCCATGACCTGCAGCAGCTAATTTTGAATCACTACGAAGCAACTAATGTTCTGAGTAAACTCTGTGTCTTAAATAAGACAAACTACGATTGTCAATTTGGACCACCACGTCTCTCTTTCACTAGGTAGAAGCGTGACATTATCATTCATTCTGGTCGTCATCGGACTGAGTGTTGGACTGGTAGTAGAATGATCACATCATATATATGGACCATCTGCCATTGTGGTTGTGCTTCCTCGACCTGTTCCGTGAAATTTCTTGCCAGAAATATGAAAATCTAATTAAATAGCTTAACGAATGCCATTATGGTTGTTTTTCTAGTTTCTAGGACTCATTTTAGACATTACAAGCATACGACAATGGATTTGCTCAGTAGAACATCATAGACAACTTCTACCATTGTCAACCTATTAAATAGATTGTTGACTTGCTGGCTTGACCTTGACTTAATGCTCATCCACACAGAAGAATGGACTAACAGATGAATGGAGGAGAGAGATCTTCTCACTCCATATTATATACAAGTAGATACGTACATTGTAATGCACCAGCAACCATAACCCCAATCCATGGCTACAGACAATGTCTACGTTCTCTTCTTCTTATTGGCCTTCGTATGCATTCAAATGATAAAACCCAACATCTGCGACGGAGCACTAACCTCAGGCTGCATTCCTGCCGAAAGAAGTGATCTACTTGAGTTCAAACGAGGCCTCAAAGATCCTACCAACAGGCTGTCCTCTTGGGTGGGTGAAGACTGTTGCAAATGGGAGGGTGTGACTTGCAGCAATCATAGTGGGCATGTCGTCAAGCTGGACCTCCACAATCCGTATCCTTTCTCTGAAGATACCTTAGGAGGTGAGTTGCGACCTTCTTTACTTGGTCTGAAGCACCTAAAGTACCTGGATCTAAGCATGAACGATTTTGGAGGCATTAATATTCCAGAATTCAAGGGGTCATTCCATCAACTCCAATATCTTAACCTCTCCAGAGCTGGATTTGGTGGACTCCTGCCTTACCAACTGGGAAATCTCTCCAATCTGCAGTATCTAGACTTGTACAATGACTTGGATCCCAATTTTGTGGTTTCGATCCGCGAATTTAACATTGGTGATGCATTCTGGATTTCTCACCTTTCTTCTCTAAAGCATCTCAACTTGAAGAGCGTTAAGTTTCAAGATGGTACTTACTGGCTGGAAGCTCTGAACATGCTTCCTTCTATTGTGGAGATATACTTATCTCTTTGTGAAATTGGATGTGTTCCCCTTTCTCTTCCACATGTGAACTTTACATCACTGTCTGTTCTTGATTTGTATAATAATTTCATTAACTCTATAATACCCTCTTGGTTATTCAACATAAGTGGCCTTAAGCATCTTGATCTCAGTGGAAACATCCTTCAGGGTAATATTCCATCAACCTTTGGTAACTTAGCTTCCCTCGAGATCCTTAATTTAGCTTACAATTTTTGTCTTCAAGGAGGAAAACCCGCTTATTTTAAAAATCTGTGCAAGTTACGAAATTTAATATTGTTAATAATTCATAAATACCATGTCGTGTCTAATACCATTTCTTAATTTATGCATGATTTCCAGGGCTTTGACAAAGATATCAAGTCATTAACCGATTTATTTTAGAAAGTGAATGGGATTAAGATTGATTTATAAAGATACGATGGATTTACTATTATTAATTTTAACTTAAACACTTTAATTAATGGTTTGAGTTATAATAGCTCATTAGTTCGTTAAGAGTCTTGACACGATGACAGGGAGATGCATAGTTAATCGAGTCTCACACAATGATAGAGTGATGCATGGTTAATCTCTTTATGCATGATTCACTTTTTAACATGAGTAAAGTTAGCAAGTTCTCCAAGAAAAAGGAAAAAAAAAAATTGAGAATACATGGACATGACAAACGAGGAATGGTGGTAACAGATTCTGATCACAACCTAAGATTCAAAGATGATGCAACCTTGCTGTTGCAATAGTAGATGAGCAACTTGGTTTCGTTTGCAATCGTCAGTCTTCCTTGGTCTTTCTATTGAAAAGTTGAAGGAAGCAGCTTGGCTCTGTTAGCTGGAATCTAAGGTCTTCCTTCCTCTTGTTCTGCTCAGTTGCATTATCAAGTCAATTTCCAGGAGAGTTTCCCAGCAACTGCTGATCGCTATCTTTTTGGTGCCCACAAATCTTCTCTTTCTCTTATTCGTATTAATAATGGTTGCTGATAGCTACAAATGTCTCCTATTTAGCAGTTCTCAGGAAATTCTCAGAACCTTCACAATCAAGAAGATGCTGGAGTCTTTAGACGAAAGCTATTCCAACTTTGGGACTCGTCAAGATCGGACGTCATAGGTGTCTGACTTGAGGATAGACAACATAATGAAATGAGGAACAAGTGCACGATATGACAGATAACCTAATAGTTGAAGGTTTGTTGGTCTACTCTTTGAATCCGACAGTTGAATAGATTCAGACTAATGGAGGATGATCCAAACAGGGCATGACAAGATTTTGTGTATTGCACGCTGTCTACCGCAGATTTCTCATGATTAATCTGAAGATAAGCTGCGTATTTTTATTATATGTAGTATAAGACAATTGTGCTGGTGTGAGATGATCCACTGTGAAGGCATGATCATGTATCCAATTTTCCTCACAACTGATGGAATCATGGTTGTGGTAATAATTGTTTTCAGGTGTATGAAAACAGACAAATCGACCTGTTCTGTGAAATTTATTGCCAGTTTCTATGCACTACCGGTGCCAGGAATATGAAAATCTAATTAAATAGCATAATGAATTAAGTTGTCATTATGGTTGTTTTCCTAGTTTCTAGGACTCATTTTAGAACGGATGTGCTCAGTGGAACATCATGGACACCTTCTATCATTGTCGACCTAAAAAATGGATTGTTGACTTATTGGCTTTACCTTGACTTAATGCTCATCCACGCAGAAGAATGGACTAACAGATGAATGGCGGAGCGAGATCTTCTCACTCTATATTACATAGAAGTGGATACCTTATTATGATGCACTAGCAACAATAACCCCAATCCATGGCTACAGACAATGTCTATATTCCCTTCTTCTTATTGTCCTTCATATGCATTCAACTGATAACACCCAGCATCTGCGACGGAGCTCTAACATCACGGTGCATCCCTGCCGAAAGAAGTGCTCTATTTGAGTTCAAACGAGGCCTGAAAGATCCTATCAACAGGCTGTCCTCTTGGGTGGGTGAAGACTGCTGCCAATGGGAGGGTGTGACTTGCAGCAATCATACTGGGCATGTCGTCAAGCTGGATCTCCAGAATCCGCATCCTTTCTCTGATTTTGGTGACGATCCATACAGCAAATGGACCTTAGGAGGTGAGTTGAGGCCTTCTTTACTTGGTCTGAAGCACCTAAATTACCTGGACCTAAGCATGAACGATTTTGGAGGCATTAATATTCCAGAATTCATGGGGTCATTCCATCAACTCCGGTATCTTAACCTCTCCAGAGCTGGATTGGGTGGCCTCCTGCCTCACCAACTGGGAAATCTCTCCAATCTGCAGTATTTAGACTTATCCAATGATTTGGTTCCCAATTCTTTTTCTGTGGTTCCGTTCAATGAATTTAGCATTGGTGATGCACTCTGGATTTCTCACCTTTCTTCTCTAAAGCATCTCAATCTGAATAACGTTAACTTTCAAAATGGTACTCACTGGATGGAAGCTCTGAACCTGCTTCCTTCTGTTGTTGAGATATACTTATCTTCCTGTGAAATTGGAAGTGTTCCCTTATCTCTTCCACATGTGAACTTTACATCACTGTCTGTTCTTGATTTGTCAGAAAATTTCATTAACTCCTCGATACCTTCTTGGTTATCCAACATAAGCGACCTTGAGCACCTTGATCTCAACGGGAATTTCCTTCAGGGTAATATTCCACCAACCTTTGGTAACTTGACTTCCCTCAAGGAACTTAATTTAGCTAGCAATTCTCTTCAAGGAGGAATACCCACTTCCTTCAAATATTTGTGCAAGCTACAGAATTTAATATTGCCAGGCGTCAATATCAACGAAGATTTGTTAGAACTCGATGAAATTTTTTCCGGTTGCATCAAGATGAGCCTAGAGATTCTGGACTTATCCTACACGAATGTTAGTGGGCAGCTGCCTGAATGGTTATTCCAACTCAGGAAGCTTAAATCACTCCGGTTATCGCAGAATCTGATTTCTGGTCCCATTCCTGTATCACTCGGACAACTAGCATCACTCCAAGAGCTCTCTCTTGCTCAAAATCAGTTGAATGAAACTATACCAGAAAGTATGGGGTGGCTATCTCAGCTAGTTTCATTGGAGCTTGAGCTTAACTCTTTGGAGGGTGTAATGTCTGAGGCACATTTTGCGAGCCTCACAAAATTGAAACACTTATATTTGTGGTCCAACTCCTTGACTCTGAAGGTCAAGAGTACTTGGCTGCCTCCTTTCCAGCTTGAATCCCTTCGGATAGGCTCTTGCAAACAGGGTCCTGAGTTCCCTACATGGCTCCAGTCGCAAATAAATATTTCAGAAATTGATATGCCTAATGCTGGTATTATCGATGCTATGCCAAACTGGTTTTGGGGCTTAATTTCCACAACAGAGTACGTGATTATCTCCAATCAGATCAGCGGCCACGTACCCAATTTATTGCATTTAAACAACCTCTACTGGTTGGATTTAAGTTCAAACTACTTCGAGGGTCCCCTTCCATATTTTCCTCCAGGATTGGAATTATTGGATCTGTCAAACAATTCGTTTTCAGGAATAATTTCACTTGGCATCATCATGAATATGCCCTACCTCTTATATCTATCGCTTTCAAAAAATAATTTAAGTGGTGGAATTCCCTTCTCCATATGCCAGCTACATGCCTTGGAGGCTCTTGATCTTTCAAAAAATATGTTGTCAGGAGAGCTCCCCAGTTGCTGGAATAATTCTTCTAGAATTGAAGTTATGGATTTTTCAAGCAACAATATATCTGGAGTTATTCCTGAGTCAATATGTTCCATAGCAACGCTTTATTCGTTGCATTTGAGCAATAACAGTCTATCTGGAGAGTTGCCGATGTCCTTGAAAGATTGCAAGGAATTACTCCTTCTTGATGCCGGACACAATGGTTTGAAAGGTGAAATTCCAACCTGGATAGGTGAAAGTTTAACTCATCTAGAGTTCCTCAATCTGCGATCGAATATGTTGGCCGGAGATATTCCTCCAAATCTTTCAAGATTAAGTGCTCTCCAAATGCTCGACCTAGCAAATAATGAGCTGTCGGGAACTATTCCAAGGAGCTTTGGAAATTTTACTGCCATGAAAGTTATTGGAAGGTTTCCAAGTTTGATCGCATATTCAATTGAAGATAGTTATAAGGAGCAGATGCTAGTAACAACTAAAGGAAACACTCTAGACTATGATAAGTTGCTTTCGCTTCTGAATATCTTTGACCTATCAGATAATAACCTATTTGGAGGAGTTCCTGAAGAACTAACAGGTCTTTCTGGCTTGTTCAGCTTAAATTTATCTGGAAACTATTTCACAGGAGAAATCACTAAAAATATCAGCAAATTGCAACAGTTGGAGTCTCTTGACTTGTCAAGGAACAATTTTTCTGGCACAATTCCTTCTAGTCTGACTGCCTTGACTTCTTTGGCTTTCTTGAACCTCTCATACAATAATTTGTCAGGGGAAATTCCACATGGTAATCAATTTTTAACCTTCAATGATCCATCTATCTATATTGGCAATCCTGGTCTTTGTGGGCTTCCTCTAAATCAAAGTTGCAATGTCAGTGAGACAGCACAAAGTCAAAGTAATGCAGATGATAGAGATGAGAATGAGATGATATGGTTCTACGTGAGCATAGCATTAGGATTTGTTGCTGGTTTCTGGGCAGTCTGGGGTGTGTTGCTATTTAACAAGAATTGGAACCTTTACTATTTTCGATTTGTAGATAAAATGCTTGACAAAGTATATGTGTTCACCATATTGACTGTTTCTAGGATTAGAAGACGTTGTAATTCCTAGCAAGGATGATAGATTTAAACATCAATATGTGTTATATGAGAGTTTGTCTCATGAACATCATATCATCAGCTTAATAAATTTTCTTCTTCTGAATACTTTTAGACTTGTATACAAGTCATGCACTCTCAATTGCAATCAGTTCTGTCAAGATCTCAGTATCATATGAAGTGTTTTGATTTTAGGGATTGCAAGAAAGCTTCCTCCTTTTCATTAATTTTTCCAAAATAAATACTCTAGTTGTTCTGTTTAGCAAAAATGAAAAGAGGCTAAAACATTTACAAAGATATGGATGGAATTTATGGTTTTCTTTTCTTTCTTTCTTTTTCCTCCTCTATTTTCTCAAGTTTATAGTATCTACTTTCATCAAATGCATTTGCATGTCTTGTTCTTCCCAAGTAAAACTTTTGTCATAAAAAAATACTGACTGGTTTCATGATTTAACCCACATTTTGTACATGATTGAGTCCTTTACGGTAGCTTTTCTTTCTCAAATATAGATGTCTTTATCTTCTTCTTACTTCTTTCTGGTTCATTTTCTTTTTTACTTTTGCTAATAAACTTATTCTTATTGTTTTTGTCCCGGATCTCCTATAAGTCTTTTTTTATTATCAAATCTTTTTCGATTATCATATGCTTGGAGTTTTAAGATAAAAGAAATATAAAATTGAGTTTGATAGAGTTTTAGAATGCATTGACATGAGAAAAGAGGAATGGTGGCAACAGATTCTGATCACAACTTAAGATTCAGAGATGATGCAACTTTGCTGTCGCATTAGTAGATGAGCAACTTGCTTTTGTTTGCAATAGTCAGTCTTGGTCTTTCTATTGAAAAGTATACGGAAGCAACTTGGCTTTGTTCGCTGGAATTTAAAGTCTTCCTTCCTCTTGTTCTGGTCATTTGCATTATCATGTCAATTTCCATGAGAGTTTCCCAGCAACTGCTGATCGCTGTCTTTTTGGTGCCCACAAAATCTCGTCTTTCTCTTATTCGTATCAATTATGCTTGTCTGATAGCTACAAAATTCTCCCATTTAAAACTCGACATTCAAGAAGATGCTCGAGTAATTTTTTTCAAATGAAAGCTATTCCAACTTTGGGACTCATCAAGATCAGGCATCATGGTTGACTGACTTGAGCGTAGACAACAATATGAAGTGAAGAACAAGTACATGATATTGACAGATAACCTAATAGACGAAGGTTTCTTGGTCTCCTATTTGAATGTCAGTTGAATAGTTTCAGACTAACGGAGGACGATCCAAACAGAGCATGATAAGATTCTGTGAAATTTCTTGCCAGTTTCTCTGCACTACCGGTGCCAGGAATATGAAAATCTAATTAAATAGCTTAACCGAATTAAGCTGCCATTATGGTTGTTTTTCTGGTTTTAGGCCTCATTTTAAAACATTACAAGTATATGACAATGGATTTGCTCGGTAGTAGAACATCATGGACGCCTTCTATCATTGTCAACCTAGAAAATGGATTGTTGACTTACAGGCTTGACCTTGACTTAATGCTCATCCACACAGAAGAATGGACTAACAGATGAATGGAGGAGAGAGATCTTCTCACTCCGTATTATATACAAGTAGATACCTGCATTATGATGCACCAGCAACTACAACCCCATTCCAAGGCTACAGACAATGTCTGTATTCCCTTCTTCTTATAGGCCTTCAGATGCATTCAACTGATAAAACCCAACGTCTGCGACGGAGCTCTAACCTCAGGCTGCATCCCTACCGAAAGAAGTGCTCTACTTGAGTTCAAACGAGGCCTGAAAGGTCCTACAAACAGGCTGCCCTCTTGGGTGGGCGAAGACTGCTGCAAATGGGAGGGCGTGACTTGCAGCAAGCATACTGGGCATGTCGTCAAGCTGGACCTCCAGAATCCGCATCCTTTATCTTATGTTGGTGGCGAGGCATACAACAACTGGACCTTAGGAGGTGAGTTGAGGCCTTCTTTACTTGGTCTGAAGCACCTAAAGTACCTGGATCTAAGCACCAACAATTTTGGAGGCATTAATATTCCGGAATTCATGGGGTCATTCCATCAACTCCAATATCTTAACCTCTCCGAAGCTGGATTGGGTGGAGTCCTGCCTCACCAGTTGGGAAATCTCTCCAATCTGCAGTATCTAGACTTGTCCAATGACTTGGATCACAGTTTTGTGGTTCCGATCAATGAATTTAGCATTGGTGATGCACTCTGGATTTCTCATCTTTCTTCTCTAACGTATCTCAATCTGAATAACGTTAACTTTCAAAATAGTACTACTCACTGGCTGGAAGCTCTGAACATGCTTCCTTCTATCGTGGAGATACACTTATCGATCAGTGAAATTGGAAGTGTTCCTCTCTCTCTTCCACATGTGAACTTTACATCACTGTCTGTTCTTGATTTGTCCTATAATTCCATTAACTCTACGACACCCTCTTGGTTATTCAACATAAGTGGCCTTGAGCACCTTGATCTCAGTGGAAACATCCTTCAGGGTAATATTCCATCAACCTTTGGTAAATTAGCTTCCCTCGAGATCCTTAATTTAGCGTACAATTTTCGTCTTCAAGGAGGAATACCCGCTTCCTTTAAAAATCTGTGCAAGTTACGAAATTTAATATTGTCAGGCATCAATATCAATAAAGATTTATTAGGACTTGGTAAAAAAATTTTCTGGTTGCATCAAGAAGAGCTTAGAGACTCTGGACTTATCCAGTACGAATATTAGTGGGCAGCTACCAGAATGGTTATTTCAACTCAGGAAGCTCAAATCACTCCAGTTGGTGCGAAATCTGATTTCTGGTCCTATTCCTGTATCAATTGGACAACTAGCATCACTCCAGGAGCTCTTTCTTGCTCAAAATCAGTTGAACGAAACTATACCGGAAAGTGTGGGGTGGCTATCTCGGCTAGTCGTTTTGGACCTTGAGCACAACAATTTGGAGGGTGTAATGTCTGAGGCGCATTTTGGAAACCTTACAAAATTAAAATACTTAACTTTGTCGTCCAACTCCTTGGCTCTGAAGGTCAAGAGCAATTGGGTTCCTCCGTTCAAGCTTAAATCCCTTCGGATGGGCTCCTGCATACAGGGTCCTGAGTTCCCCGCATGGCTTCAGTCGCAAACAAATATTTCAGAAATTGCTATGCCTAATGCTGGTGTTGTTGATGCCATGCCAAACTGGTTTTGGAGCTTAATTTCCACAGCAGAGTACGTGAGCATCTCCGGCAATCAGATCAGTGGCCACGTACCCAATTTGTTGCATTTAAACAACTTGGTCGATTTGGATTTAAGTTCAAACTGCTTCGATGGTCCTCTTCCATATTTTCCTCCCGGAATGCTATGTTTAGATTTGTCAAACAATTCATTCTCAGGAACAATTTCACATGGCATCATCAGAAGTATGCCAAGCCTCATATATTTATCGCTTTCAGAAAACAATTTAAGTGGTGCAATTCCCTTCTCTACATGCCAGATGCAGGCCTTGTGGGTTCTTGATCTTTCAAAAAACATGCTGTCAGGAGAGCTCCCCGATTGCTGGAATAAGTCTTCAAGTATTGCAGTTATGGATTTTTCAAGCAACAACATATCTGGAGTTATTCCCCAGTCAATATGTTCCATAGCATCGCTTGAGTCGTTACACTTGAGCAATAACAATCCGTTTGGAGGGTTGCCTTTGTCCATGAAAGATTGTAAAGAACACAATGATTTGAAAGGTGAAATTCCAACCTGGATAGGTGAAAGTTTAACTCGTCTGAAGTTCCTCAGTCTGCGGTCAAATATGCTGGATGGAGATATTCCTCAAAATCTTGCAAGATTTAGTGCTCTTCAAATGCTCGACCTCGCAGATAATGAGCTGTCGGGAACCATTCCAAGGAGTTTTGGAAATTTTACTGCCATGAAAGTTATTGGAAAGTTTTCAAGTTGGAAGATAGATGAAATTGGTTACAAGGAGCAGGTGTCTGTGACAACTAAAGGAAATACTCTAAGACTATGATGAGTCGCTTTCACTTATGAATATCTTAGACCTCTCGGACAATAATCTATTTGGGGAAGTACCCGAAGAACTAACAAGTCTTTTTGGCTTAATCAGCTTAAATTTATCTGGAAACCATTTCACAGGACAAATCATTGAAAATATGAGTAAATTACAACAGTTGGAGTCCCTTGACTTATCAAGGAATAACTTTTCCGGTATAATTCCTTCTAGCCTCGTTTCTTTAACTTTTTTGGGTCACTTGAACCTCTCATACAACAACCTGTCAGGGGAAAGTCCACTTGGTAATCAACTTCTGACCTTCAATGATCCTTCTATCTATATCGACAATCCTGGTCTTTATGGGTTTCCTCTAAATCAAAATTGCAAAGACAGTAAAACAGCATGAAGTCAAAGTAATACAGACGATAGAGATGAGAATGAGATGATATGGTTCTACACGGGCATAGCACCAGGATTTGTTGTTGGCTTCCTAGCAATCTGGGGTACTTTAATACTTAACAAGAATTGGAATCTTTATTATTTCCGATTTATGGATAACATGATTGACAAACTGTATGTGTTCACCATGCTGAACCTGTCTAGGATCAGAAGACGTTGTTGTTCCCAGCAAGAATGATAAATTTCGAATAAATTTTCTTTTTCTGAATACTTATAAACTTGTATACAAGTAAGTCATGCACTTTCAATTACAATTATGTCTGTCAAGAACTTATTATCATATGAAGTGTTTTAATTTTGGGAATTGCCATAAAGGTTCCTCATTTTCATTAATTTTTCCAAAATAGATACCCCTTTTAAAATTTTTCTGTTTGGCAAAAATGAAAGGAGGCTAAAACTTTTACAAAAGTATGGATTCTTTCTTTTTCATCCACCATTTTCCAAAGTTTATGGTGTCTACTTTCATCAAATGCATTTGCATGTCTTGTTCTTCCCAACTATTACACGCCAAGACTGACACAGTTGCAATCACAAGTTCTGCTATGAAAGATAAGAGAATGAACATTATTATTTATCTTTTTTGAAATATATTGAAAACTAATTATTTTGACCATCTTGGCTAAATAAAAGATGTTGATAAAAAGAAAATGTAGGTGGTACGATATCGAGTTGGTATTATCAATAAAATTTGTATAAATTAGAAGGTCAAGTACACACTAAATTTAAAAATAATTTGGAGGAGCAAGATTTGAGTAGCCCTTTGTGGATT